>OZ022511.1:1312594-2625188 GCA_963989385.1 Ctena decussata | reverse complement strand
TCTAGATTTTTGTGATGGTCTTGGAAGCGAACCCCCCCCGTCTTATAACAGAAGATAAATGGTTCATGTTGTGTATGAAAAGAAAAACAGAATGCGTAAATGCAGAGGCTCGTCTTAAAGACAAATATTCTTGTTTATTGGGTGTTAATAATCCTATTGTGCAACAGTCCAGGGAGACTGCTAATTCATCAAAGACAATACCCATCTCACATAGGTAATGGCGTAACAGGGTAATAAAACCATTATAGAGTGGCACCATTTTTAGGCTTACTTTGCGTGTTTCTTCAACCTTTGTTGCTTGCGTATGCGTTTAGCACCATTTGTGCGTGTCGCAGCTTATGTAATGGCAACGACATAGAACAATTGCCATAACTTACTGGGATGGACGGATGACTGACTTGCGATTTTACGTACTTTTTGACAGTATTTCAGTCATATCAGGAGGATGGGTGGTTGATAATGAAAGGTCGTGTGCAATGGAATCCTGTTTACGATTAAAAAGGTTCCCGCCTACAGCAGGACTCGAATTTGAACTGCTAGATCATTACGCCAGCGCTTTACCCACGGCGCTACCGGGGCTCCTAACATACAAGGGACAACAATAGAACATCCGCCCTTTCAAATGTTATGTTCTACTGACGCATGCAGCAAAAAGCATGGAAAAGGGCTTCCTGGCCTATACAGTCAAATCTCGATCTCGATATCTCAAAGTCGAAGTTTATCTCAAACTACTGATATCTGAAAGTAAATGTTCTGGTCCAGGCAATTTAAGATACAGGTATTTTTGCGATAAGAGGAGTTGAGATGTAAAGAAAAATAGGCAATACGTCTGAACTATATTCTTTGATATTTTAAGCATTCTTCTGTCCGCATCTCACACCCATGATAAATACTTTTTCGTGCAAACCTTTTGGATTTTAAGTAAGAACTTGTTAAAGTGCATAATTTCAGCGCTTCAGAGACTTCTTGTAAGGAACCGACGTTATTAACGACTGGCGTTCGGCTCGTTACGGCAATGCCTGATTCGGCTTAAACTGCTTAATTTTCCGTCTTATTGTCAAGAGCCAACGTTAATTCACGACGCAGGCCCGCAATTTCCTATACATTGGTTGATTTTATGCTTAACGTCCACGGTAAACAACTAAGGTCATGTCGGGACGGTCAGTTAACCTAACCACACTATTCCTGGGCAGGCTTAGACCTCCTAAGCGGTTAACCAGTACTAAGCGCACACACTTTCGCCAGTAACTGACAACTGCCCTTCTTGAATCAGCGGAAGGAGAAACGAAAGTATGTGGCCAGACTCGGATTCGAACCCAGGACCTCTGACTTACGAGTCAGGTGCCCTACCGATTGCGCCACCCGGCCCGGCTATTTCCTATAAACCAATGCATTGACTACACGTGATTTTTACCCTGTCCTGGGTGAGATAACATGGATGTGATAAGATCTGTAGGTACAGGTGAAACACACGGATATCCTTATCTGGTGTGCAAGAAAATAGGGTACTTTGAGAAATCTGTGTTTGAGAGTGCCGCTTTGGAACCGACAGTAATAGATTTCTGGGGGCTTAAACTAGTTTTACTGGATCAACCCCCCCGCCGCCCCCCCCCCCCCAAAAAAAAATGTATACATAATTATTCGAAGAGAGAGAGAGAGGAGTTATGCTGTGCCAGCATTACAAGTATAAACGTTTCCACACCAAATTTAGTGCGACAGACCCGCGTTTCTGTATTTCACTTCTTCAGTATAGCTAAGTCCCAAAAGTTTGAAAGAAAAGAGATGAAAGGCGGGTCTAAGCAGGCAACGAACAACCCTCTCCGAGCCACACTTTAGGAAAGAGATGTACGATGCAGCAAGAACCCGCAAAAATCCAAAACACATTGAAAGTCAAACTCCGCTAAGATTCATGTCACTATGACAAGTCAGTCTTAGTTTTAGAATAATTTAGAATTTTTACCAGATATACAGCAAATAGAAAAAGGCTACTTTATATTAGTACATGTATCTAAGTAGTACCCTCAAGGATGGAGTACCTGAATCAACACTGAAACACTTACTAACTAGGTTATTAATACTAACTGATATTAATTTAGCATTTGCTGTTGGAGTGTCATGAAGTTTTAAAACCAGTATGTACCCTGATCAAACGCCGCGTTCTATTGCATCTTATCTGAGTCTACGTTATGTGCAATGCCACTTATATTATGGAACACTAGACATTACTGGGTTATATTGGTCTAGGGGGAATCGGGTAACTTCGGACAGGCGGGTAAATTCGGACATACCATTGCAGACAGTAAAAATCCAGATGAGACGGCTCATGGTGAGCCGTCTCATCAGGATTTCACTGTTTGGCCAGTTATTGTTTTGTTTTAGTTCCAGACAACTGACATATAAAGGAAAAATGTCACTGTCCGAATTTACCCGCTGTCCGAAATTACCCGACTCTCCCCTAGTCATGATTTCAGGTATTACAGAGAGCGAGTTCCAGCTGTTAGCAAATAATTATTTGAGCCGCGACACGACAAAACCAACAAAGTGGCATGTGTGCCCAGCGAAGACTCGGATCGGACTGGGAATTAGCCAAGTCTTATCAGAGATTTTACCATGCGCTTAAAATGTAGCAAAGGGTCTAAGCTAGCTCCAGGCGGATAGCGAAGCCTCTAAGCAGACTGGGCGGATGCCCAGGCTGATCCGAGTCTTCGCTGGGCGCACACGCCAAGTTGTTGGTTTCGTCGTGCCGCCGCTCATATTTATTTCAGAATGACAGTACAAAGACAAGTAATATAGAACAGGCTTCATACCTTTGAGGATTAAGTTACTTTAAAAAAGACACTGCAACTTCCAACTTACCCTGACTAGAGAAGGTATCAGAACAAAAACAAAACCTCGAAAGTGCATTAAATGTTGAGCCTTCTGGACCCCTAAGTTTCAATGCAAGCTATGAATAAAACATTGCTTAAATACTAAGCTGAAAGCATTGCATAAGTTGGAAAATACGTTAGGACCTGGGAAATCCATGGTTCCTTGATGTTTAAGAACAATCTTTAGATTGGTATATCACATGATGCGTATACTACTTTTTGTTTTCATTCTAAGAAAGCATGAATGGGGGAAAATACAAAAACGTAGCAATCCCTCTTTCTATCCCAGTAATCTGCTGAAATATTTCAATTTCCCAATGTGGTAGTAGCTAGGCATTACTACCGTAATGCTTCTAAGTATTGAACTACCTTGAACAATTACCGAAATTATTGTAAACGTTTTACCAATCCGATGAAGCTTCAAACTTTGCTGATGTAATGGCCAACATTGTAGACGCAAATCAGGCTGCAGCCTGATTTGCATCTGCACTGTTTACCCCATTGTAACAGGCACTCTGTCTCAATATTAAGAGTATTTACAGTAGTCAATTAGTAAATGGTTAGTACAACTTCCAAAAGAAATGAACTATTGAACTGAGGTTTAACATGTAATAAACGTAGTAGGGAAATTTTTAAATATCTTATTGTCATAAATGATTTGGAGAAATGCGATACGAAACCTTACACCATTCCATTCATTCAAATATACACTCGTCAGATCCGGGTGTCTCAAAGTTATTTTTGAACTATAAAGGAATCGTAAGCTATCCACTGAGAAAATAGAATGTTGTTATAAACAGGTAGCTCAAAATGTGCTTATGTGCATATATGTACGCACATTTATATTTTTTTTTTTTTTTTTTCGTATTTTTATACATGTATGCTGTTTTGTTAGCAGTACTATTAATTGTCCTGGATCATCCTTTCTTATTTATTTTGGTTATAGTTTGTGCATGCATCATATTATTTTATCGGAAAGGCTCGTCAATGTCCAAAGTATGGATGTTTTAGACCCACCTTCAAATCGGGGGCAGTATTCATAAAGCCACTGAAGTCGTTGCTATGCTGTTGCTAAGGCTAAATTTCTATAAAGGAGATTCCCTAAAACTATGAAATTTGGTCTCGAGGAACAGTCTTTGTAAGACTGTTCCTCCAGAGCAAATTTCATAGTTGAAGGGAATCTCCTTCATAGGAATTTGGCCTTAGCAACAGCATAGCAACCACTTAAGTCGTTTTATGAATACGGCCCCTGGCTTTTTAACATTTTAGGAGCACCACTACCATTACTCATTACACAGACACACTAGTAGATATACATGTACAATGTAACACCAAAATAAGTTAGGTATAATTCAAAATTAAACTAATTTCAACAACGTAGGCCGCTAGTTTAACATCAACACCCAAAGCACTGGTCCTGTCATATATTTACTGCAAAAATGAAAACTGAACGAATATGTCACTAAATTTCCTTACGCTCTTTGCAAACCTAAATTGAAGCACGGATAAGATAATAATAATAATAATAATAATAGACTTTATTTTGAGAGGGTAACACATTTAGTTACAAAACCAATATTCCATGAGGTCCTCTAATAAATGTACATGCAGAATGTACACAGTGTATAGGATTAGAATTGTCTGACTAATGTTGGCCTTTTAATATATTCATAGGCAAAGAAAATTTCATACTCAGCTAAACTGAGCAAGAAAACAACTGAACTTATTAGTTATTTCCTATTCATTAGTAGTAAAAATCATGCACAGCTGCGTTCAGCATGAAAAAAGGGCCTGGCTTGAGCAATAGTTTCGAGATGGAGGCTGCTGGGATTTTTCTTTTCGACTCTCCTCTATCCCATCTTTCTTTTCCTTCACCCTTTCTCTGAGAGATGGCGTTTGGTCATCTTTCTTTTCCTTCACCCTCTCTCTTAGAGACAGGGGTTGGTTGGGTCGGGCGATGTGCTGGGAAGTTTTCAGTATCGGGGCATCCTACTTAACTTGATAATTATGGGGCAAGGGCCGGCTTTGCAGCAGAAGCTGGATGGGCTTGTTTCAGGTTTTTTTCTCTCCTCCATCTTCCTTTTATTTTTTTCCTTAAACGGGGAGACGGCTTGTCATAGACTGCAAAGGGTTATCAACCTAAAACCTTTGGAAGAAATATCGATTAAGACTGAAATCCTGTGTCAAAAGGTTACATGTACGTCCACATCAGCCAACCAATCTTCCAGCGAGTGGGAGAGAGAAATGAAATGGAAGTTAAGTTGAACAAGAGCAATCCCTGCGGATGCAAAGAAGGCATTTGAAAAATGGAATTACCAGAGCTACATCTCCTAAAAGTGTTACCACTAATTTTAAATTAGCCGCGACACGAGAAAACCAACAAAGTGGCATTCGCGCCCAGCGAAGACTCAGAACAGCCTGGGCATCCGTCCTGTCTGATCAGAGTCTTCACTGCACGCCTAATGTGTAGCTGAGGGTCTAAGCTATCTCTGTGCGGACAGCGAAGATTCTGATCAGACTGGGCGGATGCTCAGGCTGATCTGAGTCATCGCTGGGCGCACATGCCACTTGGTTGGTTTTCTCGTGTTGCGGCTCAAATAATTGTAAGCGCTGTGACACAAAAAAATGAGTCGCGACCAGCCTGAAAGTGGATAATGAGTTGAAAAGTCTCGCTATCTTGAAGTCGAAGTTCATCTCAAAATACTAATATCTTAAAGTTAAATTTTCTGGTCCGAAACAAATAACTTTGAGAAATCAATAGTTTGAGATAACAGCGTTTAAGATGTAAAGAAAAAAAAAAAGGAAATGTATCCAAACTATATTCTTTGAAATAAGATGGTATTTTGTTTCAGATATCAGTGTTTCAGTTAAAAAGAGTCCAGTGTATCTGCAAACAGTGGAAACTCAAACCACTCTGCGCACCCACGCAGTCGAGACCTGCTTGGGAGCGGGAAACTTTTCAACCGTAAACAGGGTTCTATTGCGCACAGTCTTCCATTATCATACACCCATCGTCCTGATATGACTGAAATACTGTTAAAATGACGTAGAATTGCAAGTGATCCATCCATCCTTAAACTTAGGACGACCTTAAATAAGTTTCACGAGTAAACAAGACCTTACAAAACAAAAAAAAAAAAAAAAAAATCGTTATAAATTCCATGAACGCTGTCAGTAGGATCATACGAAAGCTGTGATTCTCAATATGGTTCAAATAGAGATTTCCTTAGTATGATACTTTCGATTTAAGGTCGTCCTTAAATTAAAGAATGATTGTGAACCTGAGCCCTGGATAGCCATGGAAATATCAAAACCAACACACACTCTATATGCCGTAAAACAAGCATAATGTTTAATGGTCAGATTGCACAACGAAATAAATAGTATGATAGTCTAAAAAAAATTGATAAATTAGTCTAAAACCTACATAAAGCTTAAAAATTGCATTGCAATGTAATAAAGACATGTTTACAATATAAATATTCTCATAATTCTTCAGATACGCAGCGGACATACTAACATTCGTACATCCAAATGGACGGAAGCTACGTATAATCTTTAAAATTCAAAACTACCGGCATTTCAAGTTAATTGGTTAATTAACTAAACAATGACTTCGAGACAACCTTTTTACTGTTCCATAACGATCCGGCGTCTTCCCGAATGCCGCCTATGCGTGTTGCCATGGCTACCAGCAAGCCTGTGGTTAACGCAAGTACAGCCAACGGGCACCTCCAATATTGACTTTTTGTACTCAAAGACTGCTGAAGACACATTGCACTCCGCCTTTACTACTGGTACATAAGAAAACATAGGCATACAGCGCCCTCTGTGACAGTGGCGACACTCGCAAACCGCCATTGCAATATGACTAGGGGTTCGTAATTCATCATAGTCGACTTTGTAGCTTGAAGGGCACGTCATAGAATCTTGTAAGTCGTGGTTATTATTGTTTACGGAACCACTAAATTCTGGAAAATGGCATCGGTCACCAACACCGTGTTTCTGGTTGTGACAATTCTGTCTCACCTCGGCTGGTAGTGTAGTAATATTTGTGACTGTATGATCTCTGTAACAAGGAACTATGTTAAAGCTGAACTTGCTGTACTCTTGTTGAGTATACATGTCGTACAGAGCTTGTGCAATGTAGAGTTCTTTATCAGGGTGATGTATGCACTCAACTGGATGGCTGTTGATTTGATGTACTGTTTGCAGCGTGAGAATCAGCGACTGTACCATGACTGATATCAGCTGGAAGTAAATAATGTAGGGTTAAGTAGGGTAATTTGGATAGCATGTAAATTCGGACAGTTACATTGTTTCCTTAATAAGTATAGGTCATTTGCGAAAAAGTGGAGGGCAAAAAATCGATATAATTTCTTTAATACTGAATAGATTTTCATGAAACTTTGCATACCATAATCTGTTACACATACAAACTCATGCTAGGAAATGTAGAATTTTTTGACATTGGAATAAAAAGTTTCCCTATTAATCATTACCATTTTTCTTCTCAGTTTTATGCCATCCTTACACAGGAGGTAACCATAATGGTACAACAGCCATTGTTGTTCTATAGTTACTATACTGATACTATTAGCCATTCACAAATTACAATGTTGTCTGAAATGTGTTCACTCACTACTGGGTAAATAAGAGGCTTTATAGATAATGGACCAATCATTTGAATAGGGTTTTCTTATGTGTTTATCCTATATATAAGTAAATGTCCATATAAGGGATATAGTCTGTACAACACTGGCTGTTCCAAAAACTGCACCAACCAAGCGTAAGACTTCAAAGATAAGGGACAGATTTTAATATGCAGTTGATCTGACAATTTTTTATTTAACTGTCAAAAAATCTGAGTTTCCTTGCACAAGTTCGTATGGGTAATAGATTAAGGTCTGCAAAGTTTCATGAAAATGTATTCAGTAGTAAAGAAATTAAATCGATTTTTTGCCCTCCACATTTTCGCAAACGACCTATATATCTGTAAACTTAATAAAGTTTACAGTATATGTCAGTTGTTTGGAATTAAAACAAAATTAACTGGGCAAACAATGAAAATCCTGATGAGACGGCTCATCATGAGCCGTTTTATCTGAATTTTTACTTTTTGCAATGGCATGTCCAAATTTACCTGCTATCCGACTCGATCCTACTATCATGAAGAAAATTTGTGCCAAATCGTATTTTCTAGCAAAGTCATGATAAAAGTAAAAAGTATGCAAAGACCAGGAGCTGAAACAATCAAAATCAAATCCAGCCCTCAAACCATAGTTGGAAACAACCAAGATTACAAATAATCAAGATACATAGAACATATGGCCAACCGAGTGAGCAGCTTGTTCCCAAAAGGTGGCCACTCAGCAACCCAAACCGAACCAAAAATAATAAGAACATACATAAGGTAAAACATCACAGAAACTCTGACACCAAAACAGGCAACAGAGAACCACAACAAAACTACCGCCTTGGAACGGTCAGTAATGAATTACTGGGGGGCTTAAATCGATTTTACAGGCCCAACCTCACCCTCAGTATCTGAAGTGGTACAAAACATTTAGTTGGTTGTTCGGTTCGCATGATAACCCTCTAACTCGTCAATGAATCATCACGGTAAACACATAAATCAAATTTCAATACCACGAAGAAGCAAAGACGAGGACTCAACAGATACAACGGGCCGTCTGACAGGTGGAGATCCCTGTCCTGCCAAACAACCCCACTGGAAATCTGAAGCAAAAGAAGGTCACCAGTTGAGCCCCGGTGGACCAAGCAACAGACAAAAAGGCTCCGGTCCCAACCAACTAAAATATATAGCTTTAGGTCGGGGCCATCATAGAGTCTGACGCCCGATCCCCCGGTGTGCAATCAAAGAGTGCAGCAAAGTTATCAACCGTGATTGGGTTAATCACTAAGCATGCAGACTGTCGCATAACATTTAAATTATAGCCAATACGTTTGTGACGTATTATTATTTTTCGGAATTGATCAAAAAATCAGTCCTACCCTTAATCTTTTTGAATTTGTATACTAAGTCACCATAAAATTCTGGTTCCGATAGGCCTTGGTGTAAAAGAAATTTTAATCCAACATCAAATTTTGAAACCAATTCATGGTGTCTGCGATAGAATTTAGAAAAAGCCTTTCTAAGCTTATGATACCGATAGCCCTGTTGAAGAAGTTTAGCAGTTAAACATTTATTACGAGCATTAAAGTCATCTACATGACTACACACTCTAGCAAATCTTATAAGTTGAGAAATATACACTCCATAAGAGGGACGACGTGGAACGTCACCATCCAAAAATGGAAAATTAACTATATCAAAGTCAAAGTCATCACGTTTATCATAAATTTTAGAAGATACAAAACCGTTAGAAATAGATAGATGTAAACCCAAAAAGGAGGCCTCGGTATCTGAAGTATTAGCTTTATTCAATTTAAGTTCAGGTGGGTAAATTTGGTTGACCATGCTTTCAAAATAAGGATTATCAATATTCAGAAGATCGTCTAAATATCTAGAGGTTGAGTTAAATGCCTCAATAATATCAGCTTGATTATCAACAGAAAGAGAAGTCATGAAATCTCTTTCATAACAAAATAAAAACAAATCGGCCACAAGAGGAGCACAATTTGTACCCATCGGAATACCAACAATTTGTCTGTATAACTTATTACCAAATCTGATGTAAATATCATCTAAGAGATATGATAAGGCGTCACATACATTCTGACATGACCAACGTTCATATCCTCTATAGCTTCAAAGACACTTTTGAAGCTAATAACCAATTGGAGACAATGAATTTCTCTAACGGATTCAGGTATTGCTGCAACAACAACTAAGGAAATGTAAAGGTTTCTCATAGACCAGTGGCCATAGGGGCAGTAGGGGTTAGATGCCTGCCCACTGTATCTTGGGCACAGCATATGAAATGCGGAACCCATCCCGCTCCTTTGCTGCCTTACCCTTTCCTGATTCGAAAAAGGTACTCATTTACTGCTGGGTTGAACAGAGAGTTTTCTAGTCGCCGGCTGTCCCCACCAGGATTCGAACCCACGACCTTCTGCACCTTAATCGAGCGCCTCTTACCACTCCACCACGGCGCCTCTCTATTTTTGTTTTTATCAGCGAATCAATAATAATAATAATAATAACTAAACAATAACGTCTTATTCAAAGAAGCAATTATTTAATTGTTTTACCAGGTAGCAAAATAAATACGATTGCAGGGTCAAAATGTTTGTAGGATAATATAGAAATTCCATTCTGTTTGATCTTAAATTTTTACCGAAGAGTATTAAGACATATCATACAGCCTAACAAAGCAACGTGCTTCAAGCCTTTACTGTTAAATAAAGATATAGTTTGCTTTATTCGATAAACATCACAAAAAATATATATATAAAGAATATAGACATGTTTGGAGAGGGCTTTGACATCAAGCAGGATTGAGAAATCGGAAGGGAAAATATTGCAGCACACTAATTCTAGACACGAATAGTTCACATATGAGCCGCGACACGACAAAACCAACAATGTGGTTGTGCGCCCAGCGCAGACTCAGATCAGCCTGGACATCCGCCCAGTCTGATCAGACTCTTCGCTAAGGGCTTAAAGGGTAGCTAAGGGTCTAAGCAACCTTCATGCGGACAGAGAAGACTCTGATCAGACTGGGCGGATGCCCAGGCTGATCTGAGACTGCGCTGGGCGCACAACCACATTGTTGGTTTTGTCACGTCGCGGCTCATATGTCGTTAGATAGTATAGACAGGCTTAGAAATTAGTATTCGTACATGTAGATAGAACTGAAATTCTGCTGTATTTCTTTTCTGAAAGAACCTTGGACAGTTTTAATTTTGCATATAAGATAATAAAAATAAGATTTTCGATCGATGTATGAATGCCATACGGCAATATAAAAAAGGGTAAAGGTTTCCCATAGCCTAATAGCAGTAGGGGCAGTGGGGGTTAGAGACCCACTGTATCTTGGGCACAGCTGATGAAAGGCGGAGCCCATCTCTCTCCTTTCGCTGCCTTAGCCTTCCCTAATTCGAAAAAGGTACCCATTTACTGCTGGGTCGACAGAGAGAGTTTTCCATTCATCGAATGGCGACGGTGAGCCGCGAACTCACGACCTCCCGGTGACTTTCTGCACAATAATCGAGCCACTCTAACCACTCGACTATGGCGCCTCTCATACGGCAATATATCACTATTCAAATCCGTAATAGACAGACATCATATTGTTTCAATTTAAAACATAGATAATAATAATAAAAAAAAATAATAATCGACTTTATTTTCAGAGGGTAAAACACATTTAGTAAAAACTAATCTTCCATAAGTCAAGTCAGGTCAATTTTATTTGCTTAAATCCTTACAAAAATATGATTGTTATCAAGACAAGCATAAACATGTAAAATAACTAACTACAATAACTAACTACAGCACTAAAAAACAACAACAAAGGAGCAAGTTAACAAATATGCACAGTACAGAATTTGCTGTACAATTATCAGAAGCCGACTATGCCTTTTCTATATTTCAGTAAACTCAACACGATACTAAGTTTTCCATTGTATTAGTATCATTTAAAGTATCATAAATTCTTATGATAAAATCACAGTCACTCAAAGTGTTATAACCTGGCTCTTAACATTTATAATAGACTGTAAATAAAAAGTGAAAGGCGCTGTTCCTCCTGACAATGATACATGATATAATAATAACTTTGTAATGGTCACCGCTGAGGAAGCTTTACTTGACTCATCTCACAGAATTTAATACATTTTCATATTTCAAGCTAATAATTATCTATTATGCAACGATTGTCTCAACAAGTACATCTTATGAACCCCACTCGTACATGTATATCCAAGTCAAATCAGAATCATTACTTCCTAATATGCCTCCGATCAGATTCTAGGTGATTTATCTCGACCGTGAATATTGTATGAATAAAATACTGTTTAACCAAAATGAACAAAATGGAAGGTTTTGAGATATAAGCCCCTCTCTCTCTCTCACCCCCTCCCCACCCACTACCTTCCTCAAGAAGACTATTACATGTAAATGTGTTCTTGTTTTGCACAAACAATATAATTGAGCCACGACACGAGAAAACCAACAATGTGGTCGTGCGCCCAGTGCAGACTCAGATCAGTCTGGGCATCCGCCCACTTTGACCAAACTCTTTGTTAAGTGTTCAAAGGGTAGCTAAGGGTCTGAGCTACCACCATGCGGACAGTGAAGACTCTGGTCAGACTGGGCGGATGCCCAGGCTGATCTGAGTCTGCGCTGGCCGCACAACCACATTGTTTGTTTTCTCGTGTCGCGGCTCATATGACAGACACACCTGATGCATGGGATTGGCACGGTAATTCTATGGCTGAAAGGTTTAAGTCAATAAAAGTTGAAAATTTTGGATTTCAGCAAACGTAGTATTTGATAGAATTTCAGCATTTGTATGTACAAGTAAACATCTCTAGTTATCTATGTACATGTATATACAAGGGCTGTTACGAAACGAAAAAGAGCTGTTAAACAAATTTGGTTAGCCACGAATACCAAGTATTTTGGAACTATGATTCTTTTTCGTTTCGTAACAGCCTCCTGTAACCAGTTGTGGTAAAAGGGCTCTGGAGTTGCAATGTAATTGGGTCAAAAATAAAATTTTGATATACCCAACAATTTCTCTTTATTTTACTGCTCCCAACTTCCCTAACCGACAGTAATTTTTTTCTTTACATCACAGAAACTTCAATTGTTGGTTGAAAAGCCAGAATTTAGTTGGTTGGTTGGTTGTTTTGGGTTTAACGGCCCTTTGAGACAGTATTTCAGTCTATATCGGACTGTCTCCTAAAGAGAGGGAGAAAAAAGAGAGAAATGATAGACGAGAGAAAAATTTTCCAAACAACCCGCACCTATTCCAAGCACAGTAGGCCCTTGCCCTACTACAGTCAAGCCTGTCTTAAGGGGTCACCCAAGGGAAGGACAAATATTGGTTGCTTGACAGGTGACCCCTTAATACAGGTTCATTTCCACTGTATTCTGGTTCAAGGGACCTAGAAAAAGGTGATCCCTTAATAGAGGTGACCACATGAGTAGGTTTGACTATACTATCAAAATCAGTAGGACGCCCCGGCACTGGAAGTTATACCCAGCACCATCACATCACCCGACCCCCACCCCCATAACCGCCCCCGAACCCCCCCTCCCCAGTTTTTATCATTGAATCACTTATTATCACTTTGTGCCCCAGCATGCCACTTTGCATGTTTGTGTATGCCATAATAATATACATTTAATATACTAGTGGCATGCTGAGGCACGGTTTACGGGTGAAAGTAGTTTTCAGCTGAAAAAATGAAAACAAAGGGAGGGAGCTGGTGGTGGGGGAGTTAGGGGGAGTGGGGGGGGGGGAATTACACCCTTTATCTCTAAAAGGTAGCCTTACGTTTGTCTTTAAAGTTTTTGCAGGGTAATAACATCTGTGGTACTCATAAATTTAATCAAATTTATAAAATAAAAGTTCAATATGTAAGAAAAAAAAAGTTTGAACTTACTTTCAGAGACCAAACATTTCACCACCGATTCATTATAAAATCGGTTAAAATTAGGCTAGTATCGTGAAACATTTTTCAAAATCATTTTGTAAAAATTCATTATGATCTATAAGTCTACATATCAATGCCAAATATCTATTTCAACTTTCACTCCCGAGGAAGCTGCAAAAAATGTTGAAAAATAGGCAAAGGGTCCTTCGCATTGAAACTATCAGAGGTGATTTCAACGTTGATATAAAGAGAACGTTATTCAGGCACATTTATCATAGTAAACTCAATTAAAGTTCTCCTATAGAAAAGAATCGTTGGTTGTTATGAGTATAAAAACCGAGTCACTCTAACCACTCGGCTACGGTGCCTCTCCAGGCTATGGGAAATCTTTACCTTTACTAAAGAGAAGAAATACCTTCAAAAATTAATCTCTAGGAACCTGTCATAATCTTATAAATATTGACATTTTTGAAGCATTTGTTCTATATTAATTGTATTTTATTTACTGTATTTTTTATTTTTATACCGCTCTTTGCGTGGAATATCCGTCGAAGACACATACGTAATTTCTACCAACCTGAAAATGTGACAAGTTCATGTCCGCTTGAAATTTTTAACAAGTGTTACTTTCTTAACTTCAGCTGTATTTCGTATGAAATATGACATTCATCTTTGACTTTTTATACTCATCCCAACCAACAATTCTCAAAATCCTACAGTAAAAGCCTAATTTTACGTCAGAAGGGAAGTGTATGCTTCTGGAACACGGTTTCCTTTGATCTTTTTAATATTTTGCTCTAAAATGGTCATCATAACCATGTTCAAATTGTTAATTTTAGCAACCTCTGCCTTCTCCTCTTATGAATGGTTCACATGAGAAAAAAAGAGAGTGCAAAATAGTCACATATTAATACGCTCGAAATGCATCAAAGTCATATGAATGCTTTTTCATCCGAAGCAATATGACCTGTCAGCCGTGGCGGTAACAACATCAAAACATTTCATGGGATAATATCTAATATCTAGATTAAAATTGAAACTTTAATCAGTTCTGCGTTACATGTACATGTATTCATACTGGTGTCTTTGTAGAGACTGTCTCAATCTTAATATTATTTTGTTGTTCTAAATGTCTCTTCTCATCGAATTAAGAAAAGAAAGAAAATATTTTTACAGCTGTTTGTGGAATTTATATTGAAAAACAAGCACAAGGGAAAAATGATTCTATTCTTTTAACGGAAAACGATTAAGCACGAAAGTGGTATTTGCCTACATTCAGGGTTAAAAAGTCCGGTACATGTATGGACAGTTTCATAAGGTAAATAAGCCGCGACACGAGAAAACCAACAATGTGGTTGAGCGCCCAGCGCAGACTCAGATCAGCCTGGGCATCCGCCCAGTCTGATCAAAGTCTCGCTGTCCGCATGGAGGTAGCTTAGACCCTTAGCTACCCTTTGAGCACTTAACGAAGAGTCTGATCAAACTGGACGGCTGCCCAGGCTGATCTGAGTCTTCGCTGGGCGCACAACCACATTGTTTGTTTCTGTGTTGTTAGATAACCTCTATGCAAGCTGACCACTTTACCCATTTATCACGGGTGGTAAACCTAGGAACTACCACGAAATTGTGTTAACGTAATTTTGTTCCCAAGCCACATACGGGACATAACGGGGTAGTTTCCAGGCCGAAAAATTGATAAACAAAGGTTGGTGTCATTTTGGTTTTTGTTTTATTTTACTACTAAGAACGAACAATGGTGAAATCAGCCAATATGGTTCCGTGTAAATATGTCTCAGCGTCCCCTCTAGCCCCAAATTTTATATGAAAAGTTATTTTCTTTCTTTAGATTTTTGTTTCCCCACTGAGTATCGGGTCAATTTTCCCCAACGTACAGTGCCAGTTCGAAGGATTTTAGCCCGTATCTGTCAAATTAAATTGAATGTGATATCATTTGCCGATGAAAATGATAAAAAGACCCTTAATAAACGTTTCTACACAGAAAAAAAATCCGAGCGTTTACTCGTAAAATATTCATGCCCCGTTTGTCCTGTGTGGTAGTTTCCAGCGCATCGTGGTAGTTAAAATGCTATCGTGGTAGTTGCCAAGACTATGTAGTAGTTCCCATCAACAGATTTTTCGCTCGTTTAAGAATCGCCAATACTAGTGCACCTATCAATATTTTCCCCCAGGGGGTGGGGGGATACCACGAGGATTAGACAGCCAAAAAATCCCAACCCATGGGAATTAGATAGAACACCTAAAACGGGGTTGGGACATTTGATACTTTTCTGGAAGTTCTAAATTAGATTTTATAACAAATTTGATGGCCCACCAAAGGAATTTGTGACACCACATATTTGCTTATGGGTAGGGAATCGTAGCGAAAGTTTTCAAAATTGTCTTATTCCCCATGGGTATCCCGCCGCATCCATCTGGGGAAAAACATTGAAAGGTGCATTGGGACCAGTCGTGACTCAATTTTATAATTGATATGCGTTTCACTGAGAGAAATAATACCCATAAAACTAAGAGCTTATACAGTTGTAAGAAGCAGCCCCTTTCCAAATTGTGGTCTGTCAAATTGTTTGCTCGTTTAAATACATGTTTACAACCGTTTTCATAACTACATATTTTCCTGTTTTGGCATCGTCTGATTGTAATGTCTGCTTGTCGTCACTTATTTTTTCCATAGTACAGTAGAAGAGAATTTACCTATCGCATTTGTTTCCATATTAGACATTTGTACCCCGATTGGGGGAGGTAAAATGGCTATTTTGGTTATTTTCAGACATCTGTGCAAAAAGTTAATGAAGTGAGAATACCTGCTGAAAAAGGACAAAATTATTCAAACTTTTACCGTTCAGATATTTTTTAATGCTTTATTTCTCAAGTTATGATTTTCAAACAATTATGACCCCAAATGGGATGTTATTTGACATATTAGTCCCCGATTGGGTCATTTGATGTACTATATACTATTAAAGCCACGTGAAAACTAGGGTATTTGCAGCTGACAATTACTGATCCTTAACATAGACATACAAAAAGTACATAGACATGGGGCCAAAATCTCAACTTCATGATAATCAAGAGTATTATCTGTCTATGTTTTACAATCAACTTCGTTTCTGACTTAAAGCCATTTAATTTTTTGATACTTTATGTCAAATAAATGAAAGTTGAGCCCCGGTGGACCAAACAACAGACAAAAAAGTTTGATATAAAATTTTCGTCACTCGCCACGTGGTAGTTCCATGTTCAGTCAACTATAAGATAAAATGGCAGGCTAAGACTACTGGCCCAAAGTATTGTTAGTATTTGCGCTTCAGAAAAAAAGGGGATATCCTCGGGTTGCGCGCCGTCGAAATATCGCAAACCACCACAAACCACCGAAAACCACCCCAAACCACCGCAAACCACCTTTTTATATATGATAACAATGGAAAAGGGTGAAAATGGATGTGAAAGTGCTAGAATAAGAGCACCTCTGACACTACGATTCGCTAGTATTGGTATTGAGGGTGATGGAAAATTATAGGCGGACGAGACTGATATTACATCTATAGATAATGAGATAGCTATAGATCAAGAAAGATTGTATAAAGTATGGTAGGTTGTTAATTTTTTACAATTTGAACTTCATAACCCAGGGAGAGTGGTACTCTGAATATAAGTATATAAAAAAATCTTAACTTTAGGCTAAGTGACAGGGCGAAATTAAACCAGTATTTTGTTAACAGAAAATAGAACACTTATGCCTATTACATACCAAGTAATACATTTTCATAGTGGTTTGCGGTGATCGGGGTGGTGATGCTGCTTATGGTAAAATCATTACGTTGATCACCCAAAACGTTATCCTAAAGCATATTCTATATTCTCCTTATATCAGGAAACCTATTTCAAAAGTGGTTTGCGGTGGTTTGGGGTGGTTTGCGGTGGTTTGCAGTGGTTTGCGGTAATTCGATGGTCCCTCGGATTGGGTCACTTTTTATATACATGTGAGTGCGACGATGAACGGGCATGTTATATGATAATTATAAGGCATGTTTATTCAAAAACAAATTAGCTATGTGAATATCCCTTCTTTTCATTCTTCTCATCATTTCAATAGCCCACTAAATTTAAAATTCAGGCAGTCGACAAATTTTATCCGACAAAAGGTTGTTTGGAAAGGTCTTTGTATGAATAAGAGGGGTATTCAAGGTTCGGCCCGAACACCCCGTCTTTAAAAATTTGAAGTAGCCCCTGAGTAGTGAACATCTGTTGATGGGAACTACTACTAAAATCCTACAAAGTCTTGGCAACTACCACGATAGCATTTTAACTACCACGGTGAGCTGGAAACTACCACACAGGACAAACGGGGCCTGAATCTTTTACGAGTAAACTCTTGGCTTCTGTTTTCTATGCAGGAACGTTTAGTAAGGGTCTTTGTATCATTTTCATCGGCAAATGATATCAAATTCAATATAATTTGATGGATACGAGCTCAATTCCTTCGAATTGGCACTGTACTTTATGGAAAATTGACCCGATACTCAGTGCGGGCGCAAAAATCTAAAGAAAGAAAATAACTTTTCATATAAAATTTGGGGCTAGAGGGGACGCTGAGACATATTTACACGGAACCATATTGGCCGATTTCACCATTGTTCGTTCTTAGTAGTAAAATAAAACAAAAACCAAAATGACACCAACCTTTGTTTAACAATTTATCGGCCTGGAAACTACCCCGTTATGTCCCGTATGTGGCTTGGGAACAAAATTACGTTAACACAATTTCGTGGTAGTTCCTAGGTTTACCACCCGTGTTTATGCCTAGTGTCCCAATAAAGTGACAAAGGCAAACAGTGCAGACCTCGA
This sequence comes from Ctena decussata, assembly GCA_963989385.1. Taxonomy (NCBI): domain Eukaryota; kingdom Metazoa; phylum Mollusca; class Bivalvia; order Lucinida; family Lucinidae; genus Ctena; species Ctena decussata. Next base: position 2,606,886 of record OZ022511.1, on the reverse strand, counting down.
TCAGACGCCACAGAACACGGGGTAATTCTCTGTAAAACAAACAAACTACTGCTATACTGAATACATAAACCACACACCCCTAATGACAAGTGGACTCGTCCATCTGATAAGTATATAAAGTTTCCTTTTAAAAGGAAAGGCTTGCCAAGTTAGCATTTTGTTTCCGAATTACATGTAGTTCAATGTTTATGGTCTTTTGTGGTTTATAGATTGTGGTCTTGGGAGATGGTATCTTACTTGGAGACACTTTATGATTGCTATATTCCCTGGACTTTTCGGTCAGGGACAAAGTTATGTTTACTATCAGATCGTCATGTCTTGATGTTGAAAAAAAATACATCTTACATTTGAACAGTAATTTTACAAGTTCCTTACATGTAAGATGATATGTGATTCTTGACTCCTGAAGGAAACAGTGGCAGTAGTTCGTCCTACTAGCCTCGTGTGTGACAGATTGGTATGGAAAAAACCTTACTGTTCGCAACAATGGCTATTATTACAAGGGGAAAAAACTTTTGTGAACTTTTACAAGTTCCTAACATGTAAGATGATATGTGTATGGTAATGTCAGGACAGTCAGTTAACCTAGCTAACCACACTATTCCTGGGCAGGCTTAGCCATCCTACGCGGATACCCAGTACTAATTGCATTTACTTTCGCCAGTAACTGACAACTGCCCTTCTTGAATCAGCAGAAGGGAAAACGAAAGTAACCGGCCGGACCATGTATCGAACCCAGGACCTCAGGTTTTTAAGTCATACGCGCCACCGACTGCACTATGCCGCCCGGCCCGGCAAGACTGTGGTATAGAGCATAACAATTAATTGGTAATGATTACAAGTCAATGAAGGAATTAGTGTATTTTGTTGCTCCCAAAGGATATTTGTTTTCAGAATCACTTGTGTATTGCGCTTTGTCATCATATATTTGGTCATTATATATATATATAGATAGATTTAATGCAAAAGAAAAAAGAAGTCTTCTATGATTTAGTAAGGTTTATTCAAAAAGGAAGGTAAATGTTGTCATTGCACAGCCCTAGAAAATGATGGTTTGATGGCAATTGTAAGATACTGATATTTTTCCATATAACACATGTTGTGTTTTCCTGAATTTAATTTTTTCAATAAGACACTTTCATGAAACTGAATTTCAATGCACGTTTATGAAAAAAAAAGAGAAATAGTATCTAGTAAATACCATCAAACACCTTGTCTTTAAAACAAGTAAATGCTTTTAAATAAAACTGTTGGCACAGACCCTGATCAGACTGTTCCAACCAGCAGTCTAATTTGGATCTACACTCTACACTGATTGTACAGCCTGGCCGCATAGTGCAGTCGGTAGGGCATCTGACTTGTAAGCCAGAGGTCCTGGGTTCTATACCCGGTCCGGCCACTTAATTTCATTTCCCCTTCCGCTGATTCAAGAAGGGCAGATGTCAGTTGCTGGTAAAAGTAAGTGCACTTAGTACTAGTTAACAGCTTAGGAGTTCTTAAGCCTGCCCAGAAATAGTGTGGTTTTGTTAACTGACCGTCCCGACATGACCATAGCTGTTTACCGTGGACATTAAACAATAACATAACAACTGTTTGTGCAGGCATAGCAACTATTGTTGGAATATTTAAGTCCAGGTCTTACAAAGACCAGAGTCCAAGGTCCAGGTCTTACATAGTCCAAAATCCAGAGTCCAGATTTTACACAGTCCAAAGTCCAGAGTCCAAAGTCCAGAGTCCAAGTCCAGTCCACGTTTTACGTAATGCCCGCGAATTGCGCATGTCGTTATTTGGCAGTTTGACAGTAGACAATTAAGATGCATTCAAATACACCCGATAAATAATGATAATAATAAAAAAAAAACTTGAGTTTTTAGCATGGCAAAGAAAGCTAGACATGTTCGATTATTTTGGTGTGCCAGATTGTGGCGTGTCGTTATTTTACGGTGCTTAGGTACAAAAGTGCTACCGAAACAGCCAAACGAAGTTGCCCCCCGTAGACGCTCTTCATATATTGGTTTTCCACTTGCAATTATGGACCATTCTCGAAGCTGGTAACAAACCAGCGTCTTCCGCTTGAGTGCGCATGACAGGTAGTCGTATTCGGTCTGAATACATAGGCTCGCCCGCCGAAGCGGGCAAGCCAAAAATGTCCACTGAGCAATGAGTTAATTTGGATATTTGGGATAACGTCAAAATACAGGGTGAAGATTTGTGAACGGTATTCATGTTTAAACATGTTTTAACCCCTGAACATTTTTTTCTCCTGACCGCTTCAACACAGTGGTCCTGATTTTTGTATGTTTTGTATTGACAAGCCGCGGAGCCAGACAAAGCTCGCAGTCCTGTGGCACCAAAAAGAGGAGCAGTAAAACGCGGAACCATAAAACGATAACACATAACCAGCCACGACACGAGAAAACCAACAAAGTGGTTTTGTGCATAGTGCAGACTCAGATCAGCTTGGGTATCCGCCCAGTTTGATCAGACTCTATACTAAGCGCCCAAAGGCTAAGGGTCTTAGCTACCTGCGTGCGGACAGCAAAGACTCTGATCAGACTTGGCGGATGCCCAGGCTGATCTGAGTCTGAGCTGGGCGCACAACTTTGTTGGTTTGTCGTGTCGCAGCTCAGTTATTAAGTAAACGGCCAGCAAAACCATATTCAATCACAATGCTAGAGAACAAACATATACACACTCATGATCGCACGCACGCACACACATTAACACATATAGACGTGGTCACCAAACCAAAAGTATTGTGGCAATGCCCGGAGATATTTTCATTGTTTCCTTCCTGTTTGCTTCGCCGATCGACGTAGATGAGGTCTACAATTTAAGAAAAGAATTTGCTCGAAGAGAACATAATAATTTAATTACCATTCTTTTATTTCAGAGCTGACCTGTTATGAGAAGGGTTGCAGTAATAAACACGACAGAGTAGCTTCTCCCGAAACATTTACATGTAACTAAGAGGACTATAAGTCCTGTATCGCTCTCCTGAGAACCAATCTCAAGATACAAGCGAAACCAGAAGTAGCAACAAACATCACAGATACCTAATGGGCGACTATTTAAGGTCCATTTCTGTATAAGACCTGTCATTATATATTTGTCCTGCTAATGCAGTTAAAGCCACTATTAATTTCTCATTCACAGTCAATACCATTTTTAAGTTGCCATTATTGCTGATCAATAAAGCAATTAGCACAATTTGGTCAAAATGCATTTATTTGTTCTTGAAATGCTTTCATGCTTTTGTTTCTATTTCCAAACGTTGAATGGCGGTCACCTTGCGTAATTAATTTGCACAATTTTGAAAATAAAAACTTAAAGAAAGAATCATTCAGACCAAATTTGAAACCTGAATAAGCACGGGATCATCCTGTGCATCCGGACCTGGTCGGTGCCGGTCTGGTGTACGCCGAATCGGTCCTTCCTAGGAGGAGTCGCTTACCCGATACATGCCAGCTTTACAGTTAGACTGGCATGGGTCGGGTAAGAGACTCCTTTTGGAGCAGGCTTGTGAGAGTTGGGGCTATTTATTTACAAATGTATAGGATGATCATGCTCGAACTCTTAAGTCCATACCTCCCTTAGCCCTTGGACATGACATCGACGAATAAGTTGGACAGAACGTGATGTTATGCTTTAGTCACCTCAATCGGAACGCAACGGCCACTTTTGTCTGCTTTTCGGAAGTGACCGAGCAGTGCTCCGATTGTAACCACCGATATTGGTTTATCATTATTATTACTGATGACTGTGACAAATTAGATTCACTACTGGTTGACGAACTTGCTCTATAATCACAACTATTTACTTTTTTGTTTGTTTACCTATTATTATTATCATTATTATCCTCTCTTTTCTCAACAATATCACTTTTTTCATTACCAGTCTAGGGACTTACGGTTTTCCATCACGCACATTTGTGATGGTCAGCCATAACTCTTACATTTTTCGGTCCAACTCACTAAAATGGCATTTTACCCCACTGGCAGTGTTCAGTATAACTTGTCTACATTTAAAATTGATATTTGGTCCGGCCCTTAACTATTCTCAGTATATACAGTCTGTATTTTGGTTATTTCTGCAGAATTATGGTCAAAATTAGGCAAATATTGCTGTGCATTTGACTTGTTTTATTTCCAAGAAAAATACAAATTTAAAGAGTAACTGCACTTCAGGAACTGACTGAATCAGATCCCAAACCCTATCCCCAACATCTAAGGGAAAGACTGACAAAGACATCCCAACAAACAATAAATTACAAGTGATAAGCCAAGTCAGCAGCTCTTTCCCAAATAGGTGGCAACTCAGCTATCTTTATTGAACTAAATAATTTAGACCAACAGAAGGGTTACAACAGACTAAGCAAATTATACGAAAAACATTTAACAATTATTTTTACCTATTTTCTATTTTTATTATGGGTTATAAGGGTTGAAATGAGAACACAATAAATTAAACAGCACCGAACATAAAACAAATGCAACCGCAACGAAAGTACCGTCTTGGGACGGTCAGTAATAACTACTGGGGGTTTAAACCGGTTTTACTGGACCCAAACCTTCGCCCTCACCCTCCGCCGCGGTGCACACATGTACCACACAACAGATTAAACAAATTATACGGAAAACATTTACAATTATTTTTACCCATTTTCTAATTTTTTCCAACAAAATAAGTTAAACAGCACCAAAAAAAAAATAAAAAAAAAAATGCAACCGCAACGAAAGTATTGCCTTGAGACGGTCAGTAATAACTACTGGGGGGTTTAAACCGGTTTTACTGGGCACAAACCTTCACCCTCACCCTCCGCTGCGGTACACACAATTAGTTGGTAGTTCGGTTCGTATGGAGGTCCCCTAACTCATCAGAGAGTCATCACGGTCAACAATTAAAATCAAGAAAAGACCGTGATGAAGCGAGAATGAGGACTCGACAGCCAAAACGTGTTGAGACACCTGGAGATCCCTGGGGCGTCAGCATTACCACTGGAGCACTGGAGCAAAAGAAGATTACCAGTTGAACCCCGATGGGCCAAGAAACAGACAAACATCCGGCCCCAACCAACTAATATATAGCTTTATGTACACTGGGTGGTTGCTTAGTCCCGGTAGGCGGTGATTTTTTTCTGACAATTGTCAACGATTTTTTCTGACAATGGTCCCGGATTTTTTCCAAATTGTCAATAATGTTTTCTCCGTGACGTCATAACACAATACTGTTGCGACAAAATTGTGAATTTAGCCAATTAAACCATTAATTTACAAATCTTAAGCATATTCCTGGTAGATCTAAGGCAGATTAGATACAATACAAGTGTTTAACGTTGTCAACAGACAAATTAAACCCGAAATTTTTCATTTAGGTTACATCATGATGAACTGTCCGCTCTGTCTTTGTCTTCGGAGTTTACCACAGGGAAAAGCTATTTTAATCATAAATCGGTGTTGGGAAACATATTATATTAGTTTTTGACACTTTACAATGATATAAATGTGTCTGTCAGCAGATTTTAATTTTTCATAAGTCCCGGATTTTTTCCTACAAGTTCCGGATTCGCTCCTACAATAGATTTTAAGCGCCTGATTTTTTCTGACAACGCAAGCTACAAAATGAGTAGTCAGTATGATACTTTATTGCGCATAGATTGAGTAGCAAGATTTAAGCAAGTCGCAAACTTTAATTGTGGTGCATAAATGGAAGACGAAATACTTGTTGGTCATTAAAAGACCAGCCTTTTCATTATATACAAACCATTCTATTGCTCGATACATAAAAATTTACAATGGAATAACGTGTAGTAAAGACCTGATTTACTTACTGTTCACGCAAGCTCTCAACTTTACTATAACTCTTTTCTACCATCTGTAGTAAGAGAATGGAACGAACTCTCAGAAAATGTACGTAATCTGCCAAGCATAGCTACCTTTAAGCACGAGTTAAACTCAGATCTAATGAAAATACCTTCTTTCTATTTTGACGGAATGAGACTTGGGCAGATTTATCATGCACGGTTAAGAACAACTTGTAGTTCTCTCAATCAACATCTCTTTTCCAAAAATATAATAGATAGTCCACTTTGTGACTGTCAAGTGGTTGAAGATGCCAGTCATTTTTTGTTCAACTGTGAACGCTTTCATAATCTCAGACAAGAACTCTTTAATAAAATTACTCCTATTTGTCAGCCTACTTTAAATATACTTCTTTTCGGTAGTGAACAACTAACTGATATCGAGAACCGACAAATATTTATAGCTGTACAAGAGTTTTTGATAAAATCTAAACGTTTTGAAATTGCATAATATCTAATTAGTAATTTGTGTGTGTGTGTGTGTGGCAATATGCATGATATACAATGTACATAGAATTGCCGTATCCTTGACCCAAATTTCCTCATAACACTTTATTGGTGACTACGTATTTTATCATCTTTACAGACAAAGTAGAATATACGATTGTAATTCATTTTCCATTCCCCGTGGAGCTTCAAGAGATCAGAAACATTAATTCGACATTTTATTGAGAACGTGTTAAGAATATGATGTAAACTTACTAGTATGACTATTTATGTTTGAAAATGCTTTCATTCAGTATAAGTTTTTCAATTTTCCTAAATTTGTTTAGACTATTATGCTGAAATATCAATCGACAGTAGTACATGTATGCTTCAAATCATTTGTTATATACAAATATACAGTAATTTCTGGGATACAGATCATATAAGTCGTAAGACTTTCTTCTGAATCCCTTTCAAGCTACTGTATTGAGTTATATTCTTGTGAGATTGTATTGTTTGTATTTGTTCAGTATTTTGAATAAAATATTGTTTACACTAAAGACCTGAGTAACCGTAGTGAGATTAAAACAATATTCAGTGGCCTTCCCAATGCAGGCGAGACTGTTGTACTATTTCTACCAACTGAACGGCGTGGCCACACGGTCGTCCAATGCCAGGAAAGCTCAGTTGGCAGAGCAGTCCTGATCATTGCCTATCCTTTTACTCAGTAGTACCGAGAAGGTTGAAGACTCGAGTTCTGCCGCGGCCAGGGTGTTTTTCTCGCTTAGGCGGCGTAGAAGATATATATATTTTCTTCAAAATTGTGCGTGCGTGCCCCTCTCTCTCTCTCTCTCTCTGTGTGTGTGTGTGTGTGTGTGTGTGTGTGTGTGTGCCCAAAGCATTAATTTGTACTATCCTTGGTGTACAAAAGCTACATGTTCCTCACTATAACGTAGTTAATGTGAGGCTTGATAATTCTGAAAGCAGTGCACATGTCCAGCCGGTGCTGAAGCCCCGGTAGCTCTGTAGGTTAAACGCTGGCTTGCTGATCTAGCGGTCCCAAGTTCGATCCCCGCTTGAGGCGAGAATCTTTTCAAACGTAAACGGGGTTCCATTGCACACAGACTTTCATTATCGTCCTCCCAACGTCCTGATACATGTATGACTGAAATACTGTTGGAAAGGACGCAAAATCGCAAGTCATCCATCCAGCCAGCCAGTACTTCTCTTGAGGGCCTGTACAGTTTTGTATACAGCACTGCAAAACTTTAACAGAAAAAAGTTCTGAAATGTCAGATCTTTTGAAAGCAAGGAAAACACAAAAGAAATGAAAATAGCATACTCGGTTTAACTGCGGCTGCTCATGACCAGTCATGAAATGTGCAACTCCGGCCATGCCCCGAGCAGAGCCTGCTGTATTATTAAAATGAGTCGAAATGAAATAAGTGATTCCAAAGGACCAGAACTTATACAATCTACACTATGAATGAATACCTAGGGACGATTAAGGACCGTCACACGGTACCTAACACCAGTTTCAGTGAAGTTTCAATAAAATGTGCAAATCCAGCCATGTCCCCTAGCAGCAGCTGGGCTACTCTATTTTCAGAATGGCTAGAAATGAAATCATTGATTCGAAAGGACTAGAAATTATATAATCTGCACTATGATGGAGTGCGGGGAGACTTAACGGCTGCCGCACAACACCTCCAGCATCCTGTGAAGTTAAATAAGATTTGAAATGTTAGAGTTTTTGGAAGCAAGAAATTGCAGAAAGAATAAAAAAGCAGACTCTGTTTATTGAGTCTGCACTTGAAAAGAGGACTTAAGTAAACAAAGACTTCTGATGTTATGTCTTTTACGTAGTCTTTGCTTCTAAAGGGTCCATATTTTCGATTTTATCACCATGATAAGGCATACATGACAGAAATGCTTTTGATGTTCATTCGGTGAAGTAAAATTAGTTCCCACACTGAAAAAAAATCTATCTGTTCTTACTATACTGCTAGTTTAAGACTCTGAAATGCAGTATAAGTGGTAGGAAAAAATCCGGGACACTGTAGGAAAAGATCCAGGACACTTAAGCCGTTGTAGGAAAAAATCCTTGACATTTGCAGTAATTTTTGTCCTTGGTTTGCCGAGGCTATTTCACAAAGAAAAATATGACAAACGACAAAATACATCTATAGAATGATCAATTAAACAGCCTGATTGCGAAAGATCCCAAGAAAGTATTGAAAATAAGTTTGTTTACTTACCTCATTGCTCCGTCACGCTTATGAGACATAAATTGTCAGAAAAAAATCGTTGACGATTGTCAGAAAAAATCACCGCCTACCGGGACTAAGCAACCACCCAGTGATGTAGGGGCTATCATAGTGTCTGAACTCCGACCCACCGGCGTGCAATTAAAGAGGACAGCAAAATTGTCAGCCGTGATTGGGTTAACCACTAAGCATGCAGACTGTCGCATTACATCTATGTTATAGCCAATGCGTTTAAATCGTATACAAGTTTACTTTCTATTTCTTATAAAGTGGTACGATGAAAATTGTCTACAATGCTTGCTTTTTTGTAATGGATGCTAACTATATGAATTACCCAAGGTTTTGCACCAGTTACTCGACAGAAAAGAGCTTGGGGTTTTTTGCCTTTGTTATGGTCAGCCATAACACCTGAAGAAACCAACGTTATGGCTTTCCATCACGTTTTATCCTTCGGACATGTAGTGACATCTTGTGGTCAAAATTTCAGAAATTATGTTATGGTAAGCCATCATGTCAGTTCATGTAAAGTGCATGGTTAACCATCACAAATATGCGTGATGGAAATCCATAAGTCCCCAGACTGATTACTGTTTCACATACTTGACCCAAATGACTTGACCTCGTGCTTTCTGACGAATACAGCACGTGCAAATTGCATTCAGATTTTATGCGACGACATACTTACTCGCTTGACAAGCGCAGTGTCAGTATCTTGGGATAAAGATAACGTTAGAGTAGATTGCAATTTTGTGATGTGTTTTTCAAATTTATGATAAATACGAGCGGTGTCGCTCCGGGCTGTACCCTACAGCCTATGTGATCTGAGTGGAGCTAGATTAGCCTGTGTTCGAATTACGAAACATGGGTATTTGTTAATTTGAAAGTAAGTGCTCTTGCCAGTCTGGGCGGGGGTAGATTGGGCGGATCGTGACTATTTGCATTTGAACTTGGTTCCCTTCTCGGGCGACGCCGCTCATGTTCTGAGTATATGAAACGATGATTTCTGTCAATCTTCTGAATGTATCACTACTCATAAGCATTAAAATTCATTTTCTTAATAAACAATTATATTGATGAATCAACATTATGCACATAATTGACAGATACAGACAGACAAAATCGTTTATTAGTAGCTCAGGTCAGATCATATGACATAAGAGCCAATATATATACAATACAACATTATGAAGCATGATTGATTCAACTAACAGTTGTATATAGCAAAGAATAGGCAAGTAAACATGGCAGTAAATCAAACAGAGCCTCAAATAGGGACCTCATAACGCCGAGGGGAAACTTGTCGTGGCTTCCAAGCAGAACCGCCTCGGTGAGGCGGCTTCAGTGTTGCGCCAAGACACGCTCCCATGGGAACCTAATAGAAGCCGCCTGAAACTCTCCCAATCTCAAGCACTGTATGAGAAAACGTTCCCAAAAAGAAAAAGAAACAAAAGAATGTAGAGGAAAGCAGTAAGGAACGGTAGAAATAGATTATACAAGGACATTACAGTTATGGGGGTGTGTGGAGGAAGGAGGGGGAGACAAATTAGATTATACGTGAACACAAGATTATCTTGTTCTATAAAATGAATGGCCTTTCTCCAACTTACCTATCTTCACTTGTTCCTCCTACAGTCGGTTCCAATTTACATGTAACATATAATTTGCGTAACCCAAATAATATACAGACAATACATACTAATTCTCAACTCTACTATAACTCTTTCCTCCGATCTGTTATACGTAACTGAAACCTGCTACCCGAAGATGTGAGAAATTCTGCTAGCACATCAGCTTTCAAACAAGCCCTTAATTCAAATTCATATGTGAACTTTCCACCACGTCACTATCGCGTAGGAAAAGAACTGGCCAAGTTCTACACACGCGACTAAGAACCAAATGCAGCCCACTAAACTACTATCCTTTTACTAAAAATATAATACAGAGTCCCTGCTGCGATTGTGAAGCTGTTGAAGATAATAAACATTTACTTCTTGGCTGTCCTCAGTATACTGTCCTAAGAGAAGAGAGCATAAGGGTTTTATCAAATCTGTGCAGACCTTGCTTAAATGTTCTACTATATGCAGACCAGGCTCTTTCGTATGTCACTAATAAGCAAATATTCATTATTGTACAAAACTTTATTATCCAGTCCAAACGTTTCCAGTTGAATCGTTGATCAAAAATACCTAATTAGTGAATATCACTTTATTCAAATTCTCATTTTAGCCACTACCTCTTGTAATCCTTACGTACTACTGTACCCACTATTGAACCCCGATATCTTACATGTAAGTCAACAACGTTGAGTCGGATTCAGCCGCTTTCCTCTTTTCTCATTCAAACATGCTAAATCAGTCAGCGAATAGACAAAGCGTATTCATAAACGTCGTTATCTTTGCACACGTTATTCCATTCCCCGTGGAGCTTTCCTACTAATTTTTAACTCTTTATTAATGTACCAAACCATCAAGTTCTATAATACGCTCGAGTATTTCCTCCTTTCTTTCTCAATTTCTATCTGTAAAATTATTATTACATTTTTTTCATTACTTTTCACTGTTGGTATCACTATACAGAAAAAATGTATATAAATCATATATGACAATCACGTTTATGTAGAAATTTTGTGTTACTGCAGTTTGGGATACAGACTGGACTTTCTTCTGAATCCCATTTGTATGATTTTTGCATTGTTTGTACTTGTATTTCTTGTACATTATATGATTATTATACGAATAAAATAGTGTTTAAACCAAAGATACTTCTTGTTTACCATTGGTAGGACTGTGGAGACTTTAACAGCTCTGCAAATAAACTTCAGGTCATAGTCATTGGCAAATTAGCAGATATTTAGTGCAGCATTACAGTAAGCTTAGTAAAGTTTTCCATGACTGTTCTTTGTATTGTTGCATTTATTAATTGTTTCCGAGCTTTAGTTTGACAGTAGCAAACATATCCGGTCTAGTCCTTTGGAAATGGTTTTCCACATTTACGTCCTTATGATGAGACATTTTAACACCATAACGCTTCTTAAACATTCCTTAAACAAAATCAGCATGCCACAGTATGTGTTTAGGCTTAATAGAATGGGTGCATGTACACCTCCATAAATTTACCGCTATGTATTTTTTTTTCAAACGGTACATTTTTGTGATTTCCAGCTTACTTCCCTAGGTGCCGTAGCTCTGCCAAATAGGACCTACTATAAATGCAAGATTTGCTCCAAGGGGAACCAATACTTTCTTTTTCAGATTTGTTTTCTCTTTAAAAGGGTGTAAAAATGAAAATGATAGAACTGCTTCCCCTGAATTTGTACCCGTTCGTCTTGAGAAAATAGGTACTCTGGGAAAATACGAATTGCACATGCTCGGGTCCACCTGTGGGTATGCAATTATCCCTTATATAAATGCGCCTTGTAAACTGAAAATAAAGATGTTTCTACATTCCCTGAGAAAACACGCGAAGAAGTTGGTAAATGGACTATGTTTGGCGAGAAAGTTTCTCAAAATGCCCACATGACATGTCAACAAGATTCCATCTCTGCATCTTGTAGCTGATACATTGGCGCCCACTTAATTATTTCAAAAGTGGTCAGGCGGGTAGTTTTCAGTGCCAGTGCGTCCAACTGGTTTGAATAACAGTAAGGCATGGGCCGGCTTTGTATTCAGCAAGTGTGGAACGAGAGTGGGGGATTATCTTTATTTTCTTCTGTCATTTCTTCCCTCTTTCGCAGACGGCTCTATATAGACGGAAATAATAGTGTCTCAGAGGGCAGTTAAAACAAATTACAACCCACCAACCAAAGGTTTACTTGTATCTTCCCACAAATGAAATCAGAATAGCTTTGACTGCTTATATATTTTGCAAATGGGTCTTTTTCTGTTATATGCATCTCTTTTTCATCACTTTTCATACGCCAGTATTATGATGCATACTCCAGGAAGATTGTACTTGCGAAGATTTAGTTTAGTGTTCTGATACATGTATTGATGTGAAAGCTGATTTGATGCTTTCCGTAATCACCCTTTTATGACCCTATATTTTATATACCCTATATTTTATATACCCTTTTGTCATTCATTTTGCTGATGTTGTTTTAACTACTTGCAAACGGTTACAGTTTGATCATACATTTACTAAAAATGCCTCTCGTTAACTTTTGTTAACCTAAAGTAGAACAGAACAGAACAGAACAGAACAAACCTCTTATTTAGCAATAACTCTCAGGCCACTCAAAGGTGGCGTGAGAGCAAAAGACAGCAACTGTAAACATGGTAGCAAGCATAAAACAACAGCAACATTTTATGACATTGAAATAATCACACTGTAGTTAGTAAACTGTGGAGTGTACAGAGTTTCTGAAATGGCAATACATTAGTTTTGGCACAATAATTCCATTTCTATGTCTAAAAAGCTATCAAACAAGAACACATTTATTTATTGTTATCGATTTTGCAGAATAAAAAGAAAAGAGTTCGATTCTACCGGTTTCGATACAACAACCCAATTATAAACCTTCCCAAGGTGACATATGGATACTCCTGAATTTGAGTACTGATCCCACTGAAGAAAGAAACCGGTAGCGAAGGAGCCTTCTTGTTGTTAAGAGATGTTTTCAACCCTCTGTTCTTTTTTTGTTTCAGTTTGAAAATACTTTCTTTATATAGTTAGCCGTATATATTCATTTTCAGCTCGCCTGAACGAAAGTTCAGGAAAAGCTATTGTTGTCACCACGGCGTCGGCGTCAGCGTCAGCGTCCGCGTCCGCGTCGGCGTTCGAATTGGATGTTTTGGTTAAAGTTTTTTAAAGACCTATATCTCCTTAACCCATGGATGGATTCTTTTGATACTTGCACTGTAGTTAGATATTGGTCAAAAGTTTAACAGGGTACCACCCCCACCCCACTCCGTGACCTTGATGTCAAGGTCATGGACTTTGGAAATTGGGAGTTTTTTTAACTGGATGTTTTGGTTAAAGTTTTATATAGCCCAATATCTCCTTAACCCATGGATGGATTCCTTTGATACTTGTACTGTAGTTAGATATTGGTCCAAAGTTTTCCAGGGTACTACCCCGACCCCCCTCAGTGACCTTGATGTCAAGGTCATGGACTTAGAAAATTGTCTTTTTATTTTTTCAATGTTTTGGTTAAAGTTTTTTTAAAGAAACATATCTCATGAACCCATAGATGAATTCTTTTTATATTTGCACTGTAGTTAGATATTGGTCCAAAGTTTTCCAGGGTACTACCCCGACCCCCCTCAGTGACCTTGATGTCAAGGTCAGGGACTTATGAAATTTGGTCTTTATTAAAGTTTTCTAATTGCATACTGATTCATAATGCTTGGCAGAGACTTAGTTTACACTTGAACTGATGTTAGACACTTTTTTTTAGTTTTTACAAAACACTATATACTTACCCCACTACCCCACTGGATGACCTTGAAGTCAAGGCTATTGACTTTGAATTTTGGTTAAAGTTTTATATTTATGAAGACATAATTTCACAGTGCCACAATGGACTCAGTTGATACTTATACATGTACTTGGACTGATGTTAGATAATGGTTCAAAGTTTTGATACACCCCAGCCTCCCTCCCCCACCCCTCCCCCACTCCTCCCCCACCCCCCTTAGTTCTTTGACCTCAAGCTCATGGACTTTGAAATTTCATGTGATTTTTTTCTTATTTTAATTTTATTTTAAGACATTTCTGAGATAGCTTTTGTTTATAAATGTGTTGTCATTATGGACATGCTTGCCTGAAGTTTTATGCATAGCAATCCACACCACCATAGTGACTGTGTGATGGGCAAGCACCTATTTAGGCGAGCTATGCTGTCAGGCGACAGCTCTTGTTATGAGTGACACATTCCAGTTTTTTCCCTCTCAAGCAATTTATTCATATGAATGGGTAGCTGGAGAGGAAAATAAAATCGGTACTCTGCTTTTGGAGTTATGCGTATTTATCAGAAATAGCATCGGTTAAGTTCCGCAACACTGCACTTGCCAGTTAACAAGGCATATTAAGGCGTTGCACGTGCAAATCGTCACGTTTAACTAAATTGGATTACATGTCTTCCAGGTAAGGTTAACGTTTTTTTTTTGTGTGTGTGAATAAATTCTTGTTCCCCGGCGGCGACGTCGCACAGATAAATCAAGAAAATGCGAGGGACACAGTTGTGTGCCGATTTTGCCCATTTACTTTACAAAATAATGACTGTAAACTTAGCCAATTTTATCAAGAACATTCCCATAATACATAAAATATCAGACTTTTAAAACAAAGTTTTTCACTAGCTTCAAGCCCTGTTAAATTGGTATACTCCCGCGGCATCACTGGATGGGAACAAGACCAGTGAAAGTCAGTTAACCTACCAACTGGATTCCCGGCCAAATGTACAGATCCTGATCAGTCGCTATAACAGCGTCTGACCAGGGTCTGCACGCTTATACCGACACAGAGACCAACGAAAAATAGTACAATAGTAATGGTGAGTATAGAGTTCCCCACATTAGCATTGGACGTGCCAAACCCGCTACTAACCAGACATCAGCGGATTAAGTACAACGCGGTTCTCCGCGAGCGGTATAGATCCAGATCAGGCTCTACAACTTGTAGCGACTCACCAGTAGGGTCCACACCGCTCACACGGGAACCTACGAGAAATTGTAAGGGATATAATATATTGACCTAGTAAGACATCCCCACAGCATTGGGCTTGTCAAAAACCACTGATAACTAAACATCAGCAGATTGTATACAACAGTGGCGTAGACTTAGATCAGACGCTACAGCTTGCAGCGTCCCATAAGACTCCACGCCGCCTACAGAAGAACCTACGAAAAAAAAAGTGGTGATAAATATTATCAAATGAAGTGAGGCCTAGTCGGACATTCATACAACGATCGTGTCAAAACGGCATCAGCGAATTAGATACAGCGGGATATATATCCAGGTTACACCGCTTACACAGAGAAACCCACAAAAATTGTAGTGGTAAATATGACACATTAAGACCCAGTCACACATCTCCACATTACCAATGGATGTGTCAAAACCGCCAGTAACCAGGCATCAGCGGACTAAATACACGCAATCAAACAATTTGAAAATATATTCGGCCGATTGCTCAGGCATCAGTTGGTTACCACAAAGGTTTAAGGCATAATCTCGGGGTCAACCAGATATGTTCCGGGCACTCGGTTCGTCATTATTTGGAAGCTTTTTGTTGTAAAATTTTGTGTACATGCGAACGGGAAAATGTCATATCTTACGGGTATTGCCTAGTAAGTTGTTAGCCTAAGCCTGAGAGATGAATATCCAAATAAATGGGAGTTCTCGTGATAATGTATTAGTGAAATATTTGCATGATAATGTTAACAAATTGTGATAATTGAATTAATGTTTTTTTTATTATGCGACTGTAGTAAGGTCTGAAATTTCAAAAAATTCGGCGTAGTGTAGAAATATGGGTTGATAAAAACTTCTCTTTCGGTTGCAAAAAAGAACATATGAGAACATAGTGGAAGTCGTCGTCAATATCGTTTTTGTCGCATAAGCTTCCTTTTTTTCATGTGGAGTGTTATCCCAACGGCCTATTTCGACTAGCAGTTAATGATTCGCTGTCCTAAACTTTGTTAACGGTATATATGTTTTGATTGGTAATACTAGTAAATAATTTTCTTAACTTGCATCATCTTTAAATATATTATAGTTTCTGCCCTTGGATGATTCAAGTAAATCGGAACTCCAAGTATGAATGTTGAGATCTTTCAAAGTTCGGGATATCTTAAATTTTGTTGCTCTTGGATTATTTATTACATTGTTGTGGAATAAGTCTAGGCGCCCTACGGAAATTAATATGTTTCTTATAAATTTTATCAATTTAAAGTTATGACCTAAAGTCGTTTCATTATATAGCATATTGTACAGTACTTCGGAAATTTGGGCAGTGTTACTGTTTACGATAGAAACCCAATCATTCGTCTTTTTCTAGTTATTTCTACAGGATATCCTCCTGTCTGTCCATAAAGCATATCAACAGGCGTACTTTTACTTAATTTAGTTATATATCTAAGAAACTGATTATGCACTGTTTCGATGATTTTGGTATTTTGGTACCCCCAGACTTCACAACCATATAGTAAAATCGGCAGTACAGTATGATCAAACAGGTGGAGTCGGAGATCAGGTAAATTTCTTATCTTTTGTAGAGGAGATGAAGAGCCTTTTTTGCTTGGTCTATATTGAGTGTCATGGCTTTATAAAAGCTACGGTTTTTAAAAAATATGACACCTAGGTACTTAAATTCATCGCATATTGAAATAACAGAATCTCCAAGTCGGAATTCAAACTGGTCGACATTTCTAATACCAAAAACCATAAACTTTGCTTTATCGTAATTTATTTTCAACTTCCATATTCCTGTATATTCATAAAAGTAATTGAGGTTTTCCTGAAAAGATATAGCATCGGTGCCAAATACAACAGTGTCATCCGCATAAAGTAGAACGCATAATTTTAGATATAGTAAAATGTCTGGGTTATCTGAGTCAAAGGTAATACCAATATAGTTGTGTTGTACTGTTGTACTAGATAGTCTTCTAAGTCGTTTAAGAAAATTGCAAAAAGGACAGGGGATAAATTTTCGCCTTGTCTTATCCCACTATTACTGTGAAAGAACCGAGATTGCTCACCAGAAAAGTTCACACAGGACTTGATATTATAGTAAAGGTTGTGTATAAGTCTAAAAATTTTCCCATTCATACCATTACTTAACAATTTCAGCCACACCCGCCAAACCGAATCGAACGCCTTGCTATAAAAGCTATAAATCAACAAAATATATTTTTATTTGAGTCATTCTGTAATCGCCTGTAATGCAAATATGTGATCGTTTTTAGAGAATCCTGCTCTGAATCCGGCTTGGCTTTGATTTAGCAAATCGTAACTGTTAAGGAAATTGTTTAGCCTCATATTGAGCACAGCTGTAAAAAGCTTACCGAAGCAGCGATAGTGAGAGGGCGGTAGTTACTAGGTTCGAGGGGGTCTCCGTTACCCTTATAGATTAGACAGATTATCCCTTCTAACTATGCTTCTGGGATTAAACCAGTGTCTAAAATTAAATTGAATCAAGAAATAAATTGGCTCTATATAACAAGAGGACCAATGGTCCTGTAGCTCACCTGAGCTCCTACTGTCAACAGACACATTTTGTCATTTCACTCATTTGTTACAAGTAAAAAGTATGCAAAGACCAGGAACTGAAACAATCAAAATCCAAATCCAGCCCTCAAACCATAGTTGGAAACAACTAAGATTACAAATAATCAAGATACAGAGAACATATGGCCAACCGAGTGAGCAGCTTGTTCCCAAAAGGTGGCCACTCAGCAACCCAAACCGAACCAAAAATAATAAGAACATACATAAGGTAAAACATCACAGAAACTCTGACACCAAAAACAGGCAACAGAGAACCACAACAGAACTACCGCCTTGGAACGGTCAGTAATGAATTACTGGGGGGCTTAAATCGATTTTACAGGCCCAACCTCACCCTCAGTTTCTGAAGTGGTACAAAACATTTAGTTGGTAGTTCGGTTCGCATGATAACCCTCTAACTCGTCAATGAATCATCACGGTAAACACATAAATCAAATTTCAACACCATGAAGAAGCAAAGACGAGGACTCAACAGATACAACGGGCCGTCTGACAGGTGGCGATCCCTGTCCTGCCAAACGACCCCACTGGAAATCTGAAGCAAAAGAAGGTCACCAGTTGAGCCCCGGTGGACCAAGCAACAGACAAAAAGGCTCCGGTCCCAACCAACTAAAATATATAGCTTTAGGTCGGGGCCATCATAGAGTCTGACGACCGATCCCCCGGTGTGCAATTAAAGAGTGCAGCAAAGTTATCAATCGTGATTGGGTTAATCACTAAGCATGCAGACTGTCGCATAACATTTAACATTTAACAAACCTTAAACCAATGGTTTTAGAAGAGTGCAGATTTTGACGTCAAACAAATCTCAATACAGCTGTAAAGTTATACTGGTAACAAAACTGGTTAATAAAGGAGGTCACTAGAGCACCTTGTCATCATTCTGAACAAAGATTGGATAAAAACTGTGCCCTCTAGAGAGTTCTCAAGGTTTTTTTTTAACATTTGAGAGAAGTTAAATCAAAATCGGTCCTTAAATGGAGTCGCCAGAGCGATGAAAAAGTTTTTCTAAAAATAGCAACTGTGACCTTGACTTTAGAATGCTGAAACGCAAACTTGTTCATGATACTGTCATACTAAACATTTGTGTGAAGTTACATCAAAATCTGTCCGTAAATGAAGGCGCTAGAGCGATGACAAAGTTTTTCCAAAAATAGACACTGTGACCTTGACCTTGACCCAGAACGATGAAATGCAAACTTGCCCAAGGTATTGCCATACTTATCCCTTGTGTGAAGTTAAATCGAAATTGGTCCATAAATGAAGGCACTAGAGCGATGACAAAGTTTTTCTAAAAATAGCCACTGTGACCTTGACATTGACCTTAGGACACTGAAACCCGAGCTTGTTCAAGATATTGTCATACTAAACATTTGTGTGAAGATTTAATAAAAATCAGTCCATAAATGAAGGTGCTAGAGGGATGACAATGTTTTCTTAAAATAGCCACTGTGACCTTGACTCCAGAACGCTGAAAAGCAAACTTGTCCAAGATATTGCCATACTAATCACTTGTGTGAAATTAAATTGAGTTCGGTCCACAAATGAAGGTGCTTGAGCGATGACAAAGTTTTTCTGAAAATAGCCACTGTGACCTTGACCTAAGGATGCTGAATTGCAAACTTATTCAAGATATTGTGATACTAAACATTTGTGTGAAGTTTTAATCAAAATCAGTCCATAAATGAAGGTGCTAGAGTGATGACAAAGTTTTTCTAAATCTAGCCTCTGTGACCTTGACCTTGATCAAAGAATGCTGAAACGCTAACTTGTCCAAGATATTGTCATACTAATCACTTGTGTGAAATTAAATTGAATTTGGTCCACAAATCAAGGCGCTAGAGCTATGACAAAGTCAATGGGAAAATATTTTATCGGTCAAGGGCAAGTAACTCTGAAAAGAATGATCCAACCTGGCTCAATTTCAAACTAGTCCAAGATGTTTTGGCTGTCCTCAATATCTGCAACTTACAAGATGTTATGACCAAAAGTGAAGAAGCTAGAGCCCGGACAACATTTTCCTCATTATTAGTCGATGGGAAAATATTTTATCGCTCAAGGGCAAGTAACTCTGAAAAGAATGATCCAACCTGGCCCAAATTCGAACTGGTCCGAGATGTTTTGACTGTCCTAAATACCTGCAAGTTACAAGAAGTTGCGATCAAAAATGAAGAAGCTAGGGCCCGGACAACATTTTCCCCATTATATATTTCATCGCTCAAGGGCAAGTAACTCTAAAAAGAATGATCCAACCTGGCTCAAATTCGAATTGGTCCGTAATGTTTTAGCTGTCCTGATTACCTGCAAATTACAAGAACTTGCGATCAAAAATGAAGAAGCTAGGGCCCGGACAACATTTTCCCCATTATAAGTCTATGGGAAAATATTCTATCGCTCAAGGGCAAGTAACTCTAAAAAGAATGATCCAACCTGGCCCAAATTCGAACTGGTCCGAGATGTTTTGACTGTCCTAAATACCTGCAAATTACAAGAAGTTGCGATCAAAAATGAAGAAGCTAGGGCCCGGACAACATTTTCCCCATTATATATTTTATCGCTCAAGGGCAAGTAACTCTGAAAAAAAAGATTCAACCTAGCTCAAATTCGAACTGGTCCGAGATGTTTTGGCTGTTCTGGATACCTGCAAGTTGCAAGAAGTTGTGATCAAAAATGATGAAGCTAGGGCCCGGACAACATTTTCCCCGTGATAAGTCAATGGGAAAATATTTTATCGCTCAAGGGCAAGTAACTCTGAAAAAAAATGATCCAACCTGGCCCAAATTCGAACTGGTCCGAGATGTTTTGACTGTCCTGGATACCTGCAAGTTACAAGAAAGTGCAATCAAAAATGTAGAAGCTAGGGCCCGGACAACGTTTTCCCCATTGTAAGTCTATGGGACGTTTTTGTTGCCATGGTAACCACAGTTTTAAACCAATCTGTCCCAAAACTATATACAATCAATCCCCTACCCCAACCATGCGACACATAAAATTTGATCAAAATTGGCCCGCTACTTTAGCAGATATTAATGCTTAAAAGTGTAAACGGACGACGTACGACGGACGACGGACCAAGCCTATACTATAAGCTCACCTTGTGAGCCTTCGGCTCAGGTGAGCTAAAAAGCCCTGGATACAACTTAGCACCCAATCACGATTGACAATTTGGTTTGCTCTTTAACCGGTGAGTCGGAACCCAGACTCAATTAAGATTGTGACTTAGCGCTTTTATAAATAGTTGGTTTGTATCATACATATTTAGTCGGTGTCTGCTTTTGTCGTGTCGCGGCTCAATGGTACTATACTTCCTGTTTGGTTCGTGGATGGTATGTGGGATTGATTGTATCAGATTCTAATCAGTGTCTACCGTTTAACTCCTCTCATCCGAATATACTTAAGAAATGCACATAAGGAAAGACTGGTCCGGCCAGACGTAATTCTCAGATGATAAACTTTTCCTGATGACCTGCTTCTTAGTAGCTATTATCCAAACGGTTTGAAAAAGTAGGAAAATGCTTGGGAATGCTTGGAAAAGTAGCAACAGAGTTTTGAGCTGCAACTTTTTCCTCAGTATTTAACCGATGTTCATGATACTGTCATCACAATCTGAAGCAATTATTTTTTATTTGGGTCATGATTGTGCCTTCTTGCTAGGGGCACAACCTTTTACACCAACTGATACACTTGCTAACTGATACTCTTTACTAAGCCTTCCACTATTCGACGGATTTTCATAAACTTTTACGATTCTGCCATCACCTTCTGAGAAGTAATTTCGTCAGGATCATAATAAGACCTATCTGCTGGAGTTTCAGCGCTTGATCTGCCCAGCGACACATCCTCCTTTAGTTAGGGACTGGTTTTCATAAAACTTAAAGATAAAGTAATTACATGTAACATTTAAGTAAATTAACTATTATTAGGGTCATGATCGAACTCTTTCTACCAGAGTTACAGCTTTTAATTTGTTAAGACAAGAACATTTTATGGCCACAATCCTTCAGTTTTCAAACATACAAGTTATCAGAGTAGACCCCATTACTGAAGGGCTTTGCTGTCCACGAAAGTAAACAGGAGTCAGAAAATAAGAAGTTTGCTAACTTCAAAATTACAGTGGATTTCATGTTAAATATATATGAAGCCATATCTTTTAGATAGTATTTTTACATACGATTTGGTATGAAGTTATACAGATTCAATGGGTACTAATTGTGCCCCTCTTGTAGCGGATCTGTTTTTATCTTGATTTGAAGAGATTCCATGGCCTCTCTTTCTTATGATTCACAAGCTGATTCACAAGGTGAAATGATTAAAGCATTTAATTGTACATCTAGATATCCAGACGATCTTTTAAATATGAACAATCCTTCCTTTGAAGGCATGGTGAATCCAATTTATCCACCTTAGCAGCAGTCTTAACAAAGCTAATGCAGCCGATACCGAAGCCCCATTTTGGATTTACATTTATCTATTTCAGACGGATTTGTTTCATCCTATATTTATGATAAACGAGATTACTTAGATTTTGACATAGTAAATTTCCATTTTTGGATGGTGACGCTCCCCGTTCTTCCTTTTACGGCTTTACATTTCTCAACTTTTTTCGGTTTGCTAGTGTGTCTAGTCATGTGACTGACTTCATTGCTTGTAGTTAAATTTAACTGCTAAGCTTCTGCAACAGGGCTATCGGTATCAAATACTTCAAAAAGCTGTATCAGAATTCTATCATCGACACTATAAATTCGTTTCTAAATTCAAGGTCGGATAAAAAATCTTTTACAACAGGGCCTATCGGAACCAGAATTTTATGGCGACTTATGTTTTTCGTATAATTTGCTTAGTCTGTTGTTACCCTGCTGGTGGGCCGGGCTGGGTAGCGCAATCGGTAGGGCACCTGACTCGTAAGTCAGAGATCCTGGATTCGAATCCCGGTCAAGCCACATACTTTCGTTTCTCCTTCCGCTGATTCAAGAAGGGCAGTTGTCAGTTACTGGCGAAAGTATGTGCACTTAGTACTGGTTAACCGCTTAGGAGGTCTAAGCCTGCCCAGGAATAGTGTGGTTAGGTTAACTGACCGTCCCGACATGACCTTAGTTGTTTACCGTGGACGATAAGCATCAAATCAACCAACCAACCAACCAACCCTGCTGTTGGTCTAAATTATTTAGTCCAATAAAGATAGATGAGTTGCCACCTATTTGGGAAAGAGCTGCTGACTCGGCTTATCACTTGTAAGTTATTGTTTGTTAGGATGTCTTTGTCAATCTTTCCCTTTGATGTTGGGGCTAGGGTTTGGGATCTGATTCAGTCAGTTCCTGAAGTGTATTACTCTTTAAATTAGTCTATAAATGAAAAAAAATGAAAGTAGGTCTGATTTTTCTGATCAGTTCAGAAAAATTGTCATAAGTTTCTAACGCATTGGATATAACATAAAAATAATGCTGCAGTCTGCATGTTAAGAGGTTAACCCAATCAAGGTTACATGTAATAACTTATTGCTCGCCGGCTGGTCGGGCATCAGACTTAATGATAGACCAGACATAAAGATATTAAGTTTAGTTGGTTGGGGCATGAGCTTGCCATTTAGTTGCTTGGTTAGTCGGGGTCAACCGATGGTTTCTTTTGCTCCGGGCATCCCCCTGGTCCGGTTTTTAGTGGTGCTGTTTGACACCCGAAGGATTATACGTTGTTTCTGTCGAGTCCTCATCTCTTATTCATCATTGATGTTTAGGAAACCTCCACGAGGACCAATAGCTATCAAAATGTATCGAACCACCGCACAAGCAGAGGGCGAGGTTTTAATCAGGTTAAACATGTTAGAAATATAAAATAGGTAGAAAATAATGTTGCTGCTGGTTTAAGCTGAATGACTAACTGTTTGAGAAAGAGCTGCTCATTTGGTTTGCCGTGCCTGTTTTCCGTGATATTTTTGTCAATTTTTGTGCATGTGCTTCTTTTCCCTTTGGTTTCAAAGGCGGAATGTGGGATTTAATTGTATCAATTTCTGATCATTGCCTTCCGTTTTACTTTCCAACACCCTGCCGCCCACCCTAAGGTCACTGGGCTATGGAAAACCTATACCTGTTTTTAATTTTCAGGGAGGTATGCAACATTTTCATAGTTTTATTCAGATTTTCGTATTTAACAATAATCACCACTTTAACTGATTTAGCGATACATATCGCGATAAGGTCTATTGAACAGCCACGTATTTGGTGACACCTTACACAATTCGACCAACTAAGCAAATTTACAAGTGTATTCATAAAAAATTACATCCGTGTTTACAATTTATTTCCTTTTAGATGGGATTAAACGTCAATTTACTATACGAATGTACACAACTCATGGGAAATGTCTAGTTGCGCAATGGCCTTCTTTCTGATTTCTTTGGGGAAAATGAGAGAAAAATAGGGAGGAGCTTATTGCTTACGTGTTCTTTCTCCTACAGTCCTTGATTCTTATTTGTTAAAACAATTCAAAGGACAGAATCGTAAAATATTAAGCATACCCTTTACCCGTCCTTCTTCCGGAATTTAGAAAATGCTAAAATTCCAAAATTTCCAAACTTACTTATATGTCAAGCAAACAGGAATTGAATTGTTTTTTTTTAACTTTGAGTGCATTGACAAATCATACGGTATGAAATGAGACGCATTGTGAAAAAGTCTTTAACCCTTTTTTGACCAGTGGACTTGTCCATTCTTATCATGCAGATAATCCCATTTCTATATTTAGGGGTGTCTGGTGAATATTTTCACTTTTATTGTACTCTGCATAGAAATTCCTGTACGCAAACAATGTAGGCCCTGATCAGACGCCGCGTTTTGCGGCGTCTGAACTGGGTCTGCATTGTTTGCATAATGTCCCCAAAACGGGTATCCGGTCTAAAAAGGGTTAAAGGCAAGTATGAGCTGAGCCGCGACACGACAAAACCAACAAAGAGGCATGTGCACCCAGTGAAGACTCAGATCAACATGGGCATCCACCCAGTCTGATCATGTGCGCTTAAAAGGTAGATAAGGTCTAAGCTATTCCATAGGGACAGCAAAGATTCTTATCAGGCTGGGCACATGCCACCTCGTTGGTTTTGTTGTGTCGCGGTTCAACTATGTCTGCCTAGATTAGCCTATGCAAATGTGGAGTCTGATCAGGGTATACGCAGTTCGCTGTTTGAAAGCAGTGTAATCGTGCAATGGTCAGTAACTGGTACAATCAACTTCCCCATCCCACTTACGACACCAACGGTTGTTGTTGTTGGTGGTTTGTTGTTTTACGTCCACGGTAAACAGCTATGGTCATGTAGGAACGGTCAGTTAACATTACCACAGTTTTCCAGGACAGGCTTAGACCTCCTAAGCGGTTAACCAGTACTAAGTGCAGAACTGACAACTGCCCTTCTTAAATAAGCGGAAAGAGGAACGAAAGTAAGTGGCCCGACCGGGTATCGAACCCAGGACCTCTGGCTCTTAGGTCAGACGCGCTAGCCTATCTTTGTTACAATGAAGTGTCTAGTATTGAAGTTGTACTCTTCCGTTTTTCTTAACTTTTTGCTATCCGTTTTTCGTACATTTCTACTCCCGTTATCTCAAACTAAATTGATATCTCAAAGTATAGTCTTACGTCAAAGAATATAGTTTGGACACATTTCCCTGCTATATTTCTTTACTTTTCTTTCAAACCGTGTTATCTCAAACTACTGCTACGTGTATCTCAAAGTATTTTCTGGGACCAGAAAATTTCCTTTAAGATATCTGTCTTTGTAAGACTTTTCCTCCAGAGCAAATTTCATAGTTGTAGGGAATCTCCTTCAAAGAAATTTAGCCTTAGCAACAGCATAGCAACCACTTAAGTCGTTTTATGAATACGGCCCCAGTAGTTTGAGATAAACTTCGACTTTGAGATATCGAGAGTTGATTTGATTTTACGTTATCTGTGGCCGGTTGTGTTTTGTTAATATGGCTTTTCCTGGATATCAGCATAAATATTAGGGGGGGGGGGGGATCTGACTTTTCCAAGGTAACTTTATACAATTTTATTATTTTTTTAGATCTGGCTTAGCTTAAAAGTTCCACTGAAGTATTGGAACATACAGGTCTGAGCAAGCAGTGGAAGCCCAGTCAGACCGCTTCTGGGATAATTGCAGTAACCATTTCAGCCGCAACGCGAGAAAACCAACAAAGTGGTTGTGCGCCCAGCACAGACTCAGATCAGCCTGGGCATCCGCCCAGTCTGATCAGAGTCTTCGCTGTCCGCATAGAGGAAGCTTAGACCTTTTGCTACCCTTTAAGCGCTTAGCAAAGACTCTTATCAGACTTGACGGATACCCAGGCTGATCTGAGTCTGTGCCCGGCGCACAACCACTTTGTTGGTTTTCTCGTGTCGCGGCTCAAATTTTAGGTGTCCATATTTTTAATAAATATGGACATCTAAAATTTCTGTATCATCAGATCTCAACCTTTTTTTTAAAAAAAAAAAAAACAAACTCTTATATCGTATGTCGATCTCAAAACGTT
Organism: Ctena decussata; assembly: GCA_963989385.1. Taxonomy (NCBI): domain Eukaryota; kingdom Metazoa; phylum Mollusca; class Bivalvia; order Lucinida; family Lucinidae; genus Ctena; species Ctena decussata. The sequence goes on along the minus strand of OZ022511.1, from coordinate 2,580,589 downwards.
TTCATATCTTTATATAGCACAGAATTCAGACAGTAAAGATTTTAGTTTAAACGAACTTTCATGAATAGGTCGCAAATAATATGAATGAAAAATACTACACTATTTGATCAAAATTACTATGCCCCAAATCTTTAAAATAGGCTTTACTTCAGTATGCGGAAGTTAAATGCTACACCTTTTGAAGAAACAGAGTAATCTTATTGAATGATTAATGGATGATAAAAATCCCAATTTTATTACTAGATATTCGTACACACTAGGATAAAGTCGGGCAAGTTCGGACAGCGGGTAAATTCGGACATACCATTGCAAACAGTGAAAATCCAGATGAGACGGCTCATAATGAGCCGTCTCATCAGGATTTTCCCTGTTTGCTCAGTTAATTTTGTTTTAATTACAAACAACTGACATATAAAGGAAACAATGTCACTGTCCGAACTTATCCGCTGTCCGAAGTTACCCGACTTTACCCTAATGCTTAATGTGTTGAATTGCTAATAACCTAGATCCAGATGAGGCGGCTTTTTGGTGCTTTTAGGTGAGAGACATAAATATGTGTCAGAACTAACTGCGGAATTTCTGCTGTTCCACTATTTTGGGGCTCACACAAGAGTGTAGATGGATGCCGCAAAGCAAGCTCCATGTATAAGACTGTTTGAATGGTTGTAAAAATACATGGGAAAATTCTTAGGAACTGACACAATTCAATCCCAGGTCCCACTCAAGGCACCATATGAGAAAAAGACAACACAAGATTAGTCACCACTAAAGACATCATTAGCGGCAGTCATGTGAACAGCCATTTCCCATGTAGGGTGTCATAATTTGATCATTTAGAATATACAAACGGTTCTTAACTTTTGACGTTACATATATGCCTACGGGTGCATATAAATGGAGCTTGCTTTGCGGCATCTATCTACACTCTTGTGTGAGCCCCCAAATAGTGGAACAGCAGAAATTCCGCAGTTAGTTCTGACACATATCTTTGTCTTTCACCTTAAATCACCAAAAGGCAGATGACAAAATTAATGTCTGCAAACTTTCAAAATATTGTTATCATACTGAAAATTCAAAGGCTAGAGGACAGCGTAGATCCAGACGAGGCTTTTATGAGCCGCCTCATCTGGATCTAGATTATTTGCAGTTCAACACATTAAGCATTAGGGTAAAGTCAGGTAACTTCGGACAGCGGGTAAATTCGGACAGTGACATTGTTTCCTTTATATGTCAGTTGTTTGTAATTGAAACAAAGTCTGATCACAATCTTTGCTGTCCGCATGACGGTAGCTTAGACCCTTAGCTATCCTTTAAGCCCTTAGCGAAGAGTCTGATCAGACTGGGCGGTTGCTCAGGCTGATCTGAATCTGCGCTGGACGCACAACCACTTTGTTGGTTTTCTCGTGTCGAGGCTCTGATGTGACAGTGTTCCGTCCATGTCGGTGATTACGTCCACCTGTTGTGAGTGGTTATTTCAGTTAGGGTAGCTGAATGACAACTTGCTCGGGAAAGAGCTGTACATTCGGTTTTTACTTGCGTGTCTTTCGTGAACATTTGTCAATTAGTGCACATACTTCATACCCTTTTGGAGGGCGGGATTTGAGATGTGACTTTATTAGTTTCTGATTATTGCCTAACTTTTTACTTTACAAAAACTATTTTCTTTTAGAAGTGCATGGAAATTAAGTCTATGGAAATTATATGAGCCGCGACACGAGAAAACAAACAATGTGGTTACGCGCCCGGCACAGACTCAGATCAACCTGGGCATCCGCCCAGTCTGATCAGAGTCTTCGCTGTCCGCATGTGGCTAGCCTAAACCCTTAGTTACCCTTTGAGCCTCTAACGAAGAGTCCTATCAAACTGGGCAGATGCCCAGGCTGATCTGAGTCTACACTGGGCGCACAACCACATTGTTGGTTTTCTTGTGTCGCGGCTCATATTGTCCTGGATGTTGTCAATAAGACAAGGAAAGGGGAAAATATTGTTCAGCATACTGGATGCATGGCCAAACGGAAGCACTGCTTGGATTCTTCTTATTTTGATACTCATAGCCAATCACGAAAATTCATTTCGAAAGGCATAATTTGGGATTTACTAGCATCAGGTGAAAACCCCTTTACACCAGGTGCGGACGCAGAAGAAATAGAAAAGCCTGTGCAACCGCGGTCTGCTGAGTCTTCCATGTTCGCATAAACATCTACAATTTTTGAATCCTAGGGAGTCTGCAAGATGTCAAGTGAAATTTCTGGCCAGTTGGTGCAAGCTCGCTGGCTGATTTAACCCAGAAGCCTCATGACGCCGTATTGACGTCGCACAGACGTCGATGCGACGTCATTACGTCGCATCGAAGTCAGTAGAACGTCATAAGGACGAAATGTGCCTGCTTGGGAGGATTTAGTGTATTTTTATTGCATAATGTCTCTTTCCACGCGACGCAAATCAATTTTCTTGACAGTTCACCGCGGAAGGAAAGCGGGAGATTCAATTGCTTTAAAGACATCCTTTTCATGAATTTTGTCGTTTTGGTTCATGGAGAAGTAAATGACTTCCTTAGTCTAATAATCGCAAATGATATTGCAGATTTATTTTTAACCCTTTAAGCGCCAAAAATAACTTAGGGAAATAATTGAATTAAAAAAGACATAAAAACTAAAACTAAATAAAAAAAATAAACAGCGTAGGCGGCTCATCATTCTACTGTCTCGATACTGCTAAAAATCTATCAAAAGTGACGTAAACTCATTACTCATCCATCCATGTGATGTTTGTTTACTAATGCGAAGCAAAAAATAAATAAACTGGAACTGTCAGAAAATCTGACTATACTCCCACTTAAGTGCTTCCATTGCATATATGCTGTATGAAGAAAACAAAAGGAGACGGCCTCTACAAGCCAAAGAGCTTTCGACCGAATCCTTTACCATGTATTCTGTACATATTACATTGTATTATATCAAATAAATACTGTTTAAACCAAGAAAACAAAACTTCTCACAAACAAACGAGTCATTGTCAACTCATATACCAAAGATGAACCTTCTAGCATGAACAGCTGCTGAGAAATCTGTTCAGAGAGAGCAAAACAGTGAACAAGGACAGAGAAGAACACACACAAGAGAAGACCCGGGCCGTATTCATAAAGCGACAAGTGGTTGCTATGGTGTTGCTAAGGCGAAATATCTATAAAGGAGATTCCCTACAACTATGAAATTTGGTCTGGAGGAACAGTCTTTGTAAGACTGTTCCTCCAGAGCAAATTTCATAGTTGTAGGGAATCTCATTCAATGAAATTTAGCCTTAGCAACAGCATAGCAACCACTTAAGTCGTTTTATGAACACGGCCCCGGGTCTGCATCCCACAATACAATTTGTCGTTGTCCACCTTTATACCAAATATGAACTTTCTATCTTATACATTTGAGGAGATATCTTTGACAGACTTGTGTGGAGAGAGAGAAAAAAAGAAAGAAAAGAGAAGAATATGAGAAGAGGGTCCGTTCTCAATCCTACGATAGAACAAGTCACTGTCAACTCATTAACCAAATATTAACCTTTGTTAACAGCTGTTGATTAATCTTTTACGAAAAATTACAGTACTGAATGCATGGAGAGGAAGAAAAGTGAACAAATACACAGAAGAAGCAGCAGTAGAAGACCGGTTCTCAATCCCACTATATAACTTGTCACTGACCCTGCATACCAAATATGAACTTTCTATCTTATACATTTGTGGAGATACCTTTGACAAAATAGTGTGGAGAGAAAGAAAAAAGGGAAAGAAAAGAATACGAGGAGAGGGTCTGTTCTCAATCCCACAACACAATAAGTCACTGTCAACTCATAGACCAAATATTTACATTTTAACTTGAGCAGTTGTTGAGACATCTTTTACGAAAAAATACAGTACTGAATGCATGGAGAGAAAGAAAAGTGAACAAATACACAGAAGAACAAAAAGTAGAGAGCCGGTTATCGAAGCCACGATACAACTTGTCACTGTCAACCTGCGTACCAAATATGAAATTTCTATCTTACATGGTTGTGGAGATATCTTTGACTAAAAATGTAGAGAAAGAAAAAGGAAGAAATACAGGGAAGAACAGAAGAAGGTCGGTTCTCAGTCTCACGATACAACTTGATGTTGTCAACCTGTATACTAAAATATGAACTTCCTATGTTAAAAGGTTGTGGAGATATCTTTGACGAAAAAGTGTTACGGAATTACGACCGGAGGGAGATACGGAAGGACGGACAGACAGATGTAAACCAGTATACCCCCACTTTTTTCAAAGCGGGGGTATAAAAAGAAAACAACTGAAGAAAATAAAAAGTACACGGATGCCCCAGCATAGCGCCTTGAGTAAGGTGGCATCTTGATTAAGGTACTGGTACTGGTAGGATAACTATAGGTTCATAGAGGAAGACGTGTATAATATAAAAGGCCACAGGCAAAAAATTGCCCAATGTTTGAAATGTAATACAAACTGCAGCCCTTTATACAGTTTCAGAGTCACTGTATGACCAAACTAAAACTATTGTATATTACAGAAACTGGTTAGAAACGAAGACAGTGGACCGTGATATATGGATCAACATGGCCTGATTCTAGTAAATTCTTGTTGTACTTATAGATATAAATCCTCATACAAAATTTCAAGTTGCTACAATAACTAGTAACCCCAAAAATCTACCTCTTACAAAAATATTAACCCTGCAAATTGGCCTAAGACTGAAGTCAGTCGACCGTGATATATGGATCATCATGACCTGGTTCTTATATAGTCCTGTTATATATTATAGATATTAATCTTCATAAAAAAATTCATGTTTCTACAATAATAGGAACCCTAAAATCGACCATTACAAAAATGGTGCAAAATTATACTAAGTCCAGAGTCATTATGCCCTAATTCTTATGCACTCCAGTTGTACTTATAGATATTAACCCTCAACGTGCTACAATAATAGGAACCCCAAATATTACAAATGTCTTTACTTGATTCTAACAGGATCTCGTACGATCGGAAGCACGTAAAAACGTACACATGTACGCACAACCGAAACACTACATGCCCCCCAACCCGGCATCATATGATGCGGGGGCATAAAATCATAAACCATTAAAATCAATTTTGTTTAAGTTCATCCTACGTATACATTGATTTATTTCCTGCAATCTCGAGTCAGGAGACTTTTGTCCATGCTCATAATCTGGTCGCAATTTGTTAACCCAAAGAGTTGATTTGCAATCTGCTCTATTACAATGTCTTCAAAAACATATTTAATTCTGTTATGATAATGTGTTGTTAAATGGTAAGTCTCCAACCATGACCGCTACATTATTGATCTTCATCACTGATCTCTTATCAACAAAAATGTCTTTCATAGTTTAAATTGTATAAATACCAAGCAACCACTTTAGAAATGAAATACTTTCGGATCCTGTATAACCACAAAACTCTAATAATTCATGGGTCCACATCGTTTTGAAACTCTTCCCCTTTCATACTAACTCACCAACCACATAATGTTTAAAAATAGAGGCAGAAAACCGAAGAAGAACTGAGCCGCTCGGAACCTATTTTCGTCTTCTTCCCTGCCCACCCACTGAGAAAATACTATGACGCACGTCCCATGAATACCTCATACTCAGCTTTTGAAAACTGTCTGTGTGCAGATCCGACAGCGCACCGTCTGATCAAAGTATGCAAGGTTCTCTCTGCCATAAAAGTGATAATAAACGGTAATAATGTTTTGGGAAGGGAACTCAGCTGCTATAACTTGTATAAACTTCGCCATGAAGAGGCCGTTTGTTATGCGATAGTTGCATATGCCAAAAGGACAGGTATTCTCAAGGCACGGTTTCGTCTCAATGTAAAATATGTTAATCACTTAGATCAAATTTGCCTTCTTCAAATAAGTTTTGGACAGATCTTGTGAGGGAGAGGTTGAACAAGACATTTGTTTGTTTGCTCTTAAAATGATCGTTTTTCTTTTCCTAACGAGGGAGCTACTTGGAACTAGCAAGATAAGAGGTAGTTTTTCTCCCCCGCCCACCTATAAGTTCAAATTCATCTCACCGTTCTGGAAATTGTTGTGCTAATACCAAACGAGGAAGGTGTTGCACAACAGATTATTCCTATTGTCTAACCGAGGGATTTTACTACACCTTAATGAAAGCTATTGCGATAGACTAGATACTGAAACGAGACCAAATGCGAACCAAATGCGAACATTCTATCTGTAACAGTTGTTAGAAATCTGTTACGATTTTTTATTGTTCAAAGGATTGATAGAAAGAAAACTGAACAAACAAACGAAGAAAAGCATGAAACGGCTCATTCTAAATCCGACAATACTATAAGTTGTTGTCAACATCTATAACAATTTCATTATTTAAAGTCTGAAAAGAAAGAAAAAAACTAAACAATTAAAGGAAAAACTAAGCAGGAGAAAGCTGATTCTCTATTTAACGATACAATAAGCCGTCGTCAACCTCTTTACCAAATATCAACTTTCTATCTTGAGCTGCTACTGTGAAATCTATTACGAAATTTTCCCATTATTCATAGCAAGGGGAATACAAAACCGAGCAACTATCGGAAGAATAATCAGGAGAAGGCTTATTCGCAATCCCGCGATTCAACTAGACGACATAAAAAATGTACAATACATATGACTAATTTAGCTTGCATTCTTGGGGAGATTTCTTTGATGACAAAATCTATCAAAAAGGGTTACGGAATTATGGGAAGACGGAAGAACGGACAGGTGTAACCCAGAATACCACCATTTTTTTAAAGAAAAAACCACGGATTCCAAACCATTCATATAGTGAAGAACAGGGTCTACGCTTTTTCTGGGGGTGGGGGGGGGGGGGTCGGTTTTAGCTCGTTTATGACTTTCTCTTGGTTGAGGAAACAGCAACAGGACATATCAGAGACTCATATTCCTCGCTCGCCCATATAAGTATAGGAGAGTGTGAGAAACAGATGTCAATCATCCAAGTCAATTTTAAGGTTTCTCAGTCAACTTTAGTTTAAGTTCATCTCACTGGCATTTCCAGAATGTGCAGCATACTTTACGACCCGATTATAAAACCAAGGGCTGTTTTACTACACTCAAAAACATGACAAAATGAAAATATGCTTTTCAGTTGAAATAAAATAATAGTAGATTCGTTGGCCAACGCCCAGAACAAACCTAGATTTATAGCAAATATATCTTTATGGCTTTTAATTTTATCACGAAAAAGGTAGACAGCAATCAGTCGGGAATGAATCTTTAATTAAAGTTTTTATAATAGCTGTTTCTCCCGCCGGTAAATTAAATTTCCAATAAAGCGGCTTAACTAGAAAAGAAAGACCCGAGGCCATTTTTATTATTTATTTGTAATCAAAAAGAGAAAAGAGAGAACTCGAGTTGAACAGATCCACCCTCTGTTTGCATTTCATACACACAAAATAGTACAAAATGCGGTATGTTGCTATGATGGGGTTGGGCCCGGAGCAAGGTGAATATGAGGTCTTAAGGAACTGATACAATCAAAATTTTAAAACACTTCCACGGCCGGCCACCTGCTAGAAAAAGAAAATAATAAAAAAGTATGTGGCGGTACAAAATGAAAGACAATAAATGTGGAAATCTAAGTAAAACACTATATCCATAGGTGGCCGTCGAGTTCGTTAACACAGCCAGCAGAGAAGCTAACGAAACAAAGCAAAACAGGTAACAGAAATGAACCAAAAAAGTATCACCGCCTTATGCTATGACGCTTAGGAATGAATTAAAATCCCTATAGCTCTACCAGCATGGATATTTTATTGTGAGGTATCGTTGCAAACTTTTCACTACAGTTTCGCCATTGATTATTATCGTGATTGGCCGGCTTTGAAAACTCGAAAGTCCTTGAGTTTACTATGAAATAGAATGGAAAAAATAACTAGGTCATTTTAGTTGCCAACTAAAATAACCTACTTTCGATTTCACAAGCTTTATTTAATGGTAAAAACACAAGGTACAGGAGATAAAAATACAAGGTACAGGCGTTTAACAGTTGATAAAAATACTATGTACAAAACTGTTAGGCAAGGATTCCGTTGATTGTACCGCGGTTGCATTATTTCATTGCTTAACGGGGAACCAGAGACGAAAAACGTATGTTATGGTGAGACATCATTTTTCCAAAAACCTTGTTCCTTCTGTTTTGCCAGTTATATGATACAAAAAAAGCACATCAACCGAAATATTTTCATTAATTCTGAATGCTATACAGGTTTCATAATGATTTGTATTTGGACGTCTTTTACCACTGGTACAGTGTACTCGACAGTATCGGATCATCGACAGTATCGAATCATTCATAAGTTATCACCCATTTTTCTCATAAATGAGGCAAATATTTTTTACCATTACATTACAGTCATCAAGTTAGATCAATGGCAAAGTGCAGGGTTAAAAATTCGATCGAAATGTGCGGCTGTGAAACTAATCAGAGTTGTTGAAAAGCTTGGCCCCTCTTCACCGGCGCTTGCATTTTGTCTGTTGCTCGTTACCTCCAAAATAGATTTCGGATGTTTACACAATTTTATCATCAGGCGATTGATACCAATTTTGCTTTGTAATGTGTCCTGGCATCCCTAAAATTGCAGACAGTCATTATTTTTGTGACATCCCAGTATTTGATGAAACTAAGGACTTGAAAAGTGCGGCACCGATGTGCGACAGTAACAGATCATTATATAACATGAACAGAAATACAGGCATCAGCTGGACAACTTTATGTTGGACGCATGGTATGATGCTGAAAACAAGTCATGAAGCAACTACCTGAATGACTGCTGTGTCTACCGGTAAAGAAGATCGGTATAAAAATAACACAGCATCCTTTTCGTAAAATACCCCCATCCCGCGACCCACACACTAGCGTCTGATAATCAAGGCTATGCGTAGCACAACTAAGCTTCTGCAAAACATTCTGAAGAAACATTCGAGATCAACTCGCATGTGTGTGAACCGATTACTGACTGGCGTTCATCAGATTGACATTTGTACAATGTGTAGACTCAGAATAGTGCACGGCAGAACTCGTTGAATGGCCATGTTGTGTTTATACAATGTTCGCATTGAAATATCAAATAGGCGGAAAATCACCGTAAATTTATTGATCTGATCAGACACTATGCTCTTATCAGGGTCTATACTTTGCAAAATCAGAGTCTCATTGTATATACTGTTTGAATAGTTCCGTGCTAAAAAAGCGCAGGGGTAACTAAGCTAAGAATTATTGACATGCTTGTACATTTGTATACACTTAGCTGTTACTTAATAGACATAACAGTTGCTGGTGCAGGACCACGTGAAAAATATCGTTGAAAAGCCGTAAAAGTTTCCTCTGAGGGTTTAATAAGTTCAACTGTTTATGTAGCTAAATTATTGCAGCTAAGAAGGTTGGCAGAACGCCTTGGAGGAACTCTCCTTTTAAATAATATCATATGATCCGATACTGTCGCAACTGATTCGTTACTGTCGTAAGACCCTCCTGCAAGTCAGAATAGGTTATCTGCCCTTACTGGAATAAATTTCGTAAATATTTTGACATGGATAGATAGAAGAGATATTTTGCAATTGTTATGTGTCATAACATACATACTTTTAGCATCTATATGTAATAGAACAGGAGTTTTAAAGAACTTGATCCGATACTGTCGAGTCCACTGTACATTGTAGGACTATGCAGACTTTAACGTGGAAACTGCAACCCGGTTTGGATGCAGAACATTCGTCCTATGGTATGCACTGGAAGTTATGCATGTAACCAGCACCATCGCCCGACCCCCCAAATTGTTGTTGTTGTGTTGTTGCTTTACGTCCGCGGCAAACAGCTATGGTTGTGTCGGGACGGTCAGTTAATCTAACCACACTATTCCTCAGTAGGCTTCGACTGCCTGAGCGGTTAACCAGTACTAAGTGCACATACTTTCGGCAGCAACTGACAACTGCCCTTCTTGAATCAACGGAAGGGGAAGAATCAATCTCCACGAAAGCAAGTGGCGGGATTGAACCTGGGACCTCTGGCTCTCGAGTCAGGTGCGCTACTGATTGGGCTACACCGCCCGGTGGTAACACAAATGGATATAAAATTTATAACTAAAAGATACATGAATATACAGACCAACCAAAACAAAAGTATCAGATAATTTGTAAGAAATTTATTGAGGGCACACCTAAAAACCGGCGACTTTGACGGCAGATGATTATCGCGACGACAGATGTAAAACTGTTAACAGAAAATGGATATGTGAAGAAATTGTTCCGGTAATAATCCAAAAAGAAAGCATTTGACTTTTACACATTATGGGGTTATTATTCAATGTTTGGAGAATCCAAAATGTTGCCTGAAATTTGCACCGCAATCCAGTCTTTTGCTAGGATCGTACCTCACAGGAACACAATCAAGTGTTTTTTCCTGCATAAAATAAAATTGTAATCATTTAACAGCAATTCTGCAAAACTTAGTTTAAACAATATTTTATTCGCATTAATTACACACAAACAGCAATTGCACTATTACAAACAACAAGTATTATACAAATGGGATTCGGAAAAAAGTCAACAGACTTATTTAAATCTGTATCCCAAGATGCCAACATAATATATACTGGTCAAAAAAAGTTAGGGATCAAATATTTGACTGAAGCTTAGATCATGAAAAATGAATTATCCAAAAATGATTTTCTTCTGTTAAATTTAGCTTTCAAAGCGCCACAGAACTGCATGAAAATATTGGAATCGGATCACGTGACACACCAGAAGAAACAAATAAACAGATATACCCCTAAAACTAAAGTGAAAATTGGCATCACCACAAAATTGAATATCCGTGATTCTTGGCTTTATCCATGCAAATCCATTGCCAGTGCTCATCGATATCTCTGGGGGTCTAAATAACTGCATAGCAGCTACTCAATGTTATTTTGGTAAAGCGCTTGAGGCTCATTTGGGGACTCGTTTGCCATTTTTCATGAAAGACCTGAATTAGCTGTCCAGGAGTTTCCTGAAGCTTCTGGTGGTTAGAATTGGTGTTTTGTAACATCTGTCAAGCATGTTCAATCAGATTTAAAACTTGCGATTAACTAGACTCGTCCATAAGGACGATAGTCTCGGTCCCAAGCTACTGTTTCAACACAATAACACTGTTTGGATGCGCATTGTTTGTCCATTAAATGATTTAATCGGCCAATTTCAGCAAAAACGGTTAGAAACAGACTTTATACAGCTAATTTGAGCACTTGCATGCTGGTGATGAGGCCTGGATTGATGCGATTCAAGAGAAATGCGAGGCGACAGTCGGCAAAAAATGACCCAAATTGGCAGCTGGGTCATTGGACCCGTGTTCTGTTCACAGATGAGTCCAGATTTTTATGTAGATATCCACGATGATGGGAGAAGGGTGTGACGCCTGCCAGGTACACGTCACGTACATCATGGATTAAATCGTGTTGCGGAATATGACATGTCTCGAGGAGGGTGGGTGATGGTATGATGCGGCATATGGATTGGTAGCTGTGTGGACTTGCGCATGCCAGAAAAAGGCGCTCTGATTGGTGTTCGAGTTAGTAATGACACGTTGTATCCAATTACGAGACCGTTTGCTGAAGTTTTTGGCGATGACATCATCGCATCACAGGGCAAATGTGGTGGACCAGTACCTAGCGACAGAAACAATCGCCCGCATTGACATTTCAATTTAATCACAAGTTTTAAATCCGATTGAGCATTCTTTGGACATGTTACACCGCCAATCCTGAGCACAAGAAGCTTCCTGAAACTCAAGGAGAGCTCATTCAGGCCTTTCGTGAAAAATGGCAAGCGAGTCCCTAAATGGGCCTCTCGGAATTTATCAGAAGCACACCGATTGGCTGTCATGCAGTTATTCAGACCCTTGGAGGTTACACTGAGAATTGAAAATGATTTTGCATAGATAAAGCCAAAATACACATTCAGTTTTGTGTTAATACCAGTTTTCACTTTGATTTTAAGGGTATGCCTGTTTATTCATTTCTGCTGGTATGTCACGTGATCAGATTCCAATATGTGTCATGCAATCTTGTGCAGCGTTGTTAGATGTATTCAACTGAAGAAAATGATTTTTTGAAAATTACTTTTTTCCATATAAATATTTCAGTCTAATGTTTGATCCTTAACTTTTTTTGTCCAGTATAATTAATGTATAGGTGATTTGAAGGGAAAGAAGCACTGTTAATAATCGTATAAAGAAAGGCTTTTGACCAATGCAGACTTTCTTATAGAAAATTGTCCACGGGAAGCGCATAGACCATGACAATAATGTAAAACATGGATTACTATAATTACGAATGCAAGTTATTGAGCTTCATATATTAATGTTTATTCAAGAAATACAATAGACCATTTGGTCCATGTGTACACATAACATACATGGTCAACATATAGTAAACAATGGCAGCATAATTCATAATAACCTTTGAAAAATACATGCTTTCAGAATTAAAAAAATATCATTTTATGCCCGAAACTGAAAATACAGACATTAATGAGCGGTGTCGCTCAAGAAAAAACCTGTAAGACCAGCCTACGCTTCCGAACAGACTGGACCGAGTCGTTGTCCCTCATCCTATATAGAATGTTCATGAAAACGGGAAAGACCCAGATCAGACTGTGCACATGCGTAAGCTGATCGTGGCCTTCCCCGTTTGCAATTGCCACCAGGTTTTCCCTTATGCGACAATGCTAATATGTCACAGAAATATTACCAGTGCGCGCGCGCACACACACACACACACACACACACACACACACACACACTTCTAACTTCCTTATCAGGTAAATTTAACACAAATACGGGAGAGAACTGTGTTAGTTATAAATTAAATTGTTCTAGTAATATCATGATAAGAAAAAGGAAAAAAAATACGATTTATATATATTTCTCGACAAAGTTACTAATACAAGCTTTTGTACAGAGTAACTGACTTTACTACATTTCTGTAACGTTGATGGTTGAACGTATAAAAAAGATTGTAAGATAAGCAAGAGATAAAGAGGAGAAACTAGACCACTTTTGGAAGGCGATGACAATTTGCATGTGTAGTCATATCTGCTCACTGGATCTGAAATCGCTTGGATTTTACAATATAATTTTGAACATTTAAAAAGAGTTGCTTGTTTTTTCATACAACAGTTCACTATTTCCATACAACAGAGTGTTAGCATTGGTTTACTAGTTTCAGACACAGAGTTTACCAATTCTTGTCTCAAATTAAAATCTTAAAAAGTTCCCTCAAGAGCAGATAATACATACAGAAGTAGGAACATGGGCCAGACTACGTAGTTTCTGCTAAAAAAAGCCTCGTCAGTGACCCTGACAATATCTGGTGACGAAACCAGAAAAAAACATATTATAATTTCTTAATTTTAATTAGGCAGTCGATTCAAAGACTGATTAATTTTAAAAGGATCCAAATAATATGAGCCGATGATCTAGAATAATAGTCTAAATCGATCTCAAATTTTAAGTCAAAATATGGAGTAAACGGCAAACAAGTTATGTTTGGTGTCCTAATTCGCCCCACAAATGCATAACGGACTATCAATAAAGTTTTCAGGAAACAATTGACTTTTTAAAGAATTGCAGTTTATTCGAAGCCTCGAATGATAAATCTGCCCACAAGGTTGTCCACGTTAAAGACAGACGCCGGTTGCGTTACATCGGCGTTCAGCTGATATTTCAATGAGGTTATAGTAGTAGAGTTACAAATAACTGGAGATAAATCATTCTACTCGCGTGTTACTGATGGCAAGAAGGAATTAGAATACTGTTGTGTATTAGAATGCTTAGTTTGCAAGTCAACAGTATTGCGAGGACTGTATGACGATACAATTCCAACTGTTTTGGGGGGAGGGGGGTGCGGACAAGCGAACACAAATAATCCGGGCACAACCCATTTATTATTTTAATAAAATGAAATAAGTTTGTGTTTATGTCCTTCTGAGGCAAGAGAGGTTACCATCTTGTTTAAATGAGAAGGTTATTGATCGAAACAAACTTTGTCGCACCTGTAACTATGCGCGCGGCTTCATATTGTATTTTTTTTCAAGTTCATTAGATTTGTACATCGTGCAGTTATTCCAGACTACATCTTCGTACTCTAGCAGTGGTCGGATAAAAGAGAAATAAATAATTTGAATGGATTTCCTATCTAACTGGAATTTAAGTTTGCGCATAACGTTTATCATTGTGTAATCTTTGGCATTTATATGTTTAAAATGGTCATGCCAAGTGCAGTCACTACTAAAAACAAGTCCAAAATGTTTATGAATGGTTATTTTAACAATTGGTTGATTATTCATACAAACAAGAGGATGATAGGGTCTGCTGAGCTTTCCTGAAAATAAAAATGATTCAGATTTGTTAGGATTGAGGGTAACAAACCCGTGTGTAGCCCACGTATATACTTTAGAAATATCAGAATTGAGAAGTTGTGCTGTTTCCAACGGATCATCGACTATGGTATATATAAACTGGTGTCACCTGCAAAATATCTTATTGAACAATTAATATTTTCCACAACATCATTATTAATTTGTTGGGTATATGCTTACGGGCAAATTCTAATATACGGTTGGTTACGTTATTTGCGTAGGTGTCAATATCATTTCCCTTCAAAATATTCCAATTTGTGTCTGCGACTTCCTGGGAAAAAGACTGATAATCTTCCTTATCATATAACCAAATATTCCTGGTAAATGTTGAAGAAACATTCTTTGTAAATTTAAAAACCAAACAAATGGACTATGGTATCTGAAATTTTGTTCTAAACAAGGTTCATCGACACCACTTACAAGACAGATAACGGGAAGAATAAGAGCAATGAGCCAGTTTCTCAATCCCACGATACAACAACTAATTGTCCGTACCAAGTTTGTAGATTCTAACTTCAACAGTTCCTGACGACAAAACTGTGACACAAAGGGGGGGGGGGGGTATCAATGGTTTTTCATTCAGTTTTGACCTAGAATTACGAAACTTTGGTCAAATTACTATTTTAACTGCTATATTATGCCGTATACCCCAGCCAATAAAGGTGAGAGGATACGTATTGGCTTCAGTGCAGATATCCTTGCCGTCTGCATCTGTGTCTGTGTCAAATATTAAGTCCTTCTTTGACCTTGGAAACAAGGTCAAGGTCATCAAAATCCGACCTTGACCTTGTTTCCAAGGTCACAGAAGGACTTAATATGTGACACATACACAGATGCAGATGCCAACGAGTTCCGCACTGAAGCCAATATGTATTCCCTCACCTTTAGTGGCGGGGGCGTGGGGCATAATATAGCAGTTAAAATAGTAATTTGACCATAGGTTCGTAATTCAAGTTCAAAATTGAATGAAAACCATCTTCCAAGCAAGTTTATGTGTTGAGTCAACCATGAAAGCTAGGTCATTGCGAAATTCTGGTTACATCATCCGAATGTCTCGGTCAAGGTGCTTCCTTGACATGAGTTTGATGATAAATGGTCTGTTTATTTAACAAGAATGCCAAGAAATATTGAAAATTGAGGACAAAAATTTGAAAAAATGCTGAATGTCAGAGGAAGTCTTTTTTGACAACATATGTTCAAATTAAACCAAATAAAATGATATGGAAATATATTTTAGATGTTCTGTTAAATATTTTATTAAATTCTGCCTGTCTGTTGTAATCTTTTACCAAATGAGAATGTTTTTACAAGACAGGCTAAAACCACGCTGGATTACCCCACCCACTTCTGTGGACCCATAGCTCAGTAAGTAGGGCTTTCCGACTAAAGTCACATATGGTTTGATTAGACACATTAGAGTATACCATCAGTTAAAAACAGAAAACTTTGGTAAGATGCAGAAAACCCACCTTATTGATACCCCCCCCCCCCCCTTTGCACCAAAAATTCTTACGGAATTACAGACAGACCAAATCAAGTATTGCCCCACTTTTTCAAAGCGAGACTATAATAAAGAGTCAATAAGAGCAACAGCCCTGCTCGTCACTCCCACAATGCAACAACTCAATGTTTATCGGTATACCAAATATTAAGTGTCCTGCTTAAAAAGTTCCTGTCAGGAGAAAATGACAAAAATAGTAGAAAGGACAGAAAAATGGATAAATAAAAAACAAGAAGCTATGCAATGAGCTTGGTTCTCAAGTCCACAATAAAACAAGTTGCGGCGCAAATTTATCTTGAAAAGACAGAAAAACGAACTGATAAAGCAAAGAATATATGCAAATGAGCCAGGTTCTCAATTCCACGATACAACACTCATTGTTCAGAGGTATGCCAAGATTAAAGATTCTTGCGTTAATATCTTCTGAGAAAGCTGTGATACAAAATCACTTTCGGAATTAAAGACAGACCAAATCCATTACAGCCCCTCTTTTTCAGTGCGGGGCTTTAAACATTCCGAGATAAAAACAGCAAGTTCAACAACAAAACGTTGGAGCAAAAGAAATCCAACAGAAGAACCACGATGGAACCGATTGTTTGGTATTATAAGTTCATTTTAATATTTAGATTTATTTAAGGAATGAATTCCATTTTTCTGATGTTTATCGAATTAAAATCTGAAAGAGTTCCTTCAAGTATAAACTACATAGGGTCGCGTGCAAAGTAAGAGAACCCCGAAGGAGTTCATGTAAACTTATCTAGCGACCCAGTGTAGTTTATACTTCGATAAACACAAGAAAAATTATGTTCATTGTTTATATTTACATTCTTATCTATTACTTGACCACAAATTTACGAAAGGAGCTACAGCTGACGAAGAAAAATATTAATACGCAGTTTTGCTTCTTAAAGCGGAAGAGCATCAACGACGTAACACCGACGTCATAACGTCCCCTACGTCCAATCAGACTTGAGAATCATGGTTTATTTTGACGTCACTTAACAGTAGAGAACGTCGCGTGCACCGATGTAGTTATTGAAGTAAAAACTACTTTACGTTCTAATGGTTTACCACAGGGTCAATAAATGCACGGATAATATAAATATTAGTGTGTAAACGTAATGGTTTGGTACTCGGAAATACATAAAAAATACTCCAATACGCGAATTTGATCAAGAAAATAAAATGTTTAAGGCCTGATTTCGCGTCACCGTTATAACTCAGAATAACTTCACATCACAGTTGTAACTCAGAATAACAGGTTTATTTTAGCGTAAGGCGCAATGTAAAGTTTTGGTGTTCTGAACGCTTAACCGCGTTTCAAGGTCGACGTGAAATCGGGCCTAAGAATGCTTTAAATTTGAATTTTCACAATTCTTGGGTTCATATTAATCAGCAGAAACAGTAGGCTAATACTCTATCCTGTTTTTCTCTGTATGTTTATGTCAGAGACATTGTGCTGTCTCGTTAGTTTTAAGGGGTATGGATACATCGCCAGTTATACAAAGGGGAACAACTGTCTTGACTACCTGTTTGCTTCCCTGGAGGACGAAGACTTCCAAAGAGGGGTCTACCATAAAAGAAAAAATGCTCATGTTATAGATGAGCGTTTTTTTTTTATGGTTGACTCCTATTGAGAGAGGAGGGAAAATTGAAAATGTTAGAACTGCTTCTACTGAAAATGTTTCCATTCACCTTAGTTCGTTTGTAATGGATATGCACAGGTACAACCAATAGTAATAGGCTCTACGGTTAGGACGTATTCATAATGTGTCCCATTGCAGCCACTTCTTCTCAGGACATTTACATAATATTTGACTGGCACGCATCTGCTACCGCTTATCCCGTCTAAGCATGGCATGTGCGCATTGCAATTGCACTTGGCTTCCAATAGTGTGTCCGGTTTTCTGTTTCCGTCATAGTTAAGCACCCAGTGGTGAGGACAGGTACTGTTATAAGTATTTCTTTCTTGCCATGTACATCGACTCAGTCTATGATCACTGTCAAGTGGACTTCTATGAATATTTATGTAATTCTGGATACCATTGTCGGTGCGCGTTGGTTGTAACATGAGGAAGGATTCGTGACTTTGAGCGTTGTTTATGCAAAAGTCTTCTATCAATGCGTCGGTGCATCCATTTGTCGTTCTGTCGAGCAATAATATAGCAAGTGTCGTGTAAAAATTCGTTTCCAAATAAAAAGGCATTATTTCTCAAACTGAAAAATAAAATTGATTACTTCAAGTTGCTGGAATATATATGATTGTAGTGGTCGAGTGACGGAACAGCGTGTGTACCATTAAACTATACGTTGCTGAAAAACAAAGTTTGTGCCGTGAAATTCTTCTTTTTACATTAAACAGACATTTCAGCCACGTACAGTTTACCCTAAAAAGACAATGTTTCAGCCAAGTATAGTTGACCTCAAACAAACATTGTGTTTCAGCTACGTACAGTTTAGTAGATATTGCAACTCGTTCGGCAGTTCACATCCGGAATTATGTAACATATGACGAATAGGCACATTTTTGCGACTGTCAAATATGTCAAGGTACATTAGATTACCATAAAGAAGAAAGTAGTAAAATGTAAGGAAAGAAACAAAGAAAGTTTGTGACAACGAAATATAGACACAAGCATTTAATCATCAAGTTGTTGTTGTCGAAATATGTACACAGAATTTACAAAAAATGGATACCGTTTTATAAAATCTTTTCGTACTAACACCATTGTGGTTTATCATAATCATATATCCAATTCGAATCCATGCCTTTTTTATTTATTAAACCTTTTATTTTATTTTTTGTTTTGTTTTGAAGTTTTGTCATTGAAAAACTATCTCGTTTATATTTTGTTATTATTTATTTATTTACTCTTTTTGTCTTTTAGACCAACTATAATAATCACAGTATCTACTTACTTTTATATGCCTTGTGCAGAAAGTATTTTCGGAAAGAGAACGTTTGCATCTATGAACCATATTTGTTGCTTAAATAATTTTTATTATAAAGAAGGCCTGGTAAATAAAGAGATAATGAGGGGAAATTTTATATCTAATCGGAAATTTCTGTTCTTTTTTGGCTAATTAGAGTCTTTAACAATATGTTTTTTAAGGTTGTACGTGTAGTAACGCGTCATAATTGTTCCGCCTTTTCTACGTGTCGACAATAATCATGGACAGAATTACTTGGTAACAAAGTCGTCATATACACTGACAGGTCTCAAACAATAAAAGAGCCAAGTCATTTCAAAGTTGTCTATAGACATATGCAAATTCAATATACTCTGATCCGACTGCGCTTATGCGCAGCTGAATCAGAGTATATTCCGTTTGCTTGACAAAGTTGATTCTTACAGATTTTTAAAAGTGAAGCGCGCGCGCCATAATTTAGCATGCGTACTGCACATGTGTCCAAGACCAGGATTTCCTAACATTACGGCGTACGTATACCATTGTAGCAAATTTTCGGAATGCATGTACATTTCTCATATGAGCCGCGTCGGCGTAAGCCATCCTATGGCATGTGTAATCCGAATAGGTGCAAAATCTAATCACTTGCTTTTACTACTTCTAAAAGATCCAGGTATTGTCTGCACAAGCCGCAATGATTCTTGTCTAAAGCAGCCTTAGCACAAATGTATGTAATTCGGGTTATGCACAGTTGCATAAGGCTTCAGAAGCTTTGACATGACAGCTCATTTTGTCTCAAAAAACAAAACAAAGCGTTATCAATTTAAACCTATTCCATTACAAGGCATTTTACACCAAGTTGCAATTGAAACATCGCTGTCAAAGGAAACAATGATCTTGTCACAATTGATACAAGCGTACCAGGCTGCGAACTAACTTTAAAAGTGATAAAAGTATTAAATCTTGAAATGTTTGAAAGGAATGAAAAAGATACCGAAAACATCCCGAATTGTTGTCAATCAAAGCAAAGACAAAAACAATGAAACGTAAATGGTCAGGTTTCAGATAAAGAGTTCGGAATGGGAAAAACAGTAGTCTAAATCAAATCACTTTTTTGGCCCGTGTCACGGGACAGAATGGTAAGGGGTTTTATACATCGTTATTATTAACCAATCAGAATGATGCTTTGGATCTTCTTCATTGCGCAAGAAAAACTGATAATTAATATGTTATTGTCAGTATATATTCCTAAAGGCTATAAAAAGAACCCATTTTGAGTCACTCTGAATACAATATCTCTTTAAAAGCTATACAATGCTGTTTTTTTTTATTTTTATTATTTTCATTATTGTTCCGCCTTCTCCATTTTCTGCCTACGATACTCCTTTTTTTAAGACCCTGCTTTCCATATCGCCGTAACTGTCATTTCACTTGCTAGTTCCCACTCTGCCTACAGTGTTGTTACAAGAAAAAACCTTCAGTAGAATGGCAAAAAATTACCAAATATTTTGATCTTTTGTCATACCTTACCACACGTTAGTGGCGGGGTATTATGTTTTCGCGTTGGCCGTCCGTGTGTCCGTCCGTCCGTCTGTCGTACGTGCGTCCGTCAGTCCATCCGCACTTCGCTTCCGTTTGATAACTTGAGAACGGATTTCATTCAATTTTTGCATATGCATTTGTATCAAGAATGTTAATGGGCAAATTTCGATATTCTATGACAGAGTTATGGCGCTTGTCACTATAGAAAAATGGATTTTGGCATCTAGCTCCTTTACTATTTTGAATATCATAATGAAACTTCACAGAAATGATCACAGTAACAAACGTTTTGTGTTACTATGAATAATTTATCCCCAGGGGCTATCTGCTAGATACGGAGCCCGGGAGGGGACATGGCGATACACATACTGATTTCGTTCCCACGTAATGCATTTCGTTCCCACGCATTACTTTTACGTTCCTTCAGTTAAGAATTTCGTTCCCTCAAAATAAAATTTCGTTCCCACGCTTTACTTTTTCGTTTCCACGAATTACTTTTTCGTTCCCTCAGTTTTGTAGTTCGTTTCCACAAAATAATAATTCGTTTCGACGCTTTACTTTTTCGTTCCCTCAAAATAACATTTCGTTCCCTCAAAATAATATTCCGTGCCCACGCTTTAGTTTTTTGTTCCCTCAAATCAGCATTTCTTTCTCTAAAAATAATATTCCGTTCCCACGCATTACTTTTTTGTTCCCTCAGTTTAATATTTCGTTCCCTCAAGATAATATATCGTTCACACGCTTTACGATTTCGTTCTCTCAAAATAGTATTTCGTTCCTTCAAAATAATATTCCGTTCCCACGCTTTACCTTTTCGTTCCCTCAAAATAATGTTTCGTTTCCCTAAAAATAATATTTGGTTCCTCCAAAATAACTTTTCGTTTCCACACATCACTATTTCATTTGCACATACTAATATTTCTTTCTCTTGCAAAATAAATTCGTGTCTTCAAAATAGTATTTTATTACCTCGCAATAATATTTCGTTTTATCACTGAAGTATTTTGAGCCTACAAACTACTATTCCGTTCGCTCGAAATAATATTTCGTTCCCACGATTTACTATTATGAGGCCTCGCAATAATACTAAATCTATTTTTAGCTTTACACTGGTCTTTCTTAACAATGGGCATCAAAAAGAGCTCTATTTTTTAAATAAGGGCATTTAATAGTGATAATCAATTTGATCAACATTATACATTAAAAGGAGTAGGTTCACGAAGGCCTAAAATCGGCCCTGTATAATCGTAAAATTTCAAACATGTCAAATCAGTGATTTGTTGTTACTTTTCATATGGTCAAACATAGAACGTTTATAAACCATATGAATTTTGACGCTATGGCCCTTTTCAAACTTGTCCTAGGGGCATAAACTAGCATGGGGTAGCACAATTTTGCCACTTTTCGCACTTTTTCGTATGTTTGATCAAATGGTGCATATAGAGCTCAACTTTGTAACATCACGATTTTTTGACAGTCAATGCCGCTGAAGGTTGCAAATCATATGGCAAAAGGAGAAAATGTTACAAGGGTGGGCTCAATATGAGAAAAAGAAAAAATACGTAACGTCATAAGCGGCGGGAAAAAGCGACGTTGTTTTCTTGACGTCACGAGTTTGCTGACCGCGCACCTGTAAATGTAAATGAAGAAAGAGAGAACTTTTGCAATAAGCAAAAGTAAATCTATGCACAAAAGATGTAATCAGTATTAGAATCAAGAGCTTTAGGTGAGGATAAACATGAAATGCATCTACCATACGGGTGTTTATATTGGAGGCTGGTAGGCGTGAGTCTTCTGTCGTGAAGTCTGATGCACATTCTGGTGCTCAGAGCAGCTGTCTATGATCCTTAATATATTTGTACTGAACTTGTTTCTTATGTATGATACTATGTTATTTCCAAATGGACAGGGACAAACATTTTGGTAATTTAAGTGTCACAATATTATTGTGTTAGGCTTCACGAAATGCCGATATCACAGTAATGTTTACCTAACTTTTCTGACAAGCCAAAAATGACGCATGCAGGCCGAGATAGAAAAATCTCAGACAGCTCTAGAAGGGATATTCTTGTCGTGTGGGCGAGCAATGTACATGTGATAGTATTTCATATATATGTATATTTTAACGATTCATGTTAAAATGTATTGTATCGTCACCCTGGCGCAATTACACTGTAAAAATTTCCGAAGATTTTACGGAGAATACCGGTAATTGAAAACCAGCTGCCAGTCCATTTCCCGTTATTTTTACGGGCGCCCGCAAAAATTGCAGGCACCTCTACGCACAGTAAGTTAGATTAGAGCAAGTGTTGTTTTAGTCATATAGCCCTTCAACACTATAAAGTTATTTTCGAGTGCGGCCAGTTAACATAAACTACCACACCGTGACTTCCGAAAATGTCTTACAGGCAAACCCCCGGAAAATAACGGGCAATGGACTGGCAGCTGGTTGCCAGTTACTCTAGCGTAAAATCTACGATTTATTTACAGTGTATATATCTTAATTGGATTTATTGACTTTTTGCGCTAAGGTGACGTTATGTCTTCTTATCATCATTGTCAACCGACGTAGGCCAAAGGGGACTATAGAAATGACATTCGTCCGTCCATGCGTCTGTCCGAAATATTGTGTCCACAACTCCTCCTAGACGCCTCATCAGGATTTGGATTTTGGCTTGATCATTCTTCATGACGTGACGGCTGTTTCGGACTCAGAATTTCCATACAAAAAGCTTCTGTCCGCAACTCCTGCTAGATACCTCACCCGAGTTTAACTTTGCAGGTTTCCTGGCTGTGGTATGAAGATATGCATGTGCATTGGAATTTTTGAAAATGCTATTTATCATGGCGTTACAGTCATTCTGGACAAAGAATTTCCATACAAAAAGCTTGTGTCCACAACTAGAAATGACCTTCGTCCGACCGTGGGTCCATCCGAAATATTGTGTTCAGAACTCCTTCTAGACGCCTTATCTGAGATCCTTGAAACTTTGCAGGGTTTCTTGCTATTACATCCATTATGAAACAATTTTGATATAGGCATTTATATATGCAGTGCTACAGCTC
Organism: Ctena decussata; assembly: GCA_963989385.1. NCBI lineage: Eukaryota > Metazoa > Mollusca > Bivalvia > Lucinida > Lucinidae > Ctena > Ctena decussata. The sequence continues at coordinate 2,557,104 of OZ022511.1, read as the reverse complement.
TTTGCCTAGGTATATTAGATGTGGCGGTACAAAGTACATACGCAAAGAGCTGTAGCTCTGCAAATAAAAAACGTTCAGAACAAGATTATAACGTCGCTAACGTCATAAAATCATCAAATACGTCACGTGGGGTAGGGCCCATTTATGACGTCACAAATGAGTATTTAGGACGTCAGACTTTTGAAAAATTCATTTTCAGTCATAGGAAACATAAGTATACAATATATACAAATTTCATCAATTTCTGAGACAGGGCCGATTTTGACCCTTCGTGAACCTACTCCTTTGAACATGACTATCGAAGTACATATTTATATAGCTATTAACAATATAAAAATTAAGAAACTGAGAAAACATAGCATCATTATATCGATAAACTTTCGCTGCTTTATTCCTAGCGAAAATTCGACGCTGATACAACGTCTGCCAAACGTTCGACAAGCATCATTGGTGTTTCTGAACATTGGGTCAACGTTGTGCTCACTCGGCAGAGTCGACTATCAGTTGGCGGATTACTTGTATGGTTTACGAGGGGCTCTGAGTTCGTGATCAGTAGAGCCATGGTTTTGTTCTCATCTGAACTACATTTGGGAGGTGGCCCTGAGTAGTAAAGGGCGGCACTATGGCCCCCTTCGTCCGGAGACTAAGTCCGCAGCCTGGGGCAGTCTCCGGCCGGGAGGGGGCCATAGATGCCACCGCTTTAGTAAGCTTGAAAAGGCTAGTTTGAAATAACTTAGTCTTTTTTCAGGGGAAAAGTCTATGTTAAATGGCATAGGAGATGTCTTAAGAGGCTATACAGTAATATGCGTCTGCTATGAGTCTCTTGGCCCTGTATCTCAAGACCTCACTATACCAGAGGCATAACTCTATAGCGTCAGTTGATGGTATGAGTTGCTGTGGCATACTCTTGTTCATTCTGTTCAATTTCTGAGGCTTTACAGTAATATGCGTCTGCTATCAGCCTCTTGGTCCTGTATCTCAGGGCCTCACTATACCAGAGGCATAACTCTATAGCGTCAGTACTTGTTCCTTGGGGATTATAAAATCTTGTATCTCAAGATTTTAATGTTCTGGACTGAAATTATTTCTTACTAGCCTTCTAAAGTTTACCTGAAAAAATAACAACGACTGTATTTTTTCAATAACAGAACTTTAATTACCCCGCTAACGAACTAACTGACGATTGACAAAGGATTAGGGTCGTCCCTCTGCCATCGTTTACAAACATATTTACAACATCGTATACATTGGATATTTCTTTGATAAACAATTGGTATATCTTAAGCATTTACAACTTTGAATCCTATGTTCAAAGAACTGGTCTGGTGGCGTTATTGTCTTTTTCACTGATAAGTATAGTCTTCCATAATTCAAACTGAACCACATTTCAATGTCTCTGTCATTTTGGTATGGATCTTCTCCTGTTCCCATCAGGTTCTCGTGAATGGCCGTCTTCAGATCTAGTCCTCTGCTTAGCTGATGTAATATGTAGATACAATACATTCCACACACTTTACTCCATGGACTCTGAAGCATCTCTGTATTTTCTATCCACGTCTTGGTATTTCTTTGTATGAATGGTAGAATGTAGTCTTCTAATGGTGGTTGTCCATATGAATCGAAGTAAATCGCCTTGTCATCTTTGAAGTATAAGGCCACCCAATGTTCTCCTGGTTTGTCCGAGTCATCTGTATTAATGATGTATGCTTTCACATCCAATGGCTTCTTCTGTGGCAGGAGATCCTTCGAGACAACTTTGGCGTTCAAATGCAGCAGTTGAGACGCCTTGGTCAGAAGGGCCGTCAATTCTAGCGTATTCATCTCTGTTGTAGGAGTCTAAGATTCTCAGTTCCCAGTATTTTTTCCAGTCTTCATTCAGTGGAGAGCAGTATTGGTTTTTCTTCAGAAACATCCAGTTTTTATAGGCTTCCACGGCTTCTTCCGGCGTGAGATGACTCATGCCTCTTGCATCTCTAGTGTCTTTTAAGCCAAATTTTAGGCACAGTTCATGGTTCCAGTCTTTGATGACATCGTAGATGTTGAGACATTCTAATGCCGGTTCGTGATAGTGTAAGTCTCTTATCCAATCATCTCCGGCTCCTAGACAGAGCATGTGATTTTTCTGGCTGGGATGATCTATTCTGCAACCTTCACACTCGTGTTGAGCATATTCTCTGACAGCTATTCTCAGGTTCTTTAGCATTGCAAATATCAAAGCAGTCTTGTCTTTGCCAATAAATGTTTTTGGTGGTGACACATCAAATTGTTCTAGCAGTTTTCCATTTTTATCACACACAGATCTGATCTTTGGGTGTAACAGCTGTTCAAGTTCGTCCTCCAAGGAACCAATTTCGTCAGAGTAGGATCCATGTAGTTGTTCGTAGCATTCCACTCTAAACTTTAGTTCTTGTTCTACAAAGTATCCTTTGTTCATGGTCTCAGTAGTCTGTGATGACTTCTCTCAAACCGTTGATTTCTATTAGGTTGTCAAACTCTGCATATACTATGACGTTGATGGTCTTGCCGAGTGCTCTAGCAAACTGAAGTTCCACTCGCAGGTTGCCGGTTTTTATAGGATGTAGATGGCTCTGATCGGCTCCTTGGTCTGGCGTGAAATCGTATCCCCAGAAGCAGTATCCACCTTTGTAGTCGTCGTAGTCGATGTTACAATTCTGAATCTGATTTTGACTGCCCAAAGCTTGATACAGAGACATGTAAGATCTGAGATATTGATCCAAGTTAAATTTCGGTTCAAATGGTTTTCCATAAATGCTGTGACCGTCACAACTCACTTCAAGTTTGCTGAGACCGAAATGTTTGAAGTTGAAAGGATTTGTGGCGAACGATCCATTGAATGTTGCATTATCTACCATGCCAATGAATAATCGTTTTGGAAGTTGTCCCTGAAACAAGTGGTCCTCGACTTTTGATCTAAGACCGGTGCCTATGGTAAATGTCTTAACTTCTACACGCCGTATGGGAAATTTTGCATTGTGATGTGCAATAGTTTGATTGAGATCATTGGCTATGGCTGGCAAAAGTTGAACATTGCGAACCGATAAGACTGCTGCATCGATCTTAACCATAACAGGGTACTCATCCTTAGACATGATACAAAATTGAGGAGAAGCACGATTGAGACGAAGTCTTAATTCTATTCCATTAGGTAAATATTTTTCCTGCATGGCCAAATCTAGATGTAAACGCCCTTGAAGTTCCTTAGGGTTACTTAGTTCAAAAGGGGTTATACGGGCTGTTACATTGCCATGAGCAAAATCTTCAAAGTGACCAGGTTCATCTTCGTACCAAAATTCTGCAGCTTTAAGTTGATTGTCTTTCACATCAGATCCAAAAGAAAATAAGTTTTCAATGTAAGCCCTGTAGGGATACGTATCCATATTACTGGTCACCAGTTTATTGTTAAGATATAGATCAATTCCACTAAACATACTGTGAAAGAAGTTGTTGATGGGAGCAACTTTTTTATCGTTCTCAAGATTGTCACCGTTTGCTCTCAAAATCCTGAATTTCAAGTACAAATAAGTTTGTGATAAATCAGTGTAATATTCCGTGTGGCCTGGTACCACAAATTCGATGGGTGCATGATAACTGTCTAGAGAAGCTATGGGATGATAATCTATCCACTGAGAATCTTGCATGGTGGTCAGAGTTGGAGGAACAGTTTGCATGTCTATTTCAGACTTGCTACATTCACAAGATCCACTTTGCATCATTTTCTTAGTCAAAAATATCGCGGTCAAATTTTAGATTTGAATATTTTTTCCTAATGGCTCTGTTTACAGAATTCTTTCTGCCTCTACCCTTTTGCAGTTTGTTGTGAACAGTTCGACGATTTGTCTTAGACTGAGTTTTTCTACGTTTCTGACTTGATTTTATACCTCCCGAAGCCAAATGATCCAAAGCAGATTTTCCCAAAGATTTTAAAGCTGATTTACCTCTACTTTTTAAAACTTGTTTGATATTTTGACCATCCAAGATGTCGCGAAGTGCATGAATTCCTTGATCTTTGGCTACATGTTTGATACTTTGTAAACCTGCTTTTGCAACAGGTTTTAAGATTGGCATGACCGTTCTCAAGGCAGTTTTAAACATGGACCCTAAACCATAACCGTACTGTCTCGATACACCTCTGTAAACTGGAAAGTTATTTCCACCCGACCCTTGTTGACACACTACACCACGAGTTTGGAAATACATTTTTTTGGCTAATTATCTTTGAGTCTGAAATGTAACTTGATCAAAGACTTTCCCGTGATAAATGGAATATCTATTCCCGTATCGCCTTTTATACTCACGTGAACTTGATCTATGAATGATTTTGCCACCGGAACGTAATGCAAGTTGACAAACTCTTGATGAGAATGATGAGAGCGTTTTGAAATCTCAAATGGAACAACTCGCAAAATAGGAGCAGTTATGTCACCTACGTAAGTGTAACTGGCAATATCCGAGTAAACGTACAGTTGATTATTAGCCGTGTTTAAATCTACTTCGTATCTAAAAGCATGTCTTTCGTTTCCGATGGGTCTTTCTGACATTTTTGGATTTACCCCTAATTTCTCCCCAAGTAGTTTTGGGAATATCAGTCTGACGACTTTTGGATTGTTGTAAAATATTTTGACACGTTTACTGTTATTGCCATAACTCATTTCTATCGAAGCATTAACACTTCTCAAAGCACTTCCGAAACGTGTATCGATGATGCCTTGTATTTCTTCCACCAAATGTTGTGGACTGCTGTAATTTCCTTTGGGAATTTTCAACTCGTATTCTGCGCAGGTGTTGTCTTCCGTACAATCCTCGCTCATATTTTCTACTCCGAATTCTTGAGCTAAGACTTTATCGTAAAATCTCAAGTAGAAAAAATTGGTTTCATCCGAAATATTCATGATTTGAGTTGGTGTAATCATTTCTACCAAAGCAACTTCCCACTTTTCTTTTTCGATGTTGATGGGATGATCTAATCTGACAGTAAAAGAACTTTGTGTATTGTCAGGAAAAGTCGTCATTGAACTGTCACTTAACAATGTCAAATAAAACCCTGTCATGGTGCTTGTTTGGAAGTTTCTTCAAAACCACTACGTTTTCTGAATTTTAACCCTGGGGAAGGAAGAATATAACCGACAGAGCTGCTCAATAAAATCAACCACAATTCTTTATCTGGACTTTGAAGACTGATTTGAACTAGAGAAGTGATGATGATGGCATAAACGATAATGATTTGAGATAAAAATGTCAATCTATTTTTGGGTAACTTGGCTAAACTTTCAGAAGATTGCAAAGAATCCGTATCCCTTCTTATGACTGAAGATTTAAAATTCATGTTCGTGTTTTTATACAAGATCGGATTCCAAAATCCAACTGTCAAATTTGGATTGATAACCTTTCCAGTGAACTTTAATTTCTTTGACCCACTTTTTCCCAACTTTTCGTTTACGACGATCTAAGACAGATTCTATTTCGTAAATTTGATCTCTGTCCACACGTTGTAATTCTTGCGAATAAAAAGTACCTTTTATGAGTTCCCCGTCTAGATCTTCTATTTTATAGGTAACGGGACTCTGACTTTGTATGACACCCCTAACCTTAAACAATTCTTGCGTCCAGTTTGGTAAATAACCTTTTTCAAAAGTGCGTTTTGTTTTGTTGATGCGCACAAAATCACCCACTCTTAATTCAGGACTTGCAACTTTTTGCTTTTTGCCGTACAAAATTTGGGATACTTGAACTTCATTTTTGACATCGACAGATGCAGGCGTACGTTTAATGCTGCGATGATAAGCATGATTGTACCCGTGAACTAATTTTGGAAGTACATCGACATATTTCAGTGTACGATTATGAGTAAAATATTTCCACATGCGACTTTTCAGAGTTCTTTGAAACCTTTCTACAATACTTGCTTTTGTTTCTGGATTTTCTGTCGTGAAAAAATGAATATTTTTAGATTTCAAGAACTTTTGAAACTCTTTATTTTTGAATTCCGTACCTTTATCAGTTTGCAAACTTTTTGGAATACGTCCATGTTTCAAAACAGATGTAAAAGCTTCCACCAAAGTTTTTCCAGATTTGTCTTTGATCGGTACAACCCAGGCGTATTTTGAAAATACGTCTATCAAACAGAGCAAGTAACGATATTTGTCGTTATATTTTGCCATACTAGATACGTCTGCCAAATCTCCCTGCCATTGATAATCTATTCCTGCCACCACAGTTTTGCGACGCACAAATTTTCTACGTATGGGTTTGTGCAAAGTGTAAGTTTGTTGTTTTCTCAACCAAGTTTTCACATCGTCAAGTTTGATTTTCTTTGAAATTTTCTTTGCTGCTTTATACAAAGCTTGCAACCCCGTATATCCCACTGGACTTTTAGGATCGTAATAAAGTTTTGATAATAATTTATTCATTGTTCATCATAAGATAACCATTTTCTGGGTGATTCAAACAGTTCTTCTTTTATAGGTTTGATAGAACTGGGTGTAAACAGTTCGTCTCTGATATGTTTTCTAGTGGCAGACAAACTTTGAGATAAGTCTTTCTTGGTGTGTTTTCTAACAGATTGTGTAACGGGACTTGTTCTTTTTTTAAGAGTAGGCATGCGTCGGTGTTTGGTTTTAGGAGTGACATACTCTTCTTCATCTTCGTGCTGAAGAGGAGTACGATGCATCCATTCCCATCGTTTCTTATTTCCGACAAAATCTTGAGGCACGTTCATGTCTCTAAGAGCCTCAGCAAAAGGTTGCCAACCCCTGGGCTCAGTGTCTTTTCTCTGTCTTAAAACATCATTGACTAAATCTATGATATTAGACCCTGCAACTGGTTTGCCATACATTTTAACCGTCCCATCTTCGTCCCAAGATAAGTTAGGATTATTTTCTAGCCAAGATATCAATAATTTAGCTTTCTTTCGCATCGTGGTAGGAACACTATCAAAAATACGTTGATTAATTTTCGATTCAGGCTCTACTGGGAGAGAAAGTTTTGTTTCTGTCAGTGCTTTGCGATGTGCCGTTTTAAATTTATGTAAAGTTTGACCAAACAATTGAGATTTTTCTGCCTCTGACAAATCTTCGTTGGCCATGACCGAAGACAAGTCTCTTTGAAGACTGGCCGTCGCAGAAACATTTGGATTGGGTGGAAGTCTTGGTTTTTGAATTTGTTCTTCTTTCCACCGTTTCATGTCTTCCCAAAGTTTAAATGGTACCACGGCCATTTTACGCCCTTCCATTGCAATTTTTTTTTTACTGACCAAGAATAGATCCTAAGACGGAACCAAGCAAAGGTTTTAAAAGTAAACCCAGGAGTGCACCACCTTTCTGATTGAGAATTTTTTTCTTGTTTGCTAGTGCAACACGTTTTGTAGACAATAATCGAATATCATTCTTCCTAGAACGTAATTGTTCTTTCTGAGCTTTTGTGAGTTTGACATTGCCTTTTATAAGATTTAAACAACATTCCCCTACACAGTCTAATATCTCTTTTGGACAATCATTGACAATTTTTTGACGAAACCGATATGGAATGTTACAAAGTCCTTCCAGAAAAGGACCATACTTTTTAATCAGTGAACCTCTTTTCTTTTTGATATGTGTTCTTTTCTTACGTGCAGCCATGATTGCAGTCAAGAATTAAACTAGTAAACGATCATGTCAACCAAGTCCTTTTATAGTGAAAGTTTACGTTTAGCCAACATCTGTTTCATGGCAGCTTCAAATCCATGTTTTCTGGCAGTACGAAGATATTCGTTTGCAGGAGAAGAACTCCTTCGAGGAGAAGCCCTTAGAGGAGAAAATCTAGAAATTTCTAGAGAAGGTGATTTTGCAGTAGTGCGTCTTTCACCAATTTTTCTGAGACTAGAGTTTGGAGTAGAAAATTGAGTAGAAAATGGAGAAGGTGTTTTTGCAGGAGTGAATCTTTCACCTATTTTTCTGATACTTGAACTTGGAGTAGAAAATCGAGTAGAAAATGGACTTGGAGTTCTTAGACTAGAGTTTGGAGTAGAAGGAGTAAATGGACTTGGAGTTCTTGCAGTTGACGGTCCTGCAACAGGAGATGGAGGTTTTCTAGGTTTCTTAATTCTTACAGTGACAAACTTATCGTTCACTTTTATTTTTCTCCTTGATTTAGTCTTAGGGGATTTTTTCCTCTGAGTTTTTTTCTTTGGAGATTTTTTCTTGCCAGTTTTTTTCTTAGACTTTTTAGGACCTTTTCTACCCACTTTCTTTTTCTGAGAAAACCGTCTAAGTATTTTATTACCGTCCCAACGAATGAGAGATCTGATTATCACCCCACCAAAAAACCCACCGCCACCAGGTTTTAGAATGATTTCTCGTTTTGTATCTGCATTTACCAAAGGACTTGCTAGTTTTCTAACATCGTCTTTGCGTTTGTCCATGAATTTTTGAGTTTGTTTTGGTAATTTCATTTTATTTTCAGCTATTTTTCTAGCTGCTAAAGAAAACCATTTGATCATTTCCATCAACCCGGCATTAAGCAAAGTTTTTCTTTTGTTCGAATCATGCTCTCTACTCAAATTGTAGAGAGCCCTGATCAAGTTTGCCGATGCTTTTTGAGCCATGTCTGGTTTCATTCTGATCCATGTAAGACCAAACACACGTTTTTATACTGGAAAATACACAACTGGACCTTGTTGATCCAATTTTGTAAACCAGTTTGTAAAAATATCTGTTCTAAACCTCAAATGATTTGGTGTGTCTGGTTTTAAATCAATCAGTAAATAACCGTGTGGCTTAGAAGTGGCATCGTTGAAGGCAGACATCAAGTGTGGAGCTTGAAGTTGTTGTGCCAAAACTTTAATTTGCATTTTGTCTCTTGGACTTTGAAACAAAATCAAGTAATGAGCATTCAAACTGATGGTACGTGTCGATTTACTCTGTTGAAACAAGTTTTGTGTGATGTACACAACACTTGCATTTCTGTGATGACCTTTCCTCGTGAACCAAAGTTTAATTTTTTCTTCGTCTTTGTCGCCCAACATATCGTCAAAGACAATCAAGTGAGTTTCACTCGTGTCTGTGACAATATCGTCGTCGTCATTTGGAATTCCTAAAATAAATCTGATGTTTAAATCTTTGCGTTCTTGCAAGATATTGTACACAGGTTGCCATTCTTTGTAACACCACACGATACGTTGTGGTAAAATATCAAACAAGTCTTCTTTGTACTGAATCAGTTTTTTAACAAATTCAGTTTTTCCCGATCCACTTGGACCCGATATAAAAATATTAGCAGGATGTTTAAAAAACAAACTACCAATATTTTCTTCTTGAACTGTTACCGACATGATTGAAAGATAAAATGAGAAAGAATAATGAAAGACATGTGTATATATAACATATTTTTATTTTTTTACAAACAACAAATTGTTTTACTGACATACTTTACAAATAATTTTTCTTACTGAAAACACTGTTTCACAACAGTCTCTGATCTGATTTTCTTTGGTTTACAGTACATATCCATACGGAACAGTTTCTCCAATTTTTAAAATCACACGTTTGTCATAAGTAAATCTATATGTCTTAGATTGTCTCTCAGTCGTAATTTTTCTGTCTTTATGTTTTCTTATACGGTGCTGATATTCCACAGATTCTTGAAAGTCCCTCTTCTCACTATGAGCCCATTCCATCATGTTGTAGAAATGGATTACTTGTGAAGTATTGTAATCCAGGGTCAGTCCTTTGACTTTACAGGTAGACTTGCGTTTCCCAGTATCGTGCTCCACATACTCGTAGCCATAATTCTTCGGTCCCATACCCACAAACTTGGTGATTTTCGCAGTAGGTAGTTCGTCTGTCCATTCGCCGAGTCTGTTGTTGATGATCTCTGGATTCCATAATTCTGGTTTGTGAATGTAGATGACAGAATCCGTATCGAAGTACAACACACGTTTGTCAAGTTGATGCAGGACACTGTATAACTTCAGTCTGGCTTGTGCTGTCACAAAGGATCCTACCACCACGTTGCTGCAAGCATGAGGTTCTACAATCGATTCCAGATCTTCCCAGTTGACTAACAAAAACTCTTCTCCAAACACTTCGACATTCTTCACTTTCTTCAATGGATTAGTCACCAGTTCAAAGTAGTCAGAAGGATCTGACACATATTCTGTTTTGGTCATGTTGTCTCTCTGTGCTAATTTTCCCCACAAACTGTTTAAACTGATCTTGCTGATTCCACGTCGACCTTTGTTCTTTTCCACCTTCTCTAGTCTGATACCTTCTGCTTCGAAATAGTCCTGTTTGAATTTGATCTTGTCCAATTCTGTCTTGCACCAGTCGGGATAGCCACTTGACTCTTGTTTAATCTTCAGGAAAGTATCGATATATCCAGCAAAGATACCTCCTTGTCCAGTTGACTTGTCGTACTGTGAAGATTGGGGAAAATGCCATACTTCGTACACATCTTTCAGCTGGTAACCCAGTTTCATCGCCTCAAACAATTCGATGCTCACCCAAGTTCCCACTAATTCTCTGTCTTCTTCTCAGTCGTGCGTACATAATTTCGAATTGTCAGATGTCTCTGCACAACTTCTACAGAGTGGAAACAGTAATTTGTTGTTGCACTTGTACGGCAATACCGGATGATACAAGTTTCTGGGTGGTAACACTTTACATTTGATCAGTCCAAAATATTGATGTATATTATCTCTGTCGATGTCTTCTTGTGAATAAATTTCTGGATGTCCAATAGGGAAGATTCCGTACTTGCAGATGTATGGATAAAGTGAACACACATCGATATACTTAATTTCCTCGTCTCCTTCAATTTTGTAAAACAGTCTTGTAGAATTCGTACGTCCTCCAAATAGCGCATCTCTGGGTTTGAGTGGATCCAAGTTGGTAAATTCTGCATCCACCATCTCCTTAAAATCTTTGTCGTCTTGATAATATTGATCGTAATCGCATTCCCACATTTCTATCACTTGATACCCAGCTCTTTTCAATTTCTCGGTCTTCTCCACAGTCTGTTTGTATAGCTGGTACATCGTCTGGCAGTTGTAAGTATTGATCTTAGTTCTGTCGGGGAAATGTTTGGGACACCCGTGCCAGTAACATCCATGGAACTCGTACACTGTTTCTTTTTCTGGATCGTACCCATCCACATAATGTCCAAAAACTTTCTGTTCACCACCATTCAAAGCGTGACGAATTTGGATGTGATTCTTTCTAGCCACGGCTTGAATCCAGCGCACAGCTTTGATAGAATACTTCTTTTGGTTGGGATAGCCTTCTGGTGGAATGATGGCCACAGAGTTTTCAGGCATGTGATTCTTCCTCCATACTTGGGAACAAGCTTGAGCGATCGTGCATGCATTAGAAAAAGGATCCAAGTCGCTGATATCTATCGATTGTTTTCTAAAACATGCACAACCTCTCCTCAGGATATCTACATCGCTGCGACAGTATTCTTCCATTTCACGTCTAAAGTCAAAGATGGCATTGGATTCCACTTTCTGCTTGTGCCATTCCAGGAAAGCTTCTCTGTCTTTGACCGACATCTGTCCAGGATTGTACATCTCCACGGGAAAGTAAGCTCCCACGTAATTCTGGTTGGCATCAACATTTGCCAAATGTGGGAAGTAGCCTTTTTTCATCTCTGTCAATCCAAAGGTATCTGGAAAATTGGCTAATCTCATATGCAGAAAATGATACGAGTCCAAGAACTTGACTTTGGCAGCGGTCATCGTCACGATAGTATTTCCATTCATAATCACATCGGGCTTAAAAGTTCCATTTTCTAGTATGTAGCGTAGAATAAATTGTCCATCGTATCCTCCAAAATTATGTGCAATAACAGTCACTCCTTCATTTTCTTTTCTAAATAACCAGGAACAGAAATCTGACAACGTATTTTCACCTTCAAAGATCATTTCTCTTCCAAACTGACTACAATTGTCACAATACCGATCTACAGGTAAATTAACGCAATGGTCACACGCTTTGTTTGTGAACTTATTACAAATTTTACATGGCTGTTCAATAGGTAAATCCATACACTGATCACAAGCTCTATGTGCAATACAAAAGTTGACAATATGTTCGCCAGAGTCTTGCTTGGATTCAAAGTCAAAAAATATGAATTGAGGTTGAATAACGGTACCTTTCTCTTCATCGATGATATCGTCCTTCTCGGCATCTTCTTCCAACACTTCGGTCTTGGGTTTGCACACGTAAGGTTGAATATAACATTGATGTTCGGCTCCAACAATCATTTTACAAAATTTACATTTCTTCTGTCCTGGACACACGTGATTTCTTTTATTTCCTATAATCCTATTTCCACATTTCTCACAATTATGCACAAGTTGACAAATAGATTTTTTCTGTCCTGGTTTGACTAATGTATGATTAGCAAAACAAGATGCACTATGAAAAGTTCTCTTACATTTTGTACAGTACTGATTTTGTTCGTGAAGACATGGCGTTGCACTATAACAACTAGTACATCCATTCAAACAAGCATGATCCTCTCTATGATTAAATCCCTTGTCACAAAACTCACAATAATAACTACATCCTTGAAATCCTTTGACATTGGTGATAGTGTCATAGTGATCTGTGCCATTGTAATAGATATGAATTACTTTTGTTTTGTCACTAGGTCTAAATCCAAGTGGAAACAATAATCCGTCTTTAGGATGCTGTGAATGTACTTTGATCAAATAGTCAGGAGCTAACACAGTTTGAATTTTCTTGTATTCTTCAAATCCACAAGGTTGATTGTGAGGAATCTTAGCACGATCTAATAATTTCATGGCTTCTCTAGTTTGTAGTGGTTTTTCAGATTTTCTGATGTAATGCCAAGTCTTCTTCCATGAGTCAGATGCGTCCCTGTCGGCATGATGTTTTCCTACCACAACAGCTCTAGCCATACACATGACATCTTTGGTGTTATTGATTTGAACGATACTATGTTTCATCTTTCTCATATTGCGTGATTCGAAGTAAAGTCCATGGTGTAATGCCTTTCTTCCACTTCCAGTTGGTAACTTGGTGTGTGTCACTTCCAAGCTCATCTGTCCATCATTGATTTTAAAATCTTCATTGGATTGCAACACTTTCTCGATTTCTTGAGTCAAAGATTCCCCAGTCAGACTCGTCACATCTGTGAATGGTACAAAGATTCCTAATTTCAGTCCGGGATGGTAAATGCTCATTCGAATCCTGTCATTGCCTTGAGCTTGAGAATGGGTCTTGATGTCATCCACCAGCTGTTGAAACATCCGAGGTACAAATTCCAACGGTGATAAATCTTCTGGAAATTTATTGACATCCACATTGTACACATTGGCTCTTGTTCTGAAACGTCTCGACTCACGTTCTCTGACAGGCTTGATCACATAGTACTGTTGGTAATCATCTTCTTCATCGTCCGAATAAATCACCATAGGCCTTTTTCTCGGTGGTGACACCTCATCTTCAGATTCTTCACTGTCGGAATAATCCACAAGTTTCACCTTCTTTGGCGATGGTAACTCGTCCTCCTCAGAGTCTGATGAAGTGGGTGGGGTACGTATTCTCTTCCAGTGTCTCTTTGGCATGTTGTCTTGTCACTGTTCAAACTCAGAATGCAAGGAGATCTGAATATTTGACTTATATATCCATCAGCACCAAGATTAGTCAGGCGAGATACATGGTACATGACTTATCAGGTTAGACTACATGTTCTATGGAATTCTTGTGATACAGGCAAGATTCATAGTATTTGACTTAGCAGGCGAGACAACAGGAATTTTCGTGGTACAGGCGAGACATGGGCTTTACGGAATTTTTGTAGTAAGGCGAGACAACAGTCTTAAGGAATTTTTATTAACTAGCAGGCAAGACTACATGCTATATGGAATTCTTATCACCAGGCGAGACACATAGAATTTTTGTGCTACAGGCGAGACACTAGTTTTACGGAATTTTTGTTATTTTTAAAAGAAGTGCAAGAAGAGTGTGCTGTTCAGCACCTTGTTCTTCCCCGGTCGGTTACCCTATGCCTGGGAAGCCCTGGCGATTTGAAGTCATATCTACATGATCACAAGTCCTGAATGTCACTGTGGACCAGAGACCTGCCAGCGGAGGTTCAGTTTACTGGGATAGTGTCCCGACCCCTTAAGCCATAAGGCTTCTACTGTTTCACATGTAATCGATAGACTTCGCATCTGCGGGCCCAGGCGGTATAACCGTTGTGCACACCAGTTCCAGTCCAGTGGTGACCGGCAAACCAGCAATATTAATATGCGAGTTCCTAATATATATACCTATACATAAACCAGTTTACTTGAAACAAGATTGGACATTTGCATATCATGTATATCTGATTTTAATAAAAGGTTATGTTACTTTTTATAGTAACACATTTAAGAATATAAAAATTAATTAGAGAATAATAAAATCTACATTTTGGTGTTTATTTTATCAAAATCGGCCGAAAAATAACGAAGTTATTCAATTTTTTCATATTATGGTGTTATTACAAGGGAGGTAAATCTGGATTGACTTTCTTTTATTCTATAAATAGACAAAACAAGTAATAGCTTTCAGAAAAAATGATACAAATGAAAGGCGAATACGTGCATATGTGTATCACTTCTGTTATGAGTATTATTATATGTTAACTAATAAACTATTGAAACAACCCAAAACAACAAAAAATGTCGAGCATGCACTGCGCATGCGCGGAATTTGCAGGGTAAGAAAACTGTAATAACTCCAGATTGCCTTGACGGATTTTCATAATTCTTTTTTTATTGGAAAGAACAAGTCAACACCTACCAAATGAAATTAAAATAAATTGTCACACTGCGCATGCGCGGAATATAGAGGGTAAGAAAACTGTAATAACTCCAGATTGCCTTGACGGATTTTCATAATTCTTTTTTTATTGGAAAGAACAAGTCAACACCTACCAAATGAAATTAAAATAAATTGTCACACTGCGCATGCGCGGAATATAGAGGGTAAGAAAACTGTAATAACTCCATTTTGCCTTGATGGATTTTCAAAATTCTTTTTTTATTTGAAAGAACTGGTCAAGGCCTAGCAAAAAATATTTCAAAATAATTAACCACAATGTGCATGCAGAGAATCAAGACATATATAATGTGTACATTTCATTTTTTCAGTTCATAAAGTTTCAAGATGTCTGAAGAACTAGTCGATCTGGGTGTGTTACCAACTGAAATTAGAAGTATAATCTACTCAAGGCTCGTCAATATTTCGAGGAAAAGTAAAAAGTTTAGAGACGAACTTCAACTGACGTGGTTTAACATGTGTTTTCAAAGAGCTCTGTCTTGCAACAATTTTTACCAGAGCCTAGCACAGCTATTATATGACATCGATGGAATATCGAATCTTGACCAGAACATGAGATTATACTTTCACAAACGCATGATGGAAGTGTTGAAGGATACTCATTCTAGACATGACCGATGGATCTTTACGATTTACAATTTCAACAAGGAAACATGTGAACAGTTTTTTGAAAACTTGTTTCCTTTCCATTATGACATTTACGTACATGGAAAAATCGTGAATGGACATCTGACTGGGCTTCTAGTATTCTTTCAGAGTTTAGCATTTTTTTACTACTTACCATTTCTTTACCAGTTAAATTTTCCTGCACCTATGAACGATTTGTTATTATCAACCTGGGAAGAGCATATAAACAGTTTGCATGGTTGTGATGTGTCATTTGGAAACAGAGACGCATATGAACAAGTTATCGAGAGTGAAGAGAGATTATTACCATTACGTTTTCCAACAGTCTATTCAGACCTGCTACTTGGAATAAAACAATGAACGTGATCAAGAAATCTCCTCCAGTATCGTTAGGTCGAATTTTACAGTTTGACATTTATCGAGGGTCACTTGAACACACACTGTCCTTACAACCTACAAGTTCAGAATTTCTGAAGTCAAAAGATGGACTCAGAACGTGGTTGGGACGATATGAAACATTCATGACCTTTCGACAAGCCATGTGTGAAACAGCTTTGATAATGAACACTATTTTAGACGCATCGCCTGTGAAGTATAGGCAATGGCTACTTCATGTGGCAAACAACGAGGACGTGATTACTTACCTTTGCAATGTACTCAAAGATGTTGAAGAGGCTTCGAGAGAACAATCTATGGATATCGACTCAACAACAACAACAACAGAAAATATGGAAATTGAACAACCATCACAGGAAGAACCAATGGATATTGATATGGATGAATTGACTGCAAAATTTGAAGCTTTGACACTATAAAGTGGAACTGTTTGTCTCTTGCAAAATCATTTATCTTACGGCAAGCATGGAGACAAAGTGGTTTGAAATTCCTCTGACACAAATTCTGAGATTTAGACCTTACAGAAAATTACTAGTTTGTGTTTACATACTACATTCACATGAGAACATTACTTTAGATGAAATTCAGATGAAATTAAACACAGAAGAATATTTCAAAGATTTTAAAAGACTCTGGTGTTCGTGTGCGAAACAGGAATTATCAGAGGAGACGGTCTTTACATTTGACAACTGGAAACTTCATGTGGCCAACAATTCAAAAGTGATTGACTATCTACAGTCGAAGACAAGGCGTATATAAGGACTACAACTAGATCTGCGAGTCATTTCAGCTCTGACTTTCAAACTGTCAAGATGGAAAGTAAACCTGTGGATCCAAGACTTAATAAATACAGTGATGCCAACAGTATTTATTATCACTGCACAGCATTGAAGAAACTTTTGAAAGAGAATGACAGAAAATTAATTCAACCATTGGAAATTTCACTAAAAGAACAAGGCCTGTTGAAACCACCCTATGGTTATTGCTACAATTGTGGGTCGGTGGATCATTGGACTGCCTCGTGTACCGAGGAGAAGAAGAAAAATACTACAAATAAACCACCCAATGGGAATTGTTACAACTGTGGTTCACCTGATCATTGGACTGCCTCGTGTACCGAGGAGAAGAAGAAAACTACTACAAATAAACCACCCAATGGGAATTGTTACAACTGTGGTTCACCTGATCATTGGACTGCCTCATGTACCGAGGAGAAGAAGAAAACTACAAAGAAGCCACCCTATGGGATTTGTTACAACTGTGGCTCGCCTGATCACTGGCTACCCTCATGTCCTCATACCGACTTACAAGATGAAAGCTCGGGATCACCACAACCAGCCGAGAAGTCAGAAACTACGAGGAAAAGACGCCATACTGATGATGACTCTGATGTACCCAGTAAAAAGAAGTCAAGAACGGCTTCACCAGAACCGACAAAACCTACTGCTAGACAACATAAGAAGAAGAAATACTGTGTTGTGTGCAAAGAAGACACTCATATGATGAAAAACTGTCCTGAAATAGTGAAAAACTAGATAAGAGACCTAGTGGATAGACAATATCTAAACGATATTGTGTGTCTACTGGACAGTGACTACTATTGTGTTCATAATGGATTAGTTTTCATAGTTACATGTAAGGTTGTATTCAATAAAATTGTTTTTAAAGTATTTGTTTTTTTTGTTATTTCATAAGGTTACTCTTTAAACGAAAGAGTTGGGTAGCCCTGAAAAGGGCTGTTTGGGTGTTCTAAGTCTTCACTTACTGTGAAGACTTAGACACAGGTTTTACAATCCCCACAACAGGATTCGTCTTGGATAAGTCAATCCCTCTCCTCCTCATAAATACTTCAAACCCCATCTTATTTTGCTGCCTTTCAACTTCTTTCCAGTCTTTCTTCTTAAAAGCTTTACACAGTCGGCTGAGATCAAAAGGGATATACTTTGACAAACCCATATTTGAGAATGAAGTTGTTAAAGGCAGTTAAATATATATATTGACTCATGGCGGACGTGAAAGAGAGCATAGTCTCTTGACCAATCAAAACTATGCAAAGTAGTTATGGGGTTTTATGCAACAATCAACAAAGTATTTCTTTCTGATAAGTTGTGGTGGCCCTGAAAAGGGCCGTTTTGAGGTTTTAATAAACCTTTCTATGAGCAGGGACACCGCGAGGGCCTGCCACCACAAGCTGGACAGCGTACTGACCAGCTCGTGTACGTCACCGTCCTCTCTGCCGGCAGATAGAATGGTGGCTGGTCCGCCTCCCTCTCCCAATCTTCACCGGATGGCCGTTCTTCAGGCTCTTGCTTCACTTCTTCGGACTCTTGCTTCACCACAGCCATCTGTCTGTCGACCGTCACCATCCTTCTTACGATGCCTATCAGCTCTACGAGCCTCTCTGCACTCTCCATTACAGACCTAGTCTGTGCCTCCAAAGCATCGAGATATTCGTCGCTCAACATCTTCTCTGTGTAAAGCATAAAGACAATGTGACGAAGTGGGTCAGTGTTCCAGTATTTATTCTCTCAACACCGACGTGAAAGAAAGCACTTTTCTAAGTAGGTCAATCCGGTCTTGGGAGTATAAAATGGCACTGACCTACTTACAACTTCAGTCATGGAGCAACTACTGACCTTAGACGATCTTATGAAAGAACCAGACCTTCTATCGACGGCAATTAACTCAATTGCTACTGATGCATCGTTAACTCAACAACAACAACCGAACGTGCAGACCTATTACTACCACCCACAGCAATCACAACTGCAACAAACACAGCCACAGGTGTCACAGCCAAAGACGGGAGCTGTAGAAGTCTTGCTCAAAGAACTCAATGATCTCAAGAAAAGAGTACAGCAGTTAGAGGACCAAAAGCAACAACGTCCCATGGAATTAAATCCGATCAGAATACCATTAACTATAGAAGTAATGACACCAGAATCGTCTGTGACCGTACCAACTCAAAATGGACTTGGGTCGCATAGCAAGAACATAGATAATTCAAAAAGAAAGAAGAAACAATAGATTCTTCTTAGCTATAACCACAAAAAACAGTCCTTTTCAGGACTACCAATTACATCAGAAAGAATACCCTACTGATTGCCCTAATACTAAGGAAGCTATAGAGTTATGCCTCTGGTATAGTGAGGTCTTGAGATACAGGGCCAAGAGACTCATAGCAGACGCATATTACTGTATAGCCTCTTAAGACATCTCCTATGCCATTTAACATAGACTTTTACCCTTGAAAAAGACTAAGTTATTTCAAACTAGCCTTTTCAAGCTTACTAAAGCGGTGGCATCTATGGCCCCCTCCCGGCCGGAGACTGCCCCAGGCTGCGGACTTAGTCTCCGGACGAAGGGGGCCATAGTGCCGCCCTTTACTACTGCCCTGGGCTGGAGGGGCGCAGAGATGGTGATTGCTGAGTTTTGCTTCCAGTGAAGGAGAGTCCGCTTTTGAGACTTCCTGTTTGTTTCCTTTGGCAGTGTGACCATATGGGGGGGGGGGGGGGGGGCGGTCTGCTCTGGAGAGAGGAATTTGCTTCAAAGAAGCAAATTCTTTCCTGTAAGAATTGGCCCCAGGCTTGGATTAACAGAGACGGGGTGGCTGAATCGCTTCACTTGAAGGTGTACTAAATCACCTTTTATCATTCAGGGACTTAGTAAGCCAGCTAAACTCAGGGTCCGGAAAAACCGTAATTTAATCGTGACAGTTGGCATAATAACCTTTGAGCTATGGTAAAACTGAGGTGTGTGGGTGCATCTCCATATTTTTCTGCCAGGTTTCCATAGGGAGACAACTGTTATGACTTCCTTCTTGCTTCTCCGGATGGCAGTGCCTTTTCTGGCAGGCCAGCTTTAGAGGGAGAGCAATTAATCCAATGGGGGCAAACTCGTTTCATTGGGAGTTGGCCCCGTATTAGAGAGGGCACAGAAATTGGGATGACTAAAAGTACTAGACTGGCTCCAGTTATGAAAATAAATGACAATAATAATAATAATAATAATAATAATAATAATAATAATAATTATGAAAATAAAATAATGATAAAATAAAACATGGTTGGCCTTCAGAACAAACCGAGTCACATTAAGACTTGTACCATTTAGAATATAAAATTTAGCCTGGAGGCCAGGCTGCTAAAATACACAATGGTTTTGCTTTTATCATCGAATATTTTGCGAGAAAACGAAAAGCTATTTCAGAGGCACGAAATGTTGATTTGAGGGGAAGAAATATTATAGTAAGGAAATGAAACATTATTGCGTGGGAAAGAACTAGTAATGCGTGGGAATGGAATATTATTTTAAGGAACGAAATGGATAAATTGAAAGAACGACAAAGTAATGCGTGGGAACGAAATATTATTTTGAGGGAACAAAATATTTTTTTGAGCGAACGAAGTTGTAAAGTGTGGGAACGGAATATTATTTTGACAGAAAGAAATAGTAAAGCGGGGGAACGAAATATTATTTTGAGGGAATGAAATGCTATTTTGAGGGAACGAAAAAGAAATGCGTGGGATTGAATATTACTTAGAGAGAACGAAATATTAAACTGAAGGAACGAAAAAGTAAAGCGTGGGAACGGAATATTATTTTGAGGGAATGAAATGTTAAATTGAGGGAACAAAAAAGTAATGCGTGGGAACGAAATGCATTTCGTGGGAACGAACCAGTATATGTATCGCTATGTCCCCTCCCGGGCTCCGTAGCTAGATACATGAATAAAAAAATGAAAAAAAATCTATATAAATAAGTTTTCCTGTAATTTACAGGAAATGATCTGAGCACTAAAAGCCTCCTTTGATGTTTAGAACTATCCTCGACGGGAGTTTTTCCCACTGGCCCGCCTGTATGCATGCATAA
Source organism: Ctena decussata (assembly GCA_963989385.1). NCBI lineage: Eukaryota > Metazoa > Mollusca > Bivalvia > Lucinida > Lucinidae > Ctena > Ctena decussata. The sequence continues at coordinate 2,536,363 of OZ022511.1, read as the reverse complement.
AATTATGATAAAATTTATATAGAATAATGATTAAAACAGATTTTCTTAACCTTACACATAACAATAAAGGTAATAAAAGCTTACAGACAATGTTCAAAATATGCTCAAAATATGCCAGGCCCCTCCCCCTCTCCCGGGCATAGATACATGTATAAAAGTCACTCAGGTGTCACTCAGGAGTAAATAGATGAGTCATAGGGAACTTTATGCTTCAATACGGCGGAAATTACCGATAGCGACTTACGGGTTTATCCGAGAGCTTACCTGTTGAAATTCTGTCCAGTGCTATATGCAATTACATAGGAATACAATGTAAAATGTTAAATTAAATACATTTATGATAGTACGACAATTTTTTATAAGTTATGAACATAAACTTCAGTCCTTGTCCGTTAATATGGTGTAAAAATATATAAAATAAATTCATGTTTTGATTCTTCCATCGGCTTTTGAAGTTTGAAGCTTCAATCACTTGAAATTATATACGAATCATGTCGAAAATGCCGCAGAGGCTATGTTCAGCCTAAAATTTGAGAATGATCGAATTTTCTATAAAAACTTTTATAAGTCATCACCATCGAGAGATTTTTATAAGGTTTACATTGATGTAATTCAATATAAAATAAGTAGACTATAAGTATCTTCCATTGGTCTCTAAACATACAAAAAGTCGTGTTTCGATAAAACCTCGCTCATAAATATGTCTCAAATAGTCTAAGTCCAAATCCGCCTATATTGCGTAAAGGCTAACACCACATCCTTTCTTGGTATTCGTGTTTTGTTTATATATTTCGTGTGTGCTGTTTATGATCTACATGTAATTAAGAAAGGAACAATATTTATATAGTCTGATTAAGAAAGAAAGAAAGATCGAATGAAAGAAGAACGCAAGAAAGGAAAAAAAGAGAAAGAAGTTAATAAACTCTTAAACGTGACAATCAAACGTGAAAAAAAAAAAAAAAAAAAAAAAAAAACAGTTAATCGGCTAAATGTGTTTTTTTTTAAATTCTCAAGAAGCTATAAAAATCAACTATGAAAACAAATAATTACATATCTTATGGTAATGTTAATTTATTCTATTAGTTATCAGTTATTATATAATTTCTAGTGTTTCTGCTAACAGTTTTGATTGAAATTTATTCGAGTGTGGAGGGGCGTATTTATCAAAGAAACCGAAATATGTTGTGTCTATCACAGGGTAGGATCTTATAAGATTTTTATTGACTAGCTAACTGGCAGATTTGCTCATTTATTATTAGGAGACATGTATTGCTCTCTTTAGATATTACAGTATTGTCGAAAAACTGTTGACTGTAAGAAACTAAATCATGATGAAGATATCCTCGTAACGTTGTATAAGGAGCGCTTACTATAGCATAGAACGCATAGCTAAGGAAAAATGTTATGAAACATTTTTCTTGCATGGCTATAGCAACATTTTTTATGTTTCACTTTATTAGTAATATTTCTTTTCATAATGAAACTTTGTCCCTTTGATATATGACCGTTTTAGGATTATTTAAAAGATAAAAATTTTGTGCTATTTTTTGGTATTTCTGCTAAAATGAGTACTTACGTAATAAGCCGGTGCATCTGCGCAATGTTATCAGCCTCTGATATGTGCAAAATGATAAGACCAAACAGAGTCTGAACGGTTTGCGCAAGCTGATCGGAATACGTTGATAATACGCTATGTATACAGTATAAGTAACATGTTTATTACGCGTGGATTAATCGATTATCGATCATAAAATCCGATATTTCCTCCTATCAGTTATAGTAATTGTCATCTCATTAAAGTTTGAAATGAACTCATCATGAAATAACTAAAGATAAATGCTAAGAAATATAAAGCTGCAACATTCAATTTATGGAATTAGTTGTTCACAGTTTCGGGCATGACTTACAATATATATTTAAGTTTAAACAATATAGATTGATCAATATGCAAACTGACTCACACCAGCTTATGCACTTGCGAAGCACTGGTCTGAGTTTATGATCAGTCAATAATTTTTGTTTTTGTCAATTTTAGTATTAGTTTGTATAACCTAACCCGTTTCTGCACAAACCGAACTGATCCGAATTTCTGATCAAATATTTTAAACATGTGTGATCAAATCAGGCTGTGCCTGTGCGCAAATCATTTAATATTGGCAAGCTGATCCCATGTTGTAATTAAATTTAGTCTGGTCATTTTTCATAATTTTCCTCATACGAGCCGCGACACGATAAACAGCAAAGTGGAATGTGCGCCCAGCGAAGACGCAGATCAGCCTAAGCAGCCACCCAGTCTTTGCTGTGCGATTAAAGGGTAGCTAATACTCTGAGCTACCTCCATGCCGATATTGAAGCCTCTGATTAGATTAGGCGGATACCCAGGCTGATCTGAGTATTCGCTGGGCGCACATGCAGCTGTGTTTTGTCATGTCACGGCTCATTTAATTGTTTGCTAAAGTCAACGACTGAGAAGCCTACTGAGCCGCTGTTGTCGACACGCCATCTGTCTGAAGGTGTGAAATTCGGTCACATGTCTTGTCAAAACAATGCAATTTCAAAATTACCACTCGCTAACGGTAATGAAAGTCAGAAATCGATATTCAGTCCGATATATATTAAAGATCGTCTTCTGATGATTTTTTTAACCGTATAAAAATAGTAATTTAAGCAGCGTCGCAACAAAACGAACACAGTTCCATAGCGCCCTGCAAAGTCTTAGATCAGCCTGGGCAGGATAACCAATGGGCTAAGCTACCTCTTCGCGGACAGAGAAGAATCTGATCAGACTGGGCAGATTCCCACGCTGATCTGAGTGTTCGCAGGGCGCACATGCCATTTTGTTTGTTTTGTCGTGTCGAGACTCTTTTATTTTTTTTGTTTTGTTTTGTTCGCAGAAAAAGGCAACTTTTAAATACTAATCGTTAATGTTTAGAAGCTTAGCAGAAAGCCGAAAGACGGCATTTGCATTAAACTTTTGAAAAGTTTTGTCAAAACAGAAAGTCAAAAGAAAAAAAGTTGTCGTTGCTGTTGAGCGGTGGTTTAACGTCCCAGAAAATAATATTTTAGTCATGTCGAGATAATGCCTCTGAATTTGTAGGACTGCTAGAATAACTCGGCCCGCTATAAATGACACTCAGGTCTAGCAGCCGCTGCCGCAGAAGCATCAGGCAGCCAATATATATTTCGCGAGCCCCAGTGGGCGGGGCAAAAGAAAGAAAAATGATAAGAAAAAGAAAACAAAGAAAAAAAAACGTGGGTGGATGGGTGTCTGTATCAGGCTTAATCTTTCCATTAAGCTGAGAACGTCAAAGAGGGATCGAAATATCATAATTTATTATAAGTATTATTGTTTTATATTTTTGTTGTCAGAAACTAAAACGACCAATAATCAGATCTATTTTTCTCACCAATCCTTACGAAATTGACCTAAATATGTGAAAAAGAGACTTATTACAACAAAAGTGAGCAAGTGAGAAAAGTCAATTGATTTGATATGAGAACAAGAAACCCCATATTGTTAAAAAATAAAAATGTTTCCATCAGCTCCTTCGTATTGTTATTATGCTGATAAAATACCAAACACAGTGATGACAAAAAACCGACTTCAGAGAAGTTCAACACCTGTACAGATCCGGGGATATGGACATCGATATGACATTCCTAATATCGATTAATACCTATCGCTTCGCGGGTCTAAGGGAAATAACTGCATTCACACTTAAACTCGCTACAGGTAACAGGTAACCGCTTACACTACTTAGCGTGCCTTGAAGACTTAAGTGTCAGATGTGAAATAGGTTTGCAGTGGCGGGGTATCACGCAGTCGTTTGCCATGCTTTTATTTTACATAATTTCGGATGCCCTGTTCCTGCACCGTATGAAACTGTTATGTACCTAGCGATCATTAAGTTGATTATTAACATTTATCATATGACGTCGCATCTGAGAGTGTAATAAAGCCATGCATTAAAAACGATAATCCACTAGTGGATTAAATATGCAAATTACGTCGTAACGTTTTTCGTTGACGTCTATTAAAACGTCGCGTTTTCTAATGGCGAAATCGTGACGTTTTAGTGCAAATTTCGCTAATAAAATGCGATTTTAGTGTCATATGATAAATAGAATCTTGCATTCGTGCTCCTGTATTATTGAATTATTTAAACTTGTTGGGGAAAACCGATCTTTTTCCCCAACTCGTTTAATAAATTCAATAATACATTAGCACTCATGTAAGATCATCTATGTACATTTTTCATGTGTGCTTAGAAGTTTTCTATAAGAACTTTATGGTATTAATATAATTTATATATCTTCACATTCCAGCAGCATAAAAATGTTTTGTTTTCATTTTCATCTGCAAAATAGGTAATTTTGAATGTACGAGGGGCGTTTGAAAAGTTTTGCAAATGGCGTAATTTCTTGGTAACCACCATAAAGACAGAACTACTGATAGCAAAAAACACGTAAAGCTATGTCATGCCTACAGAGGTTTGCAAACGCACCAATATTTTTCTTAAAGGACCCGTTTTTAACTTTTTTGAAAGAGGTATACCCTACAGGCACTGCAGAAATCTACAATAGTAGGCCGTAATTCATATATGAACAGTCTTCGATTTTTTTAAATCTTTGCTGCTAAAAGACAATGCGCAGACAATATTGTCCTGTAAATACATGTATCACGGAAATTATATTTAACCTAGTTTATGTACTGTCCCGTAAATATGCATTATCCGTATTTCATGGTTAAGCAAATTCTCCCTTTCTACTAAAGTTATTATGATTTTTTATGAAAATAAGTTTGTAAGTATTCGAAAATTTATCAGCAAAAACCTTTGTAGGGATCAACTGAAATCTGTCAATATAGTCAAATGTATGCTAGATATGGAAGTGCTATAATTTTTCAAAAATGACGCTGACGTCGATTTTAGTTGCGTCATAAGAACTGCGAATTGATTTGCATGGAATGAATCGATAACAGTTGCCACTCTTTTAACTTTGGTATGGATAATGTAGGCAACGATGGACATGCAGATCACAAAGAAATATTTTGTATTTACAAAGATAAGGGCCTAACACTGAAATGATTTTACATGTGAAATTAGCCCAGTGGTATGACTGGGGCCTAATAAAATGCATTGTAAGTCAGTAAGAAAGAGTGCCTTAAAGTGTTTGGTATCATTGTAAAGACCAAATATAGTGCTTTTAGTTGATGCATAGCATTTGCACCCATCATGCCCTTAAACAAAGTTATGAGGCCATTTGCAAAACTTTTCGAACGCCCCTCGTATGCAAAGACATATAATTGAATATCCGATTTATTTTCGAAAATTATTCATGGCAAAAATAAATATCTTATATCAGGGTATTCTATCTACAAGCGAAATAAAAATACATTTATAGGTGGTGTTGAACTCTAAGTGTAATTGGAAGAATTTCTAGTATAAAGAGAAATGAGGAAAGGAAGTAGGCGATACAGTAGTAAGAGAGACAAGGGGCCGAAGTAGCTTACATAATAGTAGTAAAAGAAAGGAAAAGATGAAGTAGGCGATATAGTAGCAAGAGATGTGAGAAAAGGAAGATGGCGATATAGTAGTTAGAGAAATGAGTAAATAACCCATTTAAGAGTTGCTAGGCTTTTCATTAATACGTAGAAGTAGAAAGAGTAGGTGTCGCCTTTACCCTTGATTGTTATCCATCTAGGATGGTAGGTCTTTAAACAAAATCTAGAAAGGGTGAGTGTAGCCTCTTGAACATTAGTTGGAAATCCACATAGGAGTTGCTAGGTTTCAAAATGAAACCTGTTAAACAAAACTTAACACAGCATCACTGGATGGAAGTCTTCCAATAAGAAGTCAATGGCCAAGTTGACAAATCAGAAGGACGAGTTGAGTTCAACAATCAAGTGTTCAAACCAGGGTTAGCCATGCTAGACTTGGTACAAAAATAAGATTGATGGGTTTTTCCATCTCAATGAGTCTCCCAAATGGGTCAAGGTGAAAGAACTTTTGAAGTTGAGTCAACGGCCATAAATTCATATTCAAGGCGCGCCATATAGTTATCATGGAATTTGGCTGTTGTTAACATATAAGCCTGGAGAGTGATAAGCTCTGTCAGACTAGATTTTCTCCGTCTAGTCTAGACTAGTCTTTCCCATAACCTTGCAAAGTAGTTGGGGCACCACAGACGACCACAACAATTCCTTTCCACCTAGGCCTGTCTACAGCTGCCAAAGTTTTGCCAGCCTAGCACATCCCTGTCCATTCCTTAATATTGTCTTCCCACCTCTTCTTCTGTATACCTCTTCTTCTTTACCCCTCACATTGCCCTGTAGAATCGTCTTTGCTAAGACAGAAAAGCTTTAGATGTGGCCAAACCACCTCACTTTCCGTATTGTGACTAAAGTCAGGAGTTTGTCATATTCTCCAATGGCTGCTTGGATCATTTTGCTAACATCCTTATTAATGATACGGTCCTAGTAAAAGACGATGAGTAATGTCCTGAAGCATCTAATCGCAAAGGCATGTGCATTTCCCTGCTCATCTGCCAAGGTCCATGACTCACGGGTACAGAGATATGGGTATGAAAAGGGAGCGCAAAAGTTTTACCTTTGATCCAATAGATATGTTTTAACTCTCCAAATTGGCTTCAACTTGTGCGATCCTTGAAAGAACCTCCAGGTTTGAGCCATCATTTGAGACAATTGCTCACAGGCATTTAAAGCTAATCTTGATTCCCATCAGGATGCCTTGGCGCCGTTTATCATAAGTGGTCTCCATTTTATACCATTAAGACTTTAGATATCGCCTTCATACCGGATCGCTCGAAGCCCGGGTTAATACTGACCGCGCCTTTTAGTGGTCACCAGGCCAGGACGGAGGTGATGCATGTAGGCATACCACTGATGCGACTACTTTCAGGAAGATCAGGGGCCGTATTCATAAAACGACTTAAGTGGTTGCTATGCTGTTGCTATGGCTGAATTTCTTTGAAGGAGATTCCCTACAACTATGAACTTTGCTCTGGAGGAACAGTTCCAGACCAAATTTCATAGTTGTTGGGAATCTCTAACACAGATATTTAGCCTTAGCAACCGCATAGCAACGACTTAAGTGGCTTTATGAATACGGTCCCAGAAACAGAGAAAATATCTCAATAGGCCTATCAAATGTAAGGATCCTGATGCTAGCTGGAAAACTTACAGAGCTGACACATGAGATGGAAAGATACCACTGGAACATACCGGAGCTCTGCGGGATGCGGAGATAGAAATTTGGTAAGATGTCAACAGATGGCCGACACAAGCTAATAAATAAAGAAATGGTGAGTGTTGTAGTGGGTTTCGGACAACTGAGTGTTGTGTTGGGGTTCGGACTATTCTGTAGCAGACTAATCTCAATCCGTTGGAGAGCAGCTCCTTTCCCTATCACCATCATACAGGTTCATGTACCAAGATCTGGACATAATGACGGTGAGTTTAACGTCTACTACAAGCAAATCCAGGCACTCATAGACCAGACACCTATGAAAAATTTAGAACGGAAACACAGACAGATGATGAAGACATTTGGGCCCTACTGTAATGCTGAAACTAATGAGAGCGGTCTCAGACTCCGAGTGTCCCTAAGTTTTGTCTGTTTTGTCCAATTCTCATAACGACCTTACCCAGCAAGCTCAGCGGAACTGCTCCATTAGATGAACCTCCTGGCACCAAACCTGTCCGTCTTCTCTAATTCGAACAGAAGAGTGGTTCAATCGTCAACAATTTAGTGATTTAACATCCAGAGGACAAAAAGTTTTCCTGGAGCAGACATATAGGAGGCGACCGTGCCTTGGTGATGATGACCTTTCGAGTTCGTATGAAGGACAGTAAGCCAGCCCAGCCATGGCTGACTGCCCCCGCCCATCTGGACCCGCCTAATAGATGGGCTGCCTGGTGTCTCTATGACAGCGCTGCTAGTAGCTGTATCAGGAGGTGAGTGTCATTTATGTCAGGTCGGATAAAAGTCCTACGAATTTTGAGGCAACGTCTTGACATGACTGAAATATTGTTTTTTCGGGACGTTAAATCACAACAATAAATGATAGTCATGACTTAGGTTCGACGTTGAGAAGCTAAGGATCCCAGATGTGGTTGGCATATTCCATGCAGCAAAAGTTCTGAAACTCGCGCCACTCATTGGTCTGACGGATGGTGACATGGACATAGATACTATGATTACCATTTATAATGCAGATATTACTAATGCAGAAAGATCATCTGTCTGGAAATGAGCTGTTCAGTAACAGTAACATCTATAATTAAATTACAAAACAAAACAGAAAGCAAGGTGGGTAGCTATATTAGTAACCATATTGCAAAAGACCACAAGACAAGCGGACATAAGAACAAGTACCACAGAGGAACCACAACAGAAGTATCGCCTTGGAAAGGTGATTAATAGAATATTGTGGAGTTTGAAGGAATTTTACTGCATTCAAACCCTCGCCCTCAGCTTCTGCAATGGTTCAAAATATTTAGTTAGCTGTTCCATCCGCGAGAAGGTTTCCCAACCCATCAATAAATCATCAATGAATCATCAAAGAAACAAAAACTCACTGGTAAGAAAAATAAAAACTTGAAAGAAACGACGCATTGCGACACGGAATAAACTGATAATTGAGCCGCGACATGAGAAAACCAACAATGTGGTTGTGCGCTCAGCGCAGACTCAGATCAGCCAGGGCATTCGCCCAGTCTGGTTAGACTCTTTGCTAAGCGCTTAAAGGAAAGCTAAGGGTCTAAGCTACCTCTATGCGGACAGCCAAGACTCTGATCAGACTGGGCGGATTCCCAGGCTGATCAGAGTCTGCGCTGGGCGCACAACCACTTTGTTGGTTTTCTCGTGTCGCGGCTCAGTTATATGCAGAATGCGGCGTCTGATCAAAATCTATAGTGTTTGCATAAAATTTACGGCAAAATCTATCAAACGGGCATATAATAGATAAACCAGAACCCCCCATAAATGATGAATGGATTCACCCAAATTATGCAATAGAAAAGTCTTCTGGGCTTCAATGGTCAAATAAGACCAATTTCGGTTTCGCATATGCGTTCACTTGTGTGTAACGATACGGCTAGAATTTTTTAAATTAAGATCATATGATACGACTATTAAATGCTAAATTTGTTTTTACTTTGTTTATCGTTTTTATCAATACTACTAGTTGCATAAGTTTTAGACTCTTTCAGAAAGTCTAGTACTTTCTCCTTTACAAAACCCCTTTATAAAACAGAGATTTGTCTGTCGTAGTTGGCTGTTCTATGTCTTTGCTGTACGAGCTATTTTGATCTGTCAGTTATTGTTCAGTAGAGCCCAAGCATGCAGATATAAACAACTGCACTAACTACGCGTAAAGTAACTAGTATGCAGAACTTAAAACTGATAGCTAATGCTGAGCATGACATGTCACCCTAACTTTTGATTAGTGCCATCCATGAGAATGTCACGCTAAGTTATTAACAGAACTGTAAATAGAAAAAAAAGAAATGGTTTCAACAAAAATTTAAGTATTTAATGGCTATTCAGTTTTTTTTTATTTTATGGGCGGAGAAAAATAGTCAATGATGGTATTGAGACCAAGACATGAAAATCTCAGGTTCGTTTTCAAGTTGTTTAAATGTTATACTCGGCAAGCTTCGCATGAGATGAATTATTTGAACACTACCTGAGATTTTCTCGCCTCGGCCTCAAACCCATAATGGAGTCTATGATATATGAGCCGCGACGTGAAATAACCAACAAAGTGGTTGTGCGCCCAGCGCAGACTCAGCTCAGCCTGGGCATCCACCCAGTCCACTTAGACGTTTTGCTCTGCGCTTTAAAGGTAGCTAAGGTCCTAAGCTAGCTACATGCGGACAGCGAAGACTCTGATCAGACTGGGCGGATGCCCAGGCTGATCTGAGTTTGCGCTAGGTGCACAACCACTTTGTTGGTTTTCTCGCGTTGCAGCTCATATAATATTTATCTCTCATCAACATTAGTTTTATGTATTTTGAATATGGTTCATATTCTCAGTAAAATTAGAAATTTCTATCGAAGTAAAAATTAGAAATATATAGAAGATGCCTTTCCTTAAATCGTCTTAATATACCTCAGAACTCCTAGATATTTTATAAATGCATGAATTTCTTTTTTTCCATTTAGAAAGTGTATGTAATTCAGATTGATGTGCTTTTTCAGTGGATAACATCCTTTTGAATTTAGTTCTGACTGAGAGTCGAGATTTTATTCTTCTTGTCAACATGATTTCAAAATCTAACATAAGTGTTAAATGATTGATTTGATTGCTTTAAACCAAATCACTATAAAAGGCGCTTCAATCCTCATGTTTGGTGAATAAATGTGGGTTGGTGTATATATACTGAGTCATATAACTGGCAAAAATGAGAGGGAGAAAGATTTCTTGTAAACAAAAATATTTTTCTTTTCTGTTTCTCCGTCGAGCGATGGAATATTCGGAACACTGAGTGGGCCCCCACGTCACGTCTTTTCATTGTCTTATTTTTACCAATTAACCCAATTCTATGATATCGAAAGTAGGTCAGAAGGTCAGTGTAGATGCCAACTTTTTTTCATACCTTTCTTATGTGAAACTCAAGGATATTTTATTATTTAAGGCTTGCTATTCTCGGTCATATACAAGGGCGGAACTATACTCGAAAAAAAAAAAAAAAACGGGGTCAAGCTTTTACCCTGCATTTCAAACATTTGGTAATATAAATCATTTCTATCTTCCATTTTATTCATTTTGCAAGTTTTATACACACGGAGTTTGAACCTATAGCCTTTGTGTTGACCAAGTCCAGGCTTTAAGTCAAACTACCCCTAAAATGAAAGTGGTTTGAATTCCCATACAGAACTGATAGTGTAAGTCAGTTTGGTCGGGCATAACTCCTAAAATTGCTATGAATTTTAAACTTGTTACAGCTAGCTGACCCTAAAAATGATAAAATTAGACGACTATCAAGCAATTTTGCAAAAAATTAATGAATTGGCGAAATCGAAAATTTTGGTGAATTTTCTCTTTATGGACTTCTGACAACTTTGATTTTGCGTGTGGTGTGAATTGAAGTCTGGACTTGGTCAAGATAAAGGCTATAGTTTCAAATTTTATGTGTACAAACCTTCCAAAATGAATGAATGATTTATTTTACCAAACGTTTGAAATATTCCAGAAATCGTAGGGTATAATATTTTTTTCGAGTAAATGATGAGAAGCTTGTCGCAATACTTTAATGACAATGAAATGCTTTTAGCTGATAGAGCCATGGGGCCTTCAGTGTTGAACAAATTTGTCTGAACTTCAAGTCTGTTAATTTCCAAAAGGTTGAGTCTGTTCTGGAAACAAAATAGTCCAACATAATATATGCATCCGCAAAAATAGCGCCTCTTCAAAAAATGGTCCCAAGAAGAAAATACAAAGTATAGAATAAAACATTTATTACATCAATCGATAAGCATAATAAAGCACGTGTAAACAAAATAAAAATATCCAAGTTGCACTGTTATAAATTATGTTGACCTAAAATCCCAAACACATATAAACACAATAAGGAACATCTTGTATAAACACAAACTTTTGTATGTAAAAAATTATATAATTGGCATCGTGTGAAAAGGTACCTAACGGCACTTACGAATAACGAAGGCTTAGATTTGCTTGCGCATCCGCGCAGTCTGATCAGAATCTTGTCTTCGAATAAACAATTCATGAAACATGGGTAACCAAAAGAATGAAACTTAAATAAATTCTCTGCTCAGTTTGCGCAAATGCGCAGGGTTATTTGAAGATTCACAATGTCCGCATGGCTTTGTTCATTTCACACGACACCACTCAATTGGCATTGCATAAAAAGGCAAATGAATTCACCAAAGGCAGGACCGTCTCTGTCTTCCTTCTGATACAGAACTACTCTTCAGGTGAATGGGAACACTACCAGGGGAACCAACTCTTAACATTTTCATCTCTACAGCTTTCCTCAACTGGACGCAACTCTTATAAAGAAGGAATGTGGTCTTCTAGGATCAAAATTTTCCTATAAGAGAATACCAAAGCCGCGACACGAGAAAACCAACAAAATGGTTGTGCGCCCAGCGAAGACTCAGATCAGCCTGGGCATCCGCCCAGTCTGATCAGAGTCTTCGCTGTCCGTAAGAAGGTAATTCTTTCCTCCCGTAGTATACGGTCAACACTCAATATCTCCAACACTGATATTGTACGGTATTCTATTTTATCAAAGAATATAGTTTGGATACCTTCCCATTTTTATTTCATTTTCAACATTTCAGCTGAGTCCCAAACTACTGAAATCTCAAAATAAATTTTCTGCGAACAGCAAATTTACTTTGAGACATCAGAAATTTTGGATTAACTTCGACTTTGAGATATGTAGAGTTGACTGTATTTTATTTCATAAGTTCACGTATCAGAGAAGCAGAACATTTTCTGCGATAAAAGCTCATCGTAGAGGATGAAGCAGAGTGTTGCTTTCTCGTTCGTGTTTACCTCATTTACGTGAATTCATTTACCTTTTATATATGAAAGACATTATCCAGTCCTGAGATCAATAAAAAAACACATACTGGGAACAAGCAGTTGTCTATGAAAACAATGTTACAATTATACATGTACAAGTTGGAGTGAAAAAAATATGCGAAATACAAAAAGTCCCTAAATTTGTAACTTCTAATGGAAACATTGCATTTTTGTAGATAAAAACAATGGAAAAAATAAATGAATAACACATAATTAGCTAAATACCTGACCACCCTTTTTTTCTGAGCTGGCTTAGACCTCCTCAGCGGTTAACTAGTACTAAGTGCACATACTAAGCAAGAAACTGACGACTGCCCTTTTTAAATCAGCGGAAGAAGAAACGAAAGAAAGTGGCCGTTTCGGGTATCGATCACGGGACCTCTGGCTCTTGAGTCAGACGGAAAAAAATGGAACGGTCAGGGGATTCGGGGCACAGCCCTCGTCCATAATTTCATGATTAATCAAAAAAGGATAGAGACTGCGGAAATATATAATGACCATAAAGACAAACATAAATGACTAAACAAAAGGATTAGTATAAAAAATCCAAAAAAAAAAAAAAAAAAGCGAACAAAGGTCAGCCTTTGCACCAACCACAATTGTACGAGAGACGTTTGAGATTAAGAGTAGGTAATTCACCTACTCCAGTTAATGAGTCGCCTACTTTTTCATCTGGAACAGAACTACTTACAACTGCCTGACTCTTAGGAACATAAAAAAGAACAATAGGAAGGCTCATATCAGTCCGCATTTAAATACAGATAAAATGTTTATTGGCCAACATAATCCTATAAACAAACTTTACAGGGATTACATAACAGGGCCATCAAACCATACAATAAATTTTGACAGACGGTATGCACTACTTTAGAAGTAGAGAATAAATCATCCGCGCCACGACAAAACCAACAAAGTGGCATGTGCGACCAGCGAAGACTCAAATCAGCCTGGACATCCACCCAAGCTGATGTCTTCGCTGTCGGCATGAAGTAGAATCTACCCTTAATAGCACAGCGAAGACTCTGATCAGACTGGATGAATGCCCAGGCTGATCTCAGTCTTCGCGTGGCGCATATGGCACTTTGTTGGTTTTGTTATATCGCGGCTCAATGGCTTTAAGACGTATGGGTACACGTCCATGCTTTTCCGCCATTGTTTTTTCAAAAGAAGAGACTTTATGTTTGAATTTCTGGATGACAACCCCATTCCAAAAGTATGCATTCCTGAAGATAGTAATTTGTACCTTTAACAGTTGATCCCTCTTTAGAAGTGAGGGAAAAATAGAAATGGCAGAGTTGTTTCCCACGCAAGTATGCCCTTTCACTTTAAGATACAGTCTTATCGGAGACTTTGCTGTTTGCATTTTCAAATCAAAGTATTACTACTCAGATGAGAACATGAAACGTTAGCTATAATAGCAGCTTATTGCTAGGACGGAGCAAACATTTTAGAAGAAGAGATACACTTGCATGGAAACAGTCATGCTATTTCAATTTTGGCTCACTTTTTAGTGGGGGTCGTCGACTCTTAAAGAAAAGAATTTGCTTCTTTAGAAGCAAATTATTTTCTTAAAGAGTAGACCCCTGTTTGGTGCAAAATGCCGCTTAGGGAAGCAAACAGAATTCATAAATGTTGTCTCCCTTTAAAAACAGTGGTGATGTACCCACACTCTTCAGTTCCTAGAGTATTCGCTTTTCCGGAAGCGATTTTGGCACATTATTGTTTATTGTTTTATATGTTATCGACTGATTGATAGATTGATTGATTGATTTCGGTGTCACAGATTGACATCATAAAAACAAATACGATCAAATGTAAAATGCATATAAAACATTGAACACATACATCACATTGCAATGTTCCATGGCTTGCCAATCACTACCAAGAACGTCACAAATAAAGAGAAAGTGATTTCTCTTTTTCTCTTTTTTCCATTGTGGTCCTCTAGTACTGATTTGCAAGTCAAAGTGAGGCACAAAAAACAAATTCAATCAATTAATTAATTAAAGAACACAGTAAAAATCCTAGATACTGACTAAGATAAAACAATTACGAATTAAAATTGAAAACATAAAACTAAAAACAGTGTAAAATGTGACGATATTATATGTTTCAAGTCTTTAGAATAATGACAAAAACTTTAGAAATGATGTTCCTACTGACGGGACTTTCTGCTACTTTGCTTTGTTTTACTCTTTATCACACAAGTACAGCCTATGGTCACATTGTCCCATGTCTTGTCATATACCGCTTTGCCATCATCCGTACAAGCTGGTATACCGTCACTATTCACTTGCCTCCGAAGGACCTTTTCCTTTACCGTCATTGCCTTGCATTTCGATTCCTCATCTTTCATTGGATAGCTTTTCATTCCAATACAGTGACTGCATTTACATCTAGCATTAGCTAAATACATTGGGTACCTGTAAAACAAATAAGGGAAAATTAGATATGTAAATTTTTCGTGTTACGTTAAAAGTTGACACCCTCTAAGATTTGAGGCAGAACAGACATGTCAGAGACATCTCCCCTGATAAAATATCCATTGATCTAATCGGAGTATCTCCCATTAACAGAAAATTAGCATGAGAGCTTTCTGAATTATCTCTCTTGGCCAGTATAAATATGGTATATTGAGAGATTTAAAGTGGATGTAAGGGAAATCAACAAAGGTTAGACAAAAAGGAATCTAATGAGGTTTAGGGAAATAAGTAAATACCTTCCACAATCTTTACTTGTTATGGAATGTATTTCGGTAATGTCTTGGTTTTAAACAACGAACTAAATGGTTTTAGACTGAATTTGTTTCTATGAAATATGTTTTGATACTGCTATTACACTTGGTGTAGTAATTGTTATCATAACTATAGTTTCGTCACATTAACGTAATTATGACGTAAAGATGATGACGCAATGCCCTCTGTTAAAAATCTATAGTGACGCCATCTAGGGTCAAGATGGCGTTACCATAGTTGCAACCTTATGCAGTGCATATCAGAATGTGATTGTTATGCATACCGTTGCTAGTGCAGTTACACGTGAACTTGCATCACGAAAAAGAAAACAACACAGTAAACCTATTTATCAACGCACTCTAGTCTTACACCTCTAAAATTGCATGATTACTCATTGTGTCAGGGACAGAATATTTGACTGGGCTTATTTATAAATACTGAGCAGAAAGTAAGTAGAGTCGTTGTTTTTCGATAGCCGCATTAAAATGAATATTTTAACAAAACGCACTCAAAATGTGAGACATAATACATTTGTTCAAAAAATGTATCCGATGAATAGAAACTCTATTTGAGTTACAGTAATTTCAGAGCTGAAATAGAGCATTTTAGAGTATTTTCCTTTGAATTAAGCGAAGATCTAAGCATTAAAAATGCAAAATTAATTTATTAAACTCCACCTGGCCACACAACATTGAATCAACATCAACGTAGTTTCAAAGTCAAAACGTTGACACAACAGTCATGCTGTTTCAACGGTATGTGCCCATTGTGCCGCTTATAACCTATGTCAGGAAAAAAATAGAGGATATTTGACTTTTTCAGTGTAAGATCGATTTTTATTTCACCGAATGAACACCAAAAGCAGTATTTTCACGAGTGGCGAAGCCACGAGTGAAAATACTGTGGCGTTTCCTATTTTTTCTTTTATATTGCAATAGCAGCTCCTGGTCCCATCCCACCTACTATCTCTTACCCCACCCACTCTGTCTCATGTAACTTGTTATAGTTGTCCGGCCCGAGCCCTGTCCAGGCTCCCCAACCCTTTTTGTTCTTTCCCTTGTGTTTAGCAGACCTCTTTTTCTCCTATCAGAGGTCACCATTAAGCTTTGAACCCTGACTGAAAGCTTTAGTCGCTTAGTAAACTTGGGCAACCTGACTGCCTATTTCGAGTATGGACACTAGTAACCGGCATGATGCTGTGATTTATCTCACTTGTTCTCCCCTGGCAAGACCCAGGAGCGCCTTGGATATTTACCTGGTGTCTCTAGCTGGTAACTTCTCTAGGGATATAGCTCAAGTTTGCATGAATGTTCCGGTAATTTCCTTTGTAAAATCCATATGATTTTAATAGCTTCTCCGGCAGCCATCTTTGTTTACCAGGCGCAGTGATAGTAATTTGACATTTTCTGCAATCTGTACTCATATATACATTTAGCTGATAAACTGGCCTACAAACATCTTATTTCTCTATTCCATGAATTTTCCTTGAATGGTTTGACTTCTAAAACAGGGATTGAGAGGTAAGCCATCACGTTCCCTTTGGACTACTTTCTTGAGCTTTGGAACATGGAACTAGGATGAGAGATCAGGTTCTGTCAGGCAATATGTGACCAATCGGATCTATGGCTCATTTGGCGCGTGCTGATGCTGAATTCTCATTGGTGCTAGGCATTCTATGGTCCAATCAGATTCTACAACTCTTTACTATCGTCTGTTTACTTTCTCACGCACTCAGTGGCTCCTTGACTGTTGAGAAGATAAGACTCTTTCCATTTTCAACTCAGAAATTCTCATCTTTTATCATCAAATTTTACCAGACATGTTTCTGGCACCAAGACCAGGGTGATTATTTAGCTCTTCTATCTATCTCAATTTATTTAGTGATAATTTAACCCAATTTTAAGCTCCCTGGGTTGTCCCTGTGTTGAGCTGGTAAGTCCTGCCCTGCCCCCTCATAGTTTATTTTGTTGTCTGCTTAAGGGAGCTGCACCCTTTTGTCTGCTTGATCTCAATAGGCTATTCAAAGTTCTATGCACTATTGTTGTGGATAACGTTTAATATTTACAATTGTTACTTTTTCTTGTTAATTAAATATTTTATGTCAATACTTCTTATCTCTCGAGTTACCCATGTCCATCAGTGGCCCTATAACAAAACCAGTTTAATAAGGATGTTTGGGCAAGACCCCACATCATCCTAGCCGCCCGGCCGGCGCTACAATACCACTTTTGGTGTTCATGAGTGAAATAAAAATTCATCTTACACCGGAAAAAGTCAAATTTTCTATTTCTTTTATGCTTGAAAATCGCAATAATTCTGTTTATTCAAGAGCGTCAGCCATTACGACAGAAACACAACTTTTTTTCTAGCCGTTTTGCGTCAAATTTGATGCTTCCAGCGTGTTTATTGGGTATGATTTTGGTTGTAAACGTAGTTTGCAACTCAAAAATAGCTTAAAATATCATTTTGATAAGCAGATCTCGAAAAATTTGCAAGGAAAGAATGTCCATAGGAGACTCAGGCGGCCTGACGTCGCGTAGAATGTTACGTTGGCGCTTTAAGTGACGTCATTAGCGTCGTAATGACGTGCAAACAAGTGTGACGTAATTTTTGTCAAGCCAGATAAGGTTTAGCCAAATAATCAACAATAAACTTGAGGCTATTTCACAAAAATCCGATTTCTGAAACAGTGAAATCGAAAGTGATAATTTCACTGTTTGAAACAGTGAGATTATCAGTTTCGATTTCACCGAGAAATCTCTAAATTTCATTTCCAATCTTAACAACGTCAAATGAGAGTAAAAAGAAGCAGCACGTGGCAGCGGAAAGTTAAGTGAACTTCTTCATCTAAATTTGAATTTCATAAAACCATTCATGCCCAGATACCAATACAACGGACATTGGCTAACAGTATAGAACCAGCTCAGACGACATAAATGTGGCGTCAGAACAGGGTCTACACTGTTTGCCTTAAATATTCTATTTATAGAAAGACAAATTAGTAAAAATAAAGTAAACCTGACACCCCTCTTATTGAAAGTTGATCTGTCCGAAGAACCAGACAGATGAGATCACTCGTCATCAATAATAATTATTTGAGCCGCGACACGACAAACCAACAATGTGGTTAAGCGCCCAGCTCAGACTCAGATCAGCCTGGGCATCCGCCCTGTTAGACTAGACTCTACGTAAAGTGCTCAAATGGTAGCTAAGGGTCTAACCTACCTCTATGCGGACAGCGAAGACTCTGATCAGACTGGGCGGAAGCCCAGGCTGATCTGAGTATGCGCTGGGCGCACAACCACATTGTTGGTTTTCTCGTGTCGCAGCTCATTTTATTTTTCCTAGCTGAACTCTACGGAAATGGTAAACAAATTAAAATTTGACTAGAGTATTATACACATTATAACAACCCTTTAGAATGACACGACATAGCCTCCCCCAACCCCTCGCACTGCGTAAGATACACACATTCGTGAATTATCATAAATACTCATTCTTCCCTGAATCCGTTGTGTACTGGAACAGATTACCTTGTTCTGTAGGGACAATGTCTTCACTGGATCAGATCAGTGTGGCAGTGCCGTCACTTTATCATCACATTATAACTCAACAAAATCTGTTTTTAACCTGCTTTTAATTCTTTTATAGTCTTTAACACTATCATCTTTTGTTTTGTTCTTTCTTCTTTCACATTTTTTACTGTGGCTTTAAGAAGCAATCCACTTGCACGGAATCCTCGCGAGGGGGTGTTGCAGTATGTGAAGAAATGAGTTTAGAAAAAATGATGGTCCTCATGTATTTTATGAGGATATATTTACATTCTCAATGCACTTATTGAAAAGCACTATAGTAAACCATTTAGGACGTAATGTAGTTTATATTCCAATAACTACATCGGTTCACGCGACGTCACATGACGTCAAAATAAACAATTGTTCTCCACATCTGATTGGACCTAGGTGGCGTTATGACGTCGTTGACGCTGTTCCACTGCTAGTAGACAAACTGCGTATAAATGTTTTTTCTGCTTCAATTGCAGCCCTTAAAGCAAATTTGAGGTCAAATAATAGATAGGAAAGAATATAAATATAAGCAATGAACTTTATTTTTCTGCTGTTTATCGAAGTATAAACTTCATTGGGTCGCTAGCAAAGTTTACATGAACTCCTTTGGTGTTCACTTACTTTGCACGCGACCCAATGTAGTTTATACTTCGATAAACATCAGAAAAATGAAATTTATTCCTTAAATAACTGCGCTTTGCCAGAAAAATTCGCGATGAGTTAATGCTTGCTTATTAAAATTATATATTTTATTTAAGTTCCATGCTTTGTCATACGGAATTATGTATGTAATGTCAGGAGCGATTAAAGGTATCTTACCTGAATTTATCATATGTCAGTTCTAAATACCATGGGCATGTAGAAGATTCCATGATACTTTTGCTTTTGCTGTTTACAACTTTTGGACAATGACGGTTTCCAAGCATGAGCGCACGAAGCATTGTTGTACTTTTAGTTGGTCTGGATGGATCTAATGAATGAAGTTGCTCGGCCAGTGCTGGATGAATATAAAATGTGGAGGCCAAATGTCTGTCATCTCCTACCCAGTCCCGATACATTTCGGCGAGTTCTTCTGCATGTAGATCTTCACATGTGTCATTTGCTATTAATTCGGCTTTAAGGCTTTTTATCGACTCTAATAGGACAAGAATCTGAAAAGAAATAAAGTACATTGGTATAAATTTTTCAGGTTGGTCCAGGATTGTGTTTTGACTCGGAGTTCGGAATAAAGACTCGGAGTTCGGACTAAAGACCGAGTGCAACCTAGGTTCTGTAGACTCGGAGTTCGGACTTAAGATTGGGTCCAACATGAGTTCGGCAGACTCGGAGTTCGGACTAAGGATGGTTCAACATGAGTTCGACTGACTCGGAGTTCGGAAAAGACCGAGTCCAAGCTTGGTTTGGCAGACTCGGAGTTCGGACTAAAGAGCGAGTAAAACCTAGGTTCGGTAGACTCGGAGTTCGGACTAAGGACCGAGTCAAACTTAGGTTTGGCAGACTCGGAGTTCGGACTTAAGACTGGGTCCAACATGAGTTCGGCAGACTCGGAGTTCGGACTAAGGACCGAGTCAAACTTAGGTTCGGCAGACTCGGAGTTCGGACTTAAGACTGGGTCCAACATGAGTTCGGCAGACTCGGAGTTCGGACTAAGGACCGAGTCAAACTTAGGTTCGGCAGACTCGGAGTTCGGACTTAAGACTGGGTCCAACATGAGTTCGGCAGGCTCGGAGTTCGGACTAAAGACCGAGTCCAACCTAGGTTCGGCAGACTCGGAGTTCGGAATAAAAGCCGAGTCCAACCTAGGTTCGGCAGACTCGGAGTTCGGACTAAAGACCGATTCCAACCTAGGTTCGGCAAACTCTGAGTTCTGACTTAAGATTGGGTCCAACATGAGTGTGGCGGACTCAGAGTTCGGAGTAAGGACCTTTGGCAGACCCAGAGTTCCGACTAAAGATTGGGTCCAACATGAATTCCGCAGAATTGGGAGTTCGGACTAAGCATCTCTCACTCCTTTAACACAACAAATGTGTATTGACAGCATTGTTACCCTAAAATCATACATGGAAAGCTTATGAAAACCATCATTCTTGACCCTAAATGCAGTCAATAAAAGCTAGTGTAGTTGAATAACAAGACTGTCAGCAGGACAGGATAGCTCGCCTGACAGTGCCTTGCCCATTACACAGAAAACTTTAATGTCAAATTAAAATCTGAAAGAGTTCCTTCAAGAGCAGAGAATACATTCACAACAAGGAACATGGGCCAGACTACGTAGTTTCGGCTAAAACTTTAACATTTCACTATCGGCGACGCCGCCGCCAGGGGGTAGTGCAATCGCTCTTCCTGAACTTTCGTTCAGACGAGCTTAAAAGAACCAAAACACGCACATTTTCCCGGTTCTGCCTATGTCTTGTCATTCTTCTCCATCCAGAAAAGATTTCTGTGGAGTTTTGTCACAGTCACTCGTGTCGAAACAGTTTTCTGTAAACATCTGTCATGAAAACAGCCTCGTTTCTCTAATTTCTTTCACTTGTGAATGGTCGCTGGGAAATTAAAGACGACTCTGGCTGTATTAGACTCCTAGGATATCTGCAACTGCAACTCTCACATCACAGGTCCAGCGGAATACCGGATAGTTTCCCTCGGTGCTAGAACTGAGCATTCATTTTCATACACATAAGTGCATGATAAAATTATCATAACACACTTGTTTCGATCCCAGCTCTGATCTCAGCCCTTTGACAGTATCATCGCCAGAGAACGATATTGTGTTGTTTGTCATGTCTTGTCTTATATGTTTATAAATTTGCAGTTGCAGTGATAGTTGATTTAGTGTGTTCAGAGTTACGTTTTGCCAATTTTCTCTCTCTCTCTCTCTCTGTTTTGGCTGATTTCTACAGACTGTCGATACAGTTTTCAAGCGGTCCATCGAATTATCCCAAACCACCCCAAAACACCCCAAACCACCCCAAACCGCCCACAAAACACCCCAAACCACCAAAACCAGATCACTCCAAACCAAATTTGGTATTTTGCAGGAACTCACACTGCTTTTTAAATGTTTGCTTATGCTAAAAAAAATTATAATTAATGATAATATATTTATATTTGCAGCTTTAGGGAAGAATTGTCATTACCAATATGCCGGCTATATTTGTGTATCTGTGCTTCCATGAATCTGAATGGTGTATAACATGCATATACTTACACGTGCATGTAAACATGCACGTGCTAAACATGCACGTGCTGTCAAACATATATATGCAGAAATGCAAGCATATTTAGTGTCTACATATGTACATACGTACAAACGGCATACACACATATATATAACATATTATCAGCATATACCATATGAAAATCATTCTTTCTGCATAAAAAGAGAATACTTATTTTTTTTAAGTTTACAATTTTGAAATCATTAAAATCATAAACAAAACGTTTAGAAGCTATTTTAACCTGAAACAGAATTAAGAAAAGTGGTTTGGGGTGGTTTTCAGGCGGTTTGGGGTGTTTTGGTGTGGTTTGGGGTAATTTGATGGACCCGTTTTCAAGCAATAAATCATTTCACCAATCAACTTGTCATTAATTGCTGTTCCTGCTTATTGGCGCAGTCCTCGCCCTTCGGGCTTGGGCCAATCTGGTCAACCCGGGCTGAGATCAGGGCTGGGATTGGTTCCAACTTGAGTTCTGCACACTGGGAGTTCGGACTTGAGATTGGGTCCAACATGAGTTCAGCAGACTCGGAGTTCAGACTAATGACCAAGTCCAACCTGGGATTGGCAAACTTGGAGTTTGGACTAAAGACTGGCAACAATATAGGTCAACTCCGGACTACGACCCATCCAAAGTATGAAAGGTGCCCCATGCCACAATCATTGTATGTGACTTAGTCCGAACCTGCCGAAACCCAACATGGTCCTATTGTTAGTCTGATCTCCGACCCTATCAAACCCATAAAGGGCTCATTTTTAGTCCGAACTCCGAACCTGCCGAACCCAACATGGACTCGCAGTTACTCCGAACCTGCCGAACCCAACATGGACCCACAGTTAGTCCGAACTCCGAACCTGCCGAACCCAACATGGACCCACAGTAAGTCCGAACTCCGAACCTACCGAACCGACACACAACCCATTCCTAGTCCGAACTCCGAACCTGCCGAACTCGTACTGGACCCACTTTTTTCTCCGAACTCCGAACCTGCCGAACCCAACATGGACCCACAGTTAGTCCGAACTACGAACCTACTGAACCGACAAACAACCCATTCTTAGTCCGAACTCCGAACCTGCCGAACTCATGAAAGACCCATTTCTTTATTCCGAACTCCGAATCTTTACGCCGAACTCTGGGTCAAAACACAATCCTGGACCATCTTGAAATTTTTGGCTTGTCCGTTAGTTTTTCATTCGTCTGTAATAATGTAGTTATGAAAACCGTAGAAGCATAAACATGTATGTTTCAAAAGTGCATGGACTATGAAAAATTGTTGATAATGTATTCCACAGATATGATCGGCCATGTTCTTAAAATGATATGAGCCGCGACACGACAAAACCAACAATGTGGTTGTGCGCCCAGCGCAGACTCAGAACAGCCTGGGCATCCGCCCTATTTGATCAGACTCTTCGTTAAGTGCTCAGATGGTAGCTAAGGGTCTAAGCTACCGCCATGCGGACAGCGAAGACTGTGATCAGACTGGGCGGATGCCCAGGCTGATCTGAGTCTGCGCTGGGCGCACAACCACATTGTTGGTTTTGTCGTGTCGCGGCTCCTATGTACATTTTTTGGAAAGTATTATAAACTTGTTCGCAAAATTTATTGAAAATGTATAAGCTATACTTTTAGGACGTGAGGTACAAAAGGCTCATTACTAATTTGAGCTAATTTGTTAGAATGACTGAGTCTTGTTGTTTTGTTATCTGGTTTTGTTTTCCTCTCCAATATTTGAAGCGTTGGAGCTGCAGAAATGTTCTTTGTTGGTATACTGATAGTATTTGAAACGTAAAGTTTCTGATTAAGAATTTATTTTGTCGCTTCAATTATCGAAAGTGTCGCTCTCTGTTTTAAATAACATATATTTTTATTTAGTTTAAGTGTAGTAAATACTGCTGTCTGCTTGTGTTTATGTGTGAATGAACAATAAACCTCAAAACAAAAAGAGTAATTTTTCTGGGCAAGTTCCTAGCAGAGAATGACGAAGCAGAAGTATCATCAATGCATTAGCCAACAAATATAAAAACAGACCCCTATTTTATTTCATTTCCGTCGGCCATATATTGGCGGAGTTGTACCTCGAATTCAGTACTGAAAGCCAAAATTCGGGATAAGCTTTTGCGCTATGATGTATATATCTTGCATACTGAAGGGACTCTTATTTTCTCTTGGTTTACGTTCGTAAATACAGGATTTGATTATGTTCTTTATTTCAAATTTTAGAGCAATTGGACTTGTACAGACGATTGTTTCAGTATTCGTTTAGTACTTGCTGCATTAGTCAGTTCAAGCAAGTCCTGGTTATGCTCTTTATTAATGCCAGAAACACTTTTCTTTTAAGGGTGTTAAAACTTCATACGTAATCAAAACGTTAGCTGGAAAGATGATAATGAATGGCTGCTTGACTGTCATTTTATAATTTTGCCAGCAGTTTTTTTTAGAAATCATACAATTTGGAGACTAATGTTTTACATTAGGAAAAAATATCGATACAAAACTGTTTAAATCCTCTTTTGGGGACTTAACGAAAACGCGTTTGTTTGTTTTTTTTGTTTTTTTTTTTATGAAATTTGATTTTGTACAGGAACATTTCAATACTATATACGGACAATTCTCTTTCAAAAGTCTGTATCTAATAGGACAGGCAGATAAAAAATATTCTGCTTAATAGAAAATTATATACAGAAAATTGACCTTTGGCTCAAGTACTTAAAATATCTCCTTGCTTTTGTCATGGTACTTCAGTAAAACAAACCAATAAAAAACTATTGTAGAATACTGATATAATAGTCTGTTACAACAAGGAAGAGCCTGTTAATCATACGGGTGTACTTACCGTTATCAAATTTGAAATTATAGACAGAGCTGGCGCCATTGTCTCTTAATCAGGAATTGCTTTATGTTTAAAATCATGTGCCTTACCTTTTGGCTTTAATATCATCGGCGAGGACTTTTTCCGATTAGTAACATTTAAGTTTAGTAATACGTATGAACAATATCCTAAGATTCTCAATTTTCTCATTTACCTGGTATTAGATTCGGTCATTTTTATCACTTTGAACATTACTATGGTGTAGGTGGAGCTGCAATGAACTATAACTGACCAATTATTTCCTCAATTTCTGTCATTGTCCTCAATAGGGAAATTTAGTCCGTATTATAACGATACAACTGCATTTGACAGGACGAATAGTGCGGACATTAATGTGAAAATTGAGCCTCAACATGTAGAAAAGAGTACTTATCTTTGTGCTTACGATAGATACTGAAAAAACAGCATTGCATTCTTGCAGGAGTCCCAGTCTTTGATTTCTTGTCGAACACCAATTTTTTTCAGGTTTAGGTATTCTCCATGGGTACAGGAAAGATTCCTATCAGTCTAAATCGCTAAGGCGTACGTGCTAACGGAGCTTTTTTTCCTGTTTGCATATGCCATACGGCACCTATTCACGTGATACAGGTCATATATGAGCCGCGTCACGACAAAACAAACAAAAAAAAAATATAGGAATATGTGCC
Source organism: Ctena decussata (assembly GCA_963989385.1). NCBI lineage: Eukaryota > Metazoa > Mollusca > Bivalvia > Lucinida > Lucinidae > Ctena > Ctena decussata. The sequence goes on along the minus strand of OZ022511.1, from coordinate 2,510,745 downwards.
AAGCGAAGATTCAGATCAGCCTGGACAGCCGTCCAGCGAAGATTCTGATCGGACTGATCTGAGTCGTCGCTTGGCGCTCATGCTACTTTGTTGGTTTTGTCGTGTCGTGGCTCATATTTAACCGGAATATAATGTAATTAACAGGATAGGCGTGATTTGATGTTCTTGAGGTCGTCATAAATCATTCATTGATCCATACCTTGACAAATACAAATTTGACATTTTTTACCGGAAAAAAAAGATAATTTAAGGTTACAATTAATATTTTCTTAGGTAACGACTTTCAGTTTTTATTTGACCTTTTGAAACTCTAGCACACTGAGAAGTAAATTATTGTGGTCTATTTTAATTTGAAATTTGTCACCAAAGTTATAGTTTCCCCCCTCATTTGGATACAGATATTTTATTTGTATTCGTTAGCTCATTTCTAATTAAATGATTTATTAGTCAAAAGGCAGTTAAGATTATAACTCGTACGCTTTTGGCTACTGGTAGCTACACGTACACTTTCAATTCAGAACTGTTCTTAAAAGTGGCTAAGAAACATATACACAGTATCAGAACTACATGTACAATCTCTTCCGGTTTTCATAACGTTGAATCTAGAGTACAAACATTCGCTTATAACCAGTAGTCGGAAATCATTATGTTGTGAGATTTTATCCGGAATCTGCTGCGTCATTTATAGCTATTCAGCTTCGAAAATGTAAAGAGGTAAGTTTAATATAATTTGCTCTTCGGTCTTTTACTTTATTACCCCTACAATGTCGTGTATGGGTGGGTAGTAATTGGTACAGTATTCAAATCGCCCTTGGCATGATTCTTAAACCATTTGGAGCCTTTTCTTACATGTTTTATAAAAAATCTTTAGAATAAACGGAAGGCGTTATCAATCTACAGTTTGTTAGTTTTGATAAAAGAATGATAGCTAAGTTTTGCACGACACAATCTCGTGTTAAATTAAGCTGTTCGGGAAAAAAAATCTGCGACGGCAAGGAGTTTTTCATTGTACAGGGCAATAAAGTAAAAGACCGAAGAGAAAATTATATTAAACTTACCTCTTTACATTTTCGAAGCTGAATAACTATAAATGACACAGTAGATTCCGGATAAAAACTCAAAACATAATGATTTCCGGCTACTGGTTACAAGCGAATTTTGTACTCTCGATTCAACGCTATGAAAACCGGAAGAATCGAGAGTACAAAATTCGCTTATAACCAGTAGCCGGAAATCATTATGTTATCATTATGAGTTTTTATCCGGAATCTACTTCGTCATTTATAGTTATTCAGCTTCGAAAATGTAAGAGGTAAGTTTAATATAATTTTCTCTTCGGTCTTTTACTTTATTGCCCTGTACAATGAAAAACTCCTTGCCGTCGCAGAATTTTTTTTTCCGAACAGCTTAATTTAACACTAGATTATGTCGTGCAAAGCTTAGCTATCATTCTTTTATCAAAACTAAAAAACTGTAGATTGATAACGCCTTCCGTTTATTCTAAAGATTTTTTATAAAACATGTAAGAAAATGCTCAAAATGGTTTAAGAATCATGCTAAGGGCAATTTGAATACTGTACCAATTACTACCCACCCATACACGACATTGTATAGGGTAATAAAGTAAAAGACCGAAGAGCAAATTATATTAAACTTACCTCTTTACATTTTCGAAGCTGAATAGCTATAAATGACGCAGCAGATTCCGGATAAAATCTCACAACATAATGATTTCCGACTACTGGTTATAAGCGAACGTTTGTACTCTCGATTCAACGCTGTGAAAACCGGAAGAGATTGTACATGTAGTTCGGATACTGTGTATGTTGTACGTGTAGTATATCTAAACGAACAGCGAATAATTTCATTGGCTGTACCTAGTATTAAAACAAAATCAGCGTGACGTGTCGTCCGTGATAACACGTATTGGTTATACCTTCTCATTTTAACACATGCTTTTTGTCAAGCGTTGACATTGCAGGTTCGTTCTAACTGTCGTCCGTGTTCACGTGTATTGGTTATACCATCTGGTTTTACCACATGTTTTCGGTCGCTTTTTGTCATGTCCTTTCTAACTCTAGTAGTGCCTAAATGAAAGGTGGCATTATTACCGAGTAATTAGGTTAGGCTGTAATGGTAAGTTTTAACATCCGCATGCACTTTTTTCTCCCCACCGCCTCCGATAATAATTGAGCCGCGACACGACAAAACCAACAATATGGTTGTGCGCCCAGTGCAGACTCAGATCAGCCTGGGCATTTGCCCAGTTTGACCAGACTCTTCGTTAAGTGCTCAAAGGGTAGCTAAGGTCTAAGCTAGCCCCTGGCGGACAGCGAAGACTCTGATCAGACTTGGCGGATGCCTAGGCTGATCTGAGTATGCGGTGGGCGCACAACCACATTGTTGGTTTTGTAGCGACTCAATTATCAGTCCCAACCGACACTATTTTCTGCGATTATAAATGTTTCCCCAATATGGATAACGTTACTGGTATTCCTCAGTCAAAAGCCCATTTATCACACTAATATATTACCCCAGGAATTGATGCAATGAATTCCAGCCCTATCCCTTTTTTAAATGTTGACATGAAGCATATACGGGTTTATATCACAGTATCCGAACGCACTGTACCATCTCTTCCGATTTTCACAGCGTTGAATCGAGAGTACAAAATTCGCTTATACATGTAACCAGTAGTCGAAAATCATTATGTTTTGAGATTTTGTCCGGAATCTGCTGCGTCATTTATAGTTATTCAGCTTCGAAAATGTAAAGAGGTAAGTTTAATATAATTTTCTCTTCGGTCTTTTACTTTATTGCCCTGTACAAAGAAAACCTCATGGCCGTCATAGAAACTTTATTCCGAACAGCTAATTTAACACGAGATTGTGTCGTGCAAAACCTAGCTATCGTCCAACTATCACAACTAACAAACTGTAGATTGATAACGCCTTCCATTTATTTTAAAGACTTTTCTTAAACATGTAAGAAAATTCTCAAAATGGTTTTAGATTCATGCCAAGGGCGATTTGAATACTGTACTCATTACTATCCACCCATACACGACATTGTACAGGGCAATAAAGTAAAAGACCGAAGAGCAAATTATATGACACTTACCTCTTTACATTTTCAAAGCTGAATGACTATAAATGACACAGCAGATTCCAGATAAAATCTCAAAACATAAAGATTTCCGACTACTGGTTATAAACGAATGTTTGTACTCTCGAGTCGACGCTATGAAAACCGGAAGAGGTGGTACAGTGCGTTCGGATACTGTGTATATTATATGTGCTGGGCAAAGTCACAGTATCCGAACTACATGTACAATCTCTTCCGGTTTTCATATCGTTGAATCGAGAGTACAAACGTTCGCTTATAACCAGTAGTCGGAAATCATTATGTTGTGAGATTTTATCCGGAATCTGCTGCGTCATTTATAGCTATTCAGCTTCGAAAATGTAAAGAGGTAAGTTTAATATAATTTGCTCTTCGGTCTTTTACTTTATTACCCTGTACAATGTTGTGTATGGGTGGGTAGTAATTGGTACAGTTTTCAAATCGCCCTTGGCATGATTCTTAAGTCATTTTGAGCATTTTCTTACATGTTTTATAAAAAATCTTTAGAATAAACGGAAGGCGTTATCAATCTACAGTTTATTAGTTTTGATAAAAGAATGATAGCTAAGTTTTGCACGACACAATCTCGTGTTAAATTAAGCTGTTCGGAAAAAAAAATCTGCGACGGCAAGGAGTTTTTCATTGTACAGGGCAATAAAGTAAAAGACCGAAGAGAAAAATATATTAAACTTACCCCTTTACATTTTCGAAGCTGAATATCTATAAATGACGCAGTAGATTCCGGATAAAAACTCAAAATATAATGATTTCCGGCTACTGGTTATAAGCGAATGTTTGTACTCTAGATTCAACGCTATGAAAACCGGAAGGTATGGTACAGTGCGTTCGGATACTGTGAAAGTCTCGATGAAAGTTTCACACAAAACCTGAGTCAGTATTTCATAATCTTTCCTGCCTGTATACGTATATTAGTAGTGTATATTGGCATACTGAAACATTTGATAGAAGTGTAACTAGATTTACCCCAAAGTGAATATAACTGGTAATATCGAACATGCTAGAATTGAAAAGCTAAAATGATTTCAACATTATGTTGATTTTGTTGTGTATAGCAATCGGGTAAGCTAATGTCAAAAAGCACTTTGAGGTGATTCCTGAGATTATTACCGACATTTCACATAATACAGCTCAAGGTTTGGAATAGCTTAGTTTTGCAAATCGGCGGATGTTGGAGAACTATTTATTTATTTATTTAAAACATTATTTAAGGAGGGTGACACAGTTAGCTGAGAAAGCTAGTCTACCGAGCAATTGTGGCTGCACTTTCATTGTTTTAATTGATCTAATGGGTATAATATCACTATTTAAAACAAGGGCATAGCTACCTATACGGCAAATACGCAAGTGCGTATTGAAATTTTGTCAAAATTGACAAAATTTCAAAACGCACCTGCATATTTGCATGCTGAATATTTATAAATTAGACAAGATTTCAATACCAATTACCAAAGTGGCTGAAATACTAGCTTTCACTTCAAGAAGTAGAGATTAAAACATGGTTGTGCGTATTATGAAATTGCCCCTAGTTACGCCCCTGTAAAACTTACAACGATTGCTTAAGACTTGAAAATGTCAATTAGCTTTCAGGTGGTAAAGTATTTGTAGAAATGTGCGTGATAGCGTGAAAATCAAGATCAGTTCAGCCTTAGCAATTTTCCTTTAACATTTTTAAGTTATTTTTTAAATGCTTCGTTTTGGATAAGCTGTTTGTTGATTATTAGTTGTTAGAAACAGAGGGACAAAGTTTCCCTTTATATATACACGGGAGACTTGTAAGACCGAGCCGAATACACGTTATATGAGCCGCGACACGACAAAACCAACAATGTGGTTGTGCGCCCAGCGCAGACTCAGATCAGCCTGGGCATCCGCCCAGTCTGATCAGAGTCTTCGCTATCCGCATGAAAGTAGCTTAGACCCTCAGCTACCCTTTGAACACTTAACAAAGAGTCTGCTCAAACTGGGCGGCTACCCAGGCTGATCTGAGTCTTTGCTGGGCGAACAACCACATTGTTGGTTTTGTCGTGTCGTGGCTCATATGTGTTTTGATGCATCCAATAGATTAAGACGCATTTCTAAATGTTGTGTATTACATTTAGTCAAAATCATAATACGCAAACCGGAAACCCCCATAAAGATTTGGGGTAGCGTCCGTGTTGGAAAGGCCTGGCTTAAAGACACTATTCTTTACTAATTAAAATAGATCCCAGTTGCTGGTCGTTTAATGACCTTTTGTATCTATACCTATGCGGCAGGCATGCGGCATTTTCTTTTATGAAGTAGTAGTTTCACTTGACTGTTGAAGGGTTATGACACCGAACAAATAGAAATTTTGATTTTCAATACATGCTTAAGATACCAAGTTCGTCCCAAAGTTAAACATAAGCATGGGCGGCTGTTGTCTCTAGTTTTGTTGTTTTTTCTCGCCGATGGGTAGCGAAGGCTCCGGCTTAAAACTATTTTATGTAAACTAATTGATCGGTATTAAAGTTGGTCGGTGCCTAATGTTTTACTCCTTTGTTTGGTCTTCTTGGGATTCAGCTTGTGCTTCACTTCTGTTCCAGAGTTCCAGTGCGTATAATTTGGTCGAGTCTCATCACTGTCTAATCAAAATTTAGTGTGTTTTTATATAAATTATAAATTTACTGTGAAGATTCAATGATGCTGGAAGCTAGGGCGAAGGTTGGAGCTCCATATAACCACAGTTTGTAGGCGGTGCTTCCGTGGTGGTTAATTGTTGTCCGCTTGTCTGCATACCGATAAATCAGATTGTTGGCCTGTTTGTTATTTTTCACTCTCGTCTGTGTTTTACATATATAACAAGAGCTTCGCAAGCGGCGCATAATACGTCCATTTCATTGTGTCATGAAGGAGTTACAAATGAACAAGATTGGTTATAGAAGGATGGACAGGCAGACAAAGAGGGGAAACAACTCTGTAATTAATGACTGCAATGTTATGAAAACATCTAACACATCAAATACTATAAGTATACCAAAAATCAGCCTCTGGGATGAAGCAGCTCAGAAGTTGAGAAATGCCAAAGTCCAACAAGGGAGTAATTCATAAACTAAGTATACAAGAGTACCATTCTTGGTGGTAATACATTCCCTTGACAATATAAACATCACCATAAAGTTTGGTTAAAATATTTCGAACGGTTAAGTAGTTACAGAGTAAAACGGAAATTGTTGCAAGGGCAGATAATTCAGAAGTAAGTAAGCCAGAGTCGTGGTTCGTGCTGATGATACATTGCCCCATTATTATACACATTCCTACAAAGTTTCATTAACATGTTTCAAAGGGTTAAGGAGTTATGGAGTAAATGGGGGAATGGGGCTAGCAAAAAAAAACTAATCAAAGGGAGGTTAGTCTAAAATTAAGGAAGGGGGAACAGCCATTCTTATATGTGACACACCGTCGGCATACCGATAAATCAGCCATCAAGATATTCCAAATGGTTACTAAGTCATTGAATGCACAAGATTAGTATACACGAAAATAGCCTACAAAATCAAATCAAAGGGATGCGACTCCAAAACAAAGAAAGGGAGAGCGACCATTCTTATACGCGACACATTGTCAGACCCTCATACACATTGCTATGAAGTTTCATCAAGATATTCCAAACGGTTATCTAGTTATGGCGCGCACAAGACTAGTAGGGTAAAAAATAATCAAAGGGGCATAACTTGGAAACTACGAAAGGGGGAGGAACCATTACTGTATGGGGGAGCAACCATTACCGTACGCGACACTTTGCCTTATCCTAATATATATGCCTACCAAATTTCATGAAGATATCTCAAACGGTTAATGAGATATGGAGCACACAAGAATGTTGATGGACGGACGGACAGACAGACGGACAGGCGGACGGACAGCGCTATGCCATAATACGTCCGTTTTTTCAAAACGGGCGTATTAAAATCGGAAAAAGATAACGATAGGTGTACTTATGTATTTAACCACTGAACACAATATTGAATCAACATTGAATCAACCTTATTCAACGTCATAACGTTGAATCAAGATTCACTGTTGATTCAAGTAGTGTGACTGCAGGGTATGTGTTGTGAAGGCCAGCTTTGGGAACCACAAAACAAGAAAAATACTAATAGTTTTGTTATCGGTTAGCATTGTCTTTCTATGTCTGCAGTATCTCTTTAGTACATAATTTACGTTTGTTGTAGTGAGTGTGTGGGATAGGGAAGGACTTCTATGGTTAAAGCGTGAATTTCCCCCATGATAAAAAAAGTTATATGGATCACTGACTTCTGCTTTGCATGTTTGACTATGACATGTATTTTGCATGACAAATGAATTTTCAACTGTTTGTGTCTATATAAAGTACGTTAAACATACGTTGACGTTGACGTCATTGTTGATAAATTGTAAATTATCCTCAAACTGATCGTTGAAATAATGAATTATTGTATACATTTCACCCTTTTTTGACTTACATTACTTACATAACAGACAACACTGGATAGTTTTGACTATACATATGTGACCTTGACCTCATTTCAATTTCATGGTACACAATATAATCCTTGAAGATCACAGTGCTACTGTTGACCATTCTTCTTCTTTGGCTTACTGAGTATCGTTCCCCCCCGTGACCCAGCTTCCCACTCATATATATTGCGTACTTGGATCACATAAGTCCGCTGCATGAAGGAAATGCTGGGTCACGGGGGGGAAAGTACTTGTACCTTAATTATAGTGAAGCGTTCTATTTTGGCCGTTTTGACCGGAAGTGTAGCTATGGTTTTGCATGTTTAAATGCCAGTCAGGCGTAACAAAGAGAAAATCATTGATTTGTATTGTGATATGCGTGTATTTAGTATGCATTTATGACAAAAATGTATGGAATGAATGATTGGTTTCAATACTTTTATTACCTCAAAAGATGAGGTATGCGAAAACCTTGAATTTAGGGTAGGTAGGGTCAGAATGGATTATCTCCCCATGTCTTTGGGTCTGAATCACAAATGATCTGATTTCATACGGTTTACATATTTGTGGAAGCTCTGGTAAGAAAAATTTGCACACTTTATACTTTTGAAAATTCGGACCTGTCTTGCCGGTCTAATGGGGAAAATCCTCGCCTTAATCATAGAAGTCCTTTCATCAGGTTAGTTTCTGCTCTGTTACTTATTTGAGCCGCGACACGAGAAAACCAACAATGTGGTTGTGCGCCCAGTGCAGACTCAGATCAGCCTGGGCTCCCACCCAGTTTGACTAGATTCTTCGTTGAGTGCTCAAAGGGTAGTTATGGGTCTAAGCTACATCCAGGCTGATCTGAGTCTGCGCTGGGCGCACAACTATATTGTTGCTTTTCTCGTGTCGCAGCCACTTATATATCGGCCTCCTTTTGCTTCCAGTTTTATTTTGTGGTCAAAAAAAAGAGGGGTAAAATGGAAAATAAATTTGGCATGTGCTGTGTGTATTTTATGGCATTTATTGTTTGTTGTCTTGATATATAGTTTCTACGTGTTAGACTGACTGTGTCGATTATCGAATAAAATTTCCTTTTAAGAGGAAGGCTTGCCCAGCTAAAACAATGAATTTTTCATGAGTTGTTATTCAAGTGAACCCGATTTATAGTGTACTTTCTGTTGGTTACTTTTATTTAGCAAAGTATTCAATTTCTAAATTCTTGAATGGTGGCATTATCCACGGGTGTAAGGCAAAAACAATTATTTGAAAAACAAATTGAGGAAATACACACACACACACACACACACACACACACACACACACACACAAACAACAACAAAAAAAAACAAAAAAAAAACAGTTTTCCAACATTTTGGCCGGCCGGTAGTCATGTCTCAAGGAAAATAACTATATGGACCTATTTCAAGTCTTTTCTTTACGGCTGTTGAGTCACATTTAGTCTGAATGAAAATTTTAGGAAAAACTGTTTCAACCCCATGTCTATGGAATCTTGGCACATCTGAACTTGGCATCAAAAGAAGAAATAAATTAATGTTTACTGAAGTTTATTTTTTGGATTAAGTGGCATCTTGGATTAAGTGGCATCAGTGGCAGTGACTGGAAAAAAATTTGACACTCTGAGAAGAAAATGCATGCTGTTATTACCATTTGGGAATTATCCGTGACGTTGCCTACGCGTAAGATTGCATGAATGTGTGTTGTTTGTGGATGTATGAACATCGTCAGCCCAGTGTAGGTTCATCTAAGGAAATCGTCGACGAGTGTAAATATTTCTCTGTACATTTGTATAGCTGAACTAAAAAGCAACATCAGAGAGTGTTGTAAAAGCAAGAAAAATGTCCACACACCCCAACCCGCACCTACTACAAGCACAGTAGGCCGGCCTTGTACTATTATAATCTCAATAAGTAGGACGCCCCGGCACTGGAAGTTATACCCAAATAACACATCCTTTGTCATAAAGCTGTCAATGAATCCCTAACAATTTCAAATTTTAACAATTCTGAGTTTCAATTGTTAAAAATTCTGAATTGTCCCCTTTTTCTGTATCATTGTTCAGGCTATTCATGAACATGTTGATGGCCAAAAGGAAATTTATCAGATGCTAAAATGTGTACATAATATATCGCTTTGTGCCATGGAAAGGCTTGTTGCAATGCGTAAGTGTTAAGTACTCACCGACATTATTGACTTTTAATACATAACACGGTCAGTTCTACATATAAACAAGCCACACACATAGACAGATGGAATAAAAAAATTCAGTTAATGTGATAAGGGAAGAAAATCGTCAAAAGCGCTTGTTTCTAAATCTAAACAATAAATTTGAACTCTGCTCTTTCAGTTTTTACAGATACACATATCAGCCCACTACGGCATAAGCGCAGTCTTATCTGTCTATCCCCAATATAAAAGATGTCTTCATCATGGATCATGATGAAGAACATATATGCCGAAAAGACTGATCAGATCCCATGAATGCACCGGCGCTGGACAGTGTGCCGGCTGCTCTAACCAGTCAGGTTATGCGATGCCCTAAGGCCTATTTTTCGCGACGCCGCTGCATGATTTTTGGAAAAGCTAATGCTTTGCGCTATTGCTATATATAAACACTGTTTCTTACACAGGTTTTGGTATATTTCTTCGGATGCAAAGCCAAATACTTTGCATTAAATTCAGAGTTTCATTTTTAATGCAATCAGTTTATAAAAAGCAAAAGAAATGTGGCCAAGTTCAAGTCACTTGTAAAAGAAAAAACGTGCTTTTTTAACGGAAATATTAAAAAACGTACATGTACTATCAAAAATAGAATAAATTCTCATCTGTTATTTTTAGCAGATGAGGTACATCGGATATGGATAAAAATAGACAAAATCGGACGAGGTCTTTGTTTGTTATGTCTGTGAAGAAAATAATGAAGAAATGCAGTCTCAAACCGGAACGAGCTTTCCAATCTCTTTGGCTTAATATTGCGGCCCTAAAAAGTTTAGAACGAATCGTTGCAGTACACACTCTCCAGGTATTTTCCGACTTAGTGTGACGTATCGTTTCTTCCGAAAATAACTCGGTATCACTAAACCACTTGAATACTGGCTTGCCGCCGAGACGGCAAGCCAAAAAGTAGTGGGCATGTTCGGCTCGGCATAATTACTTCGATAAACCCGAGCAATACCGAGGTATTCCTCATGCTATTCGAAGATTGATATGTATCAATAGACCAAGAAACCCCAGGGTCCGTATTTATAAAACAATTTAAGTCGTTGCTATGCTGTTGCTAAGGGTAAATTTCTATGTTGGAGATTCCCTACAACTATGAAATTTGCTCTGGAGGAACAGTCTTACAAAGACTGTTCCTCCAGAGCAAATTTCATAGTTGTAGGGAATCTCCTTCAAAGAAATTTAGCCTTAGCAACAGCATAGCAACGACTTAAGTCGTTTCATGAATACGGCCCCAGGCAGTCCTCGGGCTTTTCAAAGAAATGTGTCAACATGAATAGACCGAGAAGCGCCAGAATAGATATTGCTCGGATTGACCCGAGTAAAAATGCCGAACGTGCCCACTGCTCCGTTTATCCACTCTTGTTTGTCGTGCCTTGTGAGTATGGCCTTTACTGAATTTTTACATTTGTATTTTGGTTAAATGTGCAATATGCTTACTGAAAATGGCATTTTCTTAGTAATAATTATTGTAGTAATAGTTTGGCTAGGAAACTGTTCAGAACACGAAGAAAGAAACACACATATATCGGCCTGATATCAAATGGTGCACTTTTTTCGCTTTCTTGTAGATGTAGGTGTTTTCTTCTTTTCTATTTTTGTTTGTTTATTCTGTAAGAACGGACATTTTCTGATTTTTTTGTGGATACATTTATACGTGGGATGATCATTAAGTAATGGAAACACCTTCATAGATTGCTTGATTTTATACAGAAATGCGTATCCTTCATGTAACTCCAAAGAGTGTTTTTTGAGCTTTCGAATCCATGTATGAGTTCGAAATTTTAACGTGTTACCATAGCAACATATGACGTCACATTCATGCCGGGTACCATGTGTGAATTTTTTCGACGTCATTTTGATAAGGGGGTGTTTTTATTATGCTCATTATGTACGGTATGTAAAGTGATATTCAAAATTTAGGAACACCTGCCGTTATAGATAGGTTTTGTCTTTAGAAACACATAAAATAACATTTACGCATACTTCCATTCTATAAAACCAAGTGTTGAACTCATGTGCAGGCTTATGCAAATATGAGCAAAAGCAGGTATTTACTGAATATCTGAAGATACATACATATAAACAAATATGTAAATATAGGGCAACATTTACATGTACGTCCATCCTCTGTGGCTAACATGTAAATCCCGAGATTTCAAAGGTTTTGTTGGGCCGATGCAAAGTACGTGTAAAAGAAAGTATTTGCATATTATTTGCAGTACGGTAAATAGGAATAAATATCGGGTTATGTTCAACATAATTTGATACCATGCTCAAAGACGTGTAAATATAAGTCAATATTAACATATTATTTAACGTTAGTGCCATACCGTAGTAAAAGTCGGCGCTTACGGTATTTACAAGGGGGTACAAATGTAAGCGTAAACATTTGCATTTAAGAACGTGTACTAAGCTATGGAATCATTATTTAACGTATGGACCATTTAAAATATATTTCATCATGCTTAGAAATGAATGTTAATACAGCGGTAACATTTGCAAGGTTTTGAAGTTATAATAAAAGTTAGCAAATATATTACACGTTTACCGTTATGCGCCCAAGTAATCAAACGTAGCCTATAGTGCATATAACATGCTGCGTTTACGTTGATAGTGTATACCATAGTAAATACGAGTAAAACGACCTTTTCATGCAGTGACGTATCCATAGCCGCAGTAACGGGGCGCCGTTCGTACGTCCATTATTGTCTATTGTTCGTCTGAGATTGCCTGAATAGATGTTCTTTGAACAATTTAGGACATGCGGAATGACGCACGTCTCATGTCAGACGATGTGGATCTAAGTTGTTGCCTTCGTATTTGATTATTAAAGCCCAATTCTCTACCAACATTAAATATTTCATCGTGGGGTATCGCTGAAAGCTTCTCATCCCAGTTTCACCATTGTCAATGATCCAAAGAATACAGTTTTCTTTTTCTGGTTCACCTTCGGGCGATCGAATATAAACAAATACGGCACAATGAATTGGGCCCCATGCCTGTACCATTTTACTCAAGTGTGTGATATCGAAAGCAACTTATTTTAGTTGCCAACTTAAATGATAGTGGTCAAGGTACCCAAATCATAAGTCCGAACTCGTAGGTCATTTAAACATAGACAATTCCGGAATATTTTAGATACACAGACATGGACCCCGAAACAGAGGTGTGATCAGGTGCCCGCGGGATAGTAAGCATCACCTGCCTATTATAATACACCCGCCATATCTATGTATCTGTGGAAAAAGTCAGTGAAAATGAAAGTCCGGTATTTGAAAGCTTAACTAAGCTTCGGCTGAGGCCATCAAATCGGAGATTAGTTTAGAAACGGCCACATTGTAGGGATCAACAAGGTCATGGTGTCTCCCATAAAACTTTTTAACTGTCGACACAAGCTTTGCTTTATGATAACCCTGCTTCAACAGTTTCTGAGTGAGTAGCTTCCCTCTTTCAACAAAGTCTTGATATTTGAAACAGACCCTAGCAGGCCCTAACAAATTATGTTAAATGACCCAAATCATTTTCAAACCTTTTCCAATTTAACATCAATGGTGTTTTATTGGTTAAAGTTGGCTAATCACGGACATTTCTTATGAAGAAACTGTAGGTAGAAGTTTGCAGCGATGACACCTCATGATAAGATATTGCATACTGATAGAGCAATGGGGCTTTAAAGCAAGAAAAGGACAAGACGCAAAGGACTAAATAAATTTAAAGCAAGACCGTCCTTACTCCTTTTTTTCTTTTATTGTAACCATAACACTGGTGATCTGTTGTAACATGTAGTATTACATATTTTCCCTGAAGAAGGGGTATGGAGAAACAGTGCAAAAACAAACAGTATGATAATATATGAGCCGCGACATAAGAAAACCAACAAAGTGGTTATGCACCCAGCGCAGACTCAGATCAGCCTGTGCATCCGCCCAGTCTGATCAGAATCTTTGCTAAGCGCTGAATGGGTAGCTAAGGGTCTAAGCTACCTCCATGCGGACAGCGAAAACTCTGATCAGACTGGGCGGATGCCCAGGCTGATCTGAGTCTGCGCCGGGCGCACAACCACTTTGTTGGTTTTCTCGTGTCGCGGCTCATATGTACCCTGAGGAGTTCGAGCATACAAATAATAAATTATTAAATGAAATTACCACCCAATAAACGCAGAATTGTCAAAATGTGCTACATGACTTCTTATAAAAAATGATCAAATTTCAATACATATCTGCGAATATTCATACAGGGTAGAGTCGGCTAACTTCGGACATGGGGTAAATACGGACATATCATTGCAAACAGTGAAAACTCAGATGAGACGGCTCAAAATGAGACGTCTTATCAGGATTTTCGGTGTTTGGTCATTTTTTTTGTTTTAGTTCCAAACAACTAACATATAAATGAAATAATGTCACTGTCAGGTTATGCGATGCCCTAAGGCCTATTTTTCGCGACGCCGCTGCATGATTTTTGGAAAAGCTAATGCTTTGCGCTATTGCTATATATAAACACTGTTTCTTACACAGGTTTTGGTATATTTCTTCGGATGCAAAGCCAAATACTTTGCATTAAATTCAGAGTTTCATTTTTAATGCAATCAGTTTATAAAAAGCAAAAGAAATGTGGCCAAGTTCAAGTCACTTGTAAAAGAAAAAACGTGCTTTTTTAACGGAAGTATTAAAAAACGTACATGTACTATCAAAAATAGAACAAAGTCTCATCTGTTATTTTTAGCAGATGAGGTACATCGGATATGGATAACAATAGACAAAATCGGACGAGGTCTTTGTTTGTTATGTCTGTGAAGAAAATAATGAAGAAATGCAGTCTCAAACCGGAACGAGCTTTCCAATCTCTTTGGCTTAATATTGCGGCCCTAAAAAGTTTAGAACGAATCGTTGCAGTACACACTCTCCAGGTATTTTCCGACTTAGTGTGACGTATCGTTTCTTCCGAAAATAACTCGGTATCACTAAACCACTTGAATACTGGCTTGCCGCCGAGACGGCAAGCCAAAAAGTAGTGGGCATGTTCGGCTCGGCATAATTACTTCGATAAACCCGAGCAATACCGAGGTATTCCTCATGCTATTCGAAGATTGATATGTATCAATAGACCAAGAAACCCCAGGGTCCGTATTTATAAAACAATTTAAGTCGTTGCTATGCTGTTGCTAAGGGTAAATTTCTATGTTGGAGATTCCCTACAACTATGAAATTTGCTCTGGAGGAACAGTCTTACAAAGACTGTTCCTCCAGAGCAAATTTCATAGTTGTAGGGAATCTCCTTCAAAGAAATTTAGCCTTAGCAACAGCATAGCAACGACTTAAGTCGTTTCATGAATACGGCCCCAGGTATTCCTCGGGCTTTTCAAAGAAATGTGTCAACATGAATAGACCGAGAAGCGCCAGAATAGATATTGCTCGGATTGACCCGAGTAAAAATGCCGAACGTGCCCACTGCTCCGTTTATCCACTCTTGTTTGTCGTGCCTTGTGAGTATGGCCTTTACTGAATTTTTACATTTGTATTTTGGTTAAATGTGCAATATGCTTACTGAAAATGGCATTTTCTTAGTAATAATTATTGTAGTAATAGTTTGGCTAGGAAACTGTTCAGAACACGAAGAAAGAAACACACATATATCGGCCTGATATCAAATGGTGCACTTTTTTCGCTTTCTTGTAGATGTAGGTGTTTCCTTCTTTTCTATTTTTGTTTGTTTATTCTGTAAGAACGGACATTTTCTGATTTTTTTGTGGATACATTTATACGTGGGATGATCATTAAGTAATGGAAACACCTTCATAGATTGCTTGATTTTATACAGAAATGCGTATCCTTCATGTAACTCCAAAGAGTGTTTTTTGAGCTTTCGAATCCATGTATGAGTTCGAAATTTTAACGTGTTACCATAGCAACATATGACGTCACATTCATGCCGGGTACCATGTGTGAATTTTTTCGACGTCATTTTGATAAGGGGGTGTTTTTATTATGCTCATTATGTACGGTATGTAAAGAGATATTCAAAATTTAGGAACACCTGCCGTTATAGATAGGTTTTGTCTTTAGAAACACATAAAATAACATTTACGCATACTTCCATTCTATAAAACCAAGTGTTGAACTCATGTGCAGGCTTATGCAAATATGAGCAAAAGCAGGTATTTACTGAATATCTGAAGATACATACATATAAACAAATATGTAAATATAGGGCAACATTTACATGTACGTCCATCCTCTGTGGCTAACATGTAAATCCCGAGATTTCAAAGGTTTTGTTGGGCCGATGCAAAGTACGTGTAAAAGAAAGTATTTGCATATTATTTGCAGTACGGTAAATAGGAATAAATATCGGGTTATGTTCAACATAATTTGATACCATGCTCAAAGACGTGTAAATATAAGTCAATATTAACATATTATCTAACGTTAGTGCCATACCGTAGTAAAAGTCGGCGCTTACGGTATTTACAAGGGGGTACAAATGTAAGCGTAAACATTTGCATTTAAGAACGTGTACTAAGGTATGGAATCATTATTTAACGTATGGACCATTTAAAATATATTTCATCATGCTTAGAAATGAATGTTAATAAAGCGGTAACATTTGCAAGGTTTTGAAGTTATAATAAAAGTTAGCAAATATATTACACGTTTACCGTTATGCGCCCAAGTAATCAAACGCAGCCTATAGTGCATATAACATGCTGCGTTTACGTTGATAGTGTATACCATAGTAAATATGAGTAAAACGACCTTTTCATGCAGTGACGTATCCATAGCCGCAGTAACAGGGCGCCGTTCGTCCGTCCATTATTGTCTATTGTTCGTCTGAGATTGCCTGAATAGATGTTCTTTGAACAATTTAGGACATGCGGAATGACGCACGTCTCATGTCGAACGACGTAGATCTAAGTTGTTGCCTTTAAAGCCCGATTGCTCTACCAACATTAAATATTTCATCGTGGGGTATCGCTGAAAGCTTCTCATCGCAGTTTCACCATTGTCAAGGATCCAAAAAATACAGTTTTCTTTGTCTGGTTCACCTTCGGGCGATCGAATATAAACAAATACGGCATAATGAGTTGGGCCCCATGCCTGTACCATTTTACTCAAGTGTGTGATATCGAAAGCAACTTATTTTAGTTGCCAACTTAAATGACCCAAATCATTTTCAAACCTTTTCCAAAGTGAACTCAATGATGTTTTATTGGTTAAAGTTGGCTAATCACTGAACAAACTGTAGGTAGAAGCTTGCAGCGGTGATATCTAATGATAAGATATTGCATACTGATAGAGCAATGGGGCCTTAAAGCAAGAAAAGGACAAGACGCAAAGGACTAAATAAATTTAAAGCAAGACCGTCCTTATTCCTTTTTTTTTCTTTTATTGTAACCATAACACTGGTGATCTATTGTTACATGTAGTAATACATATTTTCCCTGAAGAAGGGGTGTCGAGAAACAGTGTAGCAATTAACAGTACCATAATATATGAGCCGCGACACGAGAAAACCAATAAAGTGGTTGTGCGCCCAGCGCACTCAGATCAGCCTGTGCATCCGCCCAGTCTGATCAGAATCTTCGCTTAGCGCTGAAAGGGTAGCTAAGGGTCTAAGCTACCTCCATGCGGACAGCGAAGACTCTGATCAGACTGGGCGGATGCCCAGGCTGATCTGAGTCTGCGCTGGGTCTCACAACCACTTTGTTGGTTTTCTCGTGTCGCGGCTCATGTGTACCCTGAGGAGTTCGAGCATACAAATAATAAATTATTAAATGAAATTACCACTCAATAAACGCAGAACCTATGAATTGTCAAAATGTGCTACATGACTTCTTTAAAAATGACCAAATTTCAATACATATCTGCGAATATTCATATAGGGTAGAGTCGGGTAACTTCGGACATGGGAGTAAATTCGGACATACCATTGCAAAGAGCGAAAATCCAGATAAGACGGCTCATAATGAGCCGTCTCATCAGGGTTTTCGCTGTTTGGTCAGTTAATTTTGTTTTAGTTCCAAACACTGTGAACTGACATATAAAGGAAACACACTGTCCGAGTTTACCGGCTGTCCGAAGTTACCCGACTCTCCCCTAGTCAGCTAAAGCTTTTTCATGCTAGATCTATTCACTTTTCTTCTTTTCGACCGCCTTATTTTATTTCGTTTACACGTACACCCAACAGGGATTGTTTCAACTGTGGCGTAGTACTTATAGACTCCGCGCATACATTTTCTTCTAATGACAGGTACAAAAGAGTTTATTCTATCGCATTTCCCAGCTGTGCCTGAGTTCATTACATTGTAACAACTTTCACATACGCACTCCGCTTTGGCCATTATATGAGGTAATCTATTAACGTCATAGTCTATTTTAACGTACCAAGGACACGTTGACGTCAAATGAAGATTATCAGTTGCGTATTGAAGGCGTTGTTTCGAACTTTGGCTGTGAATATTTGAGTCGCAGATAGCAGCACCAAACAAATGTTGCCTTTTCCTTTCAGAATGTGTCCTGATGGGATTGTTTATGTAGGAACTTCTAAATTCTGGAATCATATTAAAAGTTCCAGTGCCGGCTGAATTGAAGTGTTGAAGTCCCGTGTATAGACTGGTTAGCTGCTCACGGTGATTCGGTGGTTCTCTGCAATTGTTATATTGACTCCAAACCGTGTGAATAACGTGTAGATATAGCGACCAAAGCGAAAGTAAAGTCTGTAATAGAAACATAAAATGGCTGTTATGACAGTTTATACAAAAGAAATAAACTCATATTTCTCCAATAGTACTCATCACGAAGACTGATACAGGCAAACATGTCTTATGATCCCCGTTGGAAACACACCCACACCCACACACACCCACACACACACACACACACACACACACGCACAATATATGACTGTAAAAGAAAATGATCCCAGTATACAGGCTCATACATTCAAACATTTAACGTACATTGACTAAGTGGCATATAAAGATGCCAAGGTGATCTGATCCGCGACATGATAAAACCAACAAAGTGACATGTGTGCCCAGCAAATACTCAGAGCATTCTGGACTGCCGTTCAATCTGATCAGGGTCTTTGTTGTGCGCTTAAAGGGTAGCCAAGAGTCTGAGCTGGCTCTATACGAAAACTTTGATCAGACTGGGCGAGTCAAAAAGTTTTGATCAATAGCAGTTTTCCAGACGGCTGTCCCCTTATACAGGGTCACTCATGGCTTTGCTTGCCGAAACCGCGTGTCTGGCCCATATCAAACTTACTATATTGCTGAAGAATGCATTCTTTTCTCTTATATGACACCCATTTTCGATTTTATTTGCATACGCGGCCACTTTTCTTGATGAGCTTGCCTGTTTTAGCCACACTCATTGAGGTCGCCGAGCCGCGTAGCGCAATCGGTAGGGCACCTGACTCATAAGTCAGAGGTCCTGGGTTCGTCATATGGCCACATAATTTCGTTTCTCCTTCCGCTGATTCAAGAAGGGCAGTTGTCAGTAACTGGCGGAAGTATGTGCACTTAGTACTGGTTTAACCGCTTTGGAGGTCTAAGCCTGCCCAGGAATAGTGTGGTTAGGTTAACTGACCGTCCCGACATGACCATAGCTGTTTACTGTGGACGTTAAGCATCAAATCAATCAATCAAAAAACTCATTGAGGTCCATTAAAGCAAAATTGGTACTACACTTTCGGTAGAACATTTGAGCCGCGACGCGAGAAAACCAACAATGTGGTTGTGCGCCCAGTCTGATCAGAGTCTTCACTGTCCGCATGGAGGTAGCTTAGTCCCTTAGCTACCCTTTAAACGCATAGCGAAGATTCTGATCAGACTGGGCGGATGCCCAGGCTGATCTGAGTCTGCGCTGGGCGCACGACCACATTGTTGGTTTTCTCGTGTCGCGGCTGATTTTCCTTTTTGCCTCCCTTCTAAATTGGGTTCAACGTTTTGAAGCAACAGTCTGCTCCCATTGGAGCAAATTCTTTCCTTATAGGGGCTCAGTTGGGGTCATATTTGCACCCATTGGACCTAAACAAATTACATAAAATTAGAAACTGTTTTTAAAGTGATTTCGAAAACCTTGATCCCTTTCGATGACTTTTTTACATGTGTGGCTGAATATGCACTACGGAACCATTCGACACTAAAATGCACGCAGAACCTGCAAAATTTCTGCGATCGAAATAAATACCTACTATTTTCATTCTTTGTATTTTTAAAAAATATACTCTTCGGATCTAATGCAAATGATAGTCAAGCTACCTAAAGTAACCACTTATATAGTGAGAATTTGTTTGTTTTAGATTGCATACCAGCTATTTAATTCACTTCCTCGTTTTCTTAATATTCTCAAGAAATAAAGATACGCGATACTTTTAAAATGCAGCTAAAAAACCCGAGTTTTTAAGTTGTTCTATGATGAACCAATATGTGACTCCAGTAATATACCCGATAAAGCAAGTAGATCATCTCCTGATTTTATATCATCTCCTGGAAAGGAAAGTGCAGGAAATGATATAAATAAGCTTCAAGCTTTCTTTCAAATCCTGATCTATTTGTTGTATGTCTATTATGTTGTAAACTTATTCCTGAATAAAATAGTGTTTAAACCAAAGCAAGTAGATTCTCAGCTTAGCTTATAATGCTTTCTTAGGCGTGGAAAATATATTACAGGGATGTGAATGACACTCTAACTGAACGTTTCTTTTTCATTTCATTTGCATCCCCTCCACCCCCTCCCCTCCCCCCCCCCCCCCCCCCCCCACACACACACACCCACAACCCCAACCAAAAAAAATGTAGGACAGACTATGAATGAACAGCTGCTAACGTATTCAAATGCATCTAATTTAGAAGTAATTATATGTCATATGATAAAAGAAACCTTTGTTCTTGCACAAGAAAGTTCAAATTTACAATTTTGAGACATTATTTGAGTATGATGAATATTGCTGGTTTTAATACATGTTTTGCGAACATAGTATATAGACGTGGTTATAATAAGTTTTGAAAATTATTTAATGAATTAAATTTTGTTTCGCATCTACGAGGATGTTGTGACTTTGCAACTCTCAGTCGCGACAGCAGCTATTCAGTGATTTCATAAAAAACAGACAAACAATGCGTTAATAAGGTCCAACTTTTTTCAAATAACACTGCCACTGCGTGAAATTTGGTATCAGTAAAAAATTATATATCTTTTTACTTTCAGTATACAAACAAGTCCTCGTAATACTGAAAGGTTGATCTTCGAATCTTGATAAGGATTAAATTTTGGACTATCTTAGCAATCAATTCGTCAATGTATCGCAACGAATGAACATATAGTGTAAATTTTGTTAGGACGTAGTGTTTTCAAGCTGTAAACATTGTTATCAACTTTAGCTCGGATTGGCTCAATGACTCTTCAGGTTGTTAAATATAGCTCTGGTGGAAAATGTACACAAGAAGGAAGAAGTAATATGAGCCATGACACTACAAAACCAACAATGTGGTTGTGCGCCCAGTGAAGACGCAGATCAGTCTGGGCATCCGTCCAGTATAATTAGAGTCTTTGCTCTGCGCTTAAAGAGTAGCTAAGGGTCTAAGCTACCTCCATGCGGACAGCGAAGACTCTGATCAGACTGGGCGGATGCCCAGGCTGATCTGAGTCTGCGCTGGGCGCACAACCACTTTGTTGGTTTCTGACGTGTCGCGGCTCAATTATCAGAATGTGACAAAAAAAAGTTATTTCTTTTGCAATTCAGTGGTTTGTTTTTGCAGCAACCTGATTAATAAATGCATTCAAGTTTCAATGCAAAATTACAAAATATTTAAAGACCATGTGGCAATCAAAACTCGCTTAATTTTTATTCGGCTGATATCAAGGAATATGGATATACTTAGTGGAGAATTGTCATTTGCCATTTTGTCTTTATAATTATCTTTCATGGATTTGTTGTTATCGCTATTATTACTGTCAGAGAGTGGTTTTCCCCCTTTCCCCCCGGAAAAATGGCTATAGGAAGGACGACTATATAGTGGATTGTCCGGACCTCATAGAGCCACTTTTCCCCCATAGTCCTTTTTCCCCCACCGGGAAATTGGCTATTAGTGAATTTGGTATGGCTATTGGTATTTTACGGAATGGAACCAAACGAAACGGAATGGAACAAGAGACATTTTACGGAATTAATCGCACGGGAAATGTATCAGTACTTCGAGGGAGGTAATAAACGTGATTAATTTTAAAAAATCAATATGCAAATTTAGCAACCGTATTTTTATAATAATCAATAATTACTAATGTAAGGAACGAAAAGGTTGCGATCTTTTTCCCATCTCAGATATTTATACACGTATACATACGCATGCAAGCTAAAAGGAACATGTACGAAAGGGCGCTTTATGTCACAGGGGAGGAAAAAATCGTGGCCCGACCCAGACTCGAACCCAGGGCCTCTCGCTTACCGTGCAAGCACTCTGCCAACTGAGCTACCGAGCCACTTGGTCGACCCTTGACATTTTCCCCCTGCTTAATTAGATTCGTCCCGAATCTGCCCGGTACCACGGAGGAACCAACGAGACATGCACTTTATGATGCTAGCGGCCCTAGCCGTGGACCCACACTGGCCACCAAATGTCACAGGGGAGGAAAAATCGTGGCCCGACCGGGACTCGAACCCAGGGCCTCTCGCTTACCGTGCAAGCACTCTGCCAACTGAGCTACCGAGCCACTTGGTCGACCTTTGACATTTTCCCCCTACTAAATTAGATTCGTCCCCGAAACTACACGGTACCACGGAGGAACCTACGAGACATGCACATTTTGATGCTCGCGGCCCTAGCCGTGGACCCACACTGGCCACCAAATGTCACAGGGGAGGAAAAAATCGTGGCCTGACCGGGACTCGAACCCAGGGCCTCTCGCTTACCGTGCGAGCACTCTGCCAACTGAGCTACCGAGCCACTTGGTCGACCTTTGACATTTTCCCCCTACTAAATTAGATTCGTCCCCGAATCTACACGGTACCACGGAGGAACCTACGAGACATGCACATTTTGATGCTCGCGGCCCTAGCCGTGGACCCACACTGGCCACCAAATGTCACAGGGGAGGAAAAAATCGTGGCCCGACCGGGACTCGAACCCAGTGCCTCTCGCTATCCGGGAGAACTCAAGGTTGTTGAGCTTTTGGTCGGCCTCTGACATTTTGGGCCCCCGGGTGAGGAAAAGCTCAACAACCTTGAGTTCTCCCGGATAATTAAGCAGGGGGGAAATGTCATGTCTGCACAGAAGAGATTTTGTCCCAATACTGATGTTGGTAACAACAAATTTATATGTTAATTTATAAACACAATATCAAGAACGGAGACAAAAGTGTGTGCCAACACACATCATTGTGAAGTATGAAGAATTAAGAATTATGTTTTCATACAAAAAGGTTCTTATATAATTCATTTTGATTTAAGTTGCATAATATAAAAAATACTGATAAAAAATAATTCTGATACTATGAAAATAAACCAACAACTTAAGCACATAAATATTATTCTCACTTTGTCCCAATTTCAGCTTTGAGTAAGAAACAAGTCCAGAATTGTCTTGGGCAAGGTAAGAATTCAAACTTTGCGCAAAAGGTGATAATTCCTAATTTTGCATAGTATAATTCCAGAATTCTACCAACTCCTACCTTGCACAGAACATATAATTAGATGTATACAATGTTTACCATTATAAACGGTGACCAAATACTGTCAGAAAAAAATCATATTCTATGCTGGGCCTATATTTCGGATCTGTTATGTCAGAAATATTTTGACTGAAGTTGATTTTAATTAAGGAATGAATATCATTTTTCTGATGTTTATCGAAGTATAAACTACTTTGGGTCGCGTGCAAAGTAACTGAACCCTGAAGATGTTCATGTAAACTTTGCTAGCTACCCATTGTAGTTTAAACTTTGATAAACACCAGAAAACTAATTTCATTGCTAATATCTACATTCTTTTCTATTATTTGACAACAAATTTGCATTACGGGCTACAGTTGAAGCAGAAAAACATTTATATGCATTTTTGTACTAACGTGGAACAGGGTCAATGACGTAACGGTGACGTCATAACGTCCCCTACATCCCATCAGACTGGAGAACCATGGTTTATTTTGACATCAATAAACGTCATGTAATGTCGCATGAACAGATGTAGTCATTGAAGTATAAATTACATTACGTTCTAATGGTTAACCATAATGCTTTTCAATAAATGCACAGATAATGTAAATATTGTCTATAAATAATTCAGAAAAGCTAAATCTGCTGGAAGCAATAAATACACGAAACAAATGAAAATAGCAAACTCATGATTACTGTGGGTATCCTGGATCCAGTCCTCATGGGAAATGTGGTCCGGACTTCCCGCCAATTTACTTATCTTAAATTTTCCTACTTTCAGTGACGATCGCAAATCATAAATTTGGCAGATAAAAGTATTTTTACTGGTGATCATTATCCTGCCTGGTGTATTATTTTTTGTGAAAACTGGCGAAGCTAATAGAAACATTGAGAGCGTATATCTTCAAGAGATTTGACTGGACATTATAACATTCACATGATATCCAATTTATAATATAATTTACACATAAAAATAATTATATGAGCCGCGATGCAAGAAAACCAACAAAGTGGTTGTGCGACCAGCGCAGACTCAGATCAGCCTGGGCATCCGCCCAGTCTGATCAGACTCTTCGCTGCCCGCATGGAGGTAGCTCAGTCCCTTAGCTACCCTTTAAGCACTTAGCGAAGAGTCTGACCAGACTAGGCAAATGCCCAGGCTGATCTGAGTCTGTGCAGGGCGCACAACCACATTGTTGGTTTTCTCGTGTCGCGGCTCATATTGGTTCAGAGACTGATCAGAGTCTATTACTTTACGTTCCATGGTTTGTGATGTAAGGTCTTAATGTCGCAAGGTTGGTGATGTTTCTTGTTCATGTTGCATGATTGGTGAAGCAATGTAAACCGACATTTGACCTCAATTCTAAAATGACAGACCGTTCAACTTTTAATATAATGAAACAAGAGCTCCGCAAGCGGGGCAATATACGCCCGTTTCTAATTGCATGCACCGTTTCATCCTTGTCTACAGTGCTATTAAGTTTATCAAGATATTCCAAACATTACATGTAGGAGCCTTAAAGAGTAATCAAAGGGATGTAACCCAACAAAGAAAATAAGGAAGGGGAAGCAATTATTCTTAATTAGGCATACTGTCTCAACCTAATACACATTGCTATAAAGTTTCGTCAAGATATTCCATACCGTTACCTAGTAATGACTTGCCCAAGAATAGTCATAGAAATTAATCAAACGGATGTAACTCCATAAATAAGGAAAGGGGAGCAATAATTCTTATATAAGACACACAGCCTCAACCTAATACACATTGCTATAAATTCTAATCAAGATATTCTGAATGGTTGCCTATTTACAGCTTGCACAAGAATAGCCTTAGAAAATATTCAAAGGGAAGTTACTCCAAAAATAAGGGGAGGCAATTGTTCTTATATGGGGCATATCATGTAAACCTAATATACATTACTATTAAGTTTCATCACAATAGTCCTAAGGGTTAGTTAGATATGAGGTATACAAATATAGTCTAACAAAATAATTAAAGGGAGGTAATTCAAAAACTAAGTAAAGGGGAGTAAGCATTCTTGTATGAATCATGTTGTCTTAACCTCATATACATTGTTATAAAGTTTCATCATGATATTCCAAAAGAGTAACCAAATTATGGAATGCTTAAGAATTTCCATACAAACTGCCATACATGAGTTTTTTCAAAGGGCTGTAACTCCGCTAAAAATCATCGGAGCAAAATTTCCATCTAATATGCGCTACTCCACATCGTAGTCTTACTATTTACAAAGTTTCAGCTTAATTGGATGAAAACTATAGGAGGAGTTATCCGGAAACGAACACCCCAAAAATTCTAAGTAAAGGGCCGTAATTCCGTTAAAAATCATTGGAGCGTAACCTCGAAACGATATGCGCTGGTCCACCTCATAGTCTTACTATATACCAAGTTTCAGCTCGAATGGATGTAAACTGTAGGAGAAGTTATCTGGAAACAAAAAAGTTTACGACGGACGGACGGACAGACGGCAGTGCCATAACATAATAAGTCCCGTTTTTCAAACGGGCGTATAACAATTGCTGACTTTTGTTTTGGTGTACATGAAGTGTTATAGAGCAGTAAACAATTCATACTGACCTCCACTTTGCATTGGTCAATATGAAGTTTAGTGTTCAATAACACTTTATTTCCACCTCCATATAAAAGCATTGTAAACCACTGCATAATACCTCCTACCCCCTCCCCCCCCCCCCCCCCCACTGCAAGCCTTTCATAGTTTTTTTTTTCATGATTTCGTACTTGTATTTAGCTCCAGGACTGGGACAGATAATTCACCTCCTTATGATAAAACTACCATCACTACAAGCTACTACTGCTTTGACCATTTGTTACTTGTTTCATAAAAATCCCTTGCAGTTCTGATTTTATACAGAAATTTCATGATTTGCTACATGTCTATAGCCCTGAGTCAGGGGCAGATAGTCTATCGGGACAAAATTTTGATCATAAAAGAAGTTATATTACTTTGATAATTTACTGCAAGAAGTCAGAAAATCTCTTTCAACTCTGATTTTGTATAGTTTTTTTCATGTTTTAATATATGTATATATGCCCTTGGCAGGGGCAGATAACCCTGCTGGACTAAATTCTGGTTGTAAAATAAAGCTACTATTGTTTATATCATTTCTGTGAAATTTCATAAAGATATACCAAAAATCTGATTTTATATGGATTTTTTCCATGATTTTAAACATGTATATAGCCCTGTGCCAGGGGCAGTAACCCCTGGGGACAAAACTTTGATCATGACAAAAAGCTTATATTGTTTTGATAAGCTGTAGCAAGTTTCAGGAAAATCACATTCAACCCTGATTTTATACAGAATTTTTTATGATTTTATAGATGTGTATAGCCCATGGGCAGGTATAATAATTAAGTCTTGAAGATATTAGGCAAAATTACAGACCAAAAACCACCCTTTGCGACACTGACAAGGGCAATAACTCTGTCACAAGATATCAAATTTGCCCATTAACAATCCCAACAGAGATATTTCCAAGGCCAATTCATATGCCAAGTCTGCAGAAAATCTGTTAATAAATACTCAAGTTATTGAATGGAAACAAAGTGCTCACGGATGGAAAGACAGACATACATGGAGAGACACACGGACAGCCAGCAGGATAACATAATACCTGCCACTAACTGTACAATGGTTATGGCTATTTAACATCACAACAAAACAAGATTGGTAAAGTTTAATTTGTATCAATAATTTTGCATAACTTTCAATTTATCCTGCTTTTACTTGAAGCATACAATCTATGGCTTAAAATTTAGTTGTAAATAAATAAACTGAAGACCTTTAAAGTGCTTAAGTATTAGGACACCTAAAACCATTAAATTCCATTTGTCCCAAAAGAAAAAAAATTATGTATTTTAGGTGTCCCATCATTTATGCACAAAAGGGCAGTGCTTTCTGACGGTTTTTCAGGTGATGAAGCTAGTGGCCAATTTCAGTTCAAACTTGAAACTACCTTAATAATCCTAATAAATGCCCCTGCTCTAATAAATGACCCCTGTCTCTTTCCAAAAATAATGCTATATTAACTTGCAAGAATTCCTGTCTGCTTTTCTGGATGAGATAGCTCTTCGTAACTGGGTCAACTCTTAAAGAAAAGAATTTGATCCTAGAGGATCAAAATCTTTCCTTTAAGAGTTGATCCCTACTGAGAAGGGAGGCAGAAAAAAAGGAGAACTGCTTCCCCTGAAAGTACACCATTCATCTTTTAAGAAATACTGTTTTTAAGAAGTTAATTGGCAATAGCTGGTTTCTTACACCTTGTGCTCTAAATAATGCCCCCCCCCCACATACTATTCTATTCTATGCTATCCCAAAACCTTACTAGGTCATTGAAGCACCACAGATGACTTTGAAACAATTCCTTTCCACCTTGTCCTGTCTTCAGCTGCCCTAACTGAGCTGGCAAAATCCATCCCTGTCCACTCTTTAATATTGTCTTCCCACCTCTTCTTCTGTCCACCTCTTCTTACTGCATACTGTAACTACCCAAATCAGCCGGTGCTTCTGTGCAATCTGACCAGAGTCTTTACTTTTCACTTTTTCAGGCTTTCAAGCACTACTTGGCCCAAAACTAGGGCTAAAAATAGGGCTATTTTTGCCAAAAATTAGGGCTATTTTCACACAATTTTAGGGCTAAAAGAAGGAATTTAAGGACTTTTTCAAGCAAAAGTATGTGCTGTATCTACCTTTTTAAAGCTTTTGAAATTTGAAAGCACTGACTGATATAGTCCTATGACAAACCAAAGTTAGTGAGCTTGTTTATGGACAGAAGCTCTATGATAAAAAATTCATACAGGGGGTGGGTGGGGGGATTTGACAAACCAAACCTAGTGAGTTAGTTTATGGGTAGATGTTCTATGATAAAAAGTTCACACAGGTGTGTGTGTGTGGGGGGGGGGGGGGGGGGGTCTGGGTTTAAGCATATTCCAAATTTTAATGGAAACTGAGAAAATAAAGGGAGGGTGGAAATGGAAAATTAATGAAAAAAAAAATGTTTTTTTTTTTTTTTTTTAGGAATTTGGCCTTTTTTAAGGGATTTTTTAGGAATTTTAGGGAGGCCTCAAAAACTTAGGATTTTTTTAGGAATTTCATGGGTGCTTGAAAGCCTGCTTTTTAGATTCTCAGAGAAGGGAAGACACTGATGAGACTGCGATCTGAGTCTTTTATGGCACATGGCCTAAGGTACCTGTCATGTGATGCTTATCATATAATTTATGGGTGACAGAAATTATCCTCAAGGTAATGACAACACTCTCAGGGGAAGTAACTCAACCATTTACATCTCTGCCTCTCTTTTCAATAGATGCCAACTCTTAAAGGGAAGAATTTGCTCCTATAGGAGTAAATTCTTTAAGTGTTGACCTGTTTTGGAAGGGTTTTGTCCCCCATGAAAGTTGTTCCCCTTTGTAAATTGGCTTAAAAACATGAAGATACTCTTTCAAATAATCTTTCTTATCTAAGCAAAGCAATATTTAACAATGATTCCGCGTAATGTGGTTACTCTTCTGTCAGCGCATTGACACAAAAGAGAATCCGTTACCGATAGCTGAAAAGTAATACCTTCTGCTTGTCCCAGGTGAATCAAAAATGGATTAAGCCTGGCTGCCTTTCATTTTATCACCTTCTTCATTAAGTTCACCGGAACCTGCCTCATTCAGAAATTGTTTCTCCTTTAGCCTGAATTGTTTGCTGGCTTCAAACAGTACTACACTCCCAGTAATGGAGGGATTTAAAAAGTGTGCTCCTGACAGCATTGGAATAGTCACACAAATACCATAAAACTCATATGCAAGTTTCCTAGCCTCTAGTGATAAACCACCCCCCATTTCCCCACCCACAACTATCACTGTGTGTTTGCCGGTATAATTTGCTTCATCATAGTTGCACACATTTAATGGTGCTTTTGCATAGGCACCAGCTGAGTCTTCATCCATTTGATGAGTCTTATCAGCACCATCAGCTTGTGTATCACTTTGGTACTCCAATTCACTGTCACTCTCAGACTCAGAGCTTTCTAAATCACTGTCCTCTGCATTATCCGGATCTGTTTCCGAGTCCTCACCCAAATCACCCTTTAGTCTATCTAACTCTTCAACTACATCTTCTGACCCTGCTAAGTCTTCCAGGACTTGTTCAGAAGGATTACGACTATCTACTAAAATCACTGTCGAATCCTTAGGTATGTGGCGATCTATATCAGACCATTTTAGTTCACTCAGAACTGGTATACGAAACTGAGAACCTAATGCAGACTTCAACACTTTTGGACTCCACACATCTACACAGCCTGAAAGAAAAACAGTTAATGCTTAAAGACATATAAATCTTGTTTGTTGGGTGTCATAATCATATCATGCAACTGACAAGTGACACTGCTATTACATCAAAGGAAATACCCCATCTCACA
Organism: Ctena decussata; assembly: GCA_963989385.1. Taxonomy (NCBI): domain Eukaryota; kingdom Metazoa; phylum Mollusca; class Bivalvia; order Lucinida; family Lucinidae; genus Ctena; species Ctena decussata. Next base: position 2,480,806 of record OZ022511.1, on the reverse strand, counting down.
TAAGTAATAGGTAATGACATAACAGGGTCATAAAACCCTTACAGAGTGGTACCACTTTTTAGCTTACTTTACGTATCCCTTTAAAGCACCTGTAAAGCAGACAGACAACAAATTTACATCCGCAAAATTAAAAACAAATGCTTTGTCCAAGCTTTATCAAGACTAGAAGGCAAACAGCATAGATCCAGATGAAGAGAGGAATATGCAAAATAAAAGTCTTAGCGTAAGTGTTTTTATTATTTTTTTTCCTGCATGTTACCTATAGGAGGGCTGTACCCTGCCCAGCCAATATTGCTTTTCAAGGTCTGCTTTGTCCGTATGAACTTAACACAAATTTCAATTTTAGCTCAAATGTTTAAAAAAATTTTACCTCTGTGAACGTGATCTCAAGTCAACAGTAGCACCCATATTATGCAAACTGACCTCAGGTAACACAGAACATATTAAAATGTTTCAAAATGTTAAATGATGGATGGATTGGTGACTTGCGACTTTAAGTCCTTTTTATTAGTATATCAGTCATATCATGACGATTATAGTGGGAAAGAATTCCACCTCCACTTGGCCTGCTGGTCTTGCAGTCCCATGTTCCAATACAGCTGAACTCCAGCTGTACTGGAACCCGGGACTGCAAGTCAGACCAGCAGGTCAGTGCTTTACCCACTGAGCTACCGGGGCTCCCTACTGATGAACCAAGAGACAAATAAATGGGCAAATGGATGGAAAGATGAAAACTATGTACTCTTCATCACATTTTGTATGCCTGGGGCATAAAAATCAGTTGAAAACTGCAGGATAAGTTGCAACTACAAGATTTGCTTGACTGACCAAGATCTCACTGAACTGACCAAGAGCAGTAACTCTGCAAAAAATGTCTGACCCTGATAACATTAAATATGGTTAACTTCAGATGGTGACAAAAAAATCTTTATGAAGATTTATAGTTGAAAACTGAAGAAGGAGCTACAGCCACAAAATTTGCATAGCTGGACACATAATAAAGGGCAGTAACCACGGCAGAAAGGATTCAAGCAATAACCAGATATAATATGAGCCGCAACACGAGAAAACAAACAAAGTGGTTGTGCACCCAGCACAGACTCAGATCAGCCTGGGCATCTGCCCAGTCTGATCACAGTCTTAGCTGTCCGCATGGAGGTAGCTTAGACCCTTAGTTATCCTTCAAGCACACTGCAAAAAACTCTCGTCAGACTGGGCGGATGCTCAGGCTGATCTGAGTTGGCACAGACTCAGATCAGCCTGGGCATCTGCCCAGTCTGATCAGAGTCTTCGTTGTCCGCATGGAGGTAGCTTTGACCCTTAGCTATCCTTCAAGTGCACTGCGAAAACTCTCGTCAGACTGGGCGGATGCCCAGGCTGATCTGAGTCTGCGCTGGTTGCATAACCACTTTGTTGGTTTTCACGTGTCCTGGCTCATGTTATCTACTTCAGACAGTGATAACAATGTCCTGAAAGTTTCATGAAAATGCCTTAAAACTGAATAAGGAGTTGCTGCCACAAAGTTTCGCTGTACAGATAAAGAGATGAAGCCCTGCAGGTACCTCAAAAATAGGACTGATTCACAAAAATACCTTGGAACTGAAGGTGAAGATGCAGCTAAAAGATTTGATTACAAATGGACAGACCAAGGGCTAGAACTCTGGCAAAAAGAGTTTGAAGATGATCCAAATATTTCACAAGCAAAGTTGAATTTATATCCCACGCCAAAATAGTTCCATGTTGTGCATGGTCTATAAAGTTTCATAAATTTATGTTCACTGGTTACATAGTTACAGGTAAAATTATGGATAATACACTACTGTTTTAAGTTTCTAGAAATTCCATTCATTGGATACTTAGTTATGACTCAATTTGCTGATTTTAAAGTGATTCAAGGGCAATAACTCATGCATTATTATAATGAATTTAGCAAAAATTTAGCAAGAGCAGGCTGATCTATTGCATGCAGATGGCAAATGTCTTTTCAAGTGACATTACACCAATTTCTAAAACAATCCATTCATGTACGAGCTACCTTGATACATGGACAAACTGGGCCAAGATGCTGCTTTATGAATTATACAGAGCTCTAGATAAGAGGGAGTATTTGGTGATAATTTTTGTTAATACTGCATGAAAACAAATGTTGTGACCCCTCATTTGAACTGTCTCGATGAGACGGTTCAGATGAGGGGTCATAACATATGGTTTTATTGAGCACATTAAGAAAAAATATCCATAAATTTTATTCAAATACTCCCTCTTATCTAGAGCTCTGGACTACAGATTTCTGAATACAGAAGCCCATACCTTTAACTGCAATAACTTTCTGACATCCAATAGCTTCTGCCGTTCCAACCAGGCTGCCTAAATTACCTGGAGACCGCATTTGATCAAATATAACTGTGATTGGTAGACTGTCTCTCCGAGGCTGCAAATTTTTTGGTGGCATTTCAAAAATGGCTGAAACAAGAAAAGAAATACTATGCAGTCCCCTCTACACCCTGCTACAACTTCAGGTCCAGGCACATCCAGTGTTAATCCAGTGAAAAGTTTTGATGGGCAAGTAGATTTTTTTTCTTACTTGCTCAGAAAAATTGTACAATAATTCAGCAAAATCTGATCCACTTCAGCATTGTCATCTAGGAGCTATTTACCAGACAAGCAGGAAGAATTTGTGAGGGACTGCAAGTGAATTGTATTATGAAGTACAATTTTACAAAAGAATTATAGGAAAATGACCATTTAGTGGTCATTTTCCTATTATTTCTTTGTGAAATTCTAAAGTTTGAGAGCCAACAATCCAAGCCTGTGCTATAACAAGTACGATTTTACAAAAAGAATTATAGGAAAATGACCATTTAGTGTTTTTTTTTGTTTTTTGTTTTTTTTTGTCCACTCCTCCTCCCCTACACCGACACCATATTTTTTCACGTATCGTGTAATTTTTACAGTTCATAACAATATAGGCTAATAGTATTTACATTATTTACATGTATGTATGTATGTATGTATGTATGTATGTATGTATGTATGTATGTATGTATGTATGTATGTATGTATGTATGTATGTATGTATGTATGTATGTATGTATGTATGTATGTATGTATGTGTATGCATGTATGTATGTATCCAAAATAAAGCAATACAGTTTATGTGTGGAAGACGCGCATTAATGACAAGGATACAAGCAGCTATATATTCAATATCATTACAGTGTATGTATGTATGTATGTATGTATGTATGTATGTATGTATGTATGTATGTATGTCCCGGTGAAAAGCACAACATCTATAGCTCTATGTGAGTAAGCCACAAAAAAGAAATAAATAAATAATGTAGTATATTTGCAGTTACGAATTAGTTAAAAAAAAAGGTATGTGGTATACGCTAATATATACTGCCAATAAGTATGTAAAACCACTATGAGTAATAGCCGTAATGATCATTTAGTGTTGACAAAACCAACAACTATTATAACTGAACAAAGTGGTTGTGCACCCAGCGCAGACTCAGATCAGCCTGGGCATCTGTCCAGTCTGATCAGAATCTTTGCTAAGCACTTATAAAGGGTATCTAAGAGCCTAAGCTACCGCCATGCTGACAGCGAAGACTCTGATCAGACTGGGCGGACCCCCAGGCTGATCTGAGTCTGTGCTGGGCACACAACCACTTTGTTGGTTTTCTTGTGTCACAGCTCAATAAATGCAAGCATCACATTTTAATACTGTCAGATGATATATTCATCTACAGTAATTTGTATATATTTATATGCAAGTTATTTAAAGGCCCCATTGCTCTATCAGCATGAAAAATTTTATCATGCGGTATCGCTGCAAACTTCTCACTGTAGTTTCGTCATTGTAAATGGCCGTGATCGGCCAGCTTTAAACAGATAAAACATCCTTGAGTTTGGCATAAAAAAAGGTTTAAAAACTTATTTGGGTCATTTTAGTTGGCAACTAAAATGACCTACTTTCGATTTCATAAAATGGTAAAAATACAATGTACAGGCATGGAGTCCCAATCACTGTCCCGCCTATGTTTATATAGCATTGCTGGACGGGAAACCAGGACAAGAAATTGTACTTTGTTCAGCGATTTGTTATTTTTCAAAAACTTGTTTTCTCTACTTTTTGCCAGTTATATGACTCAATATATGCACACCAACCCACATTTTATTACAAAACGTGAAGGTTAAACCGCGTTTTACAATGATTTGAGTTTAGGCGTTTTTACCGCTGATAGGACTATGGAGACTTTAACCATGAAACAAGAGGCCCACGGGCCACAAAGCTCACCAGATCTCTGGCTCAAAATTGCTATCAAATTTGTATAGGCTAAAAATTGCTGTCAATTCTTACAGGCTAATACAAAATATACAACTACAAAGTCTCAGTCTGACAGTCTGTTGAGTTGATAACAAAATATATACATTGTAACTATTTCCATATATTGATTGCAATAAATGCCACTGTTTAATTTTCCCCATTGCAAGTCAATGCAACCCTAAGTTGCCATAGCAACCAAACTAAAGAGCCGATTTTGTAAAAAAAATAAGTTTTCAATCAGCCTGCCTAAGGATACTACAGAGGAAATCTGGGCCTTATTGGCCCAGTGGCTTCTGAGGAGATCATTTTTTAAGTATTTTTTTTTTCCAATTTTTGCATTTTGGTTTCCATGGCAACCAATAAAAGGAGCAGTGGGCAAAAAAACACATAGCTAATAAGAGACTTCTCAAGGAACAATCTATAAAAGTTTTGTCAAACTATATGCAATGGCTTGGCAGTAAATGCCATTTTTCAATTTCCCCCATTATAAGTCAATGCAACTCTAAGTTGCTATAGCAACCAAACTAAAGGGCCCATTTTCATAAAAAACTAAAACTTTCAATCCCCCAGCCAAAGGATGCCACAGATGAAATCTGGACCTTACTGGCCCAGTGGCTTAAGAGAAGATAATTTTTGAAGTATTTTTTTCCATTTTTTTTACATTTCTGTTTCCATGGCAACCAATAAAAGGAGCAGTGGGCCCAAAAACATATAGCTGATAGAAGACATCTGAAGGAACATTTCTATAAAAGTTTTATCAACATTATCTGCAATGGCTTGGCAGAAAATGCCAGTTTTCAATTTTCCCCATTATAAGTCAATTGGAACTCTAAGTTGCCATAGCAACCAAACTAAAGGGCCCATTATCATAAAAAACACAAACTTTCAATCCCCCAGCCCAAGGATGCCACAGATGAAATCTGGGCCTTATCGGCCCAGTTGCTTGAGAGGAGATAACTTTTTAAGTATTTTTTCCTTTTATATGCATTTCGGTTTCCATGGCAACCAATAGGAGCAGTGGGCCAAAAAACATGTAGCTGATAGAAGACATCTCAAGGAACATTTCTATAAAAGTTTTATCAACATATCTGAAATGGCTTGGCAGAGAATGCCATTTTTCAATTTTCCCCATTATAAGTCAATGGGAACTCTGAGTTGCCATAGCAACCAAACTAAAAAGCCAATTTTCATAAAAAACACAAACTTTCAATCCCCCATCCTATGGATGCCACAGATGAAATTTGGGCCAAATCTGCCTAGTGGCTTCAGAGGAGATGTCGTTTAAAAGTGTTGACGGACGACAGACGACATACGACGACGACGACGGACCACTGCCTATCCTATAAGCTCCCCCGTAGCCTTCGGCTCTGGTGAGCTAAAAAATAATATCATTTAAACCAAAGCCATCAATTCAGAAATAGAAGTTTTTCTTAAGGGGATTGGATACACATTCAGGGGAAGCAACTCAGTATCATTTTTATTTTTGTCAGTCTCCCTTGATTGATTGATTGTTGCTTAACGTCCACGGTAAACAGCTAGTCATGTCAAGACGGTCAGTTAACCTAACCACACTATTCCTGGGCAGGCTTAGACCTTCTAAGGGTTAACCAGTACTAAGTACACATACTTTCGCCAGTAACTGACAACTGCCCTTCTTGAATCAGCGAAGGAGAAACGAAAGTATGTGGCCAGACCGGGGGTTCGAACCAAGGACCTCTGACTTATGATTCTGGTGCCCTACTGATTGCGCTACACAGCCCAGCCTCTCCCTTCACAAGGGTGGTCAACTCTTAAAAGACAGAATTCCTGGGGCCGTATTCATAAAGCCACTTAAGTCGTTGCTATGCTGTTGCTAAGGCTAAATATCTATAAAGGAGATTTTCTACAGCTATGAAATTTGGTCTAGAGGAACAGCCTTTGTAAGCAAGCAAATTTCATAGTTGTAGGGAATCTCCTTCAAAGAAATTTAGCCTTAGCAACAGCATGGCAATCACTTAAGTCATTTTATGAATACAGCCCCTGCAGTTGCATATTCTTTCCTTTAGGTCAGACCCTAAGTTGACAGGATTTTGTTGCCCAACAAGAAATCAGAAAATCACAGAAGTTTTCTTCCTTTTAGAAAATTGGGGATACACATGCTAGTGTGCCCTTTTACTTTATACATAGTTGATAATAGGGTCAAGGTCACAAATATCATTTTTTTCTCCCCACCCATTAATGTTTCTGTGCAAGTTTGGTCAAAATCTAGCCATCCCTTCAGGAGACAGAGTGCAGACAAGAAGCTATGCAAAGGCAAAGGCTGACGCAGACCCTGACAGAATCCACACCAAAAACAGTATGTCCCCCGCCTACCCATGGTGGTGGACATAAAAATCAAGATCTGTCTTTCCTTCTTAAATAAATCCCCAAAATCTTGATCTGTCTCTAATACATATTATATAGAGGATCTTACACCAGTGGTCATTTCATATGAAATTTATGAAACGAGCCTTTGGGGAGTTTTATAAATTTCATATGAAATGACCATGAGTGTAAGATTCTGTTTATCATATGACCCTTTAAAATGGGATTTTAACGCCTTCAAAGTAAACATTATTTCAATATGAAAATACACTGTTGACATGGACGTTGTCAATGATGTTACTTGTACATGCCAGAGTGTTATTACACGTGTGGTCATATGATTTTTATGACACGACGTTATCCACTGAATAAATGCGACGTCATATGATAAAGCTAAATTACACAATACTGATTTAATTGTTTTTAGATAATTCTGGAAATTGAAATCCCTGCCTCCTAACCAAATCTATATGTTAGCCCTGTGCTATGCGAACGAAATACTGTCTAAACTAGGCTATGAATTAGGGGATAACTGTACTCAAAATGGTTGCCTTTCACGGCTCCGCTCGCGCGTCGCCGTAAAACGAAATTTCCGACCAATTTTGAGTACAGTTATCCCCATTCTAATGCACTTTTCACATTTTCACCTTTCCAAGTATGTTACTTTGCACCCATAGCAAGCGCTCTAAGCGACGTAAAACCAGACATCAACCAATGAAAAGCAACGTTACGTAATGATGTCGGGTTTCGGACAGTATATCGCAGGATACAGACTGTCCATTACATATCTAAGTGCATTAGAATGTCTAATAAATTGTCTAGATATATTGTGAAAAGCCCTGAACAAACAGTGAATATACAGGCTGGTCAAGGCTTGAGCATTTTGCTATCTTGCCACAAATGTCTTTAACTTGAATGCATGTACATATACAGCTTCCTTAAGGTAAATGGCTACACTTTCTGGGGAAGTAACTTTGTCAATTTTAATTTTGCCTCCCTTCTAAATGGGGATCAACTCATTAAGGGAAGAATTTGCTCCTCTAGGAGCAAATTCTTTCCTTTATGAGTAGCTCCCCTTTCAGAAAGGCTATGTCCACCTGGGAAGCAAACTCAGTCACAGAAGTTGCTCCCCTTTTTAAAAATGGAAGAAAAAACATGGAGGCATACCTATACACCTTAAGCACACAAAGCTGTTGCAGTCACGAAGCGCCACCTAGGCACTCCTTTATGCTCAATAAAGTGAGTGTTGCAAACTGATAAAACACATAGAAATTTTTTGTCTGGCATGGCTTGAGGTCTAACCCACCACCCCTTTGTCTGATGTTTTAACACACTGAGGTAACCGGCTGGCAGTCAAGCTTTGACCGGTAATTTCACTTACCCACAATTCCATTGTTTTGATCAGCATCTGACCACAGCTTCATGTGTTTGTATGTCACTTTATACACTGGTATCCCAGAAGTCACGCTCCTGAAGAAGTCATCAAAGGTATTCGCACCACTGAAATATAGCTCCTTCAGCCTCATATTTGCTGCGAGAGCATCTCTAATCAACCGGCGACCTTCTACAACAATTTCTCTAGTTGTTTCTCTTTCCTTCTTATTTTTAGCCTGGACGACTGCCTGCCTAGATAGAGATAGAGGATCTTACATGAGTGCTCATGTATTACTGAATTTATTAAACGAGTTGGGGAAAAAGATAAGATGCGAGGCTCTGCCGAGCATCTTATCGTTTTCAGCAACAAGTTTAATAAATTCAATAATACAGGAGCACGAATGCAAGATTCTGTTTATCATATGACACTTAAATCGCATTTTATTAGCAAATTTCGCACTAAAACGGGTTGATTTTCCCTTTAGAAAAAGCGACGTTTTTATGGACGTCAACGCATAACGCTATGGCGTAATTTGCATATTAAATCCACTAGTGGATTATTGTTTTTAATGCATGGCTTTATTACACTCTCAGATACGACGTCATATGATAAAAAAGAACATTGTATGAACAAGAGTTCTGTGGCAGCTAGACTACATGTCTTCTCTGTCAGAAAACTGTCACAAAAAAACAGAATTCAGCCAGAAAGCTAGTTGGAAGTTTATACCCACTATGAAAGTATTGCCGCAAAAGTAAGACTAGAGCAAGTGAGCAGGGGCTTATACCCCCGGCCAGAGCCACTACCTAATGAAAGCAAATTTTTAACACAAAACTTTAATGTGAATGCTATAAGGCCTGTAAAAACAAGAGGACCATTAGGTCCGGATCGCTCCCCTGAGCCCTGAGACTTTAATGTGATATGAACTTTTTGGCCACTTGTTTTCGCTATGAATTTACCGATCTGTTGTAGACATAAAATAACAGTGCCAAAATGGTGATGAGCAAAACAACCAGACCTAATAGTTTCTGAGAAAAAGAACTAACTGACCTTGACCTCTTTAATTCAAAGGAATTGAGGTCAATTGCATTATTATATCACAGAGTCGAATAGCAACAGAACCAGAGGGCCAATGGCCCTATATCGCTCACCTGAGCACTGAGGTTATGTTGGAAAAACTAGGTTGCTACATCAACAAAACAAAATGCACAACAGCAATAAAACACACCATGTATATGGAGGGTAATATCACAAACATTTATGCAAAAAATAAGTTTTATCCCCCCTTAATGGCTTCTGAGAAGAAGATCTTTGGCAAAAAAAAAAAATTGAAAAAATTAAAAATTTGGCCTTTCAGTTGCAATGACAACCAATCAAAATCAGGTCCTTGGGCAAAAGTCAGATGGCTGATAGAGGACTACTCTAGGAACATTTCTGTAAAGCTCTGCAGTAACACAGAAATAAATACCAAATGTCCACTTTTCCCATTGTAAGTCTATGGAAACTTTAAGTTGCCATAGCAACCAGTTCACATGGGCAATGATAATATGAAACATACTTTAGGTAGAGGCTAATGTTATTAATAAATATGTATGCAAAGTATAAGCTTCATCCTCCTCATGGCTGCCGCTTCACTTTTCCCATTATAAGTCAATGGAAACTATAAGTAGCCAAAGCAACCAAAGTTGATATGGGGTTGGAAGAAAAAACAAAAATCATGTAGAGGCTTCAGTCATCAACATGTTTGCAAAATATCAGCTTCATCCCACATATCAAAATTTTGACCTATTACCACCATTCTACACAAAGGCAAATCATACCTCAAATTAAAGCCTAGTACGTACTCATTCGGATAAGGCATGATGTAGGCTTCAAAAGTGGTGCAGATGTCTGGAAAAAAGGTATCTTACACAATACCATCCCCATGCATCCCGGATAATTCAAACGAGGATCCTGGAGAATAGTGTGCACCATATATTTTATCACAAAATTATGCTTTTAACCCATGGACTATTTCAAAGTTGTCGTATAAATATTGCTTGTACTGGTACTTGAAAAAGAATAATTGAGCTCCTTCAGCTTGTCTTCTACAAAAAAGATTTTGTTTTATCTATCTATCTTCCGTTACGTCTTAACCCCCGAGGGGGACACAGACGGGTTCCGGCGAACCAAGTGCTGAAGGGGGTTAGCTGGAACAAATGTAAAGGAAAGTATGTGAAATGAGTTTGTACAGTGCGATAAAGAGTGTTAGTATAGTTAAAAGATAAAAACAGAAATTGGTGTTTAGGGAGAGACATGGATTACCTGGCAGACAGCACTGCTGAACTGCACCAAGGTAGGAAGGACCGATATGTAGGGTGGGAGGGCATTCCAATGGATGATAGTCCTAGGAAAGAATGTGAACCTGTAGTAGTCTTTATAAGTTGGGATTTGTCGATATGAAAGTGGACGAATATGTCTTGACTGTCTAGTGTTGCGGACAAGGTACTCAGATGCAGGAATGGCAACAAGGTCATATGTGACCTTGTACATCATTATAAGACGGCAATCTATACGTCGTTGGTCTAGGGGGCGCCAATTCAGGTCCTTCAACATAGCAGTGACGCTGGATGTGTAATTATAATCTCTTGTTGCCCACCTGACAGCCCTTCTTTGGACCGCTTCCACTTTAATATATCAGTAGCAGTGTGGTGGGGCCATACTGTTGAAGCGTACTCCAACTGTGGCCTTACTAATGTTTTGTAGGCTACTGATTTCAGGTCCTTATTATGGACCCGAATGTTTCTTTTCAGAAATCCAAGAGTCTGGTTAGCGCTCTTGGTTATATTATCAATATGGGTACTCCAAGTTAGGTCATCCGAGATGGTGACCCCTAGATAGTTTGCAGATGAAACACTATCCAGCTCAATATCATGTAAGAAGTATTTAGTCTGAATGGGGTTTTTAAGACGAGTGACATGAAGGACCTGGCATTTAGAGGGGTTAAAGTTCATATCCCACATCTTTTCCCATTGTTCTAGGCTGAGTAGGTCCTTTTGGAGGACCTTGCCTTCTGACGGTGAGCTAAGAGCAAGGTACATTGCAGTATCATCTGCAAAGAGCCTTACTCTTGATTTGACCTGCTCTGGTAGGTCATTGATGTATGCAAGGAAGAGAATTGGTCCGAGAACTGAGCCCTGCGGGACGCCAGAGGAGACTGGGATAAGGTTTGAATTTAATCCATTAATTACTACAGCCTGCTTCCTGTTATCTAAAAAGTCCTTAATCCATTGTAGACTGGCTCCTCTGATACCATAGTGATGCAGTTTTTGAAGAAGTTTTTCATGGGCAACTTTGTCAAAAGCCTTACTAAAGTCTAATAAAATCAAATCAGTATCTTTGCCCATCTGCATAGTTTTAGACAATTCATCAATCAGCATGATAAGCTGCGTCTCGCAGGATCTCTTTTCTCGGAACCCATGCTGTAGTTCATAGAGAATGTTCAGTTCAGTGAAGTGTTTAGATAGGCAAGATGCAACAATGTGCTCTAATACCTTACAGAGGACACAGGTCAAAGATATGGGCCTATAGTTAGCGGGGTCGGCTTTGTCCCCTTTCTTGAAAATGGGGGACACATTTGCCTCTTTCCAAATATCCGGTATTTTTTTCCAGTATCTAAGGATCTTTGGAAAATCAGCTGCAGGATGGGAGAGAGCTCTTTGTGTAATAATTGTAGTACAATGGGTTTCAATTTGTCTGGTCCTGCAGCCTTGTGTGGGTTCAAGCCTGTGAGGAGCTTGTCAATGCCTTCAGCTGAAATGCTTATGTCTGGCATTTTGGGGTAGGGACTGGGCTGGAAGGGGAGTTCAACACCGGAATCGTGCAAGTCCTGCAATGACTTTTGGGCCAGGGACTTAAGACTTACTGGGGTCTTGGGGCTAAACACTGACTGAAACTGATCATTTAGGGTATTGGCCTTATCTATTTCAGAAGAATAAGTCTGTCCGTCCCTTCTCAGGGAAGCAATGCCATTAGAATCCTGTTTGGAGTGCTTGAGCAGAGAGCAGAGTTTCTTTGTTTTGACCTTAGGGGGTTCTTCCGTATTTTGGTCATCCCTTACATCATTGAGACCTAGGATATCGCCTAGGAACTTTTCATAGGCTCTTTCCAAAACCCGCCGTACTAAGTGTTTGTATTCGAGAAATTTGTTATGGTCGTATGGTCTACCGGACCTGGACCAGCGTCTGTATAACTTGTCTCGCTTACGTATTAAGCGGCGGATTTCTTGGTTGATCCAGGGGAACCCATCCCGGGTACCAACTTTCCTTACAGGGATAAAGGTGTCTATACCTTGCTGGAGTTTGGAAGCAAACTTATCCCACATGGTCTGAACATCTGTGGTAGCAAGGTCAGACTGTGTCATTTTTTTGTGGAAATCCCTCATGGACTGCTTAAGCTGGTCCCAATCTGCTTTCTTATACAATGGGACATTACGTGGGACCTGCTTCGTTGCTTCAGGTTTAACTTTAACCTTGGCCAATACAATGTTGTGGTCTGAAAGACCAGGGGTAACTGAGATGTTGTCCACGAGGGTTGGGTTTGTAGTGAAAAACAGATCTAAAATATTTTGACCTCGAGTTGGAGAGGTCACCATTTGCTCAAACATACAGTCACTAAAAGATTCAAGGCACTCCCTGTAGAAAGTCGGATGACTACAATCTGATTTAGGCTTGAGATGTTCCCAGTCAACCTTAGGAAGATTAAAGTCTCCCAGAAGCCAGATTGTTGAATTCGATTGTTTAGCTAGGGTAAGTGATTTATTCAGTTCATCAATACTGGACTGATCTAGTTCGTGAGGCTTGTAATAGGCTCCAATCAGAACTGATTTGGATCCAGTAAGGTTCAACTGGGCCCATAGGTTTTCACAATCTGTTTTATATACAGGCTTTTCTTCTGAGATAAATTTGGAGTTGATAAGTATGATGACTCCGCCACCTTTCTGATCTACTCGGTCACGCCTGTAAACTGTAAAACCAAGTTCGGGTGGGAAGTATTCACTATCATACATATCGGGTGTAAGCCAGGTTTCTGTTCCGACGATAATGTCGGGTTTGTAGAATTCAACGTAACTGAAAAACTGGGGCTTTTTCTCCTTGATTGACTGGAAATTAATAAGTGCTATTAATTTTCAGGGGGATGTCAGAATTTAAAGTCATGGGTTTAGACTTTCTCTTTGAGGGTGTGGATGTGATTGTGGGGTTAAAATTGGCTGTAAAATCTAATGCACTGAACTGATTGTCAGTTGCAAAGGAACTCAGATCCGTAGAGGATCCGACAGAGTAGTTTATGCTGTTACATTTAGTACAGTGCCATGAACAACTGGAATTTGAGAGGTAATCATACAGTGATTCACCTACTCTCTGACAGGGTGCATGAAACCACTTGTTACAGGTGTCACATTGGAGCCCTTTATGTTCATATGTGACAGGGGACAAGCATTTGCCACATGGGTAAATGGTCTCAGTATCTGAATCTGATGGGTCAACATCCATGCTGGAGTCAGTCACTATTACTAACAGTGACAAGCACAGGAATGCTAGCAGAGAACAACAGAAAAACTGCAGAAGCTTCTGCTGTCTTTTAGTATGGGTGGGGAATGTGTTCTGAAACACCTGGAAAATGGTGATGTTCAAAAGTCAAAATTTATTTAACGTCGGTGACAGTAACAATTAATACTAGCTATATATATGAATAGCTATTTACCGACCACAGTTACTTACCCTCTTGTCACTGAGAATATTCATTATATCATCAGGAAGTCTGGATAAGCACCATGTAAAACTGTAAAACATCTCATGTACATGTAAAATGAGTCATGTACAAATGGGATTTCCCGAACTGGAAGTGAGCTTTTTACCGGTGACGGACAAAGATAATGAAAGATCCGAAGGATCTGGACCACAAATAAGGTAATTATCAGTCAGAATATGCAATGGAGCAATACTGCTACTGGTAATGGATGAATCTCACCAAAAACCAATGAAAGAAGCTTGAAAATTGGGATATTCCCGAGAGTGAAGATGAAAGTGTACAACACTTGGCGCATGCGCAACCGGGGGAGAGTCGGGTAACTTCGGACATGCGGGTAAATTCGGACATACCATTGCAAACAGTGAAAATCCAGATGAGACGGCTCATAATGAGCCGTCTCATCAGGGTTTTCACTGTTTGGCCAGTTATTGTTTTGTTTTAGTTCCAGACAACTGACATATGAAGGAAAAATGTCACATTTACCCGCTGTCCGAAGTTACCCGACTCTCCCCTATAGTTTGGCAACAGACTAATTATCTAATGGCCAATGCAGGGTAATTTCTTGGAAGAAGAAACACTAACCCAAATCGCTTATCTGAATCTATCAGACGCACATAACCATAGTCCCTTTTCTCCTGAGCTAACTTCACGTCTTTTTCCTTCTCTCTCTTATCTACAGACAAGGCACCCGACTGCTGTCTTTTACCAATACTGCCAGTCTTTTTTGATTGATAGCCTGTTTCACCTAACCTTTTACTACGTTTAGAAGCTTCTACCAATGTACTCTGAACAGGATCTGCAGGCTCAAACGGAATATATGGGTTTTTCTTGGGATTCTGAACAATTCTTCTCTTTTTTAACTGTTTGACTTCTTCGCTTGGCGTAATTGTTGATTTTGCATCGCGTTTTAATCCTCTTAAATGATGACTGACACGAATTGTTGCTCTGAGGAACTGCCCAAAAACATTGTTCGACAGCATGTTGAAGGAGGCTGCCATCTTTGTTATGCTATTGACACGACAGCCGGGTAACCCGGTCCTTTTGTACTGTGACGGTATAAGGTCACGGATATAAATAGATATGCAAATTACAAACTCGGTAGTTTGTGATCGAGTAAATGTTGGGGTATATAAGCAAATAAACCGCCCTTGGTGGGTGAGCATGCTTTTCCACTGACGGGGTTTGTTTGCAGTTCGGCCCACGTTACATTTGGTGGCAGCGGTGGGATAAGGTCAACTGCCAGACCGGAGTTGCCTTACCCATGTCATTCCCAGGCCAGGTCTCGGGACGAGACTTCTCGGAGGGGGAAGTAATGTGACGGTATAAGGTCACGGATATAAATAGATATGCAAATTACAAACTCGGAAGTTTGTGATCGAGTAAATGTTGGGGTATATAAGCAAATAAACCGCCCTTGGTGGGTGAGCATGCTTTTCCACTGACGGGGTTTGTTTGCAGTTCGGCCCACGTTACAGTACTTTCCGCCTATATGAGGCGCACCGCCATACGGTGTATAAGGGTTAGTGTTATCTAACTAAAAAGTAACTAGACTAATAACACAGTAACTGTGAAAACTAATTCAACACTGTGAACACTAGAACTCGCACACTAGAACTTTTGAACAGTATTTACACTAGTATATATCTATCTTCCGAATTAGAATTAGAATTAGAATTTTATTTATTGCACAGATATACCCATTAAGGGTTAAGGGCAAATAAATACATTCATTACATGCAAACATACATACACAATCATACACAATAATAACAAATAATGAGTGGAAAAAAATGCTTCCAACTGGTCTTGAGACATAAGAGTCATGTTAAGATATGTTACATGAGCTTACAAATGAACCAACAGCTTTCTAAGTACTTTCGTCTGTGCTGGTCATAAGACTGATAAAAATTTCCCTATTTGAAACTGAATTTCCTATAGTTTTGCCCATAGTTTGGTACATTTTAGTTCGAAGTGGTTGATACTTAATACAATCACAAAATGCATGAACTTCATCTTCAATATCATTACAAGTGTTACATATTAAACCTTTCTCAACTTTTTTACCAGTGTATCTCCCACGCTCAATTTGAAGCTGATGGGCACTAATTCTGAAAGCCGCCAATGATTTTCTTTGCTTTCTATCTGGTAGAATTTCCAAGTATTTTTCAATTTTAAATGTGTGTTTTATCAGTTTATATGTCCTTAGCTTATCCATTTCAACATCAGAATGCATACGTTTTTCCCAATATAAGATAAATCTTTTTTTCAATTGCGCTTTTATACATGTAACTAATGAAGTTGCATTAAAAGTTCCTTGATTCTCCCAGACATGTGAAAACCCTAATTCAGTTAAAATATTCTTAATAAAACAGAGCCATGTACTTCTCGAAGCACGACTATTAAACTGTTCCCAATATGCCTTTGAAATAAGAGACTCACTTCCAGACTGCACGGTATGAATCCAAAAATTAATACAGCTTGCAATAACAGATATAATCAGAGGAAATTGGCCAAGTTCGCTTTGAACTGCGAACTTAGACGCCTTTGAATGCACACCTAAAACATATTTGGAAAACCGTGTAAATATTTTATCAAATTCATTAAAACATTTAAAGGACATGTCAAACATCTCGTCTAAGGTTTTCTTTTGATAACAGGATTTATATCCTACCCATATTTCACTATTATATAGAGCTATCGGTTTGATAAGTGAATCAAATATACGAAGAACTGCAGATGGCTTTATCGAACTATCAAAAATACTTTGTTTGATTGAAAACAAGGCTCTGCTAGCTTTTAAACTTAAATTCTTTTCAGCTATCAAAAATTTTCCATTAGCTGAAATTTCAGCTCCAAGATATTTATAAGAATTAATACATTCAAATATCGAATGTCCAATGATAAATTGGAAACTATCTTTACAGGCGCGACCATTTTTTGAGAAAACCATAATTTTGGTTTTATCAATATTAATTGAAAGCCCCCATTGTTTACAAAATTCTTGAACCTTAGTAATAGTATGTTGCAAACCCTCTGCTGTTGTAGATAATAACAATAAATCATCCGCATAAAGTAAATGACTAATTCTCGAATTTTGCAGAACTGGAACATCAGTTTCAGCAAAAGCATCACCTATATCATTAATAAATACATTAAACAACAATGGACTTAATACATTTCCCTGATGTACACCTTTAGTAATATCAATAGGATCTGACAAAAAACGATTACATTTTACTCTAGAATGACAATTGTAATACATTGATTTTATAACATTATATACTTTTCCAGTAATTCCAGCTTTCTGTAACTTTATAAAAAAAACATCATGCCAGACTGTATCGAATGCTTTTCGAAGATCGATAAAACATGTGAACAACTTACTTCCATTTTTAGCGTTTAACACATATTTATCAATAATAGTTCTTAAAATAAATATGTGGTCTGAAGTTCGATGATTTTTACGAAAATCTGCCTGCTCTTCTTTGAAAAAGGATCTCATTTCCAGTTCTGCGGAGATTCTATTATTTAGGACATGACAAAATAATTTACCAAGACAGCTGCTTAAAGTAATACCTCTGTAGTTATTAGGGTCAAACTGATTTCCGGTCTTATGTAGCGGGGTAACCATTCCCTCTTTCCAGGACTCTGGAAACATACCAGTATTTAAAATTTCATTAAAAGTATATGTAATTGATTTAGACAAAAAAGGAAGTGAGGATTTTATCATCTCATTTTTGATCATGTCATATGAGCTTGATTTATTATTTTTAAGCTTTTTAGCTGCAGCTAAAGTTTCCTTTTCATTTATTATATAGTCTAACTTACCTATTTGGTGAAGTATCTCATAATTATCAAGTTCTTTTTTTTATAAAATGTTTGTTGTCCTTGATCAATATTGTTTGTTTCAGAGTTAAGTAGACCATTAAAATGATCAAACCATTTTTGGTGATTTATTTTCTCTACATTGTCTGTAGGTATTGATTCCCTTTTTAATTCATCAATAAGTTTCCACGCCTTTTGTGGATCATTTTTCATAGCATCATTTAACATAGTTGCAAGATTTATTTTAAATTTCCTTCTCTTATATTTTGTTAATTTCTTATATTCTTTGTATTTTTTGTAGTACTTCATTCTCATGTTACTGTTCGTAGTATCTCTATTAAACGCATTTTTAACAGATTTTACCTCTTTTAACATTACGTGACAATCCTTGTCATACCATTCTTTATTTACTTTATGTGACTTTTTCTTTTTCTTCTTAAAGGTTTTCCTAGGCAATGCCATATCACCTGCAAACACGATTATGTCTGTTATCATGGCAACTAGCTCGTCAGCATTTTGATTATTGTTTTTTGTGAACGTTTGAAGTTTATCAAGTGTTTGCTGAATTACTTGAGAAGAAAACGCTTCTTGAAATTTGATCTTAGAAAGTTCATTCCATACAAAATTATCAGGAGCAAATAGTTTAACATTGGAATCCTCCAAACATATATTCTCATTGTAACATAAATCAGAACCTATTTTCAATTTTGCGCTTAACATGCAGTGATCTGAAAAAATATTAATATCATGAACATTCATACTATGAACAAAGTTCGATAAAGACCTACTGGCTATAAAGTAGTCAATTATACTACTACCACGGGGTGTATGACATGTATATTGTCCAGTTAGGTCTCCAAGTGTACGGCCATTCAAAATATATAATTGATTATCAACACACCTGTCAATCAACCATCTACCACTCTGATTCACAACCGAGTGATCACAGGATACACGAGGCAATATTACATCATAGGTATTATCGTGAGGGGTAGGTATATATGATTCATCATCTTTTGTATCAAATCCACACAGTCTCCCACTCTTGCATTTAAATCACCACAAATAATAATTTTCCCTTTACATGCAAAATACTTTATTTGTTTCTCAAGCTTTGACATAATATCCTTGCTGTTAACTTTACCATATGTAGAATTTAATGGTGGTAAATATACAAAAGCGATATACAGATCATTTAACATAGATGTAAATTCCTTTTGAATTCTTACCCATACTACATCACTGTCTGAAATTGGATCAAACTTAAATAAATGCCTCATGGACTCTTTGATAAGAACTGCAATGCCGCCTGACGGTTTACGAGCATTTTTATGTTTAACTCTGTCCTTATGAAAAACATAATAACCTGATAAATTGATGTCAACTGATTTATCAGCATGAGTCTCTAAAAGACCAATACAATCTGAAGAGTTTAAAACATTAATTACTTCAGGATCTTGTAACTTATTACATTTCATTCCATGACTCCTATGCTCAAGACCATTAATATTCCATGTACTTATTGAAAATATCTGATTTGTGAAACGTCTTTTCGTTTGCATTTTTAATTTATGATAAGAGTGACAAAAATTGTAAAACAATAAGCAAAGCGCATAAACAAGTGTTAAGTATTATGCCATCGACATTGAACTGTTGTCAAAATTTAAAAAAAAAATCATAAGAAAATGTGTGTCCCAAAAAGTCTCATTACTAGACCATTTCACTTACTATTTCAAATAACCATATGCCATATTAATAAATGAATTAATCATTGTCAAAACAACTGAAAGAGTCATACCATCACTGATATAACTTTTTCAGAATATCATATAACGTCTCTGATCTCTAATATCTGTAATATTGCCTATCATACTGCCTACGATAGGAGTAACCATTGTCCTTATAGTCATAGTCATTGTATCTTCTGTCACGGGTTGAATAGTCATCATAGCTAGCTTCATGTCTCCTTTCGCTTTCATGATAATAGTCTCTATCATTACGATCAAAACGCCACTCTAAATTGTTCCTCCCTCTGAATGTGTTGATTCCTCGTTCATGTCTTTCATGCTGTTTGTCATAACTTCTCCGTCTATCATAATTGTCTTTATATTCATATCGACTATCTCGTCGACTGTCTTACTCTGGAGCATCTGTACGTCGTCTATCGTTGTACCAGTGGTTCTTTCCCAGATAATTTCTCTCTCTTTCAGGTGTCTTATCGTTTTCTCTGCTAACATCGGCTGTTCCCTTATTACTCGACAAATTATCGATTGCCCTTTTTAAGTTGGTACCAAAATTAATCACCCCATTGTTGGACAAGTGAATCATGTCTGGTTTGTAGAGTGACTTTATAGGTTTCCCTTGTTCAGCTAGATTACTATGATCTAAAAATCTTATGTCTTTACAAATTTCCATGACTTTTTTCTCGCAACTCGCGTTAAACATAGAACAGTCAATGGATGACTCTCTATCCCCTACAGGTATTATTTTGGACACAACTAACTTTGCATCGGATGCTGTTTCTTTGAGATTTGATATTGCGTTCACCATTGAGTTAACGCAAAATTCTGTACTTTCTTTATCTCTTATGTTGTTTACTCCTGTATGAACTATAATAAGTTTAGCGTCTTTTACTTCATCTACATATGTTCCAATATCGTTGATCTTTGGAGGTCTAAGACGTCGGACGTATGTACTTGTTGATTTCCCTAGCAATGGTATATTTTATTGACCAGCAATAGAGTCACCAATTAAGCAAACTTTCTCCTTTCTGTTTCCTGGCCTAGCTTGTTGCTTTCATTTATTGTTTGATGTCTTATTTTCTTTTGATTCAGTTTCTTGTCCCGTTCCACTAGTCTTCTGCTGCAAATCTTTGGTATGCTCTGATACAACCTTTGCAAATGTTATCTCTACCTCGTCTCCAGTCTCCTCATCCTCATTATCCTGCGTCTGTGTTGATTTTGAGTATATACCATCTTTCACCGAGCAACCTGTTGTGTTCTTTTGCCTCTCATTTGAAGTGAATATTCCAGCTTCTGAAATGGCACCTATACTTTTTTCCATGTCTCCCACTTCCTCTCTGGTCCGCTTACTTTCATTTCTAACTTCTGAGATGGCTTCATAAATCTTCCTCCCTACATTTTGAATTTCATCACAATTCTTCTTACTGGCAGTAGCTGCTTTATCCAGGTTTTTCTTTATATCAGAGCATGATGTTTCAATTACATGTAATGACGACTTCAATCCATCTACTCTACAATTTACATTCTTTTTATCCGTAGAGAGGTCCTTGATAATGGTAGACTGCGACTCGGAAATGTCTTGTTGTTTGGAGGCTATTTCGTCTAGTTTTCGCGTTACATCTTGATTAAGCTTCATATTATCCTCCATGGATATGCTTGCCTGTGCTATCTCCATTCTACTACAAGCATTCTGCTTATCCGCATTTATCTCTTTCTTGATACTAGATAACGTTTCTGAAAAGAGTAGTTGCTGTGATGTTATTTCTTCCAGCTTCTTTGTCACATCTATTTTAAACTTCAGATTATCTTCTCTTGATTGGTTTATGCCTAGCATGACTGTTTCTAAGACGGTTTCCATATTTTTCATCACCCTTATAATCTGATCGCTCTCGGTTAGAGTTATTTGTTTATCTTTACCACTACACATATTGTCTTTCACCTTTGCTGCATTATTATCAAAAGAAGAGCCATTGATGCAACCTGGGACAGGGGTATCTGATTTGTCCTAAAATTGCTTCCTTTTAGGGGTAGAGGTCAATTGTGTATCTGCTAACTTTGTATCCTTCGGTTGTTGTTCCTGTACTTTTCCTATCACTATCACTTTGGGCTGCATTTTTGGACCAAGTGTACTGTCAGTTGAAGTACCTTCTGTGCACTTCAGGTTATTTCCCTGGTTGTTTGCGCCTCGTACTGCTAATTTATCTGCTTCTTCGTTGCCGGAAATGCCCCTATGCCCGGGAACATGATTCCATGATATTGATACTTTGCTTTCATTAACTAAGTGTAGTAACTGTACCCATTCTTCTTTATTCTTCACCGACTCCCCTGTTGACGTTTTCCAACCATTCTTGACCCAGTTATCAGACCATTGTGTTATACCTTGAACAACATACTTACTGTCAGAATTTACAATTAATTTTTCTATCTTGTTAGCATCAGCTATTTCAATTGCTTTTATTGCTGCTCTTAATTCTGCCTTGTTATTAGTGGCTCCTTCCTCTGTGGACATGGTGTAACTCCCATTCCAAGGGTGGTCTACTCCCCAATATATTCCATAACCAACTTTTGCAGAATTCGAACCATTCCTCGGGCAGCTACATCAATAAATACCGTTGTAGCTTCACTTTCTTGATCGCTGTATACAACCTCGACCAGCGCATCAGCCTCGTTTGGTGTTTGACTTTCGCTCATACTGATGATTTCATTTTTCCCGGCATATGCATGATATAAAGGGGCCTGCTTTTCATAATCTGACTTTGAGAGGGTTATCTGACCATCAATCACTTGAAATTCATGAATACCAGCACTCTCCACTGCTGATTTGGCTTCGCTGCACGTGATGTACCCCTTATACTTCGCATTTGCAAACCCTAAAACGGACTCGCTCGCCTGCGTCCAATTTATGAAGATCCCTACCTCTTTCCCGTTCGAAACTGCATAGAAATTGTATTTCGGTCTTCCTGTTGGCATCTTTGACTCGTAATAACTTCGAAACCATTGAATGTCATGCAATAAAATCATAGCTCCGCGTAATTCATACAAAATACCATCGATTTAATCTTCTTTGACCATGTTTCACTTCTTTCTGTCACTCAAATCTTCTTTTAAAACTTTTTGACGTTTCTAAATTCAAAAATGTCAACCATATTGTTTTTTCGTGACGTCACTCAGACGTCCGTTACGTCTTAACCCCCGAGGGGGACAACAGACGGGTTCCGGCGAACCAAGTGCTGAAGGGGGTTAGCTGGAACAAATGTATAGGAAAGTGTGTGAAATGAGTTTGTACAGTGCGATAAAGAGTGATAGTATAGTTAAAAGATAAAAAACAGAAATTGGTGTTTAGGGAGAGACATGGATTACCTGGCAGACAGCACTGCTGAACTGCACCAAGGTAGGAAGGACCGGTATGTAGGGTGGGAGGGCATTCCAATGGATGATAGTCCTAGGGAAGAATGTGAACATGTAGTAGTCTTTAGAGGGTTATCATGCGAACCAACTAAATGTTTTGTACCACTTCAAAAACTTAGGGTGAGGTTGGGCCTGTTAAATCGATTTAAGCCCCCAGTAATTCTTTACTGACCGTTCCAAGGCGGTAGTTCTGTTGTGGTTCTCTGTTGCCTGTTTTTAGTGTCAGAGTTTCTGTGATGTTTTACCTTATGTATGTTCTTATTATTTTTGGTTCGGTTTGGGTTGCTGAGTGGCCACCTTTCGGGAACAAGCTGCTCACTCGGTTGGCCATATGTTCTCTGTATCTTGATTATTTGTAATCTTAGTTGTTTCCAACTATGGTTTGAGGGCTGGATTTGGATTTTGATTGTTTCAGTTCCTGGTCTTTGCATACTTTTTACTTTTATAAGTTGGGATTTGTCGGTATGAAAGTGGATGAATATGTCTTAACTGTCTAGTGTTGCGAACAAGGTACTCAGATGCAGGAATTGCAACAAGGTCATATGTGACCTTGTACATCATTATAAGACGGCAATCTATACGTCGTTGGTCTAGGGGGCGCCAATTCAGGTCCTTCAACATAGCAGTGACGCTGGATGTGTAATTATAATCTCTTGTTGCCCACCTGACAGCCCTTCTTTGGACCGCTTCCACTTTATGTATATCAGTGGCAGTGTGGGGGACCATACTGTTGAAGCGTACTCCAACTGTGGCCTTACTAATGTTTTGTAGGCTACTGATTTCAGGTCCTTATTATGGACCCGAATCTTTCTTTTCAGAAATCCAAGAGTCTGGTTAGCGCTCTTGGTTACATTATCAATATGGGTACTCCAAGTTAGGTCATCCGAGATGGTGACCCCTAGATATTTTGCAGATGTAACACTATCCAGCTCACTATCATGTAAGAAGTATTTAGTCTGAATGGGGTTTTTGAGACGAGTGACATGAAGGACCTGACATTTAGAGGGGTTAAAGTTCATATCCCACATCTTTTCCCATTGTTCTAGGCTGAGTAGGTCCTTTTGGAGGACCTTGCCTTCGGACGGTGAGCTAAAAGCAAGGTACATTGCAGTATCATCTGCAAAGAGCCTTACTCTTGATTTGACCTGCTCTGGTAGGTCATTGATGTATGCAAGGAAGAGAATTGGTCCGAGAACTGAGCCCTGCGGGACGCCAGAGGAGACTGGGATAAGGTTTGAATTTAGTCCATTAATTACTACAGCCTGCTTCCTGTTATCTAAAAAGTCCTTAATCCATTGTAGGCTGGCTCCTCTGGTACCATAGTGATGCAGTTTTTGGAGAAGTTTTTCATGGGCAACTTTGTCAAAAGCCTTACTAAAATCTAATAAAATCAAATCAGTCTGTTCGCCCATCTGCATAGTTTTAGACAATTCATCAATCAGCATGATAAGCTGCGTCTCGCAGGATCTCTTTTCTCGGAACCCATGCTGTAGTTCATAGAGAATGTTCAGTTCAGTGAAGTGTTTAGATAGGCTAGATGCAACAATGTGCTCTAGTACCTTACAGAGGACACAGGTCAAAGATATGGGCCTATAGTTAGCGGGGTCGGCTTTGTCCCCTTTCTTGAAAATGGGGGACACATTTGCCTCTTTCCAAATATCTGGTAGTTTTCCAGTATCCAAGGATCTTTGGAAAATCAGCTGCAGGATGGGAGAGAGCTCTTTGTGTAATGATTGTAGTACAATGGGTTTCAATTTGTCTGGTCCTGCTGCCTTGTGTGGGTTCAAGCCTGTGAGGAGCTTGTCAATGCCTTCAGCTGAAATGCTTATGTCTGGCATTTTGGGTAGGTACTGGGCTGGAAGGGGAGTTCAACACCGGAATCGTGCAAGTCCTGCAATGACTTTTGGGCCAGGGACTTAAGACTTACTGGGGTCTTGAGGCTAAACACTGACTGAAACTGATTATTTAGGGTATTGGCCTTATCTATTTCAGAAGAATAAGTCTGTCCGTCCTTTCTCAGGGAAGCAATGCCAGTAGAATCCTGTTTGGAGTGCTTGAGCAGAGAGCAGAGTTTCTTTGTTTTGACCTTTGGGGGTTCTTCCATACTTTGGTCATCCCTTGCATCATTGAGACCTAGGATATCGCCTAGGTACTTTTCATAGGCCCTTTCCGAAACCCGCCGTACTAAGTGTTTGTATTCGAGAAATTTGTTATGGTCGTATGGTCTACCGGACCTGGACCAGCGTCTGTATAACTTGTCTCGCTTACGTATTAAGCGGCGGATTTCTTGGTTGATCCAGGGGAGCCCATCCCGGGTACCAACTTTCCTTACAAGGATAAAGGTGTCTATACCTTGCTGAAGTTTGGAAGCAAACTTATCCCACATGGTCTGAACATCTGTGGTAGCAAGGTCAGACTGTGTCATTTCTATGTGGAAATCCCTCATGGACTGCTTAAGCTGGTCCCAATCTGCTTTCTTATACAATGGGACATTACGTGGGACCTGCTTCGTTGCTTCAGGTTTAACTTTAACCTTGGCCATTACAATGTTGTGGTCTGAAAGACCAGGGGTAACTGAGATGTTGTCCACGAGGGTTGGGTTTGTTGTGAAAAACAGATCTAAAATATTTTGACCTCGAGTTGGAGAGGTCACCATTTGCTCAAGCATACAGTCACTAAAAGATTCAAGGCATTCCCTGTAGAAGGTCGGATGACTACAATCTGATTTGGCTTGAGATGTTCCCAGTCAACATTAGGAAGATTAAAGTCTCCCAGAAGCCAGATTGTTGAATTCGATTGTTTAGCTAGGGTAAGTGATTTATTCAGTTCGTCAATACTGGACTGATCTAGTTCGTGAGGCTTGTAATAGGCTCCAGTCAGAACTGATTTGGATCCAGTAAGGTTCAACTGGACCCATAGGTTTTCACAATCTGTTTTATATACAGGCTTTTCTTCTGAGATAAATTTGGAGTTAATAAGTATGATAACTCCGCCACCTTTCTGATCTACTCGGTCAGGCCTGTAAACTGTAAAACCGAGCTCGGATGGGAAGTATATACTATCATACATATCGGGTGTAAGCCAAGTTTCTGTCCCGACGATAATGTCGGGTTTGTAGAATTCAACGTAACTGAAAAACTGGGGCTTTTTCTCCTTGATTGACTGGAAATTAATAAGTGCTATTGTCAAGGGGATGTCAGAATTTAAAGTCATGGGTTTAGACTTTCTCTTTGAGGGTGCGGATGTGATTATGGGGTTAAAATTGTCTGTAAAATCTAATGCACTGAATTGATTGTCAGTTGCAAAGGAACTCAGATCCGTAGAGGATCCGACAGAGTAGTTCATGCTGTTAGATTTAGTACAGTGCCATGAACAGCTAGAATTTGAGAGGTAATCATACAGTGATTCACCTACTCTCTGACAGGGTGCATGAAACCACTTGTTACAGGTGTCACATTGGAGCCCTTTATGATCATATGTGACAGGGGACAAGCATTTGCCACATGGGTAAATGGTCACACAGGTCCTTTACTGTTGCAGACCCTTAAACTCTGAAGCCAGAGGTCGTGGGTTCGAATCCCGCCCGAGGCGAAATCTTCCTATGTCCGAACGCGTTTTTCTAGCATCATTTGCAGGGATGGTGCTAACTAGTGTGCCGTCCTTCGGATCGGGACGTTAACTGGAGGCCCCCTGTGCAGGGAGAGTCATCCCCTGTGCAGGTTAAAGATCCCTACTATAGCTACATGGCTATACGTAGGCTTTCGTCCTGCATCACCGGAGTGTACAAAAGAACACCGTCTGTGTCCCCTTCGGGGGTTAAGGCGTAAATGGAAGAAAGAAAGAAAAAAACTCACTGATTCAGTGATTGTCCGGCTTCTTAGCCACAACCGAACATGCAAAACGATGGAAATCCTAATCTTTTCTCTGGCATTCAGCACTACAGTACTGTGTTATATAACAGCGCGAACAACGTTTAAGGTCTTTTCCTTTTTAAGGTTGACATTTGCAATTAGCACAAACACTTTTCTGCACACCCGATAGAAAATGCATTTTTTTTCACCTGGGATAGAAAATCTTTTCTTGCACACAGGATAAGGATATCCGCGTGCTTCCCCTGTACCTACAAATCTTATCTCACCCATGTTATCTCACCCAGGACCGGATAAAAATCACGAGCATTCAATGCATTGGTTGTAATGAGGGTCACGTATCTGCGTCGTCAAGTGAAGTTGGCGTTTTAGATGATTACGTCACGAAGACGGCAAAATGACGTCAGTTTATGCATGCCAGACATTGACGGAAAGAACCGAATGGCGATCGTTGAAAGCGGCGCCTTGTTTTAAAATCAAATAGAAAGCTCCAAGGCACTAAAATTACACATTTTAACAAATTTTAAGATAATACAAAACGTGGTGTGCAAGAAAAAGTATATATGAGCCGCGACACGCAAAACCAACAATGTGGTTGTACGCCCAGCGCAGACTCAGATCAGCCTGGGCATCCGCTTAGTCTAACCAGAGTCTTCCCTAAGCGCTTAAAGGGTAGCTAAGGATCTAAGCTACCTTCGTACGGACAGCCAAGACTCTGATCAGACTGGGCGAATGCCCAGGCTGATCGGAGTCTGCGCTGGGCGCACAACCACTTTGTTGGTTTTCTCGCGTCGCGGCTCATATCATGGGTGTGAGGTGTGGATAGAAAAATCCTTCATTCGGGATCACTGTTCGTCATCACTCGGCAAGCCTCGTGATGCCGAACAGGGACCCTCGTGACGGATTTTTCTATCCACAGCTCATGCCCATGAAAGATACTTATAATCTTACCATGCTGTTCTGACCCAGGACCGGAAAAATCACGAGCTGCCAATGCATTGGTTGTATAGGAGCTCACGTACCTGCGTCGTCAAGTGACGTTGGCATTTAAGATGATGACGTCACGAAGACGTTAAAAATGACGTCAGTTTATGCACGCCAGTCGTCGACGTAAAGGGCCGAATGGCGGTTGTTGAAAGCGGCGTATTCTTTCAAAATCAAATTGAAACCTCTCAAGCACTAGCAAGTTTTGAAGTTAAAACAAAACGTGGTGTGCAAGAAAAAGTATCTGTCGTGGGTGTGAGGTGTGGATAGAAAAATCGTCACTCGGGATCACTGTTCGGCATCCCACCCATGATAGATACTTATAATATTGCACATACCATCGCCACTGTCAAGACCAACAGCTGTTGTGCGAAGTATTTCCTGAAGGATTTTTGTTCTCGGGCCAAATCAGCACCAGAAGTTGAGTTTTTGACTGGTGTCTGGTTTTCCAAAGACACCACGCTTCTGCTATTACTACCACAAGATAAGGCCAGTAGGTTTCCTGCACTAAGACTAGTATTTTCCAGTTCTTCAGCACATTCACGACTGGAGGAAGCAACAGAATCCTGTTCACAAGGAACGGCAGCAATCCCTTCAACTTCTGGTGCAGCCAAATCTGGTTTTCCAGCTGACTTCTTTTCCAGAAAGCGTCTGAGTCTTTGCTTAGAACGAGCTAACGCAGAGGGAGATTTCTTCTTCCTACGACTTATTACTGGGTTCACAGTAACATGTCCGGTTACCTCGCTGTCGTCTTTGGCTTTGTTCGAAGATTCGGCGCGAAGTTTAAAGTTTAGCTAGTGATAAAGAATCCAGACTCTGCATGAGTTTCCACCAGAACCGGTTTTCCCTATCATTTTCCAGACTGTTGATGACTTCACAGATCGGTTTTGGAATAACACTGGGAAATGCATCCATTATTTATCAAAAATTATTTATCATTATTATTTAACTAAAAAGAAAGAAAAGTTAAAAGAGAAACTAGACTGGTTCTCTCCCACAAGTATTCGGCCATAAATATTGACAACTTGAGACCAGTTTAAAGAGAAACGAGAAACGATTGCATCATCTAACAAGCTAGTTCTGACGAAATGTCGCCAGAGAAGTCAAGCCACATTGTGAAAGTTCATCTGAAAATTTGAAAGTTCTAGGAACAGTATTTTAAGGGAACCCTCATTTTCAGAGTATAAGTTACTTAAGTCAATCCTGTGCTATGCTCAGCGTGTGAACCGAGGTAAATAATTCATAAGCAACACTGTTGGTCTTTAGGTACCACATATACATAGATTGGATTGGATTGATTTGATGCTTAACGTCCGCGGTAAACAGCTATGGTCATGTCGGGACGGTCAGTTAACCTAACCACACTATTCCTCAGCAGGTTTAGATCTCCTAAGCGGTTAACCAGTACTAAGTGCACATACTTCCGCCAGTAACTGACAACTGCCCTTCTTGAATCAGCGGAAGGAGAAACGAAAGTATGTGACCAGACCGGGTTTCGAACCCAGGACCTCTGACTTATGAGTCAGGTGCCCTACCGATTGCGCTACGCGGCCCGGCCGATATACATAGAATAAAAAAAATCCACATGCTCACCGTCATATTATAAGAAGACAATCTACAAAAGGCGGAGTTTCAGCCAATGTTAATTTTACATAGGAATCTGCCCACGCTTAGATTTTTTTTTCCATATACATAGAATAAAAAAATCTAAGCGTGGGCAGATTCCTATGTAAAATTAACATTGGCTGAAACTCCGCCTTTTGTAGATTGTCTTCTTATAATATGACGATGAGCATGTGGTTTCAGATTTTCGTTTCGGCTATTTTTAATGGAGTTGTGGCCCTCGCTGACTCAGACCTTGTCCCCGTATGCCACATCCTCGAAACTGTGCCAAATCTTCATCATGAGCTAAAGATATGCATTTGATTTTTGTTCTTCAATTGGCTTATTTATTGTCATTTTCAGCATTTTTCCAACTATTGAACCATTTGAACTAGTGAGCTGATTTTTGGTGTGCTTTTAGTATTTGGTAATTTGATTATTCTGATTACAGTTAGAATGTACTGGATTGATTACTGACAGATTTATTTCCCTTTCAGCTAATAGGAGATAACGGGAATCCCCGGAGTGACGTCATCGGATGATCACGTGGGTAGATTGGTTGGCAAAAAGATAGCGACAGACAGTGGTCTCCTATAGAATTTTGCTGAAAATTAACCTCTGAAAAGCGTAAAATATAGTTAAGAAAGCTGCGAATAAATAGAAACCGATAAAACCAGTGCAAATATTGTTTTAATCGCTTGTCGCGCGAAAAAAGAGAGTTATTTAATATTATTTAAAGTTATTTAATTACTCGACATACATTGACTCGCTTCGGAACAGGACTTTTTCTATTAGTAACTTTGACTTAAAAAGAAAAATAAATAAATGAAATAAAAATACAATAAATCGGAGGTACTAAAGATCAGTATTTTAACCTTTAAACCTTTTCGTTAATCAAGGTGATTATTAAATAGAACACGGGTAATAGAAAATGAAAGACAATAAAATATAGAAACTTGTGTCCAACGAGAAGTAATGCAAAATTAATAAAACATATTGATCTGATTTAGGGTAAGAAAATGTAAAAAATATAAATAAGTAAATGGATTTATATTCATGACTGCGATTGAAAAGAGAATGTTATAAAACGATAAAGGATAATATACCCGTATAAGCAGAGAACCTTCTGTTTTGAAATTACTATCAGTAATTAGCACATTATTTAGTCCGAGCTCGTGACATCTGAACAACAATTTCTCTCTCTCTCTCTCTCTCTCTCTCTCTCTCTCTCTCTCTCTTTCATTGTTTGCTCTTTATATTTTATTAGCGGACAAGCATATTAATATTGAAATATCATAGATTATAATAATCGAGTTTTATTTGATATTTAAATTAGCCACACCGCCAAAAACAGTTGGTTATATTATACAAGTTAATATGACATTGTCACTGTAGGAAACCAGCGGCGTTCTTTGAAATATGATAATTAAAGACATTCCTTATCAAAAGACCCGCTGAATACCGGATACATTCATTATAAACAATCGGTTTAATTTCAAAATGTACACCAGATTCAGACACATTATTTTAGAGTATCCATGCTAAAACGTACATCTAAAAGCACTTCATGTGGAACCAATTTAAAATAAATTAGGAGAGAGAATAGAACAATATTTCTCAGCGTTATCATTTATATAAAAATATGCACTATAATGCGCAAAATACACGGCATGATTAATTACATAGTTTAATATCACCCAATATACGTTCAATATAGCGTGATTGATTATCGACTTTTTGCCAACCAGTGTGGGGAATACCTTGGAAATCCTTATCGATGACGTCACCGCGTTTTCTCCTATAGATATTCCCTTAAATATGAAAAAGTAACTCCAAAACTATTCATATAAGAAGGCTGAATTTTCATAAAATTTTAATGCAAAATTCATTTTTCATCAGATTCATATTAGGAGAGTAAGGCACTTTGTTATTTTGTGGGTATAAAGTCTTGATGTTTTCGGCATTTTGTAAGGGCTTAAAGTTGCAGTCAGCTTATGCATCTTAGGGCATGGTGCAGATTAAATTTTATTTTTTGTCTTTTGAGATCAGAGGATGTATACTGAGAAATCAAAAAAGAAATGAATGGTTTAGACTCGTATTCTAGATCATCGCATTATATTCATTTGGACCCCTTTATGATACTAATTAGTCTTTGTATCGACTGCCGTATTAAAATTAAGGAATAACCGTATGTTTTTTTCTGGCTTTCGTCATCAGATCATGTCAGGGTCACCGATGAGGCTTGAGTAGTCGAAACTTCGAAATATAACCCATTTTCCTTCTTTCAAGTGTGTGCTTTGCTCTAAAAAGAAACTCCAGAGGAAAACATACTGCAATTTTAAAAATGTTAAAAAAGCAGCCGTATCAAAGACTGTTTAAATACATCAAAAAAGGGTTCAAATCTATGAAACAATCTGTCTAGCATTTGAATGTAGGTAGTTCATTACTTCCGATTTCTGAGAATATGCCCACTGAAATGAAAGGATCGAAAGTACAAAATAAACTACACTATACTGGCTAGATACCAGTTGTGGCCGCCTGCCAGTGGTGGCCGTTTGCGTTCTGCATCGCAATTACGTATTAGTTGCGTTTCAGAATCGGCCATTTTGCAAAAGGAAACAAAACAAACGCCTACCAAAAAGATTGGTAAAACTCTCTCCCTGGGACGCAAAAGGTAAACAATTTCCCGAAGCTCCCCTCATGCCAGCACCAGGGGCGGATCCAGGATTTCTGGTTGGGGGGGGGGGCTTCAAGCTGGGGATCCAGAGGGCCGCTAGGGCCCCTGGTGGGTCCAGGGCAAAGCCCTGGCCAGGGGACAGGGGGCCGGAGGCCCCCGGAAGCTCCTGCGTTTTAGCCATTTCTAAGTGGTTCAGAAAGGTTTCCAGAACCCCATCTATCCGTTCTCAGGGTAAACAATTTTATGTATTATACTGGAATCCTAATTTTTTTTAATCTTTGAATTGAGATTTCTATGTTTGCGAGCGGAGCGAGCAAGAAAAAAATCAGACGTTTAAAAAAACAGCTATAAATCATTAAAAAACTTTGCTTTGGCGATTTAAGGGGGGGGGGGCGCCGGGTGCGCCCCCCTTGAATCCGCCACTGAGCACCAATACATTTCCGGGGGACTACAAGCCTTGACATGCACATAAATAAACAAAAAATAAACATGTACATGTTGCTGTATTGATATTTACCTAACAAAAAAGGTATATAACCTGCAACCTACCTGAAAAAAGCATTTAAATTCTTGTAAATCACAGAACACGTGTAACCATTATTATTGCTTTTTTCGACGTAATGATTAGCGTATGCCTACGTTATAGCTACGTCACAATTTTAAAGTCCGTTTCTGATAACTGTTTGTGTTGCTTGTATTCCGCCTCTGCCGAACGCCCTAAAATGTTTAAATGTGACAAAGACCACCAACTAACAACGACATATCATCAAAGTTTAAACCCACTACAAGTTTTTGGAAAATGCATCATTCAACGCAGAGCAGTCCTGATGGCCACCACTGGTACGTTACGTTCGTATTTTAATGCTCGTTGGTGACCTAGTTTGAGGGTTAGTCACAAGCACACATAATAGTCTATTTCAAAAAAATAAATCAGTATTATAGCGGCATTTAAAACATAAAATGGCCACCACTGCTAGCCTGCCAGTAGTTGTTGTACGTAGAAGCGTGTTACTGCCGCCACACGGCACAACTCCAGCTGTAACGAATGCAAATAGAAATAAAAAATGAGTTCATAAAACATTCATAAGAAAGAATATGGGTCAGGCTACGTAGCTTTGGCTAATAAATCCTCATTAGTAATCCTGTAATGGCCTGGCATCGAAAGCTGGAGGAAAACATACTCTATTTGTTTATAATTTTTTAAGCACGCTATCGATTCAAAAACTAATATATACTAAAACGGGGGTCCAAATCAATAAATTGTCTAGAATATATTGGAAGACCATTTATTAATTCCGATTTTCCAATAAAATAAGTGGTTTTTATCATATGACGTCGCATCTGAGTGTAATAAAGCCATGCATTAAAAATGATAATCCACTAGTGGATTAAATATGCAAATGACGTTGTAACGTTATACGTTGGTGTCCATTAAAACGTCGCGTTTTCTAATGGCGAAATCATGGCGTTGTAGTGCAAATTTTGCTAATAAAATGCGATTTTAGTGTCATGTGATAAATAGAATCTTGCATTCGTGCTCCTGTATCATTGAATTTATTAAACTTGTTGGGGAAAACCGATAAGATGCTCGGCAAAGCCTCGCATCTTATCTTTTTCTCCAACTCGTTTAATAAATTCAATCATACATGAGCACTCATGTAAGATCCTTTATTTCGTGCATATGCGTGATTGCAAAGATCACATAGTATGAGTAATCACGCTTCGCATTCACAGTCTTGGTCCTTTGCTGTCTGTAGTGATATGTTCGATATGTCCTTAATAATAATATTGAAGCAGATGCATCTTATATTTTGGATGCGATCATCCATAGCTGACCTTACACCATATGCTTCCCTTCACTGACTTACAAAAGCGCTATCCATTTAATTCATTTAATAAACACGATAATTAATTCAGTTATTAGAGAGACAAAAAGATGGAGCATGTAAAAGGGAAAAGAACACATTTCTCAGCAGTTTCATATACCCCGCAGCTCACAAATGGGGGTGGGGGAGAAGGTTGGATATTAAGTGTTTCTTGCCATAATCTGCACTTTGATCTGAATTGTGGATGTACTTTAGCTGGCACCATATCGTTGCACGCTGGGTTTAAATAAAAACAAAAAGAAACAAAAATCTCACGTAGCAACAGATAAAGTATGCTTTTAAACATATGTTACAGGAAGAATTAGGCACATCCCTAATGATGTGTTTACATTTTGTAGATACACATATCCCTAATGGTGTGTTTTCATTTTGTACACAAATCCCTAATGATGTGTTTTCATTTTTGTACACACATTCATAATGATGTGTTTGTATTTT
Source organism: Ctena decussata (assembly GCA_963989385.1). Taxonomy (NCBI): domain Eukaryota; kingdom Metazoa; phylum Mollusca; class Bivalvia; order Lucinida; family Lucinidae; genus Ctena; species Ctena decussata. The sequence goes on along the minus strand of OZ022511.1, from coordinate 2,446,537 downwards.
GTATATACAGCCCTAATGATGTGTTTGCATTTTGTACACGAATCCCTAAATATGTGTTTGCATTTTGTAACCGTTGCCGTTGCATAATAGGTTTCTTAAGTTTCCATTACAAGCTTTGTCCAAGGAAAAAAAACCGTGAAACTGGCACTTAAATGTCCCAAAAGAGGTATTTGGTCTGTTGTTCCTTCATTGATGATTGAAACGTAACCAGACATAGTCGCGGTAACAGACGATTTCTATTATTGTCAAATTTTGTCCCCCGGATTATTTCCACTTCCCATTTCTGGTATAATCAAATTGTGACGGTAGAAGGTCACAGATATAAATAGAAATGCAAATTACAAACTCGGTAGTTTGTGGTCGAGTAAATGTTGGGGTATATAAGCAAATAAACCGCCCTTGGTGGGTGAGCATGCTTTTCCACTGACGGGGTTTGTTTGCAGGTCGGCCCACGTTACATTTGGTGGCAGCGGTGGGATAATGACAACTGCCAGACCGGAGTTGCCTTACCCATGTAATTCTCAGGCCAAGTCTCGGGACGAGACTTCTCGGAGGGGAAAGTAATGTGACGGTAGAAGGTCACAGATATAAATAGATATGCAAATTACAAACTCGGTAGTTTGTGGTCGAGTAAATGTTGGGGTATATAAGCAAATAAACCGCCCTGGGTGGGTGAGCATGCTTTTCCACTGACGGGGTTTGTTTGCAGGTCGGCCCACGTTACAAAATTCTTGTCTCGTGATGGTTCTTTGCCTCTGCCTCAGAAATATTTACATGTACAAAAATCTGTAAAAAAATTGTATCAAATCAAAGGTGAGGTACAATTTCAGGGGATATACATATGCCAATTCATTTTTTGCCTCCCTTATCAGTGGGGTCAATTTTTAAAGGAAAGAGTTTTCTCCTCCGGGATATATTAATTCTTGTAACAGCAGGCCCCATTTTGCAAGGGTTTCGTTCTCCAGGGAAGCATACAGGAAGTCATTTAAGGTAGGGTAAAGTCGGGTAAAGTCGGACAGCGGGTAAATTCGGATAGTGACATTGTTTCTTTTATATGCCAGTTGTTTGGAATCAAAACAAAATTAACTGGGCGAACAGTGAAAATCCTGAGGAGACGGCTCATTATGAGCCGTCTCTTCTGGATTTTTACTGTTTGCAATGGTATGTCCAAATTTACCCGCTGTCCGAAGGTACCCGACTATACCGGGGTGGTCCGGTTGTGCGATTGTGCTGCGTGTAACTTCTGGTACCGGGGCGTCCTACTGATTTGGATAATAGGAGGGCAAGGGCCTACTGTGCTTGCAGTAGGTGCGGGTAGGGGTTGTTTGGACATTTTTTTCTCTCGTCTATCATTTACCTCCTTTCTCCCTCTCTCTGGGAGACGGCCCGACATAGACTGAAATAATGTCTGAAAGGGCCTTTAAACCCAAAACAACCAACCAACCCGACTCTACACTATTCCCCGTTACAAAAATGGCGAAAGTAGCCATACACCAATAACCTGATTCTTCTGGAATCTGCTGTTAGTGTTTGCAGCAAGGACATGTGTTTTGTGAGTATGGGGGTTCTAACCCCTATGCTGAAACTATACCCATCAATAATATTATGAAAAAAATATTGTATATAGATAATGAAAGTAACACAAAATCCTCCTGGCGTAACAACTTTGTGAGGAATTTAAGGCCATCATAGCCTTCTTTTTGCAGTTTCTTTATAGTCAAATGGGGTACCTGAGGCCCATCGGGAAAAGGTTAGTCCACTTCAATGCTAAAAGGAGAGCCAATCTGACACCATGAGAAGCCTAGAGTCTTCTTTGGTAATAGACTCCCATCGTATCTAGGACACATTATTTTGAGAGCATATTCCATCATCTCCTTTCGCTGCCTTGTCCTATCCTTATTCGAAAACTGAACTACCCATTTACTGCTCCGTTGTAGTTCAAGGTATTTTGAGTTTTTCAGTCTCAGACTAACTGAATAGCAATTCAGACCAGCGAGTTTCTATACCATAACCAAGCAACTCTAGCCACTTGACCTCGAACCTCCTTATAGCCCTGATAAAGAGGGTTACTACAGTTTGTACAATGCAGTTACATTTGAAAGTTGTAGAGTCACATAAGCGATTCGGGCCATTTATGGCTATTTTGTTAATTTTACGAGACACATTTGAGCCGCAACACGACAAAACCAACAAGGTGGCATGTGCACCCAGCGAAGAATCATATCAGCCTGGGCATCAGTCCAGGCTGACCAGAGTCTTCATTGTGCGCTTAAAAGGTAGCGAAAGGTCTAAGCTACATCCTTGCCGACAGCAAAGACTCTTCTCAAACTGGGCGGATGCCCAGGCTGATCGGAGTCTTCGTGTGGCGCACATGCCACTTTGTTGGTTTTCTCGTTTAGCGGCTCATTTTATCTGTGCAAACAAACGCTTGAAATACGTTTTCAAACAGGCCCTGTTGTAACGTATAGGGCTACGCTTGAATAGAGCTACTGCGTATTTTTTTATTCGGAGCATGACATGTTTTCTTCGCAGGAAGCATCCAGGGTTTGGTAATCTTAATTGAGTGTCACAAGCATGTTGAATGTTAATTATAAGTTGTTCATTGGTCTGTTGGTTCCCTTTATCCGCCTCTGAGACTGAAATCATGAATTTCTTTTGAATGCATTCGATAAGTACTGGAAACTATCTGCGGCAATGCGCTTGGAAATAACCTAATCAACTCTAGAGTTATGGTCCTTGAATTATAGTCGATCGAATTACAAATAGTCTAGCTCCGTCTCTGCAAAACAGTTTCTGCCCAGGGTCTTCACTGTTTGACACTCATCAACTCTGCAATACCTCTTGTTTTCATCTTATCTAAAAGTGCAGAGGCTGAGTAAGATATACAACATTGCAATATATTGGTTGGTTGATTTGATGCTTAACGTCCACGGTAAACAACTAAGGTCATGTCGGGACGGTCAGTTAACCTAACCACACTATTCCTGGGCAGGCTTAGACCTTCTAAGCTGTTAACCAGTACTAAGTGCACATACTTTCGCCAGTAACTGACAACTGCCCTTCTTGAATCAGCGGAAGGAGAAACGAAAGTATGTGGCCAGACCGGGATTCGAACCCAGGACCTCTGACTTACGAGTCAGGTGCCCTACCGATTGCGCTACCCGGCCCGGCCATTGCAATATAGAAGCTTATATTGGTCTATTCTGTGCTATGCAATCAGGTCACTGTCTCTGAATGATTCACAAGTAGTTGTGGTTACGCGATTTGCATGGAGCATTCAAAGTAGCCCTGCGTGTAGGGGAGAGTCGGGTAACTTCGGACAGGCGGGTAAATTCGGACATACCATTGCAAACAGTGAAAATCCAGATGAGACGGCTCATAATGAGCCGTCTCATCAGGATTTTCACTGTTTAGCCAGTTAATTTTTGTTTTAATTCCAAACAACTGACATATAAAGGAAACAATGTCAGTGTCCGAATTTACCCGCTGTCCGAAGTTACCCCGACTCTCCACTAACGTTAAAATTACGACAGTCTTTTCTGGATATTTCTCATGTACTAGAGCCCGCATTACAGAGGTGGTGCTAGACGGTTGGAATTCGATATGCATGTATATGTATTCGCGCAAAAGCTACTTTTACTTATTCAGCAATTAAGCTTTGGAATGATTTGCCTAAGGAAATTAAGCTTGTAACTAGGGAACATATGTTTAAAGGCGCTGTTAAAAGTTACATATTTGACAAAATGCTACAGAGTGATGTCAGATTTTTTTTGTATTTTAAACTGTAAGTTTTTATGGTACAACTCAGGTGATTTCTGTCTGTGATATGAATATGTGCTACTTTGATGTGCCTCTTAATGTGTTTCATGCTTTGATTTTATTAGTGTTTCTAGTTGTTTAAATTTTCCTAGTCATCTTTGGTAATATTTTAATGTCTTTCTGCCGGATGTCATGCGATCAGTGCGCGAGGGACCATAATGGAAATAAGTTGAATGATTTCATTTACTTTTTGTGTTATCCCTGGTACTGATTACATGTACATGACATTTTGCCCTCATTTTATGTACATGTGTTGTATAATTTTTAACGTTTGTGCATTTGATGTGTGCTTTATGTTTTATGTAAGTTTTATCAAAATAAACTGCTACTACTATTCATGTAAATGAAATTCAAGGTCAATAACATTAGAGGTAATTATACAATTATGACTGAGTTATTTGCACACGCGTTGTTTTAGTTTGGAGGGGATATAAGCTTCGCCGACGTCAATCCATCCTGAAACACTAGATTCTGTGCTCTTGAAGTCAACTCTGAAACACTAGATTCTGTGCTCTTGAAGTCAACTCTGAAACACTAGATTCTGTGCTCTTGAAGTCAACTCTGAAACACTAGATTCTGTGCTCTTGAAGTCAACTCTGAAACACTAGATTCTGTGCTCTTGGAGTCAACTATAAAACACTAGATTCTGTGCTCTTGGAGTCAACTCTGAAACACTAGATTCTGTGCTCTTGAAGTCAACTCTGAAACACTAGATTCTGTGCTCTTGAAGTCAACTCTGAAACACTAGATTCTGTGCTCTTGAAGTCAACTCTGAAACACTAGATTCTGTGCTCTTGAAGTCAACTCTGAAACACTAGATTCTGTGCTCTTGAAGTCAACTCTGAAACACTAGATTCTGTGCTCTTGGAGTCAACTCTGAAACACTAGATTCTGTGCTCTTGGAGTCAACTATGAAACACTAGATTCTGTGCTCTTGGAGTCAACTCTGAAACACTAGATTTTGTGCTCTTGAAGTCAACTCTGAAACACTAGATTCTGTGCTCTTGAAGTCAACTCTGAAACACTAGATTCTGTGCTCTTGAAGTCAACTCTGAAACACTAGATTCTGTGCTCTTGAAGTCAACTCTGAAACACTAGATTGTGTGCTCTTGAAGTCAACTCTGAAACACTAGATTCTGTGCTCTTGAAGTCAATTCTGAAAACCTAGATTGTGTGCTCTTGAAGAGAAATAACTTTGTTTGTAGACATAAAGCAATAAGGAAGTTTTGTTAGGCAGAATTCTTGCTTGCCTTTGCAACAAAAGTGAAAGTTATGCATATGAAATTAGTTCGTTGACAATCAAGATATCTGCAACTGAAATACAGATATACTTATTTCAAATAAAGGTGTCTCTATTTTACCCCATTTCTTACAAGTCGCGCCCTTTTCTTCGCCACGGGACGAATTGGTATGGGCGGCCTAGCGATGTCTTGCGCACACAGCTAGAATCGGGTCACCTAAGTTGAGTTCACATCTGCAGGAGCATTATGGCTGTCGCATAAGCCGCACAGGGGCCGTATTTATAAAACGACTTATGTGGTTGCTATGCTGTTGCTAAGGCTGAATTTCTAAGAAGGAGATTCCCTACAACTATAATATTTGCTCTGGAGGAACAGTCTTTCAGACTGTTCATCCAGAGCAAATTTCATAGTTGTAGAGAATCTCCAACATAGAAATTTAGCCTTAGCAACAGCATAGCAACCACTTAAGTCGTTTTATAAATACGAAACAATGTTCCTCCAGAGCAAATATCATAGTTGTAGGGAATCTCCTTCTTAGAAATTCAGCCTTAGCAACAGCATAGCAACCACTTAAGTCGCTTTAAATACGACCCCTGGTCTCTCATGAATATCACCATTAATATCAATGGTGCAACTGAAAACACAAGGTTACCCGAATGCGTGCAGCATGAGTCAGTTAAAACCAAACTAAAGCTTATCAGAGCCTGTGATGAAAGGCATTATGGATCATTATGAGAACTACGTATTAGCACAGTTCATACAACTCTCAGGAGCCCCGGTAGCTCAGTGGGTTAAGCGCTGGCCTACTGATCTAGCGGTCGCGGGTTCGAGCCCCGACGGAGGCGGAGTTCTTTCCATCGTAAACGGGGTTCCATTGCACACAGCATTTCATTACCATCCGCCCATCGTCCTGATATGACTGGAATACTGTTGAAAAGGACGTAAAATTGCAAGTCATCCATCCATCGTACAACTCTCTACGGCAAATTTTCTCTCAACATGGCTTCAGGTTAATAGGTATGCATTCAGGGGGCAACAACTTTGTCATTTTCTTTCATGCCATCCTTCTGAACGGGCATAAACTCTTGAACAATTTCTGCTCAATTGTTTACTTTTTAAGAATGCACCCCTTTTCGGACGGGTTACTGTGACCTTTGAGAAGCTAACGATACCACAAAATCTGTCCTTTCTGAAGAAAAAATGGCCGAAAAACATGGACGCGTACCCATTCACCCTATGAATAAAAATTCAACAGCGAGTATTTAAGGTGTTTGGTTTTTGTGCGGCCTGCGGTCGACTTTAACGACCATAGCCACGTGAAAACAAGTGATACGAGTATATGGTTTGTCATGTTAGTCAAAACTGTTTAGAGCATATGTACAAATTGAAATAGTATAGTATTCTTGCATGCTAGTGTACTAATTGTAAATATGTTGTTCCTCATGATGTTATACCATGTTATAACCTGAGAGAAATAAAGAAAGAAAGAGCCGCGACACGACAAAAAACAAAAAGTAGCATGTGCGTCACGCGAAGATTGTGATCCTCCGGGGCATCTGCCAAGTCTGGACAGAGTCTTCTCTGTGCGCTAAAAGAGTATCTAAGGGTCTAAGTTACATCCATGCCAACGGCAAAGACTCTGCTCAGATCGGGCGGATGCCCAAGCTAATCTGAATCTTCGCGTGGCGCACATGCAACTTTGTTGGTTTTGTCGTGTCACGGCTGATTAAAAGTTATTTATATATCTTTTAAATTGATTTTAATACATTACTATTTCATATTCCTAGCCCTTATATGCCGGAGTTCGTGCAAACTGCTGTCAATCAATTATAAAATGAAAATTCTGTAAGCTTTTTCAGAAACTCGTCAAGCAAATAGCCTGATTTTTTTCTTAATGTTTTGCCATTTTTTCGCGGTAAAATAAACTTTTAACAAATGCAAAACCGGACCACACGTATTAAGAAATGTAAAGAAAAAAATCGAAACTAGGAACCAATATTTCTTTATTGGCCATTTTCGATGCAACAATGCAACAGCGTGCAACAATAATTCGCTCAAAAGAAAATGAACCGATCCCCAGAAGCCTTCCCTGTCTGTTCGAACCTGAAAGAGAGATGCAGCATATTATTAACAGTGTGTCATTAGCAATTCTAACACAGTACGCCTATACAAGCAATGGAAAGTTTCCGTGTTTTATTCTGCAACAATTCACTGTTTAGGAGCGCGTGAGTCTTATTGCTGACGTCACCGGCAATACTGACGTAATTTTGTGACGTTTTGAGACGTTAGACGGTGTAACGGCGCTTTTTCTTTCTAAAAGCGCCATAAAACTGTACATTTATATTAGATACAGTTTAGAAAATTAGCGGGAACATGAACGCGCTGGCAAGATGGTTGGGAGAATTTGAATGAAAATAATAATTTTTCAGCGTTTTTGAGTGTTAGAATCGAAATAGTTCAGCTCTAGCATTGAATAGTTGAGTAATAATTCACTGTTTGTCGGTCAGTTGTAAGTAGATATATCACTCGCGCTCCGCGCTCGTGATATGATCTACTTTACAACTGATCTCCAAACAGTGAATTATTACTCAACAATTCACTGCTAGAGCTGATCTATTTCTTAAACATTAATCATATCGGTCTGAGCTTCCATGCAAACTCCTATTCATCAAACAGATTCTCAAAGATTCATATTTTTCTATGAACATTGTCAGGTTGATCCGGATCCTCCATGTCCAACATGTATTAGGACATCTTTTATGTGACTATAATTAGCCTACATTCCCTTTGATTTTCCTTAGATGAACCTATTTCGGAGAAACAGTGTTCATAATTCCATGAACAACTCTCGGTCACGTGACGTCGTTGGTACGCAACGTCACATGTAAACAAACGACGCCATTGGCCGTTGCAACATTATGTTTGACGTCACGTCGTGTTGACGGCCGTTTAACGTAAGCGGCTAACCTGTTGGTTCCTGACAGCTTTTCGTCGTATTTTTTACAAATGTTGCTCTTAAAAAACAAAAATTGACGCTCAAAATAATTTTAAAATTAAATGTAATAATGGAGACAAGTTTTATTTTTCTTCCGAACATTATAGTGATGGACGTATGGACACAAAGGATCATGTGTTAAGTTAACGTGAGCGCCCTTGGGGAGTCACTTTCTTTACACATGACCCATTGTGTTTATACTTCCATGAACTTCGGAAAAATTAAATTTATTCCTTAATTGGTGATTATATAACAGGCTAGGGAGAGTTTAAAATACTCTGAACTGTAAATAAGAGACACAATTCCAAAACATCATGTCATAGATGCTGAGAATCAAATCGACTACTAAGACATGAACTAACACTTTTCCATGATTTAAGTAATCAGGTGTCTGTCCAACCCGAAATAGCTCAGATCTACATTATATACCTCTTCGCTAGATTGGCCGGAATAACGAAATATAACAAGAGGCCCAAATGGGCCTGATATCGCTCACCTGGCTTTTGTATCCGAATGGTCCCCATTCTGATACAAAATTGGTCCAATTCCAGAGATTTTCTCAATTTCACATTTTGCTACTTTTAGTAACAGAGGCCAACTTGTCTGATCTTTATATATTTACTTTTGAAACACCTCAAGGCAAGAATCATTTTGCAACAAATTTCATCAAAATCCATTCAGGGGTTACTGAGATATTGTCAGTTTCATGTTTTGTGCTATGTTTAGTAACGGCAGATGGCGGCCATCTTAGAATGCCAAAATGCAAAAAATTGAAAAGCTTTCATGCAAGGACCATTTTGACACAAAATTGGTCCAGTTCCATTGTAATTTTCTAATTTTCAAATTTTGCTATTTTAAGTAACAGAGGCAAACTTGACGGGTCAATATTTGTTAATTTGTGAAACACATCAAAGCAAGAATCATTTTGCCACAAATTTCGTCTCAATCGCTTCAGCGGTTAATGAGATGTTGTCATTTTCATGTTTTGTCCTATTTTTAGTAACGGCAGATGGCGGCCATCTTGGAATGCCAAAATGCAGAGAATCGAAAAAGCTTATTAAAATGATCATTCTGACAGAAAATTAGTCCAATTCCACTGAGATTTTCTTATTTTCACGTTTTTCTATTTTTAGTAACAAAGGCAATATGACTTGTCTATATTTAGTTACTTTTGAAACATCTCAAAGCAAAAATCATTTTGACACAAATTTCGTCAAAATCTATTCAGCGGTTACTGAGATATTGTCAGTTTCATGTCTTGTGCTATTTTTAGTAACGGCAGGTGGTGGCCATCTTGGAATGCCAAATTGCAATTAATCGAAATGGCTTCATGTAAGGAACATTCTGACACAAAATTGGTCCAATTCCATTCAAGGGTTCTTGAGTAATTGTCATTTTATGTTTGTGCTATAATTTTTAGTAACGGCAGATGTCGGCCATCTTGGAAAGCCAAATTGTAATTAATCGAAACGGCTTCATGCAAGGAACATTCTGACACAAAATTGGTCGACTTCCATTCAAGGGTTCTTGAGTAATTGTCATTTTTATGTTTGTGCTATTTTTAGTAACGGCCCCCATGGTGGCCATCTTGGATAGTCAACTGGCACAAAATTGAAATAATTCCTTTCAAGGACCATTTCTGACCAAATCTGACCACAATCGATTGCGTTTTCTTGAGATACTGACATTTGAGCAAAATCGGTCTTGTAAACGCTAAGTAGGTCATTGTGACCTAATTCCGCTATAGATTTTTTTCATTTTTATAATTTTCAATTTCAAGGTCCCATTAATGTTCCATGCAAACTTTCGGCCAAATATACCAAATGGTTCTGGAGAAGAAGTTGATTTTTTTGTTTTTGCTATTTTTAGTAACGGCGGCCATCTTGGATTCTTGACCTGACCCAATTTTACAATTTTGAAACCCTGCAATCTGGTCATGCTCCATGTGAAATTTGAAACCCATGGGTGCAGTGGTTTTAGAGAAGAAGTTGTTTGAAATCGTTTGAATATGTTGTTTTTTGACATTGGAGTTTGAGCAAAATTACACTCGTAAACAGAAAGTAGGTCACTGTGACAAAACTCCGCTACAGATTCTTTTCATTTTTACAATTTTGAATAGCAAGGTTTCATTGATGTTCCATGCCAAAATTCAGACAAATATACCCAGTGGTTCTGGAGAAGAAGTTATTTTGTTGTTTTTGCTATTTTTAGTAACGGCGGCCATCTTGGATTTTCAACCTGACCCAATTCTGAGGACCTGGAGTCAGGTCATGCTCCATGTGAAATTTAAGAACCATGGGACAAGTAGTTTTACAGAAGAAGATGTTTGAATATTTGTTTTTAGGTGTTGACGGACACATTTCGGGACGACGCACGACGCACGCCGCACGCCGGACGCATTGGTATGACAATAGCTCACTATGGCCCTTCGGGCCAGGTGAGCTAAAAACTCTCAAGTTTTTTTTCTCTTATTTTTTCTTTTGTTCAGCGTACATAAAGAATCTTTAAAATGTGCAATTGAAATGCCTTTGAAACTATATTTGTGACTTCATAGTGACCTGAATTGTTTTTATTCTAGTCCTTGTCGACCGTGCTTTGGCATAATTTCAGCTAATGAGTCTATACGGACTGAAATTAATAATGGAAAGCCATGCAGATTTAAACCAATTTAAATTCGGCAACTGTTTTGTATTGAGCATAGAAAACAGAAAGGTAACACTGTTGGCATTTAAATATAGCTTCAAAATTACTTGATCGAATTTCAAAGAATCTTGAATTTCGTGTGACTGTGATATTAGGAAATGCTAACATATCATTTAATGATTTTAAGCCTGTCCTTTTTCTTAGGATAAAATAAAGTGACTCACATTTCCAAGGGCGTAGCTACCTATACGGCAAATACGCAAGTGTGTATAGAAATTTTGTCAAAATTGACAAAATTTCAAAACGCACCTGCATATATTTGCATGCTGAAAATTTATAAATTAGACAAGATTCCAATACCAATTACCAAAGTGGCTGAAATACTAGCTTTCCCTTCAAGAAGTAGAGAATAAAACATGGTTGTGCGTATTATGAAACTGTCCCTAGTTACGCCCCTGATTTCTATTTGTAGTATATAACCATTTTTTATTTGGTTTATTAAAATCTGGCTGGTTATATGAAAAGAATATGCATACAACGTATAGTCAAAATATACACGTGCATATCGCCTGTCCAACTTTTATCTGCTTAAGATCTATGAGTACACCTATATATAGTTTTACCATTTTTTCCAAAGGGAGAAAAAATTTGTGACGTCCTACCGTGTAAGAAATTAATTTCTGCTTGGGGAGCAAAATATTTCCTTAAAGATTAGACCTCCACTGAGAAGGGCTGCAAAAATGGCAGAGTTGCTTCTCTTGAAACTGTACCCATTTACTTAAACGTGTGAGAAATAGAGGATCTTACATGAGTGCTCATATATTATTGAATTTATTAAACGAGTTGGGGAAAGAGATAAAATGCGAGGCTATGCCGAGCATATTATCGTTTTTCCCAACGTGTTTCATAAATTCAATAATACAGGAGCACGAATGCAAGATTCTATTTATCATATGACATTGATATAGCATTTTATTAGCAAATTTAGCACTGAAACGTCACGCTTTCGCGATTAAAAACACGACGTTTTCATGGACGTCAACGCATAACATTACGACGTAATTTGCATATTTAACCCACTAGTGGATTATCGTTTTCAATGCATGGCTTTATTACACTCTCAGATGCGACGTCATATGATAAAAATATTTGTTACATACATATTAATTTTAGATTGAATGTATACACTTTCAGAGAAAGCAACTTTGACGTTTTCATTTTTGCCTCTCTTTTAAATTGGGCCATTACTTAAAGGAAATAATGTTCGCCTCTAGAAGCCACTTATTTCCGATAACAATATAGCCACTTGAAACAGGCCTTGTTCTATGGGGAAATATACATGAAGACATAAAATTCATTCCCCTTCGTAAAAATGACAGAAAAACGTGGATACCTAAATACTGGATGCTAGATTTTCACTGTACCATGTTACTATCAATTCCAGACAGAGGTAAATTACGGGTACACTGAACGCCCTTGCAGACCAAGATAGATGATAAAATACGCAACGATACGTAAGAGGGTGCTACACTTAAGGCTAAGACCAGACAGACCAGCCGTTACTGTTTGCAAATATCAATTATGATTTGGGGAATCTACTGGTACAAAACGAAGAACTGCACTGATTTACAGATAGATGAGTGGTAGTTGCCATAGCACCCATGACATTAAGTTGAATGGATACACCTGAATGTTTGTCTGTCATTTTTACAAAGAAAAACAACATTGATGACTTCAAGTTGGCTTCCCTGAGTGAAACAGCCCATAAAAGTGGGTTCTATGCTGAAGAAAAAGAATTTGCTCCCCAATGATTTTTTTTTTCAATTTAAGCCTTGACCTGCATGGATAAGGAATACAAACACGAAAATAGAAGAGTTATTTCCGTAACGGTATATCCTTCCACCTTTAGACTGCTGTATGGCCATTCCATTAAACATTGGGTTCGAATCCCGGTCTGGCCACATACTTTCGTTTCTCCTTCCGCTGATTCAAGAAGGGCAGTTGTCAGTTACTGGCGAAAGTATGTGCACTTAGTACTGGTTAACCGCTTAGGAGGTCTAAGCCTGCCCAGGAATAGTGTGGTTAGGTTAACTGACCGTCCCGACATGACCTTAGTTGTTTGCCGTGGACGTTAAGCATCAAATCAACCAACCAAAAAATCCATTAAACATAAAACCTGGACCCGCTAGTTTCCATGGTAACAGAGCTAGTATATATTACATATTCGCATCGGTATTCTTTATAGAGTTTTAACATTTAACGCACTATGAATATTAATAATTATTATAGAATATTTTAAAAAGCGTAAATTCAGATGAGGCGGCTCATAATGAACCAACTCATCTGGATCTACACTGTGTGCTCTCTAAATTTTGAATTCTCAGTATGATATGGCTAGATGGAAACATATTTCTGTTTGAAATTTTGCATAGGTGCAAACGTAAATTGCTTTTAAACAATGTTAATTAATCTTACCAATTATAATTTGTTTTTCACCAGTATCTTCCTACAAATAAACATTAAGAAGAGACAATAACTCATGTTATTTATGAAACTTTAAATTTGAGCCGCGACGCGAGAAAACCAACAATGTGGTTGTGCTCCCTGCGCAGACTCAGATCAGCCTGGGCATCCATCCAGTCTGATCAGACTCTTCACTAAGTGCTGAAAGGGTAGCTATGGGTCTAAGCTATCTTCATGCGGACAGCGAAGACTCTGATCAGACTGGGCGAATGCCCAGGCTGATCTGAGTCTGCGCTGGGCGCACAACCACTTTGTTGGTTTTGTCGTGTTGCGGCTCATATGTTGTTGATGTGGAAACCGACACACACTGTGGCTAACACCATAGCAGCGAAACAAAAAAGATCTGTTACGAAACGAAAACGTGTCTTAGTTACCAAACGACCTGATCACCATATCGCTAGAAATGGGTGTGATATGATATAAAAAAACTGGCACTAAAAGAAGCAGAAAAACCTTGAATATTCATGATATCTAATTAGAATATATCCATGGTATCTCAGAAATATTGAATGATATGTTAGAATAGTAAACATTTTCGTTATAAATATCAACAACATTTAGTTACTTCGAAATGAGTATACTGCAAAATCAACCCCAGAAAAACCACACATTTGTCAATGTACTACTATGCAAAACAAAAAATATATGCACTTACTTCTTCTAAGGCAAACAGTTGTCGCATCGCAGCCTCCTGCACACACACAAATATTCATTGAATTACACTTGACACGCTTTCCTCGACATCGTCCGCCCACGCAAGACCCGCCAAGATAACCAGCTATAAATAGAAAAGAGGATATGTGCAAAGTCTAGAGACTGTCCTGCGGGTACAGAACGTCGAAGAGATCTCCTACTGATGTCGATAAGACGTCATTGCGTCGCATCAAAATTAGTGCAACGTCATTATTACGCCATGTGCGTGCAGGGTTGCGTGGGGCGTCTTTTATGATACATAATTCTGATTTTTGTGATATCCACAAATTATCATTGGATATCCATTATTCATTTATTATATCTATTAATTTTTTTTGACATCAAACTTTTTGTTCTGTGATATCATAATAGAAACCCCCAATCATTTTTATATCAAAATTTAATTTATGCATATTCAAAATACTAAGTCGATTTGTAAAAACTCAGTCTTCAGCAAGATTTTTGGGACATCCATTACTGGATTAGTGGACATTCGTGATTCGAAATTTTCTATATTAGCCATTTATTTCATTTTAATCTTATTTTTTGTAATATCAACACCTTTTGGTCATACATATGCATCTATGTACAGCGTCGCGTGTAGAAGAACCTTAAGCCATGTGCGTAAATCAAATAATAAATTCAGCTTACAGAGCTCGCAAACCGATAGGATTCTCCACATTTCCATTTTAGATAAACCCTATTCGAACGCCCCGTAAGTTCTTTTTTCATAGGACGCGAATTATATACTTTATATCTTAGATAAAGATGGTCGATGCTTATTGCTGTCTCTGTTTGCATCGTCAAACTTTCGGGTTTGTAGACATTTTATGGGGCACAGGTCAAATAGAGCAACTCACCTGCTACGCAGCGTCCAGGAGAAAGTCTTCTATTCGGAGCGCATTCACAGAGGTTATCAGAATTACACACTTCTCCTTCGTTACGACAGTCATTAGTTTCCCTGCACTCTGTAAAATAAAAGTGTGTTTAGTTTAGAAAAGCCAAACAATCTTAACTGGCCGAACAGAACTCTTGATACTGACTCAGGGGATGCTTTTGATCTCTTTTATCCGTGATACACACACTCGCTTGAGGTAAATGATTATCTCGTTACAACCTCTCGTATCTGGTGTGTTAACTTATGGGTATTATCCAGATTTTGAAAGGATGGCGGAGTAATTTGAACGGATATGTCCCGAAGTTATCCGAGTGAAATGGACAAGCACTTCCCGCGAGAATGCAACAGTGTCGATTGTTTGCAACTACGCTGTGTCAACTTCCACTGACTGTGTCCAATTTAATGCTTCAAAGCTCACAGGGTATAATCGATTCCGCCAATTTTCGCTTCCTGCAGAGACTGTACATAATATCTGGCTTCCGCTGAGACTGTCCGCGAACTCTTGCTTCCTGCCGAGACTTCTGTACATGATAAATGGCTTCCTGCAGAGACTGTCCGCGTGATTCTGCTTCCTGCCGAGGCTCTCGGCAGGAAGCAGAGTCACGCGGACAGTCTCGGCAGGAAGCCATTTCACGAGGACAGTAGTCTCTGCAGGAAGCAAGAATTCGTGGACAGTCTCGGCGGAAGCCAAATAGGATGTACAGTCTCTGCAGGAAGCGAAAATTAGCGGAATCGATTATACCCTGTGAAGCTATTCTTCAGACAGTACGTACATCGTTTTACATTTTTCACACATAACAATTTTATATTCTGAATAGTTGCCTTATATGATGAATTATTTCGTTGTCATGGCGATTTTCAAACTATTGCAATTAAAGAAAACTTTCAAGAAAATCAACTTTTTCTGTGTTACTCTTGAAAGTTTGAAAATGCTGTTGAAGTGAGGAAAAACTGCACTGCGCATGAAGATTGGGGTACTATGCCGTTTGTATGGCCATGAAAATTATGACATATTGGGATAATAAAAGTTTTCGAATATATTTACTGTTCGAAAACTAGTCCTCTAAGCATTAGATTGGACAGAATGGTCTGAAGTATTGCCGAGTCAGCCACAACAAGAAACGAAAGTTGTAACATGTACAAGACAACACGGTACGAGGTTCTAGCTATCCATATAACAGAACTTTGACTGTCACGGTTGCAAAATATCGCAATCAAGGCCTTGTACAAACAGAGAAATGAACTCTAAAATGGATGTCATGATTAAAGGCTGGTGTCTAAAGCAAACTATTTATTCACCACGCAAGTGCAAACAAGCTAATGTAGCCCATGAAATTCGCAAGTTTTCATTGCAATTTTTAGCTTGCCTGAACGAAGTTCGGGAAGAACTATTGTTGTCATCCTGGCGTCGGCGTTAGCGTTGGTGGTCGTGTTGGAAGTTTTGTTTACAGCGCTTTTTCAAGACCCATATCTCCTTACCCAATGGATGGATTATACTATGGTTTATAGTTCAACTGATGTTAAATACTGGCTTGAAGTTTTACTAAATACTTCTCCTACCTCTCTGGGTGACCTTAAGGTCAAGGTCATTGATACAGAATTTTATCTTAAAGCTTTTGTTTTATAATTATGTTGACAATACATGAGCATGCATGAAGTTTTAAGTAGTACAAGGCATAACCCCAGAGTGACCTTCAAGGCAACGTCACATTATAACTATGCCTAAGCGATGGGCAAGCACCAGTTCAAGCGAGCTATGCGGTCAGGTGTCAGCCCTCATTGGACAGGTTCGCGCTATTATTGTATAACCTAGGAGAAAATTATGCCTTTAAGAGTAGACCCCTTAGTATTCCCTTTATCAGGGATACAAGCAAGATTTCACAAAAGTTATTTCGCTATGTAAAATTGCTACAAAACACAAAAGTGTACTCATACAGGTTAAGGTACATGCATATGAAAACACCTCATTTTTTCTCACTGGAGGCTTTATTTAAAGGAAGTAATTTGTTCTCGCTAGGGAGCAGGGGCCGTATTCATAAAACAACTTAAGTCGTTGCTATGCTGTTGCTAAGGGAAAATTTCTATGTTGGAGATTCCCTACAACTATGTTTGCTCTGGAGGAACAGTCTTTGTAAGACTGTTCCTCCAGAGCAAATTTCATAGTTGTAGGGAATCTCTAACATAGAAATTCAGCCTTAGCAACAGCATAGCAACGACTTAAGTCGTTTTATGAATACGGCCCCTGGGTTTTTTTTCTGTTAAGAGTAGTCTCCAACGAAGACTAGTCCAATAAAATTGTCTCGCTTATATAAACGGTTACCAAACTATGAAAATGTATCCAATAACCCTTTCCGAGTTAAACCTGAAATGTCACTCAAAAGTCACGTGATAGTGTATAACTGACCAATGCAGCGACAACTTGGCACGTGACATAGACCCACAAACAACATCGCACGTGCTTAATGTCCAATAATAACTGTGTGGTCTACCTAACAGTTAATGAAGAGATGCATACCTGTTTATTATAGGTGTGGTCTCAGAAAGGTGAACCTATACACATAAATCCTGCTAACATACCTGGAAGAGCAAGCACGCACGTGCCATTGACTCTCACGTGGGTGTCGTCACAGACACATTGTCTTCCTATGGTACACACCTCGTTCTCGCCACAACTTGGATTGCAGTCTGAAATCGAATGTGTCTATCTTAAACAATCTACACTTTACGACTAAAAGATCTGAGCAAACAGTGCAGGTCCTGATCACACTAATTATATATTTACCTTAAATCAGTATGAATCAATGCCCTATGAATCAACGTAGAGATTTTGGAATAAAGGCCAGAATTAAGTGCTAATGAAAGTTTAAGCAGTTCAGTCGTAACCAGGAATGAAATTCTGAGAGGGCAGGTGGCATGGTCAACTATGCATTAAGGAAAATGGTTTCAGAGAGAGCAACTCTGTTATTTAAATTTGATGCCTCTCTTCTCAATGGGATCAAATTCTTAAGGAGAAAATTTAGGAGCAAATTCGTTCTTTAAAGAGTAGACTTAGGTTTTAACTTCAAATCTTCTTTCCAAGGATTCAATTAAGCAATCCTATGTTTAATTTTTTACTTATCAAAACCTGGTTCTGGTATTTTAAACCATGGTTTGAAATCATTGCTTTATCTTTCAAACTTAAGTTTCTAAATACAGCCAACACTCGATATCTCAAACATGGATATCACAAGGGTTTTACCTTATAGCAAATAATATTTCTTCTACATTTCCTTATATTTAAATCTTATTATTTCAAACTAATGATATCTCAATGTAAATTTTCTGGGACTAGAAAATTTACTGTTAGATATCAGTAGTTTCGGAGGAATATTGAGGTTGAGATACTGAGAGTTAAATGTAACCATTCGCTGCAAGTCTTAAACCAGGGACTTTCAAACAAGCACTCCTTGAAAGCATTTTAAAAAGATCTACCCCTTTGCTAAACTAACCAAATTACAATTCTTTACGAAACATTTACATGACAGTTCTGAAATAGTCCAAACCGACTATTAGCGACTGTTAAGGGCATAATATTGCGGGAAAATATATTCGAACAATGAGAAATTAAAAAAAAGATACACGACTTGAAGGTTCGCGGAAGACGACCAAAATAGTGTGATTTATCAAAAAAAAAAAAAAAAAACGACTTGCGTATCAATCACGTTCGCGAATAAAATGGCAAAACTGAAAATTACCTGGCTATCGTCAGATGATCGCGATACCGGATATTCAATTTCTTACTGGCTCACGATTTTGCAAATTTGCATTTATTTTTTTAACTTATCTTTTTAATTAATAATTGTATCTTAAATTGAATTATTTTATGAACTTTTATCCAGGTTTAAGATACCATATTACAATGCTTAACAAAATTTAATAAACATAATTTATTTGAAAATTATAGTGCAATGGCGAGGGAGTATCTCTTTAAAGCATATATCCAATAGATGGTTTAAGACTGTCAGCGGGCATGTAAAATTTAAAGTTCAAACTGTGGGTTCAAAAGATTTAATCTTCGAAAAAATGTTTCTGACTAAAAGGTAAAAGCCTTAGGTATGAAGCGCAGCAATAGCGGGTTGACATATTGCATATTGAGCCGCGATACATCTGTACAACAAATTCAACAAAGTGGCATGCGCATTCAGCGAAGACTCCAGGGGCCGTATTCATAAAGCCACTTAAGTCGTTGCTATGCGGTTGCTAAGGCTAAATATCTATAAAGGAGATTCCCTACAACTATGAAATTTGGTCTGGAGGAACAGTCTTACAAAGACTGTTCCTCCAGACCAAATTTCATAGTTGTAGGGAATCTCCAACATAGAAGTTTACCCTTAGCAACAGCATAGCAACGACTTAAGTTGTTTTATGAATATGGCCCCTAGCTGTCCGCATGGGGCTAGGTTAGACCCTCAGCCTCGCGATAAGCGCAAAGCGAAGACACTGATCAGACTGGGCGGATTCCCAGGCTGATCTGAGACTTCGCTGGGCGTACAAGCCACTTTCTTGGGTTTATCGTGTCCGGCTTATGTGGCTTTGAAGATTTGATGTGATATGGCCTGCATTACTAGTCACTTAGCTTCAAAACTTGTGTTGGAGCATTAAGAAAGACTTTTTTTCCAAGACTTTAAGTACAATTATGTATCAATGATACAGTACTTACCCGTTTCACATTGGCCCGTATCCTCGTTACATGACTGGCCAGCTGGGCAGGGGTCTGATGCAGAACAACCTTTTAAAACAGAACAGAGGTATTAGCTGTCATGAAGGTTAGCATTCTTAAGGTGTATGGAGACATTTTTAAGGGGAAACAATTCTACCATTTTCATTTTCCTCTCTTGTCAATGGATATCAGTTCCTAACGGACAGAATTTCCTCATCCTGGAGCAATTCTTTGCTCATCCAGGAGCAATTCCTTCCTACTTGTGGATGGCTTTCTTGCCGAGGAAAGCACTTTTCGACTTGTGGATGGCTTTCTTGCCGAGGAAAGCACTTTTCGACTTGTGGATGGCTTTGTTACCCAGGAAATCACTTTCCGACTTGTAGAGGGCTTTGTTGCCCAGGAAAGCACTTTCCTACTTGTGGATGGCTTTATTTCCCAGGAAAGCACTTTTTTACTTGTAGAGGGCTTTATTGCCCAGGAAAGCACTTTCTTACTTGTAGAGGGCTTTATTGCCCAGGAAAGCACTTTCTTACTTGTAGAGGGCTTTATTGCCCAGGAAAGCACTTTCCTACTTGTGGATGGCTTTATTTCCCAGGAAAGCACTCTTACTTGTAGAGGGCTTTATTGCCCAGGAAAGCACTTTCCTACTTGTGGATGGCTTTATTGCCCGGGAAAGCACTTTCTTACTTGTAGAGGGCTTTATTGCCCAGGAAAGCACTTTCCTACTTGTGGATGGCTTTATTGCCCGGGAAAGCACTTTCTTAATTGTAGAGGGCTTTATTGCCCAAGAAAGCAAACAGGAAATCACAGAAGTTGTCTGCCTTTGCAAAAATGGCGGAGAAAACTTGAATAAATACCGATAAACCTTAAGGTAGATTCTTGTTGCTTCTTTAAGAAGACAACAATCACTGGATACGAAACCGTTTCAGGAACATAACCTCAGTCTGTGTTGAGTTTTGCATGCACCAATCGCAGCTTATCTCATCATTCGCTTTAACACGTAGCAACACAATCAATGGCGGGAAATGTATTAAATTGTATAGGAAAGATACGTTTAATACAATATTATGAAAATATCAATTAACAGCGACTTTTTATGCATACAGATTCTTAAAATTCAATTCGTTTTCAATGTTTTGATTGTTTTTTCATACTTCTATGCTGATTTTAAATTGGGGGATTTTTAAGTTGTAAACATAACTCCCTCAAATTGAATACTTATATTAATAATAGTAAATAGCACTAAAAATGCAGGGGCATCTCTATTTATTTCGCGAGATCATTTTTAAATACAAAGAATTTGGGATCAGTAATATCTTACCGTCTTCACAAAGACCAGTCGCTGTGTTGCATGTTTCTTTAATATCTCAGTAATATCTTACCGTCTTCACAAAGACCAGTCGCTGTGTTGCATGTTTCTCCCGGGTCGCAGCTGCCAGCGGTGCATGCTGGAAAACAAATTCATAGGGTCCTAGACAGTAAAGATTCTGACCAGGCAACTTGACTAGGCTTGTGTGTGAAACTTGTTTATTTGCATTTGCATTATGAAAATGCAAATGCAAACAAACAAGTTTCGCACATTGATAATGCAAATGCAAACAAACAAGTTTCATACATAAACCCGGCCGCGTTGTCTGGTTTAGGATTATGATAATGCAAACAAACAAGTTACACACATTAATAATGCAAACAAGTTACACACATTAATAATGCAAACAAACAAGTTACACACATTAATAATGCAAACAAACAAAGTACACACATTAATAATGCAAACAAACAAGTTACACACATTAATAATGCAAACAAACAAGTTACACACAAAAATAATGCAAACAAACAAGTTACAAATAGTAATAATGCAAAAGCAAACAAACAAAGTACACACATCAATAATGCAAATGCAAACAAACAAGTTACACAAATTTATAATGCAAATGCAAACAAACAAGTTACACACATTAATAATGCAAATGCAAACAAACAAGTTACACACATCAATACCGTAAATGCAAACAAACAACTTTCACACATTAATAATGCAAATGCAAACATCAGGTTACACACATTAATACCGTAAATGCACACAAACAAATTACACACATTAATTCAATTCAAACATATTTTATTGCCTTTGCACAACAAGTACAAACAATGGGGTTGGGCTACAAGTTCTCCCAACATTAGTTACAGCCCTCCCCCTAGTTACACACATTAATAATGCAAATGCAATCAAACAAATTACACACATTAGTAATGCAACTGAAATAAACAAGTTTCACACATTTAAAATGCAAATGCAAACAAACAAGTTTCAGGGATTAATAATGCAAATGCAAACACGTTTCACGCATTATGCATTTCCTTGCATGCCGGGGCTCAAAGAGCTCTGCAAATCACTTCACCCGCTAGTTCTAGTAGACTCCTCTGCCTCACCATTGAAAAGGAAGGTGAACAGATCCAATTCGGATAGATTCACTTTCACTATACAGAGGATCTTACTGGAATGCTCATGTATTATTGAATTTATTAAACGAGTTGGGGAAAAAGATAAGATGCGAGGCTGTGCCGAGCATCTTATCGTTTTCACCAACGAGTTTAATAAATTCAATAATACAGGAGCACGAACGCAAGATTCTATTTATCATATGACACTAAAATCGCATTTTATTAGCAAATTTTGCACTAAAACGTCACGATTTCGCTATTAGACAACGCGACGTTTTATGGACGTCACCGCATAACGTTACGACGTAATTTGCATATTTAAGTCACTAGTGGATTATCGTTTTTAATGCATGGCACTATCACACTCTCAGATGCGACGTCATATGATAAAAAGGGTTATGACATTTAAATTTATTTGTCTTAGTTTTCATTTTTATTCTTCTTCTCCTTCTTCTTTATCATCTTCTTCTTCTATTTCTTCTTTTAAGACACCGCAATCAACTGACGTCGCCAGTCAAATGAGTATGGCTAAAACACGAATATTGCACTTAAGGCGTTTGCGTTTAAGGATTATTTTGATGGTGCTGAAAAGAATGACATTGACAATATAGAGTGTTTTGATGATAAATGGTTGGTTGGTTGTTTTGGGTTTAACGGCCCTTTGAGACAGTATTTCAGTCTATATCGGACCGTCTCCCAAAGAGAGGGAGAAAGAAGAGAGAAATGATAGACGAGAGAAAAAATGTCCAAACAACCCCCCACCCGCGCATACTCCAAGCACAGTAGGCCCTTGCCCTACTACTATTCAAATAAGTAGGACGCCCAAGCACTAGAAATTACACGCAGCACCTTTGCACCACCCAACCACCCCTTTTCATGATAAAGTAATACTTAAAAGTTCGTAAATGATGAAACAGATTTTTTATGATAAAATAGTACTGAAAAGTAAGAAAGTGGCACGGTTTTTGCTGATACAATAGAATGTACATACCACACTGTAAAGTATGAAACTGACTAAACAGAGGTTTTGATGCTATCAAAAGTACGAAATCGGCAATCAGAGTGTATGATAATACAATAATACTGAGAAGTAAGACATTGGCAGAGGTTTCGATGATACGATAATACTGAAAAGCATAAAACTAATCAACAGAGCTTTTGGCGATAAAAGAATACTTGAGCCGCGACACGACAAAACCAACAATGTGGATGTGCGCCCACCGTAGACTCAGATCAGCCTGGGCATCCGCCCAGTCTGATCAGAGTCTTCGCTGTTCGCATGGAGTTTGCTTAGACCCTGAGCTACCCTTTGAGAACTTAACGAAGAGTCTGGTCAAAATTGGCAGATGCCCAGGCTGATCTGAGTCTGCGCTGGGCGCACGACCACATTGTTGGTTTTCTCGCGTCGCGGCTCATTAAATAACACAGCTTTTGGTAATGATACTGAGAAGTAAGCAAGTCAACCAGTTTATGATAATGCTTATACAATTGACCAAAAAGATTTTTTGAAAAAAAAAAAAACAAGACTACCTTAGAAAATAAATTTTATTAAACAGAATGTTGGAGATAAATAGAAAACAAAACTATGACATTGACAATAAATCTTTATTATTTATGTTATTTCAGATCTATAATTCTTGTTGTTTACTTTGTTGACCTAAAGTAATAAATAATAGAGTTCTGTATGATTTCACAATAACTGACCAAACATAATCTTTCTATGATAAGGTAATACTGAAGAGTATGAAACTGGCCAAACAAAATTTAGTATGATAAAATAATGCTGAAATGTATGTTGCTGACCAAGATAGTTTTTGCTGATTTAAGAATGCTGAAAAGTATGAAACTAAACACTGAAGTGCTGATGGTTCAACATTGCATGGCCAGAGGTTGTATGATTAAATGATACTAAAAGGTATTATATTGAAGAGTGTTTGATTATACAAAATATGAACCGCGACACGAGAAATCCAACAAATTGTTTGTTCGCCCAGCGCAGTCTCAGATCAGCCATGGCTTCCGCCCAGTCTGATCAGAACCGTTGCTAAGCGCTTTCCGTCAGCTAAGGGTCTAAGCTACCTGCATGTGGACAGCGAATACTCTGATCAGACTGGGCGGATGTCCAGGCTGATCTGAGTCTTCGCTGGGCGCACAACCACTTTGTTCGTTTTCTTGAGAAGCGGCTCACGTGTACCAGCCAGACAACTATTTTACAAAACGAAGTCATGTAAACTTAGAATATTCACGTTCATGATATTAGGAAGGAATACATCAAGTCACTTACGGTCAACACACTCGCCCATATCGTTGCAGACTTCATCTCCGTCACAATCATCATCAATTAAACACTCTGAAAAATGTATATATATATATATATATATATATATGAGCCGCGAAACGACAAATCCAACAAAGTGGCATGAGCGCCCAGCGAAGACTCAGATCAGCATGGGCGTCCGCCCATACTGATCAGAGTCTTAGCTGTGCACTGAACGAGTAGCTGAGAGTCTAAGCAAGCTTCATGCGGACAACGAAGACTCTGATCAGACTGGTGCCCAGGCTGATCTGAGTCTTCACTGGGCGCACATGCTGCCTTTTTGGTTTTGTCGTTTCGCGGCTCATACTACCAATCATATTGACTACAATAGACCTTGAACAGACAACTGACTCCTCTCCACGCCTTAAAGTCGAATTCTACTTGCTTACAATTTCAGAATACAGAATAACCGTTCAAAATGCTACATCCATTGTCCATAGTCTTGTTAGCTCGCTTAAGCCCGTAAATTGAGCCACGACACGAGAAAACCAACAATGTGGCTGTGCGCCCAGTGCAGACTCAGATCAGCTTGAGTATCTGCCCAATTTGATCAGACTCTTCACTAAGCGCTTAAAGGGTAGCTAAGGATCTAAGCTACCTCCGTGCGGACAGTGAAGACTCTGATCAGACTGGGCGAATGCCCAGACTGATCTGAGTCTGCACTGGGCGCACAACCACATTGATGGTTTTCTCACATCGCGGCTCATATGTTAACAGTCTTTTCGTGGGTATTTTCTCTACAATTGTCAGAAGAAGATGTTTTTCCAGCTTATATTATTTTTTGTCTTCTAATAAAATCCACTCTGTATTGCTTAACCAGGATTTATCATCCACAGTAGAAGGACCTTTCCTGGAGCAGACCCAGGTGATGTTGATCTTTTGAGTTCGCTTGAAGAGGCTCAGAAAGCTAACGCAGCCAAGACTTAGGGGTTTGAACTTAGGTGGGGTATTTACATCACAAGGTAAAACGTAAAAAGCCAAAAGAGCCGCGACATGAGAAAACCAACAATGTGGTTGTGCACCCAACGCAGACTCAGATCAGCCTGGGCATCCGTCCAGTCTGATCAGAGACTTCGCTCTCCGCATGGAGGTAGCTTAGACCCTTAGCTACCCTTTAAGCGCTTAGCAAAGAGTCTGATTGGACTGTGCTGATGCCCAGGCTGATCTGAGTCTGCGCTGGGCGCACGACCACTGTTTGTTTTCTCGTGTCGTGACCGACTTAAAATGACAACAATCATTACGACGTGGGAATGAAATGATCATTTATGCTCACGGGACCCCATTTCTACCTCATATGACGCTGGACTAATAGAAAGGCTCCTACCAACGCATTCATTAGAGACACAAAGCGTATTTGGGGCGACAGTGCAGTCAGTGTCATCTCCACATTCTGAAAAAAAGACTAAATACCGTAAAAATAAAGTAATGGAACAGGCATGTCTCAGGAAATAGTGCTTATCTAGATTAAACTGCTCCTAAAGAAGCAATCCGATCAGGATCTACACTGTTTGCTATTGCATCTGCATGATTTGGACTCTGTACCGCATTGTCAAACCCAACTGTTCCACCGTAGGAAAAGTACGATAATTTTTAATATTAAGATGCCCAATTTTCTTAATTTTCATGGTATGAACCAACAGTCCTTTGAGCACAAAAAGGAGGACGACGAAATTTACGTTTGCATAATTTCAAATAATGTTTCGTCCAAGTCATATCATATAGACTAGAGGACAAAATGTGCAGATCTAGATTAGGTGGCTCATGATGAGCCGCCTAATCTGCATGTACGTTTTTTTTTTTATTTCTTAGCTTTCTCTAAACCACGATAAATTATGTCTCCGAAAGTTCATGAAGATAGTCGCCATGTACGACTTCAGCGTCAAAACAATTTTTTTTTCGACAGCAAGTCTATTTTTTATTGTTTCGCACCTCTCAGTGATGTTGAGTAAATTTTGAACAGCCTAGTGTGTTAATCAGGGCTGTAATCAGTAAGCAACTTGAAAATACATGTACCAGGAAACTAGGATTTATTGACTTTTTTCTTAAAGAAGAAAAAAAAAATGCAACTTTATCTCTTACGTCGCGAGCGTCAGGTTCCATACGAGGCTGAACAACAGCTTTTAGTGACGTCATAAAATTAACTGTCGTCTAAATCTTTTTCCTGCTGTCAAGCGTCATCCAGATATGCTTACATGTATATGTGCATTGTCTTCATTTTAAATGGAAATATTAGCCTGGGTTCCAGTCTGGTACTTTTATTTATTTATTTATTTTGTATTTGATTTGTTTATAATTCCAACTCAGTTTTCTACTGCTAATTTATCGGCAAGCCAGTATTCAAGTGGTTTAGTGATACCGAGTTATTTTCGGAAGAAATGATACGTCACGCTTAGTCGGAAAATACCAGGAGAGTGTGTACTGCATCGATTCGTTCTAAACTTTTTTAGGGCCGCAATTAAGCCAAAGAGATCGGAAAGTTCGCTCCGGTTTGAGACAGCATTTCTTCATTATTTTCTTCACAGACATAACAAACAAAGACCTCGTCCGATTTTGTCTATTTTTATCCATATCCGATTTGCCTCATCTGCTAAAATATCAGATGGAAACTTTATACTATTTTTGATAGTACATGTAATTTTGTTTTAAATATTTCCGTTAAAAAGCACGTTTTTCTTTTACAAGTGCCTTGTACTTGGCCACATTTCTTTTGCTTTTTACAAACTGATTGCATAAAAAATGAAACTCTGAATGCAATGCAAAGTGTTTGGCTTTGCGTCCTAAGAAATATACCAAAACTTGTGTAAGAAACAGTGTTTGTATATAGCTTAGGGCAAAGCATTAGCTTTTCCAAAAAATCATGCAGCGGCGTCGCAGAAAAATAGGCTTAGGGCATCGCATAATCTGACTAGTCAGAGCAGCCGGCACACTGTCCAGCGCCGATGCATTCGTTGGATCTGATCAGTCTTTTTCGACATATATATTCTTCATGATGATCTACGATGAAGACATCTTTTATGCTGAGGATAGACTGATCAGACTGCGTTTATGCCGGAGTGAGCTGATCTGTGTATCAGTGTAAAATCTGAAAGAGCAGAGTTCAGATTTATTGTTTAAAGGGGCGGGGGGGGGGGGGGTCAGATTTATTGTTTAAAAGGGGGGGGGGGGGTATCAATAAGGTGGGTTTTCTGCATCCTACCAAAGTTTTCTTTTTTTAACTGATGGTATACTCCAGTGTGTCTAGTTTATTGGACCATATGTGACTTTGGTCGGAAAGCCCTACTTACTGAGCTATGGGTCCACAGAAGTGGGTGGGGTATTCCAACATTGTTTTATCCTGTCTTGTAAAAACATTCTCATTTGGTAGAAGAGTATACCAGACAGACAGGATTTGATCAAATGATCAACAGAATATCTAAAATATATTTTCATATCATTTTATTTGGTTTAATTGAACATATGTTGTCGAAAAAGACTTCCTTTGACATTGAGCATTTTTTTTTTTATATTTTTGTCCTCAATTTTCAATATTTCTTGGCATTTTTGTTAAATAAACATACATGTTATCATTAAACTCATGTCAAGGTAGCACCTTGACAAGGACATTCGAATGATGTGACCAGAATTTCACAATGACCTAGTTTTCACGGTCGACTGAACATATTAACTTGCTTGGAAGATGGTTTTCTTTCAATTTTGACCTAGAATTACGAAACTTTGGTCAAATTACTATTTTAACTGCTATATTATGCCCCATGCCCACGCCACTAAAGGTGAGGGAATAGATATTGGCTTCAGTGTGGATCTCGTTGGCATCTGCATCTATGTATGTGTCACATATTAAGTCCTTCTATGGCCCTGAAAACAAGGTCAAGGTCAGATTTTGATGACCTTGACCTTGTTTCCAATGTCAAAGAAGGACGTAATATGTGACACAGACACAGGTGCAGACGCTAAGGAGATCCGAACTGAAGCCAATATGTATTCTCTCACCTTTAGTGGCGGGGATGTAGGGCATAATATAGCAGTCAAAATAGTAATTTGTCCAAAAGTTCGTAATTCTTGGTCAAAATCAAATGAGAAACCATCTTCCAAGCACGTTTATGTGTTCAGTCGACCGTGAAAACTAGGTCAATATAAAATTCTGGTCACATCATCCGAATGTCATGGCCAGAGTACTTCCTTGACATGAGTTTGATGACAACTGGTCTGTTTATTTAACAATAATGCCAAGGAAAATTGAAAATTGAGGACAAAAATATAAAAAAAATGCTGAATGTCAAAGGAAGTCTTTTTTGACAACATATGTTCAAACTAAACCAAATAAAATGATATAGAAATATAGTTTAGATGTTCGGTTAATCAGTTTATCAAATCCTGTCTGTCTGCTGTACTCTTCTACCAAACGAGAATGTTTTTACAAGACAGGCTAAAACCATGTTTGATTACCCCACCCACTTCTGTGGACCCATAGCTCAATAAGTAGGGCTTTCCGACCAAAGTCACATATGGTCCAATAAACTAGACACATTGGAGTATACCATCAGTTACAAAAAGAAAACTTTGTGGTAGGATGCAGAAAACCCACCTTATTGATACCCCCCCCCCCCCCCCCCCACCCCCTTTAGAAACAAGCGCTTTTGACGATTTTCTTCCCTTATCACATTCACTGAAAATGTATCCCATGTATCTGTGTGTGTGGCTTATATGTACAACGGTCCGTGTGTTGTATGTAAAAGTCGGTAATGTCGGTGAGTAATTAACGCATACGCATTGCAACAGGCATATTCCATGGCACAAAGCGATATATTATGTACACATTTTTAGCATCTGATAAATTTCCTATTGGCTATCAACATATTCATGAATAGCATGAACTGGAAGCCTCTTACAATGACACATGTACAGAAAAAGGGGACAATTCAGAATTGTTAAAATTTGAAACTGTTAGGGATTCATTGGCAGCTTTATGACAATGGAGGGGTTAATTGGATGGTGCGATGATGCTGGGTATAACTTCCAGTGCCGGGGCGCTCTACTGATTTGGATTATAGTAGGTGCGCGTGGGGGTTGTGTGGACACTTTTCTTGCTTTTATAACACTCTCTAATGTTGCCTTCTTACTTCAGCTATACAAATGTACAGAGAAATATTTACACTCTTCGACGATTTCCTTAGATGAACCTATACTAGGCTGACGATGTTCATACATCCACGAACAACATACATTCATGCAATCATACGCGTAAGAAACGTCACGGATAATTCAGATAGATGATTGGCCGACGTTACGTTTGATATATGTCATGTTATAGTGACGGCTGCTGTACTTCATTACCAAACACGTTGGTTAATAACTATTTATCGTCCTTTGCTTGGCGTTAAATTAGTCAGAACTTCACGAATGAGTAACAAAACTGATTTTAAAAAAACATAGCATAAATATAAAAGATAAATTTCATTTGTCGGGAATTCATGGAAATACGAACGCAATGGATTCCATGCTTTGTTGTTCCCAAATGGAGTAATGCAAGTTATTGTCCCAAACAACAGCAGCATGCATTTTCTTCTCAGAGTGTCAAAATTTTGTTCCAGTCACTGCCACTGATGCCACTTAAACCAAAAATGAACGTCAGTAGATATAAAATGCATTGTCTTCTTTTGATGCCAAGTTCAGATGTGCCAAGATTCCATAGACATGGGTTTGAAACAGTCTTTCCTAAAATTTTGATTCATGCTAAATATGAATCAACAGCCGTGAAGAAAAGACTTGAAATATGTCCATATAGATATTTCCCTTGAGACATGCCTAAAACGGCCGGCCAAAACGTTGGAAAACTGTTTTTGTTGTTGTTGTTGTTGTTGTTGTTGTTGTGTGTGTGTGTGTTTAAATATTTGTTCAATTTGTTTTTCAAATAATTTTCTACACTTGTTTTTACCTTTCAGCCATGGATAATGCCATCATTCAATAAGTTAGAAATAAAATACTTTGCTAAATAAAAGTTAGCAACAGAAAGTGCACTAACAATCGGGTTCACTTCAACAACAACTCATGAAAATTGCACTGTCTTAGCTGGACAAGCCTTTCTTTTAAAAGGAAATTTTATCGCCATTTAACTGGTCAAGAGCGTCAGATCAGAGTTTTCGCTCTGCGCTTAAATGGTAGCTGAGGGTCTAAGCTACCTTCATGCGGATGCCCAGGCTGATCTGAGTCTGCGCTGGGCGCACAACAACATTGTTGGTTTTGTCGTGTCTCAGCTCATATTATATATCTCGGTAATGCTCGGGCTTACCCGAGTAATTATGCCTAGTCTAGTTCCTTCCCTTAGACACTTTTGCCGCTAGAGGGCTTCAAGTTAAAAGACAAGTAACGGGTACGACCATCTTGAGTAGAGTTTTCCTACTCTTAGCTTTGCGCATGTGTGAAACATTTGAATTGCAACGATGAAAATTGAATCAATGCTGATTTTATTTACGGAAAAAATATCAGTGACAATATTGGTCACATGTAACTTCAAATGAGTGAGTGTTCAAATACACGCTGAAGCAAAGTACATCAATGTTTTGGGCAGTGACTCATCCAGGAGTCAACAGGTTCGAGTGTATTTCCCAGCGCTGTGAGCTATAAATAAGTATTAAACGTCAGCAATGGCGGTAGGCGTTACCTGTCCCTGTATTTTGTCAAGGGCAGGCGAGCCAGTCTAAATTATGCCGAACGTGCCCGCTGTTTTTCCATTTGGTTGTTAGGGTCGAGCCGGGTAACTTCGGATAGCAGTTAAATACGGACATACCATTGCAAACAGTGAAAATCCAGATGAGTTGGCTCATAATGAGCCATCTCATCAGGATTTTCACTGTTTGCCCAGTTTTGTTTTCATTCCAAACAACTGACATATATAGGAAACAATGTCACTGTCCGAATTTACTGTTGTCCGAATTTACCCGACTTTACCCTATTTACCTCTGCATATGTTATTGACACATTTCGGTTCAGCTGCATCAACACACTCTGTATCGTCAGCACATCCTGTAATAAAAGATGGGCGTCGCTTTAGAATGGGCTTAATTCGCATGTATTCAGCAAATTCTCAGGTCAACCGGCCTTTTGCACATTATGATTTGCGTCTTTACTTTTTATATTTAAAATCTATCCCAGCGGGCACGAGGCGACAAAATGACGCCACGTGATGACGTCGCATCGAGTGTGATGTCATTTTGACGCCATATGCCCACTGGGATAGTTGAATTCCGGTCTTTATTCTTTGCACATTTCATAAGGTACCTGATTTCCCTAGCGAGGCTAAAATTTCTGTAAACATACCGTCACAGTGCTGCTGAACGCCTAAACATTGTATTTTCGTGCGGATTTTCTACAATAACGGATATACATATGAGAATAGATTTTGCACTGAAATTGGGTTACGTCCCTTATAATTGTTGTAGACCAATTTGGCAGTATTTGATCGAAAATATAAGAGAGGTCGTAAACCGCCCTCAGCGACCATCTCGACTTGACGTTAAAAGAAAAGACGTTGTTTAAACAGGGGGTATAGCTAGTTGCAAAATATACTTTGAGAAAAATAACTACACGGTGAAGTCTTAATATTATTTCATAAATTTTCTAACATAACATTTCATCAAAACATATCAAATATATTCTTTGGAGACGGTTTTTCTCTGCTTCACTTTTTAGGCCTACCGACAAAAAAAAAAAAAAAGAAATAAAATAAAATCATCGCAAACTGCTGCGTGATTCCCCGCCACTGCAAACCTTTTTATCCAGATTTATTTTTTTCTCTGAATAACCCCAGGAAAGAGCAGCCTAACCCCACTGAACACGGATTAATATCTTCGTCATGACAGGACACTTCATTATTCTGATCACTCACAATAAGCTTCCAATAAATCACTTACCACTCTAATCAAATTCAAATTTTAGTGATTTTAAACATGTGGCCACGGGACAGGGGCATATAACCCCTAAAGATTCAAATTTTAATCACCACAGGAAGCTTTTATTATTTCTATCATCAAATGTTAATTTCTTACAAACTGTTTCACATGAAATTATGTAGAATTTTTCATCATTTTAATGCATGTATATAGCCTGGGGTCAGGGGGAGATAACTCCCTTGGGGTAAATTTGAGCGTCACTGGAGGCTTTCATCACTCTTATCATAAGCTGTAAGTTTCAGAAAAAATGCTTTATATGTTTTTTTTTATTTTATAAATGTATATAGCCCCAAGTGCAGGGGTAGATAACCCCTGATGATAAAATTTCTGTGCCCATACAAAGCTTTTGTTACTTCGATCATGTTTGTGAAATTTCATCATGATACTCCACGTAGTAAAGGAACTAGAGGCCAGGAACCTTTTTTGTACATTGACAAGTGCCATAACTCTGTCAGAAATTATCGAAATTTACCCATTAACAATTCCAAGCAAGACATTCTTGATACAAATGCATATGTAAAATGTGAAGGAAATCCGTTGAAAAATACTTAAGTTATCGAACGGATACGAAGTGCGGACAGACGGAACGACGTACGTATTACGGACGGACGGACGGACACACGGACGGCCAACGTGAAAAACATAATATCCCGCCACTAACATGTAGCGGGGTATTAAAAGGAAATTTTCAACGGCAAATAAAAATTAATGTTTGCATCGACTCACATGTAATGCGTTAAAAATGGACAGAAAATAAAGCACAGCTTAATAGATCTCTTGACGGCACATACATTGGTATGGAAAGTAATTCAATACCTTAGCAGACTTCAGAATAATGCCGACTAATAATGAAATCTGTGCGCTATTAACAGTCAGGTGCATAACCTTTAAAAGTTAAAAAAAATATATATATAACTTGAAGCAGTTATAATTTTTTGCAACTATAGCAAAAGTAACCTGTTTAAGTTAAAGTGTCTTTTTTCACTATCATATTGTGGGGTAACAGCAATTTTTATGGACAGGTGGGTAATTTTCCTTGAAAGATTTCTTACATAACTTTATGATTAAGCAATAAATGTCTGTACGCATCGTCTAGAAATTGGTACGCAAGGCCCTTGAAGATCAGGAAATCAACTACTTTTTAACAGTTTTTTTTTTGGAGATTGTAAAATCTGACATTGGCCTTAATAATTTCAGACATAACCTAAATAAGTTATTTTCTACAGCATCACTTTAGATATTAGTGGTAAATAGGATAATCCTTAACTGCTTCAAGTTTTTATGCGCCCTTTTATGTTTCAATAATAACTGGGACTCTTAATTAAAACCGTTTTTTATCTGTTTTCATGAAATTCAAATTCATATCTACAACTCGGCTATCTTAAGACTCAAGAGCCAAGTCACAAAAAACCTCGACCGGCATTTATCTCTACATTTGCCGCGTTTGAGTGGCGGACCATGCTGTCTGGACATTGGCTCCGCCACATGTGTTCCGTCTACTCAGACTCGGCAACAGAGATATTCATTTTATGCATGGTTGGAGCGGTTTGTGGCTTGGCGAACGCTATATTTTAATTAATAATTATATCTTCATATCTAAATGGATGTTGGTTTATCCTCTAGTATTTCATGCTTTGCTTTCTTGTGTTGAGCATTGTATGCTATTTGTAAATATTTTATTTGTATATATGTTTTACATGTTTTTAGAGAAGAGGGCCACATGGTAGACTAGCTATGTAGCTAAATGTGTTTACCCTCTTAAAATAATGTAGATAAATAAAATAAATAAATATCTTTTTTAACTTGTAAAGGTTATGTACCTGACTGATTAACTTGACATAAAAACGTCAAATCAGCACATTCTCATGACGTCACTGAAATAGCAAAATAGTTGTTTCCTGCTCAAAAAGAAGTCTTTTAACTAGTCACAAAAGATTGAGCTTTTTGACGATATTTTGTCTGGCCAGAAAAACGTGTGACAAGCTACGTTTAAAATAAACGTCGTTACCGTAAATTTCTAAGTACTGGGACAGATAGGTCTGGGCAAACTGCACAGACCCTAAACAGACTGAACCCCATTACGGTAATTATTTTAATTGATGCATTTTTCGTCATTTTTAGGCTTTGAAAAAATCTTGTTTTCTGCATGCACAGACTACAACTAAATATCTCTCAAACTATACACATATAATATAAAAGTAATTTGAATTTACCCACAGCGCGCCATTTTCAAACATTAGGCAGGTTAAGATTTTAAACTTGTACTGGTATGTGTACGTCTAGTGATGATTTGCGCGTATACGTCATCAATAAGTGGTTATGATCTACCAGTTAGCAAAACATTTTAGACGTGAAGTACCTCTAGAAGGCTGTTTCCACAAAGCTATATTGTAAACAAGAATTGTCAGAAGACGATAAAGCGCGACTTTGCAGGAGCTTGACTTTAGCAATCGCAAGTTTAATATGGACAATATCGGCCAAGTGAAATGAGATCATCTGCAGTGTCAAAATAAACAGTTCTCCTAGGAATAAATCAAACCTCTGAAATATTGTAAGAGATATGACAATATCGATGAACGGTAAAATATAGGTCACATTTGAGCAATTTTCATGACTTAAGGGTACCTCTTTTTGGCACGGCTTGTGCATCTCAGTTTTGAACGAATATCTTGAAAATCTTTATCCATGTAAACTGCATAAATTTTATTAAAATTTGTTTTTATTTTATTACGGCCTTTAAATTGTGTTGGGAGTAATTTGAAAAAAAACAACACTTGTATCCATAACGAAAATTTTCTCAATTTTGTTTCCCGTTCGGGAAACACTTCCGGCTTACTCGTGCTCTCGCCATTGAAGGGAGATACGACTGGTGTCACGAAATAACATATAGAGAAGAGTTTGGTAACTTCGGACAGCGGGTAAATTCGGACAGTGACATTGTTTCCTTTATATGTCTGTTGTTCGGAACTAAAACAAAAATAATCTGGCCAAGCAGTGAAAATCCTGATGAGACGGCTCATTATGAGCCGTCTCATCTGGATTTTCACTGTTTACAATAGTTTGTCCGAATTTACCACCATGCCCGAAGTTACCCGACTCTCCCCTGCGATCAACTAAACCTAAGATCAGACAGTGTCTATACAGAAAATGCTTTTAAGATTTTCTGGGTCAAGACTGCGGGGATTATGTTCATTCGGCTCCTTTTCATGTGACTTCGATCATACATGTTTAGAAAATATTGTACATAGTTTGGCAATCAGATGAATCAAACCATTTTACGACTTACACCCACCTTGGGGTCTCGGGATAGACTATGAATGAAGCTGTAGTAATAAACCTCTAAAAGTGATATTTTGTAAAGCGTTGAATTAATCGATGTCAATTTTACAGACCTATATCTATGCCCGTGAAAACGGCTCAGATCTGAGCCCCCTAAATTTTTATTTTTAT
This sequence comes from Ctena decussata, assembly GCA_963989385.1. Taxonomy (NCBI): domain Eukaryota; kingdom Metazoa; phylum Mollusca; class Bivalvia; order Lucinida; family Lucinidae; genus Ctena; species Ctena decussata. Next base: position 2,410,862 of record OZ022511.1, on the reverse strand, counting down.
TAGGCTGCTCACAGCTGTTCTCCAGGGAAACCACAAGGGAAGAAACACACTTAAAAGATGTGCAGTATTTTAATTGTTTTCTAGCTGCAGTTAGCTTGTTTTATCAGTCATGTAGGTGCGTGTATACTGGTAGTCTTTCCCTCTCATGAAATTCGAGAGCTTATGAAAACATTAAAGGGGGCAGATAAACTATGAATTTTTGGTGGCATTTGGGGATAGATGTAAGTCTTAAAATAATTTATATGTGATATTGACCAATCATTTTATACCAAAATTGACTTCTTAACAATTGCAAAGGCCAGTCTTATTAAAGGATTCGAGGTGTTAACACTGAACACTGAACTATTTAGCCAAATATTTTGGACCGTATCACTAAACTTGCCCTATTCGATAAGAGCGGTCAGGTAAAAAGTTTGTAATTTTCGAAGTCTTCTTTCTCAGTGAGGGTTGGTGCAAAAAAAAAAAAAAACAACACTTTTATTGAGGGGCACAAGCCTCATTTTTTGCAAAATCTCGGCGATACAGATGTGCCGCTAACATGTATGAATAACATTCCTCGTACCGCCTGGGTACTGGTATTGTAACTGTGCGCCGAGCTGCGCATCTTGAAATACATAATCCAGCTTATCTTGACGCTGTTTCATCGTAATGAGCCCACTAGAGTTTTTTTTAAAGAAAGGTGAATGGGTACACTTTCAGGGGCAACAACTCTGCCAGTTTCAATTTTGCCTCTTCTCTCAAAAGATGCCAAGCAAAAGAAGGTCGCAAGCTCTGCTTATGTGGCTGTCAAACAGTGACGTATAGCATCAGCGTATGCCGACGTATGATAAATTTAGCAAACACGCTGGTGTACGTTGAATAAGTTAGGGGTACGTTATGAACAAGTTACGAACACGCTAAAATACGTTGGTATAAGTTGTTGTACGTCGAATGCGGCCCAAAATTTTGTGCAAGCATAAAATTTTCAGCGTACACCGACGCCCATCAAGTTAGTCATAAGTTTGGTGTACGCGACAGGTAAGTTCATGCACGTATCTTGTAAGTTTATCATACGTTGACATACGTCGGCAGCCAGCAGGACCATTGTGTAGCGTACGTGTAACGTATTTCTAACCTTTAGGTAACTTATCTGTAACTTATACCGAACGTTTCTAGAACGTATTCAACCTATGCCTGACCACCTTAGAACTTATTCAACGTGTCACGAACGCACTGAGCGTATTTAGGTAACATATCCGCCAGCGCCCTGGGCTTCAGCTATGTAGTGGATACAGATGAGCAATTCATCACTTTTAAATAAGGAATCTTCTTGGACCGCTTCTGCTTGTCGTTTTGGGGCTTGAGAGGAGATTGACACTTCAGATGCCACCACAGCTGCTGCAGATGCCACCACGGATACCACTAAAGAGGCATTGGAGTCTGCGCGAGAGCGAGGTTGGCTACCATCGTAGGCACGGTAGTCGGGTAATGATTGGTACGAGGGTAGGCATGCAGGTGGTAAAGATGGAGTCTTCTTGGGTCTGCTACTACATGCAACGTTCTCTAATTTTCGTTTTTGAGGCATGTCCATCGCTCCACGTCCACTTCAATAAAAAGTGTGGTAGAGAGCCATCGCTTTACATCTGCTCGTCGAAGCACGCTCCAACACGCTATACATAAGGTCGGCGTAAGTTAGACTAACGTTGTGCATGCGTTCGGCATAAGACAGGAACGCTATAAATACGCTGGGAACACGCTGTTATATGCTTTTATAAGTTATGTATACGCTAGGGATAAGTTATGAATACGTTATTTATACGTTATATAGTCGTTCAGTACGCTATGTATACGTTCCAAAACAAGCTGCCGTTTGATTTTTTTAACTTATCTCCAGCGTATGCCAGCGTATTGGATAAATTTTTCATACGTCGGCATACGTTGTCTGAAACGTTGTAGTGTGACAGGGCCTTTACGGAAGGTTAGGTGTTTTCCCCCGTGAGCTCCGGATTTCGCCCACTTTTCCTAAACCATTTTGTTGTTTAACCAAAATAGGCTCGACATCAGTGAACTATTTGAGCTGCGACACGACAAAACCAACAATGCGGTTGTGCGCCAGCGCAGACTCAGATCAGCCTAGGCATCAGCACAGTCCGATTAGAGTCTTTGCTTAGTTCTTAAAGGGTAGCTAAGGGTCTAAGCTAACGCCATGCGGACAGCGAAGACTCTGATCAGACTGGGCGGATGCCCAGGCTGATCTGAGTCTGCGCTGGGCGCACAACCACATTGTTGGTTTTGTCACGTCGCGGCTCATTTTTTGAAAGGGTCATAAAACCCTTATTAAGAGAATCAACATTACTCCTTCAGGAGAAAATTATTTTTTTTCAACAGCAGATCCCTTTCTACATTGATTTCCTTGTTCAGGGAAGATAACGTGAAGTCACAAAAGTTGTACCGAACAGAACAGAACAGAACAGAACAGAACTTTATTATCACTCAGGTCTATACAGACATATGAGGATATGAACAAGTATAATACATTGAGACATGGTGGCATATACATTTACATGTAAAACTATGATAGCATTGCAGAAATACTTGACAGTTTCTTAGCAAGAATAACATTTGAAACAAATATGAAACTTATGTGGGGGTGGGAATAGCATGAATAGAATGTACAGCATAGTTTCTGTTTGCGGTATAAGCGAGGTAACTCGTGGTTTACTAAGGCTGCAGAACGGACTTAATTCTAACCCATTATCTATGGACCACACAATTACTGTACTCAAATTAGGCGAACAGATGGCTTACGGAGGTGCAGACTACACTGCACGGACAAGCCCGCTGAGTCCGCGTCCTCACTTTTCGAAAATAATTAACATTCTTAGCAGACATTCCCGGCAGATACACAACGTTGAATCGACGTCGATTCGACGTTGATTCAACGTTATGTCGTTGAATCAACGCCGACCCAGCGCCTACCCAACGCCTTGCGCCTAATGAATTCAGTTTAGTCAGGGAAATAACAACACCGCAAATCCGTATGGACAATGCCGACGGAATGCTTAAAGAGACACTGCACCTAGTAATGAACAGAGCTATTCTAAAAAGTCATAGCATTTGTACTAGTATTTCTTAGAGCTTTAAGGTTTCTTCAAGACTGATGTAAATCCTGGCCCTACTCATCAGAGTAAGACCAGTCATTGACATCAGTCAGTATACAACAACATCTGTCCATGTTTCCCTGACTCCCTCTTGCCGAAACGAAATGCAAGACAGGAGTCTGAGAGTCAGGAACAGGAACTTATGTATAAATACCTTTTTTTTTTTTTTTTACAAATAAATTATCTACAAAAGTAGCCAGTTATTGAGTTAAGCGTTACAAACTATTTTTAAAGCCATGGCAATGTTAACATTTCCTCATTGCTTCAGCGGTGAATTAGACAATACATATATACACATTGCACAAATAAAGAGAACAAACATACTTCAACAAGTGCTCAATATGTGCTCAAGTTAAGGACTGTATGTATGACAATAACAATGGTACTTTTCTCTAGCGACATAGAACGTTGAATCAACATTGGATCAGCGTTGAGTCCACGTAAAACGTTGTATCAACGCCGATCCAATGTTCATTCGTAGTTGCGAGCCTGCAGGGTTTAGAATATTACAAGCAGAACCTATATAATATGACACTTATAAAGAAAACGAACTTACTTCACTTAGTGCTCAAGTGTGCTCACATTAAGGACTGTATGTATGACAGTAACGATGATGCCTTTCTCAATGGGCACAGAAAGTTGAATCAAGACTGAATCAGCATCGAGTCAAGGTCATAACGTTGAATCGACGCCGATCAAGTGTTCATTCATCGCTGCGTGCCCGCGGCGTTAAGAACATTGCACGCAAAACATATAAATATAACATATAAAGAAAACGGACATGCTCCACTCAGTGCTTGTATATACAATGTGTATGACAATAACAATAACAACGATACCTTTTTCAATGGGCACAAAACGTTGAATCAACATTGAATCAGCATCGAGCCAACGTCATAACGTTGCATCGACGCCGATCCAATGTCCATTCATCGCTGCGTGCCTGCAGTGTTTTCAACATTGCACGTAGGACATATAACATATAAAGGAAACGGACATGCTCCACTCAGTGCTTATATATACAATGTGTATGACAATAACAACGATACCTTTTTCAATGGGCACAAAACGTTGAATCAACATTGAATCGGCATCGAGTCAACGTCATTACGTTGCATCGACGCCGATCCAATGTTCATTCATCGCTGCGTGCCTGCAGTGTTTTCAACATTGCAAGCTGGACCTATACATTTGGACCTTCAAAAGAAACGAGCACTCTTCGCCTAGTACTCATATGCCCAACATTAAGGACTCTATGTATGACACTATCAATGATATCTATCCCACTGGACTTACCCCTTCGTAAAAAAATGTCGGAAAATATGGTGGCGTATTAATACACCTAAGAATGTATTTTTTATCCTTAATGATATGTAGCGACGTGCTATACTGACGCCGCCAGGGGTCAGGCAGCCAGGTCATCACAGAAATGCCATTCTAGAGAAATGTCACACCGTGCATGAAGTCGCAGTACAAATACACAAAAGCTTAGATCATAATTGTTATTTTATATGATTTACAGCCCTTCATCAATTACTTAGTAGACTAGACCACCGAATGCTTAGAAAATTAATTTCAATTTACTTTCCTGTCAAACTGTTGCTGTGTCATCGTCTGTGGCACTTGAGCATGCGCATAGTAACCAGTACACATTTCCTCCCCCATCCCACCCTCCTCCCAACCCCTTCCCCCCTGCCCCCTCCGCCGCAAAAAACAAAACAAAACAAATAAATGATTATAATAACAGAGAAACTGTATTCGAGAAAACATACGATTGTATAGCAACATGACGCTTTCTTAAGCTATGAAGGTACATGTAGCAAATATATTAACTTATGCGTTTTACTTTGAATAAATTTGGGGAAATGCTCATCAAAAAAAAGTCAGACCAAATGCAAGCTGCTTGAATGAGTAGCAAGGCCGGAATTCACAAAAAGGAATAGCTCATTTTCATCTATTTAACATCCAGCTTCGTAACGGAACAAATATTCTAAGACAGTCTCACGCGTTCGCAGTTCCTTATGCGGAAAGACTTCTGGATTAAGAGCAAGAGCAAACCGGAAATGTTTCCCGAACGGGAAACAAAATTGAGAAAATTCTCAGTATGGAAAGACGTTGTTATAAAAAAAATCCGACTCGGGCAAATATTAGGAACATTAATGTAGTTTTCAGAGATAAAAACTTTCAAGATATTGGTTTAAACTTGAGATGCACAAGCCATGCCAAAAACATGTACCCTAAAGTCATGAAATAAATTAAATGTTTCGCGTTCGAGAAACAAACTAACCCGGCATGCAGTTGGAAATATACCGACATGCATCTCTAAAGTAATGTCTTCCTGTTTCTCGATCGGGAAATCGACCCTACTGTTTAGAATGGATTTCGACAGAAACCGACCTAAGCGATTAGTAAACAGGAGAGATGGTGAATAGAAAATGTGAACACTCATACGCGTACACGGACGATAAGTCGTACTGATAGCTTTTCGATAATTGAGCCGCGACACGACAAAATCAACAAAGCAGCATGTGCCCCAAGCGAAGACTTAGATCAGCCTGGGCATTCGCTCAGTCTGACCAGGGTCTTCGCTTGGGCTTAAAGAGTAGTTAAGCGTTTAAGCTAGCTTCATGCGGACAGCGAAGACTCTGATCAAACTGGGAAGATGCCCAGGCTGATGTCAGTGTTAGCTGGGCGCACATGCCACTTTGTTGGTTTTGTCGTGTCGCGGCTCAAGAATCGAAAAGCTTTCAGTACGACGTGTCGTCCGTGTGCGTACTGTATGAGTGTTCACATTTTCTATTCACCATCTCTCCTCAGTACCAATCGCTTGGGTCGGTTTCTGTCGAAAATGACAGGGAAGATCCATTCTTAACAGTTGGGTCGATTTTTCGATCGGTATGCGCACCAGTTTCTCGAATTTAACCTACCTATTATTTTTGAGAACTTACCACAAAATCCACTTGTAGCGCCAATGCACGGAGCAGTATTACAATCCCCATCGACATCACAGGTTGCTGGAAAAGTACAATTATGCTAATGAAACATCTTTCAAAGCCTTCGATTCAGATGCCTATGTCACATACTGTCTGCAATACTATGTTACGCAAAGGACGAGTTACACTTTACTATTGCAATGTGCCCACTGAAAAGGCCGATTTTCGAAGGTTTGCAGATGACCACAAAAACATGCAGAAATGTTAGCTATATGTTTCTAGTTCATTCTGTACGATTTCATTTTCCCGTATTTTAATGCCTTATAGGTTAATTTTGCGGTTGAATACATGTACTGTCTGCAGCAGTTAACATTGAGTATATGGGAATTTGAACTACCAACGTCCACTATGCATCCAAATTTCACTTCATCCTACCCTCGTAACCACTACAATTTTTATATATAATTATTCCTCATATACATATTCATCATAATTCTGTTAGATTTGAGTGGTTACGAGGGTAGGAGTAAACGAAAAATAAACTTTTTGGGTAAATTTTCATGTATCCGACACTAGGACCAAAGGATTGAAATAAAAATTGCAGCAGTATGTTTTGTAACTGATACAAAATAGAGGCATTATTCGACACAACACATCTTTCCCAAAGTGTTCATCTATGTAGTACGTGTTCCGAATGTCCCCCACCAAGGATTCCGTGTGTGTGTGGGGGGGGGGGGGGAGGGGGCGCAGCGCTGGGCATACGTATTGGTATGGCGTAATATGCGTATGTAAGGCATTAGACTGAATGTCCTCCCATTATCATGCTGTGAGATAACCTCTGATGTTGTAATGTTGCGACGTGGTTAGATTATGTATTCCTCTGTCTGAAGCTGATGCATTGTAAAATTCTGTGAATTTGAACTTTGATCAATTAACTTTGTATGAAAACGAAAAGTTATTTGGATGAGCTTTTTCCTTACCTCTATTGATATCTTTGCATTGGGGTAAGAGTGCTGATATTTGATCAGATCATATCCATTAAATGTAGGAACTGCACAGCATCCATGCACACTGAGTCTTTAAACTTTATGCATGGACCAGGATTTTCACTTATTTCTCAACACGGTTTTTGGATTCGCAACATAATTGCAAATAGTTGGTCAGTCATTTGATGAAAAACAAAAATCCTCATACTATTTGTAGGTAAATGTGGCATATATTAAAAAAGTTCACTGTTCTTTTCTGATATATTCAACATTATAAATGCATCATACTAAAGACAATGGTTCAGTCAGGCATTGCAAATGACGCCATTCTATTTGTAGGTCATTGTGACTTGTATTTCAGGATCCATTGAGTAAATGTTTTATTTCGAACTAATATTTAATTGAATCTTCCTCAGACTTGGAATAGTAAGTCACTTCAGCACTGCGTCTCAATGGTACTACTCATTTTGTGCATGTAGGTCCCTGTGACCTTAATTTCTTGGTTCACTGATTTTGTCTAATATTTTAAACATCTGTACCTGTGTAGCATCCATAAATACGTAATATTTCATACGTGTTTATTAATATTTGATATGGTGAAGCTTTCATATATGTATAAGTAGTGAATAATGCTTATAATAAAGAAGAAGGTTGATGACCTTTTCACGCACTTGCCAGAGCACAAGCGTGCAAAGCGTTTCGCCAAGCATACATTTGCTTAACAATATCGGTCGGTTAAAATCGACTTCCGGTTTATTTGTTTCATTATTTTAACAAAAACAAACGCTTTACATGCTTATTATTGTGTTGATAAACACTTGTAAAATCTACTGTTCTGAGGTTTCGTAAAAAATTCAATAAAATTTCTCCTTACTAGATGTTTTGAGCGAATATATCTCTTTTAGACTGTGGATAGGACCCAAAAGTATTATATCTGTCAGTTTGGAGGACTGATATGTCAGTGGAATTGCTGATTATATCGAAAAAACAGCAGGTAGTTAGTGTGCCCCGTTCAGCACCCCATATGCAATAAACCGGAAGTCACGTGATTATTTATGAAGCCGCAAACTTAAAAATGTGCTTATATAAACTGCCAAATGCCAAGCTTTTATAAACATAAATTTTATCAAGATCGGTCGTGGGCACAAAAACGGCCAAAGTGTAACCCGTCCTTTTCTGCTACGTTTTGTTGCAGGAGACAAAGTAGTTCCGTGGGGAAAACGCTGGCCTGCTGACCTAGCGGGCCTGGGTTCGATTCCTGCGTCAGGCGGAACTGTTTTCAACCGTAACGGGGTTCCGTTTCACATAGTCTTTCATTATCATCATCTCATTATCTCTATATGACTGAAATACTTTCAAACAAGAAGTGTCAGAAGACAATAAAGCGGGACTTTGCTGAAGCTTAATTTTTTTATTTACAAGTTGAATATGGACAATACCGGCAAAGTAAAATGAGATCATCTGCAGCGTCAAACAAACAGTTATCCTAAGATTGATTTAAAGACAGGACTTCTCAGCCTGGGGGCCTGGTTCCCATCTTACGGCAAATTTACTTGTACAGGTAAAAGTGTGAAAATTTATTCAACCAATCAGTGGACCAGAATTACAATGTACCAGTTATGACATTTTTATTGGCTGACTGGAGGTGTTGACACAATGTAATCAAGAGACAGAATGCCACTGTTCTGTTATGTTCTATTCTCCTAATGACTTTCCCCAAGTGGCTCAGCGGTACGTAACCGTAGTTGCACGCACTTGGCACCGAGTGTCCGTCTAAGAATGACACTGTTGAAGTTAATCCTCCTTATATAGTCCCATCCCTGTCTTTAAGCCTCCAAGATATTGACAGAGATATGACAATATCAATGGATAACGTAATATTGGTCACAGTAACCTAGACGTAACATGAAGTCCATCACTTATCTAAATATACCATTACACCAAGTTACATAGAACTAGTTTAAGAGATATTGGCTTAAATCACTGGACCAAGAAATATAGGTCACTCTTACCTACAATTAGTATGAGGTCACTCATAGTGTATGCCCACACCCATTACCCAAGTAAATTGCAAAATCACTGGACCATGAAATATAGGTCACAGACACACACTTAGTATGAGGTCACTAACAGTGTCAGCCCACGCCATGAACCCAAGTGTATTGCAAACCCATGAAATAGTGTTAGACATATGAGGTTAAATCACTGGATCATGAAATATAGATCACGCTGAGCTTCTACTAAGATATTAATTTTTATAGTGTCAGCCCAAACAGTTTAACCAAATAAGACGCAAATCCATAAAATAGGGATAGAAATATGAGGTTAAATCACTTGACCATGAAATGGGGGGCCACACTGACCGACAATCAGTATGACGTCACTCACAGTGTACGCCCAAACCATTAACGGGAATCCATGTAAAAGTGTTAGAAATGTGTGGCAAAATCAATGGCCCATGACAAAAAGGCCATTGTAACGTACTGTTAGTTTGAGGTCAAACATGCGTTCACACTGAGTCATTATTGCAAGCAACCATGCTCGTACATCTAATAGTCTTCAAAATATTAGGCAAAAATCATTAAACCACGAAATATAATTCACTGTGACCTACCGTTAGTTTGAGGTAAAATATCGGGTCATATTGAGTCATTATCTTATGCAATCATGTTCGTACATCAAATATCGGAACCAGAATTTTATGGTGACTTAGTATACAAATTCAAAAAGATTAAGGGTAGGACTGATTTTTCTGATCAATTCCGAAAAATAATAATACGTCACAAACGTATTGGCTATAATTTAAATGTTATGCGACAATCTGCATGCTTAGTGATTAACCCAATCACGGTTGATAACTTTGCTGCACTCTTTAATTGCACACCGGGGGATCGGTCGTCAGACTCTATGATGGCCCCGACCTAAAGCTGTATATTTTAGTTGGTTGGGACCGGAGCCTTTTTGTCTGTTGCTTGGTCCACCGGGGCTCAACTGGTGACCTTCTTTTGCTTCAGATTTCCAGTGGGGTCGTTTGGCAGGACAGGGATCTCCACCTGTCAGACGGCCCGTTGTATCTGTTGAGTCCTCGTCTTTGCTTCTTCATGGTGTTGAAATTTGATTTATGCGTTTACCGTGATGATTCATTGACGAGTTAGAGGGTTATCATGCGAACCGAACAACCAACTAAATGTTTTGTACCACTTCAGAAACTGAGGGTGAGGTTGGGCCTGTAAAATCGATTTAAGCCCCCCAGTAATTCATTACTGACCGTTCCAAGGCGGTAGTTCTGTTGTGGTTCTCTGTTGCCTGTTTTTTGGTGTCAGAGGTTATGTGATGTTTTACCTTATGTATGTTCTTATTAATTTTGGTTCGGTTGGGTTGCTGAGTGGCCACCTTTTGGGAACAAGCTGCTCACTCGGTTGGCCATATGTTCTCTGTATCTTGATTATTTGTAATCTTAGTTGTTTCCAACTATGGTTTGAGGGCTGGATTTGGATTTTGATTGTTTCAGTTCCTGGTCTTTGCATACTTTTTACTTTTTTCAGGATATAAGACGAACTCGCTTCACCATGAAATTTAGGTCACTGTGACATATTGTTAGATTAAGATCAAACTATCTGTCATACTGAGCCATTTTCCCGAGCAATAATATTTATACATCAAAACGTCCTCGAGATATAAGGCAAAATTACTTGACTATAATATAATGCTCACTGCGGGATATGCATCACTGTCTTCTGTAGATCTTACCTAGATGTATCAATGAAGCAAGTTTGAAGACTGCTGTAGCCATTGTGGTTACTTAGAAACTGTGCTAAAGCCTGAATATTTTCTATGTTCAATCAACCGTGAAAAACAGGTAATATCCCTATATGCATGTCTGGTTTCAGTAGATCTTCCCTTGACATATCTTTGGAGCAAATTTAAAGAGTAACTACACTTCAGGAACTGACTAAATCAGATCCCAAACCCTATCCCCAACATCAAAGGGAAAGACTGACAAAGGCATCCCAACAAACAATAAATTACAAGTGATAAGCCGAGTCAGCAGCTCTTTCCCAAATAGGTGGCAACTCAGCTATCTTTATTGATCTAAATAATTTAGACCAACAGAAGGGTTACAACAGACTAAGCAAATTATACGAAAAACATTTAACAACTAGTTTTACCTTTTTTCTATTTTTATTATGGAAGGGTTAAAATCAGAACACAATGAATAAAACATCACCGAACATAAAACAAATGCAACCGCAACGAAAGTACCGCCTTGGGACGCGGGTCAGTAATAACTACTGGGGGTTTAGACCGGGTTTACTGTGTCCAAACCTTCATCCTCACCCTCCGCCGCGGTGCACACAATTAGTTGGTAGTTCGGTTCGTATGGAGGTCCCCCAACTCATCAGAGAGTCATCACGGTCAACAATTAAAATCAAGAAAAGACCGTGTTGAAGAAAGGATGAGGACTCGACAGCCAAAACGTGTTGAGACACCTGGAGATCCCTGGGGCGTCAGCAATACCACTGGAACACTGGAGCAAAAGAAGACCACCAGTGGAACCCCGGTGGGCCAAGAAACAGAAAAACATCCAGCCCCAACCAACTAATATATAGCTTTATGTAGGGGCTATCATAGAGTCTGAACCCCGACCCAACGGCGTGCAATTAAAGCGGACAGCAAAGATGTTAACCGTGATTCGGTTAACCACTAAGCATGCCGACTGTCGCATTACATCTATGTCATAGCCAATGCGTTGAAATCGCATGATGATTTTCTTAAATTGATCAGGAAATTCTGTTTTCCCTACGATTTTGCGTAATTAATATACTAATTTAAAGACCCTAACCCTAAGTCACCATAAAATTCAGGTTCCGATAGGCCTTGTTGCAAAAGTTACCTTAACCTTGTATTATATTTAGAAACCAATTCAAAGTGTTTAGAAAAGGTTTCCGAAGTTGATGATACCGATACCCCTGCTGTAAAAGCTCGGCAGTCAAACTTTTATTACGAGCATTGAAATCAGCCAAATAACTAGACATCCCAGCGAAGCGAATAAGCTGAGAAATGTAAACACCATAAGAAGTGGTGCGAGGAACATCACCATCCAAATACGTTTAATTAACAATGTTGAAATCAAAATCTTCGCGTTTGTCATAAATTTTAGATGAAGCAAATCCGTCTAAAATTGATAAATGGGGCCTCGGTATCAGAAGTATTTGCTTTATTTAACTGCAATTCAGCAGGATAAATTTGACTAACCATTCCTTCAAAATAAGGATTGCCAATATTTAAAAGGTCGTCCATGTATCTAGACGTTGAGTTGAATGCTTCAATGATATGAGACATGAGTAAGTTTCATAAACACCTATTCTTTTCTAACGACTGCACTTGGCGCAAACATATAGATTATATATAAGAAAAATATGGAAAAGGATTAATGTCATGCGTAGGCCAAAGTTTCAACTAGACAGAAAATCTTTGGAAAAATATGCATAAGTTTTATCAGGCCGATTCTTGAGTATGGATACGAAGTTTGGGCTTATTGTTCACAATACGAAAATGATGAACCTAAACAGATTCAGTAAGAAGCAGCAAGAATAGCAACTGGTGCTACAAAATTAATATCCCTTAATATTTTATATCGCAAAATAGAATGGGAGACTCTCAATGCAAGACGAAATAAACTAAACTGATGCTGTTTGATAGACTGTACTGCAAGTTAAGCCCAACTTATTTTTCAACCTTAGTTCCCCCACTTGTTGGCCGAAGTACTAGATACAACTTAAGAATGCTAATGACCTTCAAAAAATGACTCATGTATCACATATTATTTCAGTTCATTTTTCCCCACAACTGTGAGAGACTGGGATAATTTAAAGTTTGAAATTAAAGTTCTGATACCGGTATGCATTTAAGTCTAGTCTTAACAAAGATAACCTAATTGCCCCTAAGCACTTTTACATCAGAGAACGGCGGCTACAGATATTTCACACGCGTCTCATAGTTCTTTGAATTACGATATCTTTCTTTGACGCCTGAGCAATTCACCGCTTTGTTGATATGGTGATCTCGCAAATGCAGAACATTTTCTGCTGCACTGTCCTATTTATCAACAACAAAGAAACGCACTTATACTCACCATCTCACAACACTGTCGGATCACTTCCGATCTGCTCTTAACTGGGAACACCTCTATACCGCTAGAGATAGCTGAACTGATTTATGAAGCAATTCAGAAATATATCCAAGATACAAAACGATCTTAAATTAAATTCAGCTGACGCAATCTTTGTCAATCTTTCCCTTTGATGTTGGGGATAGGGTTTGGGATATGATTCAGTCAGGTCCTGAAGTGTAGTTACTCTTTAAATTTGCATATCAGAGTTCTTGTGGCTGTGCTGTTGTGGATGGCTCTAAACAGTCTCCCCGTACAGTCATTTAATGCTTTTATTGTTTCAATCCTCAGGGATTGTTTTGCAATCAGTTGCCATTCTCTTGTCCCTTTGCATCAATCCTTTTCGATACCGTATTGAAGGTCAGGAGTTGACCAGCATTCGTATCTCGTTGTATAGCGGTTCCTTGCTTTTCGTTCTGTGGACTTGAATTAGACATAGATATGAATCGCGGGTATTTGTTATATCATTCCTTGTTCAAAAGGAAATTGTTATAAGCATATTTTCATTAGCCTTGTCTGATAACCGGTATGAGTGTTGCTTCTCTCTTGACGGTATCACCACCAATCAAACAACTATGAGTATCACTAACAGGCTTAGAATTAATTTAACTCCCATTAGGCTGCATTCCGCGTCTTCTGTAAGGATTCCTAATTCAATAAATGATATTAAACTTTCCAACCTTCAGTAAGAATAAGGTCTTTAAATTTATGTTCTTCCTTTTCAGTCAACCTCAATGGGGTATCAGATTTTAACGTTCTTCGCAATAACTCCCGTGTTAGATTAACTCCAATTAAGTCTCCAATACTTCACAAGTATTCCAATCCATTCAAAAGACCTGGAATGTATCCTAATATCTCTAAGTGCAATGCCAAGAAGTGTAATTGTTGTAAACATTTATGTACCAAATCTACCATTACATCATCTGTCAATGGCAGAACATTTTCAGTCGTCAATAATTCTGAACTGGACTGTAAATCGACTGATCTGATATACGTTATAACCTGAAATCAATAAAGATAGCTGAGTTGCCATCTATTTGGGAAAGAGCTGCTGACTCGGCTTATCACTTGTAATGTATTGTTTGTTGGGATGTCTTTGTCAATCTTTCCCTTTGATGTTGGGGATAGGGTTTGGGATCTGATTCAGTCAGTTCTGAAGTGTAGTTACTCTTTAAATTTTTATACTCTTAATGTGCGTTAAAAACTCTATATATTTATATTTTCAATTCTAAAGTTACTTTATTTAAGTGTACACATAAAGGCATGGCTTTTCTACTTTCCTATGACCAGTACCCTCTAGGAATCAGCTGCTTCAAGTCCAACCCCGGGCCACATCTCACGCTCGCGCTTTTGTTTCAAAACGTTCTCTTTGTTGTGTTGATTCAATTCCAGTATTGTTAAAGTATTTTTTTTTTCTTTTCTTTTTCTGCCTTAGATATTATTTACTCAGTTTTTGTTTGGCTCTTTACTGGATCGTTTCATTTTCTTTTTCTACTTGTCTTCTGGTTCAGATAATCCAATATTTGTATACATTCATATTTTATTGCTGGCTATTTTGACTATAGATCTGAATTTATATCATTTATTTTTCCATAGAGTTTATTGTGTTACAAGGCCTAGTCTTATCTATCCCATAACCTTGCGAGATCGTTGGGGCACCACAGATGACATTACAACAACCCCTTTCCACCTGTGTTACAAGGAGAGAAACTAAATAGGCAGTGTCTGCATAAACTTATTCCAAGTATAAATTTGTGTCAGGTTTGTAAATAAAGATGCGAATAAATATGTTTAAACCAAACCCATGTCTTGCGTAGGAAAAGGCAATATATTATTATTCATTTGTAGAAAGTATGAAGAAAAACGCAGTGCACCAAGAAAACGGCCTTAATGATATTGTCCCTTTGAATCGGATTTTGACTTTTAAATGATAGTGGCCAAAGTATCCGAAATATAAGTCCGAACTCGTAGGTCAGTTAAACATAGACAATTCCGGAATATTTTAGATACACAGACATGGACCCCAAAACAGAGGTGTGATCAGGTGCCCGCGGGGTAGTAAGCATCACCTGCCTATTATAATACACCCGCCATATCTATGTATCTGTGAAAAAAGTCAGTGAAAATGAATGTCCGGTATTTGAAAGCTTAACTAAGCTTCGACTGAGGCCATCAAATCAGAGATTAGTTTAGAAACGGCCACATTGTAGGGCTCAACAAGGTCATAGTGTCTCTCATAAAACTTTTGAACTGTCGACACAAGCTTTGTTTTATGATAACCCTGCTTCAGCAGTTTCTGAGTGAGTAGCTTCCCTCTTTCAACAAAGTCTTGATATTTGAAACAGGCCCTAGCATAGCGGACTAGTTGAGAAACATAAACTCCGTATGAAGGTGCCGAAGGAATATTACTACTCAGAAATGGAAAGTTAACTATGGGAAAGTTGAAGTCGTCCCTCTTGTCATAAAGCCTAGTAACAAGCTTTCCATTGTCAATATAGAGATAGCAATCTAAGTATGAAGCAGATGAACTGGACTCTGTGGTATCTTTAATTTGAAGTTCACATGGATAGATGAGGTCAATATACTCTGAAATCTTTGGATTATTCAGAGACAGAACATCATCTATGTACCTGTAGGTAAAGTTGAATTTCTGTACAAGGTGTTTATTACCTTCTTTTAAGAGCCCTTGTATAAACTCCGCCTCATACCCGTAAAGAACTAAGTCGGCAAGTAAGTGGGCGCAGTTAGTGCCCATGGGAATGCCAACTGTCTGTTGAAAAATCTGTCCGCTAAACTCCACGTAAATATTGTCGATAAGAAATTCCAGCATTTTAATGACATCATCTTCAGAATATTTTGTATGAACCTCAGAGTGGTCCTTAACAAAATATGTGTCCATATACCCAAGAACAATGTATTTGTACCGACGATTTCCGTTTTTGTGAAAGAAACAATTGTTAACAATTTCTTTTAATTTAGATTTTAATTTGTTATGTGGTATTGTTGTATAAAGCGTAGAGAAATCGAAGTTTTTTTATGCTATCTACTTCAAAAAGTGCTTGGGCTTTTAAACTTTCCAAAAGTTCTTTAGAACTTTTTAGGATCCACATCTGATTTACGCCACTTCTTGCGTAAGATAGATCACAATGTTTCTGAAGACTATCCTTAACTGCCGGTTAGGATTCTTGTAAGAATCTGAGAGAGAGAGACTTAGTTGAGCACTTAGCTGAACCCGCAATATATCGATGCTTATATGGATCTTTATGTAACTTAGGGATCCAATACAGTTTTGGAAGATTAAGATCTTCCTCTGCTGTGGATATACCAAAGGAAAGTAGAACCGTCTTGTGGTTTCTTAGAATTTCCTCTTTGGACAACGAAGTGCATGTACATGTAGGTTTTCCTTCCGAAGTGTTCAAACCAAGCTCCTCTCTCAAGCAGTTGTGGGTTTCCTTCCGAAGTGTTCAAACCAAGCTCCTCTCTCAAGCAGTTGATGTAGTGTGTCTTGCAAACAAACACAATGTTGTTAGATGCTTTGTCTGCTGGAACTACGACATATTTATCATGGAGATCAGCTAGCTCAGCAGCGACGTCAGGAGTGTCTAAGACCGATTTACATCAGGTAGACATAGTCGCGCTTAAGATAGAAATCCGCCTGTTCACCAAAGACGCTATCGATTTGACCCACTCAGATAGTGTGTCAACTTCAGCTTAAGATAGAAATCCGCCTGTTCACCAAAGACGCTATCGATTTGACCCACTCAGATAGTGTGTAAACTTCAGCTTCCTCCTGCTTAGCCCAGCGTCTAGCATAGTCTTCAACAGAATCCATAATTAATGTTGAATTCTGTTTCCAACTGAACGACTTAGGCTCTCTATATTTAGGGCCTTTGGAGAGTAACTCCCTCAATTTGTTATTCGTACCGATGCCAAGATCACCAGTTATAATGTGACCTGCTGGTTGGTAACAGTATTTAGAGGAGCTACAGGTGCAAGCAGGAAGATCACCGACAACATCTTCAGTGTTTAGGCGCCGCAGCACATCCCTGTAACCATGGCAACAAATGGTACTGACATGGGTAACGCTGAAAAAGACAGCATTTTATGTTATTATTATCAAATATTTAATTGCCGGGCCGCGTAGCGCAATCGGTAGGGCACCTGACTCATAAGTCAGAAGTCCTGGGTTCGAAACCCGGTCTGGCCATATACTTTCGTTTCTCCTTCCGCTGATTCAAGAAGGGCAGTTGTCAGTTACTGGCGAAAGTATGTGCACTTAGTACTGGTTAACCGCTTAGGAGGTCTAAGCCTGCCCAGGAATAGTGTAGTTAGGTTAACTGACCGTCCCGACATGACCATAGCTGTTTACCGTGGACGTTAAGCAATAAATCAATCAATCAATCAAATCAAATATTTAATTACTGATAATCGAAAGAAATAAAATGATAATCTTACTATTAACCCCGCCCCCTCCGTGAACGCTGCCGATAATTGCCAAGCACATCAGTAGAAGCGACAACAACTTCATGTTGATAGAGCTGACAATCCAGTCAGATACTCCCAGTGGGAGTCTCTTAAATACCCTAAAAGCCAAGCACTTCAAATATGCCTTAAACCCATACAACCTCCTTGAGGTGAATTTGTACACTTTCAAAGGAACTAATCTGCCGATTTTATTCTTGTCTCCCTTCTTAATAGCGGTCAACCCTTCAAGGATAGAATGTTCTTCTCTGGAAGCAAATTCTTTCCAGTAATCTCATATCCCCTTTTTGAAGGGATACATCTTACAGGGAAACAAGCCAGCAGTCACGAAAGCTATTCCTCATAATAAAAAATGGCAGAAAAATTTGGAAGTGTATCCCTACATCTTAAAAATTGAGCCGCGACGCGACAAATCCAACAAAATGCCATGTGCGCCCAGCGAAGACTCAAATCAGCCTGAGAATCCACCCAGTGCAATCAGAGTCTTTGTTGTCTGCATGGAGGTAGCTTTGAGCCTTTGCTACTTTTTACGTGCACAGCAAAAATGATCAGACTGGGCGGATGCCCAGACTGATCTGAGCCTTCGCTGGGTGCACAGGCCACTTTGTTGGTTTTGCCGTGTTGCGGCTCATTAACGTGTAACCATACAGCTTAGCGGTGACACTTACTCATTTGCGGCAGCTCGTGATTTGGGTGTTACTGGATTTGTTAGGCAATATACAAATATAGCTACATAACGCAGCTCTTTGATCGGACTGCACAAATATGGACGCAAAACTGTTCCTACAGGATTAAAGGCATGTTTTTTCATGCCGTAATTATAAAACATTTTTTTTCTGTTTCCTGCTACTCCTCTTTAAATGTATTTACCTGTTTTCATTAGGGCATATTTTAGAAGAAAAAAAAATAAGGTTAAGAATTGTACATGAAAGAATACGTTTGCTCCAGGCTGCATATATATTCCTCGATTTCCTTTCCTTGACTTGGCGGTGCTTATGTCTGACCTTACCTTCGACGAGTATATTTTCTTAAAAGGTATAATGCGGTAATGATTTTATGTTCACTCGCGCAGAACAAAGCTTTCCTTTACAAAAGGCATGGAATGATCGGAGATCGCACAACAGTCTTCTTTTTCAATCTTCGTTTAACCAAGCATACATACATTGTCTAAACAACGTTGTGACGACGTCGATCCAACATTATGATGTCAGAACCACCTTGCACAGTTGGAACGCAGACTCATCGCATTTGAATTTTCTGAACGGTCGTCTACGCACAAAAAAGTAATCCCAAACAAAATGGCGGCGAAAATGCAGTAAAAACTACACCTAATTATGCCACTTGTTTTTGTTACTACGATGACTGACACTATTAGGAACACGAATCAGGGAAATATTTTGGCTATTATTGTGAGCTTGAAATCATTTCAAGACCCCACTGAACTTCCTTAAATAGAAAATGCACGCCTGGTAAACTATCACAGGTACCTCCGGCGGAGGTACCGATAAAAAGTTGTGACAGGCACCTGGAGCTGCCTGTGACTGTCCAAAAAATGACAACAAACGGTAGGTATTCCTCTTTTTTGACAAAATATGAAATAACCAGCGAGTTTATTAAAAATCAAAAAGTGCTATTCGACCCTTATAGACATAAAGTTTTGTCACACATTATATCCCCCTGAACTTTCCATATTAACCAAAGATACGACTTTTGAAGTGGCTCTGATGTCAGCCCACAGTACTCAAAACATAAAGAATTCGGCCGTTTTTGGTCTTAAATGCAATGATCTTGCATACGATTCTGTTTTTCTCGGCACACTGGTGTTAAGGTAACCTCCTTGCTAAAATATAAATGTCGATTGACTAAAAATAAGGCTTGATTTTTCAAAACAACAGCTGGAGGTGCCTGCAATGGTGTGGAGGTGCCTGTGATGTAAGCAAATATAGTGAAAATCTGAGTAGTTATTGCAGCTGGAAATACTGACATCTTCTCTTAAACACTGCTTGAAAAGAAGCATTCATTCAACGTCCCATTAAGCTATCATAATGCGTATATCATGAAATTCCATGTTAAAATTTCTAAAACACCACCTAATTGCCTAATTTGTTTCCGCTTCTGTTAGTCAAACATTGACGAATTTCACATAATTGCTGAAAATTAACTGCCTAATTCAGTGTTAGAATCGTTATGAAATGTGCGCTTAAATAAGAGTCAACATTTTTGTGACTGGTGATGACTGTGATCGGGAGGTGCTGGCTGTGAGTCATTCATTGTCGAGGTCACACGTCATGCTAGCTACACGTATGGTGTGTCAAATTGTCAAAATTGCCGATACCCGTCAACAGCCATACACGTTCATGTATCTATAGTGTTGATCCTTTTGATATGTGTCGCTCGCATGTGTCGTATAACGCTCGCTGTATGTGTTAACTTTGTGGTAACTGGAGTGATAGGTGCTACAAGTGATTCAGTCTGGCTAGTTTTGAATTGTTAGCGCTAGAATCCAAATATATCTGTAAGGCCTACAGATTACATCATCGGCAGACATGTTCTCAATATTACATCTTTTAGTATATTAAAGTGATCGGAATCTTGCTGTAAATAACATGTAATTCAAAGTCTCCGAATAGCCACTGCATCAAATTTGGTTACAAAAGAGCACTTTTACTACATAAAAGTCATCTTCCGAGACGTTGTTTTTGCAAACGTTTCGAGTAGCTAGCATGGCGTGTGACCTCGACAATTTTAACGATTTGGGATGACTAACAGGCAGTCCGGCATCGCCATTTACAAAAACGCTGCCTCTTATTTAAGCGAATTTCATAACTATTCTAACACTGAATTAGGCAATAAATTTTCAACAGCTACGTACGACTTGTCAATGTTTGACTAAAAGATATGGAAACAAAACGCGCAATAACTCTTTGAGATGATCTGCTTTGGATTTTGGATTTCTGATGTGAAGCATCAATGTTACGTGTTCTTATGTCCGCTTGTCTGTAGTCTTCTGGAAATACGGTCACCTGTACAGCTGCACACTATGCTTTCTGGTTTGTTTTGTAATTCAAAATATAAAATAGGTAAAACAGAAGTTAGCGATGTTTTCATTTGGGGTAGGTGAATTTCCACCCGTCTGGGAAAGAGCTCTTTATTCGGTTTACCATGGGTGTCTTTTATGAACTATTGTCAATATATACTTACTTCCATCTTGGTTTTGAGAGCAGGATGTAGAATCTGATTGTATAAGTTCATGATCATTGTCTGTCGTTTTAACAAAAATATGTTTGATATTCGCATTATGATAGATTATTGCGACGTTGAATGAACGATTCTTTCAAGGCAGTGGTCTAGAGATGACGAATATCAATATAGATCTTCAGATTTTCGCTATATTTTCTTACATCACAGGCACCTCCATTCCGTCACAGGCACCTCCAGTTGTTTTTTTACCGATCCAGCCTTATTTGGAGTTTAACGGCATTTATATTTGGACAAGGAGGTGTACTTTACGTCAGCGTTTCCAAATAAACAGATTCCTATGCAAAGAAAGTGCATTTAGGACCTAAAACAACCGATTTGTTCTTGTTTTGAGTACTTTTGACTGACCTTAAAGCCACTTCAAAAGTCATATCTTCTGTATATATGTAAAGTTCCCGGGGATATACTATGTGACAAAACTTAATATATATAAGGGTCGAATAGCATTCTTTGATTTTCAATAAACTCCCTGGTTATAATGTATTTTATCAAAAAAGACGAATACCTACCGCTTTTTGTTTATTTTTGGTCCGTCACAGGTAGCTCCGGATGCCTGTCACAACTTTTTATCGGTACCTCCGCGGAGGTACCTGTGATAGTTTACCAGGCGTGAAATAATGGAAACAATCTGATGCACCCAGTTTGTACAAAACCGAAGACCCCTAAACCCTACGATAGATTATTTTGCAAAGAAAATTGTCATACAAACCGATTTCGGGGACATTGAAAATTTTTTATAGTTGGGATGCTTGTCGTCCTTCTTGTTAGGTAATATATCGGGAGAAGGTCTGATGACGGAGAAATCGATCAATATTTAAAGGGGCAATTCCAAGCGCGTGCTAGTGGTGAATGTGTTGTCTGATGATCATTTTTGGCGTAATATTAGTTTTTGCTTTCTCAAACTATTATAAAAATTAAAAGAATGAAGGAAAGAATGAATCACAGTGCAATGTAAGTGTCTACTTGTTTCTGTAAATACGATTTTGAGAGCTGACAACCACACCTTCGCCCACAACCACCCCACCCCTCCACACACACTCCTGCGCATGCACTCTCCAACACACAACCACATGCTGAGACAGTTAAACCTCGTACAACCAGCTGAGCTATAAGTGTCATTGTTCCAGACTGCATTCTGTGAGATGTGAACAAGTTTTAGTGAGATTGATTCGATAACATGATGAAGATCAGGCCTAATTCACAGACTGACAGCTTACTGCTGAACACTGCACTTTTGGTGGGTAGGTAGGCCAATTTGTTTCAATTGCCTACCTAACCACCAAAACCCTCCCTACCCCACACCCACTCCCAGGCTCCCACCCCACGAAAAATGGTCATTTTGGACAGCCATTTTTTTTATGTAATTTTTTTTAGATTAACCCTGATCAACCTGCATAGTAAGACAAACAAGTCTGACCAAACAGTGTAGACCCAGGAGCAGTCTGATATGGGACTACACTATTTTGTCTTTTTGGTACACCATTTGTGGGTAAAATAGATATGTTCAAAATGTAGGAAGCTGATATCTTAGTATTATTGGTAATTTGTGTAACTATGTGTGGCATTTTATGTAGTACTATTATTTGTTTTTGTTGTTTTCATAGATTGCAGGGATTAAAAAAAAACCTACCTACCTTCCAAAAAAAATTCTAGTTAATAGGCAACTACAAACAAAATATTTTTTATGCTTGGCCTGGGGCTGAGATGGGAGGGGGAGAGGGCGCATGAAGAAATATAAATTCTTTAAATGCCAAAAGTTATGTTTTAGCTTGAATCTCAAAAAAAAATTAATAGGCTTATATTGAAGTTATATATCAATAGAAATAATACCATAAACTGAAAAATAAAAAAAATATTTTTATATTTTCTGATTGATTTAATCCAACTTAAATGTTTGCAGCTTCTGACAAAAGCAAAGAAACTTGTTACTTGTAATTACCAATCAGTTATTAAGTTACTAGAGAACTAGAGAGAAAACCTTGATGACAGACATTAAATGATGAGTCATGACTGTAAAGAAGTTGCAGTTTAGTGCAGATGAATGAGAGGTAGTCCCTTCCTGTCTCCCCCCCCCCCCACCCCCCACCCCCCCCCCCCCCCCCCAACACACGCACACACCAACCTATTTACCTATTTAAAAGCATTTTCACAGAGGATTTTATTGGCCAAATATTCAGGACTTTATTATGTTAGGATTTTTTTATCATCATTATTAGTGCCCATGCAAAAAGAATGAATTGGCCATACCCTGCTAACTGCTGGACCCTGCACTTTATGTGGAATGTTGCATAATGCTGTTTGTCCTTCTTCATGTCAGTTTTGCAGACTATGTTAGAATGAAAAATAACACAGTTTTACCATAAATGTTGCACCAGCATCAACGGGTTTCATGTTAACACCTGTTGTGCCCTCTCATTAGAAGCACTTCAGCAAGATCGTAGATGGTTCTGTTAATGACTAACAACAAATGGCTTTATGGCTGAATAAGACAAAATTACCAAAATTGCTATCATGCCCCAGCTGAGTTATTGTAAAACCATATTATAAAACCGTCACTTGTGGAAATGTCTCAAGATTTTTTTCTTATTATGTACATATGTTATAATTTATTAATTATACTTATAGGAAAAACACTGAAGGGCAAGGTCAGACTGCATGTAAATGATAATTTAATCAGAGCTTTATAAATTTACAATACCTAGATATAAATATAGTAGAAATTTGTTCATTTGAAATTTGTGGAAATTTTCATTTTATTTTTGATCTGTGATGAGACACCACAACATAAAAATGTACAGTTTACTTGAAGAGGAATGATAAAGAATAACTCCATTCTGGTTCACCAAATATTGGCCCATTATTTTTCTTGTTTAATCATGATTATATCTTACCATTATAACTTAGAGAATGGATTACAAAGTCCTGAGCCTTTGCCACATATCTAATCAAGTTTTTTGGTTTGCTGGACAGCTGTGCTTTTTATTTGTTTTGTGTTTAGTTAGTTTGACTCAGAATCATATTAGAGAACACATCTCATATAATTATTACTTTGTGAGAAATTCTCTATTCTCAATGAAAAGTTAAGGTACCATTCGTGAATAAAGGGGGGGGGGTTATCAATAAGGTGGGTTTTCTGCATCCTACCAAAGTTTTCTTTTTTTAACTGATGGTATGCTCCAATGTGTCTAGTTTATTGAACCATACCGGTATGTGACTTTGGTCGGAAAGCCCTACTTACTGAGCTATGGGTCCTCAGAAGTGGGTGGGGTAATCTAATATGGTTTTAGCCTGTCTTGTAAAAACATTCTCATTTGGTAGAAGAGTACAACAGACAGACAGGATTTGATAAAATGATAAACAGAACATCTAAAATATATTTCCATATCATTTTATTTGGTTTAATTCGAACATAGGTTGTCAAAAAAGACTTCCTTTGACATTCAGCATTTTTTAATATTTTGGTTCTCAATTTTCAATATTTCTTGGCATTTTTGTTAAATAAACAGACCAGTTATCATCAAACTCATGTCAAGGAAGCACCTTGACCAGGACATTTGGATGATGTGACCAGAATTTCACAATGACCTAGTTTTCATGGTTGACTGAACACATAAACTTGCTTGGAAGATGTTTTTTCATTGAATTTTGACCTAGAATTACGAAACTATGGTCAAATTACTATTTTAACTGCTATATTATGCCATATAACCCCACCAATAAAGGTGAGGGGATACATATTGACTTCAGTTCGGATCTCCATGTCGTCTGCATCTGTGTCTGTGTCACATATTAAGTCCTTCTTTGACCTTGGAAACAAGGTCAAGGTCAGATTTGGATGACTTTGACCTTGTTTCCAAGGTCACAGAAGAACTTAATATGTGAAACATACTCAGATGCAGATGCCAACGAGTTCCGCACTGAAGCCAATATGTATTCCCTCACCTGTAGTGGCGGGGGCGTGGGCATAATATAGCAGTTAAAATAGTAATTTGACCACAGTTTCGTAATTCTAGGTCAAAATTGAATGAAAACCATCTTCCAAGCAAGTTTATGTGTTCAGTGAACCATGAAAACTAGGTCATTGTGAAATTCTGGTCACATCATCCGAGTGTCCTGGTCAAGGTGCTCCTTGACATGAGTTTGATGATAACTGGTCTGTTTAGTTAACAAAAATGCCAAGAAATATTGAAAATTGAGAACCAAAATATCAAAAAATACTGAATGTCAAAGGAAGTCTTTTTTGACAACTTATGTTCGAATTAAACCAAATAAAATGATATGGAAATATATTTTAGATGTTCTGTTTATCATTTTATCAAATCCTGTCTGTTGTACTCTTCTACCAAATGAGAATGTTTTTACAAGAAAGGCTAAAACCATATTGGATTACCCCACCCACTTCTGAGGACCCATAGCTCAGTAAGTAGGGCTTTCCGACCAAAGTCACATATGGTTCAATAAACTAGACACATTGGAGTATACCATCAGTTAAAAAAAAGAAAACTTTGGTAGGATGCAGAAAACCCACCTTATTGATACCCCCCCCCCCCCCTTTTATAATTTTTGCATGAGATTTGCCCCTACTGATAGTTTTCCATGAGAATTTTGGCAACAGTTGGAGCAAATCCCTCGAAAGATCACTGAGTATATAAACACACTGCGACATTAGAATTTATGAGCCAAGGGCATTGCAGAGCTGACAGCCTCCCCACCCCTCACCCCCACCCCACCTGATGAGCTAGTATTTGACAAACGTGGCATTTCATAATATATATGTATGTTGTGACCCCTCATTAGAACTCCTCATAAGGCAATTCTACAGAGGGCCAAAACATATGTGATAAAAGCTACATATGAGCCGCGGCACGACAAAACCAACAATGTGGTTGTGCGCCCAGCGCAGACTCAGATCAGCCTGGGCATCCACCTAGTCTGATCAGACTCTTCGCTAAGCGCTAAATGGGTAGCTGAAAGTCTAAGCTAGCTTCATGCGGACAGCGAAGACTCTGATCAGACTGGGCGGATGCCCAGGCTGATCTGAGTATGCACTGGTCGCACAACCACATTGTTGGTTTTGTCGTGTCGCGGCTCATAATGCAATTTTGAAACCGTAAGCCTCATTTTACAGTAGATATGCTGCTTCTCAAGTTTGGCTGAAATTGCAAAGGAGTGTATACGTGTGTGTATGGCCAAGTCATTTTCTAAGCTTATCTCCATTGCTGCAATTGTCCAAACACGTTTAACATCTGACAGTGTGTCGAAATTGCTGGGAAAATCAATATACTAACTTGATTAGACTGCTGTTTTGGAAGTCGTCTTACCCAGGTCTTCACTTTTAATCAAGGATTTAGTCATTGCAGCTTTGCAAGTATTTGTTATGGTTAAAAAAAACAAGGTTAAAGGTTGTTTTTGTAAGTAAGATAAGCCCAAGCATCACTGACCTTTTAATCGACATAATGCGCGCAGTTTCTTTCCGCATGACTATCATGAGTGACAAGGGTTGGGCGGGGTAGGTTGTGCCATCAGACAAGGGGTAGGTTTTGCCACTTTGTGCCATTTGGTCATTGGCCAGTTTTAGCCCCTTTGCACCAGATTTGTGCAAATATGTTCCAATTTATTTGTGCCAAGTCATTTATGCATAAATTTGTGCCACTTTGTTCAAATTTCTTTGTGCCAATTCATCTTGGCATTTTTTCCTTGAAAATCAAATAATTGTTGGTTTAAAATCACGTAGATCTATTATCAGTCTAGAAAGGTTTTCAGCGATGGTCTCATACACGCACACAATAACGAACAAACGCGCCTTTATACTATTAATTCCCTATTTATGGATATCTATATTCGATTTATGGAAAATAATTATCAACTTGTAAATGTTTTCCAATAGGGAAAGAAATAAGCAATGAATAGAGGGTCATTAGTCATTGTATATAATTTTCGTCATGTTTTTGTCACATTATCAAATCGATTTGTGGGTATCCAAATTTCGGATAAGGGATATTTGTAAAACGAATGCTGGATATCCATACATCAAGAAGCATAATGGTTATCCATAAATCGTCTAAAAAGGATATCGAATTACGGATATCCAAAAATCAAATTAAGGATATTCATAAATCAAATTTATGAATATGCGAAAATCAAGTTAATTTTGGATATCCAAAAATCGATTTCTCGATATCCATAAATCAAATTTTGGATTTCCGAATATCAAATTGAACTGCCATTGTAAGGTGCCAATTTGCTATTTATGGACATCAAGACTTCAATATTAGGATCCTCTTTATTTAATTTACGTATATCCAATCTTGATCATGTTGATCTTGATATTTAGTTATCCCTAAAATTATTTTTTTTGATATTTAAAATTCGATTTCATGATATCCATAAATCAAGTTTTGAAGTTCCAAACATTTTATTCAGTTCATGGATAAAATGTTTTCATCTTGATTTTTGATTATCCATAACATGTTTTATGGGTATCTAAAATTCGATTTTCGGATATCCATGAATCGAATTTGGGATATCTAAAAATCTTATTATAAGTACCTATCAATCGAATTATGAATATCCGAAAATCAAAATGAATATTGAAAATTCGATTTGTTGATATCCATGTTTCAGTTTTCGGATTACGGATATTCCAAAATGATTACGGATATCCAATATCATTTTATGCTATCTCAAATAAAAAAAAATTCGATATCGAGAAATGAATTATGGGTATCCTTAAATAACGTATCGATATCCCAAAATCGGGAATATGTAGTAAAAAGTGGCTCCATTGCATATAAGCAACAAACTACTCTTTCTACTCGAAACACTTTTATTTTATAGCAGAGCGTTGTTTCATAATTAGAATGTTTACTGGCATCTCAACACTTTTATATGCAATACGGATGAAATTTTATTATGTTTGAAAACGAAAATTAACAAAAATAAGGCAACAACTGTTTTGAGGCATAAAAACAATTTGCATGAGCCTCTTTTCGGATGTCACAACCAACCCCGGGATCTGGCACGTATGGGGTTGGTTGGTTGTTCCGGTCGACCAGTCGTCTTTAAAGTCGTCTCACCCTGGAGCAGGCTTTCAATATATCCGAACGTCAATATTTACATAAGATAGCGCAAATATGGAGCTTTATTTTCAAGTTTAATCCATGTAATACTGCCAATACAGCTTTGGGACACTGAAATTCAAAAAGTGGCACTTTCATCCACGGTCTCCCCTACTGATCAGTTTTCTTTGTCCAATCTTTCTGAATAAAGACGCGAAAAAATAATTTCTTGTATATTGAATTAAAAGTTTCGTTCCTCTACGTGTGTCGGATATCAGGATTCAAGAAAATCTCCATAGGAGTTGAATTTATTACTGACAAAACTGTCTGTCTTCCATCGCTACCTATCAGGTAAATTATCCGCCATTTTTTGTTGAGAAAATGCATAGGGTGCCTTAACATTATTTTGCAAAGGAAATTTCCCACACACCGAATTACTTAATTTTTTACATGGAGAAAGGGCAGACACCATGGTTTTTCATGGCATATGTCCGCCGACGGCAGAAAGCCGATTTATCTTAAAAATTGCTATTGAAATTAAGGGACATAAGACGTCTTTACGTGATCACGTAAAACGTTCGGTTGCCGAATATCTCGGTGTTTAGTTCTGCTCTCAAAGGCATAAGAAATTAAATATAGATTAAAGAATATTACCAAATATTATTTTTGGCTGTGTGTAGTTTGATTCGCCGACGAAGCAGCACTGAAATTGCGACTCGTCCGTCGATTGAATCTGAATCTCAGAAATTTAGAATGTTTTTTCGTTGCTATCTGTTTAAAAATATCACTTCGCCATAGATACGCGTTCCAACTGGCATATAGACGTCAGTAAAGCGTCCTGACGTTGCATCGACGTTCTCCCGATCTGTTTCGACGCAGTGTGCCTTAACGATCTGTTTCATCATTTGTGATGATCGATAGCGTTTACTAGGCATTTCCCAGCGGGCACATGCCGTCAAAATGACGTCGTATTGACGTCGCATCGACGTCAGTACGACGTCATTTCAACGTCATGTGCCTGCTGGGTTTTAATCTCATAACAGCATTACGCGAATGTTACTTTACCGATTTTTCACATGGACTGCTCGGTTTTGACATTTAATGGCAAGCGTCAAACTGCCCCGTCCAGTCTTCCAATTGTAACTTTAGAATACCGTATTTACACAGAGATCTTTATGGTCTGCCAGAAGGTTTCAAAGAACTTGACAAGTTCACCTGTTTAACATGATACAGGTGTAAGAAATACAGGTGTAAGTGTGCCTTGTGAAGGTGTAAGCTTCACACATTCGTAAGCTTCATAACATTGTGAAGATAACGAAGGTGTGAAGCTTACATCTTTACATTGTGAAGGTTATGGGCAGCTGTCCGTAGCTTCACTAATGTGCGAATGTTACGGACAGCTATCCGTAAGCTACACATGTAACTGTCAGAGAGTAGCTTTTCCCCCCTAGTAGTTTTTCCTCCCGGAAAATGACTATGATTTTCCATAGTAGAATTTCCCACCGGAAAAATGGCTATATAGTAGAATTTCCCCACGGAAATATGACTATATAGCCAAATTTCCTCGGGAAAAATCTACTATACGTGTTTTTGCATAGCCGTTTTTCCCCTCTATAGTGAAGTTCCCCCTGGTAATATGATTGCAGGAAAACACGCTACATAGTGGAATTTGCTCCTTCTCTAATTATAATAGTGAGGTTCATAACTGAAACAGAAATATGAGTGTCTGTCCGTAAAAAATAGATGGATAACAGATGCTAGAGCCGCATGCATGTGTCCATCAGTCTGTCTTATTTTTGTTTTGGGGTAAACAGGTAGGCATTTTGCTTTTCCATGTTAGCCAAAAACGGATATGAGTGTACGTGGTTGTGAGCATAAACTTTTTATAAGTTTGTGTTTATACAAGCGTTTATCAGTGCGTGCGCGCAGCGGAGTGCCTGGACTAGTGTTCGCCTTTCATGCAGGAGCCGTGGGCTCGACTCCCATTGGAACACACGTCCGATTATGATTTCCAGTGTAGATCAATGACTAGACACAGCACCCGTTCGTACATCTTCCTGTAAGCTTGCATGTGTCTGTGTACGTATACAAATATATGTAATGGATAGAAATTACACCTTCAGTTCCGTTCAGTTTAATTGTCCTAACGACGTTCCCCAAGTGCATCCGCGGTCCTCGTTCCTTAAATAAGTAATTATTGGTTATTATAAAACTATGGCTGTAAATTTGCATATTGATTTTTGGAATTAATCACGTTTATTACCTCCCTTGAAGTACTGATACATTTCTTATGCGATAATTCCGTAAACTGTCTCTGTTCAATTCCGTTCCGTATCGTTCCGTTCCGCAAAATACCAATAGCCATGCCAAATTCACTGATAGCTAATTTCCCGGTTGGGGTGGGTGGGGGTGGGAAAGAAAGGACTATGGGGAAAAAGTGGCTCTACGGGGTCCGGACAATCCACTATATAGCCGTCCTTCCTATAGCAATTTTTTCCAGGGGGAAAGGGGGAAACCACTCTCTAACAGTAACACCATTTGTGATTTGCGTATCATATGTATCAACCTTCCGTGAATATCACTCTTGTTGCGAAGGTTACGGATAGGTGTCACTGAATAATGGCGCTACCTATTTAAGGTAGCTATATACAGAATAACTGTGTTCATACTTGTTAAAACACAAAAGAGAGTTATTGTTCATGGCGAAATCGATCAACTATGGAGTAAATACACACACTAACAATGTCTACTGTAAAGATCTTAACTTTTCGGGCAGATAGGGCTGTACAAACAGTGGAAACCGAGATCAGACTGTTCCGTAGGAACCAGAATGACCAAGGTCTTCATAGTTTCCATTCCATCTGCGCATTTTTGTAGGCATTACTCTATGGTCCATGTAGAACCGGAATAACAGGAAAATAAATAATAGGACCAGGACCAGCTGTTATTGCAGCAGGTACAATATATGCTGTCTGTTTTGGGGGATATTTTTTTAACTTAAACATTGTTTTTCTAGGAAACGAAATGGTGAAATGTATATTTTTTTTTGTTTTATTGTGTAACATACAATGTACGCAATGTACGTTTTACTCAAATAATATGCATAAGCTTGCCCGATCGGTTAAATATATATTTTTGTATGACGTTTTTCAGGAAATTCAATTTTCTTGCATTTAAAAAAAAAATAAAAAAATACTTATTATCAAGATTACTTCATTTTTTTTTTACCAGTTTGTTTCAAATATTCTATATTAAAGATAATGCGATGTGCAGAAATGAAAGAGTATTAATGTGCTAGAGATATGAATTTAATGGAGAATATGTAAAAAAAAGTATGTAGAAATACAAAATATTATTTTTTAGGAAAAAACCGGTGAAAATGTGTTTTTTCTCATCCAAATGTTTTAGGGCTCTTTCGGTCATTCAGCTGGTATAATGGTTTAAATGCCCCGCAAATATTTCTATTTAGTATTCGACTACCTTACTTGCATGAAATTCATGTCATCGGTTACTTAGTTATGGCATTTAAGGACTTTAAGTCTATAACTTTGGCAAAACTTGGAAAGATCTTGACAATAGATGGCTGAATGACATGCTATTTTACGTCCTTTCCAACAGTATTTCAGTCATATCAGGACATGGGCGGATGATAATGAAAGACTGTATAAAATGGAAGTCCGTTTCCGATTGGAAAGATCTCCGCCCCGAGCCGGGCGGGATCCCGACAATATCACACAATGCAAGTTAACTGTCACGAAATTATGGTTATGTTGTTATAGGCTCTGACGAGGATCTTACCTCACCAAACATTACTGAAGCCATTCTGGCAATGCGGGATAGGAATATAAAACAGACGATATATCAGTAGGACTATAAAAATGACACTGCAGACAATATATCAGCAGGAATATGAAAATGACACTGCAGACAATATATCAGCAAGAATAAAAAAAAGACATTGCAGACAATATATCAGCAGGAATATGAAAAATGACACTGCAGACAATATATCAACAGGAATATTGAAATGACACTGCAGACAATATATCAGCAGGAATATGAAACTGACACTGCATCAGCGTACAATGCATGAGCGGGAATATATAAGATAAAAGGGCATGGACCAGGCACTGATACTTCCCACCCACGACACAAAACTGGAGATAGTTGCATGAAGCATCTACACTTGTAAAAAGACTACACGTCGAGTAGGTAGCAAAATAAGCAGCGATTTCCCGGGTACTTGGTCATAAAACTAGCCAAATCCAAATATACATACACAACACAGTGGTTCTGCGCCCAGCGCATACCCAGATCAGCCTGGGCATCCACCCAGTCTGATCAGAGTCTTCGCTGTCCGCATAGAGGTAGCTTAGACACTTAGCTACCCTTTGAGCACTTAATAAAGAGTCTGATTAAACTGGGCGGATGCCCAGGCTGATCTGAGTCTGCGCTGGATGAACATGCCACTTAGTTGGTTTTCTCGTGTCGAGGCTCAATAATTAATTGGATAGCAAAATGAACAGCGATTTCCCGGGTACTTGGTCATAAAATTAGGCTAATTCAAACATAAATAAATTAGGCAAGCAAAACATTTATTTTACGTACTTCGTCATATAAAACGTACATCAGAATTAACAAAACACAGCTGCAAAACAAACAGACAGACGAACACTAGAAACAATAACAGGTCAATCTCAAAATTGAACGCAGTCCACTTTGGAATTCCAATTTGGACAGCTCAAACTTGAGATAGGTCATTGTCGCTACCCAGTGTTAAAATTACGGTTGCGGATGCTTACCGACATAGCTCACTTGAGTCATATTCATGAACGTTATTGTTAACTGTTCACCTTGAGACATATTAAAAAAACAAAATTTCTATTTAACTTGCGCCGATTATCTTTTTTAAAAACATTTTCCCTTCTCTTTAATAATTTCTGAGAAATTAAAAGTTGAAGTTTAACACATTTCACCGCGCGAGAGTATGTTTGAGCTGCCTCATTTTAAAATATTCATGAGGTCTCCTATGGCGTCATAGTTCCAACTTGAATTTTTAATTTTTACAAAAGCATATAAGTTTCAGTTTAAAGTTCGAAAGAGGTTACTATTAGCATTTTCGAATCAATGAAGCTTCATCCACATTTGCGGCCCGAGCAGTTTGCATCGACGTTCTCCCGATCTGTTTCGACGCAGTGTGCCTTAACGATCTGTTTCATCATTTGTGATGATCGATAGCGTTTACTAGGCATTTCCCAGCGGGCACATGCCGTCAAAATGACGTCGTATTGACGTCGCATCGACGTCAGTACGACGTCATTTCAACGTCATGTGCCTGCTGGGTTTTAATCTCATAACAGCATTACGCGAATGTTACTTTACCGATTTTTCACATGGACTGCTCGGTTTTGACATTTAATGGCAAGCGTCAAACTGCCCCGTCCAGTCTTCCAATTGTAACTTTAGAATACCGTATTTACACAGAGATCTTTATGGTCTGCCAGAAGGTTTCAAAGAACTTGACAAGTTCACCTGTTTAACATGATACAGGTGTAAGAAATACAGGTGTAAGTGTGCCTTGTGAAGGTGTAAGCTTCACACATTCGTAAGCTTCATAACATTGTGAAGATAACGAAGGTGTGAAGCTTACATCTTTACATTGTGAAGGTTATGGGCAGCTGTCCGTAGCTTCACTAATGTGCGAATGTTACGGACAGCTATCCGTAAGCTACACATGTAACTGTCAGAGAGTAGCTTTTCCCCCCTAGTAGTTTTTCCTCCCGGAAAATGACTATGATTTTCCATAGTAGAATTTCCCACCGGAAAAATGGCTATATAGTAGAATTTCCCCACGGAAATATGACTATATAGCCAAATTTCCTCGGGAAAAATCTACTATACGTGTTTTTGCATAGCCGTTTTTCCCCTCTATAGTGAAGTTCCCCCTGGTAATATGATTGCAGGAAAACACGCTACATAGTGGAATTTGCTCCTTCTCTAATTATAATAGTGAGGTTCATAACTGAAACAGAAATATGAGTGTCTGTCCGTAAAAAATAGATGGATAACAGATGCTAGAGCCGCATGCATGTGTCCATCAGTCTGTCTTATTTTTGTTTTGGGGTAAACAGGTAGGCATTTTGCTTTTCCATGTTAGCCAAAAACGGATATGAGTGTACGTGGTTGTGAGCATAAACTTTTTATAAGTTTGTGTTTATACAAGCGTTTATCAGTGCGTGCGCGCAGCGGAGTGCCTGGACTAGTGTTCGCCTTTCATGCAGGAGCCGTGGGCTCGACTCCCATTGGAACACACGTCCGATTATGATTTCCAGTGTAGATCAATGACTAGACACAGCACCCGTTCGTACATCTTCCTGTAAGCTTGCATGTGTCTGTGTACGTATACAAATATATGTAATGGATAGAAATTACACCTTCAGTTCCGTTCAGTTTAATTGTCCTAACGACGTTCCCCAAGTGCATCCGCGGTCCTCGTTCCTTAAATAAGTAATTATTGGTTATTATAAAACTATGGCTGTAAATTTGCATATTGATTTTTGGAATTAATCACGTTTATTACCTCCCTTGAAGTACTGATACATTTCTTATGCGATAATTCCGTAAACTGTCTCTGTTCAATTCCGTTCCGTATCGTTCCGTTCCGCAAAATACCAATAGCCATGCCAAATTCACTGATAGCTAATTTCCCGGTTGGGGTGGGTGGGGGTGGGAAAGAAAGGACTATGGGGAAAAAGTGGCTCTACGGGGTCCGGACAATCCACTATATAGCCGTCCTTCCTATAGCAATTTTTTCCAGGGGGAAAGGGGGAAACCACTCTCTAACAGTAACACCATTTGTGATTTGCGTATCATATGTATCAACCTTCCGTGAATATCACTCTTGTTGCGAAGGTTACGGATAGGTGTCACTGAATAATGGCGCTACCTATTTAAGGTAGCTATATACAGAATAACTGTGTTCATACTTGTTAAAACACAAAAGAGAGTTATTGTTCATGGCGAAATCGATCAACTATGGAGTAAATACACACACTAACAATGTCTACTGTAAAGATCTTAACTTTTCGGGCAGATAGGGCTGTACAAACAGTGGAAACCGAGATCAGACTGTTCCGTAGGAACCAGAATGACCAAGGTCTTCATAGTTTCCATTCCATCTGCGCATTTTTGTAGGCATTACTCTATGGTCCATGTAGAACCGGAATAACAGGAAAATAAATAATAGGACCAGGACCAGCTGTTATTGCAGCAGGTACAATATATGCTGTCTGTTTTGGGGGATATTTTTTTAACTTAAACATTGTTTTTCTAGGAAACGAAATGGTGAAATGTATATTTTTTTTTGTTTTATTGTGTAACATACAATGTACGCAATGTACGTTTTACTCAAATAATATGCATAAGCTTGCCCGATCGGTTAAATATATATTTTTGTATGACGTTTTTCAGGAAATTCAATTTTCTTGCATTTAAAAAAAAAATAAAAAAATACTTATTATCAAGATTACTTCATTTTTTTTTTACCAGTTTGTTTCAAATATTCTATATTAAAGATAATGCGATGTGCAGAAATGAAAGAGTATTAATGTGCTAGAGATATGAATTTAATGGAGAATATGTAAAAAAAAGTATGTAGAAATACAAAATATTATTTTTTAGGAAAAAACCGGTGAAAATGTGTTTTTTCTCATCCAAATGTTTTAGGGCTCTTTCGGTCATTCAGCTGGTATAATGGTTTAAATGCCCCGCAAATATTTCTATTTAGTATTCGACTACCTTACTTGCATGAAATTCATGTCATCGGTTACTTAGTTATGGCATTTAAGGACTTTAAGTCTATAACTTTGGCAAAACTTGGAAAGATCTTGACAATAGATGGCTGAATGACATGCTATTTTACGTCCTTTCCAACAGTATTTCAGTCATATCAGGACATGGGCGGATGATAATGAAAGACTGTATAAAATGGAAGTCCGTTTCCGATTGGAAAGATCTCCGCCCCGAGCCGGGCGGGATCCCGACAATATCACACAATGCAAGTTAACTGTCACGAAATTATGGTTATGTTGTTATAGGCTCTGACGAGGATCTTACCTCACCAAACATTACTGAAGCCATTCTGGCAATGCGGGATAGGAATATAAAACAGACGATATATCAGTAGGACTATAAAAATGACACTGCAGACAATATATCAGCAGGAATATGAAAATGACACTGCAGACAATATATCAGCAAGAATAAAAAAAAGACATTGCAGACAATATATCAGCAGGAATATGAAAAATGACACTGCAGACAATATATCAACAGGAATATTGAAATGACACTGCAGACAATATATCAGCAGGAATATGAAACTGACACTGCATCAGCGTACAATGCATGAGCGGGAATATATAAGATAAAAGGGCATGGACCAGGCACTGATACTTCCCACCCACGACACAAAACTGGAGATAGTTGCATGAAGCATCTACACTTGTAAAAAGACTACACGTCGAGTAGGTAGCAAAATAAGCAGCGATTTCCCGGGTACTTGGTCATAAAACTAGCCAAATCCAAATATACATACACAACACAGTGGTTCTGCGCCCAGCGCATACCCAGATCAGCCTGGGCATCCACCCAGTCTGATCAGAGTCTTCGCTGTCCGCATAGAGGTAGCTTAGACACTTAGCTACCCTTTGAGCACTTAATAAAGAGTCTGATTAAACTGGGCGGATGCCCAGGCTGATCTGAGTCTGCGCTGGATGAACATGCCACTTAGTTGGTTTTCTCGTGTCGAGGCTCAATAATTAATTGGATAGCAAAATGAACAGCGATTTCCCGGGTACTTGGTCATAAAATTAGGCTAATTCAAACATAAATAAATTAGGCAAGCAAAACATTTATTTTACGTACTTCGTCATATAAAACGTACATCAGAATTAACAAAACACAGCTGCAAAACAAACAGACAGACGAACACTAGAAACAATAACATCGACAAATTGACAAACCTAGCCGATGGCACTGCCTTAAAATGATCGATCGGTAGTAAATTGGGGTGCGGGGGCGTGGGGGAAGGGGGGTTTAATCAAGTGACAATGCATGGGCATGAATTAAATTTACTGCCAAACATGTGCTAAAAAGCACCTTTGAATAGATACTGTCTATAGAGACCACTTCAACAGCTACCAGAATGTGGAAAATTAGTGAGCCGCGACACGAGAAAACTAACAAAGTGATTGTGCGCCCAGCCCAGACTCAGATCATCCTGGGCATCCACCCAGTCTGATCAGAGTCTTCGCTGTCCGCATGGAGGTAGCTCAGACCCTTGGCTACCATTTAAGCGCTTAGCAAAGAGTCTGGTCGGACTGGGCGGATGCTCAGGTTTATCTAAGTCTGTGCTGGGCCTACAACCACTTCGATGGTTTTGTCGTGTCGCGGCTCAAGAACATCTGAACCCTTGAAAAGAGACTACCTGCCCAAAAAGACCATTATTTTGGGCCCCCTTAGGTGGTCTTTATACACAAGTTTTGACTGAATAAGGAATGGGCGAGAACATGGAACGTACTTTGTAAATCAGTGGAAGGGATACGGTTCTGGGGCGTCTAATCTGGGTTTGTACTGTTTGACTTTGTTATTTTTACGGAATGCTAGCCATTAATGGGCTAAGGGCTATGATGGTCTTATTAATTTTATTTTGGGCTAACTTATTTCGTCTGTTCTCCGTTTGTCTGAAAGACAGTTTGAAACAAACTGAAATTCGGGTTTAAAGGCCCCATTGCTCTACCAGCATGGAATATTTTATCGTGAGGTATCGCTGCAAACTTCTCACTACAATTTCGCCATTAATTATAATCGTGATTGGCCGGCTTTGAAAAATCAAAACGTCCTTGAGTTTACTATAAAATAAATTTGAAACAATAACTAGGTCATTTTAGTTGCCAACAAAAATGTCCTACTTTCGATTTCACAAGCTTTATTTCATGGTAAAAACACAAGGTACAGGAGATAAAAATACTAGGTACATGTACAGGCATTTAACAGTTGATAAAAATACAATGTACAAAAATCCCATTGATTGTACCGCGGTTGCATTATTTCATTGCTTAACAGAGAACCAGAGACGAAAACCGTATTTTAATGGAGAGACTTATCATTTTTCCAAAGTACTTTGTTCCTTCTTTTTTGCCAATTTTATGATACAACAAAAACCACATCAACCGACATATTTTCATTAATTCTGAAGGCTTTACAGGTTTGGTAATGATTTGTATTTTGAAGATTTTTACCACTGGTAGGACTATGGAGACTTTAAACTAGGTCCTTTACGCCCAGAACGAAATCAATCAATCTTCATTTAAATATTATAGCCTACTGATAGAAATATGAGGGCCTTCAGTCAAGTAAAGCAACTGCAATGATTTTGGTCGACCTTACGTCATATGTGGAGTTGGAACACTAAACCAGTCTGTGCATGTTCAGACTGACCAGTCTTTGTTTTTCTATCTTAAAATTCCCCATGAATCATAGATTGTGTATGCGATGAGAGAAGATTAATCAGGTCGGGTGGATGAGCAGGCTGATCGAAGTTTGTTTTCTCTTCCCACATGCTGTAAGGTCTCTTTTCACGTTTGCAACATAGGATTGATATTTCCGTGAATCAGAGTCACTTGTTTATAGTCAAAAGTTTAAATTGTTGCTCCGAGCCCCGGAAGCTCAGTAGATTAAGCGCTGGACTGCTGATCTAGCAGTCCCGGGTTCGATCCCCGGCAATCTTTCCATTCGGAAGCGAGCTTCCATCGCACGCCTGGATGCCCAGGCTCATCTGAGTTTTCACTAGGCGCACATACATGTACCACTTTGTTGGTTTTATCGTGTTGCAGCTCCTAAGCACTCCAAGGCGCAGAATTTACATTTTCCGCTTTACATGTGGGCAAAATAAAAAAAAAATGTGATAACTTTCACTGACCTTGGTACTTTCTTAAGAAAAAGTGTACCTGGGCCCAGTTTCACAATCATTCTTAAAGTTAAGGACCACCTTAAAGTTAAGGTGGAAAATTTCGCCCTAAGAAAATCCATATTTAACTCATATTGAAAATCGCAGTTTTTGTTTGATCCTACTGACAACTGTCATAGGAATGTAATACGAAAGAAAAATCATTAACTTTTAGTTTTTGTAAGCTTTTATTTACACGTGAAATTTAAGGTCGTCCTTAAGTTTAAGGAATGATTGTGAACCTGGGCCCTGTTCTGGGTTAAGTGCAACAGATGCGCATTTCCGTATTTAACTTTTTCACTACATATTTACCCCCAAAAGGCTGGAGCAAAAAAAAAAGGTGATGGACAGATATTGGCAGGCAATCGACACCATCTCACTCACATCACACGTTTTCGACCATAATCGGCGATACAAAGCAGCCGTAACCATAGGACATGTTAGGCATAATTACTTGGGTAAAGGATCCAGCAATACCAAGGTATTCCTAGGATACTCAATAATATGTGAACCAAACAGATATGATCCGCGACACGAGAAAAACAACCAAATAGCTGTGTGCCCAACGCAAACTCAGATCAGCCTGGGCATCCGCCCGTGCAGTCTTATCAGAGTCTTCGCTGTCCGCATGGAGCTAGCCTAGACCCTTGACTACCCTTTGCGCGCCACGTGAAGGCTCTGCTCAGACTAAGCGGATGCACAGGCTGATCTGAGTCTGCGCTGGCCGCACCGCACAACCACTTAGTTGGTTTTCTCCTGTCGGGGCTCAATAATATTCAAGTAAATATGCCGAACGTGTCCTTCAGGTACATGTAAGAGGCGCCAACGTATTTTCTCTCGAGCGTATCCATTCTCACCGAGCCAGCTCAACTGCGACGGGCTGACGACCATCGGCAGCCGCGTTCCAGTGATGGCCATATTCATTTCACATGCGCACTTTCGTATGTGTTCCGTCATAGATTTCGGTCGTTTGCAAAGAAACCAAAAAGGAACGC
The DNA here is from genome assembly GCA_963989385.1 of Ctena decussata. Taxonomy (NCBI): domain Eukaryota; kingdom Metazoa; phylum Mollusca; class Bivalvia; order Lucinida; family Lucinidae; genus Ctena; species Ctena decussata. Next base: position 2,370,830 of record OZ022511.1, on the reverse strand, counting down.
CTACAAAAAGGTTCTATACAAATCGCAACCTAGAAAGCAAAATATAAACAACTTCCCTTAGTAACCGTGATACCAACATCATTTGAGCCGCGACGCGACAAAACCAACAATGTGGTAGTGCGCCCAGCGCAGACTCAGATCAGCCTAGGCAACCACTCAGTTTGACCAGACTCTTCGTTAAGTGCTCAAAGGGTAGCTTAGGATCTAATCTACCTCCATGCGGACAGTGAAGACTCTGATCAGACTGGGCGGATGCCCAGGCTGATCTGAGTCTGCGCTTGGCGCACAACCACATTGTTGGTTTTGTCGTGTCGCGGCTCAATTTTCTTTTCCGGGGGACTTACGGGACTATGGCCCTTGACCCACACATAGCTGGGTCAACAGGGTTTGTATACTGAATGCCCTCACTCTGTAAATGTTTGACAACTACAGTGAAACCTGTCTTAAGGGGCCACCCAAAGAAAGGACAAAAAGTGGCTGCTTAAGACAGGACCCCTTAATACTGGTTGTTTTGCACCGTATTTTTGGTTCACGGGACACAGACAAGGTGGTTGCTTAATACAGGTGATCCCTTAATAGAGGTGACCCCATAAGCAGGTTTGACTGTATTGCAACACCTTTGCAGACATCTGGATATTTATCACGCTCATTATTGATGGCCAGCCATTCATTGCGAATGAAATGATGAAATGGTAAACCATAACATACTTAGATAGTTACCCCAGGATTACACAGAAAAACTGGGATGAAAATCTCTAAAAAGAGAAAGTCTGATCAGGTTGTGCACTGTTTTAGACACGTTTTAGACAGACTGTCGGAATGGCAATCAACTTTTACAGTGTTAATGATAATTAAAGTACAGGTACAGTGCCAAAAAGTGAATCACATTTTCAAAAATCACATAAACCTACATGAATTGGCCAGTGTGCAAGAAAAAAAAAAGCAGATTGCAATGAAATAATTGAGCAGCGACACGAGAAAACCCCAAAAAAGGGGTTGGGTGCCCAGCGCAGACTCAGATCAGCCTGAGCATCCGCCCAGTTTGATCAAAGTCTTGGCTGTCCGATTTGTGGTAGTTTAGACCCTCAACTACCTTTTTAAAAGCGCTTAGCGAAGAGTCTGATCAGACTGGGCGGATGCCCAGGCTGATCTGAGTTTGCGCTGTGCACACAACCTCTTTTGCGATTTTTTCGTGTCGCAGCTCATATAAACTGTTATAGGAGGTAAAAGGATAAGGCAATATAAAAACAATGCTTGTTAGCACAGGGTCGGGATTTTGGGAAAAAGAACATATGTATGTATTAAGTTTTCTATAGACGTCAACGGTGACTTGCCGAAAATCTGCCGAAAATCAGTACCCATCACATATAAATGCTGGAGTTCTAATGTGTGTCAATAAAAGTATTACAAAAATATGGTATTATTACTCTTATCATTACACTTTCTGACAATTGAATTTTTATTTTCAAGCATTTATTTGTTATTTCTTGTATGTCCAAAATATAAAAGTCTGCGAGTATTTAGAAAAAAAGTGACGACTCATTTACTTGGTAAAGATGTCCAAATTTCAAGGGCGGTTAAAATTTTGCGCCGCGACACGACAAAACCAACAAAGTGGCGTATGCGTACGCAAGATCTCTCATCCGCTCAGTCTGATCAGAGTCTTCGCTGTGCGCTGAAAGGGTAGTTAAGGGCTTAAGCTATCTCTATGCCAACGGCGTAGACTCTGCTCAGATTGGGCGAATGCCCCGATGATCTGAGGATTCACTGGGCGCACATGCCACTTTGTTTGTTTTGTCGTGCCGCGGCTCATTTAGGCCTATGTTTCATCCGGGATTTACTAAAGGCGTACTGTTACACCCCTACATTTTCCTCAAAGGAGAAACAGTATTTGTGGCCACCCGTGGCTTAACTGGAGGAAAACCCACTGGGCACACAATGTTGAATCAACCTTGAATCAACCTTGATTCAACGTTGTGACGTTGAATCAAGATCGATTCAAGGTTGATTCAACATTGTGGTTGAATTAACCTTGAATCAACCTCGTTGAATCAACCTTGATGAATCAATCTTGATGAATCAACCTTGTGGTTAAATCAAACTTGATTCATCGTTGTGACGTTGAATCAAGGTCGATTCAACCCTGTGTGCTGGGAAATATCCTTTAAAATTGGATCATCTCTTAAGGGAAGAATTTGCACCGGGATTATCGAGCTCTTTCCTTAAATAACAAGTTGAACCCCTTTGAGAAGGGAGATAAACTGAAAATGCCAGAGTTGCTTTCCCTGAAAGTATCTCGATTCAACTTAATCCGGGATAATCCGGGATATACTTCTGAAGTTAAAGTAACAACATCCGCAATAGTTAATGCCGACGTTAAGTACTTTCAACATTATTTCAAGTACATGTACATACTTTTCATGCCGAAATAAAGCTGTTGGGCATTTTGTGCAATATGGCTGTCCTAAATGGAAAATGGAAATTAATTTCTGCGGAGAAAATTGGCGAATATTGTAAAGCGATAGGTAATAAATATTAAAATTATAATATAGCCCCGCTCTGTGAAAAGTGAAGGCTATGTTTCATTTGGCATGCGCATCGTTTCGTAAGTGTTTTAGTGAAAATATATTTCTACGCCACAGTGCCTGTAACTCGAATTTCATTTATTACACGTATGGACAATCACATACTGTGTCGTAGGACTGACAATTAAGCTAAGTCACAATAGGTCAATTTCGAAGGTAGCGTTTCATGATAAAAATGAAAGCTCGTCGTTGCTCTAAATAACTGAATGAAAATTGCATCAAATTATTCTCGAGCAGCCGAGTATTTCACAAGACTTCATTGGTCAAATAACGCGTATGTCAAAATTTAGCTAATAATACCAAAGGTCAATGCATATGTAATCTTCGTTTTTACCCGTTGTACATAACTGCGTGAATACTAGCACTCTGTCAGATATTAATTCAAAAATTGTCTCTTGTTTGTAAATTTACAATCGAAATTTTATCAAAAACGCCGTTATTCAAAACTTTCCATGTCTACTTTAGGTTTAATGCACACAAACAAAACATTGCATAATGTTGGTAACTGTTTTGGAATCAGGTCAATCTCAAAATTGAACGCAGTCCACTTTGGAATTCCAATTTGGACAGCTCAAACTTGAGATAGGTCATTGTCGCTACCCAGTGTTAAAATTACGGTTGCGGATGCTTACCGACATAGCTCACTTGAGTCATATTCATGAACGTTATTGTTAACTGTTCACCTTGAGACATATTAAAAAAACAAAATTTCTATTTAACTTGCGCCGATTATCTTTTTTAAAAACATTTTCCCTTCTCTTTAATAATTTCTGAGAAATTAAAAGTTGAAGTTTAACACATTTCACCGCGCGAGAGTATGTTTGAGCTGCCTCATTTTAAAATATTCATGAGGTCTCCTATGGCGTCATAGTTCCAACTTGAATTTTTAATTTTTACAAAAGCATATAAGTTTCAGTTTAAAGTTCGAAAGAGGTTACTATTTGCATTTTCGAATCAATGAAGCTTCATCCACATTTGCGGCCCGAGCAGTTTGAGTGTTCAATATATATTTAAATTTATTTCAATTAAGATGCTTCTCAGTAATTCTACAGTAGAACTTCAATGGCTCGAACCCTGATAGCTCGTTAACCCTGCCTGACTAGAACTCTTTCCTTGGTCCCTTTAGGTTACTTTTTATAGAAACTATTCATGAATGGTAAGAACTACCCTTGGCTGGAACTGATTTTCATGGTCCCATGCCTGTTCGAGCCAATGCAGTTTTAATGTAAATAGAAGCAGTAGTTTTAAATCTATTCAAGAAAATTCCGACAGTGTAAGGGTTTTTTTTACATAAAGAACGTAACGTTTGCATTCTCATGGGGAGGACCGTAATTAATGCTGTTAGAATTTGTGTTCCGACCCATTTGTCAGTTGTTTTGGGCAATAAAATATGTTTAAACTGAAACTGAAGCGTAACGGAGTTTCCGCGCGCCTCAGCGGAACATACATGTATCCAGGACAGCAGTACGGGGCGCCGTTTGTCCGTCCCAAAATAAAAGAAGAGCGGTTTCCATGTATTTTTTTTTTAACTTTTTAAAGTTTTATTTAAAATTTGAATCAAACTTTAAATTACGGAGGCACAGTTCCCAAACATTCTCTGGCCTGTGACTTATAGAGAATATCATGTTAGTGTCTTTTGATATCAAGTTTATCAGGCGAAACCAGAAACAGCGTAGGAATGGCGAGGCTTGCCGAGCCAGTCCGACGTGTTTCTGGTCGAGCCTGATAAACTTGATATCAAAAGACACTTACGTGGTTTTCTATTTATTATGCTTTATTAGAAGATTTTACGGCGTAAAGAGCGGCAAACAAGTGATAAGCAAACGCAGTTTTGTTTGAACTTGCTTACGTCGCGAATGCGTTATGACGTAAGTCGGTGACGTCATTTAACCAATCGAAGCTGGTATCACGGCCAACGTCATTGTGTAGCCAATCGTCTTCTGAGATCGCTTCTTAAGGCATGACCTGATAACATTCGCGCAAGCGCAGTTTACAGTGACATGAGATCACATCATGTTATCATACCCCTATTATCAGGTGAATTTTGCAGCAGATGCATGATAAATGATTAAACTGCGTCACAGTAAAAGATAACCACTCTTAGTCTTAACTTTAAAAACTGGTTATGATTTAGATTTAAAATTTATTTATAAAAATCATTACGAGAACTGAAACAAAAACAAAAGAAATCATATGTGACATCACAGAATAGTGCATTGTGGTTGCTAATCTATTAAAGAGTAAGAAAGATAATTCCTGCATGGAAAAAGATCCCAGTGTTAAATAAATTGACATAACCTTTGAACGGACAGAACTTTTTGCGGTTTTTAGGAAAATGATTCCGTTCGTGTCATTTATCATTGCATCAAAAATAAATACTGTTAAAAAGTTCTTTTTCTTTTTACCTCTAATATACTGAAAGGATTTAAAAACTTCCACTTTTTATTGCTGGCTGCTGATCTGTTTACTCATGACAGTGTTGACTATTTAACGACAAATTGCTTGAAACTTATCAAATTTAAAGATTACGCAGTTTATTTGTATCATTTACCTAAATGACGTCAGTAAAAGAGCGTTACGTCACTGAAATGCATAAGGCGATGCCGGCGTTATCTTATGCAACACTCTTTCGACCACAACTGTTACTGTCTTAATATTGTGACGACATCAACGTTGATTTGCAAGTATCACTGCGGATGATGCTGTCGCGCAAAGCCTATTACGGAGACGGCGTCAACGTTAGTTAACGTCATGTCCTCTGGTTTTCAGTCTTGGTAAGGTGCTTTTCTGACGGTCTTTTTAGCTTCCTGTAAACAGTGCACGTCGTCTGAGATTGTAAATTGCCGTCATTAACGCATAAAATTATACCGCGACGTCACCTTTTGAAATGTCAGCATTTATCTGGCCCAAAACTCTGCGCCTGTTTGCGATATTTAGGTGCGGGAGGCTAAATAAAGCCACTGACCGAGTTCAATTTTTTAAAAATCAATTTGATATTGTAAGAGAAATGTTTCATCAGAAAACTGTATAGATGAAGCTATTCATCATTATGTAAACGGTACTATGAACACGAGGAGCACGTGCTTGTTCCTCACCGATTCGGTTGAACGATTTCAAATTCCGTATATTGATAGAAACAGGTATAACTGAATATATATGCTGTAAAATTTTGAGGAGCGTAGCTTCATTCATTTTTGAGATAGTCAAAATTAATGGGTGGAAGTTTTTAAATCCTTTCAGTATAGTTATGTTATGCTAATTTCTCTCGTGCATTTCTCTCGTGCATGCATTTTACCTGTCTGCCAGCTAATCAGTTGGTTGGTTGGTTGGTTGATTTGATGCTTAACGTCCACGGTAAACAACTAAGGTCATGTCGGGACGGTCAGTTAACCTAACCACACTATTCCTGGGCAGGCTTAGACCTCCTAAGCGGTTAACCAGTACTAAGTGCACATACTTTCGCCTGTAACTGACAACTGCCCTTCTTGAATCAGCGGAAGGAGAAACGAAAGTATGTGGCCAGACCGGGATTCGAACCCAGGACCTCTGACTTACGAGTCAGGTGCCCTACCGATTGCGCTACCCGGCCCGGCGACAGCTAATCAGAAACCTACACTAACATTAAATCACAACAATGGCTGTCAATTTCATATTCTGCAGAATTTTGTCTGAGATATTTTTTTTCTATCTCAGCCTACTGTCTCAGCCTTGGTTCTGAAACCGTCTCAGTTTGACAATCACGACTAAGTACAGCCCAATCTGGCCCCGAGGTTATAAAACCTTTTTCGTGCTCAACTCAGCTGAGCATGAAATTTTCTCTATGAGCTATTTATTTGTGAGACGATATAGCAGAGTTCACTTACTCACGCCTAACATCTCAAAGAAATGAGCTGCGACACGAGAAAACCAACAATGTGGTTGTGCACCCAGCGCAGACTCAGATCAGCCTGGGCATCCGCCCAGTCTGATCAGACTCTTCGTTAAGTGCTTAAAGGGTAGCTAAGAGTCTAAGCTACCTCCATGCGGACAGCGAAGACTCTTATCAGACTGGGCGGATGCCCAGGCTGATCTGAGTCTGCGCTGGGCGCACAACCACATTGTTGGTTTTCTCGTGTCGCGGCTCAATTGTTTACCACTTTCAGATACGCAGGATGAGTTTGTTGAAAAAGCCTTGCAGTTGCTTACGCCCAGTAATAACATTATTCAAAGCGTAAGTTGCAATGAGACAGGTGTTACCATCACAACGCAACTCCCAGGTAAAACTACGGAGGTCAAGGCTGAATACGGACATCCGGTTGAAACCTCGTTCTTGGATGATCGTGTGATAAAGGTGACTCTCTCTTCTCTCTCTCTCTCTCTCTGTCTCTGTCTCTCTCTCTCTCTCTCTCTCTTTCTTTGTTTGGCGGGTGAAGGGTTATGGGACTGGAACATCCATGCCTGGACTGGTATAAGTTCAAGGGAGTATCGTTTTCCATTTTCTTCTATCAATTTTGGTAATGCCATTTTTTTTTTTTTTTTTTTTTTTTTTTTGGAAAGTATGCTAGCATTTATGAGCCACTGAAATAATATAATCAGACTGCAATTTCAAACAGCTCTAGGTCAAACGGAATATCTCACTTTGGATGATCTCATTGTTATTAAGGTAAAGGAGTACATTCCCATGATTATCCACCATTTTTATCAAGGGGAACAACTTTTGTGACTTTCAGTTTGCTTTCTCGAACAAGGTAGCCCTTTCAGAATGGGATCTACTCTTAAAGGAAAGAATTTTCTCCAGAAGGAGGATTTTTTTTCCTTTAAGAGTTGATCCTTATTGAAAAGAGAGGCAAATGAATTTGTATTCATAAATCTAGACTTTTATTACCTTTAATTTGTGCATTTACATCACGAATGGGTTGTAATGGGAGGAGGGTCCCCGGTAGCTGAGTGGGTTAAATTAGTCGGTTAATCTAGCGGTCCCGTTTTAGATTCGCGCTAGAGGAACAAATCTTTTCAATCGTAAACAGGATTTCATTGCACTTAGCCTTTCATTATCGCCCTACCATCGTCCTGATATGACTGAAATACTGTTGTAAAGGACGTAAAATCGTAAATTATACATCCATCCATGCAAGGGGAGGACTTTACATTGACATTATAAACATGCAATTTCAGACAACCTTCAACCTTGATGGTGATATTCTGAAAGAAGAACAGTCGGGAGCTTTTACTTCATCGAACGTCAGATTCGTAGAAAATGGACAACTTGTTTATGTAAGTGTTTTGATACTTTATTATATAAGATGGACCTATACTGGGCTGACGATATTCATACATCCATGAACAACAATCAATCACGCGACGTTACGCGTAAGCGACGTCACGGATAATTCAAGTAATGGATTGGCCGACCTAACGTTCGATATACGCCATGTCATAGTGACGGGTGTTGAAGTTATAACCGAACACGTTGGTTACATGTATTAACTATTCCTTGTCCTTTCCTTGGCGTTAAGTTAGTCAAAATTTCACAATGACAAAATTGATGTGAAATCATGGCATACAAATAAAAGAGAAATTTCATTTTCCGGAAGTTAAAGGAAGTATGAACGCAAGGGGTTTCGTGCGATGTTTACGAGACGCCCTTTAAACACTGGTCTGGCATTCAACACAGGCAACGAAGACAACGTAACGGAACATGCTTTTTCTGCTCATCAGAATAAGTTTGTTTCAGAAGTATAGTCTCACGGACCATCCGACCCCCGCCTCTTGAAATAGGAATCAAAAGTTTTACTGAATTGATATGCATATTCAAGAAATACTTGAAAACAATTTTCGGGCTACAACGACCAGACAACGAATTGGTGAAAAACCTTATTCAAGCACTGCATTTATACTAGACGGAATTTCTTCAAAAATCTTGTCTGACTAAAAGGTCTAACAAACTGCTGGGTCCGTAAGAATAATAGTTTGAAATTAATGTAAGGAATATACGAAAAAAATCGAGTTTTATAGTACGTTGCCTTCGTTGGCTGTGTTGAATGCCAGACCAGCGTGCTTTAGGCATCACTTACTTTGTACGTAACCCTTTGCGCTTATACTTCCATGAACAGCCGAAAAATGAAATGTATACCTTAAATGAATCGTATGAAGGATTGCTCCTGAGCTAACTGCCTGGCTTGTGTCATGTGTGGTGCTGACGGGTTCTTGTTTCATTCGAATCTATATGATGGTTATTATAATTGAGCCGCGACTCAAGAAAATCAGCGAAGTGGTTGTTCGCACAGCATCTGCCCAGTTTCATCAGTCTCTCCGCTAAGCGCTCAAAGGGTAGCTAAGGGTCTTAGCTACCTCCATGCGGACAGCGAAGACTCTGATCAGACTGGGCGGATGCCCAGGCTGATCTAGGTCTGAACTGGACGCACAACCAAATTGTCGGTTTACTCGTGTCGCGGCTCATATTCACACTGAGATTATTTAAGCAAGTGATTTATTTTTCCATATTCTGATTATCTTACTCGTTTTTTTTGTTCTACTATATATTGTTGTTAAAGCTGTTCTTCTACGCCTTTTGATGGCATTGTCACTTAGCAGTATTGTATGTACTTATATGTATTTCTGGGGCGGACCGTAATTGATGCTGTAAGAACTTGAATGTGGTCCAACCCATTTGTATGTTAAAATATCAATAAAATATGTTTAGAATGAAACTTTATTAAATATCAGTTTCAATTATTCCTACATTTATTATGCGCTTTCGTTTTCATATATGTAACGCAAAACAGAGTAATAGTCGATAGTTTGACAATTATTTACCGTCAGCATTAAAGGATACCAAAGAAGACGTGCATGCCTCAAAGACGAAAGACAGATGATGGATGACTTCTCACTTCCCCTACCTATTTTTATTTCCTGCTTCACACTTCCTACTTCTCACGTCTTAAAGGCCCATTGCTCTATCAGCATGAAACATTTTATCAAGAAGTATCGCTGCAAGCTTCCCACTCCTGTTTATTCATTGTATATGATCGTGATTGGAGGCTTTGAAGAATTAAAACGTCCTTTAGTTTCTCATAAAAACGATTTGAAAAATATCTAAGTCATTTAAGTTGGCAACTAAAATGACCTACTTTCGATTTCAAACGTTTCATAACATGGAAAAAGTATAAGGTACAAGAGGTAACAATACAAGGTACAGGAGATAAAAATACAATGTAAGGCATGGGTCTCATTCTTTGGCTCGCTTTTGTGTGAGTTAATTGCCCAACGGGGAACCAGAAACAAAAACCGTATTTTTACGGAGAGACTTGTCAAGTTTTATTCAAAATACCTTATTCCTTCTTTTTTGTCAGTTATTTATATGACACAAAAAGCACAGAAACCGACATTTTATCATCAGTTTTGAAGGTTGTCTCAATTTTATAAGGATTTGTGCTTCGACGATTTTTACCTCTAATAGGACTATGGAGCCTTTAATACAATAAACAGTCAATAATCGAAAGTGGGAAAAGGAAATCAGAAGTTGAAAGTGAAAGGTAGATGCGCGGGCTGATTCAAGTCATCGCTGTCACATATGAGTTTAAGAGACATTTGAGTCCGGCCGCCAGGACGAGATACATGTACCCCAAAACTGTCCGTATAATTGTTTAATTCATATTTATGGATGTATGTCCTTAACCTACAACGAAGAATGTATTATTAAAGATGGTTAACAGGATAACCGCCAAAAGATAAAATCTCAATATCTTCTTAAGTATATAGGCAAGAAATATATGAGCCGCGACACGAGAAAATCAACAAAGTAGTTGTGCGGACAGCGCAGACTCAGATCAGCCTGGGCTTCCGCCCAGTCTGATGAGAGTCTTAGCAGTGCGCTTAAATGGTACATAAGGTTCTAAGCTACCTCCATACGGGCAGCGAAGACTCTGATCAGACTGGGCGGATGCCCAGGCTGATCTGAGTCTGTGCTGGGCGCACAACCACTGTTTTGGTTTTCTGGTGTCGCGGCTCATATCTTTGGCGACTATATTTAGGTTCCTTTGGTGAAGAATGCAATTATGAATGTTAAAAGTGATTTTAGACATATAAGTTACACAAAATGGCGAACTAATTACTGCCAAAGCATAGAAATTGCATATCTTCTTAAGTATTTAGGGTAAGAAAAATATTTTGGTGCCTATGTTAAGGTTCTCGGTGTCAAGAAATTGATTAAGCATATTCAAATGGACTTACGAACACATCCGTTACACAAATTGAAGACCATATGACGGACGAAGATATGTGTTTGCCACTACTACGAAATGTCCCGGAATTGCGAACAACAGAGACATTTCAGTTGGTTTTTTTTTTGTTTTTTTTTTGTATCATTTTTTGGTTTTTGTTTTTATCAGAAAATCGTAACTTTTAATGTTTAAGATTTGTAAATATAAAAATGAAGCTATAAAAGCTCAATTCGGCAAATATTAGCAAGAGGACCATGATGGTCTACAAGAGCCCTGTCAAAGTAGGGGCAGACAATCCCGTTGACAAAATTTGAGCCGAAACAGAAATCTATTGTTAGTTCGACCATTCACAATAATTTTCAGAAATAAAAAATCAGGCAGCCCGTTCGTCGTTTATTATTAGTTTTGCTTATTTTTTATACATATTCTTTTTGTTACAGAAAATGACAGCAGGTGGGGTAACAACGACCAGGAGATATAATAGAATATAACACCATATTTGCGATATACACATGCTGGTGGTACATGTATCTAACTATAGTAGATCATACGGAATATAACGCCATATTTGCGATATACACATGCTGGTGGCATCTAACTATAGTAGATCATACGATCGTATATAAAATAAAACAGAATATAACAATTAACTTGCGACATACTTATCACACATGGTTAACTTTGTTTTCAGGGATATTACGAAACAAAACAAAAAAAAAATTTACGAAACGAAACAGAGTCATTGTTACCAAACGACCTGGTCGTTAGGTCGTTTGGTAACTATGACTTTTTTCATTTCGTAACAGCTCTTTTTCGTTTCGTTACAACCCTTGTATATACACTGTTAACAAACACCTATGTACAATGGGCATATCGTAAGCAGTCTCAGACAGCTTAGCATTCGTAAGTTAAACGGTAAAGGTTCCCCATAGCCTAGTAATCGTAGGAGCAGTGGGTGTAAGCGGCCCACTGTAACTTGGGCGCAGCATGTGAAAGGCGGAGCCAGTCTCTCTTTTCACTCCCTTAGGCTTCCCTATTTCGAAACAGGTACCAATTTACTGCTGGGCTGACAGTGAGAGTTTTCCAGTTGTCGGATTCAAACCCCGAATTCGAACTCACGATCTTCCAGCGACTTTTTGCACCATAACAGAGTCGCGCTAACCACTTGATCACGGCGCCTTTCATCCGTAGGCATCCTCATGTTCAAAATCAGTCTTGATGAGACCTTCGAATTTGTTCAAAAATCTGGTGCAGCGATCACAGATCGCAGATAGTCGCGCACACGTCTTAGATGGTCATACCACGGTCCCATGGTCTGTTTCAGTTGGTCATACATTAAAGTTGGTAATTTCGGACACTGTCCAGTGGCACGACTTTCCATGCTACCAGTCCTTCGACCTCACAACTGGTTGAGCGATCTCACGACCGATCGTGGGACCAGTCATTTACCTCACTAACAGTCATGCTCTTTGTCGTATTGCTGCACGACTGACTGCGACCGCACGACTAATAGTGAATCTACTTTGACTTCCAGGAGATATTTTCAGCATAATCAGTTTCAAGGCGATCATGTGTGATCACACTGTCAAATGGTAGACAAAAATAGGAATCCGGTCTTTATTCCGGCAAACCCGCATGAATCATGCGATCCTTTAATCGTATGATCAAATGTGACGGTAGTTAAAACTTGACAAACAGCATTGCATCTTGTCTGAGACGCACACGACGTTGCAACCTCGAAAAAACGTTTTCCGACGTCCTTTAACAAGTTGCTTACCAACTGAATGTAAATACAATGACGGTAACCAAAGATAAGTAAAAGTAATTAGTTCATTCGGACTTTCCTTGTACTTTGTACCCTGGAATCTGTCAGTCCGCTAATCTACTGAATTTATTCCCCAGGACACACGTTTCTGAGGTTTATTTTTGTTTATAATAGGACGTCGCATCTGAGAGTGTAATAAAGCTATGCATTAACATCGATAATTCACTAGTGGATTAAATATGCAAATTACGTCGTAACGTTGTGCGTTGGCGTCCATAAAACGTCGCGTTTTCTAATGGCGAAATCGTGCTGTTTTAGTGCAAAATTCGCTAATAAATGCGATTTTAGTCTCATATGATAAACAGAATCTTACATTCGTGCTCCTGTATTATCGAATTTATTAAACTCGTTGGTGAAAACGATAATATGCTCGGCAGAGCCTCGCATCTTATCGTTTTCCCCAACTCGTTTGATAAATTCAATAATACAGAGCACTCATGTAAGATCCTATATTTAAAATCAAGGACTCGAGAAAGAGTGGGTATGGTAGAGTTTATTGCATCAAAGTGCGCTTAACCTACTGAGCCAATCAGTTTGAAGATATGGCTGGAATGAAAGAAGCAACCCATCTAATTCTTTTTTATATTTTTGTAACAAACATAAACTTTATAAATCACTAACTCTATAGTCTCATACACACTTGATAATGTTTATTTATGCGGCAACATGCGAACCAGTACGCAACGAATACGCAAACAGCAAAGGATCAGGCCAGCCTGCCGCGCAGTCTGATCAGAGCCTTTGCTGCTCGAGAACAACATATATGAGCCGCGATATGACAAACCAAACAAAGTGGCATGTGCACCCAGCGAAGATTCAGATCAGCCTGGGTGGCCGCCTAGTCGGATCAGTCTTCAGATCAGTCTGGACAGCCGCCTAGTCGGATCAGTCTTCAGATAAGTCTGGGCGGCCGCCTTGTTGGATCAGTCTTCAGATAAGTCTGGGCAGCCGCCTGGTCGGATCAGTCTTCGCTGTCGGCATAGTAAGCGAACAGCAAAGACTTACCAGACTGGGCGAACGCCCAGACTGGTCTGAGGCTTCACTGAGTGCGCACGCCACTTGCTAGATTGATCGTGTTGTTGCCCATATAAGGATCCCGATGAATCTTCAGGTAAAAACAAACGGTTCATTCTAGTAATTGGGACACCTAAAATAATTACCCTAATTGTCCTAAAATGGAACAGTTTGTTTTTTAAATGTTAGAATGCCCTTGTAGACGAGGATAGAATGACAAACCGTGTAGATCCTGACCAGACTGCTCCTTCTGAGCAGTCTGATCTGTATCTGCACTGTTTGCTCAGACCAATCGGTCCTAATACTTTTACATTTTATGGTATACACCGTTTGCAGATCTGTGAAGCTCCCTATATAAGTGTTGCGGTCATTTATGAACAAGAGTTAAACGTGGTTGTAAGTATCATGGCTTTAAGCACAATGTTTTGCATAGAAAGTCAGATTTGCCTAAAAAGCTTTGAGTAAAGATTTGCATATCTATCTTCTCTTTTTTTCTTTTCTTTTTTTCACAAGAAAATCGAAAAAAAAATCATAGGCAGTGGAGTTTCATCAGCCGTCAAGATGAGGCTGTTCAAATGAGACGGCTCAGATGAAAATTAGTACAAATTAGGCAGTTTAGATTAGGCTGTCCAAATGAAAATTAGTTCAAACGAGGTGGTTCAATTGAGGTGGGTCAAATGAAATTTAATACAAATGAGGCGGTTCAAATAAAAACAACATGAATTCCTGTTTGCTTATCTCGAGGTCTAGCTTTTCCAAATGGTGTCCATTCTAAATAACTCTGCCAACCCTCCCCTCCACCCCCACCCCACTCAACCCCTTCTTAAAATTCTACCCACACCGGAGCGTGTAATGGGATTAAAACAGTTGTTTTCTTTTTTCTTCAAAAACAATCTCAAAGACTAAAGATTTACACCCTCAATATTCTATTAACTTTTAAATTTTCAACAAAAGATTATAGCCTTGACATGATAATAATTGCTATTGAAAGTACATTTATCTGCCAAATTTATGATTTGTGATTGTCACTGAAAATAGGAGAATTTAAGAAAATACACAAAAAGAGCGCCAATAGCGGACCGCCATTCCCGCCAAAAATGAAGACTGGACACGCCCAGCAATCATAGTTAATCAGGTTAAAGTTATATCATTAGCATCAGTATCATGAATAATTTTAAGCCCTTTCTTTAATCGACTTCAGACAGTTACTAGCTGAAAAGAACTCATGTGCACAGATTAGAGATTAATGCTATTGTAAAGTTATTTACTCCGCCAATCATGCTTGCAGAAACGCCTGTGGGAGGCAATCAATTTATGACGTTTAATTATGGTGAATATTCAAGAAGGGTACGCTTAGATATATCTTCTCTGCCTCCGTAACAAAGATATTTTCGCTGAAGACTTTTTGAACAAATCTTAAAGTCTCCATAGTCCTATCAGTGGTAAAAATGTCAAAACTCAAATCATTGTAAAAAACGGTTCAACCTTCACGTTTGGTAATAAAATGTGGGTTGATGGGCATACATTGAGTCATATAACTGGCTAAAAGCAGAGAAAACAAGTTTTTGAAAAATATCAAATCGCTCCACAAAAAACAATTTCCTGTTCTGGTTTCCCGTCTAGCGATGCTATATAAACATAGGCGGGATAGTGATTGGGACTCCACGCCTGTACATTGTATTTTTACCATTTTATTCAACTTAATGAAATTGAAAGTAGGTCATTTTAGTTGCCAACTAAAATGACCCAGATAAGTTTTCAAACCCTTTTTATGTGAAACTCAACGATGTTTTCTTTGTTTAAAGCTGGCTAATCACTGTCATTTACTAAGAAGAAACTATAGTGAGAAGCTTGCAGCGATACCTCATGATAAAATTTTTTCATGCTGATAGAGCGATGGGGCCTTTAATTATGTTGCATACAACTAACCAGTATCATAATTTTTACGGTGATTATTTCGTAATGAAATACGAGGGGGTATACCTTTAAGCTCCGTCTACTAAGACGGATCTAGTTTTGGAAGGAAAATTCCATTTTTATAACTGAACATATACTGTGCCCTAATCTGGATCTTAGTCTATGATTGAACAGTATAATTTAACCCTTAAAGCGCCAAAAATTAGAATAGTTGAATTTGCAAACATTGTAGATCCAGATGAAGTGGCTCATAATGAGCCACCTCATCTTAATCTATACTGTTTGCCCTCTAGTGTTCGAATTCTCAATATGATATCGCTTGGACGATACATATTTTGAAATTTTGCAGACGTAAATTTTGTCGTCTGCTTTTTGCCGCATTAAGGGTTAAATGACAAAAATGTACACACAGGAAAATAAAGCATGTGAATTTTTCCGCTAATGGCTGACCTGACGCCAGACGAAACAGATATACATGTACACGGACATGAAGAGGAAAAAAAAAAAGTCATGCAGTTGCTACCCCAATATGGCGCATAGCGGACGAGGGTTGATCGGACGAAAATATACATTTACCAAACAGTGTTAAATGCAAACAACCCAGCGGACACATGACGTCAAATGACGTCGATACGACGTCATTACGTCGCATCGACGTCAGTACAAGTCAATTAAACGTCATGGGCCTGCTGGGGAGAAACCATACCATTCACACATTCATAACAATTATAAAATGTATATATATGTACACAGTCATATACAATGTAATATTCCTTGAAATTAATTCCAGTAATTGTCAATCATTTACGGACAAAACGGTCAAACTGACAACAGACCTGCGACATACATGTACGTACCTGCTTCGATACCAATATGTATAACAATGGTAATAAAAGCTCAACTTTTTCTGAACTTTAGATATGAATATCCTCGTTGAGTAAACATGTCCTCAGACAAATGATACATGTAACTGCGCATGCTCGCAGCAGGTTCAAGATGCAATTATGGTATGCTGCCTAAGCAAACTGTCCACAGGCGGTTCACACATGCAATACGCAGCTTATTAATGTTTCCTTGCATATACATCGGGCACTTTCTGCATGATTACTCGGGTTAACACGAGCAATGCTCTGATATTTTTCGGACTACTCGAAGATATATTGGTTAAAACCCACACCGGGTAGGCGGCAATCGAAAACGCTCTTTACAATCGAATAACGCGGGTCAAAAAATGTTAGAAACAGCGTTTTCGATTGCAAATTGGCGACAATTTGAAAAACCGTTAGAAACAGCGTCGCCGATTGCAAATTGGCGACAATTTGCAGTCGACAACGCTGTTTCTAGCAGTTTTTGATCCGCATTCGTCGACTGCATGAGCGTTTCCGATTGCCGCCTACCCGGTGTGAACCCGAGCATATCTTCGTATATCCCGAGGAATACCAAGTATTGTTCGTGTTACCCAAGTCATTACGACGAACGTGCCCGACGTATCAAAAACATCTGCCACTGTTGACAACCGTTATCAACACACCCAAAACACCGGATCCACGTACACGAAACAAACAAACCCGCCACGCAGGTATACCACCTCCCAAATACGCTGCCAAGTCATCATCATCAAACTGTCTATTAAATATCGCGGCTTCTAATTTTCAAAAACATTGCTCAGAGAATGTCATGGTATAGATATGGTTAGATTACATATCAACCTGTAACATGTTGCTGAAGTTTGATTTTCAAACCTTAAGGTGGTGATTTATGGTAAATGTAAAAATCTGCATAAAACCATAAAAAAGGAACGTATCTCCCTGAAAGCTAGCAGACTTCTTATTTTCAGAGTTCTTTACAGTTTAGAATACAAAATAGACGTACATGCTGCTTAAAAAAGTGTTTTTATAAGGAAAGTTCAAAGGGTAATTTTCTGCGAATAAATCTGAAAAAATAATATCGTTATTGAAAATTTACGTAGTGCTGAAGGTGCACTATTGCATAATGAAGAGCGTCCTAGCAATTATTTATTCCAACTCTTTCTCAAATTGTAATGTAGACCAGATGAAAATGGTAGCTTTTTCTCAATGTTCAGCCATGTACAAAGTCAATGTACACTGGATGCATTTATTAAATATAGGGTAGGCAAGCATACCTATGTTAACACCTACAATATAAATAATACATTACTGACATGATCAGTGGTGTGTAGATGAAATTTTCAACCTTGTTAAAATAGTATCACCTGTCTCACCTGTGTGTTTTGACAAAAAAATTTGGACACAGACTGCATCTTTTTTCAACTGCTCAGCCTGATAATGTGTGAAAGAGATGGAAAAAATAATTGCTAGGACGCTCTCCATTATGCAACTAGGTACTCTAAGCACTAAGTATATTTTCAATAATGATATTATTTTTTCAGATTTATTCGCAGAAAATTACCCTTTGATCTTCTCTTATAAAAACACTTTTTAACATTAACAAATGCTGCATTTTGGGATTCTAGATTATGAGAAACAATATAAAGAAGGCATCTGCTAAGTTTTGGAAAGATCAGTGTTACTTTGAGTATTTTATGCTGATTTTTGTCTTTGTCCCAAATCAGTGATTATCACCACCTTAAAAACCTCGAAATTATCAAACCTTAAAAACCTCGAAATTATCGTTACCTTTCTTTTATCATTGCTCCCGTTACAGAAGATAAGAATGGGATTATATGGATAAGTTAGGGATAATTTTTCATATTTATTTTTTTTTATTTCTCCATAAAAACATATGTTGTGACCCTCACTAGAGCCGTCTCGCATAGACGGCTCTAATGAGGGGTCACAACATATGTTTTAATTGAGAAATGAAAAAGTAGTTACCTCTGGATTTTCTCAAAACCCACTTTATATGGAGCCCTGTTTTATCATGGTGATACATGTATGAGCCACGACGTGAGAAACCCAACAATGTGGTTGTGCGCCCAGCGCAGACTCAGATCAGCCTAGGCATCCGCCCAGTCTGATCAGAGTCTTCGCTGTCCGCATGGAAGTAGCTTAGACCCTTAGCTATTCTCTAAGTTCTTAGCGAAGGGTCTGATCAGGCTGAGTAGATGTCCAGGCTGATCTGAGTCTGAGCTGGGCGGACAACCACTTTGTTGGTTTTCTCGTGTCGCGGCTCATATGAACTTTAGCATAGATGACACGTAGGATGCCTGAGTATAACTGGTACATTATTGAGACAAATTTCCAAATTGAAATTTCAAATCCTGAGCTTCAATAATTTAAAGTAAGGATGAAATTCCAAGCACCAATAAACTTAACAAACACATCGTAGAAATAGCAGCATTTGTAGCACTACTGTCTGGATTCCAACCGTCAGGGAAAAAGTTATCCTCGACATCGACAGTATGAATAGCATGTCGACCTTTGCTGTCATCAGACTTCTTGCGGACGTACAATCGTCGGCCGTTCAGTCGCTGGACGGGTCGGTAGTTCGATGTAACGTTGGATTGTGCGGAAATCAGTCTTATTTGTTCCATCTGTAACGAAAATTCATAGCATAATTCATAGCGTCGCTGAAGCTGATCTTAGAGAATGCAGGTACATGTAGTTGCACGTTTTATTATTGCTCATGAACACACAATAAAATCGAATCAGCTGTTTTCTTTCCATTTGTTTGCCAATGGCTTCCAAAGGATCTATCTTTGGTTTAAACGATGTTTTCTGGGTCTCTTCTTCAATGGTTTACAGATTATTTATACAACAGGAAGCAAAGAGTAGTTATTCCTGGTGCAAGTTCTAATTGGACTTCCGTTGAAGCCGGTGTTCCCCAAGGTTCTATCCTAGGTCCTCTGTTATTTCTTCTGTATATAAACGATATTGTTGAAAACATAAACTCCTCAATTCGACTCTTTGCGGATGATACTACCCTCTATATTATAGTTGACAACCCATTACATGCTGCAAACCAATTAAATGCCGATTTATTTAAAATACATCAATGGGCCACCAAATGGCTCGTCACATTCAATCCGTCAAAATCCGAATCTATCATTTTTTCAAGGAAACGTAACAAACCCTATCATCCTAATGTGGTAATGGACCAACAACCTATTCAGGAAGTAAATTCACATAAGCATTTAGGTGTAGTTTTATCTAGTGATTGTACATGGCACGACCATTTAGAATATATTAAATCAAAAGCATGGACCCGCATAAATGTCATGAGAAAATTAAAATTTAAACTCGATAGAAAATCCCTTCAAATAATATATTTCACTTTCATTCGTCCCATTCTTGAGTATGCTGATGTTGTTTGGAATAATTGCACCCAATATGAAGTAAACGAGCTTGAAAAAATTCAAAACGAAGCTGCCCGTATTGTTACTGGTGCCACTAAATTAGTTTCAATTAATTCTCTCACTCAGGAGACTGGCTGGGAAACCCTCTCAACACGTAGGAAAAAACATAAACTTCTTTTGTTTTATAAAATGCAACATCATATGTCCCCTGATTATTTGTCTTCATTAGTACCACCAACTATTGGAAGTACTACTGATTATCAGTTACGAAACTCTTCTGATTTACTTACTGTGCATGCAAGTTCTCAGCTGTATTTTAATTCTTTTCTTCCGTCTGCGATAAGGGAATGGAATCAACTTTCAGAAGTAACACGTGAATTACAAAGCATAGATACCTTTAAACATGAGTTAAATGCAGATATCATGAAAATACCTTCGTACTATTTTGATGGAAATAGAGTTGGGCAGATCTATCATGTTCGACTAAGAACAAACTGTAGTTCCCTTAATCATCATCTTTTTTCCAAAAACATAATAGAAAGTCCGTTATGTGTCTGCCGAGCAGTCGAGGATACCAATCATTTTCTATTTAACTGCCATCGCTTTGATAATCTAAGACAGGATCTCTTTGACAAAATTACTCCTATTTGCCAGCCTACTGCTAACACTCTTCTTTACGGTAGTGAACACTTGACTCATATTGAAAATAAACAAATTTTCGCTGCTGTACAAGAGTTTCTGATCAAATCTAAACGATTCGAAATTGCATAAGGTATAAATTATGATTGTATAGATATATGAAACATAAAAAGAGATGTCAAATTTTGGCCTAATAACAATAATAATAATGTTGATAAATTTTAATATTGTATTAAACATTTTTTTATTTCCTGGCGACTAAAGCCGTGATACTATTGTTGTTTATTTATCTTTAATGGTAATGCAGAATATCTGATTGAAACTCACATTCCATTCCCCGTGGAGCCTTGAGAGACCAGTAATAAAACCTAGTAATCTTGTTGAATATATTCTTAAATTCGTAAACTTTCTAGTATGAAGAGTCTTCTTTTCGAAAATATCGATATTTGTGGTAGATTTGCAATTCCTCGAAGATTCTTCGATTTTCATACTAATGTTTGTTAAACCAGTTTCAAATTTAATAGTGGAAAAAATGTATTTCAAATCACTTATTATATAGTACTTTATTTACAGTAACAATGGGATACAGATGATACAAGTCGCAAGACTTTCTTCTGAATCCCTTTCAAGCTACTGTAAAATAGGTTATCTTATTGTGAATTTGTATTGTTTTGTATATGTACAGTAATTTGAATAAAATATTGTTTACACTAAACGATGTTTTATTTCAGATTTCAGACATATAATATAAACAACATACATATCATAGATTTTACGGTAGAATAACTGGCAACCAGCTGTCAGTCCACTTCCCGTTATTTTTACGGCCGTTTGCCTGTACGACGTCGGAAACCATGATATGGTAGTGGTAAGTTGCCGAACTCGAAAATACTTTATAGTGTTGAAGGGCTGAATGACCGAAACCACGCCTGTTCTATTCTATCCTACTTTGCTTGATGGGTTGATGATTCCTGCAAATGTTTATGGGCTCCCGTAAAAATAAAGGGAAAGTTCTGGCAGCTGGTTTCCAGTTATTCTACCGTAAAATCTACGGAATTTTTTTACAGAGTACAAGGATCTACATTTTGACAATTTCTTTGTCCCGGTTTAATTTATCAGGAGAAAAAAAAAAAACTTCAACGCAGATGATTGCACATCGGGCAAATGACAAAAAACATTATCAACTGCTTGTAGAGAAAAATGCATACTTTATATGTTACGTTGGTATCGTTGTTCAATATAATTTGTATTCAGACAGTTATAATGTTATATATGAGCCGCGACACGAGAAATCCAACAATGTGGTTGTGTACCCAGCGCAGACTCAGATCAGCCTGGGCATCCACTCAGTCTGATCAGAGTCTTCGCTGTCCGCATGGAGGTAGCATTGACCCTTTGCTACCTATTAAGCGCTTAGCAAAGAGTCTGATCGGACTGAGTGGATGCCCAGGCTGATCTGAGTCTGCGCTGGGCGCACTACCACATTGTTGGTTTTCTCGTGTCGCGGCTCACACATAATTTACTCAGCAATCATGCGTCATGAATTACATGTTCATCAGTATATATCATTTTCTAAAAATATGTATATTGTCAGACTCTCACGTCAAAAAATTATGTATAGTTTCCTTTGGAATTTTATAACGCGAATGTGTAATAAATGTATTTCTAAAAAAGACCTGTCAGCGTCTCAGTAATAATTGAGCCCCGACACGAGAAAACCAACAATGTGGTTGTGCGTCCAGCGCAGACTCAGATCGGCCTGGACATCCGCCCAGTCTGATAAGAGTCTCCGCATTGCGATTAAAAGGTAGCTAAGAGTGTAAGCTACCTTCATGCGAACAGCAAAGACTCTGATCAGACTGGGCGGATGCCCAGGCTGATCTGAGTCTGCGCTGGGCGCATAACTACTTTGGTGGTTTTCTCGTGTCGCGGCTCATATGTCTAAATAGGTCAAACAGTATGTTATATCTAGAAACAGCAACTGTTCTGAAACCACGCAGTCAGGCCTGTGCTGTTACAGCCTATATGGTGATTTTACCCCGAAGTTAAAGGAAAATTAAAATCTTGAAGAGTTCGTTCAAGAGCAGAGAACACCTTCAGAAGCAAGAGCATGGGCCAGACTAAGCAGTTTCGGCTAAAAAAAGCCTACTCAGTGACCCTGACAACATCTGGTGACGAAACCAGAGACACTATACTGTATTTTTTTAACTTTAATTGGGTAGTCGATTCAAAGACTACTTAGTATCAAAACATTTTAACTAAAGGGAGCGCCAGTAGCCCAGTAGGTTAAGCGGTGGCCTGCTGATCTAGCGGTCCCAGGTTCGAGCCTTGCTGTAGGCGAGAATTTTTTTCAATCGTAAACGGGGTTCTATTGTACACAGCCTTTCGCCTTTCATTATCACCCACCCATCGCCCTGATATGACTGAAATACTGTTAAAAATGATATTAAATCGCTAGTCACTCATCCATCCATCCTTAACTAAAAATTAATGAATGAACAAAAGAAGTAGACTAGCTCACCTGACTTTCAGAAATGAACAAAAGAATTAGACTAGCTCACCTGACTTTCAGAAATGAACAAAAGAATTAGACTAGCTCACCTGACTTTCAGAAATGAACAAAAGAAGTAGACTAGCTCACCTGACTTTCAGAAATGAACAAAAGAATTAGACTAGCTCACCTGACTTTCAGAAATTTCTATTGGCTGTCTAAAAACGGTCCAAACTACACTTTCCGAGCATGGAGGCGTGGTCAGGCTGCCTTGATATCTATAGAACGTCTCTGTATCATTTGGGAGAAGTCTGTTGATAGGAAATGGTTGTACATTGGCCCAGTCCCCTAAAATAGTCGAAAGTTAGTTGACCTTGGTTATCCTAAACACTGATTTCTCGAAGTAAGAAAGTAATCAGGGTTCGAGGTTATAAAACTTGAGAATATTCTCAAACTCAAAATAAAGCACACTGATTGGCTGCTTCCGAGCATGTGTTCGGAAGCAGCCAATCAGTGTGCTTTATTTTGAGTTTGAGAATGTACTCAAGTTTTATAACCTCAGGGCCTGGACACATTTCCTATTCATCATTACATTTCAACTTCTGTTATCTCAAACTACTGGTATCTCAAGGTAAATTTTATGGGACTAGAAAATTTTCTTTGAGATATCAGTAGTTCGAGATGAATTTCTATTTTGAGATATCGAAAGTTGATTGTATTTCGGCTTCGTAAAAATAAATATACGGCAAGTAAAGTACTACTACATTTCAAATTTCACTTTTTGTTTCATGTCTTTCGAAGAAAAGCCGGGGCCTTTATCGGCTTTCCGTGTTTCCAATTTCCGTTGTGTTTGCTCACATATCCTGTCTCTGCCCCTGACAGTGGATACCTTTTATGCGCAAGGTTCCTATGAGTTTTAGCAATCAAATAATGAAATTGGAAATGATGCAGACCTATTCTACATGGTTGAAGTTTGGCATGTGGTTTGGTAATATTCTTCAGATTAATTCTTGTCACATTTTAGGTATCAAACTGTATTTTTCCGGCTTTAATAGTGCTTGTATCATGGCCTAATTTATTTTCCTTTGAAGTAGCCCGTTCATTAACTTTATTTATACCACCCTTACCAGAAAACGCTAACATTACCACGAATATTACGCTATGAGCAAGGTCTACACTGATAAGGGTGGACTAAAATAGTTAAACTATGATTTATCCCCCTGTACGAGAGATAACCACGAGCTTAAGCTCGTGGATCATTTCCTCGTACAGGCGGACAAACCATGGTATAAGTATAACATAGACAGTGTGTAGCTTGTGTGCACTACTCGTCACAAAGTTTTAAAACTATCTTTGTGAAATCATGCAGGTGTTTTGCTATGGTTTAACAATTGGCATGTTGTGAGGATTTGCCTGTGGTATGGATAAATCATTGTTACTGCTTCCGCGCTTTGAACTGAGTCATTTTTCGGGCTTCAGTGCTTTCAAATTTCACAGACAGATTTTGCTCCATGTGGACACTTAAAACTGTACAGGAGTTTTTATCATGTTCTAAGAATTAGCATGTGGTTTGGAAACAGGAGAATTCCTCAGACTAATATTAAGTACTCCTTTCTAAATTCAGAAAGTTTTTGTCGTTATTCGAGCTCCTTAACACCTAAGAGCAGAGTTTATGTATGTATTGGGTGCGCAGCTCCTAATGAATCTATATTCATGTACCATTCTTCTTTTAATGCTCTCAAGGTGTGCTTGGTCCGACAAACTGCAACTGGACATTACGATCATTTCAGAACTTTGTTTTTGTGAATCTTTTGTTTCTAAAGACAGGGGTCATACATTCGTCGGATTTGTTTGCTTTACATTCATTCCCAGCAGGACGTTAAAATGACGTCGTACTGACGTCGATGCGACGTCATTACGTCGCATCGACGTTAATACGACGTCATTTTGACGTCATGTGCCTGCTGGGTTTATTCATTTATTTGATGAAAGTTATATCTGACTTCACTTTTTATTTATTTATTTATTTATTTTGTTCTCATCATTCTGCATATTCTTTTAGGCTACTGACTTTTATCTACGAAATATCAATTATAAAAGAATATATGAGCCGCGACACGACAAAACCAACAATGTGGTTGTTCGCCCACCGTTGACTCAGATCAGCCTGGGCATCCACCCAGTCTGTTCACACCCTTCGCTGAGTGCTTAAAGGGTACCTGAAGGTCTAAGCTATCTCCATGCGGACAGTGGAGACTCTGATCAGACTGGGCGGATGCCCAGGCTGATCTGAGTCTGCGCTGGGCGCACAACCACATTGTTGGTTTTGTCGCGTCGCGGCTCATATACAAAATTGAAGTTGGGCATGATATACGCGTTTGCCTAGACAACATTTCAAAAAAGTAGTATGCGCGAGTTCAGTACATTGCTAATTAGGGCAAACTGCCTTCCAGGTTATTAAAACCTAGAGAAGTAAACATAGAAGTGCACTGCCCTTAACGAAATATACACATGGACCGGCCCTAATATCCCGGTCACATAACTATGCCAAATGTTTCTTATATTCTGCCAATCATAAATGATATGCAGATAAACACTGCTTAAAATTCTAATTGCGTATGCTTCATTAAAACACGTGTTCAGTCACTTCAATCTTATATAATATTAACAAGCAGCTACATACATCATTGCTGAGTGATAGACCATATAAAATATTGCTCTATACTTCTTTAAATCATTTGGCGTCTTATAATTGACATACTCAAGCAAAGAAGCAACATCTATGCAAATTAATTGTAAGAGGATAGGTATAGAAGAAAATATAATCTTCAATATTCGAATAATGATAAATTACGGGCAGATTAGAGTCTTTCTAACCAATGAGATTGATAACAATTTGGTGATTAAGTCATAAAACTCTAGGTCGTTTTCAATTTATTTCACTTCTTTGCTTTCATCTTCTTACTGAGCTTACTACATGTGTAAGCAAAGAGCAAAAACAGAAAGAAAAACGGTAAAAATGCTTTTAGGGTGGGTTTGGCACCATGACATACTGTCTGAGCGACGTTTTAGAGAACTATTTTAGGTCATATATAATTATATAACTCAGTATACCTACCAACATCTAAGTATTTAAGGTTTTCGATGATCTCTTGGAAATAGGGATGGTATTTTCCAATCTGTAAATGGAAGAAAAATAGTTCTAAAATTGTATTGTAGAGCTATGTGCAAAGTAGTGTAAAAGGGTAATGATCAGGACCTGATATGTCTCGAACCCAGCGCAGACTCAGTTCAGCCTGGGCATCCGCCAAGTGATCATGCTACTGTATAAGTACTTACTCAATAACAAAAGTGTGATAATACATCAAACTGTAGAAACCAGACCAGCGTCGATTGGACGTGTTTAAGAGATTAAACTTCCAGACAAATGAGTATCTTATAAGTAAAAAAGACTACATCTTAAAAGATTATCATCATGAAGGTGTTTTGTAAACCTCCATTTTTTCAGCCATTTTTACAAAGGGGGAACAATGTTTGTAACTTCATAAAAGAGGTCTAGGAAAGAATTGTCTACCCTGAAGTTGACCTCTGTTAAGAAAGGAGAAAAACTAAATGACAAGAGTCACAGGGTATAATTTTCGCTTCCTGCAGAGACTGTACATCATATTTGGCTTCCGCCGAAATTGTCCACGAACTCTTGCTTCCTGCAGAGACTACTGTCCTCGTAAAATGGCTTCCTGCCGAGACTGTCCGCGTGACTCTGCTTCCTGCCGAGCGCCTCGGCAGGAAGCAGAATTACGCGGACAGTCTCTGCAGGAAGCCATTTATCATGTACAGAAGTCTCGACAGGAAGCAAGAGATCGCGTGCAGTCTCGGAGGAAGCCAAATATGATGTACAGTCTCTGCAGGAAGCGAAAATTAGCGGAATCGATTATACCCTGTGAGAGTTGCTCCTCAAAAAATGCACTCCCATGATTCCTTTGCCGATGACATTAGCATACTGTATCAAAGTTTTCTCCAACCGCATGCCTTTCTTTTCAGAAGGAAACTTTATCCTACTTACTGTGGCAAATATTCCTAACACAGCCAAGCCCGTCGGGTCTTCAAGAGCGTCTGTTATGGCATGGTACTTCTGGGTCTGGTGAACCAGGTGCATCTATAATAAAAATGTCAGCCATCCTTTTAAACACGTTACTCAAAAAGGTTACGTGTACAAAGACTCACGATACCTGATTTGTACGAATAATATGGACTCTGTTCAGACTGCGCGGATGCGCAGGCTGGTCTGAGCCCTTACTATTTGCCTTTCGCGTGTCACGGCCCCTTTGATCTTTAGAACAGTACATCGTACTCGATTAACATATAAACGTGTGGGTTACGTTCTACTCTTAATGCTGAGCGAGTCTACACAGGGTATAATCGATTCCGCCAATTTTCGCTTCCTGCAGAGACTGTCCGTCATATTGGCTTCCGCCGAGACTGTCCGCGAACTCTTGCTTCCGGCAGAGACTACTGTCCTCGTAATATGGCTTCCTGCCGAGACTGTCCGCGTGAATCTGCTTCCTGCCGAGAGCCTCGGCAGGAAGCAGAATCACGCGGACAGTCTCTGCAGGAAGCCATTTATCATGTACAGAAGTCTCGGCAGGAAGCAAGAGATCGCGGACAGTCTCGGTGGAAGCCAAATATGATGTACAGTCTCTGCAGGAAGCGAAAATTAGCGGAATCAGTTATACCCTGTGGTCTAACTCTCATGAGACTCATCTAGAGTTTTGAGATTATTTCATGACTTATCTAGATTTTTGGGTTTTGGCAAAGAAAATTCCCATCTTTCAGCACAATAATTTATGAGCCACAATACGACAAAACCAACGAAGTTGCATGTGCGCCCGCCCAGCGAAGAATCAGATCAGCCTGGGCATCCACCCAGGCTGATCAAAGTCTTCAGTTTGGCATCCCTTAGCTACCATATAAGCGTACAGCAAAAACTCTGCTCAGGCTGGGTGGATGCCCAGGCTGAGCTGAGTCTTCGCTGGGCGATCAGGCCACTTTGTTTGTTATCTAGTATCGCGGCTCATTTGTGACAAAGTGAAAAAAAAAGTTATGCACTTACCTCGAGAGGAAATGCTTTTCCATCCACCATATGCTCTGAGCCTTCATCATCCTCTGCACCCCAGTGGAAATGGAAATGTTTTAGTGAGTATTTGCCCTCCAGACCTCCTCCCCGAATTTTCACATCTCCATGTACACGTACAGTCACTACATTATTTATAAAGCAATTTATTAGTCTTCGGTCACACGTGCCGTTCGCTCTGTCTCTAATGTATTTTGTATCACAGTCAATTCTCGATAGCTCAAAGTCGAAGTTTATCAAAGTCTAGTGATGTCTCAAAGAAAATTTCTGGGGACCAGAAAATTTACTTTGAGATATCAGTAGTTTGAGATTAAATAAGGTGAATAGGAACTGTACATGTGTCCAAACTTTATTCCTTAATATAAGAGGGTAGTGCTCTTTAATATAATAGGGTAGTGCTCTTTAATATAAGAGGATAGTGCTCTTTAATATAAGAGGATAGTGCTCTTTAATATAAGAGGATAGTGTTCTTTAATATAAGAGGATAGTGTTCTTTAATATAAGAGGATAGTGTTCTTTAATATAAGAGGATAGTGCTCTTTAATATAAGAGGATAGTGTTCTTTAATATAAGAAGATAGTGCTCTTTTACATAAGAGGATAGTGCTCTTTAACATAAGAGGATAGTGTTCTTTAATATAAGAGGATAGTGTTCTTTAATATAAGAAGATAGTGCTCTTTTACATAAGAGGATAGTGCTCTTTAACATAAGAGGATAGTGTTCTTTAATATAAGAGGATAGTGTTCTTTAATATAAGAGGATAGTGTTCTTTGATATAAGAGGACATGTTCCTTAATATAAGAGGATAGTGTTCTTAAATATAAGAGGACATGTTCCTTAATATAAGAGGATAGTGTTCTTTAATATAAGAGGATAGAGTTCTTCAATATAAGAGGATAGTGTTCCTTAATATAAAAGGATAGTGTTCTTTGATATAGGAGGGTAGTGCTCTTTAATATGAGAGGGTAGTGTTCTTTAAAATAAGAGGGTAGTGCTCTTTAATATAAGAGGATAGTGTTCTTTAATATAAGAAGATAGTGTTCTTTAATATAAGAGGGTAGTGTTCTTAAACATAAGAGGGCAGTGTGAGATATCAGTGTTCGAGATATCGAGAGTTTATTATTGTAACAAAACCGTATTTAAGGTGAATGGGTACACTTTCATCGGAAGCAATTCTGTCATTTTCATTGTTGCCTCCTTTCGCAATGGAGATTAACTCCTAAAGGAATTAATTCTTTCCTTAGAGAGTAAACCTCTTTTGGCTGTTTGGAAATGTTTTTTTTTTCTTCATCCGAGGAAGCAAACAGGAAGTCACGAAAGTTGGCTCCCTTTGATATCATGGCGGAAAAAACAGGGAGGTGTACCAATACACCTTAAATCTTTAAGCACCAAAAAGCAGACGACAAAATTTACGTCTGCAAAAATTAAAAAAAAGACATTAATTTTCATATTGAGAATTCAAAGACTAGAGGGCAAACAGTATAGATCTAGATGAGGCGGCTCATCATGAGCCGCCTCATCGGGATCTACGCTGTTTGTAAATTTTGCTAATTTCGTCACTGGGCATTGGATGTCGATTGATGCTACTTATGCGAGCAATTAGATTTTCTTTCAGACATGAAAATATGATCAAAAAGCAGATACATTGTATGATGACCTGACTAGTGGTCTAAAGTGATTGCCTAAGCTGTTACCGGTGTAAATATAAAGAAAACCATATTTCAACATTTATAAATATAGATAACTATACAGCAGGCCCCTAGCGTCGTAATGACGTCATTCTGATGTTTATGCGACAGCATGGCATTGCATCGACATCAAATAACTTAGAGCAACGCATAATAATTTTGTCTCTCACCTGTATATCCGTCATTCCATACAGTAAAATTTTCATGATTACGGGTGTGGTCATAACCTTCGAAATGAAACGACGTCAATGTGTCGTCAGTTTCAGCAACATCATGGTGGATTTCAATAGGGGACTGCCGTGCCTCTGCACATGCTGGATAAAGTTTATACCAATATTTGGGCCCTGAAAATAAATTATCTTAAATATAAACTTTTTAGAGATTCAGATATGAAAGACATGTAGTAAAAGACATGCACTAGTTACGTAAACCTTATCTAGTCCAATAAACTGTCTTCTCTAGCTACGCTATTATCACTTTTCAACAGCATCAATTCATACTGGCCGGGCCTCGTAGCAGAGTTGGTAGCACGTCTGATTCAAAAGCTAGAGGTCCCGGATTCGATACCTGGTCCGGCCACTTACTTTCGCCTATATTGATTCTTCCCCTTCTGCTGATTCAAGAAGGGCAGTTGTCAGCTACTGGCGAATGTACATGTAAGTGCACTTAGTACTGGTTAATCACTTGGAAGGTCTAAGCCTGCCCAGGAATAGTGTGGTTAGGCTAACTGACCGTCTCGACATGACCATAGCTGTTTACCGTGGACGTAAAGCAACAACAGTATATTATAATGATATGGGCAGTCAGTATTTGCTGTATATTATTCTAGAAAGCGGGGATGTAGAGGAAAATAGAATACACGCTAATCTCACCTGAATGCGCAGGCCTGGAGTTCCTGGACTTTCTTCTGAATCCCATTTGTTTAATTTTTGTATTGTTAGTACTTGTGTTTGTTGTACTGTATATGATTATTATACGAATAAGATAGTGTTTAAATCAATGTGCAGGCCTGTACAGTAATTAGTCTGTTTTTTTTTTTTTCTTTTTCTTTCTTTCTATCTTTGTTGTTAAGGCATGCGATTGCGGATACAACTGAAAACATTACATATGATGTTTTCTTCATGTATCAATACTTATGCGGATATAGTCTAGTGATTTTTCTGTTTGTAGGTGACCACAAAAGTTAATAAAAATACATTTGTATCCTGCATCCGCAGTATTTCAGAGTTCAATGCGCAACGCGACTGGCACGATGCATGTTACAGAGAGAAGTAGCTTGCATTAACAGCTCCGGTAAAATCTAAGTATTAGGACAGACATGTCTGAGCAAACAGTGAAGACCCAGGTCAGACTTCTCCTCAAGATTCACGGCCGTCGCTGTGCATCTGTTGGGGGCATTACTACTATTGTATAGGAATGAATTTTATTTTTTTTGTGAATATTATCGATGTGTAAACGCTGGCGAATCACTCACAAACTTAACATAAAGCCCAGACCGAAGGGCTTTATGTTAAGTTTGTGAGTGATTCGCCGGCGTTTACACATCCATAAAATCCACAAAAATAAAATTCATTTCTTATAATTCCAACAAGCTCATTTTTATCGTAAAATGTCAGCTATATAGAGTATTTTAACAACTGCCGCGAAGAAAATAGCCCAAGAAGTTCCAGATTTCTGGTTCAGGGGATTTATCGAAGTATGAACGCCGTTTTCGGTACGCTCTTGACCAATCGAATTGCATGTACATGTAGCAATAGAAAATGGAGTTGGTATTATTGAATTGTAAAACTCAACTGTTCCACTTTTTGTACAATTATAGTAATTATTTAAGGTGTCCCATTCTTTTGATTTGTATTTTTATTATCGAACATTCTGTTTAGTGATGGGTTATAATGTCTTTCATTTTCTAGTCGACTTTTCGTTTATTTGTATGTTCATGTGTCCATCGTCGTGTTACCACGGTTTTATATCCTTTTGTATTGTTGTTGTTGTGTCGTTGTTACTTTACGTCCACGGTAAACAGCTATAGTCATGTCGGGACAGTCAGTTTATTTATCCACACTATACCTCATACGCGATGAACCAGTGCTAATGTGCACATACTTTCGCCAGTAACTGACAACTGCCTCTTAAATAAGCGGAAAGGGAATGATCAATCTCCACGAAAGTAAGTGGCGGACCGGGTATCGACCCGGGACCTCTTCCTCTTTTTTTTCAGACGCACTACCGACTGGGCTACGCGGCCCGGCCCTTTTGTATAAGTTCCGTGCTTTAATTTTTTTGTGTTATTAATGCACGGGTACGATTTTCAGATCTAGCTGAGATGTGTTCCGTTAAGCCGGTGAACCATGGCTTGAAACGCATAAACATCGATAGGATAATGACCAACGCTCCGGTTGGTCTCGAACCCATAAGACGAAGATATAGTGTCTATGCCTCTGTAGCTTTACCTACTGCGCCAGTTGTATTTACCATGCATTTTATCTCTGTTGGCGTGGGTGTTTTTTTGTCTAAATAATTTATTTTCATGCTTAGTACGTATTTATCTTGAGACAGTTAAAGCCGCAAAATCTTACACAACCAGTGGAATCAACACTTGTTGACAATTTCCTGAGATGAACCTATACTGGGCTGACGATGTTCATACATCCATGAACAACACTCGTTTACGCGACGTTACGCGTAAGCGACGTCACGAATACTTCAAGTAGTTTATTGGCCAACATAACGTTCCATATACGTCATGTCATAGTGAATGCTGTTGAACGCCATAACCAAACACGTTGGTAAATAGCTATTTACCATCATTTCCTTGGCATTAAATTAGTCGAAACTTCACGAATGAGCAACGAAATTGATGTGAAAACAGAGAATAAATATACATATAAAAGATTTTTCGAAAATTCATGGAAATATGAACGCAATGGGTTCCGTGCAAAGTTTATGTGACGCCCCGTGGGCGTCACTTAATTTGCACGTAACCCATTGGGCTCATACCTCCATGAACATCCGAAAAAATGACATTTATTTCCTAATTAAGAGCGTTTTAACACTGTCAACGGAGACGTCATAATTCATCAAAGTGATCCAACAGACCGGTAGGTCTAGAAGGTATCAAATTTGTCATAATTAACAAATATTACAGTGTTCGTCTGACCCATGCATTGTCTATTATCTGCAGGGGTGCTTATATATTAAAATAATGGATGTAAGGCATAAATCCCTGCACAAGATTTATTACCGAATTAATTATTGATAGTGCTTTAGGGAAAATGAATTATCAGCTGTGTTTTTCTACGGAATTACATGTATGATATTTTCTTAAGCAATGGAGGCGACTTTTGTCTTTCCAACATAGAAATGTCCCTGGCTAAAGTCGAACCCGATCGGTTGCAGCAAAGGCGTCAACCTAGGCTCATTAATAGCCATAATTGTTTTTCGTGTTGGACTTAAGGCTGAACATACCTAGATTACCTTCATAAAAAGCAGCAATGCAGATAATAGACTATGCATCGGCCGTATTATTAACTTTGAAAAATTTGAAACATTTCTTTTCGATTACCGTGATATATTATTAGTATCTTTCATGGGTGTGAGGTGTGGATAGAAAAATCTGTCACGAGGGTCACTGTTCGGCATCACGAGGCTTGCCGAGTGATGCCAAACAGTGATCCCGAGTGACGATTTTTCTATATTACATTCTTAACGAAGAAATACAAGGATTTCTTGTCAATATAAATATGCTATTTCCCAGTTCTCTACGAGGATTTATTTCCTCTAGAGAAATAAATCCCTGTAGATTGATTACCTTCCCGATAACATTCGGAGATTAGTTATTAATGTACGACCGGGTACCGGCTTTTAGAACTCCTTTCCTAAGCTCTTTCTTTCCACGGCAGTTGTAGCTATACCACACCGCTGCAGTTGCTTTTAATGATCTTGAGAAAAACAACAGACGCACAACAAACCTATAACAAACTTTGCAGTGTATTTATTGCGTGTGGACATGTATGATTTTACAAAAATGCCATTTTATGTTAAAATGCATTGTTTGTACGATACACGCTCCGCAATGTGCAATAAGAAACGTATCATCCAGCTCATAACAGACCTTCATCGAGCGAGCCTTGGATCGTCGGGACCAGTAGCCGTACAGACGATAATGCAGGTTCCATTGGTGAGTAAATTATTCTTATTGTAACAAACATTGGCCCGTTCAAACAACAAAATGGCGGTCAAAGCAATTCAGTATTTATGTAACCCTGCGCGCTATTGTGTACGCAGGCTCTCGGAAGGACACTTGAAACCTTAAATACAGATGGAAATATTCTTTAAATCGAAGGAATACGAATGTAATATACAGTTTATTGGATCGTCCCATCTAAGATATGGGATTTATAAACCTCGGGAGGTTTGAAGATCCGATAAAGAAACTCGTCCTTCGGACTTGTTTCTTTATCGGATCTTCAAACCTCCCTCGGTTTATAAACCTCATATCTTAGATGCGACGATTAATAAACTCTATATACACACCTCACAACCATGATAGATAGCCTACTTTTTCTTGCACACCACGTTTTGTTTTAACTTCAGAACTCGTTAAAATGCGTAATTCTAGTGCTTGAGAGGTTTCAATTTGATTTTGAAAGAAGGCGCCGCTTTCAACGACCGCCATTCGGCTCTTTACGTCAACGACTGGTGTGCATAAACTGACGTTATTTTTGCCGTCTTCGTGACGTCATTATCCAAAATGCCAACGTCACTTGACGACGCAGGTACGTGAGCCCCTAAACAACCAATGCATTGACAGCTCGTGATTTTTTTCCGGCCCTGGGTCAGAACATCAGGGTAAGATTATAAGTATCTTTCATGGGTATGAGGTGTGGATAGAAAAATCCGTCACGAGGGTCACTGTTCGGCATCACGAGGCTTGCCGAGTGATGCCGAACAGTGATCCCGAGTGACGGATTTTTCTATCCGCACCTCATACCCATTATAGATACTTTTTCTTGCACACCACGTTTTTTTATTATCTTTAGAACTTGTTAAAATGCGTAATTTTAGTGCCTCAGAGGTTTCTATTTGATTTTAAAAGAAGGCGCCGTTTTCAACGACCGCCATTCGGTTCTTTACGTCAACGTCTGGCATGCATAAACTGACGTCATTTTGCCGTTTTCGTGACGTAATCATCTAAAACGCCAACGTCACTTGACGACGCAGATACGTGACCTCCATTACAACCAATGCATTTAATGCTCGTGATTTTTATCCGGTCCTGGGTGAGATAACATGGGTGAGATAAGATTTGTAGGTACAGGGGAAGCACGCGGATACCCTTATCCGGTGTGCAAGAAAAGATTTTCTATCCCAGGTGAAAGAATGGCATTTTCTATCCAGTGTGCAAGAATATAACAATCCATCATGAGTGTCCATGTAGGATAGGGAAATCTCACCCGAGGGGTCGGAATTTCGATCCGACCCCTCGGGTGAGATTTCCCTATCCTACATGGACTGGCTCATGATGGATTATTTTTCTCCCACAAGCGGATTTTAAACCTCAAGTCAGATTAGGCTTCAGAACAGGAAAATTCTTACTTTTTAACCAATGATCTGAAGTAAATTTTGACCAGCCCAGTGTGTTTATCGGGTCATAAAATGGGTGCACACAGTTTGCACCTCAATATTAGACGGAAAACACGATATGTGGAGTATTTTATCTTCAAGAGGGCGAAAACAAAATGCAACTTAGCCTCTCACGTCACGCGCGCCAAGTTAGCTAGCGACGTTTTTAACCGGTTTTAGTGACGTCATTAAAATTGAGTGATGTCACAAACCCATGATCTGCTATCAAACGTCATCCGACATGCTTGGTGGGAGAAAAGATTTTCTATCCCAGATTAAAAGCATGACAGTTTCTATCCGGTGTGCAAGAATATATCGGTTCCTGAGAATTGCCTTCTCATCTACTCTGTTGGATAAAGTCGGGTAAATTCGGACAGCGGGTAAATTCGGACAGTGACATTGTTTCCTTTATATGTCAGTTGTTTAGAAATAAAACAAAGTTAACTGGACAAACGGTGAAAGTCCTGATGAGACGGCTCATAAAGAGGCGTCTCATCTTCATATTGACTGTTTGCACTGGTATGTCCGAATTTACCCGCTGTCCAAAAATACCCGACTGTACCCTCATACCTTCTGACTAATTGCCGAAAGAGAATCGTTATAATATTTCAAAGTAATTCAAGAGAACGATGGGTAAAAACATTTCGAATTTGTCATAATTAACAAATATAACAATGTTCTGATGACTTATGCATTGTCTATTAGCTGCAGTACTGCTTCATGTGGCAAGTAATGAATGGCCGACATGCTGTACGTATCGTAAATTTCTAGAGAAACACGACAATAATTCTTATACACAGAAACTTCCATTTTTTCAAGTTGTTCCATCAGGGAGAGTGTAAAAAATCAAATCAGTGCAACCCTTATGAGACTTCTCTCTGCCGTTATGGCTACATATTCCTTCTAATATGTGGGACACCTAAAACAAATACGTAATTGTCCTTAAATGGAACAATTGAGTTTTGCAGGGCAGTAATTCACCAAAAAGACGGCAGATGGAATGGCAAATAGCGTAAACCCTTACAGACGGCTATTTTGGGAAAAGTCTTATCTGGGTCTTCACTATTTACTCAGACCCAAATGTTACTTTAGAGAGGCGCGGTAGCCAAGTGGTTAGAGTGGCTCGGTTATTGTGCAGAAAGTCGCCGGAAGGTCGTGAGTTCGCGGCTCACCGTCGCCATCCGACGACTGGAAAACTCTGTCAACCCATCAGTAAATGGGTACTTTTTTCGAATTAGGGAAGGATAAGGCAGCGAAAGGAGAGAGATGGGCTCCACCTTTCATCAGCTGTGCCCAAGATACAGTGGGACTCTAACCCCCACTGCATCTACGGCTACTATGGGAAACCTTTACTTTTTTTTTTCCTATATGTATCTTTGCTTTGTTGCACTAATTAGGGTAAATATAGCTCCGGGTTAAAGTACAGCAACATGAGTTGTCATGGAAAATGAAAAAAATATATAAATTGTGTATTAGTCATTTTTTTCGCTAGTGTCTATGTTTTCTTCTGTATTCGTTGTAAAGACAGATATAAAAAGTAATACTTCCGGTCATTTGTGTTGATCAAGCCTCTGCAGTCACGTGTCATATCATGTTGTAGCTTGGTGACTACATGTATTACTGTTTTGAGAAAACATTAATCCATTATGCCTGTCACAGGCCGTCCCGGATTTGACGCAACTGACAGCGGCGTCTGCTCTTTGCACAAAATTTACTGCATTTTTTAAAGTTAAAAAAAATATATACTTGGCACTTGGACCAGGCGTAAGATAGTGCACGAGGAATAATTGGTTTATGATCAAAATCAGGGGCATAAACATATGAGCCGCGACACGAGAAAACCAACAATGTGGTTATGTGCCCAGCGAAGACTCAGATCAGCTTGGACATCCAACCAGTCTGGTCAGACCCTTTGCTAAGCGCTTAAAGGGTAGCTAAGGGTCTATGCTACCTCCATGCGGACAGCGAAGACTCTGATCAGACTGGGCTTTGTTGGTGTTCTCATGTCGCGGCTTATAAAGATTACTGCAGCTAGATAAATAAAAAAAAATTATATCATTTTCTTGATATAGATATATCGCACAACATGTAAGGAGGTGTTAGGAGTACAACAAATAAACAATATGTTTATTATGATAATTATTTCTATTATTATTCATAGATTAATTATGGGTCATCTTTCGGTGGAACACGTCATATAAACAAAATGTTTTTTGACATTTCTAGTTGCGGTTTCTTTAGAGGAACAAACCATGAAAAGAGAAAATCTGCTTCAGCCAAATGCAAAGACTCAACAAGCAGCTGGTCAGGGTCTCCGCTGTTCGCTTTTTCATAGAGCTCAAATTGTTGATGCAAACACATACTCGTATCATAAGGGGTAGCAGAGATAATACAGAGGCATTTTTTCGTATTTCTCAATGAAAACATAATTATAGTGTGAGGTCACAACATATATTTGAATTGAGAAATACGAAAATGATTCCCGAGTTACCCTTGTTACCCCTTTTTGTCTGGAACCCTACAACAGCAGGACTCAGATTAGCCTGCACATAAATGAATGCTCGTATTTGAGTCTTGGGCGCCATCACTTGCCTTTTTTTCTCTTGGATTGTCGTGTTTACTTTCATTCAAATCAGGGTCAATGGGTATCAAGGCCACATTAGCATCTTCATAATTATTCAACAACATATCAAGGTCTCGACGTTATTTTGTATAATTCTGCAGTAAATCCACGCAGCGCAGACAGCGGTGTAATATACCGTAAAAATCAAAGTATTGGGACAAACGCCTCTGAGCCTTTGGTGCAAACTTAGATCCGATAGCTCCTAACTGAGCAGTCTGGTTAGGGTATTCTTTGTTTGCCAATGCCATCTGCATGTTTTGGACGAGTAACTGCGTTGTGCCTTGTAAAACTAAAACCAAACTGTACTTTCGGTTTCCCAATTTTTTTTTAAATTTTATAATTCAGGGACAAAGTTACATCAAAATGATCGTTTGGAAACATTGAAGACAAAAGACTCTAAAGCCATCCCTCCCGCCATTAGAAATGGACTCATCCAAATCATTAGGATGGACGAATCCACTGATCAAAGCGCAATTCCTTTTGGGCCTTGAAATTTAAAAGTCTGAAAATAGCCTAATTATAGAAATAGAGGATCTTACATGAGTGCTCGTGTATTATTGAATTTATTAAATGAGTTGGGGAAAAAGATAAGATGCGAGGCTCTGCCGAGCATCTTATCGTTTTCACCAACGAGTTTAATAAATTCAATAATACACGAGCACGAATTCAAGATTCTATTTATCATATGACACTGAAATCGCATTTTATTAGCAAATTTTGCACTAAAACGTCACGATTTCGCCATTAGAAAACGCGACGTTTTATGGACGTCAATGCATAACGTTACGGCGTAATTTGCATATTTAATCCACTAGTGGATTATCGTTCTTAATGCATGGCTTTATTACACTCTCAGATGCGACATCATATGATAAATGCTTTTTTTTACATACATGTATGTATGGAAAGTCATTAATTAAAAAAAAAGTAGCTTTGTTAATGATAAGCTGGCGGAGTTCTCACATAACTCCTGAACATGCTAAAAGCGGCCAAACTTAAATTCGGGTTTGCCACTTTCAGGAGATTTGCGACAATTCCACCATTTATGTTTCTTCAAAGACGGAACTATACACACATTTGTATTATATGCGTGTACATATGGGTCAAATATCAGCACTGGGCTACAACACTATGGTAATTTCATAACCCATTTTAACTTTATACATACTACGACAGCTTAATGTGAAGTGATACACTTCTTGGGTAAGCAACTCATTTTCCTCTCTTTTCAATTTAAATTCTCTCTTTTAAAGTCGAACCCTTTTTCGAAAGGGGCTTATCTTCAAGAAAAGCAAACGGGAAATTACAAAAAGTTGTTACTCATAGTGGAAATAGCTGGAAAACGTGGACATGGTGGAAGTATATCAATTCAAGTCTGACATTTATCTATCAAATATGCCATGGACTCTGACGTGTTCGCCAGACAATTTTATGAAATTGTTCGCCAAATGGCGAGCACTGCGGATCAAAATTATATTACTCCGCATGAGCAGTCTGGTTGGGATCTACACTGTTTTGTTTTCAGTATTATCTCTCCCGACAGGTAAGGCTTTGATGTAATTAATGAGCTGACCCCTTGGTCACTCCGTAAAATGATCAGTGCGTAGATCCGAACCATGAACTTTAATCTTGTACACTATTGTTTGTTTACTACTAAAGGCTGGGCGTCGCTACTGCCAGTTTGAATGATCCACTGCCATGGCACTTACGGTTAAAAAAACCTCTGAAAATTGGGACAAAATATTTCTGTTATTGTAATAAAATGAAAAGTTTGATTTTTCAATGCAGTAATGCTTCTCAAAGAATGGCAAAAAGTGCAGACCCTGATCAGACTGATCATGCATCTATTTGCTAGGATCTATTTGCTTGGCTGGAACTAATTTTCATGGTCCCAAGCCTGTTCGAGCCAGTGAAGTTCTACTGTATTCAGTATTTTACTGTATATTTTGAAGGGCCGAACTCATTTTATAACACCATAAAGAATTTCACCGATTATCCAAGACGCCGTTAGTATCGACAGAGGTTCAACGGTCGAAAATTAATATTGGCAGCATTCGAAAGTTCGAATCAGAGATTTCAAACGTATCCACACGCGTAGTAAAGCCTCCTTTTTACCCGATATGGATCAGACTCTGGTCATTGTCTTTGACGGCGGCCAACATTTTTATCTGACGTTCAGTTCAAACCAAACCGCAACATGTGACAGTAATTAATACAATTGTTTGAATTTACATATTGCTGACAAATAATTTACCGACCTATAAAAAATTGTATAATGACCAACGATGTATATCATTAGAATGGATGTTGTGCGAGTCAAATACGATCTAGCTTTATAACGGTAACCTTGTTAAAAAGCCAAATTGATTTCATCACAGGCCCCTCACCTGAATCTACTCTGTTTGCAAAATTCGAATTTTGCAAACAACGTAGGTGCAGATGCGGAATCTCATCATTAGCTGCTTTTTTCTAGATCAACTCTGTTTACCATCTGGTCTTTGAATCCTCAATGGACCAAACCCCCTTCTTTTTGAAAATTTTTGCACGAGTAGATATAGCGTCCGCTTTTATTGTCGCATTAAGGGCTAACGAGCGGGCCTGTTGCACAGGGATTCAACCGTTATGAAACTAGATCGTATTTGACTCGCATAACATCCGTTCTGAAGATATCAAATAAATAGTGGTTGGCATTATGGATAGGTCATAAAAATAGTAAAACTGCATTTTGGAAAATTTTGTTACTAACATTCCCCTCAAGTATCAAGAATGAAAATCCAAAATTTGCTGTCATAGGCTTGTTTAGAGCAGAGTTAATTCTAAACAAGCCTATGACAGCCAGTTTTGAATTCTCAAGTAAGAAACTCGAAAATCCAAAACTTGCTGTCATTGGCTTGAGGGTTAATGAAGGGAACGTCACTAACAAAAATGAGACCGAAAATAGTACATACCTGTCTGACCAGAATAGGACCATTCCGCGTCTGAAAAATAAAAAAAATAAAATAATTGCGGCGTGCCAAGAGCCTAACAAAATTTGCGAACAGAGAAGACTTTGATAAGACTGCGCCTGCGCAGTCTGATGACAGTCTTCTCTGTTTGCATTAACTAACTAAGTATAAACGCTGAGCGGTGGCTGCACATGTCCCAGCAATACTGCACCTTTGTATTGGCAGGTCTGGACATGCGCATTAAGGCTCGTGTCATGTGCGAGTATGAAATAGCTTGAGCGAAACATTTCTGCTATTTGCAAGGAAGTTATGAATTATGGAATATAATCTCTTACAGGTCACACGTGCAACCTGGGCATTGGAATCTCAATTAAGTTACTTATGACAACATATAAGGTACATGTATCTATATGCATATGTTTTAAATTTATTTTACATATTTTCTCATCGATATGATTTGCATACACATCACGTGAAGTTAAAAACTTGAATGATACTGCATAACAAGAAACAGCAACAAGATGAACTGATATAAAAATGATACATACTACAAAAGTAATGTGTTTCTGTCATAGTTTTGGAAGTAAATTATGTTAGCTATGATTAAATTATTATAATTTCAGAGAATGACAGACTTTTTATGAATGTATAAGTGTGAATTGTGAATTATTCAAACATAAGTAGAGACAAAAGCATTAAATGTTTATTCTAGTAAATGAAGTGCCAATCAAATGTCATCAACTTCATAAGTAAGAAACCAAATTTGGATTTAGTGTACTTCAGCGCTAGTCTTTTACCAGGCCAAAACGAAATTGCAATTATCTACATAATTTGGACAAGATTTTCCCAAAGCATCATCTGCTTTTAGGTAGATTTATTCGTAATTGAGCCGCCCAATCTGATCAGAGTCTTTACTGTGCACTTAAAGGGTAGCTAAACGTCTAAGCTAGCTTCATGAGGATTTCGAAGACTCTGATCAGACTGGGCGGATGCATGTATACATGTAGTAATGGCAAATATAGGCTTGCTTGAATGTTTTAGCTATCTCATGCAATTGCTGATTTGTCAGTATTTTAAGCAAGCTTCTATAAAAATAAC
Source organism: Ctena decussata (assembly GCA_963989385.1). Taxonomy (NCBI): domain Eukaryota; kingdom Metazoa; phylum Mollusca; class Bivalvia; order Lucinida; family Lucinidae; genus Ctena; species Ctena decussata. Next base: position 2,328,775 of record OZ022511.1, on the reverse strand, counting down.
CGACTGTTGTGCTTAGTAACTTGCCAGAATGAAGTTTCGATGACGTCACTTTGGCATCAATATGAAGGCTTAGTTGACATGGTAACAGATCAATGACGTCATTGGTATTGGAGCATGGCAAGCAGTGTTGCTGGGCTCTGCCAATTTTTCAATGACATTACAAACTGAAATTCTTTCAACAAAAACCTCAAAGTTTCTTAAATAAATAATTATTCTCAAGTCATTCAATTTTATGTTAATTGAAATTTCAGTTTGGATTTCATTTCATGGAACATATGGGACATTCAAGTTGGTCTTGGCCTGATCATGGCCCCTAAGCACTGGTTTGACAATGAAAGATGTTTTCACAAAAAACGTTTTTGTCACAGAGAACATTATAATATTACATGTAATATTTATATTAGTTCCAAGTAATATTATATTTACAAACACTAAATATCAATTGGTTTGTTTTGCTTTCATTTCTCTGTTCTTTTCGCTTGCTATTTCGCGAAGGAATACAGCTGAGTGAACAAATAGGCGTATTAATTTTTGTCCTCTGGAGGATAGTGATGAGTAAAATAAGGCAGTCAATCTTCGAAGAATATGTCGTCCGCAAGGCAATGACAAAAAAGTCCTCATATGAGTTGTACGAGTTTATATTGACAATCATACCCATTAACTATAATTGACCCGCGACACGACAAAACAAACAATGTGGTTGTGCGCCCAGCGCAGACTCAGATCAGCCTGGGCATCTGCCCAGTCTGATCAGAGTCTTCGCTGTCCGCATAAGGGTAGCTTAGTCCCTTAGCTACCCTTTGAGCCTTTAACGAAGAGTCTTTTCAGACTGAGCAAATGCCCAGGCTGATCTGAGTCTGTGCTGGGCGCATAACCACATTGTTGGTTTTCTCGTGTCGCGGCTCATATAACTACGCCTTATGATTGAACGTAATAAACACAACCATTAAGTTCATGATCTTGATGTTGAGGTTAGCCAATAATTAATGAAAGACGAGACAGAGGCCACGGACCTTTTGAATGTTTTAGGGACGAGTCATTTATTATCAGGTGGGGGGGCCGGGTACATTTTCATATGGTTCAAAAAAAATTTCCGACCCCCCCAGTCTCAACAGAATTATTTTTCCGACCCCCCCAGATAGGTGACAAAAATTTTTATGACCCCCCCTATACCCGGTGCCAGCTACCCTTCACACACATACCATATTACCTATTTTATGTCAGACTGACCTCAATCAAAACCTAGCTGTATGAAACACAAAGAACATCTTCTTATTCTAACAGGTTAATTACATGTAATCATGGTCTGTTTAAATTTTGTCTGCATTTGTTGCACTTTTACTTCTGCTAATGGCCATCCAGAAATCTTTTTGCCGAATGCTTAATAATTATAACTGTAAATAATATTAATTGGGCCTCTGGGTGGTGGGGGTCTGGGGGCTGTGCTTTTTGCTGATGAAAAGGCACGTGGAGAGCTGATATCACAGATGCAGGCATTAAATTTAATTGAGCACAAATTCATCTACTTTACATGATTATATAGACACTTTCGTACTGTTCTAGCAAATCAATGAACAGTTGTTTTTTTATATATGAAGCTGCCCATTCTTTTTGAGTCATTTCCATAAAGACTTTTAAGTTTTAAATTGTGAGTTTGAAAGAAAAGAGTCTGAAATTTTATGAGTAATGGGGGGTCTGGGGGGCTTTGCCCCCCAGAAGCTGAGACATTTTTAAAAATGAAGACTGATGGAAGAATTCTGACCCCCCCCAATATGCCAAATAAAATATATGACCCCCCCTGCTCCAAGGCTTTTTTATTTCCGACCCCCCCAGTACATCACCAAAAAAAAATCCGACCCCCCCTAAATGTACCCGGCCCCCCCAGCTGACAATAAATGACTTGTCCCTTAGTCGTTCCAAGTCGATAATAGACCGAAAATGTCATCAATTAATACCACCACATTCCTTAAATTCATTTAAAAATATACGGATTTCAGAGAAATGTAGCTGTAATGTTAGCCACAAGTCTTATTTCGCGAGTCCGGACAGGTAATACTGTTTATCAATACTGGAGGGTGGTTGGGTGGTGCCGTTGGTGCGATGGTGCTGGGTATAACTTCCAGTGCCGGGGCGTCCTACTGATTTGGATAATAGTAGGGCAAGGGCCTACTGTGCTTGCAGTAGGTGCGGGTGGGGTTGTTTGCAATTGTTTTCTCTCGTCTATCATTTCTCTATTCTTTACCCCTCTCTTTGGGAGACGTCCCGATATAGACTAAAATACTGTCTCAAAGGGCCGTTAAACCCAAACCAACCAACTAACCATCAATATTGTCTTGTTTAAATTTTCATCACGATATTTCAAGTGTATAACATGCACCCGGTCTTGCCATCGAATCTGTCTTACTAGCGGATGATATTCATAAAAAGAAAATGGTATATAACATGCAACTAGTAAAACCTTAATATTATTACACTCTTCTTATCATGCTTATTCTTTCTCAGTTTATTTACCTTTATAAAAGAATCGACACGACGAAACCAACAAAGTGGCATGTTCGTATGCGAAGACTCAGATCAGCCTGGGGATACGCCCAGCCTGATCAGAGTCTTCGCTGCCCGCATAAGCTAGCTTAGACCTTAAGCTACCCTATAAGCGCACAGCAAAGACTCTGATTAGACAGGGCGGAAGCCCAGGCTGTTCTAAGTCTTCGCTTGGCGCACATGGCACTTATTGTTTTTATTTCGTCTTTAACGAACGGTCAGGCAGAAAATTTGTTTTGGTCAATTAAAAATTCTACTGAGGTTCTTGATAAACTGAAGTCTAGAGGATATTGCGCGTCTAGTTTGTCTACATACGATTTTTCTACACTCTATACAACTTCGCCCCATTCTTTAATAAAAAAGAAACTAATAAATTTAATTGAAACTACTTTTCTGAGAGAGGGTGCTCTTTATCTTGTTTGTAAGGATAGATATGCTTTTTTTTTTACTTCCGATGACCAAAAAAGGTTTAAAATGTGGTCTTGCCAAAATGTTTGTGACGCTTTAGTATATCTTCTATATAACTTTTTCATCCGATTTGGTACTAAGTTACGCAGACAAATTGTAGGAATTCCGATGGGTGCTACCTGCGCTCCTCTTGTAGCAGATTTGTTTTTATTTTGCTATGAAAGAGACTTTATGATGTCTCTTTCTGATGATACTCAAGCTCATGTCATTGAAGCATTCAACTCAACGTCTAGATACTTGGACGACCTTTTAAATATTGACAATCCTTATTTTGGAGGAATGGTTAGTCAAATTTATCCTGCTGAAGTGCAGCTAAATAAAGCAAATACTTCAGATACCGAAGCCCCATTTCTGGATTTACATTTATCAATTTTAGACGGATTTGTTTCATCTAAAATTTATGACAAACGCGATGATTTTGATTTCGACATTATTAATTTTCCGTATTTGGATGGTGATGTTCCCCGCACCACTTCTTATGGTGTTTACATTTCTCAGCTTATTTGCTTCGCTAGGGTGTCTAGTCCTTTTGGCTGATTTCAATGCTCGTAATAAAAGTTTGACTGCCGAGCTTTTACACTAGGGGTATCGGTGTCATAAACTTCTAAATTTTATCGTAGACACTTTGAATTGGTTTCTAAATATAATACAGTGTTAAAGTCACTTTTGCAACAAGGCCTATCGGAACCTGAATTTTATGCCGAATTAGTATATAAATTACGCAAAATCGTAGGGAAAACAGAATTTCCTGATCAATTTAAGAAAATAATCATGCGATTTAAACGCATTGGCTATAACATAGATGTAATGAGACAGTCTGCATGCTTAGTGGTTAACCCAATCACGGTTGACACCTTTGCTGTCCCCTTTAATTGCACGCCGGTGGGTCGGGGTTCAGACTCTATGATAGCCCCTACATAAAGCTATATATTAGTAGGTTGGGGCCGAATGTTTGTCTGTTTCCTGGCCCACCGGGGCTTAACTGGTGGTCTTCTTTTGTTCCAGTGTTCAAGTGATGTTGCTGACGCCCAAGGGATCTCCAGGTGTCTCAACACGTTTTGGCTGTCGAGCCCTCATCCTTGCTTCATCACAGTCTTTTCTTGATTATAATTGTTGCCCGTGATGACTCTCTGATGAGTTAGGGGACCGCCATACGAACCGAACTACCAACTAATTGTGTGCACCGCGGCGGAGGGTAGGGTGAAGGTTTGTGCCAAGTAAAACCGGTTAAAACCTCCCAGTAGTTATTACTGACCGTCCCAAGGCGGTACTTTCGTTGCGGTTGCATTTGTTTTATGTTCGGTGTTGTTTAATTTATTGTGTTCTTCTTTTAACCCTTCTATAATCTATAATAAAAATAGAAAATAGGTAAAAATAGTTGGGAAAGAGCTGCTGACTCGGCTTATCACTTGTAATTTATTGTTTGTTGGGATGTCCTTGTCAATCTTTCCCTTTGATGTTGGGGATAGGGTTTGGGATCTGATTCAGTCTTTTCCTGAAGTGTAGTTACTCTTTAAATTTGTTAGATATTTTTCGTATGATTTGCTTAGTCTGTTGTAACCCTTCTGTTGATCTAAATTATTTAGTTCAGTAAAGATAGCTGAGTTGCCACTTATTTGGGAAAGAGCTGCTGACTCGGCTTATCACTTGTAATTTATTGTTTGTTGGGATGTCCTTGTCAATCTTTCCCTTTGATGTTGGGGATAGGGTTTGGGATCTGATTCAGTCTTTTCCTGAAGTGTAGTTACTCTTTAAATTTTGTTAGATATTTTTCGTATGATTTGCTTAGTCTGTTGTAACCCTTCTGTTGATCTAAATTATTTAGTTCAGTAAAGATAGCTGAATTGCCATTTATTTGGGAAAGAGCTGCTGACTCGGCTTATCACTTGTAATTAATTGTTTGTGGGTATGTCTTTGTCAATCTTTCCCTTTGATGTTGGGGATAGGGTTTGGGATCTGATTCAGTCTTTTCCTGAAGTGTAGTTACTCTTTAAATTTGTTAGATATTTTTCGTATGATTTGCTTAGTCTGTTGTAACCCTTCTGTTGATCTAAATTATTTAGTTCAGTAAAGATAGCTGAGTTGCCACTTATTTGGGAAAGAGCTGCTGACTCGGCTTATCACTTGTAATTTATTGTTTGTTGGGATGTCTTTGTCAATCTTTCCCTTTGATGTTGGGGATAGGGTTTGGGATCTGATTCTGTCAGTTCCTGAAGTGTAGTTACTCTTTAACTTTGTTCAATATTTGCATTTTAGAGTTTTATTACTTTCTGAGAATCTTTCAGTGGTTGGTTCTTGTCTTAAATTGGCACCCCTATCCCTCTCCATTCCCTCTTGTTACAGAACATACTTTTGGTATTCTTTAACAACCCTCGATGCACCTCCTCTCTTTTTCCAATTGAAGTTGACACAGACAGACTCCCAGTCAAGAGATGCGAGTAATAGATCTGTGCCCTAGAATCCTTTAGGGAACATCGTTGTAAGAACTGAACAAAAACAAAAACGCTTTTTTTCTCTTACTCAAGAAACAGCAGGACTTACATGTAACACGTCATGCTTAAAATTTTTGAATTGTCAGCATTCTGACATTTATTTATATTTAAAATTTTGCTGAGTGTTAAAAAGCTTTTAATTCACGGGCTGCGTACGGCGTTGCAAAAAATGTACATCATGCAATGTGCAGAAAAAAAACTCAGACATCAAAAGTTCGGTCTGCAAGTTTGTAAAGACTGATATGAATCTTAGCTTTTCCGATGGGCTCGAGTGATAAACAGAAAAGAGGGAAGACAAGCCGGGTAAAGATGCCGTGACGCTTTCAGCACTGCAGCATCCTGCTTATATTGCCTTAAAAAGCGGGGGTGCGGTTTGGGGCTTTTATTTTTCTCTTTTATTTCATTTTTTTATTTATTCCGTTATCTTTTATTCTCCCATTTATCCAGTCTATCTTTTTAACCTCCCTCTCTCTCTGGAAGTCGACTTGAAAAATACTGAAATAATGCCCCAAAGTGTCTTAAGCCCCCAAACAGCCAACCAATTTCCAAATAGAAACGCCTCTGATAAATCTTCAAGTTCGCTGGTGCAGTTAGAGCTTTTCCTCCGTGACTCAGCTTTATGCTTATCTACTCCGATGAATCAGGAGCCTCGGTAGCTCAGTGGGCTAAGCGAAAGCCTACAAATCTAGTGGGTTCTGGGTTCGAGCTCCGCTGAAGGCAGAAATTTTTTCCAATCGTAAACGGGGTTTCAAATTCACACAGCCTTTCCTTTTCACATTCCCATCGTACTGATATGACTGAAATTCTGTTAAAAGTAAAATGTATGCAAAGACCAGGAACTGAAACAATCAAAATCCAAATCCAGCCCTCAAACCATAGTTGGAAACAACTAAGATTACAAATAATCAAGATACAGAGAACATATGGCCAACCGAGCGAGCAGCTTGTTCCCAAAACATGTTAAAAAGACGTAAAATCGCAAGTCATCCATCCATCCATCCGATGAGATACTTACATACCATGCATACCCTGACCCCATGCGGTACAATGCACCTGTCATGGGGTTCTTACGAGACTCGTTATGACCTCTCGACTTAGGGCGTATTCGACAGGGAGTTTCGTGCTAAACGAGCATTAGCTGCAAGCAATTTGTCTGTAGAAAAAAGTGTTTTACGCTGCATGTAAGAATCTTGAAGCACTCCACGATTCATAGCAATGGGTGTTTCATTCTCACGATTCATAGCACTGGGCGTTTCGTTCTCAACGATTCATAGCACTGGGTGTTTCGTTCTCCGAGATTCATAGCACTGGCAGTTTCGTTCTCCACGATTCATAGCCTGAAGCACTTTTTCTATAGAAAAAGTGCTTCTGGCTATAAATCGTGGAGCATGAAACACCAAGTCGAATGTTCCCAATGTCGAATTGATTTTATAGGTATTATCCAGATGTGGATTAATATGGCGGACAAAGCTTGAAAGAATAGTTGTCAAGTAACCCGAATTAAGCTTTCCCAGCGAGAAATGCTTCGGACTGGTGAGGAAAAGCAGAATATTTATGACAATACTATTATTGGGAGCTCCATTAAGAGTGAATTGAACAATGGCAATATCCGGATGAATTGTTAATACATGCAATTTTCTAATCCGAATATAATCTTGAAATTAACCCACTGTTGAATGCAGGTTGTTTGTTTTATCAATAAGTTCATAAACTTGAATCCTACTGTATGTACATGCCTAGGTGGCAAATACAGGCCGAGAACGAGCACTCAGCATCGATGTAATACATAATTAAATTATTTATTTATTTACCTTTCTTGTGAGTACGAAGTGCTTCCATCCTTAATTTGCTAAGGTTCATGAAATTGTATCATTTATCTATTTTATTCATTTTGTGCGACAGAACTTCAAACGAAGACAGGGGTAATATTATTTTCTCCCTGTTGGCCACCTCGAGACAAGAATAAACATATTTTATTACATTCATTTATTTCATGCTTTTTGTTCATGTGATAAATTCACATATTTATTGTATAGCTATGACTATTTTGGAAATATGCGTCGAGTGACAAGCCCGTGGATATCGTATGATGTTGATGTATTTGTGAGTTTGGATTCCATCTCATGTTACAGTGATAATAGATATGGCATCAAGCATTTATGCCATTGTGAAGGAAATTATGTTTCTCAAATAATTTAAAGATAGTTGTGGCAGTATAATAAAGGGAATGCCTCACTCATACAGGCAAGGGTTGCCCTTTACTGGATATCTTCTATGTTTCACCATATAGATATCTACTTAGGACAATGCTTGCAGGTATTAGTTAGGTGGCTCTATATTATCATTTGTATAGTTGTATATGTACTATGTTATATGCCCGGCTAGGGTCCAGTACGGAAATAAAAACATATTCTAATTCTAATTCTAATTCTGGACTGGACACAAGTTATAACGAATTAGATAGTCCTATCCCTAAACAAAGACTGAAACTTAATAGTTGGTACATCAGTAAATAAGTAACATTAAAATACATGAAGCATGTATATGTAAAGTAATGTTAGAACCGCCATAGCCGACCCGATCTGGTCCCGAAGTTAATTTTTTTTTTCGTGTCCAACTCAGCTGAGCATAAAAATTTTTCTGCTGATCGATATGAAAATTCCAACTAATGTATTCATAAGCAGAGAAAATTTCATACTCAGCTAAAGTGGGCAAGAAAACAACTGTGCTTATCAGTAATATGCTGTTCATTGGCAGGTAAATTTTCATGCATAGCTGAGTTGAGCATGGAAAACGTTTTATAACTTTGAGGCCTGGTCTTGTCCGACAGCAATCACAAATTTTACCGCTACTGAACAGAACCACCATGATAAATGTTACTATACTGTGTGTACAGCGCGCTGACACCTGTTGTTGATAACTCTTTGGCTCAAAAAAGTATTTAGCGAAGATTTGTGTAAAATATGCATCTGAAGTTAATGTCCACCTGTTCTGGCATTATACAACCCGTCCTTATTTTATAACATTCTTACCAAGTGCGTTACTGATCTTGCAGAATAGCATGTAGCAATATAGTATGTACATGTACTACAAATTGGATTATTATTATCATTTATTTATTTATTTAGTTATTTATTTATTTATGTGTACATGTACTACAAATTGGATTATTATTATTATTATTTTATTTATCTATTTATTGTTGTTGTTGTTTTTTGGCTTTCAGAATGATTTTTTTTTTCACAAATTCATCATTCACATTTTTTTTATTTGATTTTCACAGCGGCTACTTGCATTGTAATAAAAGTGTTAAAATTTTAGTAAATCTAAACATTTCAATAACAGGATTTTCGGGAACATTTATAGATGTACTTAGAGTATTTTGTTTCAATAAATGTTTTGTCTTTGGAACATCACCATAATACTGAATATAAAATTTATGACCGCGATTTCAGATATTTTTTTCAGCAAAGTGCATGACAAATTTTAATGTCAACTTACCGACTAGAAGCTGTTGAAGCAACGAGATCAAGAGAAAGCCAATACGTTTCATAATAAATGTTAGTAAAGTCCTTGGCACAATTATTGTAAGTTTTAATCCCACAGTCAAATTAGTCCGCACTCAAGTCGAAGAGTGTTTCAGCCCGCTTCTGTAAATTCGTCAGTTAGTTCGATAGTTTTGGCATCTTCGACGTCTTCAGAAATAACGGTGATTCGCCCTGGAAGAAATAAAAAGGCTGTCGAAATAATATAATATTGAGCCGCGACGTGAGATAACCAACAAAGTGGCTGTGCGCTCAGCGCAGACTCAGATCAGCCTGGGCATCCGCCCAGTCTGATCAGAGTCTTCGCTGTCCGCCTGAAGGTAGCTTAGACCCTTAGCTATCCTTTGAGCACTTAACGAAGAGTCTGGTCAAACTGGGCGGATGGCCAGGCTGATCTGAATCTGCGCTGGGCGCACAACCACATTGTTGGGTTTCTCGTGTCGCGGCTCATATATATCTACGTGAGATCAATCATTTTCCGTCTTGCTGATGACAGTTGACTAATTGTCAGATCTAGGTGTTATGCCATCAGTGACAAATAATTGTTTCTTGCAAGTATATTTGTTGTATTTTACATATGAGCCGCGACACGACAAAACCAACAATGTGGTTGTGCGCCCAGCGCAGACTTAGATTAGCATGGGCATCCTCAAAGTTTGATCAGACTCTTCGTTAAGTGCTCTAAAGGTAGCTAAGGGTCTAAGCTACCTCCATGCGGACAGCGAAGGCTCTGATCAGACTGGGCGGATGCCCAGGCTGATCTGAGTCTGCGCTGGGCGCACAACCACATTGTTGGTTTTGTCGTTTCGCGGCTCATATATATAACGGCTATTAATAGATCTGTTATTAATGTCTGTAAGTCTCTGGCATGTTGTATTCCTCCTTAATATTGGGACACTAAATGTGTATTGACATAACAACAGCTTATTACCGCCATGTTTACAAGAGTGTCAACCTTAGCAAAATTTAAATGAATTTAATTGCCTCCTTGAAGATTAGACCCAATATTTGAAGGCTTCTCTTTTCAGAGAAAAAATATGAAGTCACAGAAATTATTTCCCCTCATGAAAATTGTGGGAAGACAGGGAGATGTAACTACAGTCAAACCTGCTTATGTGGTCACCTCTATTAAGGGGTCACCTGCCTTTAGCAGCCACCTTTCTTGGTTCCCTCAAACCAACATGCAATGCAAATGAACTTGTATTAAGGGGTCACTTGCCTTAAGCAGCCAATTTTCTGGCTTCCCTTGGGTGACCCCTTAAGACAGGTTTGACTGTATATACCTTAAACAGTACTCTCTTGTGATAAAGGAGGCAAACTCGCCTTGTAAAGAGTAGTCTCCCTTTGATTTATATCTATATACCTAAGGGTGTAAGGGCACACCTCCACGTTTGTCCGTCACTGACTTAATTTGTGACGTCTTGTTATTTTAACCTGGTCAGACAAGGTTCTACTCTTATAGGAAAGAATTTTCTTCTTTGAGCCCTGGGGCCGTATTCATAAAGCCTCTTAAGTGGTTGCTATGCGGTTGCTAAGGCTAAATATCTATAAAGGAGATTCCCTACAGCTATGAAATTTGATCTGGAGGAACAGTCTTACAAAGACTGTTCCTCCAGACCAAATTTCATAGTTGTAGGGAATCTCCTTCATAGAAATTTAGCCTTAGCAACAGCATAGCAACCACTTAAGTCGTTTTATGAATACGGCCCCTGGAACAAATGCTTTCCTTTACAATGTAGGAGTGAACCTCCTTTGAGAAGGAGGCACAAATTAAAATGGCAGTCTCTGCCCCTGAAAGTATATCCATAGACCTTTAAAAGGTAAAAGGTAAAGGTTCCCCATAGCCTAATAGCCGTAGGGGCAGTGGGTGTTAGAGACCCACTGTATCTTGGGCACAGCTGATGAAAGGCGGAGCCCATCCCTCTCCTTTCGCAGCCTTATCCTTCCCTAATTCGAAAAAGGAACCCATTTACTGCCGGGTCGACAGTGAGAGTTTTCCAGTCGTCAGATGGCGATGATGAGCCGCGAACTCACGACCTTCCGGCGACTTTCTGCACACTAACCACTCGGCTATCGCGCCTCTCTAATTATCTAATTATTTCATAAATCCCAAAATTTAAACATTTGTCAGTGTGCCAATGCTTAGGAATAAAATGGTAGAATCCATGACATCTCGTGATAAATATGCATATTTCCACAGTAAGAAAACTGAATTAGACGTTGTAAGAAACAGGTAATGACTTAAGATGCGCTCACGATAAATAATTATTATAAATAGTCTTAAGTGTTGCACTCTACACCTTTTACCATTTTAATTAATTTAACGAGACAGGGCCAATATATCTTTTTCTCTTTAATGCCTTATCATATGAAATGTCTTAGTATTACTATGAAATAGTAAAGTATAAAGGCCAACACTCCAAATAACGTGATATATTAAAAGTAAAATGTCAACAAAAACATGTAAGAAACTGTTTACAAATTGCAGAAAAAAATAGCAAACAAAAGAAACGTGTTTTTTTTTTTTTTTTTTTTTTTTTTTTTGCTTCTAAGTGGGCGTGGTAACTAAAATAATCGAAATTAGCGCGTTCACTCCCACCCACTGAACTCCGATCTTATAGAAGCCATGTCGTGCATATATACACATGTAGCTGTCAAAAAGTCATGATTTGAAAATGATTTCTTTATTTGTTTTCATATGCAAGCCTTTGCCAAAATTCTCATTACGTGAGCCTTCCAGGTGACGCGCATGCTACATGTAAATCTAAGATTATTGGCGGTTCACAGGAAACATGGGTTTTCAACCATACACATGGGTTGAGGTTAATTATTCACTGAATACCAATTTCAAGGGATGTATAATTGTAGGATCTGATGAAAGATCCTAGCGTCGTTTCCTGGTTTTGCAAGTATGGAAAGGATATTTGAAATTTATGTTATATGATTATTGCAAGCACAAAAATTGTTGGAAGGAGAAAAGAAACAGGAAATCATAAATGTAGTCACCATTCGGGGAAAAAGGGATTAAAAGGGGAAAAAAAAGAAACAAAAATTGAGCCAGCTCATCCTAATTCTTAGGTGTATTAGTACATTAAAGGTTTCCCGTCGTCTTGTAGCCGTATAGGTAGTGGAGGCCAGAAGCCCTACGCATCTTGGGCATAGCCTATGAAAAACGGAGCCCATCTGTTTTCTTTTCCTGATTCGAAAGAGGTACCATTTACTACTGGGTTGACACAATTTTCAGCCATTGGGTGGGTCTTTGGAAATTCGAACCCATGACCCTCTGCATCATAACCGTGTGCCTTTCACCACTCGTCACAATGCCTACCTATTAGTTGGATTAATACTATTGCCCAACGATAATGTGTTATTGACAAACATTGATGTAAACATGGAACGCACCACTGAAAGGGGAAATAGGTACATGTATTTACCTGTACAAAGTTAGTGGTATTTCCATATAAATGTTGTTAAAATGCTAACAGACACACAACGAGTCAAAATAGCTCAGTGGTTGAAATTATCAAGTTTTCAACTTGGTTTGTTTGTGGTCGTAGGTTCGAATCACAAATGCATAACGTTTTTTTTTTTTTTTTTTTTTGCCTGTTTTATTTTCTTGCTATTTTTATAAACAATAAACAGGTATGCATGAAGGGCGAATTTTTCGGGACCCACAGATGAGCAACATTTTTTTTTAAATGCATGCTGTCATTTCACTTTCATCGTCACAATGGCAACATTATCGGGTAATTCAGACAATGAAGCAAACATCATTTTCATTATTTGAATGATTTAAAGAAAATTATTCTACGAGGCCTGAGGCTATAATTTTTCCTGGGTGCTAAATATCTACCCACTGGGCACACGACGTTGAAGCAACAGCAGATCAACATTGATTCAAGGTCATAACGCTGAATCAATCATTATTCAATGTTAGTTCTACGTGGAGTGCCTGCTGGGTAAGCTAAGTTTTTCGCGATTAATGTTGAGATGTCAGTCCGGCGCTCTCGAAATTCCATTCGGCTTACGCTGTCTAGCTGGAAAAAAGTTTCAATGTCTCCGAGTGTTGTTCTTTTGTTGCTTGACGTCCACGGTAAATAGCTATGGTAACATGTATGTCGGGACGGTCAGTTACCCAACTCCCACCCACCCCCATCCCACACGCATACATTTCGGCACCTCCCAGCCCCACCAGTTATCCGGAGCCCCACCAGTACACGGTGGTCTGGATCCGGGCCTGAGGTACACATACTTTCGCCAGTAACTGACAACTGTCCTTCTTGAATCAGCGGAAGGAGAAACGAAAGTATGTGGCTGGACCGGTATCGAACCCGGGACATCTGGCTCTTGAGTCAGACGCGCTACCGATCGCGCTACACGGCCCGTCCCAATGTCTCTTAAAAATAAAAGTAAATAAAAGATGAACAAGTCGAAGCAATAAGAGAGAAACAATATTGAAAACGAAGAAAGTAAGAGGAAAAATCGTTGAAGAAAAAAATAATTTTGCGGGAGGGATTCGAACTCGCATTCTTTTGCTACTCTCCCTTAACCATCTCGGCCATGTACGAACTGTTTTATCCAGAGTAATATTAAGAATATAATAATTATGATGGTGATTTCCGAACCGACGGATAATTGCCTGAGGGCTGTTCACTACCTGTTTTACCTATTATCCTTAAATGGTCGTGCAAGGCTATTTGCGCGGGGACCAAATTATCTTTGGGTCACTGTAGTAGCTATTTTGTTTGTTTGTGTACTGTATAATTTTAACCATTTCATTTTGTACCTTAAATTATAACTAAAATAGCAAAGGTAGTCCCAACTTCATATCTTTTGGTTTGTACGTCATATCTTTTGGTTTGTACGATACATTTAGTTTCAAAAATGGTTTGAATATGATCGCTTTAACTGTATGATACACCACGCTGGTTTAAAAAAAACAACAACTTTGCACAATTAACAACCTTATAAAATAATGATGCTATATTTCTGTAGTTTTAGGTGCCAGTATTATAAAAATTCTGCATTAATTGTGATAAGCTTACGGTAGTCGATTTCTGATTTTATTTTCAATCCTTTTACATTCCTTTTGGAAAACAAAACTAGAAAGACACCGAAACACATGATACACTGAAAATTTACAAATTCAATAATTTACCAGTCTAAAGTATGAAATTCCTATTCCAGAATCACCAAATTCTCTGAAATATCAAACTATTGGAACAGAACCCATTCGACGTCCCACAAAACACTGAAAATTGGGATTTCATGGGCATTTATATATTGAATCCTGTGAAATGCTCTGATAACGTCACATGACAAAGTGTTGCCTGCCTCCTTAAATAGCTACGAGAATATATTAATTATAGTGATTAATTTAACATAAAAGATCAAAGTTGAAATCCACATGTCATGGTTTGAAAGCTGGCGTGCTACATACACTACGATGCATGGTGTATATCTGTTTCTTCGTTAAGAATAATCAACTATAAATGTCAAATTACACTAATAGCCATGAATATGAACCAGCTGACAAAATGAAAACCAGGTATAATATTGTATGTGGTTATGATAACTGTACAGAATTTTGCATTATAGTAATCTATCAGTGATATAAACATATTTTTGAAAGTAATGATCACGGGTTGAAGGTCAATGGTAAAGTAGAACACTTTACGAGCACGGAGCCCGAGTGATGTAAATACTTAAGAATATAGCTAATCATTCTCAATTCCAACGTAGAAAATGTGTTAATTTTCTTCAATTTCTCCCTCAACAATTCAGCTAGAGCACGAAAAGTTCGCCTACAGTTTATTACAATTCATACGTACCAACAATATTGTTGAACTATTTCAGCAACAGATTTTTGGTGGACCTTTTCTTCTTTAAAACTGATGAACCAGAGCTTTAGATAAGAGGGAGTATTTAGTGATAATTAGGGATAATTTTTGTTATTTCTGCATATAAACCTATGTTGGGACCCCTCATCTGAACCGTCTCGATGAGACGGTTCAGATGAGGGGTCACAACATATGTTTTCAAAGAGAAATAAAAAAAATCCCTCAATTTTCATCAAATACCCCTCTTATCTAGAGCTCTGTGAACTACCATTCGGTTTTAAATACTCAGACCCATATCTACTAACAAAAAACTGACTTACAGCAGATTGCATGAGCTCTTTAGTCTTTTATCACCATATATTGTTTGGAAGTAGGTTTATTTAAAAAATGGAGATGGGGGAGGGGGTAGCATATGGTATCACCACTGTCGTAATAATCATACGTTAGTCGGTATCTGATTTTATTTTCAATCCTTTCATATTCATTGGGGAGAAAACGAACGTACGAAAAATTGTTTCCGTTCTATATAGTGTATTGGATTCATATTTTATACACGGGTATATAATTATCAAAAATAGGTCAGGTTCACTTTAGGGTAAAATCCACCAATCATTATAGGAGTTATAGCCCTTTATCAACATTATTTTGTGCAAAAAAGAAAATGTTTCCGTTCGTTATCTTTTGAAAAGATAAGTGTATTATATATGTATTCCTATTTTATACACAGGTATATAATCATGAAATATAAGTCAAGTTTGATTGTGGTAAAATCCACATCTTATTATGCGAGTTATCGTCCCTTCTCAACTTCTTTTTTTTTTTTTTTTTTTTTTTTTGCAGAACGCATGGTTCCAGGCTGTATCTCTTCAAAAGTAACTTGTTCCCGGGCTATGTCTCTTGTTAAGTTGCATGGAATCCATTTCTATGGTAGGATACATAATTTTATCCATATCATATATCATAGAACTCCACCTAGCCGCCCTCCACCCCCACCCCCATACATACCCCATCCCAACCGCCCTGGATCCACGCACGTTTCATCTGTATAAGGAAAACAATAAACCATGTCTATGCACGTCTATATTATACAAGTCTGCCTCTGTGAATCTGGTTACCCTGCAAGTGCCAGTACCTTAAACAATGTGCCATCTTACTCAAGGCACTAGGCGGGAGCACCCGTGTCCAATGGACACATTTCTAGTTTTTATTCAGCTGGAAACCATCTTTCATGACGTCATAACGGACATTATGACATCACAGTTTTTTCTTTTTTCAGTTTTGATTATGATCATTCAGCAAAGGGTTGCTACAGTGTTACTTACATTTACGCATCTTCAATCCTTAATGCGCCAAAAAGCAGACTACAAAATTTACGTCTGCAGAATTTCAAAAAATGTTTCGTCCAAGCGATATCATATTGAGAAATCGAACACTAGAGGGCAAACAGTGTAGATTCAGATGAGGTGGCTCATTCTACACTGTTTACAAATTCAACAGTTTTATTTTTTGGCGCTTTAAGGGTTATTTTTTCCCACAAGATACTTCCAATAATAATAAGTGCCATAAAATATCTGAGTAGATTCTTCTGAACTGGGTTCATGTTAATTATATATAAAATGGTGATTTTCTATAATGGTCTTGAAACATGTCACCCCTACAGCCAAACTGGTTTGTTCTGTGTACATTTTGACAACAGTTTGAAACCGCAATTTTGAAATGAATTAAATGCATTGCAAGAAATTGCTTCCCAAGTTAAGAGCATGTCAGTATTTTTTTTAAAAAAACTCTCATGGACAAATCTAAATGGGAGAAACGGTAGTACATGTAAGCTGGATCAGTAAAGTTAAATTACAGCTTTTATGTCGTTTAAGCAAAGCCTTTTTTGTTAAAAAAAAAAAAGAAAAGAAAAAACAACTACAAACTGACTGAAATAAAATAAGCATTTTTCCCTGATGTTTTCACCCCGAGAAATATACGTGTCACCATCTAGAAAATATTTCCGACTTCATAAATTCAGAAGATAGAAATTAGCATCACGCGGCTTTACCGTGCTTTCTTGCATAATTAAAATCGATTGTATAGGCATGCTTTAATAACCAAATAGAAATAATAAAGAAATAGCTTGAATATCTCTTCTTGATAAAAACAAGGGTGTTATAATTGAGCCGCGACACGAGAAAACCAACAATGTGGTTGTGCGCCCAGCACAGACTCAGATCAGCCTGGGCATCCGCCCAGTCTGATCAGAATCTTCGTTGTCCGCATGGAGCTAGCTAAGACTCTAAGCTACCCTTTAAGTGCTTAGGAAAGACTCTGCTCAGACTAGGCGGATGCCCAGGCTCATTTGAGTCTGCGACAGGCGCACAACCACTTTGTTGGGTTTCTCGTGTCGCGGCTCAATTATGAATGCACTGTGTCTGGTGTCACAGCACTTGCAAAAGGTAAGCAAACTACAAATTGTCTGATTCCTGATTCTGTTTGTGTCATTATGTGTACGCATAGCCTTAGACTCCCTATTTATAGGGCTTTGTTGGCCAGGAGAAAAGCAGGATGTCACAAAATTTGCATCCCTTTAAAAGTGTTTCAAAGACATTGAAATTTATCCATACATGTTAACATCATTGTCTGCTGTGTGTATTTTGACCAGACATATTCCACATTACAACTATCTCGACTTCTTCAAGAATGGTTTGCAGCAGGGTAATGGCGTATCAGCTCTGCTAATGTTTTCAAAAATAAATTGAAAGTAAATACAAGGATTGTAAATAGATAGAATTTGAAAAGAAACACCGTTTAGAATCAATGAGCGATGACCACTGGTTCCCTTTCACTAAGTATGCTCTTAAGCTGTACATGTAACATAACACTCATGTGGCAAGCCTAATATGATTAAACCTTGATAACTTGGTTTTAAGCCTTCAATACTATTTCTATGCCTTTTTAACCTACTTTTGAATATTTAATTTTAAAAAAAATGGTTTCAATTTTCAAACCTAAGTTTAAGACTAACGTTCAAGTAGCCGTTACTTTGAAACATGAGTATAAAACTTTAAACTGTGATTTTAAGAAATTATTTCTTTTTTCGAACCTACATATTAAAAAGTTGGGTAAAACTGTGGTTTGAAGGCTTAAAATCTCAATTTGGAGTTTGAGACTTTTAACTCCAGGTTCGGAAACTTATTGTGCATGTGTTTTGATATAAATCCAAAGCTTCTGACCGGATAGATCAATCCCCTTTTTATAAGTATCAATGGTCTTCTTGATACAAAAATACTACCAGCAATAGCAAATTAATATGAAATAGGTGCTACCTAAAATGCAACCAACCAATATTACCAGTTTACCACTGCAACACTGAACTGAAAGGTTTTCAAACTAGAGCAAGTGAGCACAGTCTCACGTATACCCTGATCATTTTCACCGCCTAATGAAGCAGACTTTTAACACAAAATTTTAATGCAAATTTTATATACATGTACAAAATTATTCTGTGTCTGTGATCTTGACCTTAGATCAGCAGCAGCATCCATATGGTGTAAACAAGTATGAAATAAACATAGTCGTGCATGATTAGGTTTCATTCAAGTACATGTATATTAGAACTATAAGCAAAAAAAAAAAAAAAAAAAATACAACAAACACCAATCGTCCTGGTACCTGACCTCTGGCCCCACCCATCAGCCTGACCTAGGGGCTTAGGCAGTCCATATCAAAAGGTATGCTACAGAGACAACATAAACAAAATGCAGAAGAAAAATCTGCAATATAATTACTGAGATATGAGTAATCAAAAAGGTTTAATGCAATACTTTGAAAAAATGAAAATGCCTAGGTCATATTTATTTACCTCTGACCCCAACATGAGGCCCTGACCTATGGTCATACATTATTCACATCTAATGTATAACATGTATATGCTACAGAGATATCAGGGATCAAATATGAAAAGAATCTGGTGTGTCGCTGTAGTTACAGAGTTGTGAGCATTCGTTAAGGTTTAATGCAAAACTTTGATGTAAAGTTGACAAAAATATATACACCAACATTTAACTTCATCATGAGAAACACTTCTGTTATCCCTAACTAACTGCTGACTTTTCTCATCTGCAATCCTGGATGCAAGTTCATTAAAATTGTTCTGGTGTAAGCTAATCATAAATAAAAAAAAGATAAGTTCAAATTTTATATGCAAATAAGCAAAGTCATGAGCCAGTAAAAATGTCAATATTAGGTCTTGCAACCACATTATGATACAGATACGCAGGTATTGTTTTCATTATTTCGATTGTTGCCTACCATTCTTCCAGATTTGTTATATTTTTTGTTCCAGGGGTCGCAAGATCGATCCCCCGCTTCTCCGGTCTTTTGGATGAGACTTTAAACCGAGGTCCCGTCTCCGTATGACCTTGTTGTTGGTGGGACGTTAAACCTGAGTTCACTCACTCACTATATTTTTTGTTTTATGAAATATACTTTCTTGCAATTTTATGCCCTAAGTTGGCTATAGCTCAGGCCTGTGAAGCAAAAATGTTTGGAAAAAAAAAAATGTAAAATTTTATTCAGCAAGTGTGCATATCTGTATGTATGTACCTTCTCCTTGGTAAGATGATTTTAGCTGTATGACTATCGTATCACCCATCCATTGCAAAACTAGAGCAAGTGAGCAGGGGCTCAGGTATAAACCCGGCCAGTGCCACCACCTTATGACACTAAACACAACAAGGGCATGAGTTGGGGTGGTACAGAATAAAACTTTGGACATATAAACCAAACTGAACAAAAGGGTTGGATGGTATATGATCTTAAACAAGAGGCCCAAATGGGCCTGATATCGCTCACCTGGCTATTTTGCAACAGGACCATTCTGAAACAAAATTGGTCCAATTCCACTGAGATTTTCACATTTTCACATTTTGCAACTTTTCATAACAGAGGCCAACTTGCCTGGTCTTTATATATTTACTTTTGAAATGCCTCAATGCAAGGATCATTTTGCCACAAATTCCATCAAAATCCATTCAGGGGTTACTGAGATATTGTCAGTTTCATGTTTTGTGCTATTTTTAGCAATGGCAGATGGCCGCCATCTTGGAATGCCAAAATGCAAAAGATCGAAGAAAAGTCTTCATGCAAGGACCATTTTGACACAAAATTGGTCCAGTTCCATTGCAATTTTCAAATTTTCACATGTTGCTATTTTAAGTAATAAAGGCCAACTTGAAGGACCTGTATTTGTTAATTCTACAGATTTTTTTCATTTTTATAATTTTGAATACCAAAGTTTCACTGATGTTCCATGCCAAAATTCAGACAAATATACCCAGTGGTTCTGGAGAAGAAGTTGATTTTAATGTTTTTGCTATTTTTAGTAATGGCAGCCTTCTTGGATTTTCAACCTGACCCAATTTTACAATTCTAAGACCCTAGCTGGAGTCAGGTCCTGCTCCATGTGAAATTTGAGAACCATGGGAACAGTAGTTTTACAGAAGAAGATTTTGAAATTTTGTGGTGTTGACGGACGACGCACAAGACGATGCACGACTGACGCATTTGTATGACAATAGCTCACTATGGCCTTTCGGGCCAGGTGAGCTAAAAATTAATAGAAAACTTGACATGAAAATCAAAGTCTGTGACCGGGCCAGACAAATCCATTGTCCGGCTGCCCAGGACAAGTTAAAATTTTTGCTGGGCAAGTAAAATTTTTTCTTACTTGCCCAGAAAAATGTACAAGATATATAGGGAACCTGTGTATTTCAGCTTTTTCTGGCAGAAGCTGTCTTCCGGACAAGTAGATCAAATTTTGTTTTGTCAGGCCCTGCTGTGACCTTGACGTCTAGGTCACTGGCATGGATGGGGGTGTACAGAATTAAACTTTGGACCAACATCTATCATCATGCAAAACATCAATCCAACCCAACAAAGAATTTGAATCATATAGAGATCTCAAAAACTTTAACGCAATAATTTAACATGAAAAGTCAATGTGACCTTGACTTCTTTGTTTCCAGATGCTACTTCAAATTTTCTTTGGCTTGAAATCTGTTGAATATTTGCAGCATAATTTAAACACCAGCTGTATGTTTATGAAACACTGATCTTAACTACAATGCTTACATGCACATGCAGCTAACGTTTAGTGGTATTTCTTTGTTGATGATGTTCGAATTGCATCGCAAGAAGCTTGAAGCTCAACGATGATGTCGACAGGTAATCACAGGTAATGTTGCAATCCCATGTTGATTCTCCTATGATGAAATTATCACTATCACTTACACTTGCATTAAAACCTTGTTTCTGACAAAAATTAGTTGGATTCAAAATTGTTCAGAACCAGAATTCTTAGCAAATTCCTCCCTGTGTGAGTGCCATCCCATATCAATGGAAGGATATTGAGGAGATTCTTCCTGCCAGTCTTTTTGATTCCACTTCCTTTTTTAATATACATGTATGCACTTCCTTTTTTAATATATGCTCTTTAAGAGAGACTTGACTGTCCAGGGTAAAAATTAACATAATGTGCACAACCACCTGTGTGAAAGTTATTTTCTTTTTTTTTTTTTTTGGCTTTTAATAGCCGTATAACCTTAAGTATTGACCTACATTTTAAGTATTTCATTGGCCAATATATATATACCCGGGATTTTTATGTAAGTAACTTACTTTTGCTTTCTGTTTCTACTTTCAGTTTAATTTGACTGTTGGCCTATAAACCGTGTCGTGATGAATCTAGATATTTCGTTCCAAATCGCTTTTTTGGTCAAAGAACACATTTCGTCTGTTATGTCGCTCATGTAAAATATAAAATCAACAAGACAACTTGACACAGAAATCGTAGACAAAATAAAGTAATTAATGCTGGCTTTGCAAAACTAGAGCAAGTGAGCAGGGACTCAGGTATAAACACGGCCAGCACCACCACCTTATGGCATGAAACTTTAAACACAATACACGACATGGGCATGGGTTGGGGTGGTATAGAATAAAACTTTGGACATATAAGCCAAACTGAACTAAGGGGTTGGATGGTATATGATCTTTAAAACATTATTCAAAAACTTGACATGAAAATCATAGTCTGTGACCTTGACCTCTAGGTCACTGGCATGGATGGGGGTGTACAGAATTAAACTTTGGACCAACATCTATCATCATGCAAAACATCAATCCAACCCAACAAAGAATTTGAATCATATAGAGATCTCAAAAACTTTAACGCAATAATTTAACATGAAAAGTCAAAGTTTCAATGTGACCTTGACTTCTTTGTTTCCAGATGCTACTTCAAAGTTTCTTTGGCTTGAAATCTGTTGAATATTTGCAGCATAATTTAAACACCAGCTGTATGTTTATGAAACACTGATCTTAACTACAATGCTTACATGCACATGCAGCTAACGTTTAGTGGTATTTCTTTGTTGATGATGTTCGAATTGCATCGCAAGAAGCTTGAAGCTCAACGATGATGTCGACAGGTAATCACAGGTAATGTTTCAATCCCATGTTGATTCTCCTGTGATGAAATTATCACTATAAACCGTGTCGTGATGAATCTACATATTTCGTTCCAAATCGCTTTACTGTCAAAGAACACATTTCGCCTGCTATGTCGCTCATGTTAAATATAAAACCAACAAGATAACTTGACACAGAAATCAAAGACGATTTTTTCAATTAAGTAATTGTTGCTGGCTTAGTTGTTGATGTTGTGTTGGAACTGCGACACTTTTAACGTTATATGTGGGGCAGTCAGCCAACCAATCCTCATTGTAATGTGCAACACTGACAGACCCCAATCAAAATTCAACAGCATTTCCGAAATCGAAACCCCAACACCAACAACAAATATGCATATCAACATGCGCATCCGTACAATCTGATCAGCACATTTGATATCTTACATGTACTGGACTCATGTATATTACAATACTCACTTCTATTAAATCTAAAGCCAGTTATCTTTTTTTAAAGATATTCTTGTTTCAATACTGTGTTTATTTGCATCCAATTCTACTGCAGAACTGAGCGTTGGTTGATTACTGACAAAATTTGATATTGGAATGTATGAAGACGTAAGCAAGTTTAGTAAACTGGATTCACGCAATATCATAAGGGATCGCATAAACTTCTAAACAATTACCACTTTGGGCTTAATTAAATCACATAAATAAGAAGTCAGAGGTGTAAAAAGCAAGGGCAAATAAGCTAACTATATGCTAATGACAGTTGACACAGTAACTGTGTATTATGTAAACTGCTAGGACTAGCGCAAAACTGATTTTTACTGATAATGGAGAGAAACCATGATAGTTGCCCAAGCTCATGCAAAGTTTTGCTTGCCAAAGATTAATATCTTGTATACTTTGAGACTTCATAATGGTTCACTGAGGCTGTACTTACAAAAGCTTAAACCAAAGCGTCTGTTGACAATTACGAACAAATGTCATATCCGAATCCATGCATGTGTAAGCAATCAGATACTTCGCATGAAGAGATTAGATTTAAACAACATTACAATGGTTCGCAATAATCTACTGATTAAATTACCTTTTAAGACTTCTTAAATTCTCATACAAAACATACAAAGAAGTCTCAGATACCGCATGAAACGCAGTAGAAATCGACTTTGCTTCTGTGAATGACTTTTGACGATAGCAAGGGCAGACAATTTAGCTATAATGCTAATAACATGACAACCGTGCATGCAAACCGCCATGACTGGGCACCAAGTCATCATCACCAAATATCACATGATTTGATTTTTAGTGAGAACTGCAGGTCTGCCATTTTGCCAATTGAATTTGGGGAAAAAAAGCAAAAAAAAACATAGCAATGTCCAGCAACACGAAGCATTTTCATTCGTCACATGAAACCACTGACTCAATCGGAAACCTTGCTCATTTTGGTCAGAATCTTATCATTCGTCAGTTTAAAAAATTTTTTAGTTGGTCCGTACACAGATTTCTATATTCAGCATCGGCGTTACTGTTTGATGACACCGTCATACATGTAGCTTCGGGCAGCCACCGGTGTCGCTATTAAATTTATCAAACAAGTTGAGGAAAAGGGCTAAAATGCAAGACTTTGCCAAGCATTTTGTATCATTTGCACAACATTTAAATAAATTCAGTAATGTAAAAACTGGGAAAGATAGACCTGTGCAAACAGTGAAGACCCAGATCAGATTGCAGTTAGATCAGGGTCTACACTGATTGCCATTCCATATCCATCAGCTGGCAGTGGTCATACAGTTAAAATCAAACCATTCAAATATTAGGACAATTACAATAATTTCAGGCGTATCAAAACTTACAGTATTTACGGTAATACAGAAACACAAATTTCTGCAAGATGCTAAAATTTATCATATGACAGAAATAAGCGAGTTTGGAATTCCGAGTTTCCAGTTGGCCTGGAGCACAAAGGTCAGGGGTCAAGTGTGGAAAAATCCGATAGTTCATCATTACATTTACCTGGTCAGTCGATATAAAACTGCTTTTTCATGACTAAAAATCATTGATATGATTGAAAATTGTTTTCAATTCAGAGAAAATGGATAGTCACATTATTTTAGCAAGATAGAATAGACAGGGAATATTTGAAAATTGAAATATTAGTCAATATGTTGGTGTGTTACTGTTATGGGCCAACTCTCCTACCTTCCATTATCTACAATAGTAGATATGCGCATAGCTTCGTATATATTCAATCTCTGACAATTGCGTCAGGGAGTTAACTCTTTGGCTCAGTGGTTAGAGCCTTGGACTATCACCCGGGAGTTCCGGGTTTGAATCCCAGCAAAGGTCGGGAATTTTTTCAGCTATGCTTTGGTCCGTTTGTTGCGGCAGTAATGTCGTAAGATTACACTGTGCATATATGGTTTTTGGCATCGGTGAACTTTGACCTCCAAGAGCAAAATCTGAGTTTGCACATGCGCAGTGCGAAACTCTGAGCTCGCTTATATCTATTCCACAATTATTGTATGAAAACGTCGACATTTTACCTTAAGAAAATGTGATGTTATTGTTGAATGAGTAAACAATTCTTATTCTTACCCATTTCCCCAGATCATAAATAAGTCTAAATTGACTTATCCCTAAATTCAGACTAACACGAACCGGCTTTAAATACTAAAATTGGGCTGAACAACCCGCCCGAAATCAGGCTGAAACAACCTGTTGGAAAAAGGGCCGTAGCAACCCTGAATCTTCAGGGACAGAGGGACATAAATACTGTGGTTTACCTGAAGCATGGTCCCTGGAGCAGTGGACAGGCCCGACCAGTACGCGGACACTTTTAAGGGTATTTTACCTAATGTTTAAGACTCCAACGTGTTACAGACTACCAGATGGACATGCAATTTAGGGAAATCCTTGTGCTAAATATAGACAAAAGGAACACATGAAAAAAAATATCTGCGCATGCGCAAAGTGGCGCTATTGAGGTCATACTATTTGCTGTATCATACTGGCTTATCATACCAGTACGCGGACACCTTAGAATCTGAGTAAACTGAGATGACATGTATACGTTGCAATACTAAATTAAATTATTGATACATGTAGTTACCAAAAACTTATTAACATCGTATAAGATTGTTCTTATTTCATATTGACACATGGCTGCTTACTTTGCGTGTTTGTGCGTTTGGCGCAGTCAAACTGAAGCATCGATCGTGATACCGGTCTGCATCAGCCCTGCAAATTCGTAAATGTGTTGTGTAAGTGTAAACGTGAATGACAAAACGATGAAGAAATGATTTCTTGAAAAAATATCACAAAGTCAGTTGAATCTAAAAAGTATCTTAGAGTTTATTTGACGCCAAACACAAAAGTGTCCGCGTACTGGTAGTGTCCGCGTACTGGTCGGGTCTGTCTGCATGTGTGGGGATTTTGATTGGCTGTCGAAATAGCTGGGGCAATGATAGCGACCTCAACTGTTGAACATAGTCACGGGGCGGGGGCTTTTACTGGGATTTAATCAGATAAGAATAAGTTGTAGATAAGAATAAGTACTTATCTGAGGTTGGTGAAGGGAGCAGGAGAACTAGGTCCCACCCATTCCAGTACCTCCGTCCAAACGCTTACACGGACGGTTTTAAGAATTCCTTTTTCCCCAGGACAATTGCAACTTGGAATGGCCTTACAACCGAAGCTGTCTCTTCGGAGACAGTTGATGGGTTTAAGGCCAAAATTTAATATCCTAGGGTAGGGCAGGGGTTAGGCATGGAATGCCTGCCCCTGAGGACTTCTTGTAAATAGTTTTAACCTGCTGGTGGCTTTGTCACAAATTCATTTTTTTTTTTTTTTTTTTTTTTTTTTTTTGTGACAACTTATGCGCCACACCGAAACCTGTCATCATGGTCATGATTGACCGAGACAGTAAAGATAGAAAGAAAGAAATCAGACATTTGTCCCCACACTGCCAGGCATCGTGCAGGGCAAAAAGTCAAAGTATCCCCACCCCTCCCCCAGCCATGAGGTAGCTGGATTTGCAAATGAACAGGGCATAACAGCTATCATACTTCTGCTCAGGGAAATGTAATTTGTGGACAGACTGAGACTGCCAAAATAAATTCAGCTACATGTATTCTAAGAATAATTCTTAACTTATGCATAAGTATTCAGACAGTCAAAGTAGGCCTATCGGCATGTCAAATCTGACAGCGACACGATCGTTAGCTTAGAAATTCCTAGGCCTATGAGCGTTTTATAGCCTAAAATTGTGGAAAACTTGGGAGAGATAGCAGCATAAGACTTTTAAAGACTTTTAAAGATTATAACTATTCACGTCTACAAGGCGGTGCTCCAGGAAGTGGAGGAATTTCCTTTCAACATAGAACATAGAACATAGCTAGCCGAGCATGATTTGCATCGGAACTTCGATAAGAGTAAACAAGACCATTTACCGTCTTCTTTATTTAATCCTAAGCATTGAAATCCAATTTTCATTCCTGATGTTTATCACAGCTTCCGTATTCAAGTAAGGGAGGTAACTAGATCTACCAAATTCCGTTTCGCGAATGCATGGATACCATTTGATTGGGTAAATAGTCTGATGCGAAAAATATCTTAGATGTCATTGAAACCGGTATCTTTGCGATTCAGTTTTGTTTTTAGTATTTTTTCATAGTCAAAATTGATAACGACACATTTTTCAACGGTAGAATAAGGTTCCTGCTTCGATCGAATCCGACTCCGTATTTTTACCGGAAGTTGGCGACTTCCAAAAAAACTCTCATTCATACTGGAAATAGAACAGAATAGAACAGAACAGAACTCCTATCGTAAGGCAACCAAACACTCGGTTTGGGTCGCTCCGCGACCCAAACCTCGTTTGGTTGGTTGCTATAAAAAGGCTTTCATACATAGTTTCCCACAAATCCTTCAAGATACATATATTTCGGAAAGATATTTTGAATTAAAAAAAAGAACACCGAAAAACTAAGGTAACAGACACACAGACGTAGTGTAGTTTATATTCTTGTCCATTTGAAACATTGAGTCCATTTACAGTGATCTTGATACTAAAAAAGTTAATAGGAAAATTCTCAGGAACTGACACAATTCAATGCCAGATCCCACCCAAGACACCATATGGGAAAAAGACCTAACAAAATTAGTCACCATCAAAGACATTATCAGCGGCAACCATGTGAACAGCCATTTTCCATGTAGATGGTCGCCGGGCTAGCCTTAACATCACAAACAATATATCAATAACAGACATAGTAACAAACAACACATAAAACATAAAACAACAAAGAAGATCCAAAACAGAAGTGCCGCTTTGGGACGGTCAGTAAAGAAATTACTGCCGGTGTGTGTGGGGGCGGGAGAGCTTTACCGGTAACCGGTTTGCGGTTGACCAACCCTCGCCCCTTTTTTTCTCGCTTTTTTTCATCAGACACTTAGTTGTTCGGTTTACAGCTATGCAACTGTAAAACAGATCCCGTAAATTTTAGGATTAAAAACATCTGCAAGCTCGTTACCAGGTCTGTTTACCGAAAAATTGCTGATTATTTCATTACTTAAGAAGTCAAAACAGAAAAGCGCGTCTGTCGCACTAAATTTGGTAAAGTACGTTTATATTCTTGCGGAATTAAAGCCATGCTTGTTTTATATAAAATAGTGATTTTCCATAAAACGCCAAGGTAATGTCCTGTATTTACTGTATAGGGCCGAGATATACGGAACTAGTTACATGTACAGTGTAAATGTCATTATCAGTACTGCAGAAAAAATAAACTCAATGAACACCGATTGTTATCATTTTTATTCTCTGGCGAATTCGACGCTCTTAAAGGACTATTTTGTTTTCAGAATTTATTTATAATTTAAGCACAACGAACACATAACTAGACAAGTTAACGTGACCATACTATACAAGAGTGAACGTATGAAAAATCCGGGCGTCTGTTGTTACAAGTTATTATGTAAATGTATGACAATTTGTCTTTTAGGATGAATTTATGTCGCCCAAGTATTTATGACAATGCAAATACAGCCGGCATTTGTCATTTATTGTGATAAAATGATGATTTGATAATGAAACAGTCTTTGACAATGAAACAGTCTTGCTTTTTAACCATTAAAGCGCCAAAAATTAAAATCGTTGAATTGGCAAACAGTGTAGATCCGGATGAGGTGGCTCATAATGAGCCACCTCATCTGAATCTACACTGTTTGCACTCTAGTTTTCGAATTCTCAATATGATGTCGCTTGGACGAACCATTGTTTGCAATTCTGCAGACATAAATTTTGCCGTCTGCTTTTTGGCGCATTGAGGGTTGAAACAGTCTTCGATGTTAAAACAGTCTTCGATGTAGGGGATAGGGTTTGGGATCTGATTCAGCCAGTTCCTGAAGTGTAGTTACTCTTTAAATTCGATAGATAGAGTAAGAATAAGAGATATTTTATTTTCAACAGCATTTCTGACCGACTGACTTTGGGTGGGTGTTAGAAGTCAGGTGGTAAAAAGAGACATCCGCGGCCGTTGGGTTATGGACCCGTCCATAGCGTTATTCCTTTAGCCACCTCAACAGGTAGAAAAGAGTCGCCTAGTAAGAATGTCTGTCTCAATGCATATACGAACAAGGGTGAGGGTGAAGGTTTGGGCCCAGGAAAACCCGTTTCAACCCCCCAGTAGTTATTACTGACCGTCCCAAGGCGGTACTTTCGTCGCGGTTGCATTTGTTTTATGTTCGCTGCTGTTTATTTTATTGTGTTCTCATTTCA
Organism: Ctena decussata; assembly: GCA_963989385.1. Taxonomy (NCBI): domain Eukaryota; kingdom Metazoa; phylum Mollusca; class Bivalvia; order Lucinida; family Lucinidae; genus Ctena; species Ctena decussata. The sequence goes on along the minus strand of OZ022511.1, from coordinate 2,299,651 downwards.
ACCCTTCTATAATAAAAATAGAAAATAGGTAAAAATAGTTGTTAAATGTTTTTCGTATAATTTGCTTAGTCTGTTGTAACCGTTCTGTTGGTCTAAATTATTCAGTTCAGTAAAGATAGCTGAGTTGCCACCTATTTGAGAAAGAGCTACTGACTCGGCTTATCACTTGTTATTTATTGTTTGTTGGGATGTCTTTGTCAGTCTTTCCCTTTGATGTTGGGGATAGGGTTTGGGATCTGATTCGGTCAGTTCCTGAAGTGTAGTTACTCTTTAAATTTGCTCAAACCACCTTGTATAAATACCGGTCTGGTCATGATATTCAGAGCTCACCAGGTAGATAATTGAATTTCGTTGGTTTTGAATGCAAACTGTTCCTGCGTATGTTTACTGATGACGAAGCTCACTGAATGCCGTAAGACTTATGCAAATCGAGCTTGCCTAGACTATCGAACTCGTACATGTATGTTACCTGTTTTGTGATCTACAATACTGAAATATATATATGGAAGTTAAGGTAATGCTTTATTTTTCCTCTTCCATATTTATTGGATATATTGAGCGATTGAAATTCTGAATGAGGCATCTGTGTTGGGTTTTAAAATTCATGATCGTAAAGAAACCGTTCGTAATCCGAAAAACCGGAAGAGCGGGGGGGGGGGGGTCTCACCTGCACCCCCTGGATTGGTAGCGAGCGCCTAAACCACTACATTATTGCTGCTCCTGCCACCATAAATAGAACATGGAAATAGGAAAGACGTAGGAGATTTATGTAAGCTTAGGATTAATGTCAAATTCTGATGTGAAAGTTATGAATAAAATATTGTTTAAGCCAATTCTTGTCTTTATTTCAATTATATGGGTTATCCTAATCATTAGTATTACGGAAAAAAATGTTCATTGGTAATTTCTTGGTAAACTGGTCTGCATTTTCAGCACTTTTTTATTCTGATTTTTTTCAAATATCCGGTGACAAAGTTCACAAATATTTCGTGGCAAATCATAACAGTTTCAAAGCCGAAGATATTGGAAAACTGGTTTTCGCCATTTCAAAACTCAGGAGGTAGACAGTTCGGTTTTGTTTTGTTTTTGGAAATTTTCAGTAAATATATCGACTTCCGTGAAGAATTCTAGTAAGAATGTCTGTCTCAATGCATACATGAACAAGGGTGAGGGTGAAGGTTTGGGCCCAGGAAAACCGGTTTAACCCCCCCCCCCCCCCCCCCCCCCCCCCCGTCCCAAGGCGGTACTTTCGTTGCGGTTGCATTTGTTTTATGTTCGGTGCTGTTTAATTTATTGTGTTCTCAATTTAACCCAGCTATAATAAAAATAGAAAATAGGTAAAAATAGTTGTTAAATGTTTTTCGTATAATTTGCTTAGTCTGTTGTAACCGTTCTGCAGGTCTAAATTATTTAGTTCAGTAAAGATAGCTCAGTTGCCACCTATTTGGGAAAGAGCTGCTGACTCGGCTTTTTGTTTGTCGGGATGTCTTTGTCAATCTTTCCCTTTGATGTTGGGGATAGGGTTTGGGATCTGATTCAGTCAGTTCCTGAAGTGTAGTTACTCTTTAAATGTGCTCAAACCAACTTGTATAAATACCGGTCTGGTCATGATATTCAGAGCTCACCAGGTAGAAAATTGAACTTCGTTGGTTTTGAATGCAAACTGTTCCTGTGTATGTTTACTGATGACGAAGCTCACTGAATGCAAATCGAGCTTGCCTAGACTATCGAACTCGTATGTTACCTGTTTTGTGATCTACAATACTGAAATATATATGAGCCGCGACACGACAAAACCAACAATGTGGTTGTGCGCCCAGCGCAGACTCAGATCAGCCTGGGCATCCGCCCAGTCTGATCAGAGTCTTCGCTTTGCGCTTAAAGGGTAGCTAAGGGTCTAAGGTACCTCCATGCGGACAGCGAAGACTCTGATCAGACTGGGCGGAGGCCCAGGCTGATCCGAGTCTGCGCTGGGCGCACAACCACATTGTTGGTTTTCTCGTGTCGCGGCTCATATGGAAGTAATGTAATGCTTTACTTTTCCTCTTCCATATTTATTGGATATATTGAGCAATGGAAATTCTTGAATTGGGTTTTAAAATTCATGCTCGTAAATAAACTGTTCGTACACATTGATACCTTAAAAACTTAAAACAGTAAAGCATAAAATGTTTTTCTAATGGACTACCAGTATGAATGAGTGAACGTGGGTTTAGTTTAGTTAAGTTAAGTTTAATCATATTTTATTGCATAAACATCCCACCGACATGTAGGTCATACGGAGAGGGGACCTGTGTTAAAAGTCTCATCCGAAAAAACGGAAGAGTGTGGGGTCTGACCTGCACCCCCTGGATTGGTAGGCGAGCGTCTAAACCACTATATTTTTGCTGCTCCTGCCACCATAAGTAGAACATGGAAATAGGAAAGACGTAGGAGATGTATGAAAGCTTAGGATTAATGTCAAATTCTGATGTGAAAGTTATGAATAAAATATTGTTTAAGCCAATTCTTGTCTTTATTTTAATTATATGGGTTATCCTAATCATTAGTATTACGGAAAAAACGTTCATTGGTATTTTCTTTGGTGAACTGGTCTGCATTTTCAGCACTTTTTTTTAATCTGATTTTTTCAAATATCCGGTGACAGAGTTCGTAAATATATCGTGGCAAATCATAACAGTTTCAAAGCCGAAGATATTGGAAAAACTGGTTTTCGCCATTTCAAAACTCAGGAGGTCTCAGACAGTTCGGTTTTGTTTTGTTTTTTGGAAATTTTCAGTAAATATATCGACTTCCTTGAAGGTATTTAAATTTTTGTTCCTGTTTGCATTCTGTCGGCCTTGAGAATCGTATTAACAAGTCTTGGCCGACATTCTTTGTTTAATAATTCATGACTATACGTCTGTGCAGTACAGTCGCATTTATTTTCTTTTGGCCTGTTTATATGCTCACCTGGTTTATTACAAACTCATAATAACTGACAAATTGGACTAATGGCCTCTCTACCGTGGACGTTCTAAAAATTGTGACACCTAAAATAGTTACCTCAATTGAACCAAAATGAAATAGTCTGGTTTTGCCACTAGAAAAAATCTGATCTGTATCTGCATTGTTTGCTCAGACCTATCTGTCCTAATACTGTCACTTTTTAGGGCAATGGTCAGTCTACATTGATGATTTGTTACGATTCAGAGGTGTCAGATTACTTCATATATGACAGCAATACAACATATCATTAGTAATACACCTGTTGCAAAGGTCGCCAAGGCAATTTGTACGCGACAAGGGTAATAAAACGATTATTGTTTAAAGTCTCCATAGTCCTACCAGTGGTAAAAACGTCAAAATACAAATCATAATGAAAAGCGGTTCAACCTTTACCTTTGGTGCTAAAGTATGGGCTGACGTGCATTTGTTGAATAACCGATTAAAATGACCCAAATCATTGAACTGCTTGAATGTGTGATTCTCAATGATGTTTAATTTGTTTAAAGTTGGCAAATTGCGATCATTTACAATGACGAAACTGTTGTGAAAAGCTTGTAGCGATACCTCCCGATAAAATGTTTCATGAATTTATACCACTGATATCATGGTCAATTTTCAAAGTAATGAGCAGTGGCTCAACGACCCCAAACACTTTTGTCCACAGCCTACAAGTTCAAATTCTGGTGAACTTTTCAGCATGAAATTATTTGTTTACATAGCTGGCTGATAAGCAGCTGTAACTGTTGCTTAAGTGGCACCCTGCTGCCAAACAGTGGTCAAACTGTTTGATGCTAGAAATTTTACAAGCTGTATTTGAGGGCATGTTCTATTCTCTAGCCCGGCCTGGCCTGGCCTGGGCTGGCCCGATTATACAAAATGACATAAGAGCTTATTTGATGATATAACACTTTGGGCCAGATCAGGCCAGGCCAATGAATACAAACATATACCCTTTTCAACACTCAAAACTTAAAATCTAACTTGTTTCAACAGACTGCATTATCTTCTCCCAAAGGAGCTTGTTCAAACTGCCATGGTAATTTTTATGGCCATTATGCTTGATTATTTTGTTTGTTTATCAAGATTTGCAACAGTGGCTCCTCTAATTAAATAAGGCATTAAGTATAATTCTTCAAATGATATTTTGGCCTGGCTTGGCCTGGTCCCATGTGTTATGTCATCAGATAAGCTCTTATGTCATTTTGTGTAATCGGGCCAGACCAGGCCAGGCCAGGCCAGGCTAGAGAATAGAACATGCCGTATTTGAGCTTTTTGTTTTCTTATGCTATTAGAGGCTAGTTAACAAATAACCATAACAAATTTATCTGATCCTTGGCTCAAGGGACATTCCTTAGGCTGGAGCATATAGTACAAAGGGTAAACTATGATAACTATGATGCAATACGGTAATTCTTTTACACAATTCACTAAGACTAGAAACAGTTAATACTGAGAGTCAAATAAAAGAATACACTTTCTGAATGCATATATATTACTCTTTTCTCTTGGCTCAGGCCTGAAAGTTTGCAAAAAGTTATTGTTACTCAATGTACGTCAATGTGATGTAGTAGAATTACTTTTTGTAAAGCTTGATTAGGGGCACTGAACGAACATGCCGGTTTTGCACTTTTTCCACGTGCAACAAACTGGACAATACGAGTTTGCTGTAAATCTATATTTGAAATTTCGGTGGTTTTTCTAAACAAACCACAACGTTTGCATTTCATTAACATAATTACAAAGCTCTTTGTGGCAGACAGAAATCACAGAGAAAAAAGTAGTCAGAGGCAAAAAGAAAGTATACACTTCATCGCCAATGAGTTGTGCCTCTAGTGTGTTTTATTAAGCCAGCCACGAACCGCTTTGAGCAGTCAGCCTGTTACGGCTTCAGTTTGCGCCAAAAGCTTTGTCGTCGTGTAAATGAAATGCATACTGTGTGGTTTGTTCAGGAAAACAACCGACAATGCAAATACTGGTTTTGCAGAATAATCGTATTGTTTAATATCATGCACGTGCAAAAATGTCGAAACAAACAAGTATGTATAGTGTCGCTAGTCAAGCGAGTCATTTAGTAATCTTCCGATGCCACATTTTCGTACTTCGAGGAAAGATGCATCGTGTAAAAATTTAGACTTAAGCAGTGAACAATAAGAAAAATAGCGGCATTTGAAAATGTATCCTTTTTTGCTTCTGCATGTAAGAATCGTGCTTGCCAGAGAGAGCCTTTTCATCATGCAAATGAAATGCAAACATTGTGGTTTATGTAGAAAAAAAAAAACACCAGAAATTTCAAATGCAGAGTAACAACAAAATAATATTGGCCGTTTTGCTGCACGTGGGAAACGTGCAAAACCGGCATGTACGTATAGTGCCGCTAGTCAAGCGTTTCAATCAGTAATTTTACTACACCACATTGATCCACCTTGAGTAAAAATAAATCATGCAGGATTTCAGACCTGAGCGGTGAAAAATAAGTAAAATATAGGCATTCATAAGTGTATAGTTTCTTTTGCCTCTGAGTATATTTATTTATTTATTTATTTATTATTATTTTGTTTTTATGCATATACATATATACTACTCTAAAGAAGTTGTGCATCACCCCTATATTTTCCCATAGACATAATGCTAAATCAACTTATTTATAAGAGGTATACAAGAAAGGGTATGCCTCTGTTTTGCTTTATGATTTCGGTAACCTCTATAAACATTTGACAAAATTTAGGACAGAACTGACCCCCGTCGGGATGGAAAAAAAGTTTCTGACTGACTAGTGGTATTGGCTCTTAACGAACCATATGGTAAATCATCCTGAATTAGGCTTATACCCTTTAAGGCCTATATCTACCGTGATGGACCCAAATAATTTTTTCAAACAATATTTCATGTGACACTCGTTGATGTTTTATTTGTTTGAAGCAGGCAAATCCCCGTCATTTACAATGACGAAACTATTGTGAGAAGCTTGCAGCAATACCCCACGATAAACTATATTTTCTGAACTATTGCTAGAGCAAAGGAGCCTTAAATAGTGACGCTTCGACCTTTCTTAAAAGGTCAGACATATCATAACTAAATGTTTTACAATAATATAGGACACGAATCAATTAGTGTTTTACTACATAATGTCATGTAATCTAATATAAGTTTATGTTTACAGATTGTAAGACACATTTTTATTCACGAAATATTACGTCCGACGTCGACATTCGCGCACCAACCAAACTATTTGTAATTAAGATGAATGAATTAATGATTAATAAGTGAAAATAAATCGGATTGGCTAGTAATATTCTGTGGTTTGTTATGAGACAACAGAAAAAGCAATGTCTCAACCACAAAGTTTTGTCATACTACTCGATTTTTGCTAGATCTAATTGTTTTATTATTAGATTCCACTATGCGCCAGGCGTTAAAACCAAACCTATGGCCAATCACGGGGTAAAGCCAATTATAACGCAATAAGAAGAGCCTAAAAGTAGTTCCTTCGATGACTAGATACTCCTTTTTGTCCAGCAGACACGCTGACGTTGAATCAACATTGATTCAGTGTTGATTCCATGCTGTTCACCCGGTGTGTTTACAATTCAGTTACTAGTAGTTATACGAAACGTTTCTTGAGGTGGGACGTCATGGACAGACTCGGTGCCAGTAGGTGCAATTAAAATCTTAAAGAATTCCTTCAAGAGCAGAGAATACGTTCACAAGAAGTAACACGGGCCAGACTACGTAGTTTCGGCTAATAAAGCCTCTTCAGTGAGCCTAAATTTGGTAAGCCTCGTTATGAGAATTGGAACAAGAGTTATTAGAAGACAACAAAGCGCGCTTAACGGGAACTAGATTCTCACAGCAATGGTTGTGTTTTTGGCTCTTGTCCAAATGAATACGCGAGTGCCAAGTATACTGACTGCGAGTGCCAAGTATACTGACTGCCATCTATATAAGGACTGAGAAATATAATAAAGTCAGTGAAGCATAGAATATTGGTCGATTCCATATATGTATGGAAATGTTGAAATGTTTTTGTCTCTATATATATGTGTGTGCCGAGGCTCTACCCCACATAGAGACTGGGAAATGTCGAAAAGTCAGTGAAGCGAATCATCAAATCAGTGAAGCAAAATTAAGGTCGAATCCATACATGCAGGATAGTATTAAACCGTCCTGTCCATATGTAGGTACGTGACAAGCATCATGGTTCCAAACCATATTGGGATTGAGAAATATGAAGTCAGTGAAGCATGTCTCAAAGTCATTGAAGCAAAAATATAGGTCAAATCCATACATGGATAGTAATTGTGAAATGATCGTATCCATACGTAAGTATGGTGCCACGATTCAGGGCCCTAACCCATACGAGACTGCCACATATATTAAAATCAGTGAAGCGCGCCATGAAGATAAAGAAGCAAACAATATAGGCCAAATCCATATATGGACGCTGCTGCTGGAATGATATTGTCCATATATGTAGATCGAGGTCATAATTTGTGAATGCATTCCGGTGATCATCTGCTGATGTACTTGTGTACCAAGTTTCATTACTCTAACCCCTAAACATTTTGAACATAGGTTAAACAGCTCACAGACGCGAACTAGAACATGCACCCGGACGCTGATGCATATTCGGACAACGACGCCGGGGGTACAGCATAAGCTCACCTTTGCTTCGCAAAGGCGCGCTAAAAACAACAATAAGTGAGGCGTCCTACTGGTTTTGGTTTAAAGTAGGGCCGGCCAAGAGTATATCTTCAAGAAAAGCACCAGTACTCTTTCTTAATATAATGACTGCACCAAAAAAAAAAAAAACCTAAGGTGTCTCAGTGTAAAAAAGTTATAGATCTACGTTCATTTTTCCCTATAAATCTTCAGCCGAATTCAGCTTATCCCAATGTGACAATACGTGTTACATCTGAGTCTGTTTTAAATGTTACTACTATATTTCGTCCGGCTGTATCGTTTGTTCTTAAACGAACTGAATATGGTGTAAATGCCTTTGTTAATTAATCTGTTCTTGGCGTATGATATCAATATATCATAGTGCTTTTGAAGGAATGAACTATTGTTAATACCGTTATTGGCGACATTATTTCATGTTGCATTCCTGTTTTAAGGGTAATGCTTAAATATGTAAATGACTGTTACCGTAAAGAAAACCTGAAAATTGGGACACCTAAACTAATAAGCAAAATTGTCTTAAATCGTGCAGTTTGGGTTCACAATGCAGTAAAGCGTCAACGAGACCCAGTTGGAATTATAGCAAACAGTGTAGACCTTGATCAGACTGCTCCTGGGAGTTGTCTGATTTGGGCCCGCGCTGTTTGCTCAGACCACATTGCCACAATACTTAAATTGTTCACGGTAATCTTTTAACTAATATTTGGAATTTATAGTCCATTAGATACACTTTAAGGGCTAAACAAAACGTTTATTTGCCGTTCAGAGTTTTTATTTCTTAAATGATGACAAGTTTCAATACTGATTTATGTATATTTGATATAAGCATATTTTGAATGACAATTACACGTTTTGATGCATGTGTCACACAAAGTAGTTACAAAAATCAATAAGCTAAACATAAACAGTTTGATCTCAACGGGAGGAAACAGATTCTGAAAAGTTAGAAAATAGATTCATCAAATATAATTACATACAATGACAGTGCACCAAAGGGCAAATTGTCAGTTACATGTATAACATATTCAGGACACACCACCATATAGATAAACCGGCCGACTTACAGTGTCAGCTGATTATATATGATCTGCGCAAAGTAAGAATCGGCACAGTAAGTGCACTTAGCACTGGTTAACCGCTTAGGCGGTCTAAGCCTGCCTAAGAATATTGTGGTTAGATTAACTGACCGTCCCGACATGACAATAGCTGTTTACCGTATCAAAAGCCCTTCCAGCAGAATGGCAGCACGTTTGCGCGACTTTTCCTGAAAGTATTCCCCGTTTGCCCGACTTTCTTTTGTTTGCGTTACTGAGCGACTTTTCTCCCGAAAAAAAAACAACAAACTTATGTCTGCGCGAGTTTTACATAGGTCCGCAGATAGATCGGAAACTGGCTCAACTTATTCTTTGGTTTATTGTTTATGAAACCCGAAGAAGACGAAGAGAGTTTTGCGTTTGATAAACATGTATTTCCAGAAGCGCGATATAATGGAAAGGCTCTTCACCAGTCAACACTTGAATTGACCAGTCTGCAGCGTTTCCACTTCACTATCGGCCAGCTGGAGACATTGACAGTCACGCACTACAAAATGCTGTGAAAGCTTCCACAACCATCTTAGTGATATGTTACCAATTTTTAAATTTGACTTATAGGAGAGTTGTACAGGCAAAAAATATCTCACGCATCTCGAACTCTCACTCTTCTTGCAAAATGAGAATGAGACCTCTTGATAAATTGAGAGAAATTCAACAAGAGTACAAACGATAAAATAGACAGACAGGCATATGTTAAAATGTGATCCCAAGCCCAGCCTTGGATAAATATACTATAAGAATTCAAACTGGCTTTGCGTTTAAAAAACCTGTTCTAATCCTACTTCCAACACTACACCGTGAGCAGGCGGAAACAGGCAAGATATATTTTTCCCATCCTGCTTGTGCCTCTATGTGTCAGAATCCGCCAACTGAGATTTATCAATTCGGATAATACACTACTACACTGCTAAAATATTTAAAATAGCGCTGTTTAAATTCTCCGTTAATATCTGTCTCTTACAGACATTGATACCTAACCTATATATGAGCTGCGATACGACAAAAACCAACAAAGTGGCATGTGCGTCTAGCGGAGACTCGGATCAGCCTGGACATCCGCCCAGGGCGCTTAAGGGTAGTGAAGGGTCGAGGCTACCTCCATGTCGACAGCAAAGACCCTGATTAAAGTGGGCGAATGTCCAGACTGATCTTTGTCTTCACTTAGCGCATTGTTACTTTGTTGGTTTTCTCATGTCGCGAGCCGGGCCTGGTAGCGCAATCGGTAGGGCACCTGACTCGTAAGTCAGAGGTCCTGGGTTCGAATCCCGGTCTGGCCACATACTTTTGTTTCTCCTTTCGCTGATTCAAGAAGGGCAGTTGTCAGTTACTGGCGAAAGTATGTGCACTTAGTACTGGTTAACCGCTTAGGAGGTCTAAGCCTGCCCAGGAAAAGTGTGGTTAGGTTAACTGACCGTCCCGACACGACCTTAGTTGTTTACCGTGGACGTTAAGCATCAAATCAACCAACCAAATCTCATGTCGCGGCACATACTATTTCCTTTGACGAAGTTTTATAATAATTGAGCAGCGACACGACAAAACCAAAATGTGGTTGTGCGCCCAGCGAAGACTCATCATCCTGGGTATCAGCACAGTCCCATCAGACTCTTCGCTAAGGGTAGCTAAGGGTCTAAGCTACCTCCATGTGGACATCAAAGACTCTGATCAGACTGGGCGGATGTCCAGGCTGATCCGAGTCTGCGCTGGGCGCACAACCACATTGTTGGTTTTGTCATGTCGCGGCTCAATTATAGAGACAGATGGAAATTACATACATGTAGAGTGCTCCTGAAATATTTTGGGCAGTGTACAAACAGGACGTTGATGGAATACAGTATTTTATGTACATTTGTGTGGTTTAATAAATTAGGATATTAGCAATTAAAGTTAGCATTTAAGTGTGTTTTCTTTGTATTGTTTTTTACTTTTATATGTAAAGTGATTACATTAATTGCACTTATTTTGTCTGCATAGCAAAGGAAATGAGACGATGTAAAAAAGCAACAACCACACACAAAATAGATTTTTGTAACATATTTGATCAACGATGATTCAAGTAGGAACAGGAAAAAGTCTGATCACACTTCCTTCGTCGTATGCGGGCTGATCTGGATCGTTGCTGTTTGCACAGTGCTAATCTAGCTTTCTACATCGTGATTGCAACAGGCTGCTTTTCAGTATAACATTCGCATGCGATTTAATAGTTTCCGGGCAATTTTACAACATATGAGCCGCGACACGACAAAACCAACAATGTGGTTGTGCGCCCAGTGCAGACTCAAATCAGCCTGGGCATCTACCCAGTCCGATCAGACTCTTCGCTAAGCGCTTAAAGGGTAGCTAAGGGTTTAAGCTACCTCCATGCGGACAGCGAAGACTCTGATCAGACTGGGCGGATGCCCAGGCTGATCTGAGTCTGCGCTGGGCGCACAACCACATTGTTGGTTTTGTCACGTCGCGGTTCATATGGTTGACTTTCTTATTTCAAACAATGATATCTCATAGCACCCTTTTATTGTAAAGAATATTGCACTTTACATATTATTTTTTTTTATTCGTCAACTCCGGATATCTCAAACTACTGGTATCCCAAAGTATATGTTTCGGACGAGAAAGTTTTCCTTTAAGTACATGTATCAGTAGTTTTATATGCGTCTTTGTTTCCTCATGATGCCAATGGCTGGCTGTCATCTGTTATTATTGTTTTGTTTTGTAAGTTAAGAATAAAATAGATAAAAATAGATGTTGATGCTCTTTTTGATTAGGGTAGCTGCATGATCACCTGTTTGGAAAACAGCTGCTCATTCGGTTGACCGTGCGTGTCTTTCGTGAACTTGTGTCAATATTTCCCTATTGGTTTTGAGAGCGGGATGTGGGATTTGATTGTACTAATTCCTGATCATTGCCTATCATTTTACTTTACATTATACTGTTCAGCTTCGTATAATGTGAGTGTTTACATTGTCAGGCACTTTATATAGGGACCAACTCTTAAAAGACTAAAACTGCTCGTTCTCATTTTGGAAATTTTGCTTGTTGCCTTGGAAAAAAGCAGAAAGTCACAACAGCTGTCTCTCTTTAAAACATATGGCGGAAGACGTGACAGTGTTCGATTCACCTTAATAAAATGTTTTTATTATTACATGTATCATTATTCTAAACTTATTGCACTATCAGTTTCACTATGAGTATAAATAACATGTTTAAATCTGAAACTGTATGTTTTCAATCATCAGGCGCGTAAATGTGAAGATGGCAGTAAAGCACTTTAATTTACGATTTTTCCATCCCATACGTTACAGTTAGGCTTGGTTGACTGTTTTTCTATCATTTGTAATAGAGTCTGATTGTTTTAAATGAGATACTTTTTTGTTTCTGCGTTCAATTTTTCACAGGTGATTTCTTTCAATGAAATGTTGTTGTTTTTTTGTTGTTGTTTTTTTGTTTGTTTATTTTTGTGTGTAAAATTTCTGGTTAAACTGTAAACGATGCACACCATCGTCCAATATAGTGCCAAAGGTTGTCTCAGCCTGACCTGGTTGATCGCAAAATTCTAAACCGATACATAGAATTTATGATAAGTGAAAACTATTATGATCAAACAGTTTTTAACTACACATCCGTACTTATGAGTACGTCATGATGATTAATTCAATATGGCTTACAACTTCACTTTCAATTTCTTATTGCACGATGACTTGTCGGGCCGCAGCCCCATCTCTTTCCTTTTTTGCAAGGTTGGCACACCACAATCGATTTTGTCAAGATGGTCGGCTGGCTGTGACTTTATTTTACTCTGTTTTTTAAACTGTCAATTGAACCTTAAATTTGTTCCAGCATGTGCCACTGGTAAAAAGCTAAGTGACATCGGTATTGCTGTACTGGCGTTGTGTTTCTTTGTCGTCGGCGAACGCTTGTCGATCTTTGTGGTTTAGATCTCTAAGACATGGCGCCAATTATGGTTTTCTTTAATAAGTTTAAGTCCCGTAGATCAGACAACGCATTGTTTAGACATAGGAAATCGTTGAGGTTTTACAAAATTTTAATAGACCTATTTGTGAAAGTGCGTTTCAAAAGCTGGACTAAGCCATTTAACAATGCGATGAAACTGCTATATAACAGAAAGCAACATAGGTGACGCAATGTAAAAAGATAGGCAATTATCACAAACAATCAATGCTTTTACAATCGTTTTAAAGACATTGTCATACATTGTCTACCATGTTCCACAATATTTTAGCTGCTCTGCTGAAATTCCTCTGCCTTGCAGATCAGCTGGGTTGATATTGGTAGATACATATATCCACTGCTCTAGAGTTCTGCTGCTCTGGGACTCACCTACTCTGTTGGCAACAAAGAGCTCAAACTGGCGACTGCGCCCTCTGCTCAACCATAATACATTCACGCTGTCTGACAAGAAGACTTTCAAAAACCGTTGATATGTAGAACCATTCCCTAGCTCCTGGCTCTGTTCTGGTTCTGGTATGTTGATGATCGCGATATCTATTCAGTCGGCGATTTTTCAAGGTCTTTAGTAGTTCTGACCCTTACCTGCCGGAACTGGTCTAACTCCTCTACGTAGATGCACTGTAAAATTGTCCGTAGATTTTACGGTGGAATAATTGGAAACCAGCTGCCAGTCCATTTCCTGTTATTTTTACGGGTGCTCGTAAAAATTGCAGGAACCATCATGCACAATAGAACAGATGAGAGCAGGTGTTGTTTTAGTCATATAGCCCTTCAACACTATAAAGTTATTTTCGAGTGCGGTCAGTTAACATAACACAACCATATCGTGATTTCCGAAAGTGTCTTGGGATCTGAGTCAGTCAGTTCTGAAGTGCAGTTGCTCTTTAAATTTACAAGCAAACGCCGTAAAAATAACAGGAAATGGACTGGCAGCTGGTTGCCAGCTATTCTACCGTAAAATCTACTGATTTGTTTACAGTTAGCTATATGGCCTCCATATTTCCTTTTCAGACATTTTGTAGCCAAATGTCCCGCATTTTCTATAACTTGAAGCGATTCTCCTGACAAATATTGCCTTGTATCTCCGGTATATGGAGTACTGTCTATTCATGCTAAAACAGCCTTCCAGCTATGGTAAGTTCGTTTGTCTCCCGAAAAGAATCATCGGTTGGTCATGATAGGTGCAGCACTTTTGTTTCCATAGCCGGCCATTGGCTAATTCTATCAATCTGTATAGAATTTAATACAGCTACGAATGTTTGTTGAAACATGTCCAACTGCGGCCAGTGTCGAATTATCTGTGTTGACATCAGAATGCGCACTCTTACTTGACTTACATGTATCTCTTGTTTCTGATTTGTGTCTGAGTGGTCAGAAATATTCAGACTGTTTGCAAGATCAAGCGAAAGTATTTCGGAAATAACACTAGTCTTGTCACCTGTTCACGAGCCAAAATACTCTCTTGCAGCCTCGCTGGCTATCGAAAATTCATCATCAAGTCTCTCTATCTCGATGACGACTTAATCTCCTTTTTCCAGTGCTTTATTGTTAATATACCAGTCCGAAAAACGTGTTTCCTTTTTAGAAGATTCGATTACAGTGTCTGTCCGATCGACGTATTTTCCACGACCGTCACAGCCTATTCTGTGTTCTGATGACGCTATTTCTTCTGTTTCGTCTCTGTTTATTTCCTGAAAATGTTGTATAACCTCGCTTTGCTACTACTTTTTGGTGTGACGATTTTCCCGATCAGTGGGAACGCGTATCCATGGCGGAGTGATATTTTTATACAGACAGCAACGAAAAAAACGTTCTAAATTTCTGAGACTCAGATTCAATCGACGAACGTGTCGCAATTTCAGTGATGCTTTGTCGGCGAATCAAACTACACAAAGCCGAAAATAAGATATGGTTTTATTCCTTACATCTTAATTTAATTCTCTATGCCTTTAAGAGCAGAGCTAAACACCGAGATATTCTGCAATCGAACGTTTTACGTGATCATGTAAAGACGACTCTTATCCGCCAACTTCAACAGCAATTTTCAAAATAAATCGACTTTCTCCCGTCGGCGGACATATGCCATGAAAAAACATGGTGTCTGCCCTTTCTCCATTATAAACATTAAGTAATTCGGTGTTTGGGACAATTTCCTTTGCAAAATAATGTTTAGGTACCCTATTTCATTTTATCAAATTAATGGCGGATTTTTTACCTGATCGATAGACAGCAAAATAATCTGTAATAAATTTAAACATTACCGAAATGTTCTTGAATCCTGAAATCCGACACACGAAGAGGAACGCATCTTGTAATTCAACATACAACAATATTTTTTTCTGTACTTTCTTCAGAATGATTGGGAAAAGAATTCTGATCAGTAGCCTACACCATACTGTAAACAAATCGATCGATTTATGACAGTTGTGACGCAATTACAGAACTGCGTCAACTGTTTCAAACTTCGCATTTACTTGCTTATAAGTTATTAAGACCGGTACATTGTGGTCAAAATCAGAGGGACTGCTAGAAAAAATAATTTTGCCATCCAATTAATCCTGCACGTGCCAATATTTCAAAGCCTGTCCTGCAACTCAAACGATCACCCTACCCACTTTAAGGCCCCTCTACCCCCCCCCCCCCCCCCCCCCCTTCTTCCTCCACCCTTCCTCCATCCCCAACCCCCACCCCTACACACACACAACTTTTAACCTTTCTTTTACATGAAAAACTAAGCAAAATATAATAGATGTTTAGCCATGTTTAGCCATAAAAAATACTTGCAAAACTTCATCGACTAAAATCTTTGATTAAAAATTGCAGTGTAGAACTGGGTTAGACTACTATCAAAACAGCAGTCTAATCAGGGTAAGTACTATTTGATTTTCCCAGCAATTTCGACACACTGTCAGATGGTGGTAGGACAATTGCAGTAATGAAGATTTTGTTTCAACTTTAAGCTTAGAAAATAACTTGGCCATACATACTTATACACTCCTTTACACTCCATATAATTTCAGCCAACATTGAGAAGCAGCATATGTACTGTTAAATGAGCTTTTGAGCATTAAAATTGCAGTATGCATTTTTATAACGTAGGTTTTGACTCTCTGTGGAACTACCTTAATGAGGAGTTCTAATGAGGGGGTACAACATACATATTTACTTGTTAGTTGTTTATCCCCTTTTTAAGAGTGTAAACAACTAACAAGAATTTATTGATTCTTCCTAAGAAGAAACCAGAGATTTAATAAAATACATATTTATTATGAAATGCCAGGTGTGTCAAATACTAGCTCATCAGGTGGGGGTGGGGGCTGTCAGCTCTGCAATGCCCTTGGTTCATAAATTAAAATGCCACAGTGTGTTTATATACTCAGTGATCTTTTGAGGGATTTGCTCTAACTGTTGCCAAAAATCTCATGGAAATCTATCAGTAGGGGCAAATCTCATGCAAAAATTATATAATTTATAATGAATGGTACCTTAACTTTTCATTGAGAATGGAGAATTTCTCAAAATTTTAGTTCAATGTGATGTGTTCTCGAATATGATTCTGAGTCACACTCACAAAAAACAAAACAAATAAAAAGCACAGCTGTCCAGCAAACCAGAAAACTTGATTAAAATTGTGGCAAAGGCTCAGGACTTGGTAATCTATTCTCTAAGTTGAATAATGGTAAGATATAAACATGATTAAACAAGAAAAATAATAGGCCAATATCTAGTGAGCCAAAGTGGAGTTATTCTTTATCATTTCTCTTCAAGTAAAATGTACAGTATGTTGTAGTGTCTCATCACAGTTGCTTTTGATCAAAAATTAAAATTTAACACAATTTTCAAATGAACAAATTAGTACTATATAGGTATTCTAAATGTATAAAGCTCTGATCAAATTATTATATTCACATGCAGTCTGACATTGCCCTTCAGTGTTTTCCCTATAAGTATAAATAAATAAATAAATATCCAAAATAAATTATAACATATGTACATAATAAGAAAAAAAATTCTGGAGACAGTTCCACAGGTGATGGTTTTATGATAATGATTATACAAAGACTCAGCTGGAGCATGATAGCAGTTCTGGGAATTCTGTCTTATTCAGCCATAAAAACATTTGTTGTGATCCATTAAGAGAACCATCTATGCTCTTGCTGAAGTGCTTCTAATGAGAGGGCACAACAGGTGTTAATATGAAGCCCATTGATGCTGGTGCAACATTTATGGTGGAACTGTGTAATTGTTTTCATTCTAACATAGTCTTGACTTGTAGAAGGACAAACAGCATTGTGCAACATTCCACATAAAGTGCAGGGTCCATCAGTTAGCAGGGCATGCCCCATTTATTATTTTGTGCACTTATAATGATATAAAAAAGCTTGCTAGCATAATAAAGTCCTAAATATTTGGCCAATAAAATCCTCTGTGAAAATGCTTTTTAATAGGTTGGTGTGTGTGTGTGTTTGGGGGGTGGGGATAGACAGGAAGGGGCTACCTCTCATTCAACTGCACTAAACTGCATCCCTTTACAGTCATGACACATCATGTAATGTCTGTCATCAAGCTTTTCTCTCTAGTAACTTAATAACTGATTAGTAATTACAAGTTTCTTGCTTTAGTCAGAAACTGCAAACATTTAAGATGGATTAAATTAATCAGGAAATATAATATTTTTTTTTAAATTATTTTTCAGTTTATGGTATCATTTCTATTGATATAACTTCAATATGAGCCTTTTAATTTTCTTTATGAGATTTAAGCTAAAACATAACTTTTGGCATTTAATTCTATAGAATATGTATTTCTTCATGCCCCTTTCCCCTCCTCCCATCTCAGCCACAGGCCAAGCATAAAAAGTATTTTGTTTGCAGTTGCCTATTAACTAGGATTTTTGGAAAGTACTTAGGTAGGTAGGCTTTCTTTTTAATCCCTGCAAACTATGAAAACAACAAAAACAAATAATAGTTCTACATAAAATGTCACACACAGTTACAGTAATTACCCATAATACTAAGATAACAGCATCCTACATTTTGAACATATCTATATCACCCACAAATGGTGTACCCAAAATGTGCAGGTATTAAGGAAAAATTGCTGACCAAGATCAGACTGCTCCTGGGTCTACACTGCTTGCTCAGTGTAGGTAAGCAGTTGCTATCTACCCACCAAAAGTGCAGGGTCCAGACTCAGGGGTAAGGTGAATTTTGGTGGGTAGGTAGGCAGTTGCTATCTTCCCACCAAAAGTGCAGGGCCCAGACTCTTTTTTTGGAAATTTTGGGTGGAGCCAGGTTATTATTTTTTTTCACTGATTTTTGAGGCCAGATTATTTTTTGAAATCCCCTTATGAGCTGATTTATTTTTTACTTGCATACTTTTTCTTCCTTTTCCGAAAAATATACCAGCCCCCCCTCCCGCCCCCCCCCCCCCCCCCCACTCCCCCCAAGAATATCAAATGGTCGGTCCCTTAGCGCCTAGCGGGACAGGGTTTTGGCAGATTTATGAGGAAGGACAAGCTGTCTCTTGTACTTTTTGTTGGATGACTTCTGAAATGGTACGTGTGTGTTGAGGGGGTGGGGGTGGCGTCGTTCGGGACAGAATTCTTTAGAAGAGCGAGTGGTCTCAGAATGTGGGGCGTGTTATCTTCGGGGAAGTTGTCTGGGGGAGTTTTCTCAGAATCTGGGGCGAGCTGTCACCTGAAGATGGGGCGACATGTCTTGTGGCTTTTTCGTTTGTCAAACTTTATGGTTGACCAGTGTGTTTGTTTTGCTTTCTCTCGTTCTCGGCGTGTAGCCTAAATTCAGAAGCCCAAAAAATCGCAGGCAGACAGACTAACGCAAAATCTTAATAAATTCACAGTATGCTAAATGATTACAAGCTTTACTATACCATAAATGAAGAAACAGTTGGTCTCCTCAAGTCGATCCAGCTGAAAAATGTCTGTGTGTTGACAAACGCACGTGCCATGTATACGTAAAAATGACCAACTTCATTATCGATTTTCAACGAAAATAGACTTTCTCCCGAAGATATACCTGGCTAAAAGACGGTCGAATGTATGAACTACGGTTCAGTTATAATGGCATCTAATTTGTTTTTTGGGACAATTTTCTTTGCAAAATAACTTTGGGGTACTGTCGTAGGGTTTTACTTTTCTGAAAAACGGTTGTCAAACTGTGATCGTTGTTTTGGGTGTGCAAACTGCATTGAGGTACCGATATGCGTCTGATTTCAATAACAAAACATCAAATTTCTTTCTGATCTGGTCCGTTGGAAAACTATGACTGCATATCTTATCAAACGAGCATTATTTTGGGACAGTTCCTGTTAAAAATTTCCCGCCATTTTTTCCGGCGAAAAAAGGGATTATTTCTTTGTGCGTAGACGACCGTTCAGAAAATGAATTACTCAAATGTGATGAGTCTGCGTTCCAACTGGATTTTAAATAATACAAAAGAATCGAGTGACTACGCAGAAAATCGATTTGTTCTAGGAGTTGAACATACTTTTTATGCATGAAAAAGGCTTTCCAGCCCCCTTAGAAGCTTACGAAAACCGAGACCAAAGGTCGAGACTTTCAACAGCTCCCGAGTGGCCTGGAAAATGATGATGCAAAGAAAAATTGAATTATGTCACTTTCATTGCTTAAGTTCAACCACAGTCCTTAGGAGCTTATGAAAACAAAGACCAAAGGTCGAGACTTTCAACAGCTCCCGAGTGGCCTGGAAAATGATGATGCAAAGAAAAATTGAATTATGTCACTTTCATTGCTTAAGTTCAACCACAGTCCTATAAAATCAGGAAATTGTATAGGCACCATTTTCGGTCATTATCTACACTTTTATGTATTTCAATAACAATTCTCTTTTCTGGATATAGTCCGCCAACGTGAATTTTTGTCACACCGTTAACAACAATAAGTCAAAAATTATTCTCTATATTTTTCACTTCGATTTCGCCTCGTCTGCTCTTCAGTTCTGAGAATATTCGCATCAGTATAACCCTCGCAATATTTTTTTTACCGGTAACTAAAAACACCCACTTGGATTATTGCCCTAAAACTTGCGTACAGATAACTGCAAAGCAAGTCATTATCAGCACACGGATTGCCTTGTTAATAAATGGTGTTGTGTTCGTTACAACATGCCTTTCAATAGTGTGTGGGAACGATATTCAGGCACTAATGCTTTTTACAAAACTAAATTTGAGTTTTCATGATTAATGCTGACTCTACTTTCCCTCTTTTCTAGCTACTAATGTCTTATTATTACCTTATGTCATAGATTCGACGTTCATAACGTTACGTTAACTCATCAGTGAGTGAAAACTGTTTTTAGTTCAGTATAATCTGCTTTCTTTCCCCCAGTTTTCTGCTTTTGGATTTGAGTGTGTCCATTCCATCTTTTTCGGGGTATGTTTTAAATGAAAAAATATGCAGACCATAAAAGACTGTTCCCAATGTAGTCCTACGAGATTCTGCACTGTATTATAAAACATCACTTTCGAAACTAATAGGTTTGCGGTTAAAGAGAATAATAACAGTCCTAAAGTAACTGTCCAAATAAATTCGTTTGAGCAAAACAAGTGTATACAGCTCCTCCCTTCCCAATACCACCCAAACCGCTTCCCCATATTCTCAATTCATTACATATTTGATACTGTAAGATTTTAAGGACCGTTTCGAAAGTGAAGGGTTGACAAATGTGAAGCCAGTGAAATTGACAGATTAATTATCATCGTAGATTGTCAGATTAACAATTTAATTGCAGATAAATTTTTAATTTATTCCATTCGACAGCGTGCTACCGCCACATGTGCAATTAGTTTGAACGTCGGTTAACATAGTAAATAATCACCGTACAGTTTTGTATTATAATACAAAACTGTACGGTGATTATTTACGATATTACAATAATGCACCCAAAACATGCAGATAGAATGACAAACAGTGTTGAACATGATAGGAGGAGCAGCCTGATCTTTGTCTGCACTATTTGCTCAGGTCTGTCTGTCCCAATATTCAGAATTCTAATGATTATTCAAAATGTGAATTGTACTGAGTTTAATAAATGCAAAATTACTCTTGTAATAAACTTTCATACATTTGACAGTTTTTATTCTCATCACTGACTATATCAGCATCCTTTGCATATTTAGTATACTTCTTTAGTTCTGTACTTTAAATTTAGAGGAAACAATCTTAATGAAAGGCAGAAAAAACGTGATAACCAGTAATCTAAGGTCTACGGGTACACCGTAAAGATTTTCTAACAGCATTTCGTTTTAGCTCACTTGAACCGGAGGGTCCGGAGGAGTTGTCCGCGTTCCGTCCACAATTTTCAAACTTCCCCTCTTAACCACTGGGCCGATTGTCACAAAAGTCCATATGAAGCGTGTAGAGCTTACGGGAACGATTTGCTGTTCGAATGGTCTGGGTCACATAACCAACATGGCCACCACGCTCATGTCACGGACTCTTAAAAAATCTCACGCCCGGGCCGAGGATCGAACCCGGGACCTTTCGATCTAAAGTCTCGCACTCTACCACGTCGCTATAAAAGCCGGCTTGTACCGCAAGGCAGTACAAGTGTATTATATACCTAGCCATTACCCTTTGACATTCTCCCCCTCCATATTGAATTCGTCCTCGAATTCTCAGGAGTTACAAGAATCACTGGAAATGAGACTTAAGGAGTTCTAATGCACATGTGGGTCAGTTACGTTGGGCGCCATTTGTCACGGACTCTTAAAAAATCTCCCGCCCCGGCCGATGATCGAACCCGGGACCTTTCGATCTAAAGTCTCGCACTCTACCACGTCGCTATAAAAGCCGGCTTGTACCGCATGGCAGTACAAGTGTATTATATACCTAGCCATTACGATTACCCTGTGACACTCATATACTCAAAAGAAAGAATAACGCATAATTTTCTTTTTGGTGTTTTTAAGTTAAAATAAAAATCTGCTGAAATTGACAAAACAGGGAAAATATTATCAAACCATGGAGTACACTTCGTCGCAAACTTGTTGAAGTTTTATTTGTATATTCATGCGTAACGAAAGTGTAAACAATCAAGGGGTCAATATCAAAATTCACAAATACTGATCAGTTAACTCAGTGTCTTGGCTCCAAAACTGATGCCCTCTTTATCTAGGACGCTACAATCGGTCTCAGAAACATCATCAAGAATGTTCAGCATTCGTTACTCGTTACAAAGAAAGTTATGCCCCTTTATGCAAATCCCGTAAAGTAGGCAAATTTTGCGATAGGAAAAGAAAATTTGTGGATTTTTCAGCAAACCGAATTGGAAATGGATTCCAATTCAGGTTAAATAAAAGGGTAAGTGGTCACAATCAATTGGAGAATGTAACAAAGAAAAGTAACTCTGAACGTCCTTCCAATAATGCAACCACAGATTGAACTTTTCGGCGCTATACCGTTGAAATCACTGGGCAAAATTAAATGAAAATCACACAGCATCTTTATCATAGAGGGCAGTCTACGGTTAGCGAATCGGAAAACAAGATTTTTTCCAGGAAAACATTTTTATCGGCTTTTAAATTTCGTAACTCATACCGGAAGTGAGCAAAGTACGTGCTCATTTCAAACCAAAATTTGTTTTAAAAGGGTCCTTTACCCATAGCCTTACTCATTTTGAATCCCAAATTACCAGCTTTTCCTAATAATTTGATGATTCAGACGAATTTCAAAAACTTCGAAAAAACTAAGTTTGGAAAATGCAGATTTGTGCATGTGCGATTTAACTGTATAAGATTCATTATTTTTAAGTTTTATACCGTTTTCCGGTTGGTTACATCATGCTGAACTCACATGCAGCAAAATCGTATTGATAATTTACGTTTTGCCATTGTGACCCAGAATTTTGTAATTTTTTCCTTTTTGACAAACAAATTGATATCTTTTTCGAAGAATTGCACTGTGACAAGAAAATGCTGCAGAACTTATGGCCACGAATAGGCAAATCCCAGTTCCAAGTTGAAAGTAAAATATCATTACAGTTCATGAGACAAAACAAGACACTAAAAAATATGCGTTTCTTTTGCTGTTGAGTATATATGGAAGAAACCGTCTTATCCAGAACCAATAGGGGAGGTTGGGTGGTGCGATGGGAATAACTTCCAGTTTCGGGGCCTCCTACTGATGTGGATAATAGTAAGGCACGGACCTACTGTGTTTGCAGTAGATGCAGGTGGGGTTGTTTGGACATTTTATTTCTCTATCTTTTATTTCTCTGATTTCTCCCTTTCTTTAGGAGACGGCCCGATAGAGACTGAAATACTGTCTCAAAGGGCCGTTAAACCCAAAACAACCAACCAACCAATAGACCGATGGCTTTGAAACTGGGTGTATAGCATTAAATACTGCTGTACTACCAAGATTATTCATATGATGACCCTGGTATGACAGTGACCTTTCTTACGGCAAGGTCAACTTTAATTCCTTGTGTTTTTAGAAGGGAAAATGCTGGAACATAAAATTTCACGGATATTGTTGAAGATTCAGCATTTAACTTAGTGTATACTGTCATATTTATGAGAACATGAATATTTTTAGTATAAGCAGTCAATGTCATTCTTTAAATTTTGACCTAGGTCTCTTCTATTTGGACAGTTTTAAACATCTCCTCAAAAGCTATTGGGCAAATCGTTACCAAATTTCATACAGAGCTTCCAGAGTCTGAGAGAATAAAACTTTTCCAAATGGTCCGGTCACATGACCAACACGGCCACAACGCCCATATATGGTTAAAACCTTTAAACATTTCCTCCTCAAGAAGCAATTGGCCGATGGCCCTGAAACTTGGTATGCAGCATTGAGTTTTCAAGTACTACCAAGTCTGTTCAAATGATGACCTTGGGTTGACCTTTACTTTTCTACCGATCCTACGGGAAGGTCAAATTTGCTTTTGGAAAATGCTTGAACATAAGAGTTCATGAAAAATATAGAAGGTTTTGGCATAAAAATTAGAATATGCAGCATTCTGAATGAGTACAAGAAGATGTGTGGGTAAAAGACGTCAAGATCATTCTTTGACCTTTAACTAAGGTCTCATATTTCGACATCTCCTCAAAAGCTACTGGGCAAATTGTAATCATATCTCATATAGAGCTTCCAAGGATTGAGGGAATCGTCAAGGTCACATGACGAACATGGCAGCCACGCCCATGAGGGAAAAGAGGCAATTTGAAATTGTGTTTGGAAAAGACTATACCTCTAAACCTTTGCCTGACCTATAAAAAGACAACATTCAATGGAACATAGTCTACATCATCAGATTGATCGGAACATCAAATACTAATTGTATACAAAACTCCAGTCTCTGTTTCGATCAGCTTTCAAGTTGGACAAATGCAAGAGGCAACAAAGGGGCATAAATACGTCATATGTTTTACGAGCAGTTTATCAGATGATTTACATCTTGGCCTTCAGCAGTGAGTCAGATGTCAGAATCCTGGCTCCAATGGTTTTCCAGAATCAAAGGAACTGTTTTAAAGGAGTGTAACTCTACAAGTAAAAGTCCGCTGGAAAAAAAGCACAGACTCAGCTCTGCTAATTTCTTATTACAATTTCAATCTTTAATTATCAATAAATGCTTAGTTAAAATTTTATCTTTAAAAATTGAACCTCACTGAAAAAAGAGTCAACTAGAAAACTCGAATGTATTTGAAAATCACTATGTCCCTAACCATATGCTTGACCCTAGAAAGGGCATAGAAGAAGGTACAGGTCCCAGTTTGCAGTCACCTTATGAGCACAGAATATCAAAACAGGGAATGGTTGAGAGAAACTCGCACGTATTATTCAGATACGTTAGAGAAATTCATAAGTTGTTTGAATCTAAGTACATTTGGGTGTTTGCGATAATTCATCTTTATATAATTCAGTTTTAATTGTTCATATAAGAGAAAATATTGAAACTCATCGCCGATTTTCTTTATGACAGAACTAACAGACTCTCTTGCGAACGGGGATGCTATTCCACATGTTCATTTCTCTTGGCAGTCTGTGGGTCCTTGTACGAAAAGCAATTAGAACTTTACTATGTATAATAGTTCGACGAAAGTGAAAACTATCAACTAGATTCAAAATGTCTTTAAGTAATCTAAAATTAATACCATTAGAAGTGGAATGGCCTACAGATGACCAGAACTGATTGGCACACTTTCTATTTGTTTATTTTGTTTTACAGTCTGCGACTTCCACATCATATACCAGAACAAACTACATGCATTAAAAGTAAAACGCTTATTTATCGATTTTATAACATTACCTTTATGTACATGTATTTTGTGAATAATTGTGTATGAAAAAATAATGATGAAAAGTTTTTGTCTTAATTTGAAACAAGATTGGACTTCAATGATATTACGCTGGTTTTCTACCTACTAAAATTGGATTCTAAAAATGTGCCTTTTTACCTGACGTATAGAACGGTGTATTAATTAGCAGAAACGTTGAAAAGAACAAGCTGAATACGTAATTGTCAGCAAATTAATAAAGTTGATGCGTACAATCATCACAGACTATATAGTGTCATTTATAGGTCTTCGGGTTAATTAAAATACTTTTATGATTTTACGTTAACACTCTCTTTAAATGCTTTATGTTATAGCAAGAACATGATACACTCTGTCATATTAGCATGCAAAAATATGTGGGAGGGGTTGACCTAGTACATACTTTTAGAAGCGCACGAATTCTTCCAGATGAAATATTCCTTTATGACTTTAAAAGCTATTTGTAGGTGTGTAACTTAATGGGCCTTAATGCAATATAATTAGTTTTGACGTAAGTAATGCAACTAGTAGACAACTTGCTTCTTTTCATTTGTTTGTTGTTTTTCTTTATCTATAAGGAAACATTGTGCTGAAACACCTGTAGCAGTTTACATGTAATTTGAGCCGCCACACGACAACACCAACAAAGTGGTTGTGCGCCCAGTGCAGACACAGATCAGCCTGGACATCTGCCGATTTTGACCAGACTCTTCGCTTAAGCGCTTAGAAGGTAGCTAAATGTATAAGCTACCTCTATGCGGACAGTGAAGGCTCTGATCAGGCTGGGCGGATGCCCAGGCTGATCTGAGTCTACGCTGGGCGCACAACCACTTTGTTGGTTTTCTTGTTTTGCGGCTCAAAATTTTGTTTTCTTATAATTGTTAAATAAAGAATCACAACAGTGGATTCCCGCAAAGAGTCAAATTTGTAACAAACAATGATTTCCTATTGACTCCTATAGCAATTAAAATGCCTTTATTAATAAAACAATTTCTTAAAATTTCAATACAATATCTCCCCCAGCTTGGAAAATATTATAGATTAAACTTTTCAATTTCCTAGCATTATCATTTCAAAGAAAAATGCAAACAACTGCATTTACATCACTTGTATTTTACTATGCAGTAAATTCGGCGGCACAATATGAGATTTCAAACAATAAAACGCAAAGACAGTTTCGTGAATGGGCTTAGTGTTAAAAGTACGTATTCTTCATTCTATAAAACTAAGTACGTATTCTTATTAAGTACGTATTCTTTACTAAGTATGTTTGTTTTGTTTTTTTTTAAACTAAGACAAACTTGTCATAGCGACATGAATCTTAGCCGTGTTTGGCTTCCATTCTTTAGAATTGTTTTGGAATTTTGCGGGTTCTTGCCAGTTAAGAAAGATAACAACATACCCATCAGATCGTAGCATCTTTTGGAAAACAGGACAAACGTTTACCGTGTCAAGAAACAGAAGCTGAAACTGAGGTGGATTTGCCACATTTCAATGTCTCCTGGCTTAGCAATCCCACTGGAGACGGTGAAGGGAAAAAGAAAAGGCAGACAGATGAAGAGGTGGGAACACTATATTACAGGGTGGGCAGGTATTGGCTTTGCCTGCAGAACTACATGGCAGTTCAAAACAGGCCCTGGTGGAGACAGATTGTTGCCAAGTCATCTGCAGTGTCCCAAAGACCTTGCAACGTTATGAACGGGAATGAGATCCACTATGCGGTTGGCCAAATCATTAATAATTATTCAGTAAATGACATTTGCTTGTGTAAACACATAGCTTTGATCACTTCATTGTCATAAATTGCGGATAAAATCTGTGTTCCTGTCAAGAAGTATTGACTTTATTTCCTGTGGGGTGCCGGAAATGTAGATTATGGTCGTTAGGACGTAGACGATTTTTTCTAATGTCTTTCAAAACCGCCAAAAATCGAGCAGCAACAGTATACCGTCAAAAATACTAATTGAGCCGCGAAACGAGATAATCAACAAAGTGGCATTTGGGCCCAGCGAAGACTCAGATCAGCCTAAGCATCTGCCCATTTGCGCCCAGCGAAGACTCAGATCAGCCTGGGAATCCGCCCAATCTGATCAGAGTTTTGCTGTGCGTTTAAAGGGTAGCTAAGGGTATAAGCTAGCTCCATGCCCATGTGGATGCCCATACTGATCTGAGTCTTCGCTGGCCGCACATGCCACTTTGTTTGTTATGTCGAGTCGCCGCTCAAATTTGAGAATCCTGAAATAATAGCCATAATTGGCTTCTATAAGGAGCAGATTGGTTTTACAGTGCCATACTGCGTTCAAAAGATACAGATGAATTGGTACAGTTAATCCTGATAAGACTGTTGCTGTGGAGCAGTCTGATCTGCGTGTGATCTCTTTACTCAGATCTATCTGTCCCAGAACTTAAAATTTTCGCGTTACTTTGGTTTGCGTTTTTAAGAAAATGCCAAGCAGGCACACGACGTCAAAAATGACGTCGAACTGACGTCGATGCGACGTGGTGACGTCGCATCGACGTCAGTACGACGTCATTCGACGTCATGTGCCCGCAAGGTGAGGTAAAATGTATTAGTTGCATATATACATGAACATGTAGTTTATGATTTGAAATTTCTTCAATCTTTTTTTTTTTAATGGACCAATGACGTCATTGATTATTTATGATTATCAATGAGATGCAAATTAGCTGAACTTTAAATATCTATAATTTTGGAAATATTTGATTTTTTTTAATTTCATTGCAGTTCTTCGCATTCTGTTAAGGTTTGTAACATTAAGGTTCTATCATACTGACTGAGCTAAGAGCCAGACTGAAATTACTTAAGACTTTCACTTCTAAATCAACATATATTCATCACAAATTTCTCTCTGAAGTAATCTAAAATATGTTTGCTACCCAAAATAAAGCATTTTGGATTATATTTTTGTTGCAGTGACAATCTATGTAACATTATGTTGCATTACTTGTTAATTATACTGTTTGACGTTGTTTAAAGACCCCATTGCCGTCCCAGGGTGCATGTGCACTACAATTTTGTTTAGAATATGGGCCAATGAATCCTAGACAAACAATTTGGGTACACTAAAGATGCAATGAAAACCTTGGGCCAGAGGAAAAATGAAATGCATTTATTTTCAGTTATACAGAAAGTATGGTAGACCTCTGGTAAACGCGCAGTTCAATTCCCATCTGGAAACTATAAATGCAAGCTTTGGCAAATAGTTAGCCAAGATATACCCAGCAGGCATATGACGTTGAAATGACGTCGTACTGACGTCGATGCGACGTACGGACGTCGCATCGACGTTAGTGTGACGTCATTTTGACGCCATGTGCCTGTTGGGTTACAACACTATCCGACTTATAGTGTGTACATTTATTTGTATTGATGAGTTGATAATTGTCACACCGATATTTTGGTTCGCACACTCTTCAAGACTTTTGTGATACCATCTCTGGTAAACTATGTAAATACAAGGATGACCAGGTCATTCGGTAATTATGACTCTTTTTCGTTTCGAAACAGCTCTTTTTAGCTTCGTTACATCCTTGAAAACGTTGTTAACCAGGCGTGGATACGAGTTTATCTCTTTTTTCACTCCTATACGTGTTCACAAATATATTTACATATATACGTGGTGGGGGGGGGGGGGTGCTCTCTTGCAGAAGCTTTGATATTTAATTGAGTTGTGCGTTTTCTAACCGTAACAATGTAAGCCCTGCTTAACGCGCAACTGATACAGATGGAGTAAGAAGGAGCTATGGGATCGTCGTTTAAGTTCAAATGACTAAAGCAGCTAAAAGGGTCAGCAGATTTAGCAAATACCTCAGTTGATCGACGGCCATGTTTGATAAATTAAAACTAGTACAGCTTCGTTAAGAGCCAAATAAAAAATAAGTCATCAAAAATAGTTGCATGCTCAGCAATTTGTCAAGGTGATAGATGAATCGATTCAAGAAAAAAAGGCTCGGTCCCCGAAAAAAAAGTAAACACAAAATGGTCATCCTAGCAACAACATCTGCACTTGCGTTTGCAAAAAAGAGGGCGCATGTGTATCACTGGCTGTACCAATTGAAGACTGTTGTTATTTTATGCGTTCATATGTTGACGTCAGTCAGCCTTGCGTTGTATTTCCAAGATTTTTAGATTGAAAAAAAATCGTTTGTCCTTGACACGGATCGGGATGAAATAAAAAATAAATTGGTCTCATCATGAGAAATAGATACCTTGTTCTGGATCTGCTCTTGCATGTTTGCTTACAAATAAAAACATTCGCTTAAGTTCACTTGAAAGGATCCATCCAGTCCACGATTTAATGCGAACAGGAAAGACTACGATCAGACTGCGCATTGAGTTTAGCCTTACCCGTTCTCGCCTGAAATAACACTGTTTTTCTCGAGTCAAGGGTCAAATGAAGAATGCTGATTTATTGGAAGTAATGTGTCAGTTTGTAATTGTGATATAGCATATCGAACTGATGAATGGATTTTGGCATAAAATAGAACAAACATGTGGTGATTGTTAATAGAAAGAGGGTCAATGACAAGGGATAGGTGGGGATTGACTTTATAAGGCAAAGTCATGCTGTAAACTTCAGGAATCAAACCATATACTTAAAAAAATAAAAATGATAAACAGTGGTTCTAGTCAACAATAATTTTTTGCATATTGGCTGATTTTAACACAATGTTGAAATGCGCAAATACTGTGTACATGCAAATACTCAGATTTCATATTGACTGTTTGTCAATAACTTATGTTATCTGAGCTTTGAGAATAAAAGTATTAGTATTGTATTGTATTGTCAAGTTGAAGAGTCCCGGTAGTTCAGTAGTACTAGATTAAGCACAGGCCTACTGCTCTACCCGCACCTGGTTCGAGCCCCGCTGGAGGCGAAACTCTTTCCAAACTTAAACGGGGTTCCATTGCACACCGCCTTTCATTGTATTGTATCAGTCTTGATGTTGCTGAAATACTGTTGAAAATGACGTAAACTCGCAAGTCATCCATCCATCATCGTAAAGTTGACAAATCTATGCATGCCCCTTTCTACAAACCGCATGTACGGGCGTACGTCAGGGCCTAGTGCAACAATGATTACCTACAAAACCACAAAATGATCAAATTATCCAAGTCTATCAGATATATCATATATAATCGTTTGACAGCAAGCTACTGGAAAACTCTTCATAAACCCTTTCCAGAAGACTGACGTCGAGATTGGCAACCAATAATACAACACCACACACCATACATAGCAATGCTCTCGACTGGACAAACATTCAACGTGAGACGAAGACGGACACGGAGCCAAAGGGGTGACTGATATGGATTTGTTCTTTAGAGCCGTCCCAGCAATCACATGACGTCGAAATGACGTCGCACTGATGCTGACTTCGGGGAAATTTATTACGAGAAATAGGAACCTAATACTACTCACCTTCTGTTCAATATGGAATCATCATTCTTCCCTCTCAAAAGATATCTTCTGTGCTTTCAAAATTTAGCTCATTGATATACAATGACCGTTTTACTTACTTTTGATCAGTATTGGAATCATATCAGTGCGTTTGATCCCGGGGGGGGGGGAGATGGGGGATATGAAAATGAAAAGTTCTGGGGCCGTATTCATGAAACGACTTAAGTGGTTGCTATGCTGTTGCTAAGGCTAAATTTCTTTGAAGGAGATTCCCTACAACTATGAAATTTGCTCTGGAGGAACAGCCTTACAAAGACTGTTCCTCCAGACCAAATTTCATAGTTGTAGGGAGTCTCCTTTATAGATATTTGGCCTTAGCAACAGCATAGCAACAGCTTATGTGGCTTTATGAATACGGTCCCAGTGCCATGAAGCGCCGATGAGATTCAAACAGAATCTCGCCTTCAGCGAGACTGGAATACGCCACCCAAAGTCGGGTCCGCGGACCAGGCCCGGATCCAGACCACCACATACTGGTGGGGCTGGGAGGTGTCGATATGTATTTGGGAAAGGACGGGTGCGGGGACAGGGGTTGAAAATGACATAATAAAGGATAAATTTGATGAGATTTTTTATTAAGTCGCCTTTTTGCCTTGAAATATATGTTGTGATATTACATAAGAATCGCCTCGCCTAGGCGATTCTAATGAGATGTCACAGCATAAATTTTAATCTAACCAGACCCAAGTGGCGGGGCTGAAGCCCCAAGGCCCACCCCCTGGATCCGGAGCTGCGGACGTTACGTATTTCTGAAAACATTCCTAAGTTATAATTAACGACTTAATGATGCAAAGACCTTTTACTGACCTTTGACACAACTACCGAAAATCATGCAAATTGGACAAACTCACATATATTTGTCAAACAATACATTTATGATAAAAAGACAAATTGGTGTTACAAGTAAAATGTACATGTTTATTGTCCAAAGCTGTCAAAGTAATCAAAGAACATAATGACCATCTACTGTAATTATCATATGAGCCGCTGCACGCATAAAGGGGGTTAACTCACTTGCGAAAAGAAAAGTTTTAAACCACTTTGTGGATCTATGCAGTCTAGCTATAACCTTCATTTTGTGCACGTACATGTAGATTCCTCAGGGTCCAAGCATGGTGTGTGCGAACAGCGAATGCTCTGATAAGGCTGCGCAGATGCGCAGGTTGGTCTGAGACTTTGCTGTTCGCAAACGCGTTAAATCCCTTTTTGCGTGTCACAATTCGTGTCAGACATGCAGGTCGTGATGCCCATTATCTGTTTTTACACTTGTACAAATAGCCTGTAAAAAATTAAACCATCTATTTCTTTCATTTTTGTCATGTACAGCTAACTCTAGTTATCTCAAACTGATTTCTCAAAAAAAAAAAAAAAACATAAAAAATTCTTTCATTTATAACTTTGATTCATTTCCTATAGATTTCTTTACATTTCGGCTACTGTTATCTCAAAATACTACTAGCCGAAAGTAAATCTTCTCGTACCCTAAAATTAAGTTCCAAATATCAGCAGTTTGAGATGAACCTCTTCTTTGAGATATTGACAGACTATGTGAGATATTGACAGACTATGACAGTTGAATATGGAATGTTGTATTTTTATGCGCTATCAAAATTTCAAATACAACGTCAAATATAACTCCAGGCAATGACCATATATAAACAATCAGAGGTATATATTTTCTGCATGTACCTATCTCTTTCTTCCTAATTTGATTTTAAGTAAAACATAAATGAAAAATAGGTTTTAAAACTAAACTACATGTAAAAATTTTCAAACTTTCTTGGAAACATTGAATCAGTGCGTAGTTTGTACAATCACCTGCTTTTAGAGTTTCAAAGGAAACTTTGGGTTTGAAACGTGGCATTTGTTATAGACATAGTGAATGAAAAATGTGCAGGAAAAAAAACGGAAAATATAGGGAATAAACTATTTGTCTTCGCCATTTCCTCAGACTTCCAGTTATTAAATACTTGAAGAACCTGTTTTGTTTAGTCACTTTATCTATCTCCAAATATAAACAGAAATAGAAATATGTCCATAGGAAACGGACGCCTCGCCAGATGGCGCCTTGATTATGGTACTAGCACTTGGATAATCCTTAGGCTTGTAAATGTTCAATAGATGGAGACAGTGCATACATACTTTGTGTAACCAGTCTTCTTTCTGGGTTTTCAAGTAATTGGTTGGATCTTTTGCACATTCGTAAAGGCTCTTCTGACAAAACATTTCAGGCAGTAAAACAAAGAGCTAAAACACTGAAACCTTTTAGTCTGTTAACCTTCAGAAGCGTAAACCACTCTTTCAGATGGTGAGGCAGGGTAGGTATTGTTTGTTCTGCTTACCGCCTCATCTTCTTTAACTTTGTTTTATGTTGTTGTTTTTTATTATTATTATTTTGTTTGTTTGTTTTGTTGTTGTTGTTTGTTTCTGTAAAATATATAAAGTTATTAAAACGTATACTGTCATCATCATTCTGCTGCGCAATCACCCCTTGCAATCCCTAAAGTAAAAAATGTATTTAAGACAGGTCTTTCATTCGCCCTATTTGCCTCCTACTGCATTAAGGCGCAGGTGGTTTGTGAAAGAGAGCTAATATACATAGGTGTGTGCACATGTATTTTGATCTAAACCTGACAAATATCAATAAGAAAAAGCTTACAGCTAGCGTTCTTTCTCAGCCAATGACAGGCTTCCATTTGATTTAGGAGCCAAGAAATTTAACTGTACATTTTGGAAGATGCGCTGTTTCTGTTAAATTACTGAAATATTTCATCGTTATGTATCTCTGCAAGCTTCTCGTAGCAGTTTATTCACTACATTTACACATATATACCTAAGTTTCACATAGAAAAATAAAATGATGATTTGGGTCGTTTTAGTTGGCAACATAAATTACCTACTTTTGATATAATTCCCTTTGATTTAAATGCTAAACATACTATGCACAGGGTAAACCGCTTTTCATAATGATTTCGATTTCCACGTTCTTACCTCTGGTAGGACTATGGAAACTTTAAATGTGACCAAATTCAGTTGTTGAAGCTGATAAAAGGGCGTATACATATTGGAATTTATATTTGTTTGCTCTTGAAATTTCTGTGTATATAATCGTGGTAGTATGAGAGTTTATTAGAGGGTATACGGTATAATATATAGTAGGCTTACTAAGTTATAAACTGGTTTTGTAAAGGTATGTAATCACATGATGGCAATTTTCACGTGGAAAACGAAGTTGAATTATAGTACTGAATCATTCGAGCCAAAGCCAGCGACAAAGAAACACATACATTTCTTTTTGACTATGGATGTAATACATGCCAAGAGCGGACTGCAGCTGTTCTTTTGTCAGGTAAGCCTCGTTTCAGGGGCAGAGCAGGCTTTCTCTTTTGCTTTTTATACATTCCGATATATGGTCGTGTTTCGTGTTCCATCCAAGACGAATTCTTTCGGAGTCGAATTTAAAGATATACGCTCTCATTTGTTTCTATTAAATTTCGCCGGGCCGTGTAGCGCAGTCGGTAAGGCACCTGACTCATAAGTCAGAGATCCTAGGTTCGATTTCTGGTCTGGCCACATACTTTCGTGTCTCCTTCCGCTTATTGAAGAAGGGCAGTTGTCAGTTACTGGCGAAAGTATGTACACTTAGTACTGCTTAACGGCTAAGGGCGTCTAAGCCTGCCCAGGAATAGTGCAGTAATGTTAAATGACCGTCCCGACATGACCATAGCTGTTCACCGTGGATTTATAATCCGTGATGGTCACTAAAAGTAGGAGAATTTATATTCAAATTATGCTTAGTCAGTCTGTTTTTGACGACAACATATTCGTGAATATTCAAAAAGGTTCGCAATGATATATCATGAAGATGTTTTTCCTGAAGACTTCTTGCACAAGTATTATTTGTGTTGCATATAACTAATCCGTTTCGTTCTTTTGTGGTTATTTCAAGATGATTACGAGGGAGTAAACTTTCAAGTTTTTTAGCTTGTTCATTTGATATTCAGTGGAATTTCATATTATTATTATTGTTATTATTTTAATTCAAAGTACTTGAAAATCAGTTCAGCCTATGAGCTATTAGACTGTTAGATTCGTAGCTGAGAACTTTTTCAGAGAGGTTGAAAATAATAAGACTTTTAAAGATAATTATTTACATCCCATCTCATTGTTGCACACAGTCGACACCTTCCACATCGATATGTCATATTTGTTGAGCAGAACAGAACAGAACAGAGACAAACTTTATTCTTGTAAAAAACTCTCAGGCAACACGCAGGTGGCATATGAGAAAATACATATACAAAGATATTTCGTTTTCAGGTGACATAACAACAAATAGTTTTACCATTTCGGTTTTTGTTGATACAAGGTATACGATTATGTTGCAGAGATAGATTAGATCAAAACGAGATTGCGGTTATAATACTGTTGGAGTGTACAGTACTAATAAAGAGATACGATACACATATTGCAAAGATTTGTTACAAAACAAATGATACAAAAAAAAAAAAAAAAAACGTAACTTACCACTACAGTTTTTCATTGGCAGCTTATAGTATTACTTAAAAGTGGATGCCGTGTGCCAAAAAGAGTTTTCGTTTGCTTCGGGTTTTTAGGTTTTTCGCAACTGAAGAGTTTAAGAAGTTGGAGCTTAATATGTTATTTAGAGTGTTTTTAGCTTTTCTGACTTCTGGCGAAAATTTCCAAATTTCGAGGACAGACATTAATCGATATGACATTTGAGTTTATAAAATAAATAAATAGATAAATAAATAAAAAGCGGTTTTCTGATTTTCAGAACTAGTAAATATCTGAAAGTAGACAACGATGTTCCAAGTTTGCGTGCAAGACCATTTCCTTTGTTTTGACAGATGTCAAAGCTCTCAGATAATTGTATTGGTAAAGATATGCTATGTTGAATAAAAGGTGGTTACGAGGTTAATGATAGAAGTACTTCATGTAAATTGTTTCATTTCCTGGTTCCCCGACCAGGGGTGCAATACAAATAAAATGGGACAGTAAATGTGGTCCCATGCCTGTACATTGTAGTTTTACAATTTTTAACAGGTTTGATATCAAGAGTATGTCATTTATATATATATATATATATATATATATATATATATATATATATATATATATATATATATATATATATATATATAATATAGGGAGACCATGATCTCTTGTGGCAAGTGTGGAAAGCAGTATGTTGGGGAAACCAAGGGCCCTCTGAATATCAGAATGAATGGTCACAGAGATGACTGGAGACACAAGAGATTTGAAAGATCTCCTACCGCTGAGCACTTTTGCTTGCAAGGACATGACTTTCTCAGTCATGCCTCTGTTTGCTGCTTAGAAAGCAATTCAGAGTGGAAAGACAATGCCAGAAAAAGTCGTGAGAGCTACTGGATACGTCGTCTTAACACTTTGAATCCAAGCGGCATTAACAAAGGAGATTAGCCTCGGTCCCACCTTCAGTCTATTTCTGCAGGGGCATCTTGCATTATTCCAGACATACAGTGTTCCACTCTTGCTTTTGTAGCGATGTAATTACATGTAAAATTCTCTTTTTCCTTCATTATGGTGAGTTTTGCATCATAGCTGAATGGCCAGTATACAGAATGTATGTATATCGCTATAAATACACCGCTACAAATCGCATATTACGATTTTTCTCATTTTGGCAGCCATTTGCAATTTCAAATTCGAACTGGGGCCGTGAAACGGCCGCCTTGTAGCAATTTTGCTTTGTTAAACGACCTTTTTTCAATTTCTTTGGTCGTTTAATGTGAATTTGAATAGTAAATTGAGAAACGTTTTCATGATTATTTTGTTTTTTCTTGATTTACCTGTAGAAATGTTGAAATTTTGATTTTTTTCTTGTACCTGTAAACTCTGAAGAAGGCGAAAGCCGAAAGCGCTCAGTAAATATTGTTTTGCACTGTTGATGATTTAATCCTACCATATATATATATAAATATATATATATAAAATTCAATTTTCCAAGCCGAATGCAAAATTTAAGATTTTATTTGTTGAACACGGCTAATTACGATTATTTACAATGACGAAACTTTAGTCAGTAGATTACAGCTACACATCCCGATAAACCATTCACGAATTCTTAATGAAGGCTTTTAGTGATTCACTTCAGCTGCATGGAGTTCAAATTGTAAGCATGTTGATTTTGATAGCGAGAATTGGTTACGTGAAGTAAATCATGTAAAATCATGGCTACAGTGAATTTTAAAATACGAAAACAATTGTGGTTATTGTCTTAGTTTACCGAGGTTCTTTTCAAAAAGCAAAAAAGAGTGTGAACTTTGACAAGGAGTGCAAACTTACCGAATTGTATCGGGAAAGTTTATTCGAAATAGCATAAACTGGAAATACAGATCTTCTTTCGCATATCCAAAATTATTGACCATATTAGTCAGGACGTGTTACCGCATAGGCCTACTTTTAATTAAATCATGACATGGTATTCTAGATTAGTGAAAAGCTTGTTTATAATCAAAATTCTTGGGCACATATATGTGTTACTTTAAAAATCCCGGAATGGGCATGTCTGAATATATAGAATTTGCAAAGCGCTCCTTGGATAAATAGATTTTAAATAGGAATATAGAAAGTATGGACATAGCGCTACTTGGTTGAGAGATTTGATATGAAAATATTCCAAATATGGACATAGCGCTACTTGGATGAGCAGATTTGAGATGGTAACTTTTCCAAGTATGGGCATAGCGCTACTTAGACGAGTAGATTTAAGTTGGAATATACCAAGTATGGGCATAGCGCTACTTGGTTGAGTAGGTTTGAGATGAGAATTTTTCCAAGTATGGGCATAGCGCTACTTGGATGAGCAGTTTGGAGATGGGAATATTCCAAGTATGGGCATAGCGCTACTTGGATGAGCAGATTTGAAATGGAAATATACCAAGTATGGGCATAGCGCTACTTGGATGA
The DNA here is from genome assembly GCA_963989385.1 of Ctena decussata. Taxonomy (NCBI): domain Eukaryota; kingdom Metazoa; phylum Mollusca; class Bivalvia; order Lucinida; family Lucinidae; genus Ctena; species Ctena decussata. The sequence continues at coordinate 2,262,165 of OZ022511.1, read as the reverse complement.
GCAGATTTGAAATGGAAATATACCAAGTATGGGCATAGCGCTACTTGGATGAGCAGATTTGAAATGGAAATATACCAAGTATGGGCATAGCGCTACTTGGATGAGTAGATTTGAGATGAGAACAGCATAGAGCTACTTGGATGAGTAGATTTGAGATGGATTATTACAAGTACGCGACTTAGTCGAGTAGATTTGACATAAGAATATTCCAAGTATGGGTATAGCGCTACTTGGACGAGTAGATTTTAGACGGAAGTATTTAAAGTATGGGCATAGCGGTACATGGATGAGTATATTTTAAAAATCCGGAATAAGAATGTTTGTGTATATATATAAATATATATTAATAATTCCAGGCATGGACATAGCGCCTTCAGAAGATACCGAAATGGGAATGTCTGCATATATATTAGTTATTTCAGGCATAAGCATAGGGCTGCTTGGATGAGTCAATTTGAAATTTAAGTTGCATATAATTTGCAGGTATTCAAGGCCAGAGCATAGCCTGTTTGGATGTGTTAATCGGTGTTTATTTTAGGTCTTTCATTAACGTATGATAATTGTTAGAGAGGTCACAGCTTTTAACATTTGCGAAAGCAGACTGTTGATATATCTCCGCAGTAGTGGAATTATAAATATCTTCAAATTGCTATGGCCTTCTTGATTTCAAACAGTTTTGATATAATTTCTATAATTTCGATCCTCATCTCTGTTGTCCCAGCATTTTAGGACAGGAAACTTAATTGTGCAATTCTTTTGGTATGCGCCTTTCATATATCAACTTCTAAATCAGCCGTAAAGTCTAATTTATTTTTCATTTCTGAGTACATACGTTATTCCTATCATTTGGCAATTCTCAGCATGATGGCAGCTTTTCGAGGAAGAAAGGGGTACACTGTGTACAGTATGTTTTGGGGTCAAAGGGTAAAATTTCAGTTTGTGCTGACTTGTTAACAGATTGGAGTGATCGCAGCTCGGTGTTATCTGTAATGCCAACTTAAGTAGTGCTGAGGTTATTGGAGATGGTTGAGTTGCTGTGAGGTGGTAGTTTTGTGCAGAATGTGATGGCACGGCGTCAGGGTGTAGTTTTGCCAGAAGCGGGGAAGATGCGAGGCCGCCCGTTTGCTGCAGTTGTGATACAATCGAGGGCTTGTGTTTATCGTGTTGGCTTTGACGCGAGCGTAGGTGGTTCTGTTGCGAGTTGGTTTCTAGACAGTATTAATGCGAGTTTTGAGATAAAGAGAGCTTGAGAGCTTATTATTTTGATGCGGTTTAAAACTGATAAAACAACTGATTTTCCTCATGGAAATATGAAGTCTTGGATTATTTTACATTTCGACAATACATTTCTTCTAAACAATTTAAAAGTCTAGATTAGATAATTACAGAATTTCGATATCGGATGATGTTTTTGAACATACTGCATGCATTAAAAGCGCACATAATAATGTTACAATTAGCAAGAGATATAAAAAATGTATCAAATCTGAGGTTTGTGGAAATTAGTTTAATAGCAGTTTTTGATTATTTAAAAAAAAAAAAAAAAAAAGATAGAGTTATCTGGTTTGAGGAAGTTAATACTGTAAATCTGTTTTTGTTCAATAAGATTGTGCCACGCCAGCTGGAACTGCGGGTCCTCCGTATTCTTTGAAATGCACGGCAGGTGGAAGTCTGAATTTTCGAAGTACGCTCTTCATAAATGAGTCTAATTTTCAAACAATGAGAGTTAAATCAATGTTTCGAAAATATAATTTATAAACATTAAAGAATTCAGCTTACTGCCCGTTCTTTGTTTCGAGCAGCTGGCTGTTGGCACATCCTATACTTGTATTTTTGTTGTCATTGATTAGGAAGTTTCCAGGCTCGTGCTGGAACAGCAAAGTGGTTGCGGTAGTGAGTTGTGTATCCTTCTTTATAAGAGAAGTGAGGTGAGGGGCTCTCAAGGCAATAAAATATAAATGATTTATGTTCGGATGAGACGGAGTCGAAGGAGAACATATTGGAATTTATATTTGTTTGCTCTTGAAATTTCTGTGTATGTAATCGTGGTAGTATGAGAGTTTATTAGAGGGTATACGGTATAATATATAGTAGGCTTACTAAGTTATAAACTGGTTTTGTAAAGGTATGTAATCACATGATGGCAATTTTCACGTGGAAAACGAAGTTGAATTATAGTACTGAATCATTCGAGCCAAAGCCAGCGACAAAGAAACACATACATTTCCCCCACCCACCCACCCCGAGCAATGGGTGAGTTCTGAGGAAAAATCCTTAAAAACCTAGAGTGCATACTATTTCTGGCATTCTGAGTGTTTTAAAAGGTAGGATCAGTTCGAGCAAATTTGAAGTTACGTAAATTTGTCATTACACAGTCATTTGCATTATAATATCAACATGTGAAAGGCCAAATCAATTGTTAACCGTTTTGTATAGTTTACTGAATAATATACAATCATGTATGTTCATTAATGTTAATAATTTAATATTTATAGCAAAGAGAAGCCATAGGAGCTATAACTTATCATGGCTACAGGAGGGTAATACCCAGATCCGTGCGAAGTGGTAATTATGACTGACAGAGGCATCTGTTCTACAATCCATACACAGGAGGGTAATATTTTAATTTTATAACGTAAGGTATTTTAATATAGTTTCATAGAATAATAGCAGGAACTTTCTTTCTCTATGAATGTTTTATTTCTACTGATATTGCTACTACTTATGATAAATATAGACAGAAAAGTGTTTAGAATTCGAATACTGTGCTGACAGTGCAGATTTTGCAGTTCAGTTAAAATTCATTTTAGAAAACAGATCAACCATGTATACAAGATACTTAAGTAATTTTAGTCTGTTTCAGAGTCAAATGTCGTCACACAGTTTCACTATCTAGCTGTTGCTCTGGTTTACGAGATGATCGGGTGGTTCATTGGGATGACAGGATGTTCTGTGGGCAGAGATTGTCTTTCAACAATCATTCTATTGCTAATTTCTTGTCACTGTCATTGAATCAATACACTAGTCGAGCAGCTGGCTGTTGGCACATCCTATACTTGTATTTTTGTTGTCATTGATTAGGAAGTTTCCAGGCTCGTGCTGGAACAGCAAAGTGGTTGCGGTAGTGAGTTGTGTATCCTTCTTTATAAGAGAAGTGAGGTGAGGGGCTCTCAAGGCAATAAAATATAAATGATTTATGTTCGGATGAGACGGAGTCGAAGGAGAACATAAGTATAATTTGTATATTTTGAAAGACGAGTATCACAAACTCTTTCCAAAAGACATTGCTTACTTGGTACAGGCGATTCTTTTTTCAACTTGTGAGGCACAGGTGTTAACCCTAGCCATATCATATCCTAGGATAGCAAATGTGCTATTTTAACCTCCATTAGGTATAGGTAAAGTACTACTTTTTGAGGAAATACAATTACTTTTGTCAAATTTAGTCATCCGGTGGGTCAAATTTGACAGAAACAGTGAAAATCCTATAACACCAGTTAATATGAAATAGGCTCTGAAAGTAGGCTGAGCACTAAATTTGCAAGAAAAGATAACCGATGACCTATAGATAACCATGATAAACACATTTTTACTGACAGGGGAAAAGACAATTCATTAATTTTATTTTCAATTTTACAAATGTTTATTAGATACACCTGTCAAAATTATGATTAAAGTTGCAAAACAAATAATTACCTTCCACACCCTTACTACTTCAATGACCTTTACTATAAGGTCAAGATGACAGGTTGTCAGGCAAAGGGACTCCATCATGTCACGTGACTGAAGTATAAACACCTACTGTCACAACGGTTTACAAAAGTATTACAATTGACACAAGGGCAGCTAAACAAAATTACTTAATGATAGTTATAACTTATTTTTGCTGGTCTATGGTACGACAATTATTTCTTTATCTCCCGTCTGCTGAATAAAAAAAAATACATACAACCAAACCCTATGACAAGGCAATTTCTTACCATGAAATCATGGTTTGTTTATGGACTATTAAATAATGCAAAATGACCTTTATGATACAGGAAGAACGTAAAAAATGTACAACAGGTTTGTTATGAATCATAAACTGCATTCAGGAAATGCAACTTCTAATATCTCCCAACAGACGCGGAAAGGTCATTCATTTAAGATAAAGCTAAAAATGTTATTTACGTTTGTTTTCTTCTTTCCTTCGTTCTCGTTTTTTTAATGTCGACAAAAACATGTATGATGACATTCTGAGATATTAAACTTTCGCAGCCAAGTGATACGACGGTTTTGGAAGTAGTCATCGTTTGGACAAACGCTTACGTGCTGTAAGCGTTTGTCCAAACGATGACTACCTCCAAATGACTTGAGAATAAACATTTGTTTGAGAAAATCTGGAGTTTCTGTTGAAAGAATTTCAGTTTGTAATGTCATTGAAAAATTGACGGAGCAGGCGGTAGTTCTGTTTTGGTTCTTCTTGGTTGTTTTATGTGTTGTAAGTTGCTATGTCGGTTATTGTCCCCCGCCTTTTCGAAGAAAAGCGGAGGGACATAGTTTTCGGCTTTCCGTCCTTCCTTCCATCCGTCCTTCCGTCCGTCCGTCCTTCCATCTTTCCGTCCCCCTAAAGTAGTAGGTACCTTGTGTGCGCAACTCCTCCTACAGTTTTATGCTGATTCTTTCGAAACTTTACAGATGTTTTTGTCATGGTCTGAAGATACGCATGTGGTTTGGATGTAATCCTGAGATTATTTTTTGTCATTTTTTTCACAAGTTGAACTTAGTCATTTTTTAGGCGTTTTTACTATCAAAGTGACTAGGTAGTGGGTACCTTGTGTGCGCAACTCCTCCTACAGTTTTATGCCGATGCCTTTGAAACTTCACAGGTATTTTGGTCATGGTCTGAAGATATGCATATGGTTTGGATATAATCCTCACATTATTTTTTATTACTTTTTTCACAAATTGAACTTAGCCATTTTTTACATACATTTTTACTGTCAAAGTGAATAGATAGTGGGTACCTTGTGTGTTCAACTCCTCCTACAGTTTTATGCCCATTCCTTTGAAACTTCACAGGTGTTTTGATCATGTTCTGAAGATATGCATGTGGTTTGGATATAATCCTTACATTATTTTTTTTATTACTTTTTTCACATTTTTAACTTAGCCGCTTTCCCAGCTCAGACGCTTAGTGTATATACAATGGAGACATAGTTTCCAAGGCGGGGGACATAAATTCGTTGAATTTGCTTGTTGATATATTGTTTGTGATGTTCAGCTAGCAAGATGACCACCTACATGAGAAATGACTGTTCACATGGCTGCCTTTGGTGTTGTCTTTGGTAGTGACTAATTTTGTGCTTTGTGTTGTCTCTTTCCAACATGGTGTCTTGGGTCGGATCTGGGATTGAACTGGGTCAGTTCCTGAAAATTGTCCTCATCACTTTTGGCCTGCCATTAGCCATCAAGGCGCTGGAGGTAAACAAAGTGGTAAATAACCCAAAGCAAAATCTCAGGCCATCATGAACCTAATTGTTACTACATATCCCTCTCTCATTCTTCTCCAAACACAAACACATTTTTCGTATCTCTGAGGACCTACCATCAGAATTTATTTTTACAGTTCGTAAGCAAGCTAACATCCACCCTGCATAGTAGTTATTAAAGGTGTGCGTTTGCACCTTCAACATGGAATCAAATAACTTGAGAATAATAAGGTGTTTTGGAAAATCTGGGTTTTCTGTTGAAAGAATTTCAGTTTGTAATGCCACCGAAAAATTGGCGGAGCAAGGCATACACTATTAACCATGCTCCGGAATCAGTGGCGTCATATATGTTACCATAGCAACTAAGAGTTCGTGTTGATGTCTAAGACACGTCATCGAGACGTCATTCTGCCAAAGTACATGTGCTAACTACAACAGTTGTTAATTCCATAGTGGCTATGGTAACAGACCTATGGCGTCACCTCACTTATAATTCGTGGGGAGTCTGGCATACAGTGTATGCCATGCTCGCCCCGAATCATAAGTTGGATGTTACCTGAAATTAATACATTGGAAAGAGTGATCTCCTCAAACCAATAATTTATTCTCAGAAATTTAATATAACTTAATTTAATTCTCAGTTCTTCATGTTTTAGTCCATTTTTACAAAGGAAATAACTATTGTTACTTCATGTCTAGGCTATCTTTGCTCATCAAAAAACATGCAACATATATAATCTTCATTGCAAAAAGAGTTGGAGAAAACAAACATAAGCAGAAAGAAAATACAGGCAATAAACAGAAATAAATAACATATTAAGGTGTAAATATTTCGCCATTTGACCTATCTTTCTTTGTCCCTTTGACATATCAAACAGACATAATGCAGGTTGCAATAAGTGGTAACATTGTAAGGTTAGCTTTTATATCATGTTTATCATGTTTACTTCTTTGAAGTGAGTAATGACAGACTGCATAATTGGAACACACACAGTCACTTTATCATTTGACGTAAATGCGACTATTATTTTCAGATTGAAGCAACATTCGACAGTCTGGAGACTTACGGGTTGCCATCACGCATATATGTGAAGGTCAGCCACAACCGTTACATATGCAGGGGTGATGGGTGAGACGATGATGAAGAAATCATCCAGCGACTGGAGAAGAATTACTGCCCCGCCCTGAATCGAAGCAGTAACATCTGGATTCAGTTCATGATCAGATGGTGAATTCCTCGACCAACTGGACAGGCAATCACACCTTGCCTTTATCTTACCCTGATATCGACTTTACTTTTAAACCTCTCTCTCTCTCTCACTCTCTCTTTCTCGCTATTCAGTATTCATGTAAATCACTGATATGTAATTTGTCTTCACAATTATCATAATTACGCAGAATTTGAAGAGGGTTGAACTACATAGAAAGACAAATTTTAGGTCGAGTGTGTTAGTCACTGTTCTGTTTATTGTGGTTAATTTGGAGTTAAGAAAGTCATGAATGCTCCCTGAATCTTTTCCTTCTTGCTCAATTTAGTTCAATTAATTCAATTTAACAGTCTAATGCAACAAAGGAATAAAGAGTTATTTGCAACTTTGATGCTGCAAATACAGTTGAACAGCTAGTTTCATAATTTTTAAATAACGAAGATTTCTGAGACTACTGTTTCTGCTATTGCGGCTTTCCTATTAAAATTGTAATGGCTTTAACATCAAAAAAATATTTTCTGTACCAAGTTAAATTTTATGTTAATTTATGTGAATGATTTATTTAGACTAATAGGTTTGAACCTTAGGGTTAAAAGGCCACTACTTAATTATCATGTTTATGTAAGGTTTTATTATAATTGAATTAAGATATATTGTACCTTCAAAAAAAGTTCAAAGGACACATGTTGCAGTGAAATCCGTCAATGTTTTTGATAGATCATTGACATCAAGGTTAAAATGCATACGACATTTCTGTGCACGATATGAATACGAGCATGGTAAAAATGCGTTGGGCTAAAAAGATGGATTGATAAAATGACACTAGGGGTACAGTGATTCTATTCATCTATTGTAACGTTTTGACATGTTCAGTTCCGTAAACATATTGCGTTCTTGTCTTCTAAGTATTACACTTTTTGTGTACCTTTATATGATAATACAAAAGGAGAAAGATTCTATTAAAGTGACTAAGTCAGCAATTATAACCATTATCTGAAAATTTTTACTTTCTTTTTAAAACATTCGTAAAAGTAGGATAAAGTTATGCTACCACCAAAAATCTTTTTTACTGTTACAGTAGCTGAAAACTACTCAGAAAAGTGAATACTCTGTATATAAACAGCCAGTTTTTGTGCGCAGGCCCTCCAGAAATTCTAGACGGTTGTTTACCTAAATGCTGTAGCTTTGATAGTGATAAACTGTTAAATCTTATGAATCTGTTGAAATTTACATCCCAGTTTAAGCTATATTATTGTATTCAAGAAAATTTGAAGCATTAGTTCTTAAAATAAAATATCAAAAGTTACAGATTTTGCAGCTTTAATTACGCCGTTGTGTGTACAAAACGCAATTAGAATTTTTATACATCAAAGGACGCTGTCAGACAGTGCCGCAACAACTTAAACTAGAAGACCGAACACAAAATTGACCTCGTAATGATGTCGATGCGGTGTAATGACGTCGATGCGTCGTAATGACGTCAAAGCGACGTCAATTCGAAGTCATTTCGACGTCTTGTGCCGGCTGGGTAGTATTTAAGGAATATTCGCACAAACTGACATAAGCATGCAGCTCCCACATATCGGAACATAAGTTTTTACCCGATGAGATACATGTACAATCAGAAACTGAAACCGGTGCTGATAATGCTGGATACAAGGTGTGGTGCACAAACGAGAGCTAATATACGGGATTATGACATGATTTCGAAGTTTTAAAACTTGAGGATAATCCAAAACTCAAAATAAAGCACATTGATTGGCTGCTTCCGAGCATGTGCTCGGAAGCAGCCAATCAGTGTGCTTTATTAACTCAAAATAAAGCACATTGATTGGCTGCTTCCGAGCATGTGCTCGGAAGCAGCCAATCAGTGTGCTTTATTTTGAGTTTGAGAACCTACTCAAGTTTTATAACCTCGGGGCCAGTGCGATGCTACTGCTGAAAGTAAGATACAAGACAAACTGATATAGTCATGTTTTCCGTTATCAATTCAAAGGAAGACAATTTTCGCTGTTTAGTTTTGGCTTCCTTTCAATTACTGTCCCACATAAAAAGGGCTTACTCTTCATAAAAAGGGCTTACTCTTAAGGGAAATATTTTCTCCTAGGAGAGAAAATTCTTGCCTTCAAGGGTGAATCTGTATGAGACAAAATTGAAAAGTGCATACTTGCTTCCCTTGAAAGGCTATCGATTCACCTTCAGAGCAAACTGTGACTGGAAGAAGGAAGAGACATACTTCATAGAATTCAATATCAAAAATGAGCCGCGACGTGAGAAAACCAACAAAGTGGATTTGCGCCTGGCGCATACTCAAATCAGCCTGGACATCCGCCCAGTTTGACCAGACTCTTCGTTAAGTGTTCAAAGGGTAGCTAAGGGTCTAGGCTACCTTCATGCGGACAGCGAAGACTCTGATCAGACTGGGTGGATGCCCAGACAAGTTTACAAGTTTATTCAGTACTCTCAGGTTTACAACGTAGGTAAACAACAAGAGAATCACAAAAGAAGAAGAAAATTTCAGTGCAATGGCGGCAGCTATAATACATAAAGTAACCAAGCCTATAATTTCTGGGAGATAGACACTAGTGACTAAGGACCTGGGTCTGTGTTCCTCCGCGTCAGGAGTTCCTAGCATGGAAATAACCATCGCGAACCCAGGAACTGATCTGATCTGGCTGATCTGAGTCTGCGCTGGGCGCACAACCACATTGTTGGTTTTCTCGTGTCGCGGCTCAAATATCTATTTATGAAATGTAAATTTGATAAGATAGCAGACTCCAGTTCATTGATAATTTTAGGATTAACCCTTTCTGATTACAGGTTATTTCAATACATCACTGACAAATGCTGTAGTTCGATTGCTGTTATGGTCCAAAATGGCGAGAGCCTGAATTAACAATGGTATGGCAACCCATGTCACAGGAGAATTATTCTGATTAGAATCTGCGCTATTAGCTATTCTGTTGGCTTTTTTTATATACAGAGCTGAGAATAAAAGAGCCAGTTTGGATAGTTTAAGTAATTTAGTAAAATGTCTCAGTTTTTAGAGTTGAGAATAAAAGAGCCAGTTTGGATAGTTTAAAGGCCCCATTGCTCGATCAACATGAAATATTTAATCGTGAAGTATCGCTGCAAGCTTCTAACTATAGTTTCTAAAAACGATTTGAAAATATCTAGGTCATCTACTTTCGATTTCACAAGTTTCATTACATGATAAAAATACAAGGTACAAGCGGTAACAATACAAGGTACAGAAGATAAAAATACAATGTACAGTCGTTTAATAAATGATAAAAATACAATGTAAGGAAAGGATCTCATTTTTTGTCTCGCTGTTGTGAAAGTACATTGCCCAATGGGGAACCAGAAACGAAAACCGTATTTATACGGAAAGAGAACAGAACAGAACTTTTTTTTTCAATGGACGGACGCTCGTCGCTCGGCGCCCCGTTACTGCGGCTATGGATTCGTTTCGCTGAGGTGCGTGGGCAAAGTCGATATGAGAATTGAAATACTACTACTATTTTTCTTTCAAAATACCTTATTCCTCCTTTTTTGCCAGTTATATGACACAAAAAGCACAACAACCGACATATTATCATCAATTCTGAGGACTGTACCAATTTTATAAGGTTTTGTGCTTTGGCGATTTTTACCACTGATAGGACTATGGATACTTTAATTTAGTAAAATGTCTCAGTTTTTTAGTAGAAGTATGCAAAACAAAGTATACATTATCAGGGACTAAGATGAGACGTGATTGTATTCAGTAAACCAATTACTAAATATACTCGTCAAAACAAATTCCGCCGCAATTTTAATTGTGATATTGACGATTTTAAATATATCACTGTCAAATTATTTTGCTTTAAATTAGTTGCCACAACATTTGTCCACGGAAAACTTTTTAATGTCTCAGTTTCCTGCTTGCGTGTACAGAGTTATCTCGCGTAACTAGTAAACCATAGAAACTGCGAATAGGCGCTTACTACGCATGCGCAGTACCATTGTGTTTGTCTCGTTTAATTCTCGAGAAACCGTACATTCTAGAAACATCTAAATCAAATCTGAACAAACTTTCAAATGGCGAAGGTTGCATCTTAAAGTGTGCGAGACGGTAAATTACCTCCCTTTGAATTAAAATTATAGGAAATTTGATCTTCAGATCATGGGCTTATCAGTCACAAATTTTAGTTCTGCTTTTCCGGACATGTGAATACGCTTCTTTGCAACATTTTAAAATGAGGATGCATTAGTTTATAGCAAAATTGTGTCAGTCATGCAGTTTTGAAATGTTTATGACAATGACACAGCAACTTTAGAAAGTTTGGCTTTTCTGCCTTAACGTTGAAATTTAGAAGTGGGACGTTATCGTGAAAACCGTTTTGAATTCCGATTTTCTTCTGTATATGACACATTTGGAATCCAAAGATGTGTCTTAGATATACAGAAGAGAAAATAAGAGCAAAACTAAAAGAAAAGGCGATTTGTTTTTTCATGAAAAATCTCGGGAAATTAGAAAAAGCACCCACTTAAACTGAAAGTTGCGCAAACTCTCGGTTTATATTAAAATTTTGAAACCTGTCTGTCTAGCAATATAAAAAGGTCATATCAGTACTACAATGACTCTTTAAGTTCATTCATAATGGTACCTTTACTGAAAAAGATGCTAATGTAAATGCGGCGGAACTTATTTTGACTAGTATATATGTAATATGTAGTCGCCAAATATGTTTTTGGCGAAGAATTTATTTGCTTATTAAGAAATTGCTGCTACAAATATATTTAATATTTGGTTGTCTGTCTTTTCAGTAACGCTAGTGTATGGTCATTACAGAGTTCCAACAATATGGGCGTAAATGTGCAAAATATTAACCAGACAGAGGGTCACTCAAACACGCGTGTATTATCAGCAGTGCACCTGTTTGTATCAGCCTCATGCTGTGCTCATAGAAAAGAGCGTCTATGTTCTGGTAGTCTGTGTCACTCTGAAATTCTTTTGGGAGTCATAATTGAGCCGCGACACGACAAAACCAACATTGTGGCTATGTGCCCAGCGCGGACTCAACTCAGCCTGGGCATCCGCCCAGTCTGATCTGAGTTTTCTCTATCCGCATGGTGGTAGCTTAGACCCTTAGCTTCCCTTTGAGCACTTAACAAAGAGTCTGGTCAAATTGGGTAGATGTCCAGAATGATCTTAGTCTGCGCTGGGCGCAAAACCACATTGTTGGTTTTATCGTGTCGCGGCTCAATTATGTTGTTGCCACTGTAGCAAAAAGAAGCATATGCCGTACCAAAAAGAAGCATATGGCTCTGTGGTGGATGTCTTTCTTGACTATTAAGCTTTTGGCCCATATGCCATATGACAGCTCCGTTCGTTCGAGAAAAGATGTTTTGGATTTGTTGGTTGTTTCAGTCTTTATCTGGCCGTCTCCCAGAGAGAGGGAGAAAGAAAAGAGAAATGAAATAAACGAGAGGAAAAAATCCAAATTACCCCACCCGCACCTACCGCAAGTACAATAGGCCCTTGCCCTACTATTATCCAAATAAGCAGGACGCCCGGCACTGAAAGTTATTCAGCACCATAGCCCGACCCGACCACTCCCTTGGAACACACAGTCGAGAGACTTTAAGGGTAAAGGCCCGATAATGCAAACCTAAAAAAGAATTCGATTGTGTCGCCTTAGAAAGAGAGGGAGAAAGAAAAGAGATATGATAGGCGAGAGAAAAAATTATCCCCACCCACACTCGTTATAGTGACCTTGCTAAACTTACCGACAGTTACGTAATACACAAAGTTATTCCGTTTCGTGTCCTTCACATACTTTTTCATCCTTGAATTCACTTTTACTGCAAAACACATACTGTTACTATGCAATTTCTCACCGCCTTTGAACTTTTTACCACAATCGGCCGCGTTGGGCAGACATTAACACACAAATTTGTATGTTGTGTGCAGTTTTTCAAAACTAATATTTTTTTAAACGAAACGTTGTATTTTCAAACGAATGGTATGCAAAAACTCTGCCGTTTTTGGCACACACATTTGAGCCGCGACACGACAAACACCGAGCTGTTGTTGCTCTGCAACAAGAAGGGCAAAAAAGAAGACAGTGCTCAGCAGCCGGCCCTACGTAAATGACGCAAACAAAGAAGACAAATGGTCTTTGTTGTCCGTATGAAGCTAGACTGGGTGGCTGCCCAGGCCGATCTTAGTCTTCGCTGACCACATAAGCCACTTTGTTGGTTTTGTCATGTTGCGGCTCATTTGATTTTGTGCACTAGAAAACCAAAAAAAATCGTTGACTAACTACTTCGTTCAGCAATCGATGCTTTGAACAACTGGGCCCTGATGCTCTTCCATGCCATGTCCGCAACACACCCACCCCTGGGGCCGTATTCATAAAGCCATTTAAGTCGTTGCTATGCGGTTGCTAAGGCTAAATATCTATAAAGGAGATTCCCTACAACTATTAAATTTGATCTGGAGGAACAGTCTTTGTAAGACTGTTCCTCCAGAACAAATTTCATAGTTGTAGGAAATCTCCTTCTAAGAAATTCAGCCTTAGCAACAGCATAGCAACCACTTAAGTCATTTTATGAATACGGCCCCAGGGATCTCCAGGTGTCACAACACGTTATTTGTAAGAGGCCTCATCTTGGTTTCAGTATTCAAACAGACATGTAGTTCCATTGTGTGTGTGTGTGTACGTGTGCGTGTGTGTGTTTATTTTATTTTGGACTGATTCAGTGATGAGTTAGATAACATTCTTCCGGACCGAAAGCTTACTTGCTCTTGTTGCCCCATATCAGTAGTTCCGTTTTACTATCATGTGAATGTTTTATTCCCCCGGCATTCAAAGTATGTCAGTGGTTATATAGTTTTTGTTATTCTGTCCGTCTGTTTGTTTGTTCGTCTGTCCATCCATCCATCCGTCCGTCCAAACGTCAAGTTTTTACAGCTCATATCTCTGTAACCGTGAGATTATTTTCATACTGAGCTCATGACATCTCTACAGCATTACCTTTGATATGAAATATCTGAGCCCCTGGGTCAGGTCCCTTGGTAAGGCTAGGGATAAATTATTAGAACTGAAAACATTTGAACATGTAAAACGTTTTTGCTTACTCATATCTCTGTAATTACATGTCATTTTTTTTATTTTCGGTTCATGATATTTCTATATATTAGCCGTGATATAGAGTTGCTAAGTTTCTAGGCCAGGACCCTGGATTCGCCAGGGATCAAACGAAGAAAATAGATGGAGAAGGGGGTGGGGTAGAATATATGACCCTAAAATTTGACTTGCTTACTTGATGAGTGAAATCGACAGTGAAATCGATAGGAGACATATTTAGCTACACAATATAATGGCAATTATTTTTTCACGGCGCAGGGGGTAACGCTACCAAGAAAGGTGCTCACAGACTTTTTTTTTTTTTTTCGATTTGCCTTTTTCCCTCTTTTCTTCTCTTTTTCACTCTTTTCTTGCTTTCTCTTTTATTGCGCGTTTATTCCATATTTTGCTTTTGGTCCTGCTGGTTTGGTGAGATTAGTAGGGCGGTTATAAAAAGTCAAGGTAAAAGCCGACTTTCAGAAGTGCATTTTTCAAGATTTTTTTCGGCATTTGAAAGTGTCTAGTGTCCTCCCAGTAGGCATTTTAGAACCGATACGAAAAAACGTGCAAGGCCATGATTCTGGCATATAGAAAGAAATCAAATTAATAAGCTGACTGAATGAATGAAGCTGTGAGGGTCGTTCAAAAAGTCATTGTCTATTGCGTAAAACTACGCTACGGCCGTCGATACCCTATTGGTTTTGAGGGCAGGATATGGGACCTGATTGTATTAGTTCGTGATCGTTGCGTATCCTTAGGACGCTAATTCAACGGCAACTGAAAACACTGCAAGAACACATCAATTGATAACCGTGATGGACGGATGACGTACGGTTTTACGGCCCTTTCAACAGTATTTCAGTCATATCAAGTCGATGGAAGAGTGATAATGAAAAACTTTCTAACTTGCTTAGAAGGCCAGAGCTGAGCTATTGAAGATCCTCGGATGATCAGGAACTTTACTGGATACACATATGTTAAATTGCAATATTCCTGGAAAATGATTATAATCTAATTGTAACCAACGATATGTTTGCCTAGACAGTTGACACGGACATTTAAGCCGCGACACGACAAAACCAACAAAGTAGCATGTGCGCTCTGCGGGTACTCAGATCAACCTGGGCATCCGCCTAGTCTGGTCAGAGTCTTCGCTTTGCGTATGACGCTAATCTAGACATTTAGCCACTCTTTAAGCGCCCAGCAAAGACTCTGAGCTTTCGCTGGGCGCACATGCCACTTTGTTGGTTTTGTCGTGTCGCGGCTCGTTTACGTTGACCGAAATCGAAGTTGACGTTCATGTAACTATCCCGAATATCTGCACACCGTCACCTATTTATTTATCCACAAGTTTTCAACTACAACTAGGGACATTAAATCAAATTCTAAATTAGAACATTGTTTTGCCATCGGGAGGTATGTAAATAAATGTCAGGATGAATAGTAGTAGTGCAGATCATGATCAGACTGATACAGCATATTCATTATTATGAACACCTAAATGAAACCCTTAATTATATATCTAGCGTAAATGGTGGTGGTGGTAAATGGAGTTAAGTCGGATTGGGTCCCGGTTTTGTCAGGTGTCCCCCCAGGGCACTGTACTTGGACCATTGTTGTTCTCGTAATACATTAACGATATAACAGAAAATATTGACTCGGAATTAAGACTTTTTGCTGACGACTGTGTTTGCTATCGTGAAATCAGAGATATTGAAGACACTGTGAAACTTCAGGAGGATATAGATCATTTAGGTTGTTGGGCAAGGAGTTGGGGCATGAGATTTCAACCTGTTAAATGCAATATAATGCAAATTACAAGGAAACGGATCAAGAAGATCAATGCTTCCTATACCTTAGAGGGAACGGTCCTCAGTAATGTAGAAACTATCAAGTATCTCGACATAACCATTGCCAATGATTTGAAATGGAACACACATGTCAGTAATATTTGCACAAAGGCTAATAGGACCCTCGGCTTCCTCAGACGTAACTTGGCAGCATGTCCACAAGATGTTAAGGAGTCAGCATACAAGGGACTGGTGCGTCCAGTCCTGGAGTATGGCAGTTACCTTTGGGACCCTCAAAGTATACTTCTTCAAGATGAACTTGAGAAGGTGCAGAAAAGGGCAGCTAGATTTGTAACGGGAAATTACACATATGAAACTGGGAGTATGACTGGCATTCTGGAGAAACTTAAGTGGGAATCCCAAAAAAAGAGAAGGAAAGATAGAAGACTTATAATGCTTTACAAAGGTCTGAGGGGTGCAGCCAGTATACCCATAAATGACCTTGTTCCCCCAAATAGGCGTACCAGTAATCATCATTCCCTGACATTTCAAACCCCATTGGCTGGGACTGACATTTACAAGTCCAGTTTCTTCCCCCAGACTATTAGAGATTGGAATTCCCTGGAAGATTCACTTATTTCTACTGCTGAGTGTGCAGAGGACTCAGTTACTAAGTTTACTTCTGTTATAAGGGCTAGGGACTAGCTTCCCTGATTCACAGGTCCTGGTGAATGATTGTCTTTGGACGTATCACCAGTAAACAATTCTGATTCTGATTCTGATTCTAGCGAAAATGGAGAAGAAAAGTCGTGCAATAAAACTTTCATTTGTTGGAAATGACCTGGAACTTAAAGCAAACATTGAGGATCAGGGTCTTTTTCCTGTAAAATATTACTACAGTTACCTGTAGCAATACACTATTATACATGCACACAAATAAGTCCAATTTTGAAAGGTAGTGGACATTTGAAGTTCTGTGGTAGAATTTTCAGCAGGTTAGGAGTTACATATTAGGTTGCAAAATTGTTAGTTATGTAAAAATAGAAAAAATACCGCGCTATAGAGTCACTGTACAAGACAAATTCAGTAAATGCGTACTGGTCGCAAACTGCGACCAGTACGCATTTACTGCATTTGCCTTGTACAGTCGAGAATAAAGAACACGTCTGAACAAGATCGTTCGAATGACGTTTTTGCATGTCTTTTTCGGTGCATGCTGTCATTCAGACATTAATTTTACGTTGGCTGAACTGAAGCTTTAGCCACCTTACATTGTCTGACATATTAGCGTGTGACTTTTCTGTTGTTCTTTAAAATTATGAAGTTTCATCGATTAGTCTTTGACCAACATGCTTTTAAGGTGGTGATTTGTGGTATATACAAAAATCTCAATAAAATGCTGAAAATACAACAGATCTTCCCAAAACTTAGCAGTTGCCTTCTTTATGTTATTTCTCACAGTTTAGAATACAAAAATGCAGGGCATAGTGATGTTAAAACGGATTTATATAAGAAAAGATCATAGGGTAATTTTGTGCGAATAAATCTAAAAAATGACCATCATTATTGAAAATGTAACCAGGTCAGAACATAAATTAATGTATTATGAAGAGCGTCCTAGCAACTATTTATTCCATTTTCTTTGCACGTTATCAGGCTGTGCAGATAAAAACAGTAGCCTTTTCCTCAAATGTCTGACCATGTATATAAGTGCATGTGTAGTGCTTGCATTCATTAATACAGGTAGGTCAGGTATACCTATATCATACTCACAGTATAAATATTACATTACAATGACCAAAACATGTGTATTATTGAAATTATTCAACCTTGAAAACAGACTCTGCTATGTATTATTAGGACAAATATTTGGACTCAGGCCACATCTTTTTTTTATCTGCGCAGCCTGATAACGTGCCAAGAAAATGGATAAAATAATTGCTAGGACGCTCTGCATAGTACATTAATTTATGTTCAGACCTGGTTACATTTTCAATAATGATGGTCATTTTTTAGATCTATTCGCACAAAATTACCCTTTGATCTTTTCTTATATAAATCCTTTTTAACATCACTATGTCCTGCATTTTGGGATTCTGAATTGTGAGAAACAACATAAAGAAGGCATCTGCTAAGTTTTGGGAAGATCTGTTGTATTTTCAGCATTTTATGCAGATTTTTTTCTTTGCCCCAAATCAATAATAATCACCACCTTAAGCGAGTGCAGCAGATTGCGTTTATTTTAGTCTGATTATCGCCATACTATTTCCGGCCCAGTAATTGCTTCTTTTCGGGCGACGTTTCTCAATACAACCTCTGAATTACGACCTCTGAATTACTGAGCCGGTGCACGCAACAAGAAATGAGTAGGTGAACAGTCAGAAAAGTAGGCAAAGACCAAAATCAATGAAATTTTCAATAATTACTGAATTCCATATTTGTTGAGTTTTGCCTCGTTTTACTTTTTTCAAACTACCTCCCTTTCTTCAAAACATGAGCCGAGACACGAGAAAACCAACAAAGTGGTTGTGCGCCCAGCGCAAACTCAGATCAGCCTGGGCATCCGCCCAGTCTGATCAGAGTCTTCGCTGTCCGCATTGAGGTAGCTGAGGCCCTGAGCTACCCTTTAACCGCTTCGCTAAGAGTTTGATCAGATTTGGTGGATGCCCAGGCTGATCTGAGTCTTCACTGGGTACACAAGCACTTTGTTGGTTTTGTCGCAACGCGGCTCACATACAGTACGCAGCAACTGCATTTGTTCCTCTCTAGCGTGAATGCATTTGCATACAGGTTTGAGGTAATGCAGTCTAGGGCATCGCAAGTACGCTTGTACAGTCCACCTGTGTTTTTAAAATATGGCGAATTTATGCATGCATTTAAGCATGGAAACGCTTTCCCTTTTCAACCTGACTGCGCGTGTGCTAAAGTTGGTCATGGCATGCGCATAAAGAATGGTTTTCGTAAGACATGATTCGTTCGTCAAGTTAGTGGCTCGTAAATAAAATAACCTTGCCGCTCACACGCCTACCAATCGCTCTCATGCGAAACCACGGTTCAGAACGCCAATCCATGAGAGGAGTTTCCGGTTCTGCATGAGGGGAGCCAAAAGCGTAAACAAATTTGACATCGGCACAAGGTTTGAGGTATTTATTTTCTCTGAAAACTATTTATGCAAAATATAAGAATGCTATTTTGTCACATATACATTGGTTCTTCGGCACATGAAAGGATAAGGCACATGGTCTTGCATTTTTCCAGATATGCATTTAGTACGGCGGAGCATGTGTTCAAGATCAATCTCGGCGATATATACATGTAGGGAAAAGTCGCATTCTCTTGCTTGATTTTGAGTCTCTGACCTTGGCAGTCGCAAAGAAGTGAACAAAACTACTGTATGGGTCAATCCGATCGTTGGAAGTAAGTTTATCGTGATGGACAATTTAGAATTTAGAAAATATACGCAAAAACTTGGCATCGTCAGCCCGGTTCCGCATGAGATATTAGAAAATATAAGGAATTTTTATCAAACACAAAAACAGCTTCTGAACAATAATTTGATCAAAACTAACATGAGGTCTGTGATAAATCATTATTCTATACATTGCAGATGACTTTCTGGCTGTTTGTATTCCCCGTTTGTCTTTTATGACCTTTTGCAAACCCTCTTTCAAACCCCATTGCATGCCTCAAAAGCAGACAAACGGGGATTAAAACGGCCAGAAAGTCATCTGCAATGTATAAAATAATGATATATCACAGAATTCAAGTTAGTTTTGATCTAATTATTGTTCAGATGCTGTTTTTGTGTTTGATAAAAATTCCTTACATTTTCTATTATCTCATGCGGAACCGGGCTGACGATGCCAAGTTTTTGCGTATATATTCTAAATTCTAAACTGTCCATCACGGAAAGCTTACGCTCAACGTTTGGATTCACGCATACAGTAGTTTTGTTCACTTCTTTGCGACTGACAAGGTCAGAGACTCAAAATCAAGCAAGAGAATGGACTTTTCCGTACATGTATATATCGCCGAGATTGATCTTGAACACATGCTCCGCCGTACTAAATGCATATCTGGAAAAATGCAAGGCCATGAGCCTAATCCTTTCATGTGCCGAAGAACCAATGTATATGTGACAAAATAGCATTCTTATATTTTGCATAAATAGTTTTCAGAGAAAATAAATACCTCAAATCTTGTGCCGATGTCAAATTTGTTTACACTTTTGGCTCCCCTCATGCAGAACCGGAGACTCCTCTCATGGATTGGCGTTCTGAACCGTGGTTTCGCATGAGAGCGATTGGTAGGCGTGGCTAAGCATGTCTACTTTCAATTAATCTAATCAAGGACATTAGCTTTTCTTTCAGTAAGCAAAAAATACAAAAGTAAATAAGTATATAATGTAAATAAACAAAGGCAGACAGACTAATTATTTTTTTCGGGTTAAACGGCCCTGTGAGAGGTTTTCTGTCCGCATCTGTCCGTCGTCCGGAGAGAGGGACAGAAAGACATAAGCAGCCCCCCCCCCCCCTACTGCACCTCATCCCGCCCCTCCCTATCCTGCACCAACTGTAGCGTTAAAATCAGATTCATTACATGATGTAGTGCAAGTGCACATCTGCATCCATTCAATGGGCCATGAATAATTCCATACTGTATATTGAAGTCGGATCCTATCAGAACATGCCCAGTCTAAAAAAAACGAATAAAACGCATTTGGTCTTTTGTCTTTAAGGTCAACTATAGTTGTTTTTTTTATTTTATATTATTCTTTTATCTGATTTTTATTCATCTTTCTATCTATCTAGTTTTTTTTAATTCGTTTTTTTTTTTTTTTTTTTTTTTTTTTTCATTTTGAACTGAATCTCTTATCATTCCCTCCGCGGGAAAGTAGTTTTCTTTATTTTTACCATGCAACCCAAAATAAAACGCAACCCAATACATTATTTGCGTTATGGCGATATGTTAATCGCCCTTCGCCCTCCTTAGAGGCCCCCATTCTTCTATCAGTGGTATAAATTCATATAAAATATTTTATCATAAGCGTTCGCTGCAAGCTTCTCACAAAGTTTTGTGTGACTGGAAAGACTTGAAAGCCCCAAATTGTTCTATTAGTGGTAAGAATTCATGTAATATCGTGAGGCATCGATGCAAGCTTATCAATACAATTTCGTCATGGTAAATAACCGTGATTAGCTAATTTTAAATAACTTGAAACTTAAAGTCTCCATAGTCCTATCAGTGGTAAAAACGTCTAAACTGTAATCATTGTAAAACTGGTTCAACCTTCACGTTTGGTAATAAAATGTGGGCTGATGTGCATATATTGAGTAATATAACTGGCAAAAAGTAGAGAAAACAAGTCTTTGGAAAATAACAAATTGCCCCACAAAATACAATTTCCTGTTCTGGTTCCCCGTCTAGCAACCCTTTATAAACCTAGGCAGAGCAGTGACTAGGGCTCCACGCCTGTATATTGTATTTTTACCATTTTATTCAACCTAATGAAATCGAAAGTAGGTCATTTTG
This sequence comes from Ctena decussata, assembly GCA_963989385.1. Taxonomy (NCBI): domain Eukaryota; kingdom Metazoa; phylum Mollusca; class Bivalvia; order Lucinida; family Lucinidae; genus Ctena; species Ctena decussata. Next base: position 2,241,046 of record OZ022511.1, on the reverse strand, counting down.
GCAACTAAAATGACCCAAATAAATTTTCAAATCCTTTCACACAGGCACGGTAGTAATTCCTCAGAATAATCATTTTAATGATACAGCTGAAAAGTGATTCACTTTTCATACATTAAGCTTTGACACACAGAATATCTGATGAAAATAACTTAGACATTGATGAAATTATGCTTACTGAGCTATTATAGCATAATAATTTAAGAAAACTCGGCTTTTAAATACTTTAAGATATGCAAGGTGATTCGTACCCCCACGTTTCGTACTGAAGTCATTTCCCTTAAAATTGTTCATTTCCAGAGCTGAAGTCTGGTTTTAGATGGACTATCATACTGATATAGCTCATTCAATACCATTCTATTAGTCTCAAAGTGAACTTCAGTGGAAACTTTACATAATAACGATTTATTGTCCACCTTTCCACTGCAGTATTAAAATGATATAACGGAATTACAACCGTGTCCAGCGGACTAAGGTAGTGATATTACTACTACAGCGATACCTGATGATGATGAAATTTTCCATGCTGATAGAGGGGTGACGGTACAAATTCATTTCCCATAGACCGCAATACAAACATTTTGGAAAATACAACACCTTTCCTGCGAATCGCGGCTACTTTAGACAATAGCTCCATCTAGCTGGTGGACTCAATATTTAAACAAGCAAAGAAAAACAATACCTTATATTGCATTTGAGAGAGCCGGGTAAACCAAAACCCAACAACCGTCTGCGGAACTGCTTTTAATTGAAAATAACTGTCAAACATTTAAAGAGTTAAGAACTGCAAAACAAAAATAATGGCAGACATTAAATAATTCAACTCCCTGATTTTACATGTTCAACCATTTAATTTTAAGAAAAATAATGACATTAACTCAGCATCCATTTCTAGCCAATAGCAGCAGCTGATGTTTTCTATGTATTCAAATTGTGGGCTAAAACTTTTGTGTACCCATAAACTGATGACGTATTAGGTACTTTCACCCCTATACTACACCCAAAATCTTTAATATCCAATAAATTCTACTTTAAGTCAAAGGCCAGGCTTTCTTCAAGACAGTTTTAAAGTTTCGAAGAATTTGAATGACTGGATTTCCTTCAACAGTGCGCTGTAGTTTTCGCGACAGGTCACTTCGACCGGAGTTGAAAAGCACAATTTTTTATGAAAAAGCAGAAATTTTACCGCATACTGGTGGAAAATATACTCATGCACACAGCTCTTTCTCTCTTAACTTGAAACTTCAAACTGTTCAGCAGCTAAAATAAATCAAAACATGAAATAATGGTCATTCTTCCAGAATTTACAATAATTTTTGGAAGTACATCCCTAAATTTGCAAGAAAATGTGCATTTCTAGCAATTTGGACACTGAAAAGTGTCAAAATTTGAAACCAGTGCAGTTTTCTGCTTTCTAGAACAGACTTCTAGAGCTGATCTAGCAAGCTAAGGAGCAAAAATGATTTTAGAATGCCTTTTTACAGTCAGCAGTTGTGAAATCTGCAGATGACACTGTGTCGAGCCTTAAAATCTCTTCGAAAACCCAACCGAAGACCATGATTTTCCCAAAATGAGGCTTTTCCCCAGGTTTCGAAGGCATCTGGCTTATAATTTTGAACCATCAAATTCATGAAAATGCAGGTCTTATCCAAGAGTACACGTAAACGGATGCAAGGGGAACTTTCAAAGTACCCCACCCCCTCCAAAAATCAGTGTCATGAAAGATTAAACTCAACTGAGACAAGATTGAAGGCCAGTCTCATTATTTTGAACATTTCAGATGTGAATTAGTTACAGAACAGCAGCATTTCAGTGTAATGAGCCATGTTTTAGTAGAGAATCCCTGAAAAACCAATGGAAAACATTGAAACAAGGCACAGGAAGCAAAAAACTACTTTCGCTTGAGCAATGGGGCCTTTAACAAATTTTCCCATTGCAAGTCTATGGGGTTTTCTGTCCTGATTTTTTCAAAGTTCAGACAGATATCTGCCATAGCTCCCTGCGTAGCTGACAGATTACTACCAAAGTAACAAACTTTTGTTTTTCCTGTGCTGTAGTCCCCATTTGCAATAACACTTGGATCGGGCTAAATATCGAACTTGTCCGAGTTCTTGTGCCTGTTCTTGTTCCCTGCAAGTCTGATAAAGATCCCGATCAAAAATAGCGGAGAAAACCTGAAGACAACATTATAAATCAATGGGAGCTATTGGTTGCCATGGTTACCACAGTTTCGGCCAGACATGCTCAAAAACTTCATGCAATCTGTCTATCCACCCCCCCCCCCCCCCCCTGCCCACATCTGCTACACACGAAACACGAAATTTAACCGAGATAAGCTTTGTAGCTTTAGAGATATACTTGTTTGAAAATGTAAATGGACGGACGGACGACGGAGCCTGCCTTTCGTATAAGCTCCCCCGGAGCCGCTGGCTCAGGTGAGCTCAAATCCTAACCCCCCCCGTTCCTTTTGCCAATTGTTGGACACAAAATAGCATATTAAACCGGCATGTTGTCACCAATTATGATGGCCGTACCGCATTTATAAAGACTTGTGCTTTGACAATTTTACCACTGAAAAAATGTAGGGCTGTAGAGACCCTCAGCCAATATCAGTGGGAGTGTTAGTGCCAAACGATGCAAAGCATTTTCGCTCCACCCTACCACTCCTGATATGGCTAGAACAAACTTGCCAGAGGGTCACCCAAAGAAGAAGTATTGTGAATTCCTGTTTGTTTGCCTGTAGTGTAGTGGATAACACCACGGACTACCAATTCAGGGGTCGCAAGATCGATCCCCCGCTTCTTCGGTCTTTCGGATGAGACTTTAAACCGAGGTCCCGTCTCCATATAACCTCGTTGTTGGTGGGACGTTAAACCTGAGATCACTCACTCACTCACTGTTTGTTTGCCTCCGGGAAGAAACCCTTCTAAAAGGAAGTCAACTTTTCAAGGAAAGACGTTGCCTCTTGAGCTAAAAGCACTGCTTCTGTTTTGGGGCAATGTAGACACGCTGGTCTGGCATTCAACACAGGCAACGAGGCAACGTACCTTAAAACACGATTGTTTTCGCACACTTCATACATTAATTTCAAACTATCATTCTTGCGGACCCGGCAGTTTGTTAGACCTCTTAGTCAGACCAGACTTTCGAAGAAGTTCCGTCTAGTATAAATGCAGTGCTTGAATAAGGGTTTTCACCAATTCGTTGGCTGGTCGTTGTAGCCCAAAAATTGTTTTCAAGCATTTCTTGAATATGCATATCAATTCAGTAAAACTTTTGAGTCCTATTTCAATAGTAGGGTGTCGGATGGTCCGTGAGACTATACTTCTGAAACAAACTTATCCTGATGAACAGAACAAGCAGGTTCTTTGTACGTTGTCTTCGTTGCCTGTGTTGAATGCCAGACCAGAGTGGTAGAGTACAGAGGCAAGTTTTCTTGACTGTAACTTGCAAGGGGAACTAACACTTACAAAATCATTATCCGATCGTTAACAAGGTGATCCCCACTTTTTTCGTGAATAGTAAAAGTAAAAAGTATGCAAAGACCAGGAACTGAAACAATCAAAATCCAAATCCAGCCCTCAAACCATAGTTGGAAACAACTAAGATTACAAATAATCAAGATACAGAGAACATATGGCCAACCGAGTGAGCAGCTTGTTCCCAAAAGGTGGCCACTCAGCAACCCAAACCGAACCAAAAATAATAATAACATACATAAGGTAAAACATCACAGAAACTCTGACACCAAAAACAGGCAACAAAGAACCACAACAGAACTACCGCCTTGGAACGGTCAGTAAATCCTTTATTCTGTTGTCAAGCTTGCATGTGCACAGTGTACAGGAACTTTGCCCATTGCTGTCCAGTTCATCTGATTCCTACCTGCTCTTGGGAATATATGCGGAAGGCCTAAAAGCATAATTTTCCTCCACGCAACTGAAAACACATGTTTAAACTGTAAAAGCTACAAATTCTAACAGTGTGTCGCTTCACGAATCGGAACTTGACCAAGTGAGTACGGGCTAATGAATAGCCCATACCAGTGCCACCGCCTAATAAAAAAACTTCAATGCCAATTTTGTACAGGTACAAAATGCAATGTCTGTGACGTTTAAGTTTTAGGTTTTTATTGTTGTTGTGTTTTCGCTATACGTCCCTGGTAAACAGCTATGGTCATGTCAGGACGGTAAGTTAACCTAACTAGTGGAGCAAATTTGATTGCATACGTGGCCTAGAAAAGGAAGATAGTGGTCTACGGAGTGTAACATTTGTTTTTATATATCATATTGATCGTCAGGGTCTCTAGTTTTCAAATTCAGCGTTTGCCACCTTGGCAAACCTTGCATAACTCTGTAGTGACCAGTTATTTACGTTACCCCTTTAAATTTTGAATATCAAAAATATTTATTGAAGTCAATAAGAAATGCGTTAAAACTATATAAATGTATCAAATCTAATATTTTCTGTAAGAACGGTTAATATGCTATAAATTAGGCTGCTCAGAAAACAGTTCAGAACTTTGGTGTTGTTACTTTCGTTACAATATAGCATGTACCCCTTGGAAATTTAAAATTGGAACTTAAGTTGTTGCATTTTACAAAGACTCTATTACAAAAAGGCCCAAAATAATCATTTCACTTACTATTCTATTGGCCCTTTTCAGTGGGTTTCTAGCAAAACAAATATGAGACCTCTAGCTTTTATGCTTTGTCAACCACGTCCTGTTGAACAGTTACACCTATTCCCTGTTTTGGGCTGAAAAGTCATTTTTCGTAGAATTGTTCGTACAAAAATGGCTAATAACCAATTTAAACTTGACAAATTGGGGCCTTTGCAAAAAGATCATGTTAACCATTGTATTACACAATAGCCTAAAATTATTTTTGACCTTACAACACATTTTAGCCAGAGTAACGTACTTAACAGATTAAAATGTTTGCGTAAAGCGTTTATCATTCCCGCCAGAAAAAAAACTTTTCAAATTCTGACTTTCAACAACGCAGTTGTGATATATATGTATATAATCTATTGTATAATGAAATCTTTGCATTGTTTAATAAACTAATCGGACAGCAAACAGTGTTATTTACTTGACATGCAAAGATGAGATTGTCCTAAAACCAGAAAAGAAAACCTTCGTGAATTAATCTATCCATAGAACACGTTTATTTTTTTCCATTAATATCCAAATGACATTAAAAATATCACATCGTAAGAAATTTATTAATCAGAACTTTCTGTTTTGTACTCAGAAAGGTAACGTTTGTAACCATTATTTGAAAACAATTACTGATATTATGTGTTGTTACTGAAAAATATGCCTAAAACTCAGTAGTTTTGTTAAACATATTTCTAAGACGGCACTTTAGACTGGTTAAAACCCACCACATGTAATTTATCAGTGAAATTTCCACGGCGATGCATCCGTTGTTGTGTAACGATGGTATAGTTTGTGTTGGCACTTATCTGTAGTTTTCGAAAAATTGATTTGTTTTGTATGTTTATTCTCCGTCATTCTGATTTATATAAAAACAGAAAGAAAGAAGGTGAAAATATACATTTTGTATGCCTGGGCATGCTTGATGAAAGCTAACTTGTTGACATCTGCATGGAATGGGAGCACGCATATTTTGCTACCTACTAGTATCGTTTGAGTACTTGTTATATGCTTTATGTTACTATTTTAGTTTGGTGTTGTGGGAAGATTGTGGCACGAGTTGAATCAGTTTCTGATCGTTATCCGGTTACACTTCTTTACCTGTAATGACCTTTTCCTATAAAAGCAATATATGAAACCATAGTGTAATTACTTTTGGCAATATAGAATATATTTAAAACGAAGTAACGAATATAACAGTTGAAAAAGAAAAAGTTATTTTACCCCACTGCTGCTAGTGTCAAGTGGCACGTGGCTAAGGTAAAATGCTTCCCTGTACTTCATGTTATGGTCATTTGGAATCATTTGGGCTCTTTATGAATTAGTTTGAAAAATGAAATAGCTGGTGCTAGGTGGCATTGGCAGTGTCGCAACATTACATTCCTTAGTTAAACCGAGGTTGCTGTTATTTTTTGTGATTCATCCCTTGCTTCCAGAGACTCATCCTTCAGAATTTACATTTTATCATTCTTAGAATTTAAGGTGATGGGATACAATTTCAGGTAAGTTATTCTGCTAATTTTACTTTTGCCTCCTTTCTTAATGCGAAAAAAAACTTTTAAAAAGAATTTGCTGCTGTAAAAAAATGTTTCCTTTAAGAGCAGACCATTTTTGGAAAGGTTATAGCTTTATCAGAAGTGAATAGGAAACATCTACAGAAATAAATATTGTTTCTTTCTAACAAATTGCAGTAAAATACTGAGGTGTGTCCTTTCACATTAATACAGAATTATTACAAGGACTTGCCAGAAGATCATGTTGTAGCGAGGAACACAAACGAGAAAGATTATAGCAGACTCAGTTTAACTGATTCCTTTCAAAATCGGATGATATTGCCTAGAGACGCGTATTTGATGATTATGACATATTGTTATTACTTTGAAATAATTATCAAAGTGCATTTTTAACTGAGTCAATGATAACTCACTTACTTTGACTTCTTGGTTTGGTATTTAAAAGGTAACGTACACAACATTCAAATGTAAACGATTTTTCAGATTAGATTTATGATTTTTAATGATATTTTTTATTTTTGATGATATTTTCTGTTTGATATAATGCAATAAGGTGTCCCTAGCACCAGCTTCAGCTTAACTGACTCAAATTGAGCCCAGATGATTCCAGACATAATTTTCAATATGATGAAGTACGAGGAAGCTTTCCACAGTAGCCCAACTTTACTGTAGCTGCAGTAGGAAAAAACTACACATACTTTTTAACCTGTTATGTACGTTACTTTGGTGAAAATGTATGCTACAAGGCAACTTTGGGTTTATACATTGTTTTTATAGAAAAGGTAAATTAGAGTAAAGGGGCAATGAGCAGGAATTAATGTTATCTTCGGAACAACCCTACCACGATACCAAACTGGAAATAGCTGCCTAAAGATATAAGACAAGTAGTAAGACGTTACTAGCAGCTAGCCAGATAAACATGCAGCCCCTTACAAGTTCATGGGTACAAAGTTAGCCTTAAACAAACAAAATTAGGCATAAAGAATTTTCATCAATTTTCTTTCCTTTTCCATATATGCCAGTTATACACCAGAATGAAGGCAAATATACATATGAAGCAAGTTGAGTTTTCGAAGACGAAAGATAAGTGGACAACACAAACTATGACATAGATACACCAGAACTGATGCTCCACCTTGGGGATGTCAATAATGAGTTACATGAGTGGATTTAAACCGGTCGTTCTAAAAACATTTTACTCAAAATAATAAAGGTTACGCATATTTGGCAGTAGCAGTATTTAATCTCCGAGAGTTTTTTTCAAATGTTACAAACGTTACCTTTCTGAATACAAAACTGTAAGTAACTAGAAGTTATTTGATATTTTATGGTTTTGTTTAAACTTTTAAAATTATTTGGGTATTAATGAAAAAAAAAAATCATGTACAGATTAACTCATGAAGGCTTCATTTGAACATCAGGGCAATCTGAGCATTGCATGTCATGTAAATTACACTGTTTTCCGTCTATGTAGGCGACTACTGTGCATAAATTTCATTTTACGATAAACAATAAACATATTTATTACAACTGCGATGTTTCAAAGTCTGAATTTGAAAAGGGTGTTTTCCTGATGTGAATGACAGACGCTTTACGCAAACATTTTGATCTGTTAAGTACGTTACTCTGGCATAAATGTGTTGTAAGGTCAAAAATAGTTTCTGAGCTACTGTGTTATATCATGGTTAACATAATCTTTTTGCAAAAGGCCCCAATTTGTCAAGTTTAAATTGGTTATTAGCTATGTTTTGTGCGAACAATTATACGAAAATGACTTTTCAGCCAAAAACAGGGAATAGGTGTAACTGTTCAACAGGACGTGGTTGACAAATTATAAAAGCTAGAGGTCTCATATTTGTTTTGCTAGAAACCCACTGAAAGGGGCCAATAGAATAGAGAGGAAAAATGATCATTTTGGGCCTTTTTGTAATAGAGTCTTTGTAAAATGCAACAACTTAAGTTCCAATTTTAAATTTTCAAGGGGTACATGATATAGTGTAACGAAAGTAACAATACCAAAGTTCTGAACTTTTTCTGAGCAACCCCATTTATAGCATATTAACTGTTCTTACAGAAAATATTTAGATTTGATACATTTATATAGTTTAAACACATTTCTTATTGACTTCAATAAATATTTTTGATATTCAAAATCTAAAGGGGTAACGTAAATAACTGGTCACTACAGAGTTATGCAAGGTTTGCCAAGGTGGCAAACGCTGAATTTTATAACTAGAGACCCAGACAATTATTTTGATGTATAAAAACAAATGTTACACTCCGTAGACCACCCCCTTGAAAGATAGCCCATCAAGTTTGCTCCACTAAACCACACTATTCCTGGGCAGGCTTAGACCTCCTAAGAGGTTAACCAGTAGTAAGTGCACATACTTTCGCCAGTGACTGACAACTACCCTTGAATCAGCGGAAGGGGAAACGAAAGTAAAAAAACCTGGCCGTGTATCGAACCTGGGACCTATGGCTCTTGAGTCAGACGCGCTACCGACTGCGCCACGCGGCCTGGCTTTGACCTAGGTAAGCAATTGTAACCAAATTTCATATAGAACTTTCAGGGGTTAAGGGAATGAAAATTTGTTAACATGGTCACATGCCATTATGGCCACCATGAACATATATGGTAAAATTCTTTAAAAATCCTCTTCTTCAGAACCAATTGGCCGATGGCCCTGAAACTTTGTATGTAGCATCAGAGGCTTGAGTATTTCCAAGATTGTTCAAATGATGACCTTGGGCTGACCTTGACTTTTTTACGGCAAGTCAAATATGGGGAAATGCTAGTACATATAATTTCATGGAAGGTTTTGAAGATTTAGGCTAAAAATTGATATATGCAGTCATCTTAATGAGTACAAAATCATTTGTGAGTACAAGAGGAAAATGTCATTTTTTGACCTTTGTCCAGGACTCTTGTATTTTGACAATTTCAAACCCTCACCTAAAAAGCCACAGGGCCAGTTGTATACACATTTCATACAGAGCCTCCAGGGGCGGAGGGAACAAAATGTTCAAACGGTTTAGGTCACATGACCAGCATGGCCGTCATAGCCATATATGATAAAAACCTTTAACATCTTTTTCTCCAAGACCATTTGGCCGATGGCCTTGAAACTTGGTATTTAGCATCGGGTAAAAAGGTAAAGGTTTCCCATAGCCTAATAGCCGTAGGGGCAGTGTGGGTTAGAGACCCACTGTATCTTGGGCACAGCTGATGAAAGGCGGAGCCCATCCCTCTCCTTTCGCTGCCTTATCCTTCCCTGATTCGAAACAGATACCCATTTACTGCTGGGTTGACAGAGAGAGTTTTCCAGTCATCGTATGGCGACAGTGAGCCGCGAACTCACGACCGTCCGGTGACTTTCTGCAAAATAACCGAGCCAATCTAACCACTCGACTACGGCGCCTCTCTAGCACCGGGTACTCGAGTACTACCAAGAGTGTTCAGATGATGACCTTGGGTTGACCTTGAACTTACAGCAAGGTCAAATATGGAAAAATGCGAGAACGTAAGATTTCATGGAAAGTTTTGAAGATTTCGGCCCAAGATTGTTCAGACGATGACTTTGGTTGAGCTTGACATTTTTACGACAATGTCAGATTTGCTTTCTGGTGCTTTAATATTGGAAAATGCTTAAATACAAGAGTTTATGGAACTTGTATAAGATTTTGGTGCAAAAGTTGATAAATACAGTCAAATAAAATTAAGCAATGGAGGTCAAGTTCATTGTTTGACATTTAGTTTAAACAATAATGTTTTCCATATGAACATATATAATAATACAACACATGAATTTATTGGGAGTAGGCAGATAGCTTATAGATGCCTTTTCCAAAACGTCGGAATAACACAAATAATTCTGTGTGTATACATTTTAAGCTACTTTTCACACATTTTATAATTCTTGAAGAAAAAGTGGCACCTTTAACCAATTTGACCTTTGTTTGACCTTTAACCAATGTCTCTCATATTTTGACAGTTTCTAACTGTCAGGTTTGTTCAAATTATGGCTCTAGTTTGATGTTTGACCTTTTACTCAGGTGAGCGATTCAGGGCCTCATGTCCCCTAATCTCAAATGACAAAATGAAATATAATCTGCACTATGGATGATGTAGGGGGAGACGTTTACGGCCGCCACACGGCAAAAAAGTATATATGGGATTTATATGTTTGTGTGTGTGTATAGTAACATTTTTTCTGTCACAGATTTCTCAGGAACCACTATAGCTAGGATTTTGGAATTTGGTACACACTTTAGATATGCATCCAGCGAAGACTCAGATCAGCCACTCTGATCAGAGTCTTGGTTTTTCGCTGAAAGGGTAGTCAAGGATCTAAGCTAGCTCCATGCGGAGAATGAAGACTCTGAATCTGATCAGACTGGGCGAATACCCAGGCTGATCTGAGTCTTCTCCTTAGTTACCCTTTCAGCGCACAATCAAGGCTCTGATCAGAGTGGACAGATGCCCAGGCTGATCTGAGTCTTCGCTGGATGCACATACCACTTTGTTGGTTTTGTCATGTCGCAGTTTATTGTGCTCACGAATATCATTTATGTTAATTAAATCATTGCATATACTCGTAGTCATTCATTTTTCGCATAGATTCAAGGTTTTTAAGTCCTTAATCTTTCGTTTTCCGAAGCTCAAAATAATCCGTCATTTTATTCATAGCGGAAAATAATTTTTCCATTTGAAATTCATTCCAAAGATTATCTTTGAAAATAAGCACCCAGCTGCCTTAATTCTCGGTTTATCGGCGACGTGAAATTGGGCCTAAGTGTTCCAAGACAGTCGCCTTAATAGAAAATCATTCGATTATGAGTTCACCGTCACAGTACACGAAACCAGCAAGTACATTACGGTGGTATACATGATGTGTGCACATTGTTACAGTATTGTCTTTGCAATGCTCATGCTCACACTTATAAGTGCCGCCTAGGCCCCTTCATACTCAGATTGCGTTAGCCGAGCTGGATCGGATATACTTTGATCAGATGTATGTTTTCGCGACCTCGGCGAGGACCGAATCCAAATCTAGATTATCTAACCAACTGGTGGCTCGACCTCTTCAAACTAGTAAAACTACAGCTTGGAATTTGAGGAACATCCCCGGGATCCAGTTCTAAAATGCTGAAATATGTCGCAAAGGTAAAGCTCTGTTCATGAATAAGGCAGTCGTCCTAGCTTTTCCCATGGCATTCGTCTACCTTCGTTTTGTCTGCAGCACAAAGCTTTCAAAAAAAAAGTTCCAGCTTTAGTACAAACCGCATCAAAATAAGTGCTATTTTTTTCTTTTTGCTTCCTTGCTTTATTAGTTAGTTCCTCTGTCTGAGAATACAACGTTGAAAGTTTTCAGCAACGTCTCCACAAAGTAAGACAGAGAGAGACAGAGACAAACACGAAGAAAGAGACAGACAGACAGGCAGAAAATGTTGCCATCATGTCAGTCTTTATGTAGGAATTCATTTTTCATCGTTTAAATACCGAATATTCAAAGAACGGACTGAAATGTTAGGTTTGACAGCCCGCGGGAACATAAATTGCCGTTTACATCAAGCACAAAATACGTAATCTCTCGCTCATTTCCGTCAGAGTTTCCGTATGACTCCGTATAATTTTCCGAAGACGCCACCTCATTTAAGGTCTTGAACAGATGCCCCTTTTAAGAGACTCCTTAGTAAAGGTATGCCTTGGACGTTTAATAGCTAAGTTCTTCCTTAACTTAAGGAATTATTGTGAACCTGGGCCTTGGTAAGTAAGAGGATTAAGCAATAATGGGCCCATCACTGACAAGGACTTCCTAAAATGGGAGTAAATACCCATACAAGCGACGTATATTAATACTCTTTACAACACTGGCTGTTCCAAAATATGCACCAACCAAGTGTAAAATTCAAAAGATTAGAAAAGATTTTTACCGTGTAGTTGATCTGACACATTTTTATTTCAAAGTCCAAAAATCTGTACAGTCAAACTTGTCTTAAGGGGTCTCCCAAGGAAAGGGCAAAAAGTGGCTGCTTAAGACAGGTGACCCCTTAGTACCGGTTCATTTACACTGTTTTTTAGTTCAAGGGACCCCGAAAAGGTGGATGCTTACGGCAGGTGATCCCTTAATGGAGATGACCACATAAGCAGGTTCGATTGTATTTCCATGCACGAGTTCGTATGGGTAACAGAAGAAGATACGCAAAGCTTAAAAAAAATCCGTTAAGTTGCAATGAAATTAATCCAAAATTTTGCCCTCCACTTTTCGGCAAACGGCCTATACAAATTTTCATGAAAAAATCTTAAACGGTTTTCGAGATATGGTCGGACACGAAATGTTACCTTTTGAACTTCGACCTCTAAGTGTGAACTTGACCTTTGGCGGACATTGATCAAATATAAGTTCTGAACATTGTCTTGATAAGGCAAAGATTTGACCCAAGTTTCAAAAATCTTTGAAAGGGTTAAGAATATTGAGCGGAAACGAAAAATTAACGGATGGACGGTAGACAGACTGACGGACGGACGGAGGCCACGACATAATACGACCTGTTTTCGACCGACGTATAAAAATACAGTGTACAGCCCCAGTCATTGTCCCTTGGAGTTAGCCTAGACCCTTATCTATCTTTTCAGCGCACAGCGAAACTCTGATCAGACTGGGCGTATACCCAGGCTGATTTGAGTCTTCGCGTGGCGCACATGCCACTTTGTTGGTTTGTTGTGTCGCGGCTCAAATCGACTTTGTTCAACCTTGCGCCAATGTTGCATGCCCACTGGAATCTGGTGATGTGTCAAACATCGCTGACAGGATAACTAAAAGTGAAGACCACTGGAATCTTGCGATATGTCAAATATGGCTGGGAGTATAACTAAAAGTGAACACTACTAGAATCTGGTGATGTGTCAAACATTGCTGGTGCTAAAAATGAAGACCACACTCAGACAGCCTGCTCCAGGTGATGGGAATTTTCTGGTAATCGTTAGGTACCTTTCTCGCGACAGACTTACTATTTTGATTGGTTAAGGATACTATTGCTTAGTTTCCTTGACTTGCAGCTTCTCAGATCAATCTTGCTGGTCTGCTTCCTTAGCTAACGGCTTCATAAATCAATCGATCTTATATATACTGAACAAAAAAAGAAACGTTATATAGATTATTTATGAATTTCAAGCTACAGAACAATATTTCCAAATATTGCTACGTTACTCTCTCACATACCACACGACAGGCAACCTTATGACATAATCCTTTTTTGATTTGCATCAGTTGTTACAGAATTATTCCACTTTGACTGAAAACTCCAAAACAATGTGTAACGCTGAATGCGCATGCGCAAGCGAATAAATTTTTACACTTTCGGATTTGCCTTGTAACTGCCAATAAGAAACCCTATGTACCTTCTGACATTTAACCAACAGTTCAAAGAAATAAGATGTTAAAAATTTTGTGTCTTTGAAATTGTCTCCCTTGCAATTAAAAGTATAGCAAATAATTTACTCTGATTAACCAGTACGTATCAATAAAATTTTCAAGTTTCATTTTAGGATCTTATTCAGACTTCTCTAGACAATGGTTCATGATGAAAAAGTTGACCAAAATGGTTAGTTAACCGTGGTATATCGCCTTGCATTGTCTATGGGAGTTTCAGTGCATTTCATGAAAGTGAGAATCAAGTGTCCTGAAAAGCGATGTTCCAAGCCTTGTGCTTCACTGATCAATATTTTAGAAGCGGCGGATGGACCGTTTTCGAAACAACTAGTGCCTGATCAACGTCTCAGAAATGACTTGTTTACATTGGCTGACAACTTGAGTGAAATACGGATCCTCAAAAAGCACCTCAAAATTGCACATTGCAAATTTGACCCTCCATTTACTCAAACTAATCTGGAGACATTAATCGGGCAGTTTTTGTTGTGATATTCATTTTCTGAACTCCGAATACTTTTTATCAGTTTGACATAAAATAAAATTGGCAAAATCATAATTCAGTTTAAAGAAAACATGTATTGAAAGTACATGTAACGTTTCTTTTTTTGTTCAGTATATATATAATTCAGTAGCTGAGACAGGCTGTTGGTGTTCTACAAAGTATGTCATTGAAAGGTACACTCCCTCGTATTTCATTAAGAAATAACCACAAAAGAATTAAACGGATAAGTTGTATGCAACACAATTAAGAATTGTACAAAAAATCTTCATCCAAAAAGTCTTTGGTACGGAGGCAGAGACGATATATCATTACGAACCCTTCTTGAATATTCATGAACATTTTTTCTCATAAATTGATTGACTCCCACATGGGAATAAAATGGCGTTTTTGCAAGCACGCTTTGCATTTTATGAATAGTGGAGTAAATAACTTAACAATAGCATTAATCTGCAATCCGTGCACGTGAGATCTTTTCAGCCAATAACTGTCCGATGTTGATTAAAGAAAGGGCTTAAAATTATTCATGATATAACTTTTCCCCGATTAACCATGGTTACTGGGCGTATCCAGTATTCGTTTTTGGCGGGAATGACGACCCGCTATTCCCGCGTGTTTATACACTTTCTTAAATCCTCCTATTTCCAGTGACCGGCACAAATTATAAATTTGGTAGATAAAAGTACTTTTACTATAAATCATTTGTTTGTCTTTGATACGATTTTTCGTGAGAAATTTGAAATTTAATAGAAACATATCAGGGCGTATATCTTTAAAGATAAAACATGTACGAGGAGCGATCGAAAAGTTCTAAGCCCCGCCATGTCTTGAAACCTTTAGAGCGAATTCGAGATATTGATTTTAAACAACCATTCTACAGAGCAACAATCGCCAAATTTTGTAAATTTATCTTACATCTCAATTGGATAACACTTCACCTTTTACAGTTACCCCGATGAGTACACTTTATAACTCTTTGACCGACCATAACTTTAGCAGAGTCAAACATTTGCTATTTTTGTTTGCAAATATACGACGTATGTCCTAAGGCATCCCGGTAATGGTGATATATGCAAACATAAAATTATTCCATTTCAGAACAAGAGGGTCAAGAGGCCCTGAATATCTCACCTGAGCAAAAAGGTCAAATGTAAAACTAGGGTCATGATTTGAACAAACCTGATAGTTTGCAACCATTTCAAAATGGTTCTGAAGAAGAAAATTTTTGAATATTTTTCTATGTATTGCTGTGGTTCAAACCCTGGACCCCCTGGGGCTAGGCCATTTTGGACCCTGGGGCCATCATTTGAATAATCTTGGTAAGGACCACTAGGCAATGCTAACAGCTAAATTTCAAGCCTCTGAGCTAAGTGGTTCTGAAGAAGATTTTTTAATATTTTTCTATGTATTTGTATGGTTCAAACCCAGCACCCCCTGGGGCGGAGCCATTTTTTACCCTGGCGCCATCATTTGAAGAAGCTTGGCAAGGAACCACTAGGCAATGCAACATTCCAAATTACAAGCATCTGCACTAAGGGGTTCTGGAGAAGAAGACTTTTAAGTATATTTTAATTTCGAACCCAAGACTCCCCGCCCAAGGGCCATTTTGGATCCCAGGGCCACCATTTATATAAATTTTGTAGGGGCCCACCAGGCAATGTATCATACCAAATTTCAAGCATCTGAGCCAAGTGGTTCTGAAAAAGAAGATTCTTTAATAGCTTTCTATGTATTTCCATGGCTCAAACACAGGACTCCCTGCGGCAGGGCCATTTTGTACCCTAGGGCCATCAACTTGATTAAGGACTACAAGGCAATGCAGCATAGAAATGTTCAAGCATCTGAGCCTAGTGGTTCTAAAGAAGAAGATTTTTGAATATTTTTTATGTAGTTTTATGGTTCAAAGCCAGGACCCCTTGGGGCGGGGCCATTTTAGACCCTGGGTTCATCATTTGAACAAACTTGGTAAAAGCCTACTAGGCAAAGCTACACGCCTAATTTCGAGCATCTGAGCCAAGTGGTTCTGAAGAATAAGATTTTTTAATATTTTTCTATGTATTTTATGGTTCAAACCTAGGACTCCCTGCCGCGGGACCATTTTGGACCCTAGGGCCACCATTTGAACAAACTTGGTAAAGGACTACTAGGCAACGCATCATACCAAATTTCAAGCATCTAAGCCTTATGGCTCTGAAGAAGATTTTTGAATATTTTTCTTTGCATTTCTATGGTTCAAACCTTGGACTCTATGCCAAGGGGCTATTTTGGACCCTGCAGGCGTTTTATTAACCATTAGTCACATTCTTATACTGTAAATTCCAATATGCTCCAGGAAATGACTTCATAAATAAGCATCTTGCTTACTGTCAAATCCTGATACTTTTGAATTTGTATTGTAGTATATGTATGTAATTTATAGTTAATAAAATATCGTTTAAACTAACCATTAGTCCGTTGGTCCGGGACTTGTAATTTTTGGGCAGGACCAGCTGATTACTGTATCAGCTGGTCCTCCAGACCAGCTTATCTTTATGTTTATTGCACAAAGGTTACAATGAAAACCAGCAGAAACGCCGAGAGGACCATTTTAATCATGGCCATGCTGGTCCTTTGGACCAGTTGTGTTCCATGCTGGTCCTTTGGACCAGTTGTGTTTTGGACCGTAACATAAACCTTGCCCTGGGCCACCATTTGAACAAACTTGGCAGAGGCCTATTAGGCACTGCTACATACCAAATTTCAAGCATATGAGCCTTGCAGTTCTTATGAAGAAAGGCTTTCCAGTGTTTTTCTATGGTTCAAGCCTGGGACTCCCTGCCCCGGGGCCATTGTGGACCCTGCGGCCACCATTTGAACAAACTTGGTAGAGGACCACTAGGCAATGTTACATACCAAATTTCAAGCATCTAAGCCAAGCAGTTCTGGAGAAGAAGATTTTAAGTATTTTTTAGTTTCGAACCCAAGACCCCCTGCCCCAGGGGCATTTTGGATCCTGGGTCCCCATTTGAACAAACTTGGTAGAGGACCACTAGACAATGATACATACCAAATTTCAAGTATCTGAGCCGAGCAGTTCTGGAGAAGATATTTATTTTTTTTTTAGTTTCAAACCCAAGACCCCCTGCCCCAGGGCCATTTTGGACCCTGTGGCCACAGTTTGAACACACTTGGTAGAGGTCAACTAGACAGTGCTTCATACCAAATATCAAAGCCCTAGGCCTAGCGGTTTCAGAGAAGATGTCATTTATAGCCAATTGTTGACGACGCACGACGGACACTTGGTGATCACAATAGCTCACCCTGAGCCTATGGCTCAGGTGAGCTAATAAAAAGCAAAATCTTAATTTTCAGAAAGTGTCTATTTTGAGAGTTTCTGCAGACAGTGTTCAATCAGAGTCGCATGCTCTGCGTGCACAGAAACGGATATCTTTGAACTCTTCTTGACAAAAACCGTGTAAGTTGTTAATGTTTATATGTATGTAAACATTGTTTGATTTCGCTCACCATGTTCCTAACAAACACGAAAGTAGGATATGAGCCTGTAAATTTCAGGGTTGCAATATTTAAGGGTTTACGGTAAAGCCACCAGATGCCAAAATATTTTGCATTTCCATCAAACTATTGACAAATCATCATATGTTATGTACTACAACAAAAAACGTTTAAATCAGGTAGAATGTGCAGAATGATTTTTTCAAATTAAGGCAAGACAAATAGAGGTTAAATGTTATTTTAAAAACATGCTACCCCTTTTGTGTTTAGGATACTGATAAAAAGGAAACTTTCGCCAAATATTTTTGAATGTTCCATCGAAAGCTAGTAAATGAAAACTGATTATATTCGTGTTAAGCACGAATGCGCAGATTTACTAGAATTATCTTCGGGTCAGAACTTTTCGATCGCTCCTCGTAATTGATGAAAGGCCTAGAGTCGATAAGGGGTGTTTTTGGCCCCATGTCCAAAATAAGTTTTACGCTGTAAAGTAATTGTATAGTCATTTGGGATTACTATTACAGGCATTGTTTTGTTATATAAGGCATGTTGCCATGGCAACGAGTTTTACAAGAGCATAGGCTATTTCCTTCATTTTTATACGGTTGTCTACAGTTGTGATTTCATGAAACCCTCTTTTGATTTGCTTGAAGTGATTTCAGTTTCATATCACTGTTTTATGGTTAATCGACATTATAAAGTGGCGAACGGTAATTATCGCTCCTTAGTAACACGTGGACATCCTTAGCAACGATCTAAAAAGTTGGTTTAGTTGTTTTTTTCCCTTTCTGTCCTTTTACCCTTATGTTTGTTTAGATTTGGAAAAAAATAAAAATAATTGCAAATATAATACCGTCACGGTTCAGCTGACACAAACAAATCCTTATTTTATTTCAAAATTTTGTCCTTTTTATACGTTGTTTGTGAATAAAAATCTCTGTGACGTCATGTAGGCGAACAAGGTTGATTTCTGACGTCATCGACGCCAAAGGAAACAGACAATGCGTAAGGATGTTCTCATAGAAGCTTAGCTTTGCACGAATCTTGGATCGAGCTTGTCTGACCAAATCTGCCACACAACCGCCCATATCACAGAGAGAAAATTACACTAGCTGGTTCATACTAGTTTGCGAACAATCTATTAAATCTATTATTCAAATGACTCTTTTGAATCATTTTTATTGCTTTTACTTTTACTTTTTAAATGAAACCCCAACTATTCATTCTGTATTTTGCATCCTTAAAGAAACAAATAAGACATTCATCGGTTGCCCTCAGTATATAAGGCTAGCGCACGTTAAAGTCAAATATAAACTGCAAAACTAGTCATAAAACGAGTGGTGTTAATCCCGTGAAAATATATCATCATAAACGACGAAAAGCATGATACTTTTCTTTGCAAAGCCTGTATACACTTGTGTGTGGTGTATATGTGTGTGAATGGGGTGGGGTGAGGGAAGGGAGGAGGGCAGGTGGTCAAAATGTTTGAAACCTGGAAAATCTGTCCTCAAAAAACGATTTAGTTCTGGTTCTTGAAGGGGGGGGGGGGGGTGAATATGTCCTTAAAAACGATTTTCGTCTTGTTCTTCATCGAATACTAAAAACTTTAAGCGGAACAAGGAGCGAGCGGGATCCTCGTCCTGTACATTGTATTTATACTATATATTAAAGTTTATAATAATTGGGCTTGAGTTTTCCAACAGAAAATATTCCGGTAATTTTTTAACACTTTTTATCAGGCAATAGTTTCTATTTTGTGTTAAAGCTTCATCCATAATGACGAAGGGGTGATTGGGTGGTGCAGTGGTGCTGGGTATAACTTCCAGTGCCCGGGCGTCCTACTCATTTGGATAATAGTAGGGAAAGGGCATACTGTGCTTGCAGTAAGTGGGGGTTGTTTGGACATTTTTCTCTTGTCTATCATTTCTCTCTTCTTCCTCCCTCTCTTTGGGAGACGGCATAGACTGAAATACTGTTTCAAAGGGCCGTAAAACAGCCAACCAACCATAATGACGGAAGAGTAATGAAAGCTGGCAGAAATAGAAAAGAATACTAGCGAACTTACACTTTACGTCAGGCCCGAGAGGGGTTAACAAAATCATTTAAAAAATCGTGATTAAAGATAAGAATAATATTAATAGTGCCATCATAATAGAACATTAGCGTTGCAATGACAACCAGTTCTGAAGAAGACACGCGTTAAACTTCAGTTGGTGGTGGTTGGACACGCTAGGATGCCACGAAACGTTCGGTTTTGGGACATTCTACAGGTATTGGCTTAAAGTTCCACTGCTCTATCAGTGGTATAAATACATAAAATATTTTATCGCGAGGTATCGCTGGAAGATTCTCACCACGGATCAGTGATTACCACCGCCTTAATAATACTTGGCTCTAGAAAAAGAGGTTTTCTTACAATACTAGCGGAAGAATAAAGTTTGGGTACAGAATAATCATTTGAAACGATTAGCATTGAAGTTGCTGCAGTACGTATAAGCGAAAATGTGTTCATCTCTCTCTCTATCTCTCTCTCTCTCTCTCTCTCTCTCTCTCTTTCTGGTCGATAGCTCATTGGGATAAGCGCTAGCTTGCTGATCTACCTGTCCCGGGTTCGACTCCCGATGGAGGCTGGAAGCGGCAATCTTTTAAACTGTAAACGGGAATCCATTGCACACCACTGCCTTTCATTATCACGATCCCATAGTCCTGGTATGACGGTGACTGAAATGCTGTTGAAAATGACGTAAATTTGCAAACAAGTCATTCATCAATTCTCTCTCTCTCTCTCTCACTCTCTCTCTCTCTCTCTCTCTCTCTCTCTCTCAACGTGTACAAAATACATGCACGGTTACGACAGAAAGATCAAATGTTTACATCATACACGAGAGGTAAGAAAATGGTTCATGTTAACAATTAAGCATCATAAGCCTCTCTCTGCTCATTCTTTTAAGTGAAATATGTATACTTTTATGTAAATAGTCAATTTATTAAATCATGTTGGAGCCCCGACGGAATAATACTTTTACCAGGGAAAAAATGTATGCAAAAGAAGACAGATGATGATATTAACCATCAGGTCTTGAGCAAGAAGAAAGAACACGAAAGCTAAACATATACATTGAAAGGCTTATAACTAACAATATTGGTCAAAAAAGCGATAAATTTCCCTTGGTTACCATGGCAACAGCATAAAAGCAATAGAAGTGGGTCCATTTTATTTGTTTCAATTCAGGAGCAAGAAGAAACAACATAAAACCTTGAGAAGTAGCCATACTCAAAGATGTTTCATTGATATTTGCTGACCAAGAAACGAGGATTTGTCCTTGGTTAGTGCAAGAGGAATACGCTTTGCTATTTGATTGTTCAATCCTCAGTTCTCAAACAACAAGAAACAAATTAAAACATTCAAAATGGCCGTTTTGGAATGTTTTTCATGTAAATTAAACTGATTGCCTAAACACACGTGGAATGATCATGGTTACCATGACAACGGCACAATTACTGTTACAATGGAAACAAACTTTATTATAGGAGTGACTCACATAAATATAATTACATACTATCTTCCTTCATCGAACTCTCTGAGTTATGTCAAGCTCAAAACGGCTTTTGCCAGCCTTAGATACATTATCCAGATTGCAAGGCGCACGTGGCTGGAGGACATATTTTATTTTTAAAAACACCTCCAACAACAAGAAATTTTTTGTCAAATTTCCTTTTTGGTAACAAAATCGTTTGCTAAAGTGTGAAGTTGTTTGTCGAATGTGGAGGCATTAGAAATTTTGTCTGAATACATTAAAATTGGCTAAAAAGTGCAAAAAAAACGAAAATGTAGCATTTTGGAGCGTTACCATGGCAACGTCATGAACAGAACTTAAAAATAGACACTTGATTTGAAAATAACGTACCATAACATATTCATATAAAAGAATTTTAAGGCCAATATTCAAATTTTATTTTCTATGAAATTTTGAGGCCGAAATTGATGCTTATCGACCCTAGGCCTTTATCTACAGTCCTAGTTCTACAATTGGCTCTCAGAGCCTGTGATGTATGCTGACAGGAAAAGAATTTGCTCCAGCAGAAGGAGCATTTTTTTTCCTGTAAGTGTGCCATTTCAAATTTATGGAAAGGAGTGAATGAGACTGTCCTTCCAGTCCATTCCATAGTATTCAATTCCATGTTTTAAACTATGCCTGATACCATGCTTTGGGACTGCATATGCGGAAGAAAGCGTCTCCAAGAGGTATCAACAATAGCAGAGCTCAAAACCAATATTGAGCCGCGACACGAGAAAACCAACAAAGTGGTTGTGCGGCCAGCGCAGACTCGGATCAGCCTGGGCAATTGTCCTGTATGTTCAGACTCTTCGCTAAGCGCTTAAAGGGTAGCTTAGACCCTTAGCTTCCCTTTAAGTGCTTAGCGAAGAGTCTGAACATACTGGACGGATGCCAAAACTGATCTGAGTTTACGCTGGATGCACGACCATTTTGTTGGTTTTCTCGTGTCGCGGTTAATATCTATACCTTTTCACTTTCATTTTACCGTAGCGCAGTCTAAACTAAAGAGAGACAAGTTGTCAAATGGCCACTCAAAAATCACAGAGTCGCGTCACAGCTCACAGTGTTAGAAAATTGCCAGCCACAAAAAAAAAGTTTACATATAAAGATCACGCGTTCCTTCATCTTTGGCCGTTTTGCACCAGATTTCTTGTACATGTACATGTGAAAACATGAGTGCAAATAGCGGAAATGCATGAAAATAAAAGGTAGCTATAGTGGAGTGGCTAAGTGAGAAAATTTAAGGAAATATTTCACTTGATGATACAAGCATGAAATTTCATCCATATGTTTACTACATCATCCACATTCAAAAATGATCCCGGGCCACCTGAACTTCGACCATTTTAGATGGCCGCCAAGACTCAAAATGGCTGACATATTAAAAGTGTCCATAGTCAAACCAGCGTGGAATCTATAAATAATTATGAAAAGTGGTCCAGTCACAATGTTTTGAGATAAAATGTGGGTTTGATGTGCAAATATCGAGTCATATACGTATCCGGCAAAATAGAGGGGGGAACATGATTTTGAAAAATGACAAATGGCACCACAAAATACGAGTTCCTTTATCGGTGTCACCTTCGAGGAGTACAATATAAGAAAAGATATCAAAGGGGGGTATGTATGTACATTGTATTTTCACCATTACTTAAGCCTATGATAAAGAAAATAAGATGGATAGCATATTCTTAAAACACTAGTTTGAAAAATCATTCTTCACATTCTACATGTTTTAACGGTTCTTGCAAATATGATCATTTGTCAATGGTTTGATTGAAGGGCAATATATTTTAGTATCTTGCGGCTTTACCAAAAACCCTTAAGGGCCCCTTTGCTCTATCAGCATGCAAAATTTCATCATGAAGTACCGCTGCAAGCTTCTCACTCACACTGGTCTGGCATTCAACACAGGTAACGAAGACAACGTACATGAATCTTGCTTGTTCCGCTCATCAGGATAAGTTTGTTTCAGAAGTATAGTCTCACGGACCATCCGATCCCCGGCTCTTGAAATAGGAATCAAAAGTTTTACTGAATTCGTATGCATATTCAAGAAATGCTTGAAAACAATTTTTGGACTACAACGTCTATGCAACGAATCGGTAGAGAAACTTATTCAAGCACTACATCTATACTAGACGGAATTTCTTCAAAAATCTAGTCTGACTAAGAGGTATAACAAACTGCCGGGTCCGTAAGAATAATAGTTCGAAATTAATCTAAGAGATATGCGAAAAAAATCAAGTTTTTAGTACGTTGCCTTCGTTGCCTGTGATGAATGCCAGACCAGTGTGTCACTATAGATCTAGTTTTGTAATGGACCGTGATTAGCCAACTTTAAACAAGTAAAACATCCTTGAGTTTCATATAAAAAGAGTTTGAAAATTGATTTGTGTCATTTAAGTTGAATAAAATGGTAAAAATACAATGAACAGGCGTGAAGTCCCAATCATTATCACGCCTATGTTTAGATAGCATTGATAAATGAGGAACCAGAACAGGAAACTTTATTTTGTGGAGCGATTTCTTATTTTCCAAAAACTTGTTTTCTCTAATTTTTGCCAGTTATATAACTCAGTATATACACATCAACTCACATTTTATCACCATACGTGAAGGTTGAACCGCATTTCACAATGATTTAAATTTAGTCATTTTTCCACTGATAAGACTATGGAGACTTTAAAGATGCAACCCTGAAATTTAGAGATGTGGAAACTGTGAAACATTCGCGAAGAAAGGAGAAGCACTCGATAAGCATATCGCTTTCGTTCTAATCCCATAGCTTGTACTGATATCTTAATTGTTCTTGTATATGTATGTTAACTGAATAAGCTGAATAAATATGTTTAAACCAAATTTAGAGACCCATATCCTATGTATTTATATGTATCTATGTTGTTTGTACATATAAATAAAGTAAATAAATAAAGTTTAAACTAATACATTTGTATTATTTCATTCATATACGCCCACAAAGGTAGTAAGCAACGAGTTCGCCAACAATATTTTGGCTGTTCTAACAAGCATACGACAACCTTCAGTGAAGCTGCTCAGGTTTTGCATTACTGTTAATGGAAAACATTTTACAAAAGCATCCAAAATTTTGGACTTTTCGTATTCTGTTATGTTAAGTTACAAGAATCATTTGGACATTAGAATATTTAATGGAACTTTAATCCTTTTCGAGAAATTAAGCGAAACCCCGTTTGCACTTGGGAGCAAACAGACTATAGAGAGCAACAATCACCAAATTTCGGGACTTTATCATAAATAGCAATGCCTTTTACAGTTACCCCATGGGTGCTATGTGTAACTCTTCGACCGATCATAACTTCTTTAGCAGACTCAGAGACAAACATTTTTCACTTTTTTTTGCAAATGTATATCCTACAGCATCCCGGTAATTGATTTATACTAGATGGGACACATTATTGAAAAATATATAAAAAGTGTAAATTATAAAAATATTCCTCTCTGTTTTGCAGATAATGAAGCCTGGAACTTTATAAGGTAACTTGTGTTCCTTGCTATAGCTTCTGCTTGTCTAGTTTGATTTTCCAGAGATCACTAACATGTATTTTTATACAATTAAATTAAGATAAAGTATTGATTCTTTGGGAAATGCATAGCATTTTGGAATAATTGCTTACGTAAAATAGAATTTGGAATTATCTTTAATTTACTGTTATCTATGGTTGCAAAATTCTTGATTAAATGTTCGAATTCAGCTAGAGGCAGGATTCTTCATTTTATCCAGTAGAGAATCAACTGTTTTACTGAAATAGCTGAGGTATATGTAATTGTCTGAAATGTCTGAAACAGCAGTAATCTATAAATAGCAAATTTGATTGTCATTTAAACACAGTTCTTTGGAAAAAAGAAGAAAACCCTGCCACCTGATCATAAAATTAAAGCATAGCAGTGATCTCTGGAGAGTTAATTGTAGCTGCCTCACTCTAGTTGCTTATTTCAAGCACTTATCTTTTTGTATATTGCACAATCTATGCACATTATGTGTAGTCTACTTGTTTGTCATATTTGTGTTCGAGCCTTCAAAACTCATTGTTCTATGTGACTTGTTCCTTAATTTCATTTATTTGTAGATTCCTGTACCTGGCAGTTTGCATGTGGTAGCAATCTATTATGTATATCATTTATTGTATTGTGTCTTCAAGTTACTCATCATATTTGTATATTTATCTATATAGGTGGCAGGTCTTCCCACTAAGAAATATAGTTATATTGTGTGAATTGGTATTCACTGCTATTCATGTACATGTCATTTGTCATTGTTTATGTTCTGTTCAAGTAAGTGTCTGTTTATACATCTTATTTCATATTATTTCATTTTGTTGCACTTGGAATTCATGCACCTGCACTGATCACACTGCTTCTGACTGCACTGTTCTCTTTGGATGTTCTGCGTCCACACTGTTCATATTGCCTCTGAATTTAGAACTTTTCTTCATACATATTCAATATTAAGGTAAAAATAAGGCATTTTTTTTAAAGAAACAAATTTTTAAATATTAAGCATTTAAATAAGGGCAAAATAAGCTTTATATTATCATTAAGACTTCATCTTAAGAGATATTTGCGTATAATTGTTAATAGAAAACATATTAGGGTTTAAATTTTAAGCATAAGGGACATTTCACATAAAATTATCACTGGGATGGATTCTTCAAAGACAGGGAAGAGTGTTGTGAGTCTCCCTACAGTGGACGTTGTTCCTGCAACAATAGATCTTCTACGTCAGCCCGAGGCCCATGCATATTCATATGACCTCTCTGAGAAGTGCTCACTCGACCTTTTGAGATGTCCCGTGGACAGCATTGAGTTCTTTCTCTTCCTCCTACCAGACTTCAAACAGAACAGACGTGTTCCGCAGACGTCCAAGGAGGTAGATATTTTGATATTTTGATATTTTAAATTATAACAATACATTAAAATTGTACATATGTCAAGTTTGTGAAAATTTGAGCTATCTATGCAATATATATTACATCATATATAATTATTGATATTTGATATGTATATGTTTTTATACATTGTCAGTTATTGCAGTGCTTTTCTTGAGCCTTAAGAGATTTTTTTCTTTTAATTCTAGATTGTCATCCCCGCCTTTTTGGAAGTTTAACAAACGTTCCCATCTACATATACATATATCTACAAGACTGTGAAATAAAATCCGAAAATATACTCTCAACCTGACATTCAGGAATATTTATATACATATATATATAATATATATATAAACTTTCACCAATTTTCTCTGACTTTCACAATTAGAAATAAACTACACACTTTTTATCTGAATATTGGCTGTGTTACTTATTTGACCCTTATGGAGGATATAAAGTGACTTAAAAATTCTTTGATGGAAAATCGTTCCTCACATGGGATAAGAATTGAAAATGAGCAATTCAAAAATTTCCACCTCTCACCAATTTTGAGAAATTATTGGCAATGCCGTTTGCATTTTGGAGCAAACGGACTTTAGATGAATGAAGGATGACTTGTGATTTTACGTCCTTTTCAACAGTATTTCAGTTATATCAGGACGATGGGAGGATGATAATGAAAGATTGTGTGCAATGGAACCCCGTTTACGGTAGGAAAGATTCTCGCCTCAAGCGGGATTCGAACCCGGTCCGATAGATCAGTAGGCCAGCGCTTAACCCACTGAGATACCGGAGCTCCTACGGACTTTAGAATGGCTGTTAAAAATCATCAACTCGAATCCACTCTAAAGTTTTCAAAACATGGTGGGGCTAAAAACTTTTCAATCACTTTCGTGTGTATATGCATGCATGTATGTGTCGCTAGCGGCACAAACGTGTTCACACTCCTGCTTTTCAACTTTTGCATGTGCATTGAACTATCTACAGGCATTTGAAGACATGATTAACCTGAAGCTAATAGAAATAAATGCATGTATGCAGATACAGCAGGAAACGGAAAAGATTATTTAGTATGAGCCGCGACACGAAAAAACCAACAAAGGGACATGTGCGCCCAGTGCAGACTCGGGTCAGCTTGGCATCCACCATCTGATCAGAGTCTTTGCAATGCGCTTAAAGGGGTAGCTAGGGTTCTAAGCTACCTCCGTGCGGACAGCGAAGACTCTGATCAGACTGGGCGGATGCCTAGGCAGATCCGAGTATGCGCTGGGCGCACAACCACTTTGTTGGTTTTGTCTTGTCGCGGCTCAATTACGGCATAGAAATGTGATTTTAATCCACTGTGAAACATTCGCGCTGACTTTGACCAGCATTCGTGCAGTCTGACAAAGAGCTGCGCAATTAGCTGTTGTTATAAAATGTCCCAACTATCACAACTAAGTGTTTTTCATGATTTGATGTGCATAATATGATCAGAGAAATTCAGCGGTTGTATAAACATTAAGGCACATTTGAAGTGATTGGTACTTATCCGTAGTATTTAAGGAACTCCCAGGGAACTTTAGCTAGATTGTCATTTCTCTCAACATGAAGCTGGTGATCTTTCTAACGATTTGCATGCTAATTACCGACAGCGTATTTGGAGGAGGCCCCTATGACAGTGAGATCATGTTTTTATTACTATGATAAAACAATAATAGTCATTTAAAATATTTTTTCTTAAAGTATCAGGGTGGGGGACCACGTGTGAAACATTTTAGTAAGTTTTATAAATATTACTAATTTTCATTTAGTTTACATGGGTATGAGATATTTTGTTGTAAACACTGTATTTATTAGAGAGTTAAGTAAACTACTTGCTAATTTGTAAAGCCTCAAGCTGCGTTTACACGAGCAAAGTTTCTGTGACAAAGACGGTTTGCCACAGAAAAATGTGCTCGTGTGAATGCCAAAATATGACAATATTTCTGTGACAAATATATATGGTAAAGTTACTTCGATAAATTAAATTTGTCCGAGTAAACGGAGAACTTTGCTAAAGATTATGTAACACAGAACTTTGCTATAAGCTTGGAAAATGTGACAAAGGTTTTGTTTCATTGCTGCATTGGTCAACAAAGTTTATGTATCAAAGAAACTGTGCCAATGTTAGCCGTTTACACGGATAAAGTTCCCAGGTAATTTTGACGAATAATATTTGATCGTGTGGACACTGCAGCAAATATTTCATTGCCAAAGTTTATTTGACAAAGATTCTATGTCACATTTTCTTTAACAAATAATTTGCTCCGTGTAAACGTAAGATGTTTGGCATACTTTCTTTGTTAAAGTGTCTGTGACATAGAAACTTTGCTCGTGTAAACGCGGCTTAAGGGGTTATACAGGTGCTTTACATTAAGGGCGCGTTTACACGACCTAAGTTTCTATGACAAAGTAGGTTTGTCACAGAAAAATTTGCTCGTGTAAATGCCAAAATATGACAGTGTTGCTTTGACAAATATATATGGTAAAGTTACTTCGATAAATTAAATTTGTCCGTGTAAACGGAGAACTTTGCTAAAGATTGTGTAACAAAGAACATTGCTACAAGCGAGGAAAATGTGACAAAGACTTTGTTTCATCGCTGCAGGTAACTTTGACGAATAATATTTGGTCGTGTGAACACTGCAGCAAATATTTCATTGCCAAAGTTTATGGGACAAAGATTCTATGGCACATTTTCTTTAACAAATAATTTGCTCCGTGTAAACGCAAAATGTTTGTCATACTTTCTTTGTTAAAGTTTCTGTGACATAGAAACTTTGCTCGTGTAAACGCGCCCTAATTTATACCTATGCAATTTTTTCATAAGTCTTAGCATACCCAAAAGTGCATTCTAGATTCGGCTGAAAGTCTATGTTGTCAAAAAATCTTACACTTATCGTGGGAATGAATAAAGAGACACTGCATAGGATTCCAGAAAAGTTCGCTATATTGAATATCGCGAAGAAGACATTTTGCAACCTATTAAAGTTATCTTATTTATATTGACAAGTGCTGAAACGCTTCCGCGGAGTTTATGTCGTTTTCATGATGTACAGGAATATGGTAAAGAAAAGCCGAGATCGACATTTCAACAACAGATATTTTAACATGTTACATATAATAAATATTCGCATACATTTCTTTTCTGCAACCAAATATTTAACCTTAAAAAGAGCAAGGCGGGACCGTCTTCCAGAAAATAAGCATAGGTCCAGTGCTAGAAACAGCTTAGCCTGCTTTAGAAATTTAATAAACAGAATATCTCTTTTTTCTCATCTGCAACCTATTTTGCAAACATACTTTTCATAGTATTTCGTACGCGGTTAGTGACTGATAATTGGAAATTTAACGTCACGGAAGAGAGGGGTGGGGTAATTTACTCAAGTTTTGCTTTGAAAAAGTTTAAATTTCGATTTGTTTGCTTTTTTCATCTCCCGTCTTAATCATTTAACAAAATTGAACATGTGATTTCATTTATCCTTTTTTGTTTCTGCGAAAATGTGTGGACAAATGCTTTCTAGTAGGTACACTGCTTGGATAAAAGATAGGAAAAAATAGACATTTTATATATTTCTATGCAAGGTTCTACATTTCTAAAAACTCATTTTTGTGCTTTTCTAAAATATTAACAGGAAGAAAAATTATAAATTTAGGAAAGAATAAAAGCCAGCACCTCTGTTTTACAGCCTGTAATACAACAAATAGGGATGTAGTAAGACGTATGAAACACTGGCATAGGTATACTGTGTGCACCCCTCTTTTCTGTCCTGCCTTCCAGTTGTCAGTGTAAAATTACCGTAAAGAGCATTCTTTCAATAGCTCACAAATTGGAGAAAACAGGCATTCTATTTATTAAATGTCTAAAGCAAGCCTAGCGGTTTTAACATCAGGAGCTTTACTATTTGGCTCCGAAGAAGGTCTCCTCAGGCTCTTTTTAAGAGTAAATATTTTTATGCAGGCAGATTTTTTTCCGGGGTCTCATTCAGTATAACATGTTTAAATATTTGTTATTGAAATGTCGATCTCAGTTTTTCATTATCGTATTCATGTACTCCGCAAAATCGACTTCAACTACGTGGAAGCATTACAGCACTTGTCAATATGGTTAAGATAACTTTAATAGGTTGCAAAATCGCTTCTCAGCAACATATCTATACAACGAAGTATTCTGGAACCCTAAGCAGGGTCCCTTTATTTATTCCCACGGTAAGTGTAAGATTAACAAAGACTTTCAGCCGAATATAGAATGCACTTTGGGGTATGCTAAGACTTATGAAAAAATTGCATAGGTATAATATTAATGCAAAGCACCTGTATATAGGAGAAAATGCTAGTTTGATTAAGTGAAGAAGTGAGATAGTAATATATGCAAAACTAATCGCTAATTTATTTCGTGTTTTGTATCTGCATTTCTTTCAGTCCTAATGCTTCGTGTTTAGAATCAAATATTCTGACTGCAAGTCATATAAGGAGTCAGGCAATTCAATTTGAATATTTTGTTCACTGTACTATCTACACAGTGGAGTCAAGTCAAAATTTATTCAGTATCAAAGAATCATGACTGAAGACATGCGTGACAAACACAAACATGGAACTATCGATACACATGTTAGATATATAATGAAACAAACAAATTTAACAGTGGGTCTGTGTTAAGACTCAAATTCATCTTGATTATTTCCTTGAGGACTGGCGGATCTGCAAGCATAGTTCAATAAAGTACATCAATAGCATTAACACTTCAGTGTCATTTTGGAGACATTAGGAATAAGGACTTTCTTGGTTTGTAAATGATTCATAAGGCACAATAACTGCATTTAGTTTTGTAAAAAAATCATTTCTTTCGGCTTGGTAGGTTAACAAGTCATTAAAAGGTGAAATACATCCTCCACACAGCTTCTTTCATTACAAACTTTCCATTATCTCAGATCAATTACCTTCTTTTTGTATGAACCGCCCTCTATCCCTAGTTGATGGGTTGAAATCCAAAATTTGCCTGATTAAAAATTAAGTGTTGTTTGTCTATCTTCACACAAATGAGCCGCGACACGAGAAAACCAACAAAGTGGTTGTGCGCCGAGCGCAGACCTAGATCAGCCTGGGCATCCGCCCAGTCTGATCAGAGTCTTCGCTAAGCGCTTAAAGGGTAGCTAAGGGTCTAGGCTACCTCCATGCGGACAGCGAAGACTCGGATCAGGCTGGGCGGATGCCCAGGCTGATCTGAGTCTGCGCTGGGCGCACAACCACATTGTTGGTTTTCTCACGTCGCGGCTCAAATAGTTTTCCATCTTGTAGTTGTGTTTTCAATGTCTTAAAACTTCTAAGTGTATCTAAATTTCTGCTTTTAACAGTGATTCTTCCAGTTATTGCTTCTTTGAAGAATAAGTTGTATATTTCTATTAATTTTCTTTCCACAGCATTAATTTTCCGTTATTATGCCAAGCATGGTCAAACCCAATATCGTGTATTTAGTTTGGTCTCCAAAACTTGATTTATTTCATTCCGTTACCAACCTGATACTGAATATACATTAGGATTATCTCCTTCCCTTGCTTTGTCCGCAATCAGCTTAATATTTAAAGCGTTCAAGTGATCATGAATATAACACGTGTCTAAATCTCGTGACTCAATATCATTACCCATTCTACTTCAGTTTTCTCTCCGGCGCCGAAAAGCCCGCATCGAAAATAGTTTCTCGGTAGAAGATATTCCTTTCGTTTGTTTGCTTTGGAATATTGTGTTGGAATATTTTGCTCATACTTTCTGGTGTCCAGGTAAACATTATGGCTGAAGATGCTTTTAGGTGATAGAGACGCTGAAACGAGCGTGTTGGACTTGGAGAATCCAGCTATTTTTGCTTCGGGGGTTTCCTCGCCTCGTTTAGAAACTGAGTCAACCAATATGGCGCCGCCCAAACAAACACGACGTCGTTCGTCGAAGACCTGCAAAAAGGCTGAACTGAGCTCGTTAGAGGATAAATTGGAATAGAAAATGCGTCTCAGTATTGAAACTAGGTTTCATAGTTTCGAAGAGAAGATTTTGGGCATTTTGACGAAGAATACTCAGCCTACATGTACGGTGACATGCAAAACTTCGGATGGGTGCAATTCACCTGAGCTTTCACGTACAGTTTCTGTGCCAACTGATTGCACTATGGTCGCGAGTTCAAGGGCAAATATTATTCCACTTGAGAATTCACTCAATGACGAGTTACCAGGACTGTCAAGAGTGCAAAATAAAGAAGATGACATTTTACCACTGCAACCA
The DNA here is from genome assembly GCA_963989385.1 of Ctena decussata. Lineage (NCBI taxonomy): Eukaryota > Metazoa > Mollusca > Bivalvia > Lucinida > Lucinidae > Ctena > Ctena decussata. The sequence goes on along the minus strand of OZ022511.1, from coordinate 2,208,687 downwards.
GGACAAAGAGAAAAACGCTGTTTGGAATTGGAATCTGAATCAGAACACTCTCATCATTCTCCGTCAGAATGTAGCGTTATGTTAGATAACACAGACTCTAAATTTTCAAAATGCAAGTCTGGTGAGATATCAGAGAATACTCAAAATGTGTTGTCAGACATTTTTGGAGAAGATGCTGGTACAGGGAAATCCAGTAACTCAAGTGGTATAATGTTGGATAAAAGTCAGCCTGACACTTTATCACAGTGTTGGAGAACTGAACAGCCAGACAAGATTACAGCTTATAAAGAGAATTACAAGTCAAATTTTCCTTTGCAGGAGAAAACAGAAGAATTTCTGACAATACCTTCTCTTGACGATATTGTTGAAACGTTTTTGATAAAACGTTTTTCAACGAAAGCATGTTTTAAACGAGCAAGAACGTTATATACACAGCATTTGAAAGAGATAGAAAAGCTAGCCTATCAAGGCCAAGTGGCAGCAAAATTAGGCATTGCAGTCAATCTTTATATGCAGCAAGCATTAAGAGTGTTATTGGAAGAATTAAAGACTGCTAAACCAAATATTGATTTAGCCACTCAAACAGTCAGAGATATTTTTGCAATGAGCACAAAAACACTAAATCAGTTGGGTAGAACAGGTGCTTTTGACCATATAATTCGTCGCAAGGCCACAATTGTTGATATGGGGTTAGAAAATGTGAAGGACTTGTGTAAACAAGCTGATTTATTACCATTGACCAGTGATGGTGTCTTGGGGACAGCGTTTGAAACAAAATTGAAAGATCGTCAAGAAAAGAATAAGGAAACGAAACATTTAATACCAGAGTTAGACTCAAGACAGTATCAACAGTCTCTGAAACGTAAATCTTCTTCTGGTACTCAGTATGGAGAAAAACAGAGACGCTATAATGATGCTTCAAGAAATTTCAATTCACGATTATACTCGACTGACTACAGGTCACCTTTGAGACAACTTTACAGTAACAACAACTACAGAAACAACTACTCATACAGAAATTCTGCACAGCAGAAGAAGTTTGGGGTAAGTTCCTTTCGCAACAAAAGTAAAGAATGACTCGAAATGTTCAGGTCGGAGATTCCTACGGGAGGTCGACTGAAGTATTTTGTAGATCAATGGGAAACAATTACAAACGACCAGTAGGTTCTGTCAGTTATAAAACAGGGCTACAAACTAGAATTTCAACAAATCCCACCAAGTACAGGCATACGTCAAACTCATGCAAATGCAAAACATATTCATATTTTGATGCAAGAGGTAAAAAAGTTATTGCAAAAAAGAGCAACAGAACCTGTATCGCCTGCGGAAATTCACAACGGTTTTTACAGTTCATTTTTCCTGGTACCAAAAAAGACAGGAGATTTAAGACCAGTGATAAAGCTTCGACCTCTGAACAAATATCTCCGAACTCAACATTTCAAAATGGACTCTCTTATCAAGGTCATAAATCTTGCCAAGAAAGGAGATTGGGCAATTTCGATAGACTTGACCGATGCATATCTTCATGTGCCCCTGTTTCCGGATCACAGGCAGTACCTTCGATTTTGCATTCAAGGGAGAGCATACCAGTTTACAGCGCTCCCTTTTGGTCCCAAGGTGAGTCCTCGGGTCTTTACCAGGATAGTATCAGTGGTAGCAGGATATCTCAGAATGCAAAATCTAAGGTTAGCAGTATAGCTGGACGGTTGGTTCCTTTTGAACATAATAAAAACCTGTTAATACAAGACAAGAAAATAGCTTTAGATCTTCTTACTCGGCTAGGTTTTCTGATAAATATAGAAAAATCAGAATTACAGCCAACACAACAAATAGTGAACATAGGAGGACTATTCGATTTGAGAAAGGGTATTGTCATGCCACCTCCAGAGAGAATTCAGAAAATTCATTTAATAGTCAAAAAAAGTCATGGAAAATCCAGCATTAGCCATAGACTATCTTCAAATGTTGGGTCTTATGGCATTTTGCATAGAAATCATTCCATTTGCCCGGTTACATATGCGACCAATACAATTACATCTATTACATTGGTGGAAACCAGCTTCAAGAGACTTGGAAGCATTAATTCCAAGTTCTCGTCACATCAAAACACATTTGGAATGGTGGTTACAAACAGCAAATTTGCAAAAGGGCAGATCACTGCAACCAGCACAAACCAGTCTTACAATTTCTACAGACGCCTTATCCCAAGCGATGGGAGAAGTGTTAGACAAGAGATATGTTCAAGGCAAATGGACAGAACAACAAAAAGAATGGCCCATAAATTGTCTGGAGTTGCAGGCTGTACTCTTGACCTTAGAGAATTTTCTTCCTCATCTCAGAAATCGCAATGTTCTGATCAGATCAGACAACACTACAGTAGTGCAATACATAAACAAACAAGGGGGTACTAGGTCGCCTCAACTTTGTTTAATAGCATGGAAAATTTGGGCTCTAGCAATAGAGAACCAGATGTTTTTGAAAGCTGCTCACATAGCAGGCAAAAAGAATTTATTGCCAGACCAATTGAGCAGGGTGATTATACGCCCAACAGAATGGACATTGAACGATACTGTCCTGCATCAAATGTTTCAAATTTGGGGGAAAAAGCTGTAGATGCTTTGACAATATCATGGAACAGAATGTTGGGTTATGCATTCCCTCCGATATGTCTCATTCCAAAAGTTTTGGAACACATGAAACAATTCCAGTGCAAAATTATTCTCATTGCGCCACAGTAGCCCAGACGTCACTGGTACACTCAAATACTTCAGTTGTGCATTGCGCAACCAATAAGGCTTCCGTGTGTACCAAATCTGCTAAGACAACCCTAAACAGCAATCTTCTATCCAAATCCAGGAGTGTTCAATCTAAATGCATAGCTTCTGTCGACAGACAGTTCCGAACACAGGGCTTTTCTAAGAAAGTTAGAAAAAATTGCTCTCAGCATCATGGAGATCTGGTACACACAGAGATTATGGTTGCAAATTCAGAAAGTTTAATAGCTGGTGTGAACAAAGGCAAATTGATACGTATTCAGCTACTTTAGTTCAGTGTGCAGAATTTTTAGCTGATCTATACAATAGTGATTTACAGTATAGAACAATAGCAGGATACAGATCAATGCCGTCTGCAGTTCTACCACCAGTAAATAATATACCAGTGGGACAACACCCAAATATAATCAGGTTGCTTAAAGGAATATTCAATTCTAGACCACCGGTGGTTAAATTAATCCCAATATGGGATTTACATAAGGTCCTTAAGTTCATTAGCAAACCTCCTTTTGAACCATTGACTATGCCACCTTTGAAATATTTAACATGGAAAGCTGTTTTCCTTGCAGCAATCACGACGTTCCGGAGATCAAGTGACTTACAAGCGCTAAGACTGGGCACAGGGAACGTTTCAATTCAGAGCAGGGGTGTGACATTTATAAGACAGGGTTTATCAAAGTCAGACAGACCAAATCATATTAATGCTAAAATATTTGTACCAGTTTTTACGGAAGACAAGAAATTGGACCCAACACGGGTTTTGAAGTTTTATTTAAAAAAGACAAAGGAATTTAGAAAAGGTGAAAATTCAGGTCTCTTTTTCTATCAGTGAATAAACCTCACAGTCCATTTACTAGTCAAACCATTTCAAAATGGTTAGTGAAAATCATCAAATTAGCATATGCAGATGTAGATATGAAAGTCAAAGGACATTCAACAAGAGCCATTGGACCATCCTGGGCTTTATACAATGGAGCTTCAATGAAAAACATTCTTGAAGCTGCAGATTGGTCGAAAGAAAGTACTTTCGTGAAGTTTTATCTCAGAGATGTAAATATTACACCATTAAATTAAAAAAAAACTGTATACATTTTCTGTACATACATGTACATACAGGAAAATTATAACAGACTTGGTTTCTGTACAATAAATAAAAAATGGGAACAGTATATAATAAATAATTTTATGTATAACAAGAATTACATTGAAAATTGTAGTTTTCTCCACGGCGGATTGCTATATAGCTCTACTGAAAATAACTTGTTTTGTGGGGAAAATATGTGTTTATACTGTATGCTTGGAGGAGGTATAACATATAGGCAGATATATAACTACTAAGATGTATCATTATGAAGATTTGAAGAAAAAGTTAAAAAAAAAGTTTATGTAATAGAAATAAATAATGGATACATGTACATATGTAAATATTCACATTGAACTTATCATCACACATCATTAAGAAGATGGAATCGAAGAAGTACTGTAAGAAGCAAAAAGATACAGTCCACAGCATAGGATACAGGTGAATGTATCATAGCTTAGAAATCTATCCTAATGTATATTCAGTATCAGGTTGGTAACCGAATGAATTAAAATTGATAAATTTGTTATCAAGTTATAATTTTATGAAAGAAGTTACCAACCTGATACTAACGACCCACCCTCCTACACCTCAGTATCTTTTTTTTCTGGGGCCTTTTCGGCGCCGGAAGGAAATTGAAGTAGAGTGGGTAATGATATTGAGTCACGTGATTTAGTCACGTGCTATATTCATGATCACTTAGACGCTTTAGATATTAAGCGGATTGCGGACAAAGCAAGGGGAAGTAATCCTAATGTATGTTCAGTATCAGGTTGGTAACTTCTTTCATAAAATTATAACTTGATAACAAATTTATCAATTTTGTATCATCTCCATTTAGTAGGCTTTGAAAAATGAATTTATCATGTGCTTTGGGGTTTTCCTCATCATTTATATCCCGCCAATTAATGAAAGCAATGAAACAGATATTACTATTGGATATTTTCCAACTTCACTTTTACAAGCAAGGTTTGATGAATATTTGTTTGCGCCAAGTAGAAACAAACAGAATTTTGTGTTAATTCTTTCAGAAGAAAAATTTTCATATGACTCGCCATGGTTATGGTTATTTTCCTTTGATGCTTATTTTACAATATTCAGGCTGTGTGGATTCAAAATCTCTGTCCAATATAATATAATAATTTTGGTTTGATACATGTATCAAATAGTCTGCACTGTAGAGTCTAGACAATGAATGATAACTGGATTTTTTATTCTGGTCATAAAGAGAACTCTTAGAGCTCTATTTCTTAATTCTGATATTTCTTTAGTGACATATCCAGGAGCCTTAGTTTTTATCTCTAGATACTTGAATTCTTGGACGATTTCTAATGCTTCACTTTCAAATACAACCTGGTGATTTTTATTAACCTGCCACTTTTGTTGAATAGAAAAACTTTGTTTACAATAATTCACCTAAGAGTACATATTTTCCAGGATTCTAAGTATTATACCACGAATGCCGATATATTCTCATTTCTTGAATAGCGCATCTCTACAAACTGTATCAAAAGTAAAAAGTATGCAAAGACCAGGAACTGAAACAATCAAAATCCAAATCCAGCCCTCAAACCATAGTTGGAAACAACTAAGATTACAAATAATCAAGATACAGAGAACATATGGCCAACCGAGTAAGCAGCTTGTTCCCAAAAGGTGGCCACTCAGCAACCCAAACCGAACCAAAAATAATAAGAACATACATAAGGTAAAACATCACAGAAACTCTGACACCAAAAACAGGCAACAGAGAACCACAACAGAACTACCGCCTTGGAACGGTCAGTAATGAATTACTGGGGGGCTTAAATCGATTTTACAGGCCCAACCTCACCCTCAGTTTCTGAAGTGGTACAAAACATTTAGTTGGTTGTTCGGTTCGCATGATAACCCTCTAACTCGTCAATGAATAATCACGGTAAACACATAAATCAAATTTCAACACCATGAAGAAGCAAAGACGAGGACTCAACAGATACAACGGGCCGTCTGACAGGTGGAGATCCCTATCCTGCCAAACAACCCCACTGGAAATCTGAAGCAAAAGAAGGTCACCAGTTGAGCCCCGGTGGACCAAGCAACAGACAAAAAGGCTCCGGTCCCAACCAACTACAATATATAGCTTTAGGTCGGGGCCATCATAGAGTCTGACGACCGATCCCCCGGTGTGCAACTAAAGAGTGCAGCAAAGTTATCAACCGTGATTGGGTTAATCACTAAGCATGCAGTCTGTCGCATAACATTTAAATTATAGCCAATACGTTTGTGACGTATTATTATTTTTCGGAATTGATCAGAAAAATCAGTCCTACCCTTAATCTTTTTGAATTTGTATACTAAGTCACCATAAAATTCTGGTTCCGATAGGCCTTGGTGTAAAAGAAATTTTAATCCGACATCAAATTTTGAAACCAATTCATGGTGTCTGCGATAGAATTTAGAAAAAGCCTTTCTAAGCTAATGATACCGATAGCCCTGTTGAAGAAGTTTAGCAGTTAAACATTTATTACGAGCATTAAAGTCATCTACATGACTACACACTCTAGCAAATCTTATAAGTTGAGAAATATACACTCCATAAGAGGGACGACGTGGAACGTCACCGTCCAAAAATGGAAAATTAACTGTATCAAAGTCAAAGTCATCACGTTTATCATAAATTTTAGAAGATACAAAACCGTTAGAAATAGATAGATGTAAATCCAAAAAGGGGGCCTCGGTATCTGCAGTATTAGCTTTATTCAATTTAAGTTCAGGTGGGTAAATTTGGTTAACCATGCTTTCAAAGCTTTCATAATCGACAAAGCATGTTAAGAGATGTGAACTTTTTTTAACAGTTTCTCAATTATTAATTTTAATGTTAAAATATGGTCAGACGTTCTGTACTGTTTCCTAAAACCTGTTTGATTTTCATTCTCGCTCCTGTTGTGCAAAAATATTAGAGAACAATTTGCTAAGACAACTTGAGATTACTAAACTCCTGCCATTTCTGGGGTCTGTATCATTTCCATAGTTTGGTTCTCTGCTTCTTTGACGAATATCTAATTCTTGGCCTCAGTTGCAGACTCTGCAAACGTGGGGCCTGATCTGAGATCTAAACTGTTTGCTGCCTAGACATCATTTCTACAAGAGTTATTTAGACCAATATTGTCAAAATAATATTGATTTTGGATGTTGACGACAATTTCAGCAGACGACAAAAAATACCTCGAATGCAATGGGTTAATACAATATTTACTTCCGACCTTTGACATATTAATTGAGGTATCCCTCCCACTTAGTTCTCATAGATCTTCAAAACAGGTAGAGCATGCAAACCCATCTCTTGCGTAGGAAAAGCCAATACATGGACATATGGTCATACATGTATGTAAATCGGATTGCACCAGGAAAACGGCCTTAGTCTTTAGTGTTTCTATGGTTGCAGCATTAGCATTTTAGGACCAACAAATGGAGCATTTTATGTAAGTGGGTCATTGCTGCAGAGGCGTTCATTTAAAACGGATAATTTCGCAATAAGGTGTCATATGTAGTGTTTATTTCCACGTTTATTATTATGTTTTAAACTGAAACTGTACTTCCTATATACGTACCGAAAGCAGAATTTTAAGGTCTTTGGTATTAAATGTAGTCGAATTGACAGCTATAAAAACGAAAATATAAAAAGAACCAGTCAGGAAAAACAAATTTGACTAGTTATTTGTGATGACAAGTTAAAGATTACGAGAAAGGATGAAAAGTGGTGCCAAAAAGATTTCAACCAACTTTTTATCACCCAACCTGTCAGTCGAAACGCTTTTTATAATGCTTAGTGTTCAGACGCTTTTTTCCACTGGTAGGAATACGGAAACATCAAATGACTATTTGCAAAAGCTCGACTCATACTTTCAAAGTGATGATAATTGCATCCGAGGTATACCAGGTGTTTGGATTTATGTCCACATTAGTTGATTTCATATCCCTCAATCGCAGACTTCGCTCTGTTTGATTTGGATGACATAAACTACACAAGAGGAATGACATTGAAAAGGCCATTTATTAACTAAATGACGGAATAATCATATTCTGTTTAGACCAAACTTTAAACAGTATAAATCTACTTATGAACTACACATTGTTCATAAAATGATAGGAAGTTATTTAGTTGCAATGTCATACCATTGCAGAAATCATCCTAAAACATCAAAGATGGGTGACTACGTAAGCGCCACAAATTGCTGAAAGCAATATGATCTGGTCCCCTGTATTACACGTGTAATACTGGGACTCTTATATAGTTTTTGACTGCAGAACTAGACCATCGTCCTAGACGCGAGATATTGTCATCAGATAAACCTTGAGATGCCAGTGAAGTGGCCCGACCTATACGAAAACTATGGCTTTAATACAATTTTGTATTACAACCAGCCCAAATTAAAGATAACTGCAACTGTTGGATAAAGAAAGCTCTCGATACAGGTGAGCTGTCCATAAAGGAAAACAGAGGGCCACTTGATGGTGATCTGAGTCTAAAATATTGCCACAAAGCGTTTACTGGACAAAGTTCTGATTCAGTGTCTTGTTCAATTAGCAAAGTTGTTGTGCGGCCTTGACTATGTTTGTATTCTGAAATGAACAGTTCGAATGCGACTGGAACTGATCCATTTTTAAATATGAATTTTACATTTGAAACCTGTATTGCTCCATGATTATTTTTTGAGTATGTAAATTCACCGACACGTAATAATGCATGAAAGGCTAATAAATACATGACAGTTAACATAACCCGTATAAAGAAAGAATTTGTTGTGTGTGACAATGAGGAAATAAGTTTGCGTAGAATAGGAGAAGTTATTGGCTTTCTTGAATCAGACCGACCTTTTAATTTCTGATAGCCTTGGATGCATTTTTTAACCACAAAACTTTGTGTGGGATCAGAAAAATAGTTTATCTTGTGATAATAACTCAGAGCTGATATGTAAGTTAACACGGTAGATGCAGCAAAATCGCTTTCGAAGCAAAAAGCTATGAAGAGAATTACCTCCCTCTCAGAAGCTGGAAAGGGTAGCTTGTCTGGGAAATGCCTATGTACAAAGTCTTTATACTGCTGAATTGCTCGTTGGTAAGTTTTTTGAGTAGAACATGCAAGAGCAATATTTATCAATGTCTGAACAACCGAACTTAGAGAATTAGGCTCGTCTCTGGTACTTCCACCCGTACTGGTGTCTTGTAAGGGAAGAGCTTCAGAAACTCCGGTATCTGTTGGCGAGAAAGTTTGTCAGCCAGACCATTTTCCAAAGAAAAAAGGTGTTCAGATTTAAACGGTATATTATATTTCAAGGATTGAACAACAAGCCGACGAACAAAAGACATTAGATGACTGTTTGTTAATAATAGAGACCACAGCAAGATTGTCAGAATGGAAAATTATGCATTGATTTTGCAGTTTGTCAGCCCATAGGGCCAGAGCAAGAACGATGGGGAAAAGCTCTTTTACCTTAACGTGAAAGCCTTTCCAAGATTCTGGCCATACACCTGAAAACCACTGATCTTTTAGATATCCACCATAGCCAGAATTACTGGCATCTGCAGGGAAGTGGAAGTTAACCACACATCAGGAAGGAACACTGATTTTCCATTAAAATGCTGAATAAACAAGGACCAAGCATGTAAATCTGCCCTTGCTTCTTTATTAAGTCTTCTTTTGTGACTTGGCTGCTCTAATCCAACAGTTAGGTCTATCAATCGTCTTAGAAACGTACGACCCGGTGTCACTACTGAACAAGCAAAATTTAATTGGCCGATTAAAGATTGCAGTTCAACTTATATTACTTTTCTTCTTGATTTAAACTCTTCCAAGAGGCCAGAGATTTTGGTCAATTTGTCAGACGGCAACCGTTTTTCCATCAAAATGGAATCGATTTCAATACCAACAAAGCTTAAGGTGGTGCATGGTAACACAGTTTTCTCTGGTTTTATTGGGGTGCCTATCTCCTAGCCATATTTAAGAATTTCTTTAGCTTCAATAAGCATTGGTCATAGTTGGGCGAACCTACAAACAAAAAGTCGTCTAAGATATGAGCATAACCAGCAATTTTTAATTTGTTTTCTACCATCCACTGTATAGAGGTACTAAAAGTTTCAAAAAGGGCACAGGAATAACTAAGACCCTGAGCTGACACTTTATCATAATAGAATTTACCTTCGATGCAAAAGCCAAGAAGCTCATAGTCCCCTGGAAAAATGGGAACTATTCTGAAGGCATTCTTAATGTCCGTTTTGGATAAAAGACAACCTTTTCCAAATTTTTTGACTAAAGCTACAGCGTGATCTATATTCTGATACTGAACTGAACATAAATCTTTGGGAATGCCATCATTAATGGATTTTCCTTCTGGATATGATAAGTGTTGAATAATTCTGAAATCCCCAGATGTCTTTTTAGGGACAAGGCCTAATGGACTGATATGCATGTTTTGAAAAGGTGGATTTTTAAACGGTCCAGCTACACGACCAGCATCTATTTCGACCTGGATCTTTTCTTTTACAACTTCCAAATTTTCAGAGGCGCTCTTCAGATTCTTACTTTGCATGAAAGAACGCTGACCACTGAAAGGAATTTTGAAGCCAAATGTAAAACCATTTATCAAGAATTGTGAAATATGTTTATCATATCCTTGTAACCAATTTTGAAGTTAGTCAACTTTTATTGGTGTGACTATTTGATTATGAGAGTTATTTTGAATTAGAGCTGTGTGCTCGCTTATCAGTGCCGGTAACTGTTGCAGATGTGGAACCACTTGGTCCAGTGTTTGTACACTGCTTTTTGCTGTGAGGTCCACTGCACTTTTGACAAGTGTGGGAAAAGGGGCAATTTGGTCTACTGCACTGGCCATTGTAGTTATTGAAGCGAAAACAGTGTCGCTTATTGGGGGCTTTTGTTTTTGTTTGAAATGCACTGTTTGGCTTTGTTTTAGATTTATATAGACCCATGACTAATGCTTGGTTAAATAATTCATTATTCACCTGGTCCCATGGCAAAAGATCTGGCTCGTCTTCTCGCCAAAGCCTAAATTGCTTGTCATAAAACAAAACAGCTGCATCACCCGCCTGCTTGCCCAGCCTTTGAATGGTATCTGCATATCTCATAAGCAGAGGTGCCTCAGCAGGAAGTCTAGCCGTATAAATGGCCACAAAAACATGAAATGCTTCGAACCACTTCTCGACTGTTTAATTGAACCAGTCTTAGACTTCTTGCAAGTGAGCACCCCATTACCATTATCAATCAATTCCAGTTTGTCAGTTTTATTGGTCTGAAACAAAGAATGAAACTCCACAAACTGGTTAGCCCAGATTTTTTGCTTTGGTCTTTTCCTCAATGCCTAATGCAAGCGGACGGGAAAAGCTGACTGCTTTACCTGTGGTGACAGAATTAGATTTCACAGAATTGTCAGATTCTGATTGTGTGGATGTGGATGCCACAGCAATAGGGTCAGAGGCTTGTGAAATTGCATCAATAGCTGATGATGATGGGACCTGAGTTGTGATGCCTTGTGTGCCTGAATCTGGCTGTATGATGACAGGTTCACTGGCTTGTACATCAGACTCTGTAGATGTAGAAGCTGCTGTTGACTGCCTGTTAAGTTTTTCACCACTAATTACTCCCAATTCATGTAAAGAAGTAACAACACTTTTGGTGACTGCCGGTATTATGGCAGCCACCATTGCCTGAATGTGTTCCTCGTTCAATGAGGACGCTGTTGGTTCCTTAGGCCCACTAGTTTTTCGTCGCTTGCTTACTGGAGCCTTAGACATGTTCTGAAAGGTCATATAATATTGAAACTTGCAAACTATTTACATGAATTTACAGCATAAAAACAATGGTCAAAAGTAAAATTATGGTCATCTTTATGCATCTTGCACAAAACATACCATATTGTATACCATAAAGATTGACCTAAAGATCTGTAGAATTACAGATTTTTTATATATATATATATATATATATATATATATGAGCTTGAAATGGTGCTCTCAAATGCAGACAGAACTAAAAACTTTTTAGTGTTTGCATTTACTATTATTGATCATAATATGTGTCAAACAGCATGGAAAATAACAGTAAATTTATGTTTGCCCAATACATATTGTACAAGCAAACCGTGCAGATAGACATATTGACCTGTAGAATTAGAGGAAAACTTTATGTTCCTTATCAGAACAAAACATGGACATTTTGGGATAATAAACATCAAATCCGTACAATTACAGATCCAATTGAGATATAATGTCCTTATCAGAACATAGTGTTATCCCTATCGGAACATAAGCAATGATTTAATTTAAATAACCAAGGCACATAATTGTGCTTGATTGAAAACAGCAAATCATTTATTGTATATTTACTTTCAATGAAGTGCATTTTACCAAAGCATAAACCAGGGATGAAGACCAACAATTTTAACTTAAAGGCCCACACTGCCAAAATGCCGAATTTAACATTACGGTTATTGGCATTTTTCCCAACCTTTCAGGGACCCAGCACAAAATTTATGGGGCTGTGGGCTACTAGACTCTGTTAGTTTTTATTTCTGAAAACTTACTCTGTTTTTTTTTCTAATTAAGAACTACTGAAGTGGTATCCAAAGCAGTTTCTTCACCTGCAAAATATGACAAACCAGTTAAATGCATTTGTTTGTATTATCTGACAGGCCACATGCAATCATTTGCTAAAGAGAGGGGCTACCATATATCATATATAGTATTGAAATTAACATAAACATTTTAACTTTGGGATAACTTCTATATCTGTTAACAAAGTGTATATAAACCATGGTATCATGTTGTGTAAAGTAGCCTGAAACTAGTTGTAATACAATAATATTTAGATTTATTTCTCAAAATTGTGTATAATTGCACCACGAATGTTCCTGTAATATTTCACTTGTGATGTGTGCGTGAGATGCACACCATCTACAAGTAAATCATCAGCCTGTTTCAGTCCATTTAGTTTCGAATAATGTACATTGTCAATATTTTTCAAGTCTTCTTTGAGCATTCTGTTAGCCGCAATAACCATGTCATTATAATGTTTAACACTGCAGTTCCTTGTGACATCACGGGGAAGTAACTGTGGCAACGCCACTACCCCAGCACTATACCGTTGAATAAAAAGCTGTGACAATGCAATTAAGCGATGTATGACAACTTTAACTGTATCTAGCTTTAAATCAGGCACATCTAAGTCATTTCCGGTTATATGTAATATTACTCTGGCTGGCTGAAATTGTCGCAGTAAGGATTCAAATGTCTGAATGTGCAGCCTGTTTGTAATTCGCCCACCAGATATTCCATGAAAACGTACAGAAACCACAGGTCGCTGTAAGTTACAAGGGTTACTAGGATGTTTCTTGGTGATAAAATGTTCCAAACGGCGAACATGTGAGTCTCCTAGAACCAATATTGACGTGTTGCTTCCTTTGTGCTGTGAACGAACTGCGCGGAAGCGAATCAGGCAAACCTCGAAAATGCGTATTAGTCAACAGAATTACAATACTCTAACTTACAAAAAAAGTCTGGTCATAGAACGATACTATACTGCAACCTACTGATCCAGTATAAACACGATTCAAACTATCTAAAAAGGCTAATTTGTGTCTTTTCTTGAGTTTATTTTTCAGCCGCTTGTTTATGTAAATGTTGTTGAAGCGCCCTCTGCTTATAAACAAAGGGGGATAATCGCTGCGCGAACAGACTTCATATAAAGACCCGCAACTGCACTATAGCAAATACTGTTCGCCGTGCACGATTGACTTTCCTTTGACCAATACAGCCTTTATCAAAATACTGAGTCAACATAAAATAATTTATTTGAAAATAAATATCATTTATCATGCATCTGCTGCAAGGTTCCACTGATAACAGGGGTATGATAAAATGATGTGCTATCATGTTACTTTAGAACAGCGCTTGCGCGAATGTTATCGGGCGATGCCTACAGAAGCGATCTCTGAAGATGATTGGCTACCTACTGACGTTGGCCGTGATGACAACGTTCGGTTGGTTAAATGGCGTCACCGACTTACGTCATAATGCATTCACGGCGTTAGCGAGCCCGAACAAAAGTGCGTTTGCTTTTCATTTCTTAGACTCTTTTTACGCCTTAAAATCTTTTTATGATGCAAGATAAATAGAAAACCATGTAAGTGTCTTTTTATATCAAGTTTATCAGGCGCGGCATTCCTACGCCGTTTCTGGTCTCGCCTGATAAACTTGATATCAAAAGACACTAACATGTTTTTCTGTATATATCAAACTTCAAGTCGTCAGCATGTGTTTTTGTTTTCTTTCCAGCTCCTTGTGATGCCGACGAGGACTGTATGTCTATGGTATGCTTTGAATACGAACCTGAATCTCTGGGAAGTTGCGGTAAGTTTATTAGAATAATTCATATAAATAGCAATATGCTCTTCAAACTTAAGCTTGGCAATACAATTGGATATGTGCTGTTTAAGCGGTATTAAAATGACCGTGACTTATGTCGACTGACAAATCAAAATTAAGAAATTACACTAGTATGCTTTTCTCTGGCTTTCGTCGCCAGATATTGTCAGGGCCACTGATGAGGCTTGAATAGCCGAAACTTCGAAGTATGGCACATGTTCCTTCCTGTGCCTGTGTTCTCTGCTCTTGAAGGAAAGTTTTAAGATTGTAGTTTTGCTTCTATTTGCCCAGGGCGTTAGAGTTCAACCCATTTATGCCCAGTGACCCATTTGAGAAGAGTACAGACGCATAATTGACGCCGCCATGACGCAGCGTCTGATCAGGGTCTACACTATTTGCATGTGGCAAATGAGTATTTCTCCATAAAATTTAACAACAAAAAATGTCAGAAGACAATAAAGCGCGGCTTTGCTAGAGCTTGACTTTATCAAGCGCAGGTTTAATACGGAATATTTACATTCTTGGTGTAGGTACTGAAAAGCCCTATAGTAAACCAATGGAACGTAATATAGTTTACATTCCAATACTTACATTAAGACACGCGACGTCAATGACGTAAAAATAAACAATGGTTCTCTACAACCTGATTGGGCGTCAGCAACGTCCTGACGTCCTGCATGCCGTTCTGCTGTTAGCAGAAAAGCTGCGTGTACATGTTTTACTGCTTCAATTTTAGCGCTTATATGAAAGTTTTCATGAAAATCTTGATTGAAACGAATGTAAATATAAGCAATGAACTTAATTTTTCTGAGGTTTATCGAAGTGTAAACTACATTGGGTCACTAGCAAAGTTTACATTTTTCTGAGGTTTATCGAAGTGTAAACTACATTGGGTCACGTGCAAAGTGAATGAACCCCGAAGTGACCCAATGTAGTTTACACTTCGATAAATCTCAGAAAAATGAAATTCATTCCTTAATAATACCAGCCAAGTGACGAGATCAACCGCTTGGACGGACACACGGCGCCAGGTGTGTGCAACTATGGTTACGTACCGTTGAGCCACTTGGGTAACGTCGATACGAGAATTGAACAGAACAGAACAGAACAGAGATCAACCGCAGTGTCAGAATACAAACACAACAGGCAAATGTTTTTCTATGTTCAATGAACCTGTTAAATATCCCGGCACAACCTATTTTCGACCACTCCCTAATTTCGACCACCTAAGACTGCCCCTCATAAAAATCTTAACGAGCTGAATTTTGCAGATGTGATGGTATCTTTATTCACAGCAGAGACAGGCATGTTAGGCAGTGGAGACTGTTTAGATTTGGTAGTTGAGTGTGAGCTATGAATAAGCATTGCAGTGAACTACCCTGTTTTCTTGAAGTTTTTCTTATTACCAAATTATCTGCTTGTTTCCATAGCTACTATTGATACATGTTTGAAACTGTAGTCTTTGTTTAAACATTTTTATGATTAAATGTATTTTCCCTGACCATTGTTTCCCAACAAATCTGAAAAGCTTACCATACAAATTTATTTTGAGGTAAATTAGGGGATAACTGTACTCAAAATTGTCATTTGAGGAGGTAAATCGTCGGTTTTATGGTCGGAAATTTCGTTTTACGGCGACGCGCTAGCGGAGCCGTAAAACGCAATTTGCGACCATAAAACGACGATTTACCTCCCCAAATGACAATTTTCAATGCAGTTATCCCCATTTTAATGCACTTTTCACATTTTCACCTTTAAAAGTGTGCTACTTTTCACCCGTAGCAAGCGCTTTCAGCTGCGTAAAACTTTACGTCAGCCAATGAGAAGCAACGTTTCTTAATGACGCAGGGTTTGCGACAGTATATCGCAGAATATACTGTCGCAAATTTTTGACGTTATCCAGCCAGACGTCGCGTTATATTTGTAAGTCCATTAGAATATTTGGTCTACCGTGCTTATGGCAGTTTTCTTTATTTTCTCAGCTTTTTTAAATTGTTTATGTGTCAGAAATTGAAAAATTAATTGCCTCATCATGGTCTTCAACAGTTATTTTTTATACTGGTGAGAGGCTTAGGTTTCCGTGTGTTAAAATGCACTTGCTCTGTCTCTGTTGATAGTGCAAAAAGTATTGTATACCAGTAGTATGAACCCTACCCCAAGTAATTCAACTGTTCATTCAGAGACCTGTGCTTTATGTATATTGACAGTGTGTTGGGCTTAATGCTTGTATCCAAAAGTAGTTTGTATGTGTATTGCTTTTGTAAGGTGGAATTGACAATAGAAACATTTATAAAACAATTTCTTTTTGTCAGAAAATATTTACCCCAGCCGGTCGGATTTAGGTTGTTTATTTTCAGAATGTCCTACCTCTGATAACTTCTGATATGAAAGGCCTTGCTAGACTGAAAGGCGGGAACTCAAAACTTCACAGTCCTGTATTTGTTGCTCTTTGACTGAGGGACTATATAAGGCAATAATCATTAGAATTGAACTTGAAGGGAAATAAAACGAGAGAAAATAATGCTTAAGCGGTCGAAAACAGGTTGTGCCAGGCTATAGACTATTGCCCAGTATGCATCACTGCTTTCAGTGGATATTCCCCAGACGTATCTATGGAGCAAGTTAAAAGACTCTAGCCTTTGAAGTTACTTAGAATCGGAGCTAAACGCAACGGGTGAATAGTTTTTCTATGTTCACTCACCCGTGAAATATAGGTCATGACTCAATATGCATCGCTTCCATTCTAATCCTATTATGTTTATGTATATATAACAATATTGTTACTGCCATGAATGTTTGATTTTTGAAATAAAATATGTTTAACCAATATGCATCGCTGCTTTGAGTACCTTTTCCCCAGACGTATCTATGGAGCAAGTTTGCAAGACTCTAGCCCTTGTGGTTCTTAAGAAACTGAGCTTAACCCAACAGGTTAATATTTTCTCATGTGTTCAATCAACTGTGAAATATAGGTCATGCCTCAGTATGCATCACTACTTTCTGTAGATCTTTTCAAGACGAATCTATAGAGCAACTTTGAAGACTCTAGCCTTTGCGGTTACTTAGAAACTGAGCTAAGACGACATGTGAATACCTTTTCTATGTTCAGTCAGCCGTGAAATATAGCCCATGGCCTTATTATCCCCCGCCGAAGGCGGAGGGACATAATTTCCTCCATGTCCGTCCTTCCTTCCGTCCGTCTGCCCGTCCGTCCGGAGCCATAACTAAGTAACCACTGGTCGGAATTTCATGAAACTTAAAATAAATATATATCACTATAACCCACTGATGCACGTGAAGTTTCTTTAGACTTGCTTCTGTAGTGCATGAGTTATTGTCCTTGAATCGACTTAAAATCAATAAAATTAGCCATAAGTAAATAACCAATTATTGGAACTTCATGACACTTATACTAAATATATATCACCATACCGTGGCTATGCATCTAAAGTTTCATTTGTATGGCCTTAGTAGTGCATGAGTTACCGCCCTTGAATTGACTTAAAATCAATAAAATTAGCCGTTACTAAGTAAACACTTGGCGGAATTTCATGAAACTTAAAAATAAATATATATTACTATAACCCACTGAAGCACGTGAGGTTTCGTCAGACTGGCTTCAGCAGCACATTAGTTATTGCCCTTGAATTGAATTAAAATCAATAAAATTGGCCAGAACTAAGTAACCAGTTACTGAAACTTCATAAAACTTAAACTAAAGATGTATCACCAAAACACAGTTATGCACATCAAGTTTCATTTGTATGGCTTCGGTAGTGCATGTGTTACCGCCCTTGAATTGACTTAAAATCAATAAAATGAGCCATAACTAAGTAACCAATAATCTAAAGTTAATGAAACCTTATATATATATCATATAGTTTTTCCAAGCTTCCGTATCGCATGATCCAGATATTCCATGTATATAACTGATTGTGTTAGCACAACTTAATAAAATAACCCTATCCGATGGGTCATTCAGAGAAATGAAGCTTAACATTGTTCCATGAAACTCCTTTTTGGGGGGAGCGTAGTGGCGCAATCGGTTAAGCTCGTGTCTCTGAATGGCTAGGCAGAGTTATCGCAGTCGGAGTGGGTTCGAGTCCCAGTGGGTACTTCTTCATTTCTCAACTATATATATATATATATATATATATATATATATATATATATATATATATATATATATCACCATTATGCAGCTATGCACATAAAGTGTCATCAAAATGGCATTTGTAGTTATTGAGTTTTTGCCCTTGAATCATACAAGACTGACAAATTCAGCCATAACTAAGTCATCAATGAATAGAACTCTATACAACTTATACTAAATATGTATCACCGTAACACATTTGTGCATCGTACGTTTTGTCGGAATTGCTTCAGTAGGCAATGAGTTTTTGCCCTTAATTGGTTTAAAATCAACAAAGTGCGTCATAACTAAGTAACAAGTAAACAATGAATGGAATTTCATGAAACTTAAAATGATTATGTATTGTCATGACACAGCAGTGAGCATTGCGTTTTGTCATGATCCCTTCAGTAATGCATGATTGAATGCCCTTGAATTGATGTAAAATCCACAAACTAGCCACAACTAAGGTACCAGTGAACAAGATTTCTTGAAACTGCATTAAAAATGTATCGTCACAGTGCAGTGATGCTGAGGCTTCAGCTTATGCCTCACTTATGTCAGAGTTATTGCCCTTGATTAAGTTTACAATCACAAGTTCAGCCATAACTAAGTAACTAGTAAACAAAATTTTATGTAACTTAAAATAAACCATAAACAAACCAGGGCCACTTCGGCGGGGGATTAAAATTCACCGATTTTTTTTGTTTGCATCACTGCTTTCAGTAGATCTTCCTCAGATGTTTCTGTTGAGCAAGTTTGAAGACTCTAGCTCTTGCAGTTACTTAGAAATGGAGCTAAATGCAACAGGTGAATATTTTTACAAAGGCGGGCGTGCACGCGGACCCACACAAAGGGTAATGCATAAGTATGTCTTTGCATCGCAAAGTCGCAAAATAAACTAAACCAGACACTCCTTAAATGACAAATGGAGCCATCCAATTATAAAAACAGAAGAGTTCATTTTGAAGAAATGGGTTGATAGAACAAGTAAAAAATTTGAAATACGAGACTTGGCAAAACGGCAATCAGTTTTATTATGCCCCCAACTTCAGAGAAGTTGAGGGGGCATATTGGTTTGGGCCTGGTTGTCCGTCCGTCCGTCCGTACGTAACGCTTCATTTATTCAGGAACCATAACTGCAGGGGTCTTGATATTTCATAGGTAGGTAGACTATAAAAAAAACCCGGAGGACACGTATTTTTATTCTTGTCCATCAGCCTTGAACTTGCAGAGCTATGTCCCTTTTTCAAAAATATTAAATATGAATTTGTTCCCAAAATCCTGGAGATATCGTTTAAGATGGGATGCTCCCCAGATTATACCCAAACATTTTTTCTTAATTACGGAGTGCATATAGTTCCTTTCCCGAGGTAATAATTTCTTACTAGTATAAGCAATCAGCAAACGCCCTTCACCTTCGAATTCCTGAAGCAAAGTAGCTCTAAGACCAACGATTGAAGCATCTGTCCGAAGGACAAAGGGGAAACCCTTACGAAAAACAGGTAAGCGAAGAATAGGACTAGACGTGAGCCTACGCCTCATGGTTTGAAATGCTTTTTTATGCTGATCTTGCCAATCTTTGATAGAATTTGGTCTATCCCGTTTTGTTAAATCAGTTAGAGGAGAAGCTATGAATGAAAAATTTGGGATGAAACGACGGTAAAAACCAGCCACCCTAAGAAAAGATTTAATTTGCCTTTTCGAAGATGGAAGAGGGGCCTCTCTGGTAGCCTGTATCTTGTCCTCTTGCTGTCGTACCGTCTGTCCGACGACATTGTAACAAAGGCACTCGATACTACCGTATCCAATCATGCATTTAGATGGTTTTGCCGTCAGTTTGGCAGACCTGAGCCGATCCTACACTTGACGTAATGACGTCAAATGATCTTTCCATGATGCAGTGACTATCCACATGTCATCAACAAAACTGTCAACATTCGGGAGATTGGATAAAATGATTCTCATTAACCTAGAGAAAGAGGCTCCCGAATAGACCAATTAAAATCTTAAAGAGTTCTTTCAAGTGCAGAGAATACGTTCACAAGAAGGAACATGGGCCAGACTACGTAGTTTCGGCTAATAAAGCCTCTTCAGTGACCCTGGCAATATCTGGTGACGAAACCAGAGGAAAGCATACTGTAATTTCTTAATCTCAATTGGACCGTCGATTCAAAGACTGATTATTATAAAAAAAAAGGTCCAAAAATATATAAAACAATGGTGTAGAATATGAGTATAAACCAATCTAAAATTTCAGATATCTCAGAATATATCCTCTGATCCAAAAGGACGAAAATAAAATAAAATAAAATCTGCACTATGGATGATGTACCGGGAGACGTTTTACGGCCGCCACACGGCACAACAACAGCTGCAGTCAGGTAAAATTAAAATCTTAAAGAGTTCCTTCCAAACCGAAGGGCATTGTTTTAAATTGGAATAAACACTAAGGAATTTTAAATGCTATCAAAGGTTAAGACCTCCCTGTAAGACTGACTTGCCAATAACCCTTACTCGGGTCCACCTTAGTAAAATATCTATGTCCAGAAATTTTATTGATAACCTCTTGCATATTTGGTATAGGTTCTGCATCGAATTCCGTCACTTTATTCAGCTTCCGGAAGTCGATACAGAATCTAACTGAATGATCCGTCCTTCTTCGGAACAAGGACAATAGGAGATGAAAATGAGGAAATTCACGCCTCAGTTACCCCTAATTCTAACATACAATGAAATCTCCGTCTCCATGACATTACGCGTCTTATACGGGATGGGATAACCTTTTGTCCGTATAGGTTCTGACGTGAGTGATTTGATATCGTGCTGTATTTCATCGGTTCGACCGGGTAAACTTGATAGTACATCCGGGTACTGTTTAATCAACGGTTCAACCACCGTACGTTGTTCGAACGTTTACGTATCTGAAATACTGACTTTATTATAAGTTTCCGGCTCTTTTGCTGTCGGAAAAGCACAATCATCAAGAGAAAATTCATCAGTATGATCGTCTCGACCGACTCTGTAGTCTCAGTCGACAAAAACAATGTGACGGCACACTACGACGCTCAACATACTGTTTCAGCATATTAGTATGATACATACTCATGACGCCATTGACGTCAATTTTATAGTCCATTCTATTAAAGGTAGGTTCCTGGGCTAGCGATGCCAATTATGTCCACAAAATAATTTCATCTTTTTCTGAGCAGTATTGAATTCTCTCATTTTTCTGAATTTGTTGCTACTGAGAAACTCGTCGATGTTGAAGAAAATAGTCGTTTTCCCTTTTGGTTTATTTTCTTTCGTTGGAATTCCAGTTCTAAAAATAACTATGTTTATTCTGTCTATAAGTGCGCGATTTCTGATGCCATTCTCCAAAGGTCAATTTTCCCTTGACGTGAGCTCTCCTAGAGGTCCTGGCAGGGCGGATGGGTTAAAACTATCCCAAAATGCAATGCATCATGACATCAGCTGCGTTATCTATTTTTGGCGCGAACTAAAAATAGCGCTAACTGGTGTGCGAAGCAGAGTTAGGAAATCCCTTGCAAAACAACTGTTTTAATATTTTTTTTGATTTACACTTTTTAGTGAAACTTATTAATTCCCTTTTATAAGTGCTTTCCAACAACTTGGATGAAAGTTCATCAAGATTATGATGCATTCCAAAGTACAGGAACCTACCTTTAACTACCTCGACTACTTCATATGGACCCTTTCATTGCAATAACAACTTATTACTGTCAGTTGGCAGTAATAACAGTACTTTATCTCCCACATCAAATCTACATTTCATAGATTATCATGCGCTAATTTACACGTCTGCTCTAGTCGTTCTCTTAAAGGCCCCATTGCTCTATCAACATAAAATATTTTATCGTGAAGTATCGCTGCAAGCTTCTTACTACAGTTTCTTCATTGTATATGATCGTTATTGTCCGGCTTTGAAAAATTAAAACGTCCTTGAGTTTCTCATTAAAACGATTTGAAAAATATCTAGGTCATTTTAGTTGGCAACTAAAATGAGCTACTTTCGATTTCACAAGTTTCATTACATGATAAAAATACAAGGTACAAGCGGTAACAATACAAGGTACAGAAGATAAAAATACAATGTACAGTCGTTTAATAAATGATAAAAATACAATGTAAGCCAAGGGTCTCTTTTCTTGTCTCACTGTTGTGTGAGTACATTGCCAAACGGGGAACCAGAAACGAAAACCGTACATGTATTTATACGGAAAGACTTGTCATTTTTTTTCAAAATACCTTATTCCTCTGCTTATTTTTTGCCAGTGATATGACACAAAAAGCATAACAACCGACACATTATCATCAATTCTGAAAACTGTATCATTTTAATAAGGATTTTTGCTTTGACGATTTTTACCAATGATAGGACTATGGAGACTTTAACTCAGTTACGTATTGGTACGTCGACAGAACCTGTCAGTCCTGTACCTCTTCAGACCACAATTCACATAATATTGCCATAGGGCCCTTAACGTTACGTCCGTATAGCAGTTCGAACGGAGAAACCCTAATGACGCCTGCGGAACCTCCCTTATTGCAAACAGTAGTGCTGGGAGATTTTTATCCCAGTCTTTTGGACGTTCTGTGCACATCCTTCGTAACATTTGCTTCGACGTCGTGTGAAACTCTACAAGACCGTTACATATAGGATGATACGGCATCATGATTGACTGCTGAAGTGATAACAACCTGCTAACTTCTTTCATAACTACAGCAGTAAACTGAATTTCGCAATCCGTAAACATTTCATCAGGTATGCCAACTCTACTAAACATCTCAACTAACGCTTCTACAACGCGTTCCGTTTCAATGCCGAGTAACTCTACCGCCTCGGGATAACTCGTCGCATAGTCTATCATTGTTAAAATATAGCGGGATTTTCTGTCAGAACGAGGTTCTATAGGTCCGACTATAACAACAGCGACTCGTTTGAACGGTGTGTCAATCTGTTGCAATTTTCCTAAAGGTACTTTAGTGACACGACCTTTCTGAATAGTTATTTGACAAATGTCACAAGATTTACAAAACCTTGCGATATCACCACAAACCCCGCGCCAAAAGAACTCAGTTAAAACTCTATACATCGTTTTCTTTATGCCCAAATGTCCAGACATCAAGGTTTCGTACGCCAATCTTAACACCTTTTCACGAAAACCTTTACGGATAACAAGTTGCAAAGTGACCTTATTTCCCATAGTAAACTGCCTAGACAACTAATCTTTCTTCCGAACAAACTTAGTTTCACTTCGGTTTAATCCACGACTAGTAGTCACATTTCCAGATTCCACTCTTTACCTTATACCATTCAACTTGGGGTCAACAACTTGGGCCTGCCTCAAAGCCTCCTCATTACTACTAATAATCTGATCAGGAACCTTAAGTTTCCTATAAACCTCTTCACCTTGCTTAGTTTGTTACCTAGTCACTGCCGCCGTTGCACAATAGAACATATCAGAGAGTTTTGACCCATCAATATTTCCAATAACAAGGTCATGCAACGTAGCTTCCATACATAATGCCCCGGTTTTTTCTGTGAAAAATGGACAATCTATGTCTACCATTGCTAAGGGATACCTTTGGGTAGATTCGTCAATCAAAGTTAAATCAGATTTCCTACCTAGTAACTGATCATTAGAAACCAGGTTTCTACGGACACCCCGTACAACCTGTGTCCCTTTATGCTATTACTGTTCTACCATTAACCGTACCCTGGCGCTGTTGGTAATCGCGATCTCAAAAAGTAACAGAAATCTTTCTTATCCACCTTATCTTCGATTAATGGACTTCCCTCCTTACTTTTATACACACCTCTATTTCATGAGACCTATTCATTGTAGTTTTACAAAAGCTCATCTGATGTCCACCACCACGACCACGTCCGCGGGAATAAAAGTAAAAAGTATGCAAAGACCAGGAACTGAAACAATCAAAATCCAAATCCAGCCCTCAAACCATAGTTGGAAACAACTAAGATTACAAATAATCAAGATACAGAGAACATATGGCCAACCGAGTGAGCAGCTTGTTCCCAAAAGGTGGCCACTCAGCAACCCAAACCGAACCAAAAATAATAATAACATACATAAGGTAAAACATCACAGAAACTCTGACACCAAAAACAGGCAACAAAGAACCACAACGGAACTACCGCCTTGGAACGGTCAGTAATGAATTACTGGGGGGCTTAAATCGATTTTACAGGCCCAACCTCACCCTCAGTTTCTGAAGTGGTACAAAACATTTAGTTGGTTGTTCGGTTCGCATGATAACCCTCTAACTCGTCAATGAATCATCACGGTAAACACATAAATCAAATTTCAACACCATGAAGAAGCAAAGACGAGGACTCAACAGATACAACGGGCCGTCTGACAGGTGGAGATCCCTGTCCTGCCAAACAACCCCACTGGAAATCTGAAGCAAAAGAAGGTCACCAGTTGAGCCCCGGTGGACCAAGCAACAGACAAAAAGGCTCCGGTCCCAACCAACTAAAACATATAGCTTTAGGTCGGGGCCATCATAGAGTCTGACGACCGATCCCCCGGTGTGCAATTAAAGAGTGCAGCAAAGCTATCAACCGTGATTGGGTTAATCACTAAGCATGCAGACTGTCGCATAACATTTAAATTATAGCCAATACGTTTGTGACAGTTTATTATATTTCGGAATTGATCAGAAAAATCAGTCCTACCCTTAATCTTTTTGAATTTGTATACTAAGTCACCATAAAATTCTGGTTCCGATAGGCATTGGTGTAAAAGAAATTTTAATCCGACATCAAATTTTGAAACCAATTCATGGTGTCTGCGATAGAATTTAGAAAAAGCCTTTCTAAGCTTATGATACCGATAGCCCTGTTGAAGAAGTTTAGCAGTTAAACATTTATTACGAGCATTAAAGTCATCTACATGACTACACACTCTAGCAAATCTTATAAGTTGAGAAATATACACTCCATAAGAGGGACGACGTGGAACGTCACCATCCAAAAATGGAAAATTAACTATATCAAAGTCAAAGTCATCACGTTTATCATAAATTTTAGAAGATACAAAACCGTTAGAAATAGATAGATGTAAATCCAAAAAGGGGGCCTCGGTATCTGAAGTATTAGCTTTATTCAATTTAAGTTCAGGTGGGTAAATTTGGTTAACCATGCTTTCAAAATAAGGATTATCAGTATTCAGAAGATCGTCTAAATATCTAGAGGTTGAGTTAAATGCCTCAATGATATCAGCTTGATTATCAACAGAAAGAGAAATCATGAAATCTCTTTCATAACAAAATAAAAACAAATCGGCCACAAGAGGAGCACAATTTGTACCCATCGGAATACCAACAATTAGTCTGTATAACTTATTACCAAATCTGATGTAAATATTATCTAAAAGATATGATAAGGCGTCACATACATTCTGACATGACCAAAGACTATATCCTCTATATATTTTACGGTCAGTAGAAGTGAAAAACGCTTTCTTATCGTTACAGGCAATATAAAGGGTATCTTCATTTTTGGAGAACTTTTTGAAGGCCCTCTCAATCAAATCAACAAGTTTTTCCTTTATTAAATTATGGGGTAATGTGGTATAAAGAGTAGAAAAATCATAAGTGGACAAACTAGTCGCACGGAACCCTCTTGACTTCAGTTTACTAAGTACCTCACCAGAATTTTTTATAGACCAAAACATATTTTTCCCTGACCTCTCATACACTGTCTCATAGTACCAAAAGACACGAGATTTCACAGCAGTGAGGCAAGAAGTTAATAATTTAGATAATTCTGTAGTAGTACAAGAGCTAGAGTTGGCAATGAATCTAGCTTTATACGGTTTTTTATGAAGCTTAGGTAACCAATACATCGTAGGAAGTTTGTCTTGGCGTTCCTTAACGTTAACAGCAAAATTTAAAGGCAAATTATTTGAGTGGCCACGATCACGATCTGAATCGTTACTCTTCGCCTACACAGTATCGCTCTTATTCTGTGTTTTTGTCAGCCTCAACTTCCAGTGCATAATTACTCCCCTTTTTTCCGCTATATCCGCTTGCGCCTGCACCTACCTCTGCACTATATGCTTGCTTCCTATCGGGATTCTTATAACATGTAATTGTTAAATGTCCCTTACCACAAATGCTACACATTATTTCCGGTTTCCCACTCGGCTTATTATCAGATCTACTCTGTGTTATGCCCTTATTATCACGCTGCCCTTTATTAACACAAGTGTAGACACCGTCACGAGCCTCTGCGAATACATCTGCTTCCCTAGCCATCTCACCTAGATTCGTGAATGTTATCGGTTTCAAATGAACATATCGTTACCTACTGCAGGATTCTAAAAACTGATCCTTAGCGAAAAAATCGCAGACAGCCTAATAAGATTCCACTTTTTTCGCCTTTTCAACCATTTATTCAGATAGGACCTAAGTCTACTACTAAACTGAATAAACGTTTCGGTCTTTTCCGGCCTATCATAGCGAATCTTCTTCCTAAATCTGCGTCCAGCCATATTGAAATTCTTTAACAATGCATCTTTCAAATTCTATAATCTGTTGCATCATCCACGGACAACCTATCATATACATCAAGCGCGCGACCTTTAAGTAATGCGCTCAAATGCGTGGCCCAAACATTCCTATTCCATTGATGCACCGTCGCGTATCTTTCAAATCTCGACAAGTAACTATCCATTTTGTCCTTACTTTCATCAAAATATCGTAAGTTCGGATCTCGCGCATGCTCTAACTTATCAGCTTTCTGTTTTCCTAATTCTACTCAAAACGTGACCTTCTGCAAATCCATCTGATTCTTTATCTCATGATGCTGCAATTTACAACTATAATTCAACTTTTCAAATTCAATTTCGCTCGCTAACTTCGCTTCCTTATCGCTTTCAACTTGAGACAACTTCCCTATCTTTCTCGGCTTGCCGCTCCATACTTTCAATCCATGCCATTTTAATTTCCCTATCCGCCGCAATCTTAGCTAATTCCGTCGCGATCCTATCTAACTCTACTTCCCTATCCTTATCAGCCTGCATAATCTTCTCTTTCTCCGCCGCGATCCTATCTTTATCAAGTTTCCTTTCCGCGTACCTTTCTGCCCTCTCAATCTCTTGCTGTTGCTTTACAAAATTCTGCAAAGCCTGTCCCTCATAACCTAAATCCCTTCCTGTTTTAATTAATAAATTTATGATGCTTAACGTAACGTTCACGTTAACTTAACTGAAACCGACGTTCACTTATTGTCACAAACATTAACTTAAACGTTAACAGTAATAATAACGAACTAATCCAACTTAAACGTTGATTAATTAGTATACTCGCGATCTAGACATAGCTATTAAAGTTACGTCCATACAGACCTGAAATGACGCTACTCACTGACGTTGATTTTGCCAAGACCTATATCCCACTATCAAATGACGTAATTAGATGACGTAAATAACCCACATTACAATTACGCCCAACTTGATCTAGCCTATCGGATATACTAACGTTACGTATGTAACGCAACGCATTAACACTGACATGACAACTGTACGGCCTACATCACAAAACCTTATAAGATACCAACGGTAAATCAGACTTAAGATTCTGATATAAGGTTTAACTAATCGTAACGATATTACACAATGTGACGGGTGACCTACTTTACTAAATCGGGACATAAAATGGACCTCAGTAACTGTTGCGACACAACGTTCAAAACGTTTAAATTAATTAACTAACATACTGTCATGCAACAGCAGTGCCAAGGTACTCAAACGGACCTTAAGAACTAAATATGTATTATCCATTTCAAGACAATTTGGGTCTATATACCTTAGTTTCCCAACTCAGATATGCAACCTGTTACATTCCATTACAGAATAATGCATGGGCTATCGCACTTCATCATACAGGGAATAGGGATAGATGATCTTAATTGGAAGTAAGTTATATTTACGAAAAATTTAGAGGCAAAATTGCTCTCCTAAAATTTACATCGATGCAAACAACCTTACGTCACTTGATAAATCGATTGATTGATTTGTTGTTTAACGTCCACGGTAAACAGCTATGGTCATGGGACGGTCAGTTAATCTAACCTTACTATTCCTGGGCAGGCTTAGACCTCCTAAGCGGTTAACAAGTACAAAGTGCACATACTTTCGCCAGTAACTGACAACTGCCCTTCTTGAATCAGCGGAGGAGAAACGAAAGTATGTGGCCAGACCGGGTGTCGAACCCAGGACATCTGACTTATGAGCCAGGTGCCCAACCGATTGTGCTACGTGGACCGGCTGTCACTTAATAAAATACAAATTTCAAAGCCAATGGAAAATGACTGAAATAAATGTGCCTAGCTTCTATATATATGTCAATATCTTACACTGGCAGAAAATAACCGGAAATCGATCCCACTTCTGACACCATGTTACGCAGAAAACTCTATACCGGAGTGTAGAGCTTTGTGCGTCGCCAAGATGGCAGAAGGTGACTTCCGGTTAATGGCCTTACTAACCAATGTACAACATCAACAATGAAACTCTAACAACGTTAGAATTCTGGAAATTTATATATGATAATGTAAGTTCTATATACAAACAATACAATTTACAACTGACGCATATACAATGATATACAACACATGTCAGTTCAAGTAAGCTGTTTGTCTCAAATCTGTCGTCGATCTGCGTACGTTACGCAAATCAATCACAGACTGACGCTAACACCGTACTCGGCTCAGCGCCATGAACTGAAAATACACGAAAGAACAAAAGACGTCGACTGAAATCAATCCAGTTCTATAAACTACGTATACAAGAAACTAATCCACCTGTGAAATGCACTGACGCCGTTATAATATGAATGCAACTGACGGCACTCGACGTCAAATAGACGTACAGTAGTGCAACACCCATCAGTATTGCAAACTATTTCCTTAAATTACTAAACATTATAATGTACAAATACAATGCGCAGCTAGATCATTAATCGTATCGATTCACCTTAATCATACTGTATCGATACACCTTAAAATGAATATGTTTTTGGCAAGTGAGAGAAGTCACAATTTCCATTCAAAAATACTAAGCCAAACATATTCTAAATAAATATATATCAATTTACCTTTTAGAGTTGATCTTTCTACATCTAATACTAAGCACTACGCTATTCCGTCGTTCTGAAATTTAAAACCACTCCTAACAAGAAAATCGGAATCGAAAGTATATATACCAATCATCGGCTTACATTATTCACGTCAAATGCGAGAAAAACTTTATTGCAGTGAGATGCATGCTCAAGTATAGTTACAGCTTATAATAAATATAACGAATACTGGTATATTCACAATTCTTGAAACGGGTAAAAAATAAGAATTAGAACAAATAATGTCTTACACCCACAAAAACTATATTTAACAATTTAGGAACAAAAACTGAGTCTAAATGAATGTTAGAATGCGTTAAAAAGATATTCCTAAAACAAAATGTTTCTGCCACAAATAAAGAAAGCCAAAACTCAGCTTATGTGTACCTCCAAACAAAATTTGATCTCTCTCATGAATCGTCCAAGCGAAAAAAATAAGCCACGTTTTCCGTAAGTGTTTTATTACGAGCGAAAAAAATTAGCCACGTTTTCCGTAAGTGTTTTATTACCACAGCTACCCTAAATACTGTGGTACTACTGCTTAAAAAAGAATCAGAAAGAATTTGGACTTGACAACGCCTGCGATCCGATCCATTTCGTAATAAGGTTGATTCTGATCACAATGCTTTAATCCGAAAAGAGGAATATTGCAGATAAATATTGCTGAATTTGCTAAAAAGAATTAATAAAGTCGTCCTTGCCTTATGTCCAAACAGTATGCCAAATATAATTTGCCTAGAACAATGAAGGGACTTTGCTGTGCATTTTGTTCCCATGGTTGGTCATTTTAAAATATATATTGCTGAGTCCGATTCGAGACTTAATTCATTTAATTATAAACGGAATTTTCTCAAAGGTTTCTCAGGTTAACTACCCCTTATGCAGAAATTGTATGCAACATATAACGACCCTAGCTCAGGTGTTCTTCGACACATTGTTGACGAGGTTGATTACTACAAAAGTGCCTTAGTTCGAAAAGGGACGTAGTTCAGTGAAATTTTGCTTAATTTGCTAAGAAAGTTAATCAGATCACCATTGCTTAATTTTCAAAGAGTATGCCAAACATCATTTGCCTGGCACAAGGGGCTTTTGATATTATATTTTGTTTAAAGAGTTGTTCATTTTTAACTGCACACCATTTTTATAAATCCAATGAAGGACATAGATCTTATTACAAAATATAAATCAAGGTAATTACACCTTAGGCCCAACTTTTATATTAGTTATCACGATCCGACCTCAAGTGGTGCTTCAGATATTTTGTTCACAATGTTGATTCTGGCAAAAATGCCTATGTCCGAAAAGGGACCTAATTTTTTCAATGATTTACAGGATTTGCTCATATGTTAATCAGGTCATCCTTATTTTATGTCAAAACAGTTTCTCCAATATCATTAGACGATGGTTAACGGCCTTTTGTTATAATTTGTTCACATGGTTATTCATTATAAACAACACAACCTTTCTATTTCAGATCAGGGACATAGTTCAGTTAATCAAGAACGGAATTTCCTCAAAAGTTAATCAGGTCAGCTACACCTTAGGCATAAATTGTATGCCAGATATTACGACCCTTGCTGAAGCAGTTCTTTAGATATTTAGTTCACAAGATTGATTCTGATCAAAATGCTTAAGTCCTAAAAGAGGCATTATTAAGCCAAATATTTACGGAATTTACCCAAAAGTTAATCAGCTCATTCCTGCTTTATGAAAAAACAGTATGCCAAATATCATTAGTGTATGGCAAGGGGCTTTTGATATATTTTGTTCACAAAGTCACAAACATAGACTTTATATTCTATTTCATTCTCTTCCCGCATAAATGAACGGCCTTAACTCGGCAACGACAAGCACGAGGAAAAATATGTATCCGCTTCTTTTTCATATATATTCTGCACGCAAACTTTCAAGATCTTACCTCCAACCGTACCTGAGCAAGGGGCGTAACGGACTGATGGACTGACGGAACCAAGCCAATATGCCCTCTCCACTTCTTCGATGTTGGGGTTCGAAGATTTGTGTGTGTGTGTGGAGGGGGTGCATAAAAATGGGTCAAACAGCTTCTCATATCCGCACAGTCTTATAGGAAATGTTCCTGTTCGCATACACAAACTGCTAATGGGAGCTAAAAGATTGTGATCAATCTGCGTATACTTGATTTCAAGATGTTTTCTTATTTTGAAATTCTATGAATTACATACATATTGTAATGATATCTACATACAAGATTACAATACAAACGTACGGAACCCTGGAATGGACATGTCAGTTTTATGTTTATTTATAAGGTTGTTCCGACGATTTAATGACTTATTCGGCCGACATGATAGCTTCTTTGCACAGCTTAATATCTTGTTCGCACAAGAAAATTAACTTGTTCGGACAACTAAATATCTTGTTCGGACGACGTAATGTCTTGTTTACACAACTAATAAACTTGTTCGCACAAGGTAATTAACTTGTTCTGACATCGTAATATCTCATTTGGACAACGTATATCTCGTTCTGACAACGAAATATCTTGCTCGCACAAGATAATAAACTCGTTCCGACAGCTTAGTATTTTGTTCGGACGAATTAAAATCTTGTTCGTTCAAAATAATTAACTTGCTTGAACAAAAACAACAGCAACAGAGCATACCAGCTGGTGAAGGTTCGAACTTCATAGAAACAGGGTAGGACCACAACTATCCGGGGCAGGTCTGGGAAATGTCTTTCAGAAGAATAAGAGGTTCTCAACAGATGGATAGAATATTGCTAAGAACAAAAGAACCATGAGAGTTATAGTGACAATGCACTTTTGGACTGCCATCAGCGCCCAGAAGAAGATTACAACCGATCCTTAGTGTGGAAGTTAATATTACAGAAGCAGCACAGAAAATGGGGAAGTCTGTCGGAGATGATAATATACCACCAGACATTGTTCTAGCAGGATCCATGATTGATGTTTAAAAGAGAACTGTAACATGATCTGGAGAACAGAAGAATGACCTACCCCATGGACTCAGTTGCTGATAATTACACTGTCTTCCTAAAAAGGGCAACCTACAGTTCTTCCAGAACTACAGAACCATCAGCCTCATCAGTAATTCTAGCAAAGTCATGCTGAAAGTAATCTTGAACAGGCTTAAACTACAAGCCGAATAGATAATCACTGAATGGCAAACTGGGTTTAGAGTTAGAAGAAGTACCACAGAACACATCTTCAAGATTAGAATCTTGTGTGAAAAGTACCGCCAACATCAGCAACACCTTGACCATATTTTCATTGATTCCAAAATAGCGTTTGACAGGGTGTGATATGCGGCCATGGGTTCGTGGTGCGGACTAACAATGTGTCCTTCTTTGGTTCAGAAGGATGGGACTTCAGACTATCGAGGGGTCTATTATGTGTTCGTCAGGTTCAGAATTCGGACACAATGAGTTCGGCAGGTTCGCTCTTCGTACTTAGAATGGGTCGCTATGGGATCTGACAGTCCGGAGTTCGGACTTAAAATGGCCCACTATATGTTGGTCAGGTTTAGACATCGGACGTATTATGGGTCGACCATGGGTTTGGCACATATTTAGTTCGCACTACCAATGGGTCCTTAGGGGGTTCGGTAAGTTCGCAGTTGGTACTAACAAAGGGTACATTATGGGTTGGTCAGATTCGGAGTTCGAACTAACAAGGTGTCAACCATGGGTTTGCCAAGTTCAAAGTTCAGACCATTAATGGATCCATCGTTGGGTTCTG
The DNA here is from genome assembly GCA_963989385.1 of Ctena decussata. Taxonomy (NCBI): domain Eukaryota; kingdom Metazoa; phylum Mollusca; class Bivalvia; order Lucinida; family Lucinidae; genus Ctena; species Ctena decussata. The sequence goes on along the minus strand of OZ022511.1, from coordinate 2,175,373 downwards.
AGATTCGACTTAAAATAGTTCCATAGTGATCTATAGCTATTCGGAGAACTTTCTTACTTTAGTAACAGAGTTTAACGACACATATTTGTAGTCTCATTTACTACTTAGTAAGTTACTTTTAACATTCCGTCAATCTAGGCCAGAGCCCGTTGAGATTTGTTTTTTGGAATGTGGTAATTGAGTAGGAAGTCCGCTTCTGTCCGACCCAGTAATTAATCCAAACCTGAATTAGTCAGCTGAATTAGTCAGCTGAACCTATGTGGGACCTTTAGAACTCTGGTCGGACCCAGTCTTTAGTCCGAACTCCAGGCTGCTGAACTCTGATCGGACCCTGTCCTTAGTCCGAACTCCAGGTCTGCCGAACGTAGGTTGGACCCTGTCTTTAGCCTGAACTCCAGATCTGCAAAACCCATGTCATACCCAGTTCTTAGTCCGAACTCCTGGTCTGCCGAACTCATGTCAGACCTTAGTCCGAAGTCTGGGTCCGCCGAACCCAAGTAAGAACCTGTCCTTTTTTTAACACCGGGTTTGCCGAACCCATTTTGGAACAGTCATTAGTTCAGGTCTGTTGAATTCATGTCGTACCCAGTCCTTAGTCCAAATTTCGGGTCTGACGAACCGATGTCGGACCCAGTCCTTTGGCTGATCTCCGAATCTGCAGTACCCAGGTTGAATCCGGTCCTAAGTTCGAACTAAGGATCTGCCAAACCCATGTAGGACCCAATCTTTAGTCAGAACTCCGGGCCTGCCGACCCCACGTCGACCTCAGTCCTTAGTCCAAATTCTGGTTCTTTACGACGAATTCTGGGTCAGAACAGAATCCTGGAGCAGCCTGAGGTTGAAAGGGATTGCTGCGAAGCCATCTTTGGTCCTCATAAGCCTATGGCTTTCGATCAAATCCTGGTCAATATTTTCTATACTATGTACTAAAATTTGATCAATAAAGTCATCTATGGTGCACCAGTGACCTTGTAATGTTATTGGATAGAATAGAATAAAGTCATTCGAATAAGATATTAAGTTGAGCGAGCAAGGTATTAAGTTGTCCGAACCAGATAATAAATTGTGGAAACAAGATATTATGTAACCCAAACAAGATATTAAGTTATCGAAACAAGTTGATTATCTTGTGCGACCTAGATACTTTCTGATCCGAACAAGATACTAATTTGTAGGAACGCGTTAATTATCTTGTGCGAACAAGGTAAAAAGTTGTCCAAGCGATACATTAGTAATCAGTACGAGATATTAAGTTGTCGGAACAAGTTGATTATTTTTTGCGAACAAAATAATACCTTGTGCAAAGAAGATATTTTAAAAGTCGTCTGAACAAGGTATTAAGTCCAAACAAATTACCTGTGTATTTATCTAATGCGAATAAGATATTAAGTTGTGCAATCAAGATATTGTGTCGCCCGAACAAGTTAGTAAGTCGTCGGAACAACTTAAAAAAGTATCACTTGCATGTTCCTTACCGGGTTCCATACAAACGGAAGCAAAACTGCATAACGTACAGATGCTTTGCATAAATTTTATATCAATGCAACTTTTTCATAAGTCTAAGCATTCCTCAAAGTGCAATCTAGCTTCAGCTGTTAGATTTCGCTGTCAAAACACCTAAAATTTATCATGGAAATAAATCAAGGGACATTGCTAAATTACCCAGAAGAGATCGCTGTAGACAATATCGCGAAGAAGCGATTTTGCGACCAAACAAATTTACTTGTACTATATAGGGAAATGCTGAAAGGCTTCCACATAGTTTAAATTTAAAGAGTAACTACACTTCAGGAACTGACTGAATCAATCAGATCCCAAACCCCATCCCCAACTTCAAAGGGAAAGATTGACAAAGACATCCCAACAAACAATAAATTACAAGTGATAAGCCGAGTCAGCAGCTCTTTCCCAAATAGGTGGCAACTCAGCTATCTTTACTGAACTAAATAATTTAGACCTACAGAACGGTTTCAACAGACTAAGCAAATTATATGAAAAACATTCAACAACTATTTTTACCTATTTTCTATTTTTATTATACAAGGGTTAAAATGAGAACACAATAAATTAAACAGCACCGAACATAAAACAAATGCAACCGCAACGAAAGTACCGCCTTGGGATGGTCAGTAATAACTACTGGGGGTTCAAACCAGTTTAACTGGGCCGAAAAACTTCACCCTCACCCTCCACCGCGGTGCACACAATTAGTTAGCCTAATTCAAGATATAGTAATATGGTTATGAAAAAAACAGAGATTGGATTTTAATAACAAATATTCAAACATGATATTCCTCGATTTCCTTTCGTTGACTGGGCGGTGCTGTCAAAATCGAGCAGTCCACATGAAATATCGGTAAAGTAGCATGCTCATGAGTTGCTACGCATAACTGGCAGATTAAAAATGCCTGGTAAACGCTATTGGTCATCGCAAATGATAAGCAGTTTCCATACAGGCATACTACGGCGAAACGACGTCGGTCGGAGGAACGTCAATGCAACGTTATGACGCTTGATTGACGTGTATACAAGGTTGTTCCGATGTCATAACGTTGCATCGACGTCGTCACAACGTTGTTTAGACGCTGTCTGTATGATGGTTTGAAAGAAAACAAAAAGAATATTGGAATACTGTTGTGCGATCTCCGAACATTCCGTGTCTTTTGTGAAGGTGAGCTTTGTTCTGTACAAGTGAGCATAAAATCATTACCGCATTATACCTTTTTAGAAAATATACTCGTCGAAGGTAAGGTCATAAATAAGCACCGCCCAGTCAACGAAAGGAAATCGAGGAATATTTTGAATGAAAACCCGGATTTTTTTTCACTATGCATGAAAATGTGTATCCTTTAAAAGAGGAACATAAGTCTTTCTTTGAAAAAAGAAGAAGAGAAGGTGGACACAGTATGCACATCCAAGTTTGTCATACGTCTTATTACACCCCAAGTTTTTATATGATGGGGATGTGAAACTTAAGTCTGGCTCTTTTTCTTTCTTGTATATTTCTGTTTACCTCCCTGTTAATATTTTCAGCAGAGCACATAAATGGGTGTTTTTGGAAATGTAGCCTGAAAGATTGAAACTTTACTTATATATAAAGCGTCTATTTTTACCTATCATTTATCCAAGCAGTGTACCTCCTTGCAAGCACTCTTCGCATGTTTTGGCAGTAACTAAAAGGGGAGAATAAAATAATCTGTTCAGTGTGGTCAATGGTTTAGGCTGGAGATAAAAAAGCACAACTTTAAATTTATTTTTCATTTTGCCCTTTTTCTTATTATCAGTGCCTATATAGCCGCCAGCGAAATCGCGTAAAAAGTATTTTGCATATTATCGTACATATATTCTATTTATTAAATGTGAGAAGCAAGCTTAAAGCCCATGATACACGGTAAATCAAGTAATATACTCCTTGAAACATATTACAAGGTTTACCGTCTATACACTGCCAATACTCTAAATCACGCTACTTTTGGAGTAATATATTACACATTTTGGGATAGAACTTGTTCTGTTCCATGCGACCTATAGATACAGCCAATCAGATTTCAGGTCACAAGGTCACAAGCAACAGTAATGTGAATTAAAAAGAAAAACAATAAAAACCGAGTATTATGAAATCACCATGATATCAGCTTTATCTTAATTATGGTAGGTCTATTCTTCTATTCTTTGCTTTATTTTTTTTTTTTTTTTTTTTTTTTTTTGAAGTGCATGACCCCTCCAGGCATGATTTCGATCTATTCAAGAGACATCATATATCGTAAAGTCCAGTCAGACACCAATGTCTTCTTTTCATACTTTAACAAGTAACGAGCAGATGCCAAGGCATTACCTGGAAAGGAATATGTTTCAAGCTGCACCTTGTATCAGCACGAGGAATACGAAACAAAAGTTACAAAACTACAAGGAACATGTTACTTGGTTTACCTGTATCATGGGTTTTAACTGTTTCTACAACAAAGCCTACACTAAACAAGAAAAATCTGTAAAAAAAAAAGATAATCGTCGCAGATTAAATGGAAGTGTGCTTTGTAATATGTCTCTAGTTGAAGAGTTGACAATAACATTCCTGAATATGACTCATGTGAGCTATGTAGGTAGGCACCCACAACCGTAATTTTGACACTGGGTAGCGACAATGACAAAAATTTGGCTGTCTAATTTGAAATTCAAAAAAGATTACATAAAAAAATAAAACGGGGAACGTTTAAAGAAACAAATAAATTGCAGTGGCCGGGATTCGAACCCGGGCCGCCAGCATGGCAGGCAAGCATTCTACCACTAAACCACCGATGCTAACAACCTAACCGATTTTTAAAGTATATATTATCTATCTATTTATACTGCAATTAAGTATTAAAACGAAAGTAGAAATCAAAAGTAGATCTTCGTCGAAAAAAAAAAGTTTTGAATATCTGTGTCTGTTTTCGATAATTATAAACAAGAGAAACATTTTGAATTAATATATGACAAAGTGCTAGTATTCACTTTGCATGCGACTGGAAAAATCGAAGATTAAATATTCATTGACCTTGATAGTATTGGCTAAATTTTGAAACATCGCGTTATTTGACCAATGAAATCATGTGAAATGTGGAACAATATCTAAATTATACGCGTCTGCGACGCGAAAAACAAAAGTCCCGTCTTCCTGTTTTTAAGGATAAATATTTTCTTGCAGCTAAGAATTCTATCCTGATTTTCATTAAATATAACAAGTCTGAACAAGCAAATTCGGTGAATTTATATCCCCCGCCGAAGTGGCCTTGATTTGTTTATGGTTGTTTTAAGTTTCATAAAATTTTAAGTTTCATAAAATTTTGTTCACTGGTTACTTAGGAGGCTGAACTCGTGGATTGTACATAAAATCAAGGGCAATATCTCTGGGATAAGTAAGGCATAAGCTGGAGCTGTTCTTCTTAAACACTTGCCTCAGCATCACTGCACTATAATGATACATTTCAAATTTGGTCACAAGAAATTTTGTTTGTCAGCACCCTACTAATGGCTAATTTGTGGATTTTAAATCAATTCAAGGGCATTAAATCATGCACTACTGAAGAGATTATGACAAAACTTAATGTGCACTGCCTTGTCATGATAATATATAATTATTATAAGTGTCATGAAATTCCATTTATTGGTTACTCAGTTATGACTCAATTTGTTGATTTAAAGCCAATTCATGGGCAATAACTCATTGCTTACTGGAGCAATTCTGACAAACTGTAAGATGCACCAATGTGTTATGGTGATACATATTTTGTATAATTTTCATAGAATTCTATTCATTGATAAGTTAGTTATGGCTGGAAATGGCAATCTCACATTGATCCAAGGGCAAAAATTCATGCACTTTTGATGCCATTCTGATGAAACTTTATGTGCATATCCACTTTATGGTGATACATAATTATTCAGTTTAAATTTCAAGAAGTACTGGTTACTTGTTTATACCTCATTTCACTGATTTTAAGTCCACTAAAGGGCAATTACTCATGCATTACTGAATCCAGTCTGAGGAAACTTCATGTGCATCAGCACATTATAGTGATATATATTTATTTTAAGTTTCATGAAATTCTGCCCAGTGGTTACTTAGTTACAGCTCATTTCATTGATTTCAAGTTAATTAAAGGGCAATAACTCATGCATTACTGAAACTAGTCTGATGAAACTTAATGTGCCACAGCACGTTATAGTGATATATACTTATTTTAAGTTTCAAGAAATTCCGCTTAGTAGTTACTTAGTTATGGCTCATTTCATTGATTTTAAGCCAATGAAGGGGCAATAACTCATGCATTACTGAAGCTAGTCTGATGAAACTTCATGTGCCTCAGCGTGTTATAGTGATATATATTTATTTTAAGTTTCAAGAAATTCCGTCCAGTGGTTACTTAGTTATGGCTCCGGATGGACGGACAGAAGGACGGGCGGGTCAATTAAAGGGCAATAACTCATGCATTACTGAATTCAGTCTGAGGAAACTTCATGTGCATCAGCACATTATAGTGATATATATTTGTTTTAAGTTTCATGAAATTCTGCCGTTTGGTTAGTTAGTTAAGGCTCATTTCATTGATTTCAAGTTAATCAAAGGGCAATAACTCATGCATTACTGAAGCCAGTCTGATGAAACTTCATGTGCAGCAGCGCGTTATAGTGATATATACTTATTTTAAGTTTCAAGAAATTCCGCTCTGTGGTTACTTAGTTATGGATCATTTCATTGATTTTAAGCCAATAAAGGGGCAATAACTCATGCATTACTAAAGCCAGTCTGATGAAACTTCATGTGCCGCAGCGCGTTACAGTGATATATACTTATTTTAAGTTTCATGAAATTCCGTCTAGTGGTTACTTAGTTATGGCTCCGGACGGACGGACGGAAGGACGGACGGACAGACAGAAGGACGGACGGACGGACGGACATGGAGAAACCTATATCCCTCCGCCTTCGGCGGGGGATAATATTCTCTATTGAAACGCCGACCTCGGTTTTTCATGACCATCTTCCTATACAAGCCTTTCAGCACTAAGCTGTAAAATCGATCCATTGCAATATTATATACACAGCGAACTTTTCTGGAAGCGTATGCCATGTCCTTTGATTTATTCCCATGGTAAAAGTAAGCTTTTTGACAATGAAGACCTTCAGCTGAAGCTAGATTTCACTTGCGGGTATGCTAAGACTAATGAAAAGTTTGCATAGGTACAGAATTAATGCAAAGCACCTGTATAGTTCTTCTTCACATATTTGCGGATTGATCAAACCAATATTTATTGATAAATCTTCGTATACAACATATACAGTTACACGTATACACATGATAATATGGTACAGGATCTGATAGGAAGCTTAAAGCTTATATAAATCATCTCCTGATGAACATCTAATGAAGTAATATATGTAAATGTCAGATTAAATAAAAGGCCAGGTATGCATACAAATAACTTTAACATGGAAAAGTAAGAAAATCCAGTGTGTGTTCCAGCAGGCATGCAGCGTCATGATGACGACACATCACCGTCGATGCAACTTCATGATGTGACGTCATAATGTCCTCTCGACGCTGATGCGACGTCTTCTGACGCCGCGCGCCCGCTGGAACTTAGCAAGTAAGTTCGTGTCGCAATATAGATAGTGATCCTAACAGAGCAAATGATAAAAAAAATAAAGAAACTGAAGAAAAGAAAAGAACAAAGAAAAGAAAAAGAAAAAAAAAAGTTGAGGCAGAGAAACAGGGGAAAAAAATAGCTAGGAAAGACAAGTAAAGGTACTGAGAACTAATTTGGTACAACTAATAATAATAATAAAGATACTGATGATAATAAAAATAATAGGAAGCCAATTAACAATGAGGTTATACTTGACTTGTAGGTCGAGAGGCCTAATATTTACATGAAAGTAAAAAGTATGCAAAGACCAGGAACTGAAACAATCAAAATCCAAATCCAGCCCTCAAACCATAGTTGGAAACAACTAAGATTACAAATAATCAAGATACAGAGAACAAACCCACAGCAGAAGTTTTAGGAGTCTGAATATCACTTACTACGTTAATAGAAAATAACTAAAGAAGGATTACTATGATTTTGTGGCGGAATCAAGGTCTTACAACGGTAAAAGTACTCTGCAGAAGAGAAAGAATTATCAGTTTTTCCCAGGTACATCAGTAACAGGGTCATTTCAACTGCTGTGGTTTGACATCTTGAATTGATTGGCTAAGTGTAACAAAAAGTATCTAAATACACTGTCGACCGTATCCCTAACACCAAACATACTAAATACCCTCTAAACAACTATAGGTCGATTCTCTCATATGCGTGCGTGCCGTAAAAAGTAGAAACATATTTACACAAATCTTCCTGAATGTAGTATAAAGTCTTGAACTTGTAAGAATAATGCTTCGTTTTCAGCATCGCTAGAGTTAGGCTCACCATGAACCAACTGGTGAGTGTTAAGAGTATGTAGATTGTTTGGTAAGTATGTGCGTCGTGTGTTGTTGTAAATGGGACGTGTGAAAAGAAAGTGGTAGGCGCTTTCGAAGCCCCCACAGGTATAGGAAGGGTTTGGAACAATGTTTTTACGATATAAGTCTGAGTTTAAAGAGCTGCATCCCATTCGTAATCTGGCATGGAGTACTTGGCCCATTCTTGAACCAGCTTGGAAATATTTTGGCCGTGCTCGTCTATCCTTATAATACCTGAAAGAGGCAACTGTTGGTGCGTTTTTTTTTTATGCTGTCATTGAGGTCATTCCATGCTCTGATTGTAGAGGGGAAAAATGAGTAAACGAAGATGTTGGTGTTGGCACGAATGTTGCGAATGTCGTTAGAGTTTCTAAGATTATAAGGTGTACTTTCTTGGATACGGGGTGGAACGATATTTAGTAGATAGTCAGGAGTAGCCCATTTAGTATTTTATAACAAAATTACTTGTTTATGTTTGTTTCGTCTTTCTTGAAGAGACTCCCATCCAAGTTCCGAAAGTAGTATATGCTGCAAAGTTTTGTAGCCCCTGTAATTATTCTTGCGGCCTCGATGTGAACAGTTTCTAATTGTTTTTTGGCTTCGGTTGTGAAGTTATCCCAAACGGAATCGCTGTATTTTAAGATAGGACGTACAAATGCTTTATATATTTTTTCAAGTGGTTTTCTATTGAGTTTAAACTTGAGAGCTCTTAATAAATTTAGTCTGGTCCATGCGGCAGCAGAAATGTTTTCTATTTGTTCCACCAAGTTGCCAGACTCAGGAAAGGTTAAACCGAGATGTTTGTGAGATGAGGTATTTGTAACCAACAGATTTTCCATGTAAAGAGGTGGGTGGTCGACTGTTTCATTTTTTCTGGAGATGAGCATCGAAAATAGTTTTGAAGGATTAAAGTCTACTTGCCAAGTTTTGCCCCACTTAGTAATGTGTCTCAGATCATTGTTCAGTGCTACTGCTGCAGAATTGGGATTATCTGCTATGATGTACAGGCTTGTTTATTTCATTAACATTATCATTGATATAAACTAGAAACATAAGCGGTCCGAGGACAGAACCTTGCGGAACACCGGTTTTTACAGAAGCCCAATCCGAAGCTTGGCCGTTGAGAATAACACGTTGCTTTCGTTCTGTTAAATAGCTAGAAAACTACCGTAAATGATCATTAGGACAACCAATATCTGCTAGTTTATGGAGAAGACCCCGATGCCAAACTCTGTTAAAAGCCTTGCTAATATTGCAAAATACCACTCGCACCCCCTTACCATTGTCTACTGCCTCACAGAAGCTATGATAGGTATGCAATAATTGGAATGTCGTGGAATCCCCGTGGATAAATCCAGACTGAAAGGGAGTGAGAAGCTTGTACTCGTTTATATAATAGTATAATTTTTTTGTGAATGCATCGTTCCATGTCTTTAGCAGAGTGACAGAGAAGAGAAACTGGGGCCGTATTCATAAAGCCACTTAAGTCGTTGCTATGCGGTTGCTAAGGCTAGATATCTATAAAGAAGTTTCTTTACAACTATGAAATTTGCTCTGGAGGCACAGTCTTTGTAAGACTGTTCCTCCAGAGCAAATTTCATAGTTGTAGGGAATCTCCTTCAAAGAAATTTAGCCTTAGCAACAGCATAGCAACCACTTAAGTAGTTTTATGAATACGGCCCCTGGTCTGTAATTAGTAGGTTTAGATTTGTCGTTCTTTTAATGGACCGGTGTGACATTGGAGAATTTCCAGTCGGTTGGGAAGTAGCCTTGTTGCAATGAAGAGTTGAAAAGAATAGAATAGGGTTTAGAAAGAATACAAGACCCTTCTTTAAGAAGGCGAGGACTCATAAGATCGGGCCCGCAAGATTTTGTAACATTAAGATTATCTAATACGTCTTTGACATCTTCAGTATGTATGAAGATTGAATTAATCAAAGTGCTTTAATCCTGGTAAACGAGCAATTCCATAACAACTGGAATTTCAAATTCAAGCTTCTGCAATCAGTAAGCCATAATATGCCATTCGAGTAATGTATTGTTCATAGAATTTTGAAATATATTTAACCAAATATACAAGAATTGTGCGTTGTGCAGACTGTTCTCTTATCACTTCAAACACGGAATGAAATGACTTGAGAAGAATTATTTGTTTCAGAAAATCTGAGGTTTCTGTTGAAAGAATTTCAGTTAGTTATGTCCTTGAACACTTGGCGGAGCATGTCAACCACTGCATGCCATGCTACGATAAAAATGACGCCATAGATCTTTTGCAATAGCAACTAAGAGTTCATATCAATGTCAAAAATGATGTCGTCGAGACGTCTTCTGCCAAGGTACTAAGTTCAACAGTTCGTAATTTCATAGTTGCTATGGTAACAGATCTCTAATAATTCGAGGGAGCGAATGCATTCAGTGTATATCATGCTACTCTCGAATTATAAGTGAGTTGCTACCTGAAATTCATACAATTCAAAAAAGCGATTTTCTCAAACTTCAATGTATTCTCAAATAATTTAATTCTCTGTTTGCAGGGCTTAAGATAAGAAATATTAACTTAGGGATACTTTTCCTTATTTGTCTAATAAAGCATATGTTGTGGCCGCTCCTTAGAACTGTCTCTGCGAGACATATACTTGTATTTTCATTGCGAATTAAGAAAAATGTTTCTAAATCATCTCTGTTACCCCTTCTTGTCCGGAGTTCTGTGACCTTGCCCAGAGGTTATAAAACTTGAGTACATTCTCAAACTCAAAATAAAGCACACTGATTGGCTGCTATCGAGCATCTGCTCGGAAGCAGCCAATCAGTGTGCTTTATTTTGAGTTTCAAATTATTCTCAAATTTTATAACCTCGAACCCTTATGTCCCTTTACAAGTAAGATCTATTGTATCTATTGCAGGATGTACGGACGATTCAGAGTGTAGCGACCCTGTACCACATTGTGTTAATAGCCAATGCGAAGGTAATACTTACAAGTTTAGCTTTTAAAACAAGCTTAAGAGGTTATCCCTTTCTAGAATCGTCCGTTAAACATGATTGGAACATTTCAATTAAGAGTTATCTCTACCTAACGGCCGCACCGTGATTTTGAATTGAGAATTACTCAGTTGTGCTGATGGCCAGCATGGCATCTCCTGGCGTGGACAAAAGCGGAACCAAAATGTCAGGTTACTGCTTTCGTTCAGCGGATACAAATCAGCGTATTTCTTGGTGTTTAATGCCTCAGCGGCTAGCCGAAAACCAACATAATTTCAAAGGCCATGCCTTAGCGGGGCGTAGACTCTACATGAAAGCAGTTAAGAGTGATGGACGGGATGTTCAGAAACTTAAAGGCCCCATTGCTCTGTCCGCATTGAATATTTTATCGTGAGGCATTGCTGCAAGCTCCTCACCATAGTTTCGCCATTGTAAATGACCGTGAACTGATACAAGAAATATCTTTAAAAAAAGATATAAGACGAAGTGAAAGAAGACATATTTGAAACAAATAATTTTTTTTATTTCTGTTGAAATTGCCCATTTCCTATTTCGAATTTCAGAATTTCCCCATATATGTCTTGTACATCTCCCTAATTGTAATTTTCAGATCTCCCTACCAAAATACAAGAATTCCCTTCTTTGTTTAATCATTCTCCCTATTTGGAAAAAAAGTAGAGGAAAATCTCCCTATTTGTCTTCTCAGCTGTATCACATGTCTGATATGATTATTGAATAGCAGTATCCTTATGTTGGGGTTATCCACTATGGCGAGAAACCAAACTGGTCCGTAAATTATTGACATTCTTCGGTACATTCCGATATGCTTCCGATGATACGGTACTGTATTTTACCCGGTTCAGTACAGCCGGGTGAGTAAATTTACCGGAACGGACCGGAATGGACTGAATTACCGGAACGGACACCGGAACGGACCAGTTTTCCCCTATCTTCAGTAGATATTTGTAATATTTTTTTTTATCAAATAACTCTTATTTAATATTAATACATATTCTGTATGCCATCTAGCGCAAATCAATTAGAGATATTAGTCAAAATACTCTTTGAGTATTTTGCGCCATGGGTAGGCCTCTTAATACCCCACGCATATGCGTTTCATCTTAAAATCATAATCTTATACAAAAATCTGGTTATCTTTCTTCCAAGACTTGGAGCGAATGAAAAACACAAAAATTCCCGAATTTTTGTTCCATAGTATCATGACCAACATTTCAGCCATAGAAAATATGTAGAGCTATATGTATCAAGTCGGTGGATGAAATCAGGGGTTGCAAGTTAAGATAATACATGTTAGTCATAGGTAGGGCCTTGAATTAATCTGCGCGTGTAGATTGTATCAAAATATCTAAAAAATCGGCTGGAAATATGAATAATAAGGGTCCGTTCCGGTCCGATCCGGTAATTAGGTCCGTTCCGGTAAATTTACGCACCGAGTACAGCCTTTTTACTACGAAAGACTTTTCGCACCATAGAATCATTTTTTTCTCAAGCCATCAGCATTTGCGTTTCTCGCGTTCTGCTTAACTCTATCAATCATTACAGCGTTAAAGTGAAAAAACATATTTAAAACTAAATGCAAAGTGCAAATAATAACATTTTTAATGTAACTAAATCTTCTGACAGGTGAATAACAATTCCATGACATATGCTCTCTTCCATACAGAGATCAAGTCAAGTTTTGGCACCAACGATGATTTTATTAGACTTCGTCTAAAAACGTCCTTGAGTTTCCCATTGAAAAGTTTTGAAAAAGTATTTGCACTGTTTTTAGTTGACAACTAAATGACCTACATTCGGTTTTATAAGCTTTATAAATTGGTAAAAATACAAGGTACAATGTACAAGCCTGGAACCCTAATAATTAGGCCATGAGCCAGATATGGTTTACCCCCCCCCCCCCCCACCCCTCACCCCCCCCCCCCCGCCACCCCCAGGTCAGAACCCTACTAATTACGAAAACTGAACAAAAACTGCAAAGTCCTTGAACCGATTAAAGCTCAAATCCACCCTTAATATTGAGTCTAAATCTACATCTTCCAGATGTATACATGACCCAAGTTTCATGGCTCTTGCCGATTTAGCCCATGAGAGACAGAGTTAAACGCGAAAACTTGACATAAATTGAAAATCGATGAACCGTAACAGGTAGGACAAGACTCAGTATTGATGGTAGCTTTTCGCTTTACTATTCCAGATGTATGCATGACCCAGGCTTCATGGCTCTAGCCCTTATAGTTTCTGAGCAAAACGAGAAACCTCGACCAAAATCACGAACTCGGTTAATAAAAAGTTCGGTCGTCCAGATATATGCACGAGCCAAGTTTCATGGACCCTAGCACTTATAGTTCTTATGGATTCTAGCACTTATAGTTCTTGAGAAACAGAGTTAAACGCGAAACCTCGGCACAAAATTCCAATGCCTGTAAACCGAAAAATGTAGGTCAAGACTCAATATTGATGATGTCTTTAAGATTTACTCTTCCAGATGTATGTATGGCCCAAGTTTCATAGCTCTAGTCCTTATATTTCTTGAGAAAAAGGGCTAAACGCAAAATCAATGAAAATGGCAGAGTTACTTCAACTGAAACTGTAGCCATTCATCTTAAAAGGATAGAGACAAAACAAACAAAACAGAGAATTACATTATTTAAGAATGAATTGCCGGTTTGAGACTGTCACACTTTTCCATTGTATGTCATGCTTCTCTCGAATTTTAAGTGAGAGACGTCATAGATCTGTAACCATAGCAACTATGGCAGTACCAACTGTTCTAATTTGTACCTTGGTAGAATAATGTCTAGATGACGTCACTTAGACAGCCACGTGAACTCTTAGTTGTTATGTTCTAATTCGACCATGTCTCAACCGAACATAACTCATTTATTAGTCCAGGCAAACTGGCGATTTTTTCCCTAAACCCAAAACAAATTGCAACAAAAGCTTTTTTTGCATTTTTGTTGAGGACTAACATTCACATATGACATATCAAAAGTAGGATAAAATCGGATAATGCAAAATATATTTTTTCTGCATTTTTACATGCGCCTATTTGCGTCTTAAATATACCAAGTATTTGTAATGTTTTATATGACATAACATTATTGCTGTGAGTTGTATTGCTAAGAACCTATTCTGCCTCTGCCAGAATTGAATCTAGAAGCTAAAGATTGAATTTGGACATTTTTTGTTGGATGTACAGCCATCTAGGTCTTAAAATGGTATAAATTACCCCACCCACTTTATTCTGCCTTAAAATCTGAAGTGAATTTTTGAAGGTCAGTAACTGAACTGCAACAAGAAATATGTCATACTGATGACTTTGCTTAGCATTAACATGTATCAATTTAGAATACTGATCTCTGAAGGCATGAGAAGCCTGAAACAAAGACACAAAGAGCAGAATACTACACGCATAATAACACAAACAGTGCAACATACAAGTGAATAGTCTTTGTAAATCTCCTCGGCAGGATTTGTGAAGGGGACCACTAAACATTGCTGCGTACTAAATATGTAAGCTCTGGGCCTCATGGTTTCAGGGAAGATGATTTTTTAAGATTTTTCCCCATTATAAGTCTATGGGAGCTAATGATCCCTGGGGTGTGACCAATTTGGACCCAATGCATGGTTGGCAGGATTTATTTCGTGACAACTAAACATTGCTGAGTACTAAATATGTAAGCTCTGGGCCTCATGGTATCAGAGAAGAAGAATTTTAAGGTTCTTTAGCGATATAGCTCTATGTAAACTAATGACCCCCTGGGGTGGGGCCAGTTTGGACCCCAGGGGCTTGGTTGGCAGGAGTTATGGGACACTAAACATTGCTACAGACTAAATAAAAGTATAAGCTCTGGGCCTCATGGTTTCAGAGAAGAATATTTTTTTAGGGTTTTCCCATTATTAGTCTATGGGTGCCAATGATTGATCCGGGGGGTGGGGGGTTGGAGGGGCGATTTGGATCCCAGGGGCATGGTTGGCAGGATTTATGTACGTGACCACTAACCGTTGCTACATACTAAATAATATGTAAGCTCTGGGCCTCATGGTTGCAGAGAAACGATTTTTGAAGGTTCTCAGCTATATAGCCCTATATTAACAAATGACCCCTGGGGTGGGGCCAGTTTGGACCACATGGTCATGGTTGACAGGATTTATGCAGGGGACCACTAAACATTGCTACATACTAAATGTTTTAGCTCTGGGCCTCATGGTTTCAGAGAAGATTTTTTTAAGTTTTTCACTTCATAAGACTATGGGAGCTAATACGCCTGGGCGTGGCCAATTTGGACCCTAGGGGCATGGTTGGCAGGATTAATGTAGGTGACCCCTAACCATTGCTACATACTAAATATGTAAGCTCTGGGCCTCGTGGTTTTAGAGAGGAAAATGTTTGAAGGTTCTTTAGCTATATAGCCCTATGTAAACAAGTAACCCACCTGGGATGGGGCCAGTTTGGACACCAGGGGCATGGTTGGCAAGATTTATGTAGGGGACCACTAAACACTGCTACATGCTAAGTATATCAGCTCTGGACCTCATGGTTTCAACAAAGAAGATTTTTTAAACTTTATCTCGTCATAACTCTGTAGGAGCTAATGACCTCTGGGGTGGCAAATTTGGATCCCAGAGGCATGGTTGGCAGGATTTATGTACGTGACCACTAACCATTGCTACAGACTAAATATGTAAGCTCTGGACCTCATGGTTTCATAGCGGAAAGGTTTTGAAGGTTCTTTAGCTATATAGCTCTATATAAAGCAGTGGGCCCCTAGGGTGGGGCCAGTTTGGACCACAGGGGGTTGGATTGGCAGGAGTGATGTAGGGGACCACAAAACATTGCCAAATACTAAATATATAAGCTCTGGGCGTCATGGTTTCAGAGAAAAAGATTTTTTAAGTTTTTCCCCATTATAAGTCTATGGGAGATTTATGTTGCCATGGCAACCAGCTTCTCCAATCTGATCTACCCTTTAACCTCATACAGTCAATCCCCCACCCCAACAATGCTTCACATAAATTTTGATCAAGATTGGGCAGATGGTTTAGGAGGTATGTGTTAAAGTTTGGAAGAGGACAACGGACTATGGACCAAGGCTATACAATAAGCTCACCTTGACAGATGAGATATAACCTGAAAGAACATCCCATATTTTAACATGAAATTCTAAAATTCCATGACCTTGACCTCAAGGTCACTGAGGGGGGCGGGGGGGGGGGGTCAATGGTGTAAAACGTAAGACCATTATCTAGCATAAGTGAAAGTATAAACTTAGGCTATCAATGGGTTAAAGAGATATGGGTGTTTTAATATAACCTATAACACCCAAAAGGTGGACATGGACGCGGTGCAAACCCGGAGGCTGGCACCGGGGTGACAACAATAGCTCTTCCTGAAGGTCGTTCAGGCGAGCTAAACCAATGACTTCTTTCCAGGGGAGTGGGCGGGGTGGGGAGATGGCTGTTAGGCGGGAAAGAGGTATAATTTGTAAATTTTGAACCAGAAAAGTAAATATTTTACCATTTCTGAATGCAAAAATGTCATCACCTAATACCCCAAAGCATGTCCAAGTTATCTGCATATTTAACCCTCTAGTGGATTATCCTTTCAACACATGAAGTATTTAGCCGGGCCACATAGAACAGTCGGTAGCGCGTCTGACTCAAGAGGCAGAGGTCCTGTGTTCGATACCTGGTCCGGCTACTTACTTCCGTTTCTCCTTCCGCTGATTCAAGAAGGACAGTTGTCAGCTACTGGCGAAAGTATGTGCACTTAGTATTGCTTAAGCGCATAGGAGGTCTAAGCCGGCCTAAGAATAGCGTCTTAAGGTTAACTGACCGTCCCGACATGACCATGGCCGTTACCGTGGACATGAAGCAACAAAACAACACTCTCAGATGCCCCATCATTTGATATTTATATCAAGCTGTTTTTTTTCTTCTATTGTTCTGTCACAGTCTTCATTTAAAAACATTGATTCTGTTTACTATCTTCATTACCATCCATATTGTCCATCTGAATAGAGGTTATGGTAAAAGCAAAATTTGCACTGGTGGGTGGGGTAAACCAATAGTATTATAATACGATATGATCGACTGGTTATGCATAATGAGCAAATTAAATGGTAGACAAAAGCTAAATAACAGTATATAACTGCTTTATCAACGACTTCTATGGATTTAACTTGTCTAGAAATAGAGTTTAGAAGTAGCTTTCCGACCAAAAGTAGTTGTGCAGTGGTTTAAATCCTTCGAAAACAAGACATATGAAAAAATCATGTTTCGCATTCTCCGATTTTGTCCTACTTTTAGTATGTTAAAAATGTAGGTCTGAGGAGCTTATTACTGCAAAGAAACCTTTTGTTGCAATTTGTTTTAGGTATTCCCACAATTTGACTGGACTATTATATTTTATTGAAATATTTTAACAACCTCGGCCAACGCACTCTGCTGACTTACTACTTTACTGAATCAAAACTTAATACAACTTCGTAAATTCCCAACGCAAATGCATTTTCAGAACAACTCAGCTGCAAAAAGTCTTAACACCTCTTGCACACCAGAAATAACAAACATCATTTTAGGAAATGTCAACAGACAACTGTTCGTTTTATTCCGGGCGACGTATTGTACAATTGAATATCAGCAAGCAAGTCAAATCTTCGGCACCATGGAAACCCAAGTGGATCCACCAAGAAAACGACAGTGAAAAGCATGTCTTAGAACCTTGACTGTTCGAGACTGTACGTTTTTTCTCTTTCACAAATAGTACAACCTATAATACACTAAAACATATTTCAATTATACTCATTAAATATGTCCGTCGACAAAACTGATCACTGAAACCTGTATAACATATACTGTCCTGAAAAATTGCACAATCGAAGACTTCTTTTATTTCTGCTGGTAATATTTCTGACTTGCGGAAATACATGCAGGTATACTGACACATACAAGATATCTTTAACTTAGAAAATTATGTCAGATATGTAAATAAAAAGCTTCATCTCGTCCTTGACGTAAATGTAAAGGCATACGTAGAATATCTTTTAAACACACTATTTAAAAAAAAAAATCATTCATTTAAATAGTCATGTGGTTATTCATTCGTAATCATATTGTATTCCATGATCAATTCCATACGATATTATTATATAAATACATGTATATATACTTAATTTATTTTATTTTACTCATCTGTCAAACCCACGAACTGCCAAACTATACAATGACTGCTCCATCCATCATCCTTCATATCCCTGCGGCATCGTGCAAGACTGGATTCAAATGAACCATTCGATGACATCTCATCTAAGAACCTCTATATCAAATCCGTATACACTGAAAATGAATGACGATATCTCTTAAATGTCTTTACAAATCAAATGATATACAGACCGAAAAATACCCCAGAAAGTGCTTTCTTTGCAAACCTTTCAATATTATGCATAAACTCTCAGAAAAACATTAAAATTTCTGAATTTATACAACCATTAAACACATGCTGAATACCATTATTACGTTTCTTAAAAATCTATTTACATGGCTAACGAGCATACGTCTGGTTCGACTAAATAACCCCTCTTTTTTCATTATCTCGCTGATCAACTTATTTCTGGCATCACTCGTGACTTTAAAGGGTGGGTGGGGGGGGATGTCTATCCTTACTCAACGCTGTCTTTGGCTCGAATGACAAATCACTAATTCACGCTTTGACATATACTCCCTTCTCTGCGAAAACCACGAGACTTCGTGCTATTTACCAAATCACGAGACCTTACTGCTAACAATCTGAACATATCTTACAAACATGCTTCGCCACTTCACAAAGTCACATAATACAGTACCAAGTTATTTCTAATAAACGCCCCAAGTCTAAACCCCATTTTAACCGCTTACTTTCAAACTGTAAAAATTTTCAAACAAATATAAATTACATTATGATGACAGATATATGACGCCATTGGTTCCAATTTTTTAATGGCATTACAAACTGAAACTCTTTCAAACTTCAGATAATTATTCTCAAGTCATTTAAATCCGTGTCACAATAGTTTCAGATAAGATAGGGATGCGCCAGTGTTGAACATCAAAACCTAGGAGAATAAGATATGTTAGAGCTATTTTTTCTCCACACTGGGCGTCAGCTGAAATAAATACTATTCTCATTCATCATATAACGTGGCTGTGGATAACGTCGCGTCATTAAAATCGTATGAACACACGTGTATTAACACTTCAAATGGCGCGTAATTTACGTCATTGACAACGTCCATGTCAATAATGCGTTTTCTTATTGAAATAATGTTCATTTTAAAGGCAAAAAATCCGACTTTATACGGTCGTATGATAAACAGAATCTTACACTCGTGGTCATTTCATATGAAATTTATGAAACTCGCCGAATGCTCATGAATTTCATATGAAATGACCACTCGTGTAAATCCTCTTTATCCATGTTATCCTGTTACATAATACTATCCATGTTATCCTGTTACATTTACATTGCATGTTTACGTTTGGGTGGGCTGGTGAAATTATTGTTGAATGCAAACCTCTCCCCCTCACCTTCCGTGGTGTGACATGATTTTGGTGTTCAATCTAATAGCGATTAAAATGAGTTATATGAATTATACGAACAAAGTTTTGAATGCACAGGCTTTGAATCGAATTTTATCCTAAAGCAGCTGCAAGGAATGACACTTTGTGTCGTTCAGTAGTGCAGAGGTATGTATCCCCTCAAAATATGGGAATTTTCTTAAAACATATCAATAAATATAACTGCGGATATCAAAATAACGAAACAATTAAGTTTTCACATGAAAATAAAATGATTATAAGTCTGTGTTAGGTCATCCGTAACAAAATTTCATTGCCAAATTGTTTTGACCCTATGTGAATATTTCTTCTTCTTTTGGGAGAGTCCAAAGAAGATATTTGTTTTTAATCCTTGTGAGCAAACTGCTGAAAGAAGAACCGACCGAACATAATCATATTCTCTTGTTCTTTAGAGTGTGAAGTTGATGCTGACTGTAACGACGCAGATATGGGATTCTGTGACCCTAATACTAAGGAATGCGTTGGTAAGTACATGTGAGCCGCGAAGCGAGAAAACCAACAATGTGGTTGTGCGCCCAGCGCAGATTCAGAATAGCCTTGGCATCCGCTAAGTTTGACCAGGCTCTTTGTTAAGTTCTCAAAGGGTAGCTAAGGGTCTAAGCTACCTCCATGCGGACAGCGAAGACTCTGATCAGACTGGGCGGATGCCCAGGCTGATCTGAGTCCGCGGTGGGCGCACAACCACATTGTTGGTTTTGTCGTGTCGTGGTTCATTTCTGTTACAGCCGTCAGTTGCCATAAGGTGGTTATATATGGCGACGCATGCTGTTTGACACGTGTCATGCAACCATTTTGTCGCAAGTAGGTTTAGTGTATATGAGCACCAAGTTGCATACAACTGATGTGTGTAGTGCAATATATTTTAGGGTATTTACATGGTGACACATGTTACATCACGTTTATGTCATGCACATGTGTCATGTAGGCATCTTAAATGTGATGCAATATGTGTCACCATGTAAATACCTTTAGGGTATTTACATCGTGACACATGTTGCATCACATTTATGTCATGCACATGTGTCATGTAGGCATCTTAAATGTGATGCAACATGTGTCACCATGTAAATACCTTTAGGTCACCATGTGATGCAATATGTGTCACCATGTAAATACCTTTAGGGTATTTACATGGTGACACATGTTACATCACGTTTATGTCATGCACATGTGTCATGTAAGCATACTAAATGTAATACAACATGTGTCACCATGTAAATACCCTAGGGTATTTACATAATGACACATATTGCATCACATTTATGTCACGCACATGTGTCATGTGGGCATTTCAAGTGTGATGCAACATGTGTCATCATGTAACTACCCTAAATATATACTGGATGACCAATCTTTAAGCGGGCGCGGTTAACAGTTTGCAGACGGCTGGATATACAGCTCATTTATGATGGCTAACAATTCATTTCAAACGAAATGAAGATATGATAAACCATAACAAAGTTGCTTAAATATTTACAATTAGATTGCACCAACGGACCGAAGGATGAAGTGTGATGGAATATTTAGGGTGACTGCTGAAAGTAGCGATCACATCGGGTAGTGGGTTAAATTTCACGGTTGATGGAACATAGAAAAAATATTCACCTGTTGTATTAAGCTCAGTCTCTAAGTAACCGCAAGGGCTATGGTCTTCAAACTTCCCCCATGGATACGTCTGGTGTAGATCTACCGAAAGCAGATCTCAAAATAGCAGATAAATTAATAGATTACAGACTAATTTATGCACGACATAGTTGCTCGGAATAATGACTCAGTATGACCCTAGGTTTGACCTCAAAGTAACAGTATGTCACATTGACCTGTATTTCATGGTCCAGTGGCTTTGTCTTATATTTCGAAGAATATTTGATGAAAGAACAAGATTGTTAGGGATAATGACCTGGGGCCATATTTATAAAACAACTATAGAGGTTGCTATGCTGTTGCTAAGGCTAATTTTCTATGAAGGAGATTCCCTACATCTATAAAATTTGCTCTGGAGGAACAGTCTTAAAAGACTGTTCCTCCAGAGCAAATTTCATAGTTGTAAGTAATCTCTTTCAAAGAAATTTAGCCTTAGCAACAGCATAGCAACCACTTAAGTCGTTTTATGAATATGGCCCCTGATGTTTGACTTCAAACTAGCAATAGGCCACAGAGACCTATATTTCATGGTCTAGTAGTTTTTTACCTTATACCTTGAAGACTAATTGATGCCTGAGCATGATTGTTTCTGATAATTGATGTGAAT
This sequence comes from Ctena decussata, assembly GCA_963989385.1. Taxonomy (NCBI): domain Eukaryota; kingdom Metazoa; phylum Mollusca; class Bivalvia; order Lucinida; family Lucinidae; genus Ctena; species Ctena decussata. The sequence goes on along the minus strand of OZ022511.1, from coordinate 2,153,526 downwards.
GACCAGATGTTTGACCTAAATCTAACAGTAGGTTACAGTGTCCTATATTTCATAGCGCGGTGATTTTACCCAATATCTTGAAGACTGTTTGATTTATGTAAATGAAAACTTGGGATAATGACTCGGTTTAACCCAAAGTTTGACCTCCAACTAACAGTATGACACAGTCACCTATGTTTTATTATGCACCCAACTTTGAAAAAGTTGGTGGGGCGTATTGCTTTTGGCTTGTCCGTCCGTCCGTGCGTGCGTCACACTTTTTCATGTTTGCTGTAACTTTGGAACCCCTGCAAGCTAGGGGTTTTGAAATTTCATATATTATTTCCTCGTGGAAAAATAGCTGACACATATTTTTTTCCTTTCGAATTATGCCCCTTTTTAGAGTTATGCTGCTTTTAGAAAAATGAAATGACTATCTTGTTAGCAAGATATCTCAAAAAGTCTTTAAGCTATGGTCTTGATATTTGGCATACTGATTGGGTATGAGGAGTAAATTACCTGATTAACTTTTGGGAGAATTCCGTAAAATTTTGCATTTTTCATGGTGTTGAAATTTGATTTATGTGTTTACCGTGATGATTCATTGACGAGTTAGAGGGTTATCATGCGAACCGAACAACCAACTAAATGTTTTGTACCACTTCAGAAACTGAGGGTGAGGTTGGGCCTGTAAAATCGATTTAAGCCCCCAGTAATTCATTACTGACCGTTCCAAGGCGGTAGTTCTGTTGTGGTTCTTTGTTGCCTGTTTTTGGTGTCAGAGTTTCTGTGATGTTTTACCTTATGTATGTTATTATTATTTTTGGTTCGGTTTGGGTTGCTGAGTGGCCACCTTTTGGGAACAAGCTGCTCACTCGGTTGGCCATATGTTCTCTGTATCTTGATTATTTGTAATCTTAGTTGTTTCCAACTATGGTTTGAGGGCTGGATTTGGATTTTGATTGTTTCAGTTCCTGGTCTTTGCATACTTTTTACTTTCCAACTTTTGAACCGCTTAAGCTAGGAAGCTGATTTTTGGTATAGTAGTAGTCCTTGATGAGTACTTTAGTACAAGTAAGGTAACTCTGCATTCATTAGTTATGGAGTTACTTCCCCCGACATTCAGTTTTTATGCAGATACTGAGTTCAAGAACCACTGGGCATAGGGTCTTAAAATTTTTATATATGTATACCTCATAGAAAAATAGCTGACACGTATTTTTATTCATTTCCGAATTATACCGCTTTTTGGAGTTATGCCCCTTTTCGAAAAATGAGATGACTGTCTTGTTAGCAAGATATCTCAAAAAGTATTTAAGTTATGCTCTTGGTATTTGGTTTACTGATTAGGTATGAGGAGTAGATTACCTGATTAGCTTTTGGGAGAATTTCATGAAATTTTGATGGAGTTATGGCCCTTGTTTGAATTTGGCATTTTTCCAACTTTTGAACCGCTTGAGCTAGGAAGCTGATTTTTGGTGTAGTAGTAGTTTTGGTAAGTTAAATACTTTAGTACAGGTAATGTAACTCTGCATTCATTAATTATAGAGTTACTTCCCCTGATGTTCAATACTTATGCAGCTATTGGGTTCTAGAACTACTGGGCATAGGGTTTAGAAATTTAATATATATGGATTCCTCATGGAAAAATAACTGACATTTATTGTTTTTGCCCCCTAGTTATGGCCCATTTTGGAGTTATGCACCTTCAAAAACATGAGATGGATGTCTTGTTAATTGATAGTTTATATACTGATGATAATATGAAGAGTACATTACCTGATTAAGTTTTGGCAAAATTCCATAAAATTTTGATGGAGTTATAGCCCTTGGTTGAATCTGGCATTTTTCCAACTTCTGAATGGCTTAATCTAGGAAGCTGATATTTGGTATAGCAGTAGTTTTTTCATGACTTAAATATTTCAGTAAAGATCAGGTAACTCCTTTTCAGACTTAGACATTCTAAAGTTTGACTCCTTTAGTGGCAAGCATATGGTTGGGGGCATAGTGTTTTACAAACACAATTTCTAGTTGTCCAGTGATTTTGCGTCATATCTTGAAGACTATTTGAAGTACGAACATGATTGCTTGGGATAATGACACAGTATGACCCAAAGTTTGGCCGCAGACTAAGAGTATGTCAAATTTAACTGTATTTCAGGGTCCAATGATTTTTGCCTTATTTCTTGAAGACTATTAGATGCACGAACATAATTGCTTGTAACAATGACTCAGTATGACTGGATTTGACCTCATACTAACAGTAGGTCACAGTGACGTATATAACATGGTCCAGTGATTTTGCATCATATTTGCAACACTATTTCATGGATTAACCTTATACTTCGGTTAATGCTTTGTGCTAACACTGCGAGTGGCCTGATACTGATTGTAGATCTGTAAGGCCCCTATTTTATGGTCCAGTGATTTTGCTTTATATATTTTTATAACAATTTATGGATATGCGTCATACTTGCTTAACTGGTTTTGGCCTACACTTTAAATGATATCGATGTAGCTGAAGGCCAGCGTGACCTATATTCAATGGCCCAGTAATTTAATCTTATATTCCTAATACTATTTCATTGATTTGCATTTTATATTGGCCGACACTGTAAGTGACCACATTGTAATTGTAGGTCAGTGTGACCTATATTTCATGGTCCAGTGAGTTTGCATTATATTTCAACACTTTAAATCGATTTGCTTTATGTGGGTGCGGGCTGACGCTGTGAGTAGGTCAATGTAACTTATACAAGGGTAGATCCAGCAATAATGTCACTGTGTCCATTGCGCGGTTATTCATCGTAGCATTATTATAAAAATTATATCAAGCTTCACTGTAATTCATTTTGATTTACAGAATAAATATAAACTTGGAATCTTTTTCCGTTCCAAATATACAGGCGTTCAAAGTATGCCACCAACGCCATCACGCCGCACGTTAAAATAACGTTAATTACATGAACATAAGACATCACATATCAAAATCATACTAGCGCGCCATTTCAGATGAAAATTTGATACGATGACGAAATATATTTCTTCCGCCCACTGTTGAAATTTTGATATCGTCATTGCAGTTTGAAGATTGCTAGCTAGTGCTAGCTAGTGCTAATGTTTGTCACTGCCAAGAGTAAAAACGTTGATTTCTGACAAACGCGTTAACGGACATATATGCGGTTTTGCCTCAAATTTGGAATATCACCATTAGAGACTCTAGAGCTGTCTAGTTAGACATATGGTGATATAACAGTTTTTATGAAAACCAGAAGACCTTTATGGACAATGTCAGACAAAAACGTAACTCTTCTTTGGACCTCATGTATAAAGATGGATGTTCTGCAATTTGAATATTGTGTAAATTCCTAAAGATGAGCTGAGGGGCTGTTCAAGTAATATTAAAAGATAAGATAAACAGGGGTTAACAGACATTTGTGCTTTGCTGGAACAATGAATATGCTACTTTGGACATGACACAATATCGAAACTTCGTCTGATGCGTCAACGACGTCATTGACGTTTCAGATCATAATGCAAATAGATAAAAGTATTTGGCTACGAAATATTGATGCTCTCTCTTTGTTCTACACGATTTTATAGCTGCAGTGACATGACTTCTGGATCAACCCACGTATTACATGGTCTAGAGATAGAAGCCTGTTGTGGCAGAGATCTATTTTGTTGCCTTGCCCTCCGAGTTGGCTTTTTTTCTCTCTACAAGTATATTTTTTTCGCAGAGAAACGCAAGAGATACTAATAAAACCCTTCTAATTTTGGTGCAATAATATATCAATATGCCAATTCACTTATTATTTTTCTTTCCCCACAGGCCTGCATTAATTGTTCTTTTATAGTGTCCTAGGCTCCGCTAGAAAACATGAAAAGCATCATAAAATCATGCAGCACGTGACAGGATTGCAGCTCCGATGGAGATACTGCATTTCCGTCGGAGCTGCAAAATATGCACGTGCAAGATATGATAGGTTCCAAAGTAGAAAAACGACAACAAAATAAAGATTCGTGATCTTCGCGACACCACCCCTCAAATATAAGCAAAGGTTATTCAGTTATTCAATCTGTCCATTTAGATATTGTATTTTTCTGGTTATTGTAAACAAAAATGTTTGTATACGAGTTTCCATCTCCGAAAGTGTAACCGCTGCTTCGTCACCACTGCTGATATTTATAATACTGTCACCATCGATATCACCATCATCGTCGCTAATTAAGGAACCATCACCATTTACCGAACTTGCATAGCTGATCACTGCATCATCTGCATTTACCGAGCCATCATTGCCTTTGCTGTATCACCACCATTTACTAAGCCATCGCCGTCAATCAATGAATTATCACTATCTATCAAACTGTCACCGTTAATTTCCACGCCATCACCATTTATTGAACCACCACTGCTATAACCGTCTACACCAAGCTCGTCTGCGGATTCACAATCACTTATTATCGCACAGTTTTCTGTATTCTCCTTATCATTATTATCCTTATTCCTGTTTTCCTTTACACTTTCTTCAATTTCTTTTTTATTGATGAATTCACTGTAAATTACATTTTCCCCGACATCGCTCGCCTCATCTAACATTCTCTAGTTCACCGTTTACCACTTCATTACCATCTATTTCAGCACCAGTCATATCTGAATAATTTACCATATTAACTTTATTCATCGCCATGTCTTTATCGTTTCTACACTTTCTTCAATGACGGTTATAGCAGCATCAACATTATGATCCATTTCAAGGTCATTACTGATTACATTTCAAGGTCGTCTAAATAATCTATTCAAAATCGTTAATACTTTTGTCCTGAGCTCGTAGACGCTTAATTTCATCAAATAAATCAAACACGCTATCGTCGTCACTAACATCGTCCAAATAATTGTCAATGCCAATATCCCCACGTAAGCTCTGCAGGCGAATTCTTTGGCTGTCAATGACGAATACCCATGCGTGAGAACGAGGTGTTTTGACAGGGATGTCCTCCTTAAAACAGTTGAACTACAATTGATCTCAACTCAGTTCCTACCTTCAATGACACCATGCTTTTCATTCACTTCTCTTTAGGTTCCGCTTATATTTATATACATTTCCACAGGTGTCACATGACTCTGAAAGAAATTTCAATCTCCAATGAACTTTGGCTAAGGTGGTGATTTATGGTAAATGCAAAAATCTGCATAAAGCCATAAAAAGATAACACATCTCCCTGAAATTTAGCAGACTTTTTATTTTTGTTGTTCTCTACAGTTTAGAATACAAACTAAAGGCGCATACTGCATAAAAAGCGTTTTCATAAGGAAAGATCAAAGGGTAGTTTTCTGCAAAGAAATCTAAAACAAGATAACATCGTTATTGTAAATTTACGTAGCGCTGAAGGTACACTATTGCATAATGAAAGCGTCCTAGCAATTATTTGTTGCAACTCTTTCTAAAATTGTAATATAGACCAGATGAAAACAGTAGCCTTTTCTCAAATGTTCAATCATGTACAAGGTAACACTGGACACATTCAGTAAATATAGGGTAGGCAAGCAAACCTATATGATACCATCAATATAAATAATACATTACTGACACTCTGACAAGTGTGTGTATGAAGTTGCTCAACCTTGTTAAAATAGTCTCATCTGTGTGTTTTGACCAAAAAACAATGGACAGAGGCTACGTCTTATTTTATTTTCTCAGCCTGATAATGTGTAAAGGAGTTGGAAAAAATAATTGCTCAGCACTAAGTATATTTTCAAAAATGATATTATTTTATAGATTTCTGTGCAGAAAATTACCTTTTGATCTTTCCTTATGAAAGCACTTTTTAGCATCAACAAACCCTGCATTTTGGGATTCTAAATTATGAGAAACAACATAAAGAAGGCATCTGCTAATTTTGGGGAAGATCAGTTGTATTTTCAGCGTTTAATGCAGAATTTTGTCTTTGCCCGAAATCAGTGATTATCGCCACATTAACGAGCGATGAATAATACGAGATGTATGTCACAAACAATCCACTGTATTCACGTGCACTTTGTGTATACCTATTAACACCGATACTATGTCTATTTGCTCCGCCAAATATACAAACGCATGAAGATAGTTGCACGGACTATATAGTGTTGTAAACAATATCTCATGACTGCATTACTTTGCTCCGTTACACGTGTAAAATCTGAAATGTGCACGGACAAATTCGCTTTCACACAATGTGAACATAGTGATAAAACTATTTGCTCCGCCACTACAGGTACGTACACTGAGACTTGCACGATAAGCTTGAACTCGATAATAACAGGAGCTTTTTCTGTTAAATTTCTTGTTCATTTATAAGGGAGAAAGTTGTGGTGACTATAATAAATCTAGCCCAATTTTACATATATTCACTACAAATCGTCAAGACACAAGACGACGGAATCACATTTGAGTCACCGAAATTCATGGCAAAAAAGTTTTCTTTCCATATTTACACCTAAAGTTTTTTCACTTAACATTTGAATCAGTTTTCTACTCTGATAGTGATTCTCTTATTTTCAACTTAGCTCGCTTTGCAGCTTCTTGAAGTGAATGTCGAATTGGCATCTTTTCGTTTTCGGACACTGACCGCTGTTCATCATTAATCGGACACTCACTATTTTCAGAAACTTCGACCAGAAACAGAAGATTTAAGGGACGTCCGATAATACGTCCGGACGGCATTGATACTTTGGCTGACCGATCATATCCGTCACGACTTTGCACTAAACTGACCACTTTTCCTAGTCTCCAGGAACCACGTGGTTAATCGTCATTCACTAGTACGACGTCACCAACATGTTAGCGCATTATTGCTAATGATCCCACTTGGACACACTCGTTGTGATATAAACCTCCTGGATCCAAAAAGAAATTCCTCCGCAGTCATGTCCTTTAACAGCTCAAGATGGATAGCACGCGTAACTAGACACGTAAACAAACTTTCTTTTGACCGTTACAAATTTTAATATACATTGGTCCAAGATAGCCAAGCCAGCCAAGCCCCGTCCTTGCAAAGGGAATAGCTTCTGTTATACGTGTTTTAGGTAAAGGCGCCATTTCAGATATTCTGTACGGACCACCCTCGTGACGACGACATACAGTGCAACGCTTTAATGCTGATCAAACAATAGCTCGACCTTGTGGTATCTAGTATCTGGCTGAAACATTGAGACACACCGCTGTGTAGGTTCTGTTTGTGAATCCTTTTAATTAACAGCTTTGTAAAATTTTCATTCGTCGGTAATAGCACAGGACGTCGAGCAGTCTCACTAATAAAATCCTTCCTTTGCATCGTAGCATTTCGTCGTTACCAACGGACAAGTCTAACTGTTTATTGTAAATGGTTTGGTCTTTTACTTGATATGGCTTCATACACACCAGAAAAATTCTTTTTCTGTATATATATTACCCACATTGTTTCTGCATCGATTAATTCTGGACTTATAAGAGTCCTTTTGTCATATTTCGGATTCTTCAGTTTCCTAATGAAACGAATGACCAGCGCTGTCCCTCATCATTTTTGTCAAGGAAGAGTGTCTGTCACACTCAATTCCGAATGGCGCACATTTACCTGAACTATATATGTTTCTAGCCCAGTTTTAATCTAGGCGTGTTTAGTAATTCTGTTTCCTTGACTATTTTTTTTTCTTTTTGCTTTTCCACCTCTGAATCGTAGTCTAAATTTGGTCTGTTCATCTGTATCGGTGATTGAAGTCTTCCATTTTGTTCATCTGTATCGGTGATTGAAGTCTTCCATTTTTCCTCTGTTTCCTTTAACCACATCGGACCATGCCACCATAACCGATTCTCAGAGAGACTATGTTTATCAGTTCCACGGGTTGCAATGTCTGCTGGATTTTCGTTTGATTTGACATACAGACATGTAATATCACCATGGTTGTTTATTTCCTTGACGCTACTTCTTACGAACATTGATAAGTCCTTTTGTGATCTTAGCCACTACACTGAGAATCTGTTTAAATAGCAATGCCTTCTACTGAGATCTTCAACTGACTTTCAACAAACTTCACACACTTTACACCTACAGAACAGCCAATAGCTGTAGTCTAGGAATAGTCATTTTTAATGAAGCAAGTCTGGTTTTAGAAAAGAGAAGATAGATTTCTATTCAGAAGTTTCATTTTTTGTAAAAGATACACGGCAGTAGCGTACACACATGAAAACGCGCCAGAAACAAAGCAGACGTTTTTTTGAAATCCTTGTTTATATCATTCATAGCAACACTCCGACTTATTTGATAGTCGGAGAGCTTCAAAAGATCTGAACTTTTTTGTTGATCAGACAGCCGTTTCTTCACTGTTGATAGCATCGTCGCAGTTAACATGTTTGCTCCATAGCGATTGAATGAAAAGCTTCCCTTTTAGTAGCACAGGTAAAACCAATCCCAATGGGTGAAAGACTGATGCTAACTCCTTCAATACATTTCGTTTCGTTAGACCTTCTGATTTCAGTAAATCAGTTGGGATTTTTTTCTTCAAAGAAATAGAATCGCTTTCTACATCCCACGTGTGAGCTAAAACTTCAACTGAATCACAAGTCGCTCTATCACAGGATTCAAATATGTGATTTAACTGGTGACTGTTCGATGACAAGTCTCAAAGATTCATTGATGCCTCCTTGAATATTCTTTCTGCTCCATGATATAAGTCCACAGCATCTTCAACACTATTTCTTCCAGTTATCAAATTATCAACGTACTGTTCATTTAGGATATTAAGAATGTAAATTGACCGAACCATTATTTTCTGACAGGTAAAAGGGTAGGTTGTCACTAAAATGCACATCCTGTTATGATCATGTAGAATAAGTATGTAAAAGGAGGAAACGAAAGTAGACTGATTCAGTGGTGTAGTGTATCATGCGGAGAAGTATCATTCTTAATTTCTTAGTTCATGGTTCGAATCCCACGCGCATTATTTTTTTGCATAGTTGTTCTCTTTTCTTTTTTTTTTTTTTTTCTTTTTTTTTTTTTTTTTTTTTTTTGTTTCTTATATAATTTTATGATTTGTTCTATTTATACTTTTTTTCTAGTAATTATATTTATTATTATTTTTTTTGTTCTATATTATTGATATCGTTCACTCGGTTGACCATATGTTCTCTGTATCTTGATTATTTGTAATCTTAGTTGTTTCCAACTATGGTTTGAGGGCTGGATTTGGATTTTGATTGTTTCAGTTCCTGGTCTTTGCATACTTTTTATCCCCCGACCGAAAGGTTCGGGGGATATAGCGATGAGCCTGGCGCCCGTCCGTCTGTCCGTCCGTCCGCCGTCCATCCGTCCGTCCGTAAACATTTTCTTGTCCGCTCTATATCTTGAATACCCTTTGGAATATTTTCATGATACTTCACAGTTATGTAGAACAGGTCATGACAATGTGTCGCGTACAAGAATGGTAACTCTTGCTATTGTACTTTTTGAGTTATTTCCCCTTTGGTGAGTTTTTTTGGCTGATTCGTGTCCGCTCTGTAACTTGAATACCCTATGGAATATTTTCATGATACTTCACAGATATGTAGAACAGGTCATGACGATGTGTCGCGAACAAGAATGACAACTCTTGCTTTCTTACTTTATGAGTTATTTCCCCTTGATGGTTTTAGGTGTGATTTTTTGGCAGATTCGTGTCCGCTCTATAACTTGAATACCTTTTAGAATATTTTCATAATACTTCACAGATATGTAGAACAGGCCATGACAATGTGTCGGGAACAAGAGTGATAACTCTTGCTTTTTTACTTTTTGAGTTATTTCCCCTTGATTGTTTAAGGTGGGTTTCGTGTCCGCTCTATAAGTCATATACCTTTTGAAATATTTTCATGATACCTCACAGATATGTAGAACAGGTCATGATGATATGTCACGAACAAGAATGACAACTCTTACTTTCTTACTTTTTGAGTTATTTCCCCTTGATGGTTTTAGGTATGATTTCGTGTCCGCTGTATAACTTGAATACCTTTTGGAATATTTTCATGATACTTCACAGATATGTAGAACAGGTCATGACGATGTGTCCCGAACAAGAATGACAACTCTTGCTTTCTTACTTTTTGAGTTAGTTCCCTTTGATGATTTTAGGTGTCTGCTCCATAGCTTGAATACCTTTTGAAATATTTTCATGATACTTCACAGATCTGAAGAACAGGTCATGACGATTTGTCTCATACATGAATGACAACTCTTGCGTTCTGACTTTATGAGTTATTTCCCTTTGGTATTTTGAGCTGCTGTTTGAGTCTCTGCTCCATATCTGTATAACCCTGGCCTGCTCCACAATTTTAATAACCTTATACCTTTTAGAATATTGATGAACATGCTGTGATATTTTATCAGTGTCCCTAACTCTCTCTGTGACCCCTCCACTTCCCCCCCGCCCCCACAAAAAAAAAAAATTCTCCAGATTTGGATTCTTTGTCCAAATTCACTTACTAGAGAGCTCCAAATATGGTTTGTAGGTCTTGTAGTTTAGAAGTTATTCACACATTTTGAAAGTTTAATGTATCATATGCTATATATTTATGTATATGGCGGCTGTTTGAGATGTTACTTCTTTTTAGCAGTCAAGCATACTATTTAGTCTGAATGTTAGATAATCATGCATCTGTTAAACAGATAATGTCAATCAGAAGCATAAAAGAATGACAATATATTACTTATATGTGTTTTGAAGTGCACCCGTTTTACCAAGGCCCATGGGGCTCTTTGGTCGGGGGATTTGCCATCTCCTCTGATGGCTATTTTTACTTTTATCACTGAGCTTTTTCTTAACTGATTTTTATTTTTATTTATTTTATCTATTTTTAATCTTTTTATTAATTGTTTTCTTATTTTTTTCTTTTCTTTTATTATTTATTTAATTGTTTTTACGTTTTTCATTGTTTCTGATATTTTTTAAATTTCATTCTAAAATTTCATAACATATAATTTTCAAGAGCTTTAGCCCACAAGCAGTAGATGTCGCAACTGGATGTTAAGGAGTTTACATCAGCCATATCAGTGTCCGAATAGTTGTCACACTGGCTAGCTGCGATGTCTGTATCTGAATAGTCCTCATACTTGTTGCCTGCATCTGTTGCGACGTCACTTGATGTAACCTCGATAACTAAGCGTTCAATTTCATTCTCTCTTTTCCAAATATTCTTTTTCCACTTTGAGCACAAGTTCACAGCAGGAACGCCAGTCTGCAGGAGTTATGCTGGAAAGGGCGTCTTCGATGTGCAGCTTCACGTCAGAAGTCTTAATTGATAGGTGTGTCCTGGCAACTTCTCGTTTTACTTGCGCCTAGATCAACTCAACGGCGTTGAGATCTGCATAGTATGCTGGCAGTCTTAAGCAGTCATGTCCATTTTGTTTCAGGTTACTATCTAGAATAAAAGTTGGAGCCGGCTTGTGTGTCTTGCAGAGCGGTAGCAATTCCGCTTTAAGCAATCTTTTACTAAATGATACACCGAGTCTCCGGTGCCAAGCATGAATGTCTGCTTTTCGAGGTGGCTGTGTGGGGCATTTGTCAACTTGCAGATTGTGGTAGGGAGCATTATCAAAGATCAGCACTGATCTCTCTGGCAAGTTTGGTTTCAGTTTCTCGTTCAACCATTTCATGAAGTTCTCCCTACTCATCTCATTGTGGTGGTCTCCTGTAGCAGAATGGGCTTTGAAGACCAACGAGGCGCCATCAATGAACCCAGTGTCTCTTCCTGCGTGGACAACTATGAAACGTTCTCCTCTGCTGGAAGAGTCATGCAAAGACACGTATGAGGACTGCCAGGACCGGTGAACAATGTGCGAAGAGTGAACACAGGTCTCATCTGTATAAATATTTTGGCGGCCGTCTTCTCGAAATCTCTTGATACTTCTCAGACACTGTATTCTCACAGCAACCACGCCGTTTCTTTCAATGAGAATACTCCGGTTGTTCTGGGTTTTCTTCCATCGGAAGCCGAGCTCATGCAAACTTCTACAAATACATGCTCTTCCGCCTTTAAAGTCAATCTTGCCTGAGTTCCTCCATCAAAGCTTTAATGGTTGGCAGTCGCTTCTGGTACACCAACAGCTCGTGTATCGTCCGACGAATGGCGCCTTTATCAAAATCGTCAAGAACAACCTTGTCTTGACGTGGTTTTCTCTCAGGCATCCGTGTCTGGCAATGAAGACGATAGAACGTCGACTCTGAAATGCCGGCGTTGTTCACGGCTCGCTGCACAACTGACGTCAATGGTACCCGCAGTGATCCAGCTTCTTTTGCTTCTTCGAATACCTGAAAAGAGACAATGAAACAAGCTTTAGTCGTGGTGTAACAAAGGTAAACTGATAAGAATTTCATAAAACTCAGAAACAATTCAGTAATGCCAGTTATATCAAAAATCATTCGAAAAGCTGTCTCGCCTGTCACATTTATTTCATGGCAAATGAAGTAAATCGAGAAAAACGATCAAGATTTACACCGCCGCTGCTGACGACGACAACGCCTGAGAAAAATAATTATCATGTCATGCTGTCTGCTGGTCACTGGCGAGACAATATTAATCTGTAGAACTTTGTTGAATATAGCTGCAGCGAGACAATATTATTTAATCTGTAGAACTTTGTTGAATATAGCTGCAGACTGGTCGGTGTATGTGAAATAAATTTCTATATTTCGAAGAATCAGTAGACCCCTGAGCCATCATATACTGAAAGCGAATTTCTCAAACTGACAGTGAAGCCCTAGTCACATTTCAACGTTACACAAATCCGAATTTCACGGTTTTTCTGACCAATAATACTTGTAAAACCCGTGAATATGCATAGTGCACTTGAATTTAGAAAAGCATCAACTACAAATGAGGGGGTTTCATTGCACACACCCTTTCACTATCATCCTCACATCATCCTGATATGACTGAAATAATGTTGAGAAGGGCGGAAAATCGCAAGTCATCTATCTATACAACAGATGAGAAACATAAATAAAACTTACCTATGTGGTATCCGAAATTGCGTCGTCTGAATTTGTCAGTCAAAAATATGATAGTTAACTATATAGTCACGGTTGTTTCTTGTAGTTGTTTGGCATAAATAAAATATGTATCAGTTTTCGCAAACCTAACATCCCCGCGCTGAATAATAGGCTTTACCCCAAAAAAGTTTACAAACAGTTGACATCACTGTCACAATAGCCTAACTGAGCAGTATATATCATCTTTGAGCTTCGTTGCTAATCCACTTTAGCATAACTCTAGATTGCTGTCAATTCACGCCTACCAATCGCTCTCATGCGAAACCACGGTTCAGAACGCCAATCCATGAGAGGAGTTTCCGGTTTTGCAGGAGGGGAGCCGAAATCGTAAACAAATTTGACATCGGCACAAGGTTTGCGGTATTTATTTTCTCTGAAAACTATTTATGCAAAATATAAGAATGCTATTTTGTCACATATAGATTGCTTCTTTGGCACATGAAAGGATTAGGCACATGGTCTTGCATTTTTCCAGATATGCATTTAGTACGGCGGAGCATGTGTTCAAAGTCAATCTCGGCGATATATACATGTAGGGAAAAGTCGCATTCTCCTGCTTGATTTTGAGTCTCTAACCTTTGCAGTTGCAAAGAAGTGAACAGGACTACTGTATGCGTGAATCCATGCGTTGGAAATAAGCTTTCCGTGATTTATAGTTTAGAATATAGAAAATATACGCCAAAACTTGGCATCGTCAGCCTGTTTCCGCATGAGATATAGAAAATGTAAGGAATTTTTATAAAACACAAAAACAGCTTCTGAACAATAATTGGATCAAAACTAACATGAACTCTGTGATAAATCATTATTTTATACACAGCAAATCACTTTCAAACTGTTTTTATTCCCCGTTTGTCTTTTTAGGCAAACTGTTTTTATTCCCCGTTTGTCTTTTTAGGCCTTTTGCAAACCCTCTTTCAAACCCTCTTGCATGCCTCAAAAACAGACAAATGGGGATTAAAACAGCCAGAAAGTCATCTGCAATGTATAAAATGATGATTTATCACAGAGTTCATGTTAGTTTTGATCCAATATTATTGTTCAGAAGCTGTTTGTTTTTTTGTTTGATAAAAATTCCTTATATTTTCTATTATCTCATGCGGAACCGGGCTGACGATGCCATGTTTTGTATATATTTTCTAAATTCTAAACTGTCCATCACGGAAAGCTTACTTTCAACATTTGGATTCACGCATACAGTAATTCTGTTCACTTCTTTGCGAATGACAAGGCTAGAGACTCAAAATCAAGCAAGAGAATGCGATTTTCCTTACATGTATATATCACCGAGATTGACCTTGAACACGTGCTCCGCCGTTCTAAATGCATATCTGGAAAAATGCAAGGCCATGTGCCTAATCCTTTCATGTGCCGAAGAAACAATCTATATGTGACAAAATAGCATTCTTATATTTTGCATAAATAGTTTTCAGAGAAAATAAATACCTCAAATCTTGTGTCGATGTCAAATTTGTTTACGCTTTCGGCTCCCCTCCTGCAAAACCGGAAACTCCTCTCGTGGATTGGCGTTCTGAACCGTGGTTTCGCATGAGAGCGATTTGTAGGCGTGCAATTGTTGCGCCTAGTAGAAACGGGCTGGAGATCACACCGAACGGTACACGACAAAATCTGTAACCCTGAATGGTATCGCTATCAAATTTAACTTTAGTGTAATCCTTTTTCCAAATAAAACATGTCACATCTCTTTGGTCAGGCTGTGGGCCAATCTGTAAAAAGGCTTTTTCTATGTCAGCTACCACAGCAATACTATTTAGTCGAAATCTCATTAAATGTCCACACTGATCATTTAACATAAGTGGGCCCTTGTACAAACATTCATTCGAACTTTTTTTTCTTTTCTGGACTTAGCTGAAGCGTCGAACACTATACGATATGAAATTTGATAGTTGATTGTAATGCATTGATTACTGCGTGGTGAGGCAGGTAATAAGTTGCTCCATCCGCAGTGTACTATTTACCTATTCAATTACACCTTTTTCAAATTGGTCCTGTAGGATTGCATCATACTGTTTCATTAAGTCAGGCTTATTTTTCATTCTTGACACAATTGGCCTTAAACGTCCATGAGCTAATTCTCGATTAACTGGCAAACCAGGGGTTTCGTCCTTACACGGCCATGTTACCTGATATCTTCCGGCTTCAAATTTTATTGTGTCTTTTAATTTTTATCTCTTTTTTCCTCGTTTGTAGTTTTTGGATTGTCATATACTCCAATAGAATCTGTGTTCCAGAAGTATTCAAGATCTGGTTTGGACGCACATCTAAACCTGTGAACACATTTGTTTTCGTGGCATTCGTTCCGTAATTAAGAATCAACATACCGAATTCATTCACCGGAGAATCAGCTTCACTTGTCCGACCAGTCAGTATCCACCCGAGTTTTGATGCAAGGAGACAGAGACCGGGCTGCACTTCAGTCTTTTGGGAAAGAACTATATCCAGATAATAGTCACTTCCTATCAGTAACTCAACTGCAGATGATTCTGTTTCCGACGGAATAGTGTCTGCCATTTCTAGACTTCTCACAAGATGATCTAAAAAAATTTCGGGAACCGATTTTAAAGGCTTCCTTTGAACAGTACCACTAATCACTGGCACAATGTTAGCACTGATATCGAGGTACTGTCCATTGATCAGTTTGATACTCAGCTTTGTTTGAGTAGCTTTCACTGTTTGGGGTTTGTCATTCATGAATGTAACTAACTTTATTTCTTCTTCATTTTCTCGCGTAAGTTTTAATTTCTCCGCCAGCGTTTCTGTCACATATTTCCTTTGTGAACCTGAGTCCAGCAGACTTCTTACTCGGTCACTTTTATATTTGTCTTGGTTCATTACTTGCTGTCTGTATAAGTACCATTTCATATGAGGACACCAAGGCGTTTTCCTCAGCACAAACACTAACTTCCTTTAATTCATCCGGTTTTTTTCTATTATATGTGTATTGAAAACGGAGGTTTTACATTTTTTAGGACACAAGCTTCTGTGGTGAGTATTTACCTTGCCATGGTGTACACGGGTTTTGCCCCGTTTGCAATTTTGGACAAGTGACCCGTCTTTAAACAATTGTATCAACTGTTTTTCAGTAATTTTTTCTTTCTTCTACGGTACGATATTTAGGACATTCAACACCCCAGTGTCTCTGTTCACAGTATCGACATTGATCGTAATATCGTGTTACAGATGATTGTTTAGTGCTAACTACCAAAGCCTCTGCTGACCCAGAATGTTGTTTTGCTCCATCCAAGGCAGTGTGTCTCATGCTGGTATTAGAGCCAAACAATGTTCTTCCATCAGATCGGTGATGACTATTTTTACCATTTCTAGTGGGACCAGACCTTGGATTTCCTTCGGAACGGAACTGACCACTTCTCTGAAATGCTCCATCGTTCTGTTGACCTTTCTTCACGGCGTGTTCGCTGGCAGTTACATATTCTCGAAGTTTGGCATGTAAACTTTCTACTGTCCACTTAGTTTTAGCACCGTTTAGAATTTCTAGTTGGACTCGAATTTCTTCAGGCAATTTGGATCGAATCATGGATACAAAA
Source organism: Ctena decussata (assembly GCA_963989385.1). NCBI lineage: Eukaryota > Metazoa > Mollusca > Bivalvia > Lucinida > Lucinidae > Ctena > Ctena decussata. Next base: position 2,136,936 of record OZ022511.1, on the reverse strand, counting down.
TCCTGGTTTATGTCTTGTTTGAGAACTTCAAGACTTCGATTATGTGTTTCCAATGTTTCATACAAGCCCCTTAGATTACACGTTCTGTTGAATTCTGATTGTAAGGTGATCATTTTATTGTAGTGTAGATTACTTACTTCTGAATCGGTCTCTCGGAATATCAACGGCTATTATGTTATTTTCACTTGTCAATGTCAATCCTGATATTGCACTCATAGCTTCACCGTTAACTTTACTTTTCAAGTAATTGAATTTTTCAATGTTTGTCATTGCATAAAAAGCAGCGCCGAAAGGTATTAACAGCCGTGCATCAACCGGCGAAAATCAGTGTTTCAACAAGGGTTATCACGTGCTGTTGATGCTCGATGACAGAACTTTCATTATGCTTGTGCCGGGCCACTAAAACATCCGCCATGCAACTCTGTCTTTCCCGTTTCGGTCGAATTACAAAAATTGGTGGTGCGGTCCCCATATATGTCTGTATGACGTCATCATGCCTTTGTAGTCTGACGTCATCAAGTCGAGACTCAGGTTTAAAGCGATGTTGTTTACATTCTTACGATGTCAAATGGAGAGAAAATAAGCGTTAAAGAAACATGCATCTGAAGCTTTCAGCCGTCAAGAACTGTAGAAAGGTAAATGACTGGATCAGGCTTGTTCTGCATGGAAATTATTGCTCAAGGTATCTGTTTTAGTTGATTAATTTGCAATCTATTTTCCATCAACTACAACGACCATCTTGGCCAATTTTCCGAAATATTGAGGTTGACCAGGATGATGGCAATCATTTTGAATAGCTGAATTCTCTCGGGCCCGGAAGATGAATATTAGTAAAAAGATGCACCAGCGCGTTGGCTGTCAAACGGTGACAGAATATAGTGCCAAGTTTTTTCTCAAAGTTTAACGAATAATTTGTTGAATTTATGCAATAACATCGATCAAACATTTGTTTGACAGCTGGCAGATGTGTCCACTAAATAGAAGTGACCTCCATCTGGGCACACAACGTTCAATTAAACATTGAATCAGCGTTGATCCAACTGAATAACGTTAGATCAGCGTTGATTCAATGTTGAGTCAACGCTGTGTGCCTGCTAGGATGTGTTTAGAAATGTTTTGTCACTTAGTGACACTACAAAACTGTGTTCGTATCGATCCGTTTATAGTACTTGTGGATCTGATCAGTTGTTGACGAACTTCTAAGGAAATCCTCATGAAGGGTCAAAGGTCAAAAGTAAACACTAGATACCTCACCGCCGTGGTGGTGAGGAATGAATCTCCTCAAAGCTTTAAGGAACTTTGGTACGTAATTAGAGATGCCATCTTTAAGTAACTACCTTGCAGTTTTATGTTTGTATGTAACAGGCTCGGAAACGTTACAGTTTCATGTAAATATGTTTAAAGAATCACTTATCTTACTTAAAGATTTACTCCCTTGATCATAATAACAAACAATGATTTAATGAAAAATGTCATGCAATACCTCCGATATGATCTAACTATACATTTGAAATATGGTTTAGATCGTAATATTTGCTAAAAGTGACTTTAAGCAAAAAAAAAAAGATATTTTAAACGATTGTAGACCGCGCTCGAAATCGCATTATTGGACAGAATAATTTATTGATAATTTATTGATAGAGAGGCGCGGTAGCCGATTGGTTAGAGTGGCTCGATTGTTGTGCAGTAAGTCGCCGGAAGGTCGTGAGTTCGCGGCTCACCGTCGCCATCCAACGACTGGAAAACTCTCTCTGGGTACCTTTATCGAATTAGGGAAGGATAAGGCCGCGAAAGGAGAGAGGTGGGCTCCGCCTTTCATTAGCTGTGCCCAAGATACAGTGGTTCTCTAACCCCCACTGCCCCTACGGCTATTAGGCTATGGAAAACCTTAACCTTTTTTATTGATACGTCACTGTCACGTGCACGTATAAGAAAAATACTTGTACATGATCACATGACGAACGTGGTCAAAATCGTTAGTCTTGCGGGCATGAGGAAATAGGTAATTTGCATTTGAATTAGAAGATTATTTTTCATTTCTCAAAACTTATATGGTTATTAATTATGAGATAAATATACATATTGTCTAACAAAATTCTGTTAAAATATTTGTTCCTGATAACATGAACTAAACGAGGGGGACAATCTTTCACTAACTTCACTTCTTGTGTCTAAAAACACATACCTGAAAATACCTATATGATATATATTGTAAACATCAGAAGAACCATTTGTTGATGACAGAAAGTATCAACTTCTCTATCCAAATAGGAGCAACTGTAGTGTAGTGGATAACACTCCGGACTACCAATCCAGGGGTCGCAAGATCGATCCCCCGCTTCTCTGGTCTTTCGGATGAGACTTTAAACCGAGGTCCCGTCTCCATATGACCTCGTTGTTGGTGGTACGTTAAACCCGAGTTCACTCACTCTATCCAAATGCCTACTGGCAAGTGCGACGAACAATGCGATTTGACGTGCATAATAGGGTAGAGACGTGTAGCTTCGGACAGCGGGTAAATTCGGACATACATGTACCATTGCAAACAGTGAAAATCCAGATGAGACGGCTCATAATGAGCCGTCTCATCAGGATTTTCACTGTTTATTCTGAGCCGTCTCATCTGGATTTTCACTGTTTCCCCAGTTAGTTTTGCTTTAATTCCAAACAACTGACATATAAAGGAAACAATGTCACTGCCCGAATTCACCCGACTTTACCCTAATATCGTGACCTGCCATGCAACGGTACATGCATTGTAATTAGCTATCGGGACAAGTCGCAACTAAAGGGGCTTACGACCGAATTAGAAAAATTCCTCAAATGATATTACAGTGCAGTTAGTAATTCGTTCAAATGACGCAGATTGAATGGCAAATGGCGTAGAACCGGATCAGCTCCTCCTACGGAGGGAGTCTGATTTTGTTCTACAGCGTTTTCTCTGACATATCTGTCACAAATTCTTAGATTATTTACTGTAAACTAATTATCTGTTTCAGAGTGTATAAGCAGTGCTACATGTGATCCTGATGAAGTCTGCAGCGATATGAGGGAATGTGTTGACGGTAAGACGCACATCATTATTATTATTATTATTATTATCATCATTATTATTATTTCATGCATTTTTATACAAATAGGGCCCAGAAAAAAAATTTCAGGTATCTTCTTTTTTCTGAGAGTTAAGCAGATTTCATGTTTAATCCTCCCCAAATTTCGAAGCAACTCCGAGATCTATGGCCCCAATGGCTATCTTCAGTTTCGGTGCTCGGGTGTGGAGTGAGGTCGGGGTGGGGTAGGGGAGGGGGAGACCAAATACAAAAAAAAACTACAAAACCGTACACCGAATCACGAATATCGTAATAAGTTTCGATGATTACGCACTTCTGTTGCTTTAATTCATGAGGATGCATACACAGACACGTCGAATTACTAAAACTAGAAGGTGTTTAGGGTAAAGTCGGGAAAATTCGGACAGCGGGTAAATTCGGACATACCATTGCAAACAGTGAAAATCCAGATAAGACGGCTCATAATGAGCCGTCTCATCAGGATTTTCGCTTTTTGCCCAGTTAATTTTGTTTTAATTTCAAACAACTGACATATAAAGGAAAACAATGTCACTGTACGAATTTACCCGCTGTCCGAATGTACCCGACTTTACCCTAAGGTGTTCCATTCCCCTGAATCATCTTCTAGTTTTAGTACTTTCCAAAATGCGTATGAAAATAACATAGGGAGACACCAGGTCATCCACCCTCCCAGCAGACACACAAGGTTGAATCACACAAGGTTGAATGAACATGGATTCAACGTCGTGACGTTGATTCAAGGTTGATCCAAGGTACCCAGTGGGCTGGTAGAATTTTCAAAAATATCATATTCGCTCACTTTGACAAAGCGATATCTCTTCGAAGGCATGCAGGTAAGCTCTGATCTTAACTATGTTAACCCGAATAAAACAATATTCTATATTTCGCCGAAATTCCCAGAGTATTGCCAAAATAAAATAGTTGACTTTGCAAGCAGTATGGATCTAATCAAGTCGGCTCTTTAAAAAGAATCCAAAGGAAAGATCTGTTGTGCAGTGTGATGCGTAGGTGAAGCAGGATGGAATTTCACGAAAACAGCTCTACAGGTAAAGGGGTTTACCGCCTGCATAAAGCTTTGTCTATAGAAGGAGAGGCAGATGTAAACCCTGGGGCCGTATTCGTGAAGCCACTTAAGTCGTTGCTATACTGTTGCTAAGGCTAAATATCCATAAAGGAGATTCCCTACAACTATGAAATTTGGTCTGGAGGAACAGTCTTTGTAAAACTGTTCCTCCACTGACCTCCAGAGCAAATTTCATAGTTGTAGGAAATCTCCTTCAAAGAAATCTAGTCTTAGCAACAGCAGAGCAACCACTTAAGTCGTTTTATGAATACGGCCCCTGGTGATCGCTTTATTTCATGAATTTTATGTAGTCAGTGGATAAGAAGGGGCCTAACTCTGCGATTACAAGTGGGGAAAATACATTTGGAAATGAATAATTTTCAAAATCATTCTATCATTACTGTGTGTTATTTCTTCTTTCATTTAGTGGATGAGGGACCTGGATAGGGGTGACTATCTCTTGAACAAAGTAGTATAATTAATAACCATTTTCAGAAACAATACCCATGCGGGTACTGCAAAAGTAATACCCAAGAAACAATTACCAATTCGTGTTGTAAACAGAACTATAAATTATAATTCTATTTCAACACGAATTGGAGCTGCGAAACGACAAACCAACAAAGTGCCCTGTCGGCCAGCGAAGACTCAGATCATCTTGGGTATCCGCCCAGTCTGATCAGAGTTTTCGCTGTCCGCATGGGCCTAGTCCAAAGCCTTAGCCACGTAAAGACTCTTATCATTCTGGGCGGAGGCCCAGGCTGATCTCAGTCTTCACCGGGCGCACATGCCACTTTGTTGGATTTGTCATGTCGCGGATCATTTAAATTTTGCTGGTGTGCCTTTTCCTTGCATTACCAGCTGATAATTGTGACGCCGCATACATAACTCTTGAGCTAAACATTCGTGGTTTTTTTTTTTTATTTATTTTTTTTTTTGGTTGTTGTTTTTTGTTGTTGTTTTCTTTTGTTTTTTGCACCAACAGTGTAGTAAAATACACAAACAGACTGTTTTTTTTATATAAATTCTGGACAATATAAGGAGGCGAATAAACAGAAACAGATAGATGGTTGACCAGCAATTTTACGGCCTTTTCAATCATATGTCTGTTATATCAGGACGATGGAAGGAGGATAATGAAAGGATTTGTGCAATGGAACACCGTTTACATTTAAAAATATTCTCGCCCCAAGCGGGGGTCGAAACCGAGACCGCTAGATCAGCAGGTCAGCGCTTAATCTACTGAGCTATAGGGGCTCCGAATCCAACAGAAAAAAAGCAATAAAAATAGAATGACAATAAGAAATATTACAAAAACGTAAAATGTTCAAAGAAAAAAAAATCCAACGATAAGTACAAACTTATAAATGTAACGGTATGTTGGCGTGACAGCAATCTTATTCTTCCTGTTTGTCAGAATCGTGTAATTGTTATGAGGAAGAGCAGAAATAAAATGGGTGTCATCATACAGCTGCTGAATGAATATACCCTAAACACACGAGCAACGCCCACGCCCTCCCTTTCAAAATTAAACATACTATGCATGTGCAATCGGTGCTGCTACCTGGCTAGTTGTGTATATTTACATGCTTAGAAGCCATTCCACGGCTCTTTCAAAAGAAAGCTTGGAAAAGACAAACTTTGGACGGCATCACAGATTCGAATGTGAAGACCCTGCTGGAAAATGTTTACATGAATGGTTTTTTGACTCAATCTAGATGTTTATAGAAACTGAACATAAAGACAGCTACTTATCGAGAAAAAACGTTGAAGCAATGAAATTCTAACTAAGGAGCAAAAGTTTTACAATATAAGAACTTGTCGACTGCCTTTAACCATGACAGTCTAGGCTCTCCAAGAGCTAACTAATGTAACCTATTTGCATAGACATAATGCTTAGTTCCGTGATTTCCCTTAAGCCTCGCCTACCCTCATTTGCATAAGATTTTTTTTTCTTATTTTCAAACCAATTTTTATCAAATTTAATAAATATTTTCCTAAAAGCATATAAAAGTTACTCTGCAAATTTCAGAAAGGTATCTAAATTATAGTTGATGAGTTGTTTAGGTAAGAAATTGCTATCTATTTTGATCATTTTCAGTGTGTATGTGGGTCTAGTCCCCCAAAGCGGCTGCATTCTAATTTGGATAATAACTTCCGTTTTGGTGTCGTTACGAAAGAAATTTCGCTGAAAGTAATGCATTTAAAGTTAAAAAATATGCCTTTCCAATCCTCTACCATTGAGCTCCCGCTCTTTCAAAGTTCGGAGCTTTGGATTGCAGGCAGCTTTTGGTCGCTATCATTATTGTACTAATTTCTTTTTTGTTTTCTTTCAGCCTGCACTCCTGGTGGCTGTGATCCAGGACAGTTTTGCAATACAACGACTGATCTTTGTGAAGATGGTAAGCTCATCATCCTATTAAGGTGAACGGTTACACTTTCAAGGGAAGCAACTCCGCCTTTTCTGTTTCTGCGCCTCTTCTCAATGGGGTCAAATCTCCGAGGAAAGAATTTGCTCTTCCTAGAGAAGCAAATTCTTTCCTTAAAGAGTTGACCCCATTTTGGAACTGCTTCGTCGTCCTGGGAAGCAAACAGGAAGCCATGAAAGTTGTTTCCCCTTGTAAAAATGGCAGAAAAAATTGAAGTATTGAAGTGTGTCCATATACTCTCTAAAACCTAATATTCATTTAAGTTCACTTGTATCCTGTGGATCCGGCAGGCTTTCATTTGCGAACGGAATAGATGCAACGCATTGAGAAGAAGTCATAAGCGACGTGTACTGAATTATCTGCTACCTATATCAGTGCTACTCGAACAATTGTTTGGGGGTTGTTTAGGTAGCGCAGTGGTTGAGTTGTCGAGGTCGAGGCGCAGATGTCGAGGTCGTGAGTTCGAATCCCTCTCGGGGCATAAAAAATATTTTTCAGCATTTACCGGCATAGTTGATTTACTATATCTCTATATACACACCTAAACTCGTTCTGCTTATGTGTTAGGCTTTTGATTCTAGTTTATCAGTGGAGATCGCGGGTTTATCTGCGTCATGTGATCTACATTGAGGGTAGAGTCGGGTAACTTCAGACAGCAGGTAAATTCGGACATACCATTACAAACAGTTAAAATCCAGATGAGACGGTTCATAATGAGCCGTTTCATCAGGATTTTCACTGTTTATCCAGTTCTTTTTTTTTTCATTCCAAACAACTGACATATAAAGGAAACAATGTCACTGTCCGAATTAACCTGCTGTCCGAAGTTACCCGACTCTACCTACTGCATATTGCTGTAAGTCAGATTTTTCTGTAGCATTTATCAAAGGAGCACAGAAAAAAATTGTTCTCAACAGAAATAGTGAACTCGTCAGTCTGATTCGGTTTAAGCATACTGTATTTCGTTCAATAACCCCCCTCCCTCTCTGTAATAGTAGCCCCTCAGATCAATCTGGGTATCCACCCAGCCTAATCAGAGTCTTTGCCGTGCGCTTAAAGGGCAGCTAAGGATCTAAGCTAAGGTTATGCGGACAGATATGTCTCTAATCAGACTGGGCGGATGTCCAGGTTGATCTGAGTCTTCCCTGGGCGCACATGGCACATTGTTCGTTTTGTCGTGTTGCAGCTCATAAACTGAATACGAAAATTAGGCACTAGCGGAGCGCCTGGCTTTGTGGATTGGGTGTTCGCTTTTCACGCAGGGTGTCATGGGTTTGACCCCCACTTGCGGAACATGATCGATTACTGAGTGTGTTGAATCCATTAGTCCAGGGCCTGTATTCATAAAACGACTTAAGTGGTTGCTATGCTGTTGCTAAGGCTAAATTTCTTTAAAGGAGATTCCTTACAACTATGAAATTTGCTCTGAAGGAACAGTCTTACAAAGACTATTCCTCCAGACCAAATTTCATAGTTGTAGGGAATCTCCTTTATAGATATTTAGCCTTAGCAACCGCATAGCAACGACTTAAGTGGCTTTGTGAATACGGCCCCAGGATTGCTCCGAGTTAAAGAAAGTGGTATCAGAGGGTCGGTCAGCAATAACCGCATTGCTGAAGGTCATCGTTGCGTCCGCCTTAACAAAAGAGCCAAACTAAATACGTGCAACGTGAAAAAACACATTTTTTTTTTTTGAGTTAATTTGTCTGTTCTGAGTTCATACCCAAGGACTGTGGCCTGGTCAAATAGCCGCGACACGAGAAAACCAACGAAGTGGTTGTTCGCCCAGTGCAGACTCACATAAGCCTTGGCATTTGCCTAGTCTGATCAGACTCTTTGCTAAGCGTTTGGTTTAAAGGGTAGCTAAGAGTCAAAGCTTCCTCCATGCGGACAGCGAAGACTCTGTTCAGACTGGGCGAATGCCCAGGCAGATCTGAGTCTGCGCTGGGCGCACAACCACAGTGTTGGTGTTCTCATGTCGCGGCTCAATTATTAAAAAGCACGACAGGACAAAGAAAGAAAATTATGAACAAGTATGCAGAGACATGACCATACTGTGGAACAAACGAACTAATGTGATGGCGATGAAGGCATGAAAATGATAGGAGTAAGATAATTAAGCAGTTTAACCAAGTCGCTTATGTGGTTTACGCCATGACAGGCTTCAGGTCAGCCTGCTTTTATTTCTGCACGTGTTGTGTCTTAGTTTTAGTGGTGACATCTTTTCCCAATCGGTGTTGTGAGTCAGTGCTTCAGACAAAATTAGGGATGATTTTCCTTTTTTTTTTCCTTTTTAGCTCACCTGAGCCGAAGGCTCACAAGGTGAGCTTATAGTATAGGCTTGGTCCGTCGTCCGTCGTACGTCGTACATCGTATGTCGTACGTCGTACGTCCACACTTTTAAACATTAATATCTGCTAAAGTAGCGAGCCAATCTTGATCAAATTTTATGTGTATCATTGTTGGGATAGGGGATTGATTGCCTGTAGTTTTGGGACAGATTGGTTTAGAACTGTGGTTACCATGGCAACAAAAAGATCCCATATACTTATAATGGAGAAAATGTTGTCCGGACCCTAGCTTCTTCATTTTTGATGGCAACTTCTTGTAACTTGCAGGTATCCAGGACAGTCAAAACATCTCGGACGAGTTCGAAGTTGGGCTAGGTTGGATTATTCTGTACAGAGTTATTTGCCCTTGAGCGATAAAATATTTTCCCATATGCTTATAATGGAGAAAATGTTGTCCGGGCCCTAGCTTCTTCATTTTGGTCGCAACTTCTTGTAACTTGCAGGTATCCAGGACAGCCAAAACATCTCGGACGAGTTCGAAGTTGGGCTAGGTTGGATTATTCTGTACAGAGTTATTTGCCCTTGAGCGATAAAATATTTTCCCATATGCTTATAATGGAGAAAATGTTGTCCGGGCCCTAGCTTCTTCATTTTGGTCGCAACTTCTTGTAACTTGCAGGTATCCAGGACAGCCAAAACATCTCGGACGAATTCGAAGTTGGGCCAGGTTGGATCATTCTGTTCAGAGTTACTTGCCCTTGAACGATAAATATTTTCCCATAGAATTATAATGGAGAAAATGTTGTCCGGGCCCTAGCTTCTTCATTTTTGATCGCAACTTCTTGTAACTTGCAGGTATCTAGGACAGCCAAAACATCTCGGACGACTTCGAAGTTGGGCCAGGTTGGATCATTCAGTTCAAAGTTACTTGCCCTTGAGCGATAAAATATTTTCCCATAGGCTTATAATGGAGAAAATGTTGTCCGGGCCCTAGCTTCTTCATTTTCGATCGCAACCTCTTGTAACTTGCACGTATCCAGGTCAGCCAAAACATCTCGGACGAGTTCGAAGTTAGGCCAGGTTGGATAATTCTGTTCAGAGTTACTTGCCCTTGAGCGATAAAATATTTTCCCATATGCTTATAATGGAGAAAATGTTGTCTGGGCCCTATCTTCTTCATTTTTGATAGCAACTTCTTGTAACTTGCAGGTATCCAGGACAGTCAAAACATCTCGGACGAGTTTGAAGTTGGGCCAGGTTGGATTATTCTGTTCAGAGTTACTTGCCCTTGAGCGATAAAACATTTTCCCATAGGCTAATAATGGAGAAAATGTTGTCTGGGCCCTATCTTCTTCATTTTTGATGGCAACTTCTTGTAACTTGCAGGTATCCAGGACAGCCAAAACATCTCGGACGAGTTTGAAGTTGGGCCAGGTTGGATAAATAATTCTGTTCAGAGTTACTTGCCCTTGAGCGATAAAATATTTTCCCATAGGCTTATAATGGAGAAAATGTTGTCCGGGCCCTAGCTTCTTCATTTTGGTCGCAATTTCTTGTAACTTGCAGGTATCCAGGACAGCCAAAACATCTCGGACGATTTCGAAGTTGGGCCAGGTTGGATCATTCTGTTCAGAGTTACTTGCCCTTGAACGATAAAATATTTTCCCATAGACTTGTAATGGAGAAAATGTTGTCCGGGCCCTAGCTTCTTCATTTTTGATCGCAACTTCTTGTAACTTGCAGGTATCTAGGACAGCCAAAACATCTCGGACACTTCGAAGTTGGGCCAGGTTGGATCATTCAGTTCAAAGTTACTTGCCCTTGAGCGATAAAATATTTTCCCATAGGCTTATAATGGAGAAAATGTTGTCCGGGCCCTAGCTTCTTCATTTTCGATCGCAACCTCTTGTAACTTGCACGTATCCAGGTCAGCCAAAACATCTCGGACGAGTTCGAAGTTGGGCCAGGTTGGATAATTCTGTTCAGAGTTACTTGCCCTTGAGCGATAAATATTTTCCCATATGCTTATAATAGAGAAAATGTTGTCCGGGCCCTATCTTCTTAATTTTTGATCGCAACTTCTTGTAACTTGCACGTATCCAGGACAGCCAAAACATCTCGGACGAGTTTGAAGTTGGGCCAGGTTGGATTATTCTGTTCAGAATTACTTGCCCTTGAGCGATAAATATTTTCCCATAGGCTTATAATAGAGAAAATGTTGTCCGGGCCCTATCTTCTTAATTTTTGATCGCAACTTCTTGTAACTTGCACGTATCCAGGACAGCCAAAACATCTCGGACGAGTTTGAAGTTGGGCCAGGTTGGATAAATAATTCTGTTCAGAGTTACTTGCCCTTGAGCGATAAAATATTTTCCCATAGGCTTATAATGGAGAAAATGTTGTCCGGGCCCTAGCTTCTTCATTTTTGATCGCAACTTCTTGTAACTTGCAGGTATCCAGGACAAGTTCGAAGTTGGGCCAGGTTGGATCATTCTGTTAAGAGTTACTTGCCCTTGAGCGATAAAATATTTTCCTATAGACTTATAATGGAGAAAATGTTGTCCGGGCCCTAGCTTCATCATTTTTGATCGCAGCTTCTTGTAACTTGCAGGTATCCAGGACAGCCAAAACATCTCGGACTAGTTCCAATGTGGGCCAGGTTTGATCATTCTTTTCAGAGTTACTTGCCCTTGAGCGATGAAATATTTTTCTTGGTTTCTACTGATCCGATCCTTTTCAAACTTGCAGGTACGAGGAAATGCATAATATCTTAAACAAGTTCAAATTTTGGCCAGATCAGGCCAATCACTACAAAGTTAGCTGCCCTTGAGCATTGGAAAAAATTCCCATTGACTTATAATGGTGAAAACAACTTCATAAATATCTCAGAGACCAGTGGGCCGATCGCAATCAAATTTTATCTGAAGCATCATTGGGTGGGGGAAAGGCTGCATTAGGTGGACCGATTTCGATTTAACTTCACACAAGTGATAAGTATGGCAATATCTTAGACAAGTTCGCAGTTCAGCGTTCTGAGGTCAAGGTCAAGGTCACAGTGGCTATTTTAAGAAAAACTTTGTCATCGCTCTAGCGCCTTCATGTATGGGCCGATTTTGATTAAAACTTCACAAAAATGTTTAGTATGACAATATCTTGAACAAGTTTGCATCCTTAGGTCAATGTCAAGGTCAAAGTGGCTATTTTTAGAAAAACTTTGTCATCATTCTAGTGCATTCATTTATAGAATGATTTCGATTGTACTTCACAAAAGTGATAAGTATGATAATATCTTGGACAAGAACGCGTTTTAGCATTCTGGGGTCAAGGTGAAGGACACAGGGGCTATTTTTAGAAAAACTTTGTCATCGCTGTAGCGTCTTCATTTAAGGACCCAATTCGATTTAATTTCACACAAGTGATTGGTATTACAATATCTTAGACAAGTTCGCGTTTCAGCATTCTGAGGTCAAGGTCAAGGTCACAGTGGCTATTTTTACAAAACCTCTGTCATCCCTCTAGCTCCTTCATTTATGGACCGATTTTGATTAAAACTTCACACAAATGTTTAGTATGACAATATATAGAACAAGCTCGCATTTCAGCGTCCTAAGATTAATGTCAAGGTCACAGTGGCTATTTATAGAAAAACTTTTTCATCGCTCTAGCGCTTTCATTTATGAACCATTTTGGATTTAACTTCACACAAGTGATAAGTATGGCAATATCTTGGACAAGTTTGCTTTCAGCATTCTGGGGTCAAGTTCAAGGTCACGGCGGCTATTTTTATAAACATTTATCATTGCTCAAGCGCCTTCATTTATGGACAAATTTTTTATGCCCCCGTGACGATAGTCAGGGGGGCATTAAGATTTGCCCCTGTCTGCCGTCTGACCATCTGTCCGTCCGTTCGACACACTTTGTGGTATAGAGTTTGTGTAATCAACTTCTACAGTTTTCAATGGATCTTTTTCTAACTTTGCATGCATGTTGTGGACATATTTGACAGTTTCAAACTATCAGGTTTGTTCAGTTGATGATCCTCATTTTACCTTTGACCTTTTTACTCAGGAGAGCGGCTCAGGGCCTCATGGCCCTCTTGTTTACTCTTTTCATAGAAATATACTGTGACCTCTCATCAGAACCGTCTCGCGAGACAGTTCTAATTAGGGGTCACAATGTATGTTTTCAATGTGAAATAAAAAAAATCTCTGAATTGTCCTCAAAATCCCATCTTACCTGCATATCTGATGGATGGGGTGCGGAATCTGATTATCATACCCTCAAGACTTTATATTTTACTTTACAGGCTGCACTGACCAAGACCCTTGCCCGACTGGCGATATATGTAATCTAGATGATGGCGAATGTGTTCCGGGTAAGAACAATACAAGTTTAGCTTTTGAAAAAAAAAAAAAAGTTTATCCCAAAGCAATTCTTAGGATTATAGGTAGCGGAGCAGGACACCGGTAACATAACAAGCAATTTTATTCATTGTAATTTAGTAATTTTACTTTTGTATTAGCCGATGAATTGGTCAGTGTTTGATCGCATTGTTCTGTTCTGTTTCAATTTTCGTAACGATGTTCCCCAAGTGCTTAGCGGTACGTAACCGTAGTTGCACACACCTGGCTGGGAAAGTGAGCTTTTGTATCCAGAGACAGCTTTTGTTAGATGAGCTGTACTCATGTTGTCTGAAAGAATCTTTTTATTAAGATGAGTTTTGTCAGGTACGCTGCACAGTCTTGTGGCTCCTTTGCTAACTCATCCGTTTTGCCCGGTGATATCTGTCCCAGGCTAATACAGCGTATGGTTCATGATAAGTGAGCTACAATGTCTAGCGACTTTTCTTGTTAGTCCAGCTGCATTGTCTGGCGAAAATTTTGTTTTAGCTCCGCCCACTGGCGTAATCACACGATGAACACTTAAAATGATTGAGCCGCGACACGAGAAAATCAACAATGTGGTTGTGCGCCCAGCGCAGACTCAGATCAGCCTGGGCATCCGCATCCGCCCAGTCTGATCAGAGTCTTCACTTAGCGCACAAAGGGTAGCTAAGGGTTTAAGCTACCTCCATGTGGACAGCGAAGAGTCTGATCGGACTGGGCGGATGCGGCTCATTAATGGATTTCCCATGGTGATAACCAATAAAAACGATATCGCAAAATTATATGGATATATCATTGGGACAAGTTTAAGGGGTAACCTTCGCCGCATTTTCAATGTAACAGTAAGACTTAGATATGTGAAAATTTCACTAAAACTGATAATCTCTTCAACCTTTGGTTTGATTCTCACAAAGCTCGCGTAAATATACCCTATGGACATCTCAAGAGTTCACTTCGTTTAGACGACCTTGATCCAAGGTCAAAGGCCAACTTACATACGTTTTCCTACCCCTCCCCCCCCCCCCCCAAAAAAAAAAAAAAAAAAAAAAAAAAAAACGATACAGTTCTTGAACCAATGGATGGATACACATCAGACTTTCATGGATATATAAATGTGACAGGTTAAAGACATGTTTAGTTTTTGGTGACATTGACTCATTTTCCAAGGTCATAATCTTGATTAGTATATGACAAAGATGTAACACACAGTTTCATTGGCTAATTTGACATCACGTGCCGGTCAATATTTTGCGATATTCACCGGCAAGTCAGTGAATATTACTTTTAAACTGACGTCATTGTATTTTCGTGACGTCACGTCTGATGTACCTAAATGTTAAAGGCGTAACGTCGTGAGTTTATACTATGTAGTACCATCATAAATATGAAAGGAAACTGTATTTAGAATTATCATAGAATAAAACAATTGTTGACCTTTGTTTCGTTGAATATGCAGTTTCTTTGACCTGCAAACATAACATATTGACCTCCGCTTCGCGTCGGTAAATATGTTGTTTGCAGGTCAATAAAACTGCATATTCACCTCAACGAAGGTCAATAATTGTATAATATAAGACATCTTTAGAGCCAATTGAAGAATTTTCTGCAAAACTTGCATAGATGTATCATTTAGGCAAGCTCTGAGAGCTGATTATATTTTGTGACCTTGGTCTCATCTTCAAGGTCGAAGACTTAAGTTAGCGAAATTTTCAGTAAAATTGAAATATCCCCTAGAAAGTTGACCCCTATTAAGAAAGATGGCAAAATTGTAAAACGGTTGCTTCCTTCGAAGAATACCCATCACTTTTGAATTGCATATTAGAGGTATTTTGGCAGCAGCTGATTACTACACCTTATGTTCTAAGTAACGCCCCCAATTCACAACAAGCAACGCCCGGGGCGTTTAATAAGATTAATACGGTATTATATTTCAGACTGCGATCCAGTTTGTGGTGCCGGTGAAATCTGTGGCAGAGACGGAAACTGTTACTGTGACGACCGCCACGTCAGAGTAGGCCTTATATGCAAGGTTTCTCTTCCAGGTATGGTGATTTTTACAAAGGGAAATAACTTTCATGACTTCCTGCTTGTATCCCTGAGGAATAAAGCTCTTCCAAAATAGGGTCCACTCTTAAAGGAAAGAATTTGCTCCTAGCGGAGCAAATTCTTTCCTTTAAGGGTTGACCCCTTTTGGGGTGGAATGCAAATATGAAACTGGCAATGTTGTGCCAACTGCACGCTTGAACTTTACAAAAAAAATCCAGTTTTGCGGTCGTAGCGGAGCAAATTCTTTCCTTTAAGGGTTGACCCCTTTTGAGGCGGAATGCAAATATGAAACTGGCAATGTTGTTGCAACTGCACGCTTGAACGTTACATGACCTTTACAGTTTTAGCTAGTGAAGCTTTGTCCTGACGGGCAAAGTTTCTTTGACAAAACAGGTTTGGTGAAGAAAATATGCTCGTATGTGTGGCAGAGATAAATTTGTCCGTCTGAACTAAAAGCTCGACACAGAAAACGAAATTAGATCTGAAGATAGAGAGAGAGGCTTTGCTCAGAATGAAACATATTCTTCCAGAATTTTCAATTAATACTAAAGTTATGAGAAGTGGCTTTAAAATTATCGAAAAATAAACAAAACTGAGTATTTTCGGGCGCTTTAGACTGCATTTGCGAAACCTGTTTGTTTGTTACTGCTCACTAGCTTAAAGAAGATCTGTCCTTCCGAATGTTAATGTTAGTCTCAAAATAAGGCTTGAAACGTCTTTCAAAATCAACTGGCGGTGACTGTGTTACTAAGAAAAATATAGTGAAATTCGGAAGAGTTACTGCAGCTTCAAATAGTGATATTTTTCATTGCTGGCGTAATGCCTTGAAAGAATCCATCTTTAACCACATTTCAATATTAATGCGCATAAATGAGTTCAAATTACTCAGAGTTCCACCTTTATTTTTCAATATGTACTCGTCAAATGTAGACCAAATTATATACATATATATATATGTAACTACTGCAATTTTCACTGCCAGTTATATTTTGTGTGTGTGCGTGTGCATACATGCGTGTGTGCGTGCGTGTAAGTGTGTATGCGTGAGTGTATAGTTAGGAGATGCTGCCTGTGCTTCTCTCTGACTCGTTTGAAATTGTTAGGGTAAAGTCGGGTAAATTCGGACAGCGGGTAAATTCGGACATACCACTGCAAACAGTGAAAATCTAGATGAGACGGCTCATAATGAGCCGTCTCATCAGGATTTTCACTGTTTGCCCAGTTAATTTTGTTTTAATTCCAAAAAACTCACATATAAAGGAAACAATGCCACTGTCCGAATTTATCCGCTGTCCGACTTTACCTTAGTGTCAGAGAAAAATAACAGCCAGTTGTATCCACTTTGCCTACGTCAATGATTACGGAATTTTAACTATAAATTCCAAAGCAAAATTCTCTTGAAAAAGTGGGACACCAAAAAAGCCCAGTTTGGTTTTACAATGCAGTGATGCTTCCAAAAATGCATTTAGAATGGCAAAATGAGTAGACACTGATCAGGCTACTCCAGTTATGATCTAGGTATGCGCTATACCCAGATCTATGCCTCTCAGAACAGAACAGAACATATACTTTATTTCACTCAGGTCATTACAGACATATGAGGATATAAAGATAAACAATTACAGTGAACAGACATGGACATGGTGAAAGCGAGTTATGACAACAATATAATATACATTATACACCAAAAACTCATGTACGTACATACAGTATAAACAACATTTGGGGTAATATGATTGCACATTTTTACATCTATATAACAATATATCCCTGCAGGCACAAGACTATGAACGATCACTGAATCAACGCTGAGTCAACATCGTGATGTTGAGTCAACGCCGATTCAATGTCGACACAACGTCATGTGCCCAGTGGCATACAAAGATCGCAACTATAAGAGCCCTGTCATGCTAACAGGTGACTAGCGCGTGCAGAAATTTTACGGAAAATCAGAAAATATCTACAGGTGAGAAAATTATTTATCTCTCCGGTCTCACAAAGTCGATTTAAATTTTGAGATATAAGGTGCATATGTCTGATCGGGGTCTACACTGTTTGCCATTCCATCTGCATTTTTGGACGCATTACAGCATGGTAAAACCAAGACAGTCGCGAAATTATTTCAGATGTCCCAATTTTAGAATTTTTAGGGTAAACATGTTCTGAAAAGTTAGATCCTTTGGAAGCAAGGAACACACCAAAGAATAGAAAATAGCAGACTCAGTTTAATTGAGTCTGTTCATGACCAGTAATAAAATGTGCGACACCAGCCACACCCCTAGCACCGGCTTAAGCGGAACTCTATATTCAAAATTACTCAAATGATCCCAAAGGACCAGACAATATAATCTGCACTATGATGTACGGGGAGACATTATACGGCCGCCACACGGCACAAACACCAGCTGCGGAGAAGATAAATATGTTCTGAAAAGTAAAATCCTTTGGAAGCAAGGAACACACCAAAGAATAAACCTTCTTTCTCATTACAGAATGCATGATGAACAGTGACTGTCGAAACAAAGGCGAGGTGTGCAATGAGGACAACCTGTGTGAATGCCCTCCCGGTAAAAGACTGTTTGCTGGGCGTTGCGTTGGACGTAAGTTATTTGTTCTTCACCAGCCCCGGATCCAGGGAGGGTGGGGGGGGGGCTTAAACCCTGCCACCTGGTGCTCTGTGTCCAATATAATGCAGGACTGTTGGTAATAAGGAGCGCCTGCTGATTGTGTGAGATGATATTTCATAAGGTTAGATTGACATATATGTTGTGACATCGCATTGGAATCGCCTTGCCGAGGCGAATCCAATGGAATGCCATAATATATATTTAAAGGTAGGCATGATATAATGATTTTTCATCGAATAGTCTATTTTTTCTGGAGCTCTGATTATGGTCTCTTTCTTTGGGCCCTACGCCCGTTCAGTTGTCCAGAGAGAGCCCCTTCAGCTAGTTGTGGTCTAGATCCGGGCTTGCGCGCTGCAGTGTCTTCAAAATTGTAGTTTGTTGGGGAAAATGGTCAGAATTTGCGATAGTGAAGACTGAATTGAGTCCATGCTTACTTTAACAGTAGTTTATGCAGTCTATAACTAACGCTAACAGCATCGCGTAAGATACTTCGACGTTAAACTTTTGAGTGTGATGCTCCAAAACAGAACATTTCCCATCAATTCAGGGCTCATATCGCACTTACGAGGGGCGTTCGAAAACTTTTGCAAGTGACGTAATTTCTTGGTAACCACCATAAAGACAGAACTTCTGGTAGCAGAAACACATAAACAATTTCTGTGCATTACTTTAAAAGACGCAATTTTAACATCTTTGAAAGACGTATACCCAAAAGGCACTGCAAAAGGTTTACTTTAGTAGGCCGTTATTCATATATGAGCAGTTTCTTATTCTTTTTATCTTTGCTAATTAAAAACAATGTCCAGGCAATGTTGTCTTGTCGCAGAAATAACATTTAATCTACGTTCCATACTGTCCCGTGAATATGAATTATCCGTATTTTATGTAGTAGCTCCCTTTCTGCTAAAGTTATTGTGCTTCGTGTTTAAACATATTTATTTCAGTTTTTGCACAACATGTATATACAACTAAACATGATTTTAGGATTAGAACGAAAGCACATTGCTTATTTATTTCTTCTCCTGGCGTATGTAAATTTACAAGTATGATGGCAGAAAAGAAGTTGTAAGTGAAAACAACTATAGAAGTTGGCAATAAAATCAAACACACACAGTCAAACAAACGAACACACTCTCTCTCGCGCATAGAAACAGTGCTCCAAACAAAATACATGGATGAGCGGCATCAAATGTAAGTGGACCTCATGGTATGCGCAAACATTAGATACTCTAATCAGCCTGTGCATCTAGACAGTTCTGACACACTCCTCCAAGTTTCCATGAAAACGTAAATCCCAAGGGCTATTGTGCTTTTGGAATGAAAACAAGTGTGTTGGCATTCAAAATCTTGTCAGCAAGAGCATTTACATTGTGTCAACCTAAGTCTGTCAATAAATGCAAATCAATGCAAAAATGAAGCCTCTACAATCTTTCAAAAATGACGTTGACGTCGATTTTAATAACGTCATAAGACTTGCACAAAGAATAAATCGACAATAGTTACGTTTCTAACTTTTGGATGGCTCTTATAGGCAACGACGGGCAAGCCGTTGACAAAGATTAGTTTTCTACTTACAACGATATTTGACTTGAATGCCTAAATAGTTTTCTACTTACATGTACAGCGATATTTGACTTGAATGCCTAACTCTTAAAAGATTTAACATTTGGAATTAGCCCAGTGGTATGACTGCAGCCATATAAAAGGCAGTAAGAAAAAGTGTCTTTGTATATTGTTTGGTATCATTGTAAAGACAAACTCAGCTGTGTTGAGCATGAAAAAAGTGTTTTATAACCTTGGGGCCTGATCTAGGTTTGCACTGTTTACTGAGACCTATCTGTCACAATACTTAGATTTTTACGGTTTTCCTATGCGTAAACTTCTGACGTTTTTGCATACCATCGCTTTTATTTAAAGCTGGTCATCTTGGTGGATCCTGCGTCGCCGGAAGATGTCGTGGAAGGCGTGTCACGTGCAACTCGATGAATGTTTGCGTATGTGCAAGAGGGTGCGGACCTGGAACTGTTTGCCTTAAAAAGAGACGTAAGTGTTTGCCTTAAAACACGGAATTAAATGCCTTGAGAATAATTATTTGTTTGAGAAAACCCGAAGTTTCTGTTGAAAGGATTTCAGTTCGTTATATCATTGAAAAATTGTCGGAGCATGGCATACACTGCCACGCTCCGATACCATTGATGTCATAGATCTGTTACCATAACAACTAAGAGTTGAAATTGATGTCAAAGTGACGTCATCGAGACATTACTCTGCCAAGGTACAAAGAACAACAGTTGGTAATTCCATAGTTGCTTTGGTAACAAATGTATTGCGTCATCTCACTCAGTATAATTCGAGAGCAGACTGCTATAAGTGGGATGATATCTGATATTTATACATCAGAATTTTTTAATTTTCTCAAATCTGTAAGTCATTCTCAAATAGTTTAATTCTCTGTTTTTAGCTCACCTGAGCCGAAGGCTCACAAGATGAGCTTATGGTATATGCTTGGTCCGTCGTCCGTTCACAATTTTAAGCCATGTTGAATAAATCTTTTCAGAGTTACTTGACCCTGAGCGCAAAAAAATCTAAAAAAAAACCTTGTGTTCACTCTAGAGGGCACAATTTTGATCCAAACTTCATGAAACTTAGTAGAAATTTATATCTCTATGACATATATGAAAAAGATGAAACTGGGTCTTGTCACGTCAAAAATTAGGTCACCAAGTCAAATCGCAGAAAAATGTTGTGTACCCTCTAGAGGGCAATCTCCGCGAAATCTAGAAGGAGATAGATACTGGTAATGTCAGGTCAGAAACAAGGTCACTAGATCAAATCTTAGAAACGATTGTGTACACTCTAGAAGGCACTGTTTTCATCTAATCTTCATGGAACTTTGTCAGAATGTTTATCTTTATGAAATCTAGGGCAAGTTTGAAAGTAGGTCATGTCAGGTCAAAAACTAGGTTACCAGGTAAAATCTAAGAAAAGTCTTGTGTACACTCTAGAGGGCACAGTTTTGATCCAATCTTCATAAACCTTTGTCCGAATGTTTATCACTATAAAATTTAGGAAATGTTAGATACTGGGTCATGTTGGGTCAGAAAATAGGTCACTAGGTCAAATTTTAGAAAAAACCTTATGTACACTCGAGAGGGCACAGGTTTGATCCAATCTTCATGAAAGTTTGTCAGAATGTTTATCTCTATGACATCTAAGATAATTTTGAAACTGGGACATGCTTAGCATAAAGTAGGTCACTAGGTCAGATCTTAGAAAATCCTTGTGTACACCCTAGAGGGCACAGTCTTGATCCAATCTTCATGAAACTTTGTCAGAACGTTTAGCTCTATGAAATTTATGAAGAGATGGCTACTGAGTTATGTCAGGTCAGAAACTAGGTCACAGAGAATTTTCCAGTCGCTGGCTGGGGACAACACAGATTCGAACCGGCCACCTTCTGCACCAAAACCGAGTCGCTCTCACCACTCGACCACCATGTCTCTCTTACTATCTAAATTAAGCAAAGATATTATTACAGGTAGCCAAATCGCACTTTGAAGGGTCTTTTTGAAAGTTGTAAATTCTTGATGCATTTATAAATTTCATAGATTTTGATAAAGCAAGAGTCGAGTAGAAAACATGGGAGTTTTCGAGTTTGCCCAATAAAGAATCATGGACATATAATGTCCTTTAAAAGTTCCAGTATAATTAAACACACTACACATATAATTTAAATTGGTTCCAGTGCCAGTTTACCCAGCTGGCAAATGGCGTGTAAATGACGTCGTACTGACGTCGATGCGACATGGTGACGTCGCATTAGCATCAGTATGACGTCATTTCGACATCATGTGTCCGACGGGTATACTCATTTGTCCTGTGTACAGTCCGATTGGGCACATTTCAACACAGAAGGCCATGTGTTTACAAGAATATAAAAAGCTAACTCAAAAAAAACAAATAAGTATTTCAAGTTATGTATATGACTCTATCCATCTACGTAAATTTTTTACAAGTTAACTCCGTATTTAATAATGTATTTTATGAGGTTAATCATTCTGCTTTCCCGGTGGGTATGTATCATTGAAGCAACGTCTTTCAGCGTCAGGTCACCATCGATGCGACGTCAGTCAACGTTATACTGTCGTCGACTCAACGTCATACAACGTTGTTCCAACGTTTGAATTAAGAATATTATATGTAGTTCGCCTCCCAACCCGCCAATCACCCAAGACAAATACCTATAAAACGAACGTGGACATTAGTTCTAACAGTTAATGACGCTTTAAAACGTACATGTCCTTTCCTAATGTTTATGTTTCCTTCTGTATTCTTTATTTATTTATTTTTCAGGATTTTGGAAATGAAACCTTAAAAGGTAGGACCGAAAACAATAATTAAGATTAACCCATTTTAGACTGGAAACTCTTGATGAGACATGTGCAAACAGTGCAGACCCAGTTCAGACGCCGCATGTCTACACTACTGGCTTACGGGAATTTCTATGCAAAATACAGTGAAAGTATACACATTGACAGGAACCCAACACTCCCCCTCCCCCACCACCCGCAAAGCTAAAAAAGGATTCATTCAAATTACGAGGACGGACACATCCACTAGCCCAAACACGGTTAAACAATACATAAAGTGTTTAAGGATACCACTCCATGTTGTTCTGCCATTGTTTACAAAGGGGAATAACTTTTGTGATTTTCTGTTTGCTTCCCCTTCCTGAAAATGGATCACTTTTCCTAGATCCTGTATATGTCATCCTCATAAGTGTAGACTTTGTGCGTAATTCTTTACCAAAAGGCTTGAGTAGAGTGTGGAATAAGTCGTGATAAATCATTATAGCACGATCTTACTACTCTAGTGGTCATTTCATATGGAAATTATGAAACGAGCCTTTGGCGAGTTTCATAAATTTAATATCAAACGACCATGAATATAAGATAACGTTAATTATACATAAGAATGACTGTTTCATCAGTGCAAAAGTTGACACTTTTAATCAGAAAACGTAATGTTTTCAGAGACACCATCAGGACGTTACGCGCAACCATTTTTATATATCTACACTTCACGGGTGGTAAACCTAGGAACTACCACGAAATTGTGTTAACGTAATTTTGTTCCCAAGCCACATACGGGACATAACGGGGTAGTTTCCAGGCCGAAAAATTGATAAACAAAGGTTGGTGTCACTTTGGTTTTTGTTTTATTTTACTACTAAGAACGAACAATGGTGAAATCGGCCAATATGGTTCCGTGTAAATGTATCTCAGCGTCCCCTCTAGCCCCAAATTTTATATGAAAAGTTATTTTCTTTCTTTAGATTTTTGCGCCCGCACTGAGTATCGGGTTAATTTTCCATAAAGTACAGTGCCAATTCGAAGGAATTGAGCTCGTATCCATCAAATTTTAGTGAATTTGATATCATTTGCCGATGAAAATGATACAAAGACCCTTACTAAACGTTCCCGCATAGAAAACAGAAGCCAAGAGTTTACTCGTAAAAGATTCAGGCCCAGTTTGTCCTGTGTGGTAGTTTCCAGCTCACCGTGGTAGTTAAAATGCTATCGTGGTAGTTGCCAAGACTTTGTAGGATTTTAGTAGTAGTTCCCATCAGCAGATGTTCACTACTCAGGGGCTACTTCAAATTTTTAAAGATGGGGTGTTCGGGCCGAACCTTGAATACCCCTCTTATTCATACAAAGACCTTTCAAACAACCTTTTGTCGGATAAAATTTGTCGACTGCCTGAATTTTAAATTTAGCGGGCTATTGAAGTGATGAGAAGAATGAAAAGAAGGGATATTCACATAGCTAATTTGTTGTTGAATAAACATGCCTTATAATTATCATATAACATGCCCGTTCATCGTCGCACTCACATGTATATAAAAAGTGACCCAACCCGAGGGACCATCGAATTACCGCAAACCACTGCAAACCACCCCAATCCACCGCAAACCACTTTTGAAATAGGTTTCCTGATATGAGGAGAATATAGAATATGCTTTAGCATAACGTTTTGGGTGATCAACGTAATGATTTTACCATAAGCAGCATCACCACCCCGATCACCGCAAACCACTATGAAAATGTATTACTTGGTATGTAATAGGCATAAGTGTTCTATTTTCGGTTAACAAAATACTGGTTTAATTTCGCCCTGTCACTTTAGCCTAAAGTTAAGATTTTTTATATACTTATATTCGGAGTACCCCCTCTCCCTGGTTATGAAGTTCAAATTGTAAAAAATTAACAACCTACCATACTTTATACAATCTTTCTTGATCTATAGTTATCTCATTATTTATAGATGTAATATCAGTCTCGTCCGCCTATAATTTTCCATCACCCTCAATACTAATACTAGCGAATCGTAGTGTCAGAGGTGCTCTTATTCTAGCACTTTCACATCCATTTTCACCCTTTTCCATTATAATCATATATAAAAAAGGTGGTTTGCGGTGGTTTGGGGTCGTTTGCGGTGGTTTGTGGAAAGGGGCTGCTTCTTACAACTGTATAAGCTCTTAGTTTTATGGGTATTATTTCTCTCAGTGAAACGCATATCAATTATAAAATTGAGTCACGACTGGTCCCAATGCACCTATCAATGTTTTCCCCCAGAGGGAGGCGGCGGGATACCCATAGGGAATAAGACAATTTTGAAAACTTTCGCTCCAATTCCCTACCCATAAGCAAATATGTGGTGTCACAAATTCCTTTGGTGGGCCATCAAATTTGTTATAAAATCTAATTTAGAACTTCTAGAAAAGTATCAAATGTCCCAACCCCGTTTTTAGGTGTTCTATCTAATTCCCATGGGTTGGGATTTTTGGCTGTCTAATCCCCATGGTATCCACCCCCGGGGGAAAATATTGATAGGTGCACTAGTATTGACGATTCTTAAACGCGCGGAAAATCTGTTGATGGGAACTACTACATAGTCTTGGCAACTACCACGATAGCATTTTAACTACCACGATGCGCTGGAAACTACCACACAGGACAAACGGGGCATGAATCTTTTACGAGTAAACGCTCGGATTTTTTTTTTCTGTGTAGAAACGTTTATTAAGGGTCTTTTTATCATTTTCACCGGCAAATGATATCACATTCAATTTAATTTGACAGATACGGGCTAAAATCCTTCGAACTGGCACTGTTGGGGAAAGTTGGTCCGATGCTCAGTGGGGAAACAAAAATCTAAAGAAAGAAAATAACTTTTCATATAAAATTTGGGGCTAGAGGGGACGCTGAGACATATTTACACGGAACCATATTGGCCGATTTCACCATTGTTCGTTCTTAGTAGTAAAATAAAACAAAAACCAAAATGACACCAACCTTTGTTTATCAGTTTTTCGGCCTGGAAACTACCCCGTTATGTCCCGTATGTGGCTTGGGAACAAAATTACGTTAACACAATTTCGTGGTAGTTCCTAGGTTTACCACCCGTGCACTTGCCACTGACTTCCCATAGGCAAACCTTTCAGAGCAACTGGCTTCATACACCGATGAAGGACAGTTGATCATGTGACGTTGTCGTCAAGCGACAGCAAAGGTAAACAAACGTCTTGATGGTCAACGTACCGTTCGATTGACGCCACATTATGGCGACGGCTGTTTAACGTAATGGCCGACCACGTCGATACTATCTTTTCTTCGACGCATATATTGCATATTCTACATTAAATTACCATGAAAACAGCCACGGAAGGGTCTAAAGATAAAGTGTAAATATAAGAATAAAAATTTGATTTTGAAGAAGCCAGTGGTCGTCGCTAAATTCTACAAGAAGCGCTTCGCGCTTCATGGAATTTTAGCTCCGCCCACTGGTTTCATCACACGATGAACGCTGAAAAATCAAATTTCAATTCTTAAGTAATGCGTGGTCATACGTTTATGTAATGTTTGGTCTGACCTGCTTCTTCAAATACTTAGAATTTATTCTAATTGTTCTTTGATGACCTTTCTGCGCTCTAATTGTATGTTTTTATTGCTATTTTCAGGCTTATCCAAACATGGAAAGATTTTGATAGACCGATCAGCCTCTGTCTGAATATGAAATAAGACTTGTCCTAGATAACTTTTACTTGTTGCTTGTCTTAATTTAAAGCGTTTGCTAGCTTAGCAATACAGACTTTGCCCACACAGTCCTACTCACACGTGAAGTCCTACACACACGTAAAGTCCTGGACACACGTGAAACTTAATCCGTGCATGCGGAGCTCGCATACTGTTCAATGAATAAACGCAAAATGACTCCTATAAACTTAAGCCCGCGCATGGAAAAAGAAACAAAGCGCAAAAAGCGCCATTTTTCTAGTTGCTGCATTGGTTTTTTATTTCAAATCAGAGACCAAATTCTTGATATCTGAAAATTTGATTTTTAGTATCAAAAATATAGATTATTGCTTTATTCATGATGCCAATAATTCAATTTTCTGATATGGAAAGCTCTTGATATCAATTTATGTTCCAAATCTGGATGATTGAATATCAAAAATTCTAATTTTTGATATCGAGAAATCAATATATAATAATAGTAATAATAATTTGATATCAAGATTTCGATTCAGTTTTTAGCTCACCTGAGCCGAAGGCTCATAGGTGAGCTTTTAGTATGGCAATGCTCCGTAGTCCGTCCGTCGTCAATCCACCATTTTCAAAGGTCTTCTTCTCCAAAACCGCTGAATCGATCAAAGCCAAATTTTATATGAAGCCTCCATGGGTTGGGGAACGAAAGTTGGTTCGGGGTATCTGGGTCACATGACCAAGATGGCCGCCACGCCCATATATGGTAAAAACCCTTCAAAAATCTTCTTCTCCAGAACCAAAAGGCGTATGAATTTGAAACTTGGTATGTAGCATTGGGCATGCAGGCCCATCATAGTTTATACAATTCATGACCTTGCGTTGACCTTGACCTAATTTACGGCATGGTCAACTTTGGTACATTAGGCTTTCATATGGGAAAACGCTTAAACAGTGGATTTCTCATAAACAATTTAAGTCTGAGGTATAATACTTGGTATACATGGTCGACTAAATGACCAGATGAAGATATTATGTCACTAAAGGTCAAGGTCATTCCGTCGGCCCATCCGTCGTCAAGGTTTTCAAACATCTTCTCCTCTGAAACCACTGGACCGATTGAAGCCAAATTTCATATGGAGTCTCAGTGGGATGGGGGAAAGAAAGTTTATACCCGGGGACTGGGTCGCCTTACCAAGATGGCCTCCATGCCCATATATAATAAAAACCCTTCAAAAATCTTCTTCTCCAGAACCAAAAGGCCTATGACCTTGAAACTTAGTATGTAGCATAGGACATGCAGGCCCATCATAATTCATACAAATGACGACCTTGCGTTGATCTTGACCTAATTTACGGCATGGTCAACTTTTGTACATTAGGCTTTTATATGGGAAAACGCTTAAACAGTAGATTTCTGAGAAACTATTTAAGTCTAAGGTACAATACTTGGTATATATGGTCGACTAAATGACCAGATGAAGATATCATGTCACTAAAGGTCAAGGTCATTCCGTCGGACCATCCGTTGTCAAGATTTTCAAACATCTGCTCCTCTGAAACCACTGGGCCGATTGAAGCCAAATTTCATATGGAGTCTTAGACGGATGGGGGAAAGAAAGTTTATACCCAGGGTTTGGGTCACATGACCAAGATGGCCGCCATGCCCATATATGGTAAAAACCCTTCAAAAATCTTCTTCTCCAGAACCAAAAGGCATATGACCTTGAAACTTGGTATGTAGCATTGGGCATGCGGGCCCATTATAGTTGATACCAATGATGATCTTGCGTTGACCTTGACCTAATTTATGACATGGTCAGCTTTGGGCATGCGGGCCCATTATAGTTTATACAAATGATGACCTTGCGTTGACCTTGACCTTATTTATGACATGGTCAACTTTGGTTCGGAAAACGCTTATACAGTCGATTTCTCAGGAACTTTTTAAGTCTAAGGTACAATACGTGGTATATATGGTAAATAAATGACCAGATGAAGATGTGATGTCATTAAAGGTCAAGGTCATTCCGTCGGACCATCCGTCGTCAAGATTTTCAATCATCTTCTCTGAAACCACTGGAGAGATTGAAGCCAAATTTCATATCGAGTCTCAGTGGGGTGGGGGAACGAAAGTTTGTACCCAGGGTCTGGGTCACATGACCAAGATGGCCGCTATGCCCATATATGGTAAAAAGTTACAAAAATCTTCTTCTCCAGAACCAAAAGGCCTATGACCTTGAAACTGAGTATGTAGCACCGGGCATGCGGGCCCATCATAGTTTGTACAAATGATGACCTTGCGTTGACCTTGGCTTAATTTACGACATGGTCAACTTTGGTATGTTAGGCTTTTATATGGGAAAACAGGTAAACAGTGGATTTCTCAGAAACTATTTAAGTCTAAGGTAGATTATGTGGTATATATGGTCAACTAAATGACCAGATGAAGTTATTATGTCACTAAAGGTCAAGGTCATTTTGTCGGTCTGTCCGTCATCAAGACTTTCAAACATCTTCTCCTCTGAAACCACTAAGGAGATTGAAGCCAAATCTCATATGACGTCTCAGTGGGATGGGGGAACTAAAGTTTATATCCGGGGTCTGGGTCACATGACCAAGATGGCCGCCATGCCCATATATAGTAAAAACCCTTCGAAAATCTTCTACTCAAGAACCAAATGGCCTATGACCTTGAAACTTGGTATGTAGCATTGGGCATGCGGGCCCATCATAGTTGATACAAATGATGACCTTGCGTTGACCTTGACCTAATTTACGACATGGTCAACTTTGGTACGTTAGGTTTTTATATGGGAAAACGCTTATACGGTGGATTTCTCATAAAACTATTTAAATCTTAGGCACAGTACGTGGTATATATGGTCAACTAAATGACAAGATAAAGATATTATGTCACTGAGGCTCAAGCTCATTTTGTCGGTCTGTCCGTCATCAAGATTTTCAAAACATCTCTCCTCTGAAAACACTGGTCTGATTGAAGCCAAATTTCATATGGAGTCTAAGTGTGATCGGGGAATAAAAGTTTGTTTTCGGGGTCTTGATCAAGATGGCCGCCATGCCCATTTATGGTAAAAACCCTTCAAAATCTTCTTCTCCAGAACCAAAAGGCGTATGACCTTGAAACTTGGTATGTAGCTTTGGGCACTCAAACCCATCATAGTTTATACAAATGATCGTGCGTTGACCTTGACCTAATTTATGACACTGTCAACTTTGGTACATTACGTAGGCTTTTATTTGGAAAAATGCTTAAACAGTGGATTTTTCAGAAACTATTTAAGTCCAAAAAACAATATTTGGTATATATGGTTGACTAAATGACCAGATGAAGATATTTTGTCGTTAAAGGTCAAGGTCATTTTTTGACTTTTGTACAAGGTCATTGAGATTCTGTCACCTGTCAACATTTTCAAACATCTTCTCAGAGGCCACTGGGATCAATTGAAGCCATATTTCATATAGAGCTTCACCGGCTTAAAGGAACCATAGTTTGTTCAGATGGTCCTGGTTACTTGACCAAGATGGCCACCATGCCCATATATGGTAAAAACTTTTCAAACGTCTTTTTGCTCGAGAACCGAAAGGCCTATAACCTTGAAACTGGGTACCGGTATTTAGCATTGGGCACTCAGGCCCATCATAGTTTATACAAATGATTACTGTATTTCATATGGAGCTTTAATACTGGGTCAAAGGAATCAAAGTTTCTTCAGATGGTCATGGTCACATGAACATGGTTGCCGCCACGCCCATATATGATAAAAACCCTTCAGAAATCTTTGTCCAGAACCAAAGGCCCAGTGACCTTGTGGCTTGATATATAGAATTGGGACTCAACATTAATCTTCAAGGGAGGGGGGTTATCTGCCCCTGCCCTGGGGCTATATACATGTATAAAAGCATTAAAATATATTCCAGTACCAAGTGTCAGGTGAGCTACAGGACCATTGGTCCTCTGGTTGTTGTTTTGTTGTTGTTTTTTAAAATAGGTATTTGATATAAGTTTGATATACAAAATGGATAATTGATATCATAATTTTATTACTTATTTTCCAAAACAAACTTATAACAATAATAAATAAAAAAAAAATGAAATGAAAAAATAGGCATGACAGTTATCATCCCATATGATCAACTCGTGCAGTTGGCTATCAAGCCATTTCTTCGTTTGCATACAAAAAATCTGGACCTTTAAAATGTACTCTGAACAGGGAAGCCCCTGATCTGACTGGCAGGGTGGTCAAAAATGCATCACCCAATTCCATTGTTGTCACAGACAGAAATATCAGAAAAAAAATTTGGCTGGGTGGTTTAGCTGGTGGCATTCACCTTAAGATTTCAGGGTGAAATCTTTTGCAAGGGGTCGTATTTATAATACAGGGGTCGTATTTATAATACGACTTAAGTCGTTGCTACGCTGTTGCTAAGGCTAAATTTCTTTGAAGGAGATTCTCTACTACTATGAAATTTGCTCTGGAGGAACAGTCTTTTTCAGACTGTTCCTCCGGAGCAAATTTCATAGTTGTGAAATTTCTCCTTCATAGAAATTTAGCCTTAGCAACAGTATAGCAACGACTGTAGTCGTTTTGTAAAAACGACCCCAGGCACTGATCAGACTAAGAGCCTTCTGAACAGGGTCTGTCCTATCTGTCCCAATACTTACAATTTTGTGAGAGTCTTTCAATATATACCCTTATATCTTAAGTATTGGGACACCTAAAACCATTAATTCATTTGTCCCAAATAGAAACTTAATGGTTTTAGGTGTCCTAAACCTTAAGCGCATGAGGGTAGCATGATTGGTGTGAAAAATACCTTGGAGCAGTTGTCTCAGATGACGGCTCAAAACAGGAGGTTCTCTCAAGGACTGCACAAGCCACTTCAGCTCTTACTAAGCTGAAACCAATAGAGATAACAACTTATCTCTTGGATCAAAGGTAAAACTTATGCGCTCCCTTGTCATTTCCATATTTCTGTATGCCTGTGAATCGTGGACCTTGACAGCAGAGTTAGAGAAAAGAACGAAGGCCTTTGAGATGAGATGCTACCGAAGGTTACTGAACATTTCGTACAAGGACCATATAACCAATGAGGAGGTTCGCGGGAAGATCCAAGCAGCCATTGGAGAATATGATGAACTCCTTACGCTGGTCAAGAAACGGAAACTAAGGTGGTTTGGTCACGTTTCAAGGTCTTCTGGTTTAGCAAAGACAATTCTTCAGGGCACAGTGAAAGGAAAAAGAAGATGTAGACCAAAGAAAAGGTGGGAAGACAATATCAAGGAGTGGACAGGAATGGATTTTGCCAGCTCAACTAGGGCAGCTGAAGACAGGACAAGGCGGAAAGAGATTGTTTTGAAGTCATCTGTGGTGCCCCAACGACCTAGTAAGGTTATGGGATAGAATAGAAAAAGAATAGAATAAATTGGTGTGAAATGTGTGTGGAATGGGTTGGGTGAAGGTACTGTTTTCAGGCGTTCTATTCAGGCGTTCATAAGGCAGGGCCATAACTATGCTTGCAGTAGGTGCCGAATAAGGGCAGCTTAAGTTTGTTTTTCTACTCCCAACTATTCTATCTGTTTTCGTCTCCTAACCCCCCCCCCCCCCCCCTCCCCTCCAACTCCCACAAACCTCCCTCACCTACTGAAAGCCCATAAGGCCCTTACTCTTACTAAGGCTAGGACAGTCCAATGCCAAAAATTTCACTGCATCTTTGTTCCGACCTACCGTCCCCAGAATACAGCATCTGCCGCCATGAACTACATCCGAGGTTCAAAAAATATTTCAGCCGCAAAATGACAAACCCAACAAAGTGGCATGTGCACCACGCCAAGACTCAGATCACCCTGAGCATCCGCCCAGTCTGATCAGAGTCTTCGCCGTGTGTTTAAAGGGTAGCTGATGGTATAAGCTTCCTCCATGCGGACAGCAAAGTCTGATCAGAGTCTGGGCGGATGTTAATTTTCCCGTGTCGCGGCTCATTTCCGCTACTGTATTTCTCCATACATTCTGGTGCATGAGCACACTTCCAACAACAGAAATATAAGTACGTCGAAAAATAAAACACTCTTCTACTATATACGCCAGTTCTACAAAGGGAAGCAAGTTTTGAGACTTCCTGTCTGCCTCCCTGGACAAAGAAGGAAAATTCTTAAGGCCATCTACTCTCAAAGGAAAGAATTTGTTCCTTCGAGATAAAATTCTTCAGCTCCCAGAGGAGCGAATTCTTCCTGTATGAGTAGACCCTGTCAATAACTGAGACAAAAAAATTTGAGCCGCGACACGAGAAAACCAACAAAATGGTTGTGCGCCCCGCGCAGACTCAGATCAGCTTGGGCATCCGCCCAGTCTAATCAGGCACTTCGCTAAGCGCTTAATGGGTAGCTAAGGGTCTAACCTACATTCATGCGGACAGCGAAGACTCTGATCAGACTGGGCGGATACCCAGACTGATCTGAGTCTGCGCTGGGCGCACAACCACATTGTTGGTTTTCTCGTGTCGCGTCACATGACAACTGCAGAGCTGCTTCTCTTCCATTGGCTTCAGTATAATTGAGCCGCGACACGAGAAAACCAACAAAGTGCTTGTGCGTCATGCGCAGACTTAGATCAGCCTGGGCATCTGACAAATTTGATAGACGCTAAGCTAAGCGCTAAAAGGGTAGCTAAGGGTTTAAGTTACCTCCATGCGGACAGTGAAGGCTCTGATCAGACTGGGCGGATGCCCAGGCTGATCTGAGTCAGCGCTGGGCGCACAACCACTTTGTTGGTTTTCTCGCGCCGCGGCTCAATTATTGCAACAGCTTTAGTTTATTTGGTATACTTTGTCTAACAATTCTCCTCCACTAGCTCCACAGATATAGTCATAGCGTCTCGGATTCTGTTCAGTCTTTTTTCATTAAAATCCATGTCGAGAAATGGGGCGAAGAAACAAAACTGAAAAGAAAAACAAAATGCGATTGAAAAAACGTTTAAAACCGGGGTTTGAAGAACACACACACACAAGAACAAATATATGGTGACTCTTCGAATCATAGCAACGTCGTTTGCATGGTTACAACTGCCCACCTAACAACTCCATGGTCCTGTCAGTGGTAAAAACGTCGAAACACAAGACCATGAAAAGCGGCTCAACCTTCATATTTAAAATGATAAAGTGTAGGCTAGTGTGCATATATTGCGTCATTTAAGTATGGAGAACATGTTTCATGAAATTGAAACTGAATAGTTTCTCAGATTGATTACATCTTGGTGAGGAAGCGCTTCCGATCAGGAGTCAACATCCATAGGACAAGGAGTTTTCCTGGAGCAGACATAGGAAGTGACCATGACCTGGTGATGATGACCTTCCGAGTTCGTCTGAAGAAGGCTAGAAAGCCAACCCAGCCAAGACTAAAGTTTGATCTTGAGAAGCTAAGGGACCCAGAGGTGGCATGCACTTTTCAAGCAACAATAGGTGGGAAATTTGCACCACTCATTGGTCTGAGGGATGATGACATGGACATTGATACCATGATTACCACCTACAACACAGTAGTGACTGATGCAGCCAGTGAGATACTTGGGAAGGAACGTCGCAGGAAAAAGCCATGGGTCACCAGAGATGTTCTCGACCTCTGTGATGAGAGGAGAAATTTGAAGAAGAAGAGGTATGAAGCAGCAGGAGGAGCAGAAGAATACAGGGAAGCAAACAAGAGGATTCAGAAGACAGTGAAGAAAACGAATGAGAATTGGATAGCTAGTCAGTGTGAGGAGATTAAAACTTGCTTGAACAAAAACAACAGCAAGAAAGCATACCAGCTTGTGAAGGATCTAACTTCAGAGAAACAGGGTAGATCCACAACTATCCAGGACAAGTCTGGGAAATGCCTTACAGAGGAACAAGAGATTCTCAGCAGATGGACATAATATTACTCAGAACTATACAACCATGAGACTTACGGTGACAATGCGGTTCTGAACTGCAATCAGCCCCCAGAAGAAGATCACCAACCGATCCTTCGTGAGGAAGTTGAGATTGCAGTAGCAGCACTAAAGAAGGGGAAATCTGCCGGAGTGATAATATACCAGCAGAACCTGTTCAAGCTGGCGGGGAGACCATGATTGATGTTTTAACAGATATTTGTAACAGGATCTGGAGAACAGGAGAATGGCCTACCCCATGGACTCAGTCGCTGATTATTACGCTCCCTAAAAAAGGCAACCTACAGCTTTGCCAGAACTACAGAACCATCAGCCTCATCAGTCATTCAAGCAAAGTCGTGCTGAAAGTCATCTTGAACAGGCTTAAACCACAAGCCGAGGAGATAATCGCTGAAGAACAGGCTGGGTTCCGAGCAGGAAGGAGCACCACAGAACAAATCTTCAACCTTAGAATCCTGTGTGAAAAGTATCTCCAACATCAGCAGAATCTGTACCATGTCTTCATTGATTTCAAAAAAGCCTTTGACAGGGTATGGCATGCAGCCTTATGGGCCACCATGCGAAAGTACAATATCAGTGCAAATCTAGTTCGCACCATTGAGCAGCTATACGATAAGGCTACAAAAGAAGTCCTGATAAATGGCAGCACAGGAGAATGGTTCAGAACAACAGTTGGAGTAAGACAAGGATGTCTTCTGTCACCCACCCTCTTCAACATTTTTCTCGAACGGATCATGACTGATGCTCTGGAAGAACATGAAGGAAAGGTTAGCATATGCGGCAGAAATATTACCAATCTGCGATTTGCCGATGACATAGATGCTCTAGCTGAGGAAGAGCAGGAACTGGAAGCTCTGAAAGTCTCGACCAAACTTGCACAAGGTATAAGATGGAGATCAGTGCTGAGAAGACCAAACTGATGACGAACAGCGCAGACGGCATCCAGAGGGAGATCAAGGTAAAGGGGCAGAAGCTGGGTACCGTAAGCAGCTTCAAATACCTTGGAGCAGTTGTCTCAGATGATGGCTCAAAACAGGAGGTTCTCTCAAGGATTGCACAAACCACTTCAGCTCTTACTAAGCTGAAACCAATTTGGAGAGATAACAATATATCTCTTGGATCAAAGGTGAAACTTGTGCGCTCCCTTGTCATTTCCATATTTCTGTACGCCTGTGAATCATGGACCTTGACAGCAGAGTTAGAGAAAAGAACGCAGGCCTTTGAGATGAGATGCTACCGAAGGTTACTGAACATTTCGCACAAGGACCATATAACCAATTAGGAGGTTCGCAGGAAGATCCAAGCAGCCGATGGAGAATATGATGAACTCCTTACGCTGGTCAAGAAACGGAAACTAAGGTGGTTTGGCCACGTTTCAAGGTCTTCTGGTTTAGCAAAGACAATTCTTCAGGGCACAGTGAAAGGAAAAAGAAGAAGAGGTAGACAGAAGAAGAGGTGGGAAGACAATATCAAGGAGTGGACAGGAATGGATTTTGCCAGCTCAACTAGGGCAGCTGAAGACAGGACAAGGTGGAAAGGGATTGTTTTGAAGTCATCTGTGGTGCCCCAACGACCTAGTAAGGTTATGGGATAGAATAGAATAGAATAGAATACAATAGTTTCTCAGAGTTCAAACTTATTTCCTTTGACTGCATGTATTTGCGAAAAAAAAAAAGATTTTGCTTATAACATCCGTGTTATTGTGTTTGGCTGCATAATTCGGAATTTGTCATTATGCCATTAATATGTTTGTGCTTATTTCGGCTCTCTCTCTCTCTCTCTCTCTCTCTCTCTCTCAGTTTTTATTAACTAATTGCATTTTTAGGGATTCAAACCGATGATACTTTTTGTTATAATATTTTTTTTTAATTTCATTAAGTAAATTTTGTTGATGTCTTCCTCTTTTCTTTTTTTTTTTTTCATCTTATGTTATAATTTACTTGCATTAAGACTTGTATAAGGCTGGTCCCCTGTTATGAAAGCAAAAATATACTTACAATATTGCACAACGTAGCACATGGTATGATTAAGGGAACCAGTCCAGAAGAGAAGGAGTTTGCCTAAAATATAAATAAATTCTGTATGACAATCCTACTGCCCACACAACATTGAATCAACATTGAATCAACGTTGGGTCAACGTCATGGCGTTGAAACAGTGTTGATTTAAGGTTGTGTGCCTGCTGGGATGGAAGTGGAAAACACTGAACGAAACTAGCAGACTCCGTTATTAAAGGTCTTGTTCACACGTAGACAGTAATGTAATTTGCAAAATTGCATATAAGTAATCCATTATTTTCAAAATGATTCAAAATGGACTTAAAAGTCAAAAAGGATTAGAAACTACAAACTTAAAGCCAATTGTTTGAAACTTCTCTACTTAAATATGCCCGATGGAATACGTCAATTCCTGAACATATCCGGTTGAGCCAATTCCTAGATAAATGAACAGCTTTTATCTGAACGCATCCGATTGTATGATATCCTGAATACAGTTATCTGATGAAATGAATCCATATCTAATGAATGGAGTGTGTTCCTGTCTGAATACAAGTATATTCGATGGAATGAGGTCCTATCTGAATATATCCAGTAGAATGAGTTCCTGCCTGTATATATCCGATGGAATATTATTAACCTGAATGTAATTTTTCACTTAAATGAATTTGTATCCATATATACATGTAGTAGAAAGGAAGAGTTTCAGTCGGAACGTTTCTTACTTAGATATATCCAACAGAACCTGAATGTATCAAGTGGAATACATTCTTAGCTGAAAATATCCAATGGACTTATCTGAATACAGAAAATATAGAAAATGAAATAAGTACTTTCCTCGATATACCAGTATTAGATAAAATAAGTTCTTGTCTCAATGCGTCCAGTGAAGTAAGCTATTTCTTACCTGAATGAAACCATTGGAGTACGTCAGTTCCACCACATCTAACCACTCTGCTCGGGTAAAGGCAAACACTCGAATGAATAAGCCATTTTCCGTCACCTATATAAAATGGGGAAGTCAGTTATTTGCAAGATACATGTATAAGTAAACGGGTATATTGATCGGGGAAATATCCACTGGGCACACCACATTAAATCAATATTGCCTCAACGTGGATTCAATGTGATGAAGTTGAATCCACGTTGAGTCAGTGTTAATGAAATTGAATTCACGTTGCGTCAATGTTCAATATTTACACTTGCCACTGACTTCCCATAGGTAGACCGTATAGAGCAACTGGCTTCATACACCGATGAACGACAGTTGATCATGTGACGTTGTCGTCAAGCGACGTCTAAGGTAAATAAACGTCTTGATTGGTCCACGTAACGTTCGATCGACGCCACGTTATGGCGATAGCTGTTTTAATGGCCGGATACGTCGTTTCTGTCTTTTCTTCGACGCATATTTAACATATTCTACATTAAATTACCACGAAAACAGTACAGGAAGGGTCTGAAAATAAAGTGTAAATATAAGAATAAGAATTTGATTTTTCAGAGTTCATCGTGTGATGAAGCCAGTGGGCGGAGCCAAAATTCCATGAAGCGCGAAGCGCTTCTTGTAGAATTTTAGCGAAGAAAATTTTAGCGACGCTGAAAAATCTAATTTTAATTCTTAATTAACCGGTGTATGCCTGCTGGGCAATTATGCCGTTTTCATTTATGCCATCCTTTTCCATCAGCGTCAACTCCTGTAAAAAGAATTTAAGAATTTATTCCCGCTGGGACAAAAGCAGCCCTTCATACGACCCTTCCTATGCCTTCCTACGAGCAAATTCTTTCCTTTAAGAGTGGACCCTATCTTGGAAGGGCCTCTGTCCAGGGAAGCAAACAGAAAGTAAAAAATATGTCTTCGTAAAAAATGCAGGAGAAAACATGAAGCTGTACCCCATGCATCTTATCATATACTGCTCACAAAAAGTAGGGGGTATTTTGACATAAAAGTGAGTACAAAACTACATAATAATGGCTGGATTAGATTATTATTGTCTATTGATTGAGCACTATTCAAGTGACAATATTCAGCTAAAACAGAAACAGCCACAGCAGGTCACGTGACCTAGAGCAATATATAAAGGACAATAGGTCTACACCTCAATTTCGCATCGGCGAAAAAAATTCTTTTGGACCTTAAGATTCTTTGAATATTTAAATTCTTCATAATTTTCCAAACTGAAAGCATCTACTTTGGTAGGCTGCGTCATTTAAGGTGTAGGGCACTTGCAAATGTCACCATCGGTGAGACAATTCACCAGTCAATGGCATCGTTTAAGCCTACCATTTCGTCCTGTGATAAAACCGCATTATAAACGTATCTGCATCTTGTTAACTGATGCAATAGGCATCTGTCTTAATAAAGTTTGCATAAAAATGATTAGCCATTGCTGTGCTGATTACGTGCGAAATTTGGGTGTCGACCTTGTCTACTTTCAAGATACTCTAGGTCGCGTGACAAGCTTAAACGTATCAATGTTCATATTGAAGGTTTCTATGAATATTCGTTTTATGAATTATAACAGTTTACTATTCATCTACTAATTTTTCTTAAGTCTGCTTTCTTAAATGTCTTAATATCCCTAACTTATTTTGAGCTGTATAGTTTTGAGTGCTCTGTTTCCGTCCTCAATTTTCAGCCATCTTATTTGAAGTGGCACACGAATTTGGAATTATAAATTGAGCCGCGACGTGACAAAACAAACAATGTGGTCGTGCGTCCAGCGCAGACTCAGATCAGCCTGGGCATCCGCCCAGTCTGATCAGAGTCTTCGCGTTCCGCATGAAGGTAGCTTAGTCCCTCAGCTACCCTTTAAGCGCTTAGCAAAGAGTCTGATCAGACTGGGTGAATGCCCAGGCTGATCTGAATCTGCGCTGGGCGGACGACCACATTGTTGGTTTTCTCGTGTCGCGGCTCTTATATAGTAATAACATAACTGCTGCTGAAACCTCTGTGAGACTTGATAGTTTGGACAACAAATATTGCAACCTCCGTGGTGGAGTGGGTGGGGAAGCGGGATCTGATATAAACGCACTCGGGGCATGCGCATTTTGTCTTTCAAATTCTACATATTAGTTTTTTCCCCCTTTTTTTGACTGGCTTATAGAAATCAAGAAATTACAGTATGTTTATCGCTGATCTTGTCGGGGTCACTGATGAGGTCTGAGTAGCCGAAACCTCGACGTATGGCCCATGTACCCTCCTTTGGATGTGTTCTATGCTCTTCAAGTAGCTCTTTTAAATTTTATTTAAACTTATTGTTCAGACACTTCTGTGCCTGCTCTATCACAATAACTTAATTTTAAAGAAAGGTTGCCACTCTAAGTTTCCCAAAGCCTCAATGGCAGTCTTCACTGAAGTGGGTCAAATGAGCCGCCACACCACAAAACCAACAAAGCGGCATGTGTAGCAAAGACCCAGATCAGCCTGGGCATCCGTCTAATCACTGTCTTCACTGTGCGCTTTAAGTGTACCAACGGATCTAAGGTAGCTCCTTGCGGACAGCGAAGACTCTGATCAGACTGGGCCGATGCCCAGGCTGATCTGAGGTTTCGCTAAGTGCACATGCCACTTTGTTGGTTTTGTCGTGTCGCGGCTCATATGAAAGGCAATTCTGGATATTCTCTCTTCCAGCTGACTGAGTGCACCACTTTTTTAACAAAAAATGGGAACAACTAACGTGATTTTTATTTGCTCTCCTGGAGGACGAAATCTTTTGAAAAAGGGGTTAAAATGTCTATCTTAAAAATTAGAATTTGCTCCTACAGAAGTTGGTGACCTGTTGATTAAGGATGCAAAAGTGATAGGTGTAGAATTGGTTCCCCTGAAAGTGTACCTATTAAACTCAAGACTATTTATCAAGTTGCTAGAGGTGACAGTTAGGTGATACTTGAAACATTATTGTTCAAGAGAAATAATGTAGTAGTGCCAAATATCGTACCCTAAGTCTGGGGGTGGTTCCGGGCGGACAAGCTTGGTAACTTGGTTGGTTACCAGTAGGGCAAGGGCCTGCTGTACTTGCGGAAGGTGGGGTGGGGCTTGTTTCGAAATTGTTTCTCTCCATTCAAATCTCCTTTCTTTCTCCCTCTCTCCGGGAAACGGCTCGATATAGACTGAAATACTGCCTCAAAGAATCAACCAACCAACCAACCAATCCTTACCTTGTGAATATCAAGGAATTCTGTATTGTCTTCTTGTGTCATTATTAATTTGACTGCTTCAATTACGTCCCTTGCAAACTCTGCTTGTGTTGACTGAACTTTCCATCTTATAAAATAAAACAAAAAATGTAAGAATAAATACTAGGTTCTGTTCATGTAAACAACGAAAATAACAGCAGAAGCAATAGCGACGCCGTCCTCTTCCCCCTCCCCTGCCCTCCACACACGCACATTTTACACACGTCGTAAGTTATTTGGGTACAAATCCATAGTTTTTCCGTATTTTCACAAGGAAAAGCAACGTGAATTCCATTTTGCTTCCCTGTATGACAGAGCTTTTCCTAAAAAATGGTCAATTCTAAAAGGAAAACATTTGAGCCGCGACACGAGAAAACCAACAATGTGGTCGTGCGCCCAGCGCAGACTCAGATCAGCTTGGACATTCGCCCAGTCTGATCAGACTCTATGCTAAGCGCTAACAGGGTAGCCAAGGGACTCAGCTACCCTCGTGCGGACAGTTAAAGACTCTGATCAGACTGGGCGGACGCCCAGGCTGATCTGAGTCTGCGCTGGACGCATGACCATATTGTTGGTTTTCTCGTGTCGCGGCTCAATTTTGTTCTTAGAGGAGCAAATTCTATCCAGAATTGAGAAAACTATTATAATTATTTCATGTATTTTAAAACTGAATCCTTTCGAGAAGTAGCAAAAATGAAAATAACACAATTCCTTTCCTTGAGAATGTACCTACAGTCAATTCTCGATATCTCAAAGTCGAAGTTCATCCCTAACCACTGATATCTCATAGTAAATTTTCTGGTCCCAGATTTTTTTGAGATACCAGTGGTTTGAGATATCAGTAGTTTAAAAGTAAAGGAAAAAAGGAAATATGTCTAAACTATTTTCCTTGATATGAGGGCTCTTTGAGATACATGTATCAGTGTTCCGAATATCGAGAACTGACTGTTTGTATTACCTAGCTCTGTAATTGCAAGTCAACGTTGAATACCAAAAACTAGCCTTAGTCACACTGTGAAGAGCCACTGAGCACAAAACGTTTAAACAACATTGAATACACGTTTATTCAATGTCTGGACGTTGGGTCAATGTTGGTTAACTTTTGCATGTTTTGGGGGTAGTGAACATTACTAACAAAGAGACTATCAGATGATTTTTGTTGTTGTTGAATTTACAGCACCAAAACAACGAAAACAATAATGATGGTCATATCCAAATATTTACACTTGCCACTGACTTCCCATAGGTGAACCAATTACAGCAACTGGCTTCATACACTCCCGATGAAGGCCAATTGATCATGTGACGTTGTCGTCAAGCAACGTCTTATGTAAACAAACGTCTTGATTGGTTCTTGTAACGTTCGATTGACGCCACGTCAGGGGGACGGCTGTTTAACGTTATGGCCGAACACGTCGTTACTAACTTTTCATCGATCCATATTTTGCCTATTCTACACTAAATTACCATGAAAATGGCACAGAGAGGTTCACAAATAAAGTGTAAATATAAGAATAAAAATTTGATTTTTCAGCGTTCATCGTGTGAAGAAGCCAGTGGTCGTCGCTAAAATTCTACAAGAAGCGCTTCGCGCTTCATGGAATTTTAGCTCCGCCCACTGGCTTCATCACACGATGAACGCTGAAAAATCAAATTTCAATTCTTAAGTAACATCAAATTGAATGGATTCATATTTTTTTATTTTTATTTATTTATTTATTTTTTTTTTTTTTTTGGTGATTCAAGAAAAAGGTAAAATTTGTTCCTTGCCACAAAATAGGTTTTAAAGGTCCTTGCTTAACTTTTATCCTAAGATTTCCTGTCTATTTGTACAAAGATTTACACTTTTTTAAACTTCCTGTTTCCCTTCCAAAACTTGTGGAGTCCAATCTTTAAGGTAAGAATTTGCTACTAGGAAGCAAATTCTTTCCATTACGAGTTGCCCCCCCCCCCCCCAATTGAGAACGAATGCAGTAATGAACAATTACAGAGCCGTGCCCGCTGAACATCTACCCATACATCTAATTTATGATCGGAAATTTGCCAATGAGACCACAAGCTAAAAAGACGTTTCAACGTTAATGTTGTACATGTACCAGCGTTGATACGCCGCTGTTTCAACTTTATGAGTCATCTTTGTTGCTAGTCTCCTCAGAAAGCACATGACCTTGAAGTGACGTCGTACCGAGGGAGTATGACGTTGAACGACGTCGAACTGACGTCGATACGGCGCCAATGTCGCATCGACGTCAGTACGACGTCATTTCAACGTCATATGCTGCTGAGTTCATAACGAACAAAATTAGTCAGTCTATACTTACATTTGCTTGTGACTGTGCAGTTTCTTAAAGCAGGGCAGCCACATTGATGGCCTAACTATAGCCTGGATCGGGGCTTGTAACATCCCACAAAGTGTCACCATGGTTACACAATAATGGTAGCATCCGTTACGTTACTTTTATTCCATTTTCAGGGACACACTGTTTGAAAACGCATTTCCTGTTCTCTTAAAGCGGGTTAAACTTGAAGATACCGAGTATTTTTATTTTTGAGTGTTTGATATACGAACACTAATATTTGTGATTATATAAAGACGGGTCACCAAGAAAATTGACTTGCGGTTTTTGAGAACAGCCAGGATTCCAATCAGCCTGCGCGAATATCAGCATGCACTTTTAACAACAAAGGTCCTAAGTATCCCTCAAGTTTTTAATTCGAACAGGTAAGACTCAGCTTATTCTGCGCAGATGCGCATGCTGGTCTAAGTGCTTTTCCATATAAGGGATCTGTTCCTCTGTTTCACACCGGTCAAATGGCGTTGTTGTTGTACAGTGTAACTGCATATCTAATGACCAGTTCATATTTTATTCATATTGACCGTATACGGTTTTAGTTTCCATATTGTGTAGCAGAAATATAGGCCAATTGAAGATCACAACCAGAGGGCTT
Source organism: Ctena decussata (assembly GCA_963989385.1). Classification (NCBI taxonomy): domain Eukaryota; kingdom Metazoa; phylum Mollusca; class Bivalvia; order Lucinida; family Lucinidae; genus Ctena; species Ctena decussata. The sequence continues at coordinate 2,093,887 of OZ022511.1, read as the reverse complement.
ATTTATTTGCACCTACGCAAGCCAAGGGTACTAAGGCTACTTTGTTCCTTGCGTACGTAAGGAGCAAAGTGTACTTCGTACCCTCGGCGTACGAAAACGATAATTTGCTAAAATGACCGATTTGAACAGAAATATGCATTTCACTGATCCAGCAATCAACTGCATTGGTCAGTCTTGCTTTATAATGTGTATGGGGACACTGCCATGTTTTGTCTCCATTTTTTCAAGGAGAGACAACTTCAGTGACTTCCTGTTTGCTTCCCTGGACGGCAAGCCCCTTACAAAAAAGGACTCTACTCTTAACAGCAAGACTATTTCCTAGAAGAGCATTATTTCCTACAAGAGTTAACTCCCATTGGGAAAGGAAGGCAAAATTAAAATTTGCATTAATTGCCTCCCCTGAGTGTATATCCAAATGCCTTAATTGGGAGATAATATGCCTGGTTCAGTTTATTTTTATCGTTCTTATTTATTTCAAGGACAGATACGCATTTGTCGCATGGAAATAGTGTAGACCCTGATCAGACGCCGCATAAGGCAGCGTCTGATCTAGGTGTGCACTGTTTGTCTATGTCCTATTTATGGAAGGCTAGGCATTAATAGGTAATTCCTATTTATTTATTTATTTTTTGAAAATGCAAGAGTCAATGGTAAGGGTAAGAGAACTGGGAATGATGGAATCGGATGCAAGGCCCAAAGGGCTTCGGCTGAAAATCTAATGAAACGAGGCAAGACAATAGCCCTGCCCCCTTCATCCATCCCCGTCCCCTGCCAAACGCACCTGTATCTTTTGATCTTGAAAATATAGAGAGTATATGGTGTGGCCGAGTATGGTAAAATAGAATCTGATCGGAAAATTTAGATCAAATATGAGCCGTCACACACAAAACCAACAAAGTGATTGTGCGCCCAGCGCAGACTCAGATCAGCCTGGGCATCCGCCCAGTCTTGGCAGATTCTTCGCTGTCCGCATGAGGGTAGCCTAGACCCTTAGCTACCCTTTAGCGCTTAGCGACGAGTCTTATTAGACTGGGTGTATGCCCAGGCTGATCTGAGTCTGCGCTGGGCGCACAACCACTTTGATGGTTTTCTCTTGTCACGGCTCATATGTACAATGTACACAGCGACCTGATTTATCACGATAACAGATGGAGAAGGCCATGCAAATATACTAATCAAGAAAAGAAATGCCTCACAAATGAACACTCAAACTTTAAATGCTCCGGCTGCATTCAGTCCTTAAATAATTTTCGACTACCTATGATTGCTTCCCAAATGGATGCTTCTTTCTTTGAAATTGGCTAGCTTCTCCTGAAATAATAAATTCTCGAATCAAGGGGAATTTCTTCATATGTTTGCCGCCACCTAAAAAAGTCAATGTGAATGGATACAATCACGATGTCTCCCGGTTTGTTTGTATTTTGCGGAAAGGAACGATTGAACAGAGACATTTTACGCAAGAAATCATATTGGAAATGTATATATAAGTTTTTCAAGGGAGGCCATAAATGCGATTTTATTCCGTAAAAATATGAAAATTTAGCGACCCAATTAATTTCAATGATCAATAAAGAAATCAAGAAGGTGACCAGGACGATGGACGGACACTCGGCACCAGGCGTGTGCAACTATGCACGGTATGTAGGCAAATTTACGGACACGAAAGTATTACGTACGAGACATTGCGGGAAACTGCGCGTGCCAGGTAAACAACTTTTTTTCTGACGGTTTTTCTTAAATATCTCTGCACTAACAAAATATTTTACAGATCTGTTTTTACCGTTATATTTGGCATATTTCCTTCTATCTAGAACAGTTGTGACGCTAAAGATGCACTCACCGAGTTAAGCCTGTTTTTTTAGAAAACCGTGTAGATTCTTGTACTTCGTCACAAAGCAGCATGTATCGCCTTTGTTCCTTTATCATTTGCAAACCTGAACCCATCAGCGAGTGGCCTAGTTAGTGCTCTTTACAACCACGGTTAAATCAGAGTTCAGCTTCATACGTTACAAGAATAAACAGCCATCTTTCACAGGAGGGGTCTAGCTTTTCGCATTTACGACCATCTCAGCATTCCTTTTAAACATTTACGACCATCTGCGCAACAAAACACAAATCATGACACGACTATCGACAAAAATCATGTACGAAATCCTTCATATTTGGATTTTTTTGCACTTAATCGTGTCTTCTCCTCAATCTAGATTTTCAGTCCAGTGATAATAGTTGTAAGATGGTCGACTAACTTTCGAACGAGATTTTATTGATAAAACGGAAGGATGGGGGTTGCTGGCTAAGTATCAGGTACTCAGCCACAACAGACACGCCCAGACTGACGTTTTGAGGTTTACCCGCCCTTAGTCGTCACCCCTTAACTTGCGTCGTAACTACAATGTACGACCTGACCCCAGCCCGGCAGTGGCAAGGCGGCTGTTTGAAACTGCAGAACCGCAATATTTTCAAGCCCTCTATAAACTTTGTGAACCCTTTGTCACTCGGCATCACAAATATGCATATCAGTATGTGAGGGGTTGCGTGAAAAGGCTTGTCCCAGCAGGAAACATTCAGACCTAATGTTGCATGTGCGCAATGCATTCTTTCTAGCATAAACAGTCAGCGAACACTGGGTATATGAACAGAGACCCTGAGTACTTTGCGCAAGATCATGTGCGCATTTGCGACATATTTTTACATGCTCATGCTTATTGCTGTGTATTACTTATGCATACTGTCATTTTTCAAAATGTGCTTGCTGTTCTCGAACCCGCCGAAAATAAGATACAACAATATGCAAGAAGTTTATTACGAATTTTCGGCCCACATAGGAGCACCTACAGAAGGTAATAGATACTGTCCAGTTAGGTTATTGTAACAGTGACGTCACTGTTTGTTTACTATTTTGGATTATGCCTATTGTTCAAGACAGGGATGTTAAGGTTTCCATATGAGCCATATAGATTCTATTTACAACCACTCTAGGAAAATACCAGTTGTGGTCTAGTGGTTAAATAGAGGTTCTAGTGAAGAAGTTTTGGTATGGCAAACAAGATAGCACAGGTTCGAATCTTGACATCGTTTTCTCTTTCTTTATTTAATTATTATTTTTTATTTGTGTCTATGTGTGGAAACATGATGGAAGGTTTGTTCATTTTCAGCACAGGGTTGCTAAGGCCCCTACTGCTTTTCCAAAATAAATGGCCTATCAGTTATATCAGATATACCGGTATTAGACAAAACGAACAGAAGATGTGGAATGGTCTGATTTGGAATTCTAACAAACTGTCGGGTCTGTACAACTATAACCTTTTTTTAAGTTTTTGGCATGATGACTTCTTACTAACGTTGTTGCGACGTCATAGTGACGTCGTACCGATATCAATAAGACGTCATTCTAACGTCTTGTGCCCCCATGGGAGGAATGATGCGTAAAAAACGACCGAGCTTATAGTCCAACATTTTCACTGGGATAAACGTTGCAGTCGTTGTCTGAACATTATGAATGCCAGCATGTAGCGTGTCAAAGTATCGTGGAACACATCACGTCTTTTATAGTGTGAGAGGTATTACAGTGCGAATTCATCCCTCAAGAAGTTGGAGAAAAGGATGAGGTAGCCAAAAATAATGCATTAAAATGATCAGAAAACACGGCCTCTGGATTATCAGTAACACAGAGAGAGAGACAGAGAGAGAGAGAGAGAGAGACCAACATGAAAATATGAATGAACGTGCAGCATTACAATTGAGGGCCACGCAAGACATCGAGCTACCATTCCTATGCTCTGCCAACTGAATTGTATAAAAAACACTTGTTTAAGGTTTATTGGTACACATCCATGTTTCTCCGTTACTGTTGCACCTGCTTAGCAAGGCGCGATATACGCGCCCGGCTCTCCGCACGTCCGTCGGTCCGTTCACATTTGTGTCGACTTGTCAATCCTACTGTTAAAAATTTGCGTCAACCCTGCGTTAAAGATTTTTCAATTAATTTCTCCAGAACCACAGCATTCATGGTTCCCAAATTTCATATGGAGCATAATCAGACTGCAGGGCTTCGAAACGGTGAAATTCAGCCAGATCTAGAATCCAAGATGGTCATCGTTGCCAAAAATTGTAAAAGCTACAAAATCAACGATTCTAGATCTTCCAGAACCAACTGCTATATTTAGATCAAATTTTGCACGGAACATCAGTCCTGCCTTGGGTTTCAAAACTGTCCAATAAAAAATTTGTTTCTCTTTACGAGTCCCACTTATGCTCAGACGCCAATATCTAAAGAATAACTGAACAGATTTTGATCAAATTTAAGTCGAATGATCCTTGAATAAAATATATTTTTTTTTACAAAAAAAAAAAAGAAAAAAAAAAAAAGAAAGAACGAATGGACCATCCAAGATGGCAGCCTGCCATTACTAAACATAGCAAACACATGAAAATTGGAGTATCTCAGGAACACCTGAATGGATTTGGACCAACTTTATGTCAGAACGAACTTTGCATAAAGCAATTTTCATTTGTTGCAAATTGACCAGCCTTAAGAGATAGCGAAAAATATGAACTTGTCAATATCTTAAGATCTTGCCAATGGATTTTGACTAAAGTTTTGTCAGAATAATTAGCGTCCAGATTCGTATAATTCAGTTCTCTCATTCGTTTATGCATAAATTCACCATGACATCTTTTACTGTGGAAGTGCAGTGCAGGTGCGCCCATGATATTGTTCCCATGTACAACGGACCCCTTTCAAAAGGGTCAATTCTAAAAGGAACGAATTTGCTCCTTGATTTGATCCCTACTGAGAAGCAAAGCAGAATTTTGATGATCCGCCGTTTGCAGAAGTAGCCGTTTGTATATCTCATTGCTCTCTCTCTCTCTCTCTCTCTCTCTCTCTCTCTCTCTCAAACGACTTGGTTTAGAAGCTTCTTACCAGTGTGTAAAGTGGAAGGTTCTTAGTATGTACATGTAAGTCATGCCACGTAAGACTACAATGATCAATACAAGATAGTTCTTCCTCGTTTAATACGCTGGATATAAATGCAACTGCAGACACTGTGCTATGCAAGCAGCAACCCAGGCAACCTTTGCCGTCAGACTTGCAAAACTAGAGAGACAGAAATAAAAAGATAAAATAGCCAAGATAAGGGCTACTTGACTCATTGCCAGTAAAGTTAATATACTATCATTTGCGCAGTCGAAAATTCGGTTAAGAGACTAAAACAGGCCTGACTCATATATTAGCGACATACGGCATACCCTCAAAGCAGTAGAATGACAAAGAAAATATGACCTATATGGATTAGGCAAAAGCTTATAGTCAACAGCTGACGGTTTTTGTCGATGGTCGTGTCAAGATTTGTGTTTTGTTCCGCAGATGGTCGTAAATGTTTAAAAGGAATGCTGAGATGGTCGTAAATGCAAAAGGTAGACCCCTCCTGTGAAAGATGGCTGTTTGTTCTTGTAACGTATGAAGCTGAACTCTGAATTAACCGTGGTTGTAAGGAGCACTCAGTAGGCCACTCGCTGATGGGTTCAGGTTTGCAAATGATAAAGGAACAAAGACGGTACATGCTGCTTTGTGGCGAAGTACAAGAATCTACACGGTTTTCTAAAAAAACAGGCTTAACTCGGTGAGTGCATCTTTAGCGTCACAACTGTTCTAGGTAGAAGGAAATATGCCAAATACAATGGTAAAAACAGATCTGTAAAATATTTTGTCAGTACAGAGATATTTAAGAAAAACTGTCAGAAAAAAAATTGTTTACCTGGCACGCGCAGTTTCCCGCAATGTCTCGTACGTAATACTTTCGTGTCCGTAAATTTGCCTACATACCGTGCTATGGTTACGTACCGTTGAGCCACTTGGGGGACGTCGTTACGAGAATTGAAACAGAACAGAAACGGGAGGTGCAACTTTGGGAGCCAGGAGGTGCAAATTTTCCGGCTGAGCTACTGAACATCGGTACGAGATTCGAACAACAACATAAAACCATCGTTTAAAAGGAGAGAGACCATCGTCACCATGGTCACGAGAATTGGAACAACAATACGAGGTACCGTATTAATCCTATTATACGCACCTGCTGTAGTAAACGTCTCCTGCCTCTTTTCCGAAAATAATGTTAGATTAACTTGCATGATTTCCTGTTTGCTTCTCTGGATGAGGTAGGTCTTTGAAATGGGATCTACTCTTAAAGTAAAGAATCTGCTCTATTCTTTTCTTTAAGAGTTGATCCCCACCTCTACAGAGATGAAAGGCAAAAATTGCTACCTTCTGAAAGTAAGCCAGTTCACCTTAATACTGTTGGCAGTAGCTGATTTACTACAATTTAGGCTCTAAATAACGCCCCCTTTTCGAAAAAAAATGCAACGTTCCGAGGGCGTTAAATAGGATTAATACGGTAAATGTTAATGGACAAGCTTTGTGCCAGAAGAAGAGCCCCGTGAGAATTGGAACACCAACAACAGGGTATGTGGGTACGGGAGAGGAAGTGTCCAGTGGCTGCTCTGTTCCTTTCCGCAAAAAAATCCGTTTTCTGCCATTTTCTCATATGGAAACAGCTTTAATAACTTCCCCTTCCCTTCTTTGGACCAGAAGCTCACTACGCTTGGAGGAAATCCTTTCCTTTCAGATCCCATCCTTCCAAAAATCTCAGTTCCTTGAAAATTAGACCCCGTTTCTGTAAAAAATATTTCCTTTAAGAGTTGATCCCATTGTGAAGAAAGGCAAAAATGAAAATGACTGAGTTGCTTCCCTGAAAGTGTATGGTTTTACTTTCAATCATGATCTAGCTTCCCAGCAGGCACACAACGTTGAATCAACAATGAATCTACGTTGATTCAACGTCATGACGTTGAATAAAAGTAGATTCAATGTTGATTAAACGGTGTGTGCTTTCCTTCAGTTAAACAGATAGGGCAAATTATGAGTACTGCAATTTGTATTAGAACAATGTATTGTACGGTCATTGCCAGTAGAACAACCTCGATTGCGTGGATTGAATTAATGACTGTTTTAATTGGTAAGAATGACTGGCGTGGATGGTATCATGACTGGAGATGATCGGATCTGTTTAAGATATATGGGTACTCCTTCATGATTTTCTTTTTTTTTCAAAAGGGGACATTTTTCATAACTTCTTGTCTTGTTCCCTAGACGACAAAGCCCTTCCTTAATGAGGCCTACGCCCAGTGGGCACATGACGTCGGAGTGACGTCATATTGACGTCGATATTACGTCGCATTGACGTCAGAACGTCGTCTTTTTTATTCATCGGTATGACGTCGCACTGACGTCGATGCGATGTAATCATGTCGCATCGACGTCAGTACGACGTCATTTTGACGCCATGTGCCTGCTGGGGTACTCTTGCGTAAAGGAAAGAATTCGCTTTTCTTGAAGAGATGTACCCATAAGAGATGGCCGGGAGGAAAAAGTGAAAATGGCAAAGTTGCTTCCACTAAAAGGCAATCCAGTTACTTCGACTGGCATACATGGTATCATGACTGGTCAGGGTCGGATCTGTTTAACTGAAAAATTACAGGTGCCAGTTGGAGAAGCGCTAGCCTGCTAACCTAGCAGCCCCGGATTCGATTCCCATTGGAGACAAAAATCTTTTCAATCATAAACAAGGCTCCATTGCACACAGCCTTTCCATCGTCCTAAAATGACTGTAATAAATGATTTTACGTCCTTTTCAACAGTATTTCAGTCATATTAGGGCGATAAGAAGGTAACAATGAAAGGCTGTGTGCAATGGGACCCCGTTTATGACGGAAAAGATCTTCGACTCTGGGATATCAGACTGCCAGATCTGCAGGCATGCGCTTAACACACTGAGCTACCGGGGCTCCTCGGGTGGGAGTGGGGGTTAGACTTGAACTTTGCCAGTAGAACAACCTGGATTGTGTGGATTGAATTAATGACTGTTTTAATTGGTAAGAATGACTGGCGTGGATGGTAATACTATCATGACTGGAGATGATCGGATCTGTTTTTCATGATTTTCTTTCTTTTTTTTCAAAAGGGGACATTTTTCATAACTTCTTGTCTTGTTCCCTAGACGACAAAGCCCTTCCTTAATGAGGCCTGCGCCCAGTGGGCACATGACGTCAGAGTGACGGCGCACTGACGTCGATATTACGTCGCATCGACGTCAGAGTCTTTTTGAGTCATTGGGATGACGTCGCATTGACGTCGATGCGATGTAATCATGTCGCATCGACGTCAGTACGACGTCATTTTGACGCCATGTGCCTGCTGGGGTACTCTTGCGTAAAGGAAAGAATTTGCATTCCTTGAAGAGATGTACCCCAAAGAGATGGCCGGGAGGAAAAAGTGAAAATTGCAAAGTTGCTGCCACTAAAAGACAACTCAGTCACTTCGACTGGCATACATGGTATCATGACTGGTCAAGATCGGATCTGTTTAACTGAAAAATTACAGGTGCCAGTTGGAAAAGCGCTAGCCTGCTAACCTAGCTGTCCCGGATACAATTACCATTGAAGGCAAAAATCTTTTCAATCATAAACAAGGCTCCATTGCACACAGCCTTTCCATCGTCCTAAAATGACTGTAATGAATACGATTTTACGTCCTTTTCAACAGTATTTCAGTCATATTAGGGCGATTTGAAGGTAACTGAAAGGCTGTGTGCAATGGGACCCCGTTTATGACGGAAAAGATCTTCGACTCTGGGATATCAGACCGCCGATCTGTGTCTGCGCTGGGCGCACAGCCACTTTGTTGGTTTTCTCGTGTCGCGGCTCATTTACAATACATTCTCTTGTTGACGAAATCTACCGCAAAAGTTCTAAAATTGGGACAGCTAAATTAATTACCTCTCAGTTGTTCTCAAATTCTTCAAATTCTTTTTTTTTTCTCTCTCTCTCTCTCTCTTTTTTTTTTTTTTTTTTTTACAATGCAGTGAGTGCGTCTAAAACATGTAGATGATACGGCAAACAGTGTAGACCCTGATCAGACTGCTGCTTGAGCAGTCTGATCTGGGTCTGCACTGGTTGCTTAGATTTTTTATCCCAATATTGAGAATTCTACGGTATTTGTTGTCTCGAACAAATAACTTTTCTTATACAAAATCAAGGAAAACATAACAATGAGTAATTATCTGGCGGAGTCTGTGCATTTTATTTCTCAAACTAAGCTACATGAATATCAAAATACATTTAAAAGGGCTCTATGATAATTTCCTAACAAGAAAGATAACAATAATGCATATTAAGATACATTTAAATCTTTACAATAACTTCTTCATTAATAAAAAAAAAAAAAAATAACAGATTTTTCTTCTAAAATAACATCATGTACATCGCTAACTATAAAATTCCATACTTGATCTCTCCTAATTATTATCTTTTTTTCCTCAAAATTTGATCAGGGATAAATGCTACCACAAATATACTGACTTTCGCATGCATACGAGCACGCGCAAATGCTAACAGTATGAACTGGCTTCTGTGCAGTGTTCACTGTGTACTGTGTCACTGTTGACTGTTTAGTGTAGGTCTGTTGTTTGCTGTATTCTGACTATCGCAAAACTCCCAAGTATTGGGACAAACGGGTTTGAGCAAACAAGTCTGCAGTCTGATAAGGGTCTACATTGTATGCCATTCCATCTGCATTTTTGACGTTCTATCTTATTGTAACAAAGCTGCTCCACAGTTAGGACAATAACAGAAATTTGGCTATTTTTACAGTACTATCTGGCTATTTTTACAGTTCTGTCTAGAGCAACATTTCCTTTGCACATGCGCGATAGCAAAGTTTACGCGCATGCTCTTGCGCATGTACAAAAGATATTTCGTAGTACACAGTAAACAGTTTAAACAGTACACTTTGCAATGAACAGTAGACAGTGAATACACAGTAGGCAGTTTTGAGTCAACGTGCGCGAATGCTCTTGCAAATTTTGCATTTTCGAATTTAACCTTTAAATTGTTTAAAAAGCAGACGACAAAATTTCCGTCACTGAATTTGAAAAAAAAAAAAGAAAGAAAAAAAATTGCTTCGTCAAAGCTTCATGTACATCAAAGACTAGATAAAGCAAGAGAAGGTGGCTCCTGGATCTATGTCGGTTGCAAATTCAACCATTTCTTGTTTAGTGCTTAAAAACAAATGTCGCAACAGAAATACACAGCAAATAGTCAATACAGAATTTGCAACTTCCAAACTACATAGGGGTAATAACCAGCTTGCTTTATTTGTTGTCGACCGATCAGATACTGTGCAAAGTGGCTGTCGACAGAGAATAATAAATAACGGTAAAATAGTTGTCAGCCGAGCTGATGGTAGTCTGCTGCAAACGATTGTCTCGGTCGACATTCACTTTTGCCATGTATGGTAATTAGTTGGCTCGGTCGAAATTAGTAATTCCCCCTTGATCTTTAACCCTTTTTCGACTAGTGGACTTGTCCATCCCTATCATTTGGATGAGTCCATTTCTAGCTTTAGGGGTTTCACCTTGACTGTGTTTAGTGTAGACCCTGATCAGACGCCGCGTTTTGCGGCGTCTGATCAGGGTCTGCACTATTTGCATATGTTCCCAAAACGGATATCGGGTCTAAAAGGGTTAAACATCATAAAGATTCTATTTACATGAACCGAAACAGCTTGAAGAGTGAAAAAACTGAGTGCTAGAGACAAGAACAGTATTTACACTTCTCGACATTAAATTGTATGGGTACATCACAGTGGTTTCCGCTATTTGTTAAAGAGAGATAACTCAGTTTGTAACTTCCCGTTCGCCTCCCTGAAGGGCAAAGCCTTTCCAAACTGAGGTCATTCCGTAAGGAAAGAATCTCCTCTTAGATAAGCAAATTCTTTTCTTTATGACCTGACTTCCATTTAAAAAGGTGCTAAAAATAACAGTAAAAGAGTTACTTCCCCTGATAAGTCATCCATTTACCTTAATCTTAATATAATTCTATTAATTTTCTATAAAAATATATATTGTGTCACCTCACTGATATTGCTTCTCTCGGGCGGTGTCTCATGAGGGGTTCCAAATTGATACCTGAAATTTTTATCTTTCCCCTGAACACTGGTAAGTTTTTAAAAAGGAAAAAAGAACAGGCCTAGCGGTTATAAAACTTGAGCATATGCTCGAAAGCAGCCAATCAGTGTGCTTTATTTTGAGTTTGAGATTATACCCAAGTTTTATAACCTCAAACCCTGTTCTCCCAAAGACAGTACTACACCATTTCAATCAGACTAGAAAAACCGCCTTTTCGAAACGAAATTAAAGGCAGGAAAAACTAGCATGCCCTTAGGGGAGAGTCGGGTAACTTCGGACAGGGATAAATTCGGACAGCGACATTGTTTCCTTTCAATGTCAGTTGTTTGGAACTAAACTAAAAATAACTGGCCAAACAGTGAAAATCCTGATGAGACGGCTCATTAAGAGCCGTCTCATCTGGATTTTTACTGTTTGCAATGGTATGTCCGAATTTACCCGCTGTCCGAACTGAGTTACCCGACTCTCCCTTACATTATTTCATACATCTACCTGGTTTAATCAATATCCCCTAATTGTCCAATAAAAGGGATTTAAGAAAACGCCGCAGCCCTCGATCAGACGCCGCGTTTTTCGGCGTCTGATCAGGGTCCACAACTTTGCATAGACTTTGCAGTAATGATATAAATAGAAATTGTGTTTGTGAAACACCTAGCCTCAAACCATATGCTTGCCACCAAGGGTGTCAGAAGTTGGAAAAATATGTCATATTCAGACAAGGGCCATAACTCCATCAATTTTTATGGAATTCTTCCAAAAGTTAATCACATAATCTAATCTTCATACTTAATCAGTATACCAAATATCAAGGTCAAAGGCTTCAAAGCTCAAACACTTTCTGAGATATATTCAACTCATTTTTAAAGATTTACTCCTTTCATAATAACAACAAAAAGTGATTTGATGAAATATTTCATGCAATGCCTCCGACATGGTCTAACTATACATTTGAAATAAATTTATTAAAAGTGACATTAAACAAAACAAGAAAAATCTTTAAAAAAGATAATCGGTGCAGATTAAATGGAAGTGCGTTTTGTTATATGTCTCTAGTTGAAGATTTGACAATAACTTTCATGAATAAGTAAGCTATGTTGGTAGGCACTCACAATTTTGACACTGGGTAGCGACAACGACCTATCTCAAAACTGAGCTGTCCAATTTGGAATTCCAAAATGGACCGCGGTCAATCTTGAAATTGACCTGATTTCGAAATGGTTATCAACATGTTGCAATGTTTGTTTCTTTGTGTGTATTATACCGAAAGTAGAAATCGAAGGTAGATCTACGACGAAGAAAAGCAAGTTTTGAATATCTGCATCTGTTTTTGATAACTTTTCTATAGTAAAATTACAAACATTTAAGAAACATTTGAATAAATATAAGACAGAGTGCTAGTATTTCACACCGCAGTACGACGATAAAAAACAAAGATTAAATATTCATTTACCTTTGATATTATTGGCTAAATTTTGACATACGCGTTATTTGACCAGTGGAATCTTGCGAAATGTGGAACAATATCGAGATTATACGAGGCTGCGCCTCGAAAAATAAGCTAAATTTTTAACGATCGCGGACTGCGCTCGAAATTGCATTATTGGACAAAAAAATTATTCATACGTCACAATCACGTGCACGAATAAGAAAAATAATACCTGTACATGATCACATGACACGCGTCAAAAACGATATGAGGAAATAGGTAATTTGCATTTTGATTTGAAGATTATTTTTCATTCCACATTTATCGAAAAAACATTCATTTTCTCATATTGGATATCCACAATTCTATGCTCCGATATCTATTATCATTTTTTTGTAACACAAAATAATGATGGATATCCATGTTTATTTGTGGATATGTAAAAATCGATTTATGGATATCCAAATTCGATTAACGGAAATTTATATATTAAAAAAAACAGACGCAGATATTTAAAACTTCCTTTTTTCAGTGTAGATCTACTTTCTATTCCACTTTCGGTTTAATAATCACAAACATTGCATTGCATCATGTTGGTAACTGTTTTGGAATCAGGTGTATCAGTTGAATTGTTGAGTTGAGTCTAGATTGACCGCGGTCCATTTTGGAATTCCAAATTGGACAGCTCAGTCTTGAGATAGGTCATTGTCGCTACCCAGTGCCAAAGTTACGGTTGTGAGTGCCTACCGACATAGCTCACTTGAGTCGTACTCATGAAAGTTATTGTCAACTTCTCAACTAGAGACATATTACAAAACACACTTCCATTTTTATGATTTTCCTTGTTTGGAGACACCCTGTATTTTGTCTCATGCATCGGCTATTTTGATATGAGAGCTGTTCAGTTCAGTTCTGTTTTGTTCTACGTCCTCGACGAAACGTCTGATTCTGATTCTGATTCTGATTCTGAAGGTTCAGAGATATCGTAGGGGCTCAACCAGCACACGTCTATGAGCATATTAAATGACAATTCTACTTCAGTGCATGTTTGTGCATCTTTGGTCTTCAATGTTTCATTTTTGACCTGTGTTGAAGCAATTTTTTTGTTATCAATACATGCTTCTTCGATTTCCGAAGTTTTAGTCGCCAGTAGTGGTGAAGACATCTCTTCCCCGAGTTCATTTGTACTATCATAATTCATAGCGTTACCATTTGACAACGTTTCGCGTTCACCAGTTACGCTACCATTTAACATAACTGATAGGTTGTCGTTTGTGCTACTATCGGACAAGGTAACGCCAGATTGCTCCTTCTGGAATACTATAGCCTTACCATTGGACAACGTTTCGCGTTCAATAGTTACGCTACCATTTGACTTAACTGATATGTTGTCGCTTGAGCTACTATCGGACAGGGTAACGCCAGGTTGCTTTTTCTGGAATAGCTTCCTTTCGATGTCTTCGCTACGTATCTTGTATCCAGGGCGTACAATTATATCATGAATAGGCAAACTTTGTTTAAAATCTTCCAACAGATCGTGCATATAAATTTTGAATTGCACGCTATCATCTTTTATAGTTGGTGTGGTATGTTGTTTAAAAATTTTCTGCAAGAGAAGCGGTAGCAATCCACCAGCGACTGTCGCCAGGAGCTGATTAGATGCTGACATCTCATAAGTGTCTCCAAATGCAAAAACTACAAGGAGAACAAAAACTAGAAAAATTACAATTATTCCAAATTCGAAGGCAGCTTTCATATAATTGTACAAAGCATCGCCTGGCACGAAACTAAATGGCATTTTACTGGCATCAGACAGAAGCGATCTGGTAATATGGGGAACGTCTTTTCTGCTGAAGAACAATGCCAAGCGGCCCACTGACCACATTGGATGACCTTCAAAATCTCTCTTTAGTTCAATGGGATTCTTAAGATCACTAGATCCTTCAGCATTTAATACAAAAGCCATATTCTCTTGTGCTTCATACGGCGTATACATAACTGCTTCACACTGTTTTTCGCCGAGGCTCACAATTGCGCCAAGTAAAACTTTGTTGAAGGCAATAAATTTTTTCTTCACGTATCCGAAGCAATCATTTGCATAAACTGCCAACAGCAGTAACAGCGAGAGGTAAGGTAGTGTTTTAGACGCATTTAGTATTACACCCATTAACGTGTACACTAAAATTTCAACCATAACGGCTATTATCTCTGTAAGCAAAAATAGGATCGAATAAAGCGATATGATACAAAACAAAATGACTACTAGTTGCTGCAGTCTACCCCAGCGAGATTTCAAAATAATTTCATTTCTCTCTAGGGATTCTGAGCCCGTCACCTCACTTGTATCCCAGGATTTCACACACCGAATAAACCGTCTACAGACATAGAATCTGCATACATTCTGTGGTAGTAGGTAAACGAAAAAGTGCGCAGTTAGTCTGAATGTGATATTTACAGTAGGAAGAAAATAAAAAGCCAGAAAAACTGCCATTAAGGGCAAACCAATCACCCAAGCGACAATACCAATACAAAGTCCGAAGCCGCCGTATTTTGTACATGGTCTTAAAGCAAACTGAACCGCCCAAGCCATAACTCCTCTTTGGTCCTTCTCACGCATGTCCCGGAAACACCTACGCAAAACAAATTTCACCTTTTCTTGCACCGACTTACTTACTACACCATAGATACAAAATTCTAATGATAAAATTGCATAGATAATTATAAAAACAATATGAAGTGGTGTCAGATACGATACATAACTTCCAGGAAACGAAAGATTTAAATTTAAGTCGCCTGCAGCCTTTCTGCGCAAGTCCAGTTCTTCCTGTTCGTATAAAAAATACAAAGCAACTCGGAGAACCCATGGTGTTATCAAAGCAGTTAACACAATCATCATCATGATATTCTTCATAAGTCTATACCATGTGAGAAAGAAAGTACATGACCGTGACATTCTACATATTCTAGCATCACAACATGGTTGCAATGCTCTATTTTGTCTTAGCGTACACATCACAAATGTCTCATATAATTTACCGAAGAGTCCCACTGGCACGGAATTTTCCGGGATTAACATATCTGGATTTACACTTAGATGAATAGCTTCTAACTCTAGTCTGTGTAAAACAGCAGGTTTATCTTTTAGTTCCCGAATAGTTTTCTGAAATTCTGGCATGTGCTTGAATTTTGATAACCTAAAACAAAGTGTATCCTTATTGTTATCGAGTAGACGGAAATGCTCTGACTCTGATGCAAATATAACATTCAGGTTTAGTTTAATATTGTCTGCTAATTTGTGAACGTAGGTCGTTGCTTTGCTTTTCAGTCTGTAAAGTGACCCTGGCACGACTCTGGGACTAAACAAAACGGTAAGTACTTTCAGAGCTGCTATGACATAAAATAAAACGCTCACCCAAACGCCTTCTTGCAAATATTGGCAAGTAATATCACCTAGTGTGTTCCTTTGGCAGCAGTAATGTTTAAATTCAGCGTACCCTTCATCGTTCTCCACATGCATATTACATCCCTGATCCGAGTCTTGCAGCTTTAATAAATCACCAACTGTTGTGCTATAGAACCCATTCATCACAGCGTCCCTCATTAATGATTCTGCGTCTCTTATGTCCATAGCATTCAAACAGCCTTCGGGTGTTTCCGTCATATGCACGTCTATTTCACGAACTCCGATTTTGAGCGTATATAATGAGAGAATGCCAAAGTGATCTTTCAGTAATAGCAACCCAGCACCCTGTCTTCCTGTAACTTTCACCCAAGAAAATGGCTGAAACAGATGTGATGCTGCATGTAGATTTTTATGTTCACCATCTACAATCAGATTGTACTGAATCAGTTTCATCCCATCATGCCACAAGTTTTTTATCTTCTCCAGTTCCGTCCCGTTCTTTGGTCTCAAAATACAAGCATCAAAAACTGGCTCAGGCATGTTACCATCTGTCAATTTAATATCTGAAGAATTTTTCATTGGATCTGAATAACTGTAAGTTGAATTAGTCATGTTAACGGCCAGCTTCTCTGTTGCCGTTGATGTCGCTTCGTCTCTTGAGGTTTCTCCCAAAGTTGTATTCACGGGAACTCCTGAGACAGTAGTTAGCAAAAACGTCCAGCTGAGGATAACCACGAGCAAACCACAATAAAAATTCTCCATTTTTTGGCTGAAATTTGAATATCCCTTATTATTCCAACTTCGCTTCGTCAAAGTTCCGCACACTATGTCTGAACAACTTTAGCAACTAATATTCTATGGTTCCCTTCTTTTGCAGCGACCCTCTAAAAGCGATTTGATAACATCTACACAAACAACATAAAAACTCTGATGTAATTATAAAAGCGGCAATTTTCTTTTGAATTCGTGAAATGTTTTGTTCTCGTCATTGACATGTTACCTCTAATGCCAAGGGGCAATACTGAGCAATACTCTGGTCACACATCACTTCAAAGCGAACAATGGTCACAATATCGAGTGAGACAGTCATACAATTTTATTGCAAATTCCCAATCTTTTCGATCTAATTTAACGTGATTTTAGCATTTCCAAATTTCCAAACTACATTAAATCTGATCGTATTTTGACTTTTTTTTTCAAAGCTGTGGGAAAAAGGATCCGAAGAAAGTAAGAAAGTGAAAAAAAAAAAAGCGTTAATCATGCAACACATAAATGTGAATCAAATCGGCGGAATGATGTTGAAAAATAATGCTTTTTTCCGTTCTCATAACGGAAACAAAAAAAAAGCGTTATTGTTTCAATATCATTCCAACGATTTAATTCACATTCTAGTGTTTCATGATAAAGCTAATTCCATCTCAAAAGTTTCAGGGCTCAATGGTGTAACTCTTAACGCCACAGACTCGTTATTTGGCGAGACAATGCGATTTCAAATTCGTTGTACGCAAAAACGTTTTTTTTTTTTTTTTTTTCATTTGACAATTGTCTGATAGATTTTGAAGAACTTTTGCATTGCAAACTCTCCTTTCATTTTCAGTAATAAATGTCGGCAATTATGATTTTTATTTGTACTAGAAATCACTTCGTTGAAGTCATGATGTTTTGGACAAACCGGTTCCTAAACATAGAGAGCAAGCAGTGTAGGCCCATATAATGCATTCCTTAACCCATTACTAATAATGCCTAATATCCCATTTAACAGTGCAGACCCAGATTAGACGCCACAAAATGCGACATCTGACCAGAGTCTATACTATTTGGATAAGCCAAATCGGGGTTCCTCCTAAATATGAAATAAGATGATACAAATGCGAAAATGGACACGTCCATTCGATGAGGACAGACCAGTCCACTGGGCATTACTGGGTTAAAGGCCCATTGCTCTTTAAATTTACGTAAATTTTATTGTGGGGTGTCGCTGCATAACGTCCACTCCCATTAGGTCTCCTGCTCCAAACCGTCTACTCCCATTTGGTCTACTGTGCCAAGGTTGGTCTACTGTGCCAAGGTCTACTGTGCCAAGGTTGGTCTACTGTGCCAAAACGTCTACTCCGATTTTTGACAGCAGAAAAGAGCGCTGGCCTTTGAGGTGATGTTCTTACAGGGCCATGATCATGTCACTAATGAGGATGTTCGCAGACAGATCTGAGCAGCCATAGAGAATATGACAAACTCCTGACCTTGGTCAAGATATGGTAACTGACGTGGTTTGGCCACATATCAAAATCTTTTGACTTCGCAAAGACAATTTTGCACGGCACTGTGATAGGAAACAGAAGAAGGGTAGATAGAAAAAGAGGTCTTGCAGAGAGTTTTGCCTACTTTTCCAAAAAAGCTAGCGCTCCTTTTATAATCTTATCACATGATGTCGCTGTTATACAGTGGATAACGTCATGGCATAAAAATCGTATGCCCACACGTGTAATAACACTTTGGTGCGTACTCGTAACCTCATTGACAACGTCCATTTCAACAAGCCGTTTTCTTGAATAATGTTAAGTTTGACGGCGTTAAAATTCTATTTTAAAGGGTCATATGATAAATAGAATCTTACACGAGAGGTCATTTCATATGAAATTTATGAAACTCGCCGAAGGCTCGTTTCATAAATTTCATATGAAATGACCACTCGTGTAAGATCCTCTATTTCCACAAGTTTTGCAGCTTTGCTGACTTCCTGTTTGCTTCTCAGGACGATGAAGTCCTACCTAAATGGTTCAATTTTTAACAGAGCAAATTTTTTCATTTGAGTAGTGAGTCCCATTGAGAAGGGAGGCAAAAATTAATGCGACAAAGTTACTTCTCTGAAAGTATACATTTTCACCTTAAAGATTTATTCCCTTGACAATAATAACAAAAAATGATTTGATGAAATATTTCATACTCAACCTCTGACATGGTACTATACATTTTGAATAGAGTTTAGATAATAATATTTGATAAAAGTGACTTTAAATAAAAAAAAAGAAGATAAATTCTTAAACGATCGCGGACCGCGGTCAAAATCGCATTATTGGACAAAAATAATGCATTCATACGTCACAATCACGTGCACGAATAAGAAAAATACCTGTGCATGATCACATGACGCACGTAGTCAAAATCGATATTCTTACAGGCCGTGAGGAAATAGATAGCCCAATTTGCATTTTAATTTGAAAATTATAATATTCATTTCACATTTATCGGAAAAAAATGCATTTTCTCAAAACTTGTACGGTTATCAAATATTGTCTAACGAAATTTTGTTAAAATATTTGTTTGTGAAAACATGAAATAAACGAAGGAGACGATCTTTAAGTAATAATAAGCTTAATAAACAAAATTAGAAAGACACTTGGTCTGTCATACCAAAATTTTTGAAATACCGTAAGTGCTTTAGCGTCTTTTGAAAACCTATTTCGCCTAAGGGGAAAACTCCTCACAAAGCAATATTTTTGTTTGTACGTTTAGTATCGATAAAACTAGGCCTTAAGGGACGAGTCATTTATTCAATATCAGGTGTATGTGTGGTGGTGGTGGTGGTGGTGCTGGGGTACATTTTGGTCGTTTTGTATAGGTTTTAGGGGGAGGGCTGTAACTAATGTTGTGAGAACTTGTAGCCCAACCCCATTGTTTGTACTTGTTGTGCAAAGGCAATAAAATATGTTTGAATTGGAATTGAATTGGTACATTTTCATATGGTTCACCAAAATTTTTCCGCCCCCCCCCCGCCCCCTAGTCTCACCAGAATTTTTTGCTGCCCCCCCACCCCCCCCCCCCCCCCACCCCCAGATTGGTGACCCTTCACATTTACACGCACAATATTACCTTTTTTTTGTTATCAGACTGATCTCAGTCAAAACCTGTATGAAACACATAGAACATTTTCTTATTCTGACATGTTAATTAATTTTGCAGATTATGGTCTCTTTAAATAATTTTGTCTGCATTTGTTGCACTTTTTTCCTCCTGCTCATGGACATTTTGAAATCTGCCGGCGAATGCTCAATAAAACTGTTAATAATATTAATAAGGAGGGCGGGGGTCTGGGTGCACAGGAGGGCGGGGGGTCTGGGGGCACAGCCCCCAGAAGCCACAGTAGCTTTGCTGATGACTGACAAGGCATCTGGAGAGCTGATATCACAAACGCAGGCATTAAATTTAATTGAGAACAAAATCATCTACTTGACATGATTTTATAGACATTTGTATAATGTTATACTAGAAAGGCGATGAAAAGATCTGTCTTTGGATAGAAGCTGCCCCAAATTGTGTGTGTCATTTGCATAAATGTCTTTAATATTTTGAATTTGAAAGAAAAGAGTCTAAAATTTTAGGAATAATGGGGGTTTGGGGGTTACAGCCCCACAGAAGCTGAGGCATTTTTTTTAAACATGAAGACGGATGGAAGAATTCTGTTCCCTCCCCCCCCCCCCCCCCCCCCCCCCCCAAATATGCCTAATAAAATATATGACACCCCCTGCTTCAAGGCTTTTTGATTTCCACCCCAGCACATCACCCAAAAATTCCGACCGATCCCCCCCTCCTCTTAAATGTACCCACGCCCCCACCCACCTGATAATCTGAATTCTGAATTGTTTACTGGTGATACGCCAAAATTGACAATCTTTCACCAGGGGGGGCGTGACTGGAGGAAAATTAGTCCCTAGCTCTCACGAGAGATGAGAACTTTGACACACAATCATCTGACATTTCAGCAGAGGAAATCAGTAAATCAGGGAGGTCATTCCAGTCCCTGATGGTCTGGGGGAAGAAGCTACATTTATATGCATCTAAACTAGCAGTGGGTATCTGAAATGCCATGGAATGTTGATTTCTGCAACGCCTAGTTTTGGGGACAAGGTCACCTGTAGGTATTCTGGCTTTACCTTTCAGACCTTTGTATAGCAATATGAGTCGGGTATCCTTCCTCCTCTTTTTGAGGCTTTCCCACTTAAGTTGCTCAAGGATGCCAGTCATGCTACCCGCTTCTCGGGTGTAATTCCTAGTTACAAACCTAGCTGCACGGTTTTGCACCTTTTCTAACTTTTCCTGAAGGCCTTGTGTATAGATAATAAATGACTCGTCCCTAAATCTTAAAACAAAATTCGAATTTTATATAACAGTTTAGTTTTCTTTTAAATCTTTTTCTGATAACCCCTTTCGATGTAAGCAGTTGAAATACAATACTTTGAATAAATGTATTATTTACAAAAAGTAAATGAGAGAGAAATCTGTGGAGCTGGCGCTTCATTTTTCGAAAAGCTTTTACTTGTTTTTTTTTTCAGAAGGCCGAATGATACTGGTGACGAATTGCTTTCTTATTATCTCCCCTAATAAAATGGCAGCTGTACGACTGTTTTCTCTTAGTCGGCCGGGTAAATTGTTATTTTCGCTTATATTTACCTTGAAAAATCTGTTTGATTGCCTGAGTTATGTTCAATATGTATTTTAACAAGTGTCTGGTGTAAAACATTTAAGTTTTGGCCTCACATAAAACTGCAACGGACGTCTGATTTGATTACCCTTCAAAAATGAATAACATCAAGACAAATGGCCTTGAAATGAAAACAACAAATGAAGGCTTGTCACGGTTGTGTAGGTTGGGGCTTGTTGTGAAAATTGTTGTGAGTTTGTTATCAGATGTCATGAAAGTCTATGCATCAGCTTATCAGTTTATTTTCTCACCTGGATTAGCATAAATGACCACTGCTTTAGTGATCTAGTTATGTAATTTTACAAAGCCGTTTGGTTTTCTTGGTGTAAAAGCTGTTTTCGTATGGCTGTTATTATTATTAAACAGTCAGCCTTTGTAAACCTTTTGTAATTGTTGTTGTTACCTCCTTGTTACCTCCAAATTTTTCGAAACTGGCAAACTTTTGTAAGAGAAACTTACCTGATTCCTGCAGCTACTCTTTAAAGTGGAAAGTGTCAGTAGGTGTGGTTTAAAGAGGGCTGCTCACTGCCTGCATCAGTCATCTCCTTCCTGATGCCCTTATCTGAGGCCCTCCCAGGGGTTTTGGGGAGCTTGGGAGAATGGCCATTTATTTTTAGGGAACTGGGGAGCACTAGCAATTATTTTAGGGAGCTAGGGAGCAAGCTCTTAGTATTGGGGAGCTGTAAGAATGCGTTTTTCTGATTTGTCTTTGGCTTCTGGGGCGCGCAGCCCCCCAGACCCCATTTAAGCATATCAATGATACGATTTTAGATGTCTTCATAAGCCTTTATGACTTCTCATGGCCATTCAGACTTGCCACAGCTAGCATTTCCGGTTCAAATCCTGCTAGAGGCGGAAATTTACTCCAAACAGTTTTAGGGAGCAGACTGACTCTAATATTTTTAGGGAGCTGGGGAGCTGCCAAATTACTTTTAGGGATTTGGGGAGCAGTGGCAAAATAATTTTAGGGAGCACGAGAAAATATTTTAAGGGAGCTGGGGAGATTTAAGACACAGGGGTTGAGGTGGCTTCAACTGGCTTGATGAGGGTGGGCTGTATTTGTTTTGCCAGGCACCTCTTACCTCATGTCTGTGGAATGGGTCAGTAGGTGTAGCTCAGAGAGGGCTGCTCCTTGCCTGCTGAGACCTGCCCATCATCTTTTTTCTTCAGACTTTTGGGGGTTTAGGGACACTGAAGAATTAAGTTAAATACAGAAACAATCATTTGTCACACTAAATTTGGTATAGTTACGTTTATACTGTCATCTGGAAGTCTCCCGGAAATGAAGCCCATCTCCCGCACTCCCCGAGAGTCTGCAGAATCTCCCAGATGCTGAGTTTTCTTATCATAATTTTTTTTTTTTGATGCCCCTTTTCCCCAGTGCAATGCCCTTTTTTCCAAAGTTATGCCCTTTTTGCCCAAGACTTCACCCTCCAGTAAATTGAGTAAGGATATACCCGCATTTCAATAACAGTGTCAATATTGTTTTGACAGTGCAATAAACAAACACATCATGTCTCTTGACATTAATCCCCTTATTCAGGTCACTAATAAATTCACCGACCCATGAAAACATCTGGCTGTTTCAAAGAAATACCAACGAAATGTGTGAAAATTTGTCAGGTGAAAAGGAGTCTATAGCCCTGTTTCACAACTACACAAAACATGGACAATACATTCGGAGACTTTAGTTTTGACTGCTTAGATTCCCTTAGACTCTTAGACAGTAAATGCAAAACTCTGATTAGACTGCATAGAGGTGCAGGCTGATCAATGTCTTCATTTGTCACTCACTCCATAAGGTACATGTATTGTTCAGAAGTTACCAAGGTCAGGTGACCTGCCATATTTGAATGTCACATGATACACTGGGAACCGACATAGAAACTAAAAAAAAAAGAAAAAAAAAGAATACAAGATATTAGCACCAGTTATATGCTTTGTATGACAAAAGTGATTGCTTGTGTGAGGCCCAGTGTTATTGCTGCATATTTATCAAGAGAGAAAGTTTGGAAGGATGATATTTTGTTTTCAGAAAATGGGGATCAACTAAGGAGGGGTAGCCACCTTAAAAGCTGATGTTGAAAATATCACACATTTTTGACGTTTTCTCCCAGCTTTAAAGTCAACAAATCATTTCGGTGGGTAAAACGTTGCTCTAGTAGAAAGCAGATTCCCTCCTGCATAGGACAACCGCAAATGATGGGGTGTACTTGAAGTCTAGTGTGCCCGAAAGGCTCTCAAAAAGACCTACCCCCTGAGGGCGACAATAGTCGCCGTAAGCAGTCTAAGGGTGAAAATAAGAATAAAAAAATACAGTAAAGTATGTGAAACGACAGGTCAAAGTTGCATCAAAAAGTCTCCCTGATAGAGAACTCAATCTCCCTGAAATGAAATCCAAATCTCCCACATGGTCATCAGGAGCTCATCACATGTGTGTGTAATTAGGGGTTACAATGTATGTTGTAATGTAAAATTATCCTGAAATTTGTTTTCCTTCTTATCTGAAGCACTGCATTTGTGATCCTGATCCCTCAGGACCTGAACTGTCTTGATTAGACAGAACAAATCAGTGGTCAGGACAGAACATATTTTTATTAAATTTAGCTGAAATTGCCTTTTGAGTATTCTTAAAGACAGGACTTCTCTGGCGGGGGTCTGGTTCCCTGCAATACCATATCTTACCTGTACAGGTAAAGGTGTGAAAATTTATTCAACCAATCAGTGGACCGGAATTACCAGTTATAATAATTTCATTGGCTGATGTGAGGTGTTGACACTATGAGATCAAGAGACAGACTGACACTTTGTTCAGTTCAGTTCAATTCTCTTATTGACATTACCCAAGTGGCTCAACGGTACGTAACCATAGTTGCACACACTTGGCGCTGTGTGTCCGTCCAATAAACTGACACTTTGGAAGTTAATCCTCCTTATATAGTACCACTCCTGTCATCTCCATGTTTTTCTGCCATTTTTATAAAGACAAAACAGTTAAACAAACTTCCTGTTTGCTTTCCTGGCTTGCAAAGCCCTTCAAATATGGGATCTTCTCTTGAAAGAAGGAGCAAATTCTTTCCTTTAAGAGATGATCTTAATTGAGAAGGGGAGGCAAAAATGAAAATGGTAGAGTTGTGTCCCTTGAGAGTGCCCATTCACCTTATAAAACCATATTTATCATAAACTTTAATTTGAGTATTTAGCTGTACATTCAGTCTCTCATTCAGAGATACATGTCAAACCTGTCTTAAGGGGTCACCCAAGGGAAGGACAAAAATTGGCTGTTTAAGCCAGGTGACCCCTTAATACAGGTTCATTTGCACTGTATTTTGGTTCAAGGGAGCCCGAAAATGTGGCTGCTTAAGACAAGTAATCCCTTAATAGAGGTAACCACATGAGCAGGTTTGACTGTATTTATATTTCTATAAATAAATGAATTGCTGTCATAATCTTTTCCTTTCAACAGCTCAAGCCACTATTCTCAGTAGAATTCGCCCAGCCAGTTGTATCACCAGCCAAAACAGAGCGAAGTCTGAATTCAGTAAGTAACTTCTGTACTTGTATTGCTCAGTAGGTACATGTAACTGTTTTGGCTTTCCTGTATTCCTCTGAAATACAGTACATTTATGGCATTAACCCTTTTTAGACCGGATACCCGTTTTGGGGACATTATGCAAACAGTGCAGACCCAGTTCTGACGCCGCAAAACGCGGCGTCTGATCAGGACCTACATTGTTTGCTTGCAGGAATTTTTATGCAAAGTACAATAAAAGTGAAAATATTCACCAGAAACCCCTAAAACTAGTAATGGGATTATCTGAATGATAAGAATGGACAAGTCCACTGGTCAAAAAAGGGTTAAAAAATGAAGAAGTAAAATATGAAGACTCTGATCAGTTTGTGAAGAGGCTGAATGATTATTTCTGGATATTGATTTTTGGGGTGTCACCTTATAATCGTAGAAATACATAGAGGATCTTACAGGAGTAGTCATATCATGTGAAATTTATGAAACGAGCCTTTGGCGAGTTTCATAAATTTCATATGAAATGACCACGAGTGTAGGATTCTGTTTATCATATGACCTTTTAAAATAGGATTTTAACGCCTTCAAACTGAATAGTATTTCAATTCGAAAACGCATTGTTGACATGGACGTCATCAATTGTTATAACACATGATCATACGATTTTTACGACATGACGTTATCCACTGAATAACAGCAACATCATATGATAAAGTATGGTATGGCACATACAAACTTGGATCAGCATACTTTGCATCTGCACAGTCTAAACAGAGTCTTTCCAATTCGTACAGTCTATTGTGAGGAATATTAAATGGCAAAAAGAAGACTTAGACCAGTTAGTAAAGCTGCTCCTGTAGGCTGAATGACTACATTGTATTTGCTCTATGCATATGGCTTATTTTTCTTTTTCATGCATCAATAGCAAGTTTTGCCATAGGGCTCTAGATAAGAGGGAGTATTTGGTAATAACTAGGAATAACTTTTGTAAATTTTGCACAAACACATATGAGCCGCAACACGAAAAAACCAACAATGTGGTTGTGCGCCCAGCGCAGACTCAGGTCAGCCTGGGCATCCGCCCAGTCTGATCAGAGTCTTCGCTGTCCGCATGGAGGTAGCTTAGACCCTTAGCTACCCTTTGAGCACTTAACAAAGAATCTGATAAAAATTGGTAGATGCCCAGGCTGATCCAAGTTTGCACTGGGCGCATCACCACATTTTTGGTTTTGTCGTGTCGCAGCTCATATCTTGTGGCCTCTCATCTGAATAGGCGAGGGGTTACAACATACGGTTTTCAATGAGAAAAATTAAGAAAAACTATCTCAGAGTTAGCATCAAATACTCTTTCTTATCTAGAGCCCTGCACAGTCAAGGAAAAGCATATGGAAACTGAATTCTTTTCCAGGTATGGGAAAACCGGATTTTTATCCCTCGACCGAAAAGTCAGGGGATATAGGGATGAGCCTGTCATCTGTCTGTCTGTCTGTAAACATTTTCATGTCTGCTCTATATCTTGAATACCCTTTCGAATATTTTCATGAAACTTCACAGTTATGTAGAACAGGTCATGACGGTGTGTCGTGTACAAGAATGGTAACTCTTGCTATTTTACTTTTTGAGTTATCTCCCCTTTGGTGTTTTTTTGAAGATTTGTGTCCGCTCTGTATCTTGAATACCTTTTGAACTATTTTCATGATACTCCACAGATATGCAGAACAGGTCATGATGATGTGTAGCGAACAAGAATGACAACTCTTGCTTTCTTACCATTCTGAGTTATTTCCCCTTGATGGTTTTAGGTGTTATTTTGCCTCGCTCTATATTAAACTTGAATATCTTTTGAAATATTTTCATGATACCTCCTAGATATGCAGAACAGGTCATGACAAAGTGTCCTGAACAAGAATGGCAACTCTTGCTTTCTTACCATCTGAGTTATTTCCCCTTGATGGTTTTAGGTGTGATTTGTGTCCACCGTATAACTTGAATACCTTTTGAAATATTTTCATGATACTTCACAGATCTGTAGAACAGGTCATCGCCATATGTTGCGAACAAGAATGACAACTCTTGCTTTCTTACTTTTTGAGTTATTTCCCCTTGATGGTTTTAGGTGTTATTTTGTGCCTGCTCTATAACTTGAATACCTTTTTAGCTAGCCTGAACGAAGTTCTGGAAGAGCTATTGCGCTACCCCGGCGTCAGCGGCGGCGTTAGCAAAATGTTAAAGTTTTACGTTAAAGCTTTTTATGTGATGGGCAAGGCGCTGTCAGGGGAGCTATCTTGGCCCTGTGACAGGTCTTGTTATATATTTTCATGATACTTCACATATATGTAGAACAGGTCATGACAATGAGTCGGGAACAAGAATGACAACTCTTGCTTTCTTACTTTTTTAGTTATTTCCCCTTGATGGTTTTAGGTGTGATTTTGTGCCTGCTCCATAACTTGAATACCCTTTGAAATATTTTTATGACACTTCACAGATATGCAGACCAGGTCATGAAAATTTGTCTGATACATGAATGACAACTCTGTCACTTATACTGTCCGAGTTATTTCCCTTTGGAAGTTTGAGCTGAAGTTAGCTTTCTCTGCCTTATATCTGTATAACCCTGGCTTGCTCCACAGTTTTAATACCCATATAACTTTTAGAATATTGATGATCATGCCATGATATCTCATCATCTTATCATGTTCCTAACTCTCTGTGACCCTCTGTATCATGCCACCCCCCTCCACCCCCACCATTTGGATTCTTTGTCTCTTTGTCCAAATTTACTTACCAGAAAGCTCAAAATTGGATTTGTAGGGCTCGTACCTAAGAAGTTATTGACACATTTTGAAATGTTGAGTATATCATATGCTATACATTGTGTGCATGGTGGCTGTTTGAGATTTTACCTCTTTTTAGCGGTCTGTCATACTGTTTTGGTCTGAGTGTTAGATAATCATGCATCTGTTAAACAGATAATGTCAATCAGAAGCATAAAAGAATGACAATATATTACTTATACCTGTTTTGAAGTGCACCCTGGTTTCCAAAGCGCAATGGGCCTTTGGTTGGGGGATTTGCCATCTCCTCTGATGGTTATTTTTGTGATTAGTTAGGGAAATTTCTTCATTCTAAGTGAGAATTATAGGTACTATCCATTCTAAAAACTGCATTTTTGCATGAGATTTTTCCTCCACTTTGATAGTTTTCAATGAGATTTTTGGCAAAAAATTGAGCAGATCTCTCAAAATCTAGCCCCAAAATGATCCCTGCTTTGAACTGAACACTATACACTTATTTATCCTGCATCCTATCAGGATAAATAATTGGGTTGTGATGTTGCCATTTCATCAACTCCCATTTCCCCTATTACCATTTTGCCAACATGTATTTGGAGACTGAAAAAACCTTTTAGTTGCAAATGAATAAAATAACATGTATCTCATTAAATTGATTATACAGTAGAACTTCAATGGCTCGAACCCTGATGGCTGGATAACCTGCCTGGCCAGGACTCTTTTCTTGGTCCCTAGAGGTCAATATATATATGAATCAACCCTGGATGGCTAGAACTACCCTTGGCTGGAACTAATTTTCATGGTCCCAAGCCTGTTCGAGCCAATGAAGTTCTACTGTAGTTGAACTTGCAAAATGGGACAAAGCTCGTAATGATCTATCTCATCTGGATCTACACTGTTTGCCCTATAGTCTTTTATTTCTCAATATGATACAGCTTGGAACAAAACTTTTTTAAATTTTGCAGACATAAATTTTGTCGTATCTTTTTTGGCTTTACCGATTAACATTTTGTACTGTTTTCACAGAGGATGTGAGTGTACCCGACAGAGATCCAACGTGGTCCACTGTTGCCACAAGTACAGCCTACTCCTTGTTTGCCATGGAAATCATGAGAGGTAAGAAAGCTTACCATGGAAATATTGAGAGGTAAGAAAACTTTCCATGGAAATCATGAGAGGTGAGAAAAATTTCCATGGAAATCAGGAGAGGTAAGAAAGTTTTCCATGGAAATCATGGGAGGTAAGAAAGCTTTCCATGGAAATCATGAGAGGTAAGAAAGCTTTCCATGGAAATGGTGAGAGGTAAGAAAGCTTTCCATGGAAATGGTGAGAGGTAAGAAAGCTTTCCTTGAAAATCATGAGAGGTAAGAAAGCTTTCCATGGAAATCATGAGAGGTAAGAAAGCTTTCTTTAACACTTTAAGCACCAGAGACGAAAACAGCTGAATTTTCAAACAGCATAGATCTTGATTAGGCGGCTCATAATGAGCCACCTCATCTAGATCTACACTGTTTGCCCTTTAGTCTTTGAATTCTCAATCTGAGGTAGCTTGGACGAAACGTATTTTGAAAATTTGCAGTCTGCTTTTTTGTGCTAAAAGTGTTAAATTCTAGTATAAAATATTACTTAACATGGATTTAGTGATCAAGCTAGAGATCTGATGGAGGGAGAAGTTTTCTTTATTTTTGTGTTGCATGTGACCAGCAGAAACAAGTCATAGGTATCAATTTTCTGGTGGTGTCAGCGGCGTATGTTTTGTGTCAGTTTTCATGTCTGGCCTCAAAGCAGAAGAGAGACATAGGTATGACTTTTCTGGTGTCAATAGCTTAAATTTTGCATCATTTTTTGCATGCAGCTCTGTTTTGTGACAGTGGGCAGAAGGAGAGACAACCCATTTCATGGAATACTTGTTAGGACGCGGTTCTGCTTTGCCTGCATTTTCTTTACATTTAAATTTCTCCCTCAGCTCAAACCAAGAAAAAGTTTGATCCTACAAGGAGACAACAATTTTCCCTAGTCTCCAAGTCTCCATCTAGTATGATCCCAACTATATCACATACGTGCAACGGGGCTGAGCTAAAACAAAACTCCCATACGTAGGAAAGTAAAATTTCTGATAGGAAAAGTGAAAAACGTACAAGTGGTTGACCAGCTTAATATTGGTGAAACAATTCTAATGGGGTGCCACAGTACATGGACATGTTTTTAAGATGTGTGTTTTCCCCATATGAGCTGGGACACAAGAAAACCACAAAGTGGTGCGCAAAGCGGAGACTCAGATCAGCCTGGGCATCCACCCAAGTCTGACCAGACTCTTCCCTAAGCACTTAAAGGGTAGCTAAGGGTCTAAGCTACCTCCATGCGGACAGCGAAGACTCTGATCAGACTGGGCGGATGCCCAGGCTGATCTGAGTCTTTGCTGGGCGCACAACCACTTTGTTGGTTTTCTTGTGTCGTGGCTCAATTATTTTCAAGGGGATACAGCTTTCATGAATTCCTATATGCTTCTGTGGACAAATAGGCCTTTCCAAAATGGGGTCCAGTTTTAAAAGGAAGAATTTGCTCCTAGGGGAGCAAATTCTTTTCTGTAAGAGTGGATCCCCCACTTCCCCCATTGAAAAGGGAGTAAAGAAAGAAACTGGTAAAGTTGTTTTTTCATGACAGTGTATCCAATTGTTTTAAATTGACAAAGTCAGATGAGCAGCACCATAAAACGAACAAAGTGACGTGTGCGCCAGGGAAGACTCAGATCAGCCTTGGCATCTGCTCAGTCTGATCAGAGTCTTTGCTGTTGGCATGGAGGCAGCTTAGACCCTTAGGTACCCTTTACAAGCACAGCGAAGACTCTAATCAGACTTGGCGGAGGCCATGACTGATCTGAGTGTTCACTGTCGCTAATGCCACTTTGTTGGTTTTGATGTGCCGTGGCTCAAATATTAATGTCCCTTCTCATTCTACTATATAGGTCTGTCAGTGATCAGCAGTATGGCTTTCAAGGAGCCAGCCACTATAAATTATCCCTTTGAGAAAGGGCCACTGAGCCCTAGATTCCGTGGTGAGCATGCTCTGATCAGTCTTTGCTGTTGGCATGGAGGCAGCTTAGACCCTTAGGCAGTGATTTTTTTACAAATCTCCTTCTTTGAGTCCCAGGACTCACAAGACCTAAAATCGTTGCATCCCAAACTGGGATGCAAAAGCAATATTTTCTCTGCATCCCAAACTTAAAGGGCTTCAAAGGCCAAGCCCTATAAGTAAAAAATAACCAACGTCAAGCTCCTGTGGTCACAGGAATAAAATAAATCACCTGTTGTCTCATTGTCAGACAGCGTATTGGATTTGGAGACATCCGTTGTCATTTCGGATTCGAAGTTTGATCGGTCGCATCATGATCTGCAACATCTGGCCTTGCGTGTTTGTCTTGCCCAAGAAGACCAAATAATGTTTGCTGCTTTGAATCAAGTTTGATCTTTTTCTTGTTTTTCGGAGGCATTATTACTTATTGACCCGGTGTATTAATAAAAGTTTGCACTTAGGTAAAAGACATCACCGTGGTCGATAATGCTATGTTCCTCCGGTACTGGACAACTACTATTGATTATTGGTATTACAGGTAGACTTCGGTATTTAGCGGGAGTAGGAAAGACTATGGTAGTACTGTTTTTTACCAGTAATATAACAATCTGCTAATGCACCGTTGCTATATTCTTAAAACGAAAGTAGCTTTGTAAACAAAGCCGAAATCGGAAGTTGGACTACTGATCGGCTATTTTTATGCGTCCCGGAACGCAGCCAAGGAAATATTTTGCGTCCTCTGGGAAAATTATGCGTCTAAGACGCAGGACGCAGGGGTAAAAAAATCACTGCTTAGGTACCCTTTACAAGCACAGCGAAGACTCTAATCAGACTTGGCGGAGGCCATGACTGATCTGAGTGTTCACTGTCGCTAATGCCACTTTGTTGGTTTTGATGTGCCGTGGCTCAAATATTAATGTCCCTTCTCATTCTACTATATAGGTCTGTCAGTGATCAGCAGTATGGCTTTCAAGGAGCCAGCCACTATAAATTATCCCTTTGAGAAAGGGCCACTGAGCCCTAGATTCCGTGGTGAGCATGCTCTGATCAGTCTTTGCTGTTGGCATGGAGGCAGCTTAGACCCTTAGCTACCCTTTACGTGCACAGCGAAGACTCTGATAAGACTTGGCCATGGCTGATCTGAGTGTTCACTGTCGCTAATGCCACTTTGTTGGTTTTGCTGTGCTGTGGCTCAAATATTAATGTCCCTTCTCATTCTACTATATAGGTCTCTCAGTGATCAGCAGTATGGCTTTCAAGGAGCCAGCCACTATAAATTATCCCTTTGAGAAAGGGCCACTGAGCCCTAGATTCCGTGGTGAGCATGCCCTGAGACGATATCCATCAGGGGAGGAGAGATGTATTGCTTGTAAATTGTGCGAAGCTGTTTGTCCAGCTCAGGTACCAGTTTGTTTTGTTTTTTCTTGTTTGTAACTAGCAGAAAGTAAGAGATACAGTAGGTGGACAGAAGTATTCGTCACAAAGTGACGTTGCCGTTTAAATCAATGTATTTACACAAATTTTGTAAAAAATTTTATCGCAAAACTACAACAGCAATCACCACACTCTTTTCACCATATATCTGCAAAATGATTTACGCAATAAAGAAGCATAACAAGAAATTCGATTCTTTTGTTATTTTCTTGTACCAACAGTTTTAAATGAAAGGAAGACAAAAACTTCCATTTTTCGATGACGTTAACATTAACGTCTATGGGGATCAAGATTTTAAAACTTTAACATTCATTTCAATCACGTGATACTCCTACACTAAACACAGAATAATCTGAATATTTCATTTTATATTGCTGTTTTCAATTTGCTTTTTATCCCTGTAAGTTTCATTACATTGTCTTTAAAAACTTTGTGACAGTATTCATTTTAAAAATTATGAAAATGCATTGATTTGAACGGCGACGTCACTTTGTGACGAATACTTTTGTCCACCTACTGTAGATACCGTAATGTGCTTAAATACTGGGACACCTAAGAACCATAAAATTTCCATTTGGGACAAATGGAAAATTAATGGTTTTAGGTGTCCCAATACTTAAGCACCTTAGGTTACTGTAATCTTCAGTGCACCCAAAAAGCAAACAATATCTGCAAAATTAAAAAAAAAAGATTGTGCGACCTATATCATATAGAGAAATCAGAGGCTAGAGGGCAAACAGCATAGATCTAGATGATTAGATACATGTATTTGAAAAAGAATGTAGGGTTTATGTAGAAATCATGCATGTTTTTCTCCTCTGTACATACATGTATTGCATGATTGAGTAAATAGTTACTCTGCTGCATAATCTACAGTCAAACCTACTGACTTTAGAGTTGACAGTGTTCAGTGAAATATGAGAGTCCTCATTACAGACTTATTGAATCTCAAAACAAAGATCACTTGTGAACAACAACCAATTTTGTGCCTTCCCATACATGACCTTTGTTCACAGATTTGACTGTAGTGGTAAGATTTGCCTTCCCTAGTGGTGGTAAGAATTACCTTCCCTAGAATTAGTGAAATTGCATTCCTTAATAGTGATAAGAATTACCTTCTTGTAGTTGTGATAAGAATTACCTTCCCTAGAAGTAGTGAGAATTGCATTCCTTAATAGTGATAAGAATTACCTTCTTGTAGTTGTGATAAGAATTACTTTCCCTAGAAGTAGTGAGAATTGCATTCCTTAATAGTGATAAGAATTACCTTCATGTAGTTGTGATAAGAAATACCTTCCCTAGAAGTAGTGAGAATTGCATTCCTTAATAGTGGTAAGAATTACCTTCTTGTAGTTGTGATAAGAATTACCTTCCCTAGAAGTAGTGAGAATTGCATTCCTTCGTAGTGGTAAGAATTACCTTCTTGTAGTTGTGATAAGAATTACCTTCCCTAGAAGTGGTGAGAATTGCATTCCTTAATAGTTGTAAGAATTACCGTCTTGTAGTTGTGATAAGAATTACCTTCCCTAGAAGTGGTGAGAATTGCATTCCTTCGTAGTGGTAAGCAGTACCTTCTTGTAGTTGTGATAAGAATTACCTTCCCTAGAAGTGGTGAGAATTGCATTCCTTTGTAGTGGTAAGAATTACCTTCTTGTAGTTGTGGTAAGAATTACCTTCCCTAGAAGTGATAAGAACAGTCCTACTGGAAGTGCCATGGTTTATCTTTCCTAGAAGTGTACATAAGAATTACCTTTCTTACAAGTTGCAAGAATTACCTTCTTTAGAAGTGGTAAGAATTACCTTCCCAAGTGTAGTGGTAAGAAGTACCTTCCCTAGTAGTGGGAAGAATTACCTATTTAGCTCGCCTGTACAAAAGTTCAGAGAGCTATTGTTGTCGCTTGGATGGTGGCTTGGGCGTTGGTGTGGGTGTCACGCTTTAAAGTTTTACGTTAAAGTTTTTTTATGTGATGGGCAAGGCACTGCAGGCGAGCTATCCTGAACGCGGACAGGTCTTGTCTAGTAGTGGCAAGAATTACCTTCTTTTTTAGTAAAGGTAGGAATATACCTTCCTTTGTTGTGGCAGGAATTAACTTCCTTAGAAGTGGTAAGAACTACATTCTCGAGAGGTCTAATTCACACTTATATTTTATTGTTCGCATTGACAGGCTATCACTATAGAAGCTGAAGAAAGGGCTGATGGCAGTCGGCGTACAACAAGATATGATATTGACATGACCAAGTGTATTTATTGTGGTTTCTGTCAAGAGGCTTGCCCTGTGGATGCCATCGTTGAGGTGAGACAAAGAATCTTTGTTCTTTCAAATCTTAAGGTGATTGGGTACACTTTCAGGGGAAGCAACTCTGCAATTTTATGTTTGCTTCCCTTCTTAATAGGGGTCAAGTCTTAGAGGAAAGAATTTGCTCCTCATGGAGCAAATTCTTTCCTCTAAGAGTAGACCCCTTTTTGAAAGGGCTTTGTCCTCCAGGGAAGTAAACAGGAAGTCATGAAAGTTCTTCCCCTTTGTAAAGCTGGCAGATAAACTTGAAAGCATACCCATACACCTTAAGGAAGATAATAATAATAAATTGAGCAACAACACGACAAAACTAAGAAAGTGGCATGGGTGCCCAGCAAAGACTTAGATCAGCCTGGTCATTTGCCCAGTCTGATAAGAATATTTGCTGTGCACTAATTAGTAGTTAAGGGTTTACGCTAGCTCTATGCAGACAGCGAAGATTCTGATCAGACTGGGCAGATGCCCAGACTGATCTGAGTCTTTGCTGGGGGCACTTGGCATTTCGTTGATTTTGTCTCTTACGGCTCTTATAATGTATTTGTTGATGCAAGATGCGATTTTTAAGACTGCACACCTAAAGAGGCAATGCATAAGAGCTGTCTTTTGTTCTGCAACAGGTTACTCTTTTTCGATGTGACACTGATTGGTAATAGTTTGACATCATTACTTCAATATTATTGTAAATGTCAATGTGATGCAGCATAGGTTAATGACTTTCAAACAACAGACACAAAATTGTCAATAAATGAGTAAAATCTATGTCATGGTTAAGAGATATTCATTGGATTTAACTCTTCTCATGCTAATCACGTATATATGTTTTTTATGGGGGTAGGTCACTTTGTGAGCCTGTCAGGCACGGTACACACCAAGTACCGCCCCAACAGTGGATGTTGTCCTACAAAGGAGGGAATCTGCTTTCTAACACAGCAAGTTTTTACCAATACCAGTGGAAGTGTTGATATCTAAACACCAAAAATACGTCAAAAACTTGCACATTTTTCAATATCAGTTTTTCCAGTCACACCCTCACTTGGTTGATCCGGAGTTTCTGCAAACAAGACTTGATCCATCTAAACTTTTACTGTTGATAAATGTTCAGCAATAATCCCTGCCCCCCAACAAAGCCATCACATTGTTCCTATGAAGCATACATTTTGGG
Organism: Ctena decussata; assembly: GCA_963989385.1. NCBI lineage: Eukaryota > Metazoa > Mollusca > Bivalvia > Lucinida > Lucinidae > Ctena > Ctena decussata. The sequence continues at coordinate 2,058,269 of OZ022511.1, read as the reverse complement.
CTTGTATCTTGAATTTCATTTTTAGCTCACCTGTACGAAAGTACAGGGAGAGCTATTATTGTCACTACGGGCGTTGGCGTTGGTGTCACACTTTAAAGTTTTATGTTGCAGTTTTTTTATGTGATGGGCAAGGCACTGCCGGCAAGCTATCCTGTATGGGGACAGGTCTTGTCTTTTAAGTGTCTTAAATGGGTTGCCGGTTAGTCACGTGACGACCATACTTGGACGTCACGTGACAGTCTGACTCCTGCAACATGGCGGCTTACATCTCCTTGTAAGTGGGTGAAATTGTCAACAAAATCAGTGAAATTTTGTGGAATTTATGGCTTCTTATGTAAGGTAGCCCCTTTTTAGGGTCAGATGAGCTACTAATCCTAGCATGAGATGGGTTAATGCATGCAAGATTAAATTTAAAATTTGAATAAGAGTAGTAACTTCTTATCACATTTTTGTATTAGCTGTGACTGGCATAGGTGAGACATATGAGCCACGACACGAGAAAACCAACAATGTGGTTGTGCGCCCAGCGCTGACTCAGACCAGCCTGGGCATCCGCCCAGTCTGATCAGAGTCTTCGCTGTCCGCATGACGGTAGCCAAGAGCCTTAGCTACCTTTTAAGCACTTAGGGAAGACTCTGATCCGACTTGGCGTATGCCCAGGCTGATCTGAGTCTGCTCTGGGAGCACAACCACATTGTTGGTTTTGTTGTGTCGCGGCTCATATGTATTGATTTTCCATTGTTGTCATTGGTGGTGGTGTCATTAATTTTTGTCAAGTTTTCTGGTTTAGTTCTGTTTTGTAACAGGAGCCCCAGTAGCTCAGTAGATTAAGCACTGGCCTACAGATCTAGTGCTCCTGGGTTCGAGCCCCACCAGAGGGGGAAATCTTTCCAACCATAAAGTGGGTTCTGTTGCACACAGCTTGGTGTTGAAATTTGATTTATGTGTTTACCGTGATGATTCATTGACGAGTTAGAGGGTTATCATGCGAACCGAACAACCAACTAAATGTTTTGTACCACTTCAGAAACTGAGGGTGAGGTTGGGCCTGTAAAATCGATTTAAGCCCCCCAGTAATTCATTACTGACCGTTCCAAGGCGGTAGTTCTGTTGTGGTTCTCTGTTGCCTGTTTTTGGTGTCAGAGTTTCTGTGATGTTTTACCTTATGTATGTTCTTATTATTTTTGGTTCGGTTTGGGTTGCTGAGTGGCCACCTTTTGGGAACAAGCTGCTCACTCGGTTGGCCATATGTTCTCTGTATCTTGATTATTTGTAATCTTAGTTGTTTCCAACTATGGTTTGAGGGCTGGATTTGGATTTTGATTGTTTCAGTTCCTGGTCTTTGCATACTTTTTACTTTCATTATTACCCTCCCATCATCCTGATAGGACTGAAATACTGTTGTTAAGGAGGTAAAATTGCAAGTCAGCCATCCATCCATCTGTTTTGTAACAATGTGCTGACAGGCTAGACACAACATTCCCTGAGGTTCTTGCAGAATGTTAGAATTAAACTAGATCAGCTTCAACAATAAATTGTTGAGTAAAATTTCACCATTTGTCCATTAGTTGTGAGTAGATGTATCATTTGCACACTTGTGATATGATCTACATTTACTTTACCACCGACCTCCAAACAGTGATTTATAACTGAAAAATTCATTGTTGAAGCAGAAAGATATGTTTCTTAAACAAAAGTTTGTTGTGCCTGGAACAGCAGTGTCAAAATTATTTTGAGACAAATGGTAGAGCTGCTTAAAATATAAATTCAAAAATTTATTTCCTTTTTCCTTTACATAGGGTCCCAACTTTGAATATTCTACGGAAACGAGAGAGGAACTGTTATACAATAAGGAGAAATTGTTAATGAATGGAGACAGATGGGAACCTGAAATTGCTGCCAATTTACAGGCCGACTACCTCTACAGATAAAACAGGAGTTTTTGGGGGAGAGAAATGTTAATCTTCCGAGTTGCATGAAAACACTTTAAAAAATTAAGTTGGATGGATAAAATCTTCAAGGGGGATAACTTTTGAGTGAAACATGAAGACACTTACAGAAATTTTATTTGTGTGGATAATATTCCAAGGATAATAACTTTTGAATTTCATGACGACACTATAGAAATTAAGCTATATAGATAACATTTCCAAGGGGGATAACCGTAAGGAATTAAGTTGTATTGATAATATTTCAAAGGGTGATAACTTGTGAATTTCATGAAGACACTTCAGAAATTAAGCTATACAGATAACATTTCCAAGGGGGATAACTGTAAGGAATTAAGTTGGATAATATTTTAAAGGGGGGATAACTCTAGCCTCTGAATATTTGTCTCCTTGGGGACTACTCTTAAAGGAAAGAATTTGCTCTCTGTAGAGAGCAAATTCTTTTATTTAAGAGAAGCCCCCCTTGGAAATGAATTTGACCTAGAGGGGAAGCATATATTGTTCCATTAAAGGTTTTGCCCCATGTAAAAATAGTGTCTAAACAATGGAGACTGTATACACATTACAGTTATTGATTGTTAATCGTGATGGCTACAGAGACAAATTTTCATATTGTATAGTTTAATGGCTAGATATGGAGTATTTTGCTGTATTCTTTTCTAGTGGTGCAGTACTGCTAACGCTTTGCCCCATATCTGTCTCATGTTGACTCTTCCATTTTTAGCTTTGGACAAGCCTATTTACAGAAAAAGGGATATTTGGTAAAACAGTGATTACAGAATATTGAACCCTTGTAGATTTAGATGAGATGGCCAATTCTGTCACATCTCCTCACAGTGTTGTTTTATAAGCTTTTGTTTTTTTTGCGCAGTTGAAAATAAATGTATGAAAGCTAACTGATGGTGCTTGCCATAGAAATTCTAAAAAATGGGAGATGTAAATGTCACAGGGTATAGGTTAGGTATATCATATATTTGCACTGCTGTGCAGTACAGGCCGGCTTTTATAGCGATGTGGAAGAGTGCTAGACTGTAGATCGAAGGGTCCCTGGTTCAATCCTCAGCCAGGGCATGGAGATTTTTTCAGAGTCTGTGAATGCCCCAGCCAAGGATCGAGCCGGAGACCCTTCGATCCCTAGTCTAGCACTCTACCACGTCGCTATAAAAGCCGGCTTGTACCGCAAGGAAGTACAAGTGTACATGTATCATATACCTAACCTATACCCTGTGACATTAATTAACAACCATAACTGCCCTTAAAGGAAACAGTCTGGTTTTCAATTCAGTAATTTGGACGGTCACATGGTACCAGGTGTGTGCAACCATGGATACCTTTGGCTTAGCCACCTGGTGAACATGGTTATGAGAATAGAAACGACAACATCAGTGCAGTAATGCCTTCAGAAGAAGCAGATAGAACGGCTAACAGTGTAGACCATGATCAGACTGCTCCTTCAGGAGCAGTCTGATCATGGCCTGCACTGTTTTTGTAGGGCCTGATCAGACTGCTCCTGAAGAAGCAATCTTATCTGGGCCTGCATTTTTTACTCAGTCCTTTCTGCCCCAATATTTAGAATTTTTATAGTATCAAGTGGTTTATTGTATAAAATGATAAAAGAGCTTGGGATAAAGTGAAATACAGACAAACGATGCCCCGTACTGTAGCCATTGATATGTTCTGCTGAGGTGTGGGAAGAATATTGTACAAGAATTGAAATACACACACACACACGGATAATACGAAGTTGTATTTTTGAATATAGATAATTCATATTGATGTCCTGGTACAATAAAACTGTGTAAGTTGATAAACAATATGAATATATATTTTGGAATTGGAAGGTATTTGGGATTCCTTCTAGGCAGAAGAAATTGAAGGTTTTGTTAGGGTGGCTTCTGTAGAATGTTTGTTTTAATAAAATTTCACATGAAAATTTGGTCTGTTGTTCATATTCAACACAGTATGTACCAAAAAGTAATGCTCCTTTACGTACAATCTGATCTAGTCTGCACTGTTTGATCAGACCTATCTGTTGTAACACTTAGAAATTTTAGGGTACATAAGAAAAGGTTCAAGGCAACCAGGATAAACCTACTCTGGTATAGATAGTCTGAAACTGAGAATTCTAAAGAACTGGGATAGAGCTGCTTGGCAGAGGTAATGTACATCTAGCAAACATTAGGATTTGAGACTAACAAACAAACCATTCAATTACTTTTAGTATTTTTAATACCATCAATTTCTGATCACAAGATAGCACAGGATTTACCACAATGATAAAACAACATGGTGTATATTTGCCACATACCTTAATCCAGAGATCCAATGAAGGTATTTTTTCAGTGATAATGATGGGATCCATTTTTTATTCTTCACAAAAATACAGGCTATGTATGATTCCTTACAAGAACCTCACTGGCAAGGTGGCTCTAATAACAGGGTCCGAGGTTATAAAACTTGAGTATAATCTCAAACTCAAAATAAAGCACACTGATTGGCTGCTTTCGAGCATGCGCTCAAAAGCAGCCAATCAGTGTGCTTTAGTTTGAGAATAAACTAAGTTTTATAACCTCTGGGCCAGGATGCAACTAGGGCTGGGACAAGTACTCTGGTACCCGAGTTCAGATCGGGAAGACCAATTACACAGGTACAAATTTACCAACCTGTATCTGAACGGTATTATTATGTAATGTATAAATACTCTTTTTCACTTGAATAACATGCAAATAAAGCAAGTTTTAATGTAAAGGACTGTCTTGTAATAACTGCAACCACAAGTTACAAAACCACTTTTGTATATTAAAATGGAGATTTCTACATTTTCATACCAATACCATGCACATCTGCAAATGACAGAATAAACCTCACCATTTTGCACTAAATGTATATTTTCTAGCAATCATTATGGAAATAATTAAAATAATACGGCAACTGGTACCTGGGTAATACAAAATTGGATACCGGGATGCAAAATCTCTACCCATCCCAGCCCTAGTTGCAACATGTTTGTAGGAGTCTGAACAGAAAATACTGTTCAGAAATCAAAATCTCAAAATTATCATAAAAACTCGCCCTCATCTGAACCTCTGTAAAACATAATAAAATAAAACATAAAAATGAAAATAACATGTTTACCTCAAATATATGCCTACCTCATCCAATTCTATAAATAAATTCTATAAATAACACTCCTTCTGAGTTTGGACAAGTTGTTTGTCCTTTCTCTAGATGTCTCCTAGCATTCAGCAAACAGTGCAGACCCTGATCAGATGGCTCCTAAAGAGCCATCTGATCTGGGTCAGCAATGTTTGCTGAAACAGGTCTTTCCAATATCTAGGGTAAATATGGTATATGGGTGAAATGGGAGTCTGAATAACAATGGTTTATGAATAATATCAAAGCAATTTTGTTACATCTTGGTGACCTAGCTAAGAAAACTACGAACATCCTGAAGTGAGTATGTCATAATTTATCATATGGAGCATTTAATAATTATGAGGAATTATAAAGGACTGTTACATTTTCAAATTAAGGGGGAACAGGTATAATGGTATAAACTGAGGTAGTTGTTTACAGCTTACAATGGCCTACTTTGCTTCGGGCTAAATCCGCGGCTATAGCCGCTGTTCCATTAATTAGTCTTTTCCCACGTAAAGCATCTTCCAATCAAATGTTAGCGACCATTTTCATGAACTTCCAACTAGGTTTGATACATATTCGCTGATTGGTCAAAATATCTCATCCGCGTATTTTTTGGCTATAGCTGCGGCCATTCTCAGAGGTATGGTCCGAGCTATAGCCCCAACACCGAACATCAGTAGCTCGGCTATAGCCGCGGAATTAGCCCCAAGCGAAGTAGGCCAATGTAAGACATCATGTTATGAAAGATACAAGTTTACTCTTGACAAACAATTAAAAAGTTTAATGTCAATAGAGACACTTTGAGGGGAAGCTATTCTGCCATTTTCATTTTTTGCAGGTTAACTGTTAAAGTAAAGAATATGAGCAAATTCTTTTCCTCTTATAGTAGATTTCTTCCTGGAGTGGTTACAGCATCCAGGTATGTTTACAGGAAGTCACAAAGTTGTCTCCCCTTGAAAAAATGGCAGGAAAAGATGTGATGTAACCATACAGCTTAATTATGTACATCATATTTGGCTTCTGCCGAGACTGTCCGCGAACTTTTGCTTCCTGCAGGGACTTCCTGCAAGGACTACTACCGAGACTGTCCGCATGACTCTGCTTCCTCCCGAGAGCCTCGGCTGAAAGCAGAATCACCCGGACAGTCTCTGCAGGAAGCCATTTATCATGTGCAGAAGTCTCGACAGGAAGCAAGAGATCGGGGACTGTGTCGACAGAAGCCAAATATGATGTACAGTCTCTGCAGGAAGCCAAAATTAGCGGAATCGATTATACCCTGTGTGCACATGCTCAAATAAGCGCAGACCTAAAACATTTTTGTCTAGCATTCTTTATATCTTATTAAGTGCACATGGTTTCTGGGTATTATCTTCCTTTTACATATAATACTTTAGGCATGAATGGCATATTTCACCTGTTCAGAGACACTTATTTTGAAATCTTGTACAGGACACAGGAGCGGCGGTAGTGTCGTGGATAACGCACTGGGCTACCAATCCAGGGATCGCAAGATCGATCCCCTGCTTCTCCGGTCTTTCAGATGAGACTTTAAACCGAGGTTCTATCTCCGTATGACCTTGTTGTTGGTGGGACGTTGAACCCGAGTTCACTCACTGTACTGGACACACTTTCTTATTATGCTATATTTTGGTTACATGGATTTGTAGTACAGGTATTGGTATGTTTTAAATAAAAATTGTTCCAAGACATTTAAATACAGTATATCTGTCAAGGTCACAAAGTAGTATTGCTGTTAGCATCTTAGAAAAGATGTATATTCTTCTTGTACATTACGTTTGATGACTGATGGCCACTGCTCATTTAAATAGACCTAAAATCGAGGTTGATATGTATGCTGATAGACAGAAGGATGCAAGAAAGAACGGATGAAAAGCTAGACTGCTATATACTGCTTACAACAGAAAATGTGTGGAACATTATGAGATAACTTGTATCAAGTACATGGGAAGTTTAAGGAGCTTGGGATGAGTTGTTTAACATAGACATGAAAAATAGATGCGCCGTGACATGACAAAACCAACAAAGTGGCATGTGCACCCAGTGAAGACTAAGATCAGCCTTGGCATCCGCCCAGTCTGATCAGAGTCCTTGCTGTGTACTTAAATAGTAGCTAAGGGTCTCAGCTAGCTCCATGGGGATAGCAACGACTCTGATCAGACTGGGCAGATGCCGTGGCTGATCTGATTCTTCGATGGTGCACATGTCACTTTGTTAGTTTTGTCATGTTGTGGCTAAGTTAGTGTTTACTACTTAAGAAAAATGAAATTGACTGTAAAACGTCAAATGGCAAATATACACCAATACAGTATGTATAATAAAATCACAATGTATGCCTAGCACAATCACTTAATAATGTAAACAATAAACAACTTTACAATCAACGCCCTGCATGTTAACCAACGAGATCATATATGCAGCCAACACGGAACCAGATCAACCTGTGCACTTAGATAACCCACCACAGCAGTTCTAACAAAAACCGAAGCTCCCCTAAGCAGGGCAATGTACGCCTGTTGGGTTTTAAAGCAGGAAAAAACAATAGATGATTTTAACTTTGACAGTCTTACTAATGAGGCAGACTGGAAATCACTTTAAAAATTATGCAAAGGGGTAAATTCTGTCAAAAACAGAAGTAGGTTAATGGTTAAGTTATACAAAGGAGCATCATTCTGTCAAAAGCAGAAGTAGGCAAATGGTTCTTTTTTTTTTTCACTGCCTGATGGTGCATTATGTGTGTATAAACTTTCATAAAGAAATTTTTAACAGTTTAAAAGATATAGAATGGACAAGAAATTACATTTAAAGCTTCAAGCTCTTTGTATGACCTTGACCTTTGTCACACAATGTTAAATTAAATTGTTCAGGTGAAAATTTGACCTACATTTCAAGAAATCTTTCAAGGAGTTTGGGAGATATGGAGTGGACAGAAAAAGTTAACAGACAGACAGATGGGCAGACAATGCCACAACATAAAACATCCCATCTCATAAAAGGTATATAATACTCAGTAGTGATGCTGATGGCAGAGTAAACAACACCAACGTGGAAAAACATTTTTTCTTCTATGTGCAGTCTGATCTGGGAATGTGTTGTAAACATATGCTAATATGACATCTCTTCATGCAGCGACTCGTTTCCATGACGATATGTAACAAATTTCACACTGAGACGAGACCTCAGGGCTGTGGACAAGGAGAGTATTTGAGCCGTGACACGAGAAAACAAACAATGTGGTTGTGCGCCCAGTGCAGACTCCGATCAGCCTGGGCATCTGCCCAGTCTGATCAGACTCTTCCCTAAGCACTTAAAGGGTAGCTAAGGGACTAAGCTATCTCCATGCAGACAGTGAAGACTCTCATCAGACTGGGCGGATGCCCAGGCTGATCTGAGTTTGCGCTGAGCACACAACCACATTGTTGGTTTTCTCATGTCACTGCTCATTTATTGAACATTAACACTTACAGCATAAAAAATCAAAAATAATTGATTCTGCAATCAGTTTAGGTCCAGATGAGGTGGGAGCCACCTCGGTGGGAGCCACCTCATCTGGACCAACACTGTTTGCCTCTAGTCTTTATATTGACAATATGAAAACGCTTGGCCGAAATATTTTATGCAATTTGTCGTCGTCTGTAAATTCTTTAAGGGTTAATAGGTTAAGAACAGCAATGTAATGTTTCCCTCCTTGAGATACAGTTGACTTATGTAAAAGCGTAGTCATACGTTTCTAAAATGGTCACAGATGGGAGAAAACAGAATCTGACTGGTACAAAAAAAGATTGCCAAATTGAGGTTAAATGATCTGGATAAGAGTATTTACAAAGTGGCGATTAGGTGAAAATGCAAACTGTTTCTGCCAGAATTTCTTGAATACAAGTACAAAGTTTTCTTGAGAACAAAATGAGCCGTGACATGACAAAACCAACAAAGTGGCACATCCACCCAGTGAAGACACAGATCAGCATGGGCATCCGCCATACAGGAAAGACTGATCAGCCTGGGCAGATGCCCTGGCTGATCTGAGTCTTTGCTGGAGGTACAAGCCACTTTGTTGGTTTTGTCACGTTGTGGCTCAAATGTGCAAGTCCTGGAGCAACATGGTGATTAAGTAGAATTAGCCATTAATGCGCCAAAAAGCAGACGACAAAATTTACGTCTGCAGAATTTCAAAAAATGTTTCATCCAAGCGATATTATATTGAGAATTTGAACACTAGAGGCCAAACAGTGTAGATCCAGATGAGGTGGCTCCTAATGAGCCACTTCATCTGGATCTACACTGTTTGCAAATTTAACTATTTTAATTTCTGGCACTTTAAGGGTTAAATAAATGACACTGTCTGAATACTGGCTGTTAGGAAATGTTGTCTGTGTTCCTTATGGTGAATGGGCACATTTCAAGGGAAGCAACTCCTCCACATTCATTTCTGCCTCCCTTTTCTATGGAGGTCAACTCTTTAAAGAAAGAATTCGCTCCTCTAGGAGCATATTCTAAATTCTTTTTTAAAGATTAGACCCTCTTAGACCCTCTTTTAGAAGGGCTATGTCCTCCAGGGAAGCAAACAGGAAGTCACTAAAGTTCTTCCCCTTTGTAAATATGTTGGGAAAAAAATGGTAGTGTACCCATATACCTCAAGTTTTCATTCATGGAAGTTACGTACAATTATCACAAATTAATATACATACACCACTAACCCATTCCATTCGGGATACCCCTTTAGGGGTATCTGGGCAAACAGTTTGGATCCAGATCAGGCCCCACAAATGTAAATGTGGGGCCTGATTCGTGATCCAAACTGTTTGCTGCCTGGACATCATTTCTACAAGAGTTAGTTAGACCAATATTGTCAAAATATTCTTAATTTTTGATGCAGACGACAATTTCAGCAGACGACAAAAAATACCCAGAATGCAATGAGCTAATCAAGCTGTACAGTAGGCTTTTTACAGCAACCAATATATTGCACTCAAAGAATGAAAAAATAAAATGGTGAAACGAACATTAAACACAGTATGAAGTTCGGCATATCAACAACATTTTGCCTTGACAGGATAAAGAGGGCTGATCAGTCAGTAAACTGAGTAATCTGGAACAAGAATTCTGTGAAATGCTAAATTCAGTATGAAGTTTTGCATACCAACACTAATTTGCCTTGACAGGATAAAGAGGGCTGATCAGTAAGTAAACTGAATAGTCTAGGTCAAGAATTCTATGAAATGCTAAACACAGTATGGAGTTTTGCATACCAACAATAATTTATCTTAACAGGATAAAGAGGGCTGTTCAGTAAGTAAACTGAGTTGTCTAGAACAAGAAGTCTGTGAAATGCTAAACACAGTATGAAGTTTTGCATACCGACAATAATTTATCTTAACAGGATGAAGCGAGCTGTTCAGAAAGTAAACTGAGTTGTCTGTAACAAGAATTCCACAGAATGCAGTGTCATGCCTGCCTGCACATTGTAACAAAACAGAGCTAAACCAGAAAACTCCACCCAAATTTTACGCCACTGGTGACACTGGAAAAGTAATGTCTATGTCTTCTGCCAGTTGGAGGCAAGACTAAAATGGTAAAATGAACAATAAATACAGTACATGTATGAAGTTTGGCATACCAACAATAGTATGTCTTGACAGGCTAAAGAGGGCTGATCAGTATGTAAACTAAGTTGTCTAGAAAAATGAAAACCAGCATTTTAACATGGCATGATGTTTAAATCAACTACACTGAGTCTTCTAACAACTGTGAATTCCTGTTTGTTTCCAAGGATGACATAGTCCTTAATGGGGAACATACACTTAAAGAAAAGAATTTGCTCCAAAGAGGGGCTACTTTTTTTCCTTTAAAAAATCGACACCTACTTAGAAGGGAGGAAAAAATTAACGTCAAAGTCGCTCCCCCTGAAGGTATATCTATCTATCCAAAATTTCACGTTATTGTTAGGTCAATCTCATACCTGTCAACTTTCAGCAATTTCTATGGGGGAGGCAGTCTGTGAACCAACATTTCTGACTGCTTTTAGACTAAGTACATGGAGAAAATCACTTAAAATTTCCATGGGGGAGACATTTTCTGAATCCAAAGAAGACTCAATGTAACAAACCATTTTTGTTTCAAGAGATAATGATTGTTTATTTTTCAAAACAATGCGTTCATAAAATCTTAAAATAGAGCAAAAGTTAATCCTTTAAATAATTTATCGTAGGCATAAACTTCTTCAGTGTAGTTCAATAACAGAGGCAGACTTATATAATGTAAAAGGCCATTGGCCACACTTTGACCAACGTCTGAAATGTGAGGCAAACTGCAGCCCTTGATGCAGTTTCAGAGTCACTAAATGGTAAAAATTACTGTGTATTACAGAGCCTGGTTAGAAACAAAGTGATATATGGATAGTCATGACCTGATTCTTGTATATTTCTGTTGTACTTACAGGTCATACAAAATTTCAAATTGCTACACTAATAGGAACCCTAAAATGTACCTCTTACAAAAATTTTAACCTTGCAAAATTAGCTGACATCCGAAGTCAGTTGACCATGACAAATGGATCTTCATGACCTGATTCTTGTACATTCCTGTTTAACTTATAGAATCCCTTATACAAAATTTCAAGTTGCTACAATAATAAAAACCCTGAAATCTACCTCTTACAAAAATCTGAACCTGAATCTAAACAGAATCATGTATGCATGTACGCACAACCGAAATTGGAAACACTATACCCCCCTCTCCCTAATCAAATCATGATGGGGCATAAAATCTTTAAACAGACAAAGTTACAAATGATACAAGACCTGTCCCAATACAGGATAGCTCACCTGACAGCATCTTGCCCATCACATAAAAAAAACTTTAACGTAAAACTTTTAACATTTTGCTGATGCCGCCAATGCCGAAGCCGGGGGTAGTTCAATAGCTCTTCCTGTACATTTGTACAGGTGAGCTGAAAATTCACATGGAATTTTAATTTTAAGGATGAAAACAGAAATCTGAAGGTGGTCTAAAAAGCAAAAGAATTGGATTATTTTTAAAATATGATCTGGAGATGGGGGGTAGGGGGGCAAGGGTCTCAAAATTGAAAGATTCATGACTTATTGGGAGAGTTGACAACAGGTATGCAATCTGTGCATGTCTAACCCGAATGTGTCTATAAGCGCAGTGGAGTCTACAAATGGACAGTGCTTACAAGTCTGAAAATAGGTTTGCTCATGATATCCCTTATATGAATACAACATAATGCCATTTTACTTGTAAAACGATCAACAAAGCAACAAGGTTAACAACAAAACAGTAATGAATGCCAACATGTACAAGCTAATGCATACAGGACTAATCTTTGAACAGTATATAGATTTGAAATTGTTCTCAATACCGCATGAAGATTTTTTAAATATAACATGCCCTTACAAAAAGCACAAGCATGTTATGGTGTTCTTTCAGTGTAATGCCAGATTTCCATACTTCCACAGCATGCACAAACATTCAAGAAAACCTGCTATAAAATTTATGTGGTTTTCTTAATCTTATTGCACTCAGAACTGCCTACACTCTGTGGACCCTATTGCACTCAGAACTGCTAAAACTCTATGGAGTTTTGGCTGTTCTGAGTGCAACAGGGTGAAATGTTTTTTGTTTTTATTTTAAAGTTGAAGATCTTGGAAAATCACGATGAAATAATCCTCATATATGTCAAATTCAATTTCTAAAATTTTCATTCCCTCATGTGCCATAAAGCAATTTAAATATATGAGCCGCGACACGACAAAACCAACAATGTGGTTGTGTGCCCAGCGCAGACTCAGATCAGCCTGGGCATCCGCCCAGTCTGATCAGAGTCTTCGCTGTCCGCATGGAGGTAGCTCAGTCCCTTAGCTACCATTTAAGCACTTAGCAAAGAGCCTGAGCAGACTGGGTGGATGCCCAGGCTGATCTGAGTCTGCGCTGGGCGCACAACCACATTGTTGGTTTTCTCGTGTCGCGGCTCATATGTACTGTATGATGACTAGTCCTCTTAGCATTAAGTTGAATATGGTGAATGCCAAATGAATGCCAACAACGTCAAACCAATAATTTTCGTATTTATAACTTGTTCAAACTACCAGATAAATTTCCGCACAACTTGGATTAATTTGACAAATAACCACTGTAAACGGGCAAACTTTCGTGAAAGCTTAGGAGAATGGATACACTTTCAAGGGAATCAACTCTGTCATTTTAAGTTTTGCCTCCCTTCTCAAAGAAGGTGAAATCTTTTATTTGCGCCTTCTTGTTTGCTTTCATGGGCAACTAAACTCTTCCAAAAGCTATTCTATTTCATAAATTATCATAAGAGCTTGCTTTCTGCTAAGCAATACCCTTTAGACGCTTTTTGACTGACAGAATGTAATCTGAATACAATGTACAGGCGTAGAACTCAGTACAGTATATGCACAACTTTAGCTAACACAAAGTACACCTAAAGAGTACAACTCAGTACAACTTTGGGTAAAATAAAGTACGTTAACAGAGTACATCTTGGAAAAAGGTCAGGCAAAATACATTTCACTTACATGAACAGAGTAAAACTCAGTTCAACTTCGAGTAAAACACAGTACGTCCAATTGAGTAAAACTCAGTACAACTCTAGGTAATAGACAGTACACCGAGTAATACTCAGTGCACCTTCAGGTCAAACACAGTGCTCCTATTGAGTAAAACTCAGTACCACTCTAGGTAAAAGACAGTACACCAAGTAATACTCAGTGCACCTTCAGGTAAAACACAGTGCACCTATTGAGTAAAACTCAGCACAGTTTCAGGTCAAATACATCCACCTATATTTACAGAGTAAAACTAAGCACAACTTCAGGTAGAACACAGTATAAACACAGTATACCTATAGAGTAAAACTCAGAACAACTTTTATAGGTACAACACAGTACACCTATGGCAATGACCAGAATACACCAAATCTTCTGTTTCAAGAAAATATACAACTCTGACGTTATTATACAAAGAATGCTAACAATAAATGCAGTCCAAAATATACAAACCAGCAAATGGGAGCTTTATAAACAAACCCCATATAAGGGATTAAGACTGATCCCTTCATACAGAGCTCCAGACATGGTGAGTTTTTGAGGATAATTTTAAGATAATTTTTCTTATGTCTTAACAAAAACCTATGTTGTGACCCCTCATTAGAATCATCTCAGCGAGACGGTTCTAATGAGGGGTCACAACATATGTTTTCGTTGAGAAATAAGAAAAATTATCCGTAAATTATCCCTATTAGCCCTTCTTATCTGGAGTACTGTATCAACGCCTATGTAAGCTTGACTTTAGCCACTATGATAACAAGAGGTAGAATACTTACAGCCAAGAATATTTACAGCTTGAAGCAATGACAACAAGAATGTTTGATTTTAGCATACATCAACCATGTAACAATATGATAATTCACAACATGTTAGATCTCTAGATAAAGAAGGGGGAGGGTATCTGATATTTTTTCTTCATTCTCCAACACATTAAACACACAAAAAAAGAACTGTATTATTGTGGCCTCTTACAGAAACTTTTGTTGTGACTTCTCAGCAGAACTGCCTTATAGCACTAACAGACTTCTTATAAATGGCCACAGTGTATGTTTCTATGGCAACACACAGTAATAATTCAGTTATAAAACAGTGATTTTTAACCTTACCCTTTAAACAAGTCTTGTGTAATTCTGCTTTAACATGGCTTTTTCTCATCTAAAATGACCCCAAATTATCTAGATCCATCTGAGATGGATCTAGATTTTTTGGGGTTGTTTTGTAAAGGGAAAAAACACTGTCTTATAACCAAACTAATAAATGATGAAAATTTCAAATGAAAAAATCATCAAAACCCCAACCCCTCTTTATCTGGTGCTCCGATACATTTGCTTGGTCAAGATTATCAACAAGAAGTGTAACTATATTTCTGCAGTTTTCACCGTCTTAGTTTTGATGCTGAATTTGATCTACATCCGTCTTATTTCATTTCAAACTATGTTAAGACTAGCATTTTCTGCAATAGCTAAATTCATGTGTCTTCTTTGACTACTCAATCTAGACTATCTATCTTCTTTTTACTATCCTTTCTCTTGAAGCTCCCAGCTCGGTTCTTACTGGAAACGTTATTTGCCGAACCGTGCCTTATCCGCGCCCCATTTGGACCACCTCCGTTCTTGTCTGTGAGACTGTCCTTGTCGGTCGGGGAGTGCATGCTCCCCACACTCAGGCTGGACATGGAACTTGAGAGGTTCAGGTTAGAGGAGATTCCAAGAGAGCTGGGGTATGGATTGAGAATGTCAAGGTCGTCGCCAGGGAGACAGGTCTCCACCATCATGGCCTCCAGACAGTTGACAAACAGCTCTGCTGTGTCCTTGCTTTGTGCAGACTGAAACACACAACAGAGAACAAACCTAAATATGGAATATCTCAATTAGTCAAACCTGTCTTAAGGGGCCGCCTTCCTTTTGCAGGTCCCTTGAGCCAAAATACCATGCAAATGTACTTGTAGTAAGGGGTCATCTGTCTTAAGCAGTCAATTTTTGTATGTCCCTTTGGATGACCCATGAAAGCAGGTTTGACTGTTCTGTCATTATTTTTATATACTTATGTCAAAATTTCTGGCAACAGGGCAACCCATACTGACCTAAAGTTCCACAGCCAAACGGTGCAAAGAATCATTAGCTTAACAAAGTCATCATTTAAGGATTCATGAAGTATTCTAGTAAAGATGACATCAAGTGTAGCAATAGTTTTTGCTGAAAGTATGTGAGGAGCTTTTGCAGTGCAAAAGCTCTTCACATACTTTCGGCAAAAAATGACAAAGGTTTTGTAAAGTGATTCTGCATACAATGTATTTGAAAAAAGTAACATTTTGTTAACTAACAATATAGATAGTTTTGAATGAGCTGGCACTGAACTGCATCGACAATGACCTCTCAGGCCATTCTGTGCCAGCATAGTTACAGTAAATGCAATATATAACAACATGCAAACTTGAAACTACTTGTACCAGTATTTAG
Source organism: Ctena decussata (assembly GCA_963989385.1). Lineage (NCBI taxonomy): Eukaryota > Metazoa > Mollusca > Bivalvia > Lucinida > Lucinidae > Ctena > Ctena decussata. The sequence goes on along the minus strand of OZ022511.1, from coordinate 2,042,117 downwards.
CACTTAAAAGGCTCTAAATATGGAATTTGAATGTGCAAACAGTGTAGGGTATACTAACCTTTGTGTAAGTCCCAGCAAATCTCCACAGTCCACCAAATCCTAGGGCTGAAAGAACAAGAAAAGTTTCTTTCAAAGGAGAAATCCCACAAGGTCCAAAATTACTATATTTTCGATTATAAAACAAATTTTCCCCTCCCAAAACAATATCAAAGAACTAGATTCATGTTGCACTGTGTGCCTTATACACAACATTATGACATGTGCCAAAAATCTAGATCTGTCATCTAAGATGGATCTAGATTTCTGGGATTGTTTTGGAAAAGAAAACCCAATTTTATAGGTGAAATACACAGGGACAGTTTATAAAGCTGCAGTAATTTTCAAGGGGTTAAATCTCATCTTATAACCAAATAAAATGTCCCTGCTCTAATAAACACCCCCTGCCTCTTTTACGAAATTGATGTTATATTAACTAGCATGAATTCCTGTTTCTTTTTCTCTGGATAAGGTAGCTGTTTGAAATGGGGTCTACTCTTAAATGAAAGAATTTGCTCCTAGAGGAGAAAATTCTTTCCTTTAAGAGTTGACCCCCTACTGAGAAAGAAGGGGAAAATAGTAGAGTTGTTTCCTCTGAAAGTATATCTATTCACCTTAATACTGTTTCTTTGAGGTAATCAATGTTGGGAGTCAGTGTTGAATCAATGTTGAATTATACATTGAATTGAACTGAAGCCTCAATACTCAATTCTTTGGCAGTGGCTGATGAACTACTCTTTAGACTCTAAAAAATGCCCCCCACCCCCTTTTCATAATATGCGACACCCCTGGGATGTTTAATATGACTAATAAGGTAACATTTAAGCTGCGACAGTCAGAAGAGACTGCAAAGTAATAATTTAGCTATAAATCTTTTTTTTTTTATTATCTAGAATGGAACAATATCCAAATCAGTAATGAGCAATTCTGCTATAAAATCATTTTACCTTTTCAAAACAATCCCAAAATCGAGGTTTCATCTTAGAAGCCTTATAAGTAGCACCAGATTTTTGGGTTGTTTGGAGGGTGGAACAATCCTGTCTTATATGAGGTATTCATATTTCCTAAAACTTATCATGCAAGTCCTTTTTAAAAGATTGGTTAAAGGTAGGTTCCTGGGGTAACGATAACAATTATGTCCACAAAATAATTTCGTCTTTTTCTGAGCAGCATTGAATTCCCTTATTTTTCTGAATTTGTTGCTACTGAGACACTCCTCAGATGTTGAAGAAAAGTCATTTTCCCTTTTGGTTTATTTTCTTTCATTGGAATTCCTGTTCTAAAAATAACTATGTTTATCATGTCTATAAGTGCGCGATTTCTGATGCCATTCTCCAAAGGTCAATTTTCCCTTGCCTTGAGCTCTCCTAGAGGTCCTGGCATGGCGGATGGGTTAAAACTATCCAAAATGCAATGCAGCATGACGTCAGCTGCATTATCTTTTTTTGGCGCGAACTAAAAATATCGCTAACTGGTGTGCGAAGCAGAGTTAGGAAATCCCTTGCAAAACAACTTTTCTAATATTTTTTTGATTTACACTTTTTAGTGAAACTTATTAATTCCCTTTTATAAGTGCTTTCCCACAACTTGGATGAAAGATCATCAAAATTATGATGCATTCCAAAGTACAGGAACCTACCTTTAAAAAGCCCTATACCGTATTTCTTTGGTTATAAGGCAGGGCTCATTCCCTTCCAAACAGACCCAGATCATACTGTTCATAAGTAGCAGTCTGATCAGGATCTACAGTGATAGCAATTAAGGTATACGGGTACACACCCATATTATTCTGCCATTTTTGTGAACAACTTTAGTGACTTCTTTTCCAGTCTGCTCCCCTGGACAATGTGGCGGTTCCAAAACAGGGTTTACACCTGAGAAAAAAAAAAAAAAAAAAAACTGAAAAAAAAAAACAAAAAAAAAAACAGAAAAACTTGCTCCTTGGGGACCCAATTCTTTCCTTTAAGAGCTGGTAAGAGCTGGTAAGAGTTGGCACTTATCTTCCACTTCAAAATTTCCTGACTTTTTCCCTTTTTCCCTGACATTTTACTGCTTTCCATACCCTTTTACAGATCCATTTGAGCCGCGACACGAGAAAACCAATAAAGTGGTTGTGCGCCCGGCGCAGACTCAGATCAGCCTGGACTGTCACCCAATCCATCTGGACTCTTCACTAAGCACTTAAATGGTAGCCAAGGGTCTAAGCTACATTCATGCGGACAGCGAAGACTCTGATCAGATTGGGCGGATGCCCAGGCTGATCTAAGTCTGCGCTGGGCGCACTTTGTTGGTTTTCTCGTGTCGCGGATCATTTACTTTTACACTGCTAACTGTATCACTTGACAATTGGGGGTTACTATTAAAGGAAAGAATTTGCTCCCTGAGGGAGCAAATTCTAGCCCTTTAAGAGTAGCCCCAAACAAGGAGGGAGATGTGCCTGGACTATCTCTCTGGAAAGTCATCCTTTCCCTTTCAACACTTCAAGAGAATAAGTATGTTTTTGATGACTGCCTTTGCCAATAATTTTCAAATTCTCTGACTTTCCAAGTACTTCCCGAATTTCCCAGATCAACACAAGCTTCCCTGACTTTTCCCTGACCTGGAAAAAATCATTTTCCAAATGTTTTTCCCTGACCCAGACTGACCCCGTTTAGAAAGCACAAATGAAAATGGCAGAGTTCCATCCCCTGAATGTGTTATCATTCACCTTTTTACAGAGCTCTAGATAAGCGAGAGTATTTGGTGATAATTAGGGATAGTTTTTGTTAATTTTCCTTAAAAATGTATGTTGTGACCCCTTATCTGAACTGTCTCAACAAGACAGTTCATATACGGGGTCAATTGAGAGGGTTCAGATGAGGGGTCAGAACATACAGCTTCCAAGAGAATTAAGAAAATTATCTCTAATTATAGTAGAACTTCAATGGCTTGAACCCTGATGGCTCATTGACCATGCCTGGCTAGAACTTTTTCCTAGGTCCCTAGAGGTCACTTTACATAGAAACTAACCCTGGAAGGTTAGAAATACCCTTGGCTGGAACTAATTTTCATGAACCCAAGCATGTTCAAGCCAATGAAGTTCTACTGTATCATCAAATACTGCCTCTTATCTAGAGCTCTGATTAATTTACTATCAATTTTAAATGCTGAATCAATGGCAGAAGAGGCCATTATGGAACAAGAATCCCATGAAAGGTGGAGTTTTCCCCTGTCAGGCCATCGTCACAAAACAGAGCTAAACATGAAATTCGAGAAAGTTTATGCCATTAATAATGACAACATAGAAAAAGTAACATCTATGTCTTGTTTCTGTTAGATATAGGGGAAACAAAAATCAACCAGAGCCCTAGATAAGAGGGGGTATTTGGTGATAATTAGGGATAATTTTTTTTAATTCTGGATAAAAACATATGTTGTTGCCCCTCATCTGAACCGTCTCGACGAGACGGTTCAGATGAGGGGTCACAACATATGGTTTCAACGAGAAATAAAGAAAATTATCCCTCAATTATCGTCAAATACCCCTCTTATCTAGAGCTCTGAATCAACTAAAAGGTACTCATCAAGTGGCAAAAAACACTTAACACAAAGAAATGTTGAGAGCAAGCAGCTTAAACTGACTTGAATGGGTCTTAAAAAGGCATCTAAATTTATAATAAAAGAAACTCTTACTGTTTTTCTTCCTTCCTTGACAAGTTGTAATAAAATAATAAACATGTTGAAATGAAAAAAAAAAAAGATGCATTATTCATGCGTGACCAGTATAAATTCAGACAAGCCTGCACATCAGGCAAAATTAGGCACAACACTTTTTCATCTAAAATTAACGTATACGGGCACAACTGCATGTTTTTCTCCAATTTTGTAAAAAAAATAAATAACTACTGTGATTTTTTCGGTTGCTTCTTTTTGGATGAAACCCTTCCAAATAAAAGCACCGCAGGCACTGCATGATACCCCGCCACTGCTGTGCATCCTAACTTATTTTTTGAGATATATAATAGCTAAAGAGCCACAGAACTGAGATAGACAGAGATATGATGTCCTTACTGTAAATAAATATTAATATAAACCACCCAACAACGTGGAGCATTCTGACCAGTGTAGATTTAGATCAGGCTGTAAAGCATTTCTTTGAGCTGAGAGACTCTGTTTCCTATTCTATGGTGTTAAACATATCAGTGAAGTTTCATTCAGATATTCCATATAGTATAGGAGTATAGGAACTACAAGTCAAAATACATTTTTCAGATCTATCAAGGGGGAATACTCATTAACTGGAAAGGTAAGAGTGATGGTTCTTTGTCACAATATGTAACCTTTGATGTGAAACATACCTATGAAGTTTCGTTCAGATATTCCATATAGTAAAGGAACTACAGATAAAAAAACGTTTTTGAGATCAATCAAGGGCAGATAACTCACAAACCGGAAAGATCAGAGTGACAGTTCCTAGTCACTATATGAAGCCTTTGATGTGAAACATATCTGTGAAGTTTTATTCAGATATTCCATATAGAAAGGGAACTACAGGTCAAAAACCATTTTTCAGACCTATCAAGGGCAGATAACTCATGAACTGGAAAGGTAAGAGTGATGGTTCTTTGTCACAGTATGTAACCTTTGATGTGAAACATATCTGTAAAGTTTCATTTAAATATTCCACATAGTAAAGGAACTACGGGTAAAAAACGTTTTTTAATTCAATCAAGGGCGGATAACTCACAAATGGGAAAGGTAAGAGTGACGGTTCTTAGTCACAATATGTTACCTTTGATGTGAAACATATCTGTGAAGTTATATTCAGATATTCCATATAGTAAAGGAACAATAGGTCAAAAACCTTTTTTCAGACCTATCAAGGGCGGATAACTCACAAACTGGGAAGGTCAGAGTGACGGTCCTTAGTCACAATATGTAACCTTTGATGTGCAACATATCTGTGAAGTTTCATTCAGATATCATGAACAGTAAAGGAATAACAGGCCAGAAACCATTTTTCCAATACGAAAAAGGGCAGTAACTCCGTTAAAAATGGACGGATTTTGCCCATTAACAATCCCATACCACTCATCGCCGATAACAATATGTATGCAAAATTTGAAAAAATTCCGTGAATAAATACTCAAGTTATCGATCGGAAATGGTGAGCACGGACGGACGGACGGACGGACGGACGGACGGACAGACGGACGGACGGACACCGAAAGGTATAACATAATACCCCGCCACTAAAGTGTGGCGGGGTATAAAAAGAGTCTCCTCTTATACTAAGGAATTTGCTCTTACAAGAGCAAGCAAATCTTTCCTTTAAAAGTTGACTCCCGTTGAAATGAAAGACAAATGAAAATGGCATGCAAAAATGAAATTGGCAGAGTTGCATCCTGAAGCTGTTGAAATGCATATTTTATTGTGTATGGGTACACAGCCATTTTTTCTGCCTTCGTTACTAAGGGAAACAACTTTTGTGACTTCCTGTTTGCTTCTCTGGACAATAATGTCCTTCCAAAAATGGGGTTTACTCCAAAAGGGAAGATTTGCTACTAGGGGAGCAATTTGTTGCCTTTTAGAGCTGACCCTATTGAGAATGGGAGCACAAAAAAGAATTGGTCGAGTTTCTCCCCCTGAGAGTGTAACAGAGCCCTAGATAAGAGGGAGTATTTGGTGATAATTAGGGATAATTTTTGTTAATTCTGGATAAAAACATATGTTGTGACCCCTCATCTGAACCGTCTCGATGAGACGGTTCAGATAAGGGGTCACAACATATGTTTTCATTGAGTAATAAAGAAAATTATCCCGCAATTATCATCAAATACCCCTCTTATCTAGTGCTCTGGTGTACTCAGCTGACCTACGCAAAAACGTACTGAAAATATACCCATTCTGAGTCTAAGCTGGTCAGCCATTATACTGGGAACCCACATTTATTCTAAAGTCTTTATCTAAAAGAATAACAGAAAGTATTACAACTACAGATCCTCCAATAGAAAGAAAAAATCAATCTGACTAAAACATGGGGTCCCATTTCAAATAATATTCTACAAAAACAAAAAAAAAGTCACAGACCCCTTTCACCCCCAGAGACAAGAAGAAGGAAATCTTACCCCAGCCAAGGGCTCACTGGGAGCATAGTTTGAAGAGCTCTTTAAGGACTGGGTCCCCATATTCTTCCAGAGGGTCAGTAGGGTCACTAACAGGGGGCGCTATACAGAAAAATACAGAGTACCAAAATTACCCTAAATATGACAACATCTTAAGGTTAATGGGTACACCAACATGTTTTTATGCCATTTTTTCAAAGGGAGACAATTTCTGTGACCTTGTTTGCTTCTCTGAACGGGAAAACCCTCCCTAAAAGAAGTCTTTCAGGAAATGACTTTATATATAAGTATTTTCCTTCTTGTCAAATCCTGATAATTTAAGTACAGTGAACCTTTTTTAAAGAGGCACTCAACAAAAAAAATTCTTTACAAAGTCATAATGGCTTTATCATTCAAAATATGTACTCTTTATCACAGCAGATTCAGGTTAACATCAATATTTGTTTTGAACAAACACTGTCGTTGTAAAGAGGGTCCACTGTACATGTATGTAATTTATGGTCAATAAAATATTGTTTAAACCAAAGAAATCTACTCTTAAAGGAAAGAAAAAGAAAAATTCTTTCCCCTCAAGAACTGACTCCTATAGAGAAGGGAGGCAAAAATGATAATGGCAGAGTTGCTTCACCTGAAAGTGTACCAATTCACCGTAACCAATTATTGTAATAATCCTAAAATATAAACAAGTTAAATTTTCAAACTGGCAATTGGCTAACAATACTAGAAGAATGGCAAATAGTTTAGACCCTAATCAGACTTCTCTTATATGTCTGGGCCCAGTTGTTCAAAACTAACATGTTGTTAGTTAATGTTTCGTTAAAAATTCGAACATAAATATTTCAAGTACGCTAATATTTTTTGTTGAAAAAATGTCAGAAGCTTTTGCAATGCTGCAAAAGCTTCTCACATTTTTTCAACAAAAAATATCAGTGTGTTTGGTTATGAAGTCATAAAACACTTAACAAGTTGACCTCTTAACAAGCTCGTTAGGCTAAAGGTGCTTTGAACAACTGGGCCCTGATCTGTGTCTACATTGTGAATACTTAGGGTGACTAAGGTACTCTTTACTAAAACTGAAAACCACAATACCCAATACAAATATAATGTACAAATGGAAATGAAAAAAGGTCTATAATTTACACAGAGCAATAACTGTGGGGGAGTTTAAAACACAACACCAAATACTAAAATAAGCATTTAAAGCCACACATGCAGAAAATGGACCACATCAAGCTAAAATCAGTCCTCCAAATAAGGAGTAGCAGAGATACTATGGCAATATTATTTTCCAAGTTTCTGCATATAAACATATGTTGTAAAAAACCCAAAATCAGAAAGAGAAATCTGAATAGAAAGACCCATAAACATGAACTTATCTATGGATATGGGACAGAAACTTTTCCTCACCTTGATCATCATCCAAAAAATATACATGTATCTTGACTATCATCAAAATTTTTCTTTATACTGATTATCATCCAGAATTTTCCTTGCCTTGATTATCATTTAAAATTTTTCTTGTCTTGACTATCATCCTACAATTTTCAGTAGTTTGACTATCATTTAAAAAATTTCCTTATCCTAATCATCATGAGAAATTTTCCATATCTTGGTTGTCATTGAAAAATTTCCATATCTTGATTGTCATTCAAAATTTTCCTTATCTTTATTGTCAATGAAAATTTTCCTTTTCTTCAGCTGTGTAGTACTTCCAAAATCCATGCTTCTGTATGGCAAAGTATTTTAACAGTCACCAATTGGAAGGTATATGAGCCGCAACACAAGAAAATCAACAAAGTGGCTGTGCGCCAAGTGCACTTAGATCAGCCTGGGCATCTGCCCCGTCCGATCACACTCTTCGGTAAACGCCCCAAGGGTAGTTAGGGGTCTAAGCTACCTCCATGCGGACAGCAAAGACTCTGATCAGACTGGGGCAGATGCCCAGGCTGATCTGAGTCTGCACTGGGTGCATAACCACTTTGTTGGTTTTCTCATGTCCTGGCTCATATCATACATTTTAGTATTTGGGTAGATTAGATATGCCACCACAGTAGTAGGGAAACAACAAAGAAACATACCCTCAGTGTCTGAAAACAGGTTACTCACTTCAAACAAAAACACAAGGATCATGTGACCGGATCATGTGATCATATCATGTGACTTACTCTGCAGGTAAGACAGCTGCTGCTGTGAGGCGTCTTCACATGCAATCATGTTCTGTATGATGCACTGAACTGCGTTGAGAATGGCTTGATCGTGACACAGGTTCAGGACGTTGTTAATCTTGGCATCCATTAGACTGTGACTGTAATAAGAGTTAAGAATTTCTCTGCTCAATATAGGTATGCTATTTTTTACTGTATGTAACAAATTTTACGGCAAAATCTATTTGTGTCTCTAAATCTATTTGTTTCTCTAAATCAAAAGTTGGTACTGAATATTGTTTTCATTATCAGTTTTACTTGCTCATAAGAGGATTCTTCAGCACCTAAAATTTTCAAATTTGAGCCGTGACACGAGAAAACCAACAATGTAGTAGTGCGCCCAGCGTAGACTTAGATCAGTCTGGACATCTGCTCATTCCAATCAGACTTTTTGCTAAGCGCTTAAAGGGTAGCTAAGGGTCTAAGCTACCTCCATGCGGACTGTGAAGACTCTGATCAGACTGGGCGGATGCCCAGGCTGATCCGAGTCTGCGATGGGCGCACAACCACATTGTTGGTTTTCTCATGTCGCGGCTCATTTGTTTTCTCTTTAACATATTTTCATAAAGTATGCCATTCCCCGACAACAAAAATAAACATGGTTGGATGGATGACTTGTGATTTTGCGTCATTTTCAACAGTATTTTAGTCACAATAGGATGATGGGAGGGTGCTAATGCAAGGCTGTGTGCAATGGAACCCTGTTTACAATTGAAAATATTTCTGCCTCCAGCTATCAAACACCGGACAGCTATATCAGCAGGCAAGTGCTTCACCTACTGAGCTACCGAGGCTCCAGAATTAAACAAGCTTTCTATCTATATTAAATGATGACTGGAAGAGAGAGAGAGAGGCCCTTGCCATACTATCATCAAAACTAGCAGACTGCCCTGGCACTGAAGTGACTGGAAATCATCCAGCGCCATAGCCTAACTGACCAACCCAACAGAATGATGACATTCAAGCTACTGAATTTCAGGAAATTTTATACTACTCAACTTACATAACTGGGAAAACTTTTGGAAACACCACTGAAGCCTCCGCCAAGTACTCATATAATATTCTAGCCTCATTCTCATCTGTTGTGTTCCGCACTAATGTTGCCTGCAGAAGAAACAAGACCTGTCAGCATACAGGATAGCTCACTTGACAGTGCCTTGCACATCATATAAAAAACTTTGTCGTAACACTTTAAAGTGTGATGCCCACAGCAAAGGTAATGCCGAAGTCAAGGTGACAACAATCCCTCCAAATGGCGCTGTGTCGCACCTTCAAGTTGTTTATGATAATGCAGTGGGCTGAACTGCAACTTTTTTATTTCGCAACCGATCAACTTGAAATTTTACAGAGTGGTAGAAAATAGATTGACATTTGATAATATTCAGAAATTTAACAAATTTTTTGTCAAAAGCCTGTGGATTAACACAAGCCTAATTAACATATTTGGCACAGCTGAGGAAGAGGAAATCCTGGGGTTATAGCCGAATAAATTGGGGAAACATACAAATGCATGTAATTTCACACTTTTCTTGCTGATTTCTGTCTTTAAAACTGAAAAGGAGAATTCTGATTTGGGTCCAAAACAATATCTACTGTGATGCTTATCGTTATGCTTTTAATGATGGCATATTTTTGTTGAAAAGGAACAATAAATTTCACACGACATGTCCTATTTGAAGCATAAACTGGCCTATGGTAAAACAATCATACACTCACCAATACAGTCAGGACGAGTACTTGGGTGGGGTAATCTGTCAACACCTCTGGGTCCAACAGCACATTATTTTCATTTGACACCGAGCCTCGACCACTCCGACTATTGGCCATTGACTTGCTCCCTTCCATCTTCTTGGTACCCGGCGCAGGCATGGAACTGCTACGTATCTTACAAAATGGTGGTCTGGCTGGTACAACAGCTTGTTGAGGGTTATTTGGCTCACTGTCTAAACTTCGCCAAACCTTTGGACTGTTGCTTTGCTGTAAGAGTCAAAGAATTTAAGGTATATCAGTAATTAAACAGAAATTTAGAGGATAACTGTACTCAATCACGTCAATTGGGGAAGTAAATAATCAGCTTTATGGTTGTAACTTGTATTTTTTTCTTTTTTTTTTTTTGGCAAACAAGTAAACTGAGCCGTTAAATGTAATTTGCGAGCATTAGATCTACAATTGATATCCCCAAACAGCAATTTTCGATACAGTTATTCCCATTCTAATGCACTATTTCACATTTTTACTTTTCAAAGTACCACTTTGTATCCAAAGCATTTTCAACAATGTTAAACCAGATGTCAGCCAATGAGAAGTTAAACCAGATGTCAGCCAATGAGAAGCCTAATTACAGAATGACGTCACAAATGTTTGCCCCATATCAATGTTTGTGATTTTTGCAATTAACTAATATGTGTGAATTTAAATACCCACCAGCATGCTATTTCTAACAAGGAATATTAGGAACACATGAAAAATTTCCGAAGTTAAGTACTATGAATATGTATAAAAATTCTAAAACCATGAACTTTTACCCCCGCGAATATCTATACAACTAAAGTAAAGTTTGTACACTCCAAAAGAACATCCATATTGAGCTGCTACACCAGAAAACCAACATTGTGGCTGTGCGCCCAGCGCAGACTCAGATCAGCCTGGGCATCCGCCCAGTCTGATCAGAGTCTTCGCTGTCCGCATGGATGTAGCATAGACCCTTTGAGCACTCAACGAAGGGTCTGGTCAAACTGGGTGGGAGCCCAGGCTGATCTGAGTCTGCGCAGGGTGCACAACCACATTGTTGGCTTTCTCGTGTCGCAGCTCATATGTATTTTACAGGCTCTCACTAAATTGCCAAGTTTCATGGAGCAATATAAAAATTATCCCCCCCCCCCCCCCCCCACTCCTCTTCAAAAAAAAAAACCCATCAAAGTTCACTGTGGTCTGTTGCTGACTTAATTCATTGTGCTGGAGTCACAACCGATTGATTGATTGATTGATTGATTTGATGCTTAACGTCCACAGTAAACAACTATGGTCATGTCGGGACGGTCAGTTAACCTAACCACACTATTCCTGGGCAGGCTTAGACCTCCTAAGCGGTTAACCAGTACTAAGTGCACATACTTTCGCCAGTAACTGACAACTGCCCTTCTTGAATCAGCGGAAGGAGAAACGAAAGTATGTGGCCAGACCGGGTTTCGAACACAGGACAACCAATTGAATATTTTCTTTTAAAACCAAACCAAACTTACAGCAACAGCTGCAGCTTGCCCTTGGATTTGATGTGACGAAGCTGCCTTCTTTGCAACAGCCATAGCCTGCTGGTCCAACGAGTCACATGACTTTTGTCTTATTGGTGGAGCTGTTGATGGCGGAGACTGTGTCTGTGGAGCTGGGGTTGTTGATGGGGTAGAAGGTGTTGGAGGGGGTACAGGAGTCACCGGTGTTACTGGGAGAGCAGGAGAGGCCGGGGTTGGTGGGGGTGTAGCTGTGATGCTGGCAGTTGATGCTGTAGACATTGTCGACACTGAGCCAGAGCTGTGGGTCTGAGATACCCCACCACAGCTGATTCCGTTGACTGACGTAACTGTGGCAGAGGCAGGTAATGCTGACAGTCCTCCTACAACAAAATACAGTAAGAGTGATGCAGATATGTAACTCCATATCATGATTTGTCCACCTGTCTGAATCGTGCACTTGGCCAAGTATTTAGCATTCACGATTTCCAATTAGGGAGCTGCATGTTCTGGTCCCACTGGAGGTGATATTCTGTCCTAAACAGCGGTCCATTACATGTACACTGAGCTCTTCATTACCACTCCCCATCATCCTGATATGACTGAAATACTGCTGAAAATGAACTCATTTGTCAGCCTCTATACTGTATAATGGGAAATTTTCGCGTAGCCTAATTTTCGTGGAATTTAGCAGGTGGTAGCGATCCGCGAAAATTAAACTCCGCGAAATATTTTCCAAGTTTGTACAAATTAATAAAAAGAAATTTGAATCGTCCAAACATTATTATTTTCCGCACAATTATGCTAGCTGGTAATTAGCAGGTCATTACAATTTGTACAGGCTGCCTCTTTTCTCGCTTGATTAATGGTCACTTGTTTCTGATTATGCAAATACAATTAAATTTTAATTGACTGTGAGTTCTGTTTACTTTTATCCTGAACAATAGCCATTCTATCCACTACACAACTCACCGACAGACAACTGACCGAAAGTCAACTCGCAGACAAAAACTGACAGACAAAAAAATATTCACCGACACGACAACTGATCGACAAAGACAAGTCGCCGACACGACAACTCACAGACAAAACCCTATTATATTTCTTTACAAAAGTGAATACAACTTCAATAATCCCTAAAGCTCATGTATAACGGATATTTTTTTTCTTATATTTCGACTTTTGGTTAAGAATGGTCTAGCACACAACCAATCGTAACACTTCGACCAATTCCGTATCCTGAATTAAACGAAGATATCGGCGAGGATGTCCGATTTGCACACAACTGCACTTATCAGATATGATAATAGATAAAGACTATGGACAGATATACGCAGTGACGTAATGACGTTTGTGTAGACATATGTGTCGATCAAAAAGTGTGTGTAATAGGCCTACGTGACATATTTACATATTTGTGTTCTGTTCGGGAAATAAATATGTCACAGGGTAAGGTTAGGTATATAATACACTTGTACTGCCTTGCGGTACAAGCCGGCTTTTATAGAGACATGGTAGAGTGTCCGCCTTTAGATCGGTCTCGGCATGGAGATTTTTTAAGAGTCCGTGACAAATGGCGCCCAACGTAAATGACCCACAAGTGCATTAGAACTCCGTAAGTTTCATTTCCAGTGATTCTTGTACTCCTGAGAATTCGAGGACGAATTCAATATGAAGGGGGAGAATGTCACAGGGTAAAGGTTAGGTATATAATACACTTGTACTGCCTTGCGGTACAAGCCGGCTTTTATAGCGACGTGGTAAAGTGTCCGCCTTTATATCGAAGGGTCCCGGGTTCGATCCTCGGTCTCGGCATGGAGAATTTTAAGAGTCTGTGACAAATAAAACAAAAAAATATTTCTTTTTCATCCTTCTAGGAAAGATTCTGTCGATGGGTGTTGGTGAGTGTCGGCGAACGTCGGTGAGTTTTTAAAAAAAATTGTCTGTGACTTGTCCTGTTGGCCAGTGGTCGTGTTGGTGAGTTGGTTGTCGGTGCAAAAAGTATGTCTGTGACTTGTCGTGTCGGCCAGTTGTCTGTCGGTGAGTTGTCATAGATTCATTCTATCAATTGCTCATATAGTTCAGTTGATTGTTTCTGTGTACTATGCGTTGATTTTTCAGTACAGCCAAAATTTTACAGGAAAAAACTTAATTTTTATTTTCATGGATATTCACATCTGGGAAAATTAAAAACCGTGCAAATTAATCCTCATGTTTTTTGGGCAAATCCGCAAAAATTTGGCGACGTGAAAATTTTCCATTATACAGTATCTATATATATATTACTATGGTAATTAGTAGGGCTGGGACGAGTACCCGGGTACCCAAGCCCGGGTCGGGTAGACCAATTACCCGAGTACATATTTACTACCCGTTACCCGAACGTTTATCATTATGCAATTTATGTGTATTCCCCCACACCACCCCAAGATTGACTGCACATACTTAATCCAGACGTATAATTCTGCTATACGATGGAATTTTCTCTTCCAAAACAATTCCAAAATCTAGATCTAACTTGTAAGACAAAAGATCTAACTTGTAAGACAAAAGACAAAGCTTCATTCTTGGGGTTGTTTTGAACTGGGGAAAAATACCATTTTATCACTGAATAAATGCGTATGTTAAGCTTAAATTCTGCATTTAGGTGATTTAGGTGAGACTATCATCAAGTACTGACTTGTACAATCTTTCACTTTACCTGGAGTAGGGACTGGTTGTGACATTTCTGCACTCAGACTATCACTAGAGGGCGAGTCTGTCATCATATATTGACTAGTTCTATGCTTTAGATGGCATCTGCTTCTAACTTCTTCAGATACGGAGACTAGAGCTGGAAAATATACAACAGGGCCCAGTTGTTCAAAGAATCGTTAGCCTAATGAGCTCGTTAAGAGATCAACTCGTTAAGTGTTTTACGTTTTTATTACCAAATACGATGATATTTTTTATTGCAAAAATGTGAGAAGCTTTTGCAATGCAAAAGCTTCTCACATTTTTGCAACAAAAAATATTGGCATATTTGTGATATTAACGTTTGAAATTTTAACGTCACGTTAACAACGTCGTTAGTTTTGAACAACTGGGCACTGGTTAACAGCAAACACCTTACCGGGTTTACCTGCAAATAACAATGTTTTACTTAACCCAAAATATCACCACATCTAAATCTGAATTAATCGATATGAGTAATAACACACATTATTTTCTTTTGATACTCTATCGTTGCTTTTCATCTTACCTTATGTTAATATACACTCTAAAGCCAGTCACGAACCATTTTCAGCAGACAGCCTGTAAAATCCCAATGTCACAATTTCTGTCTGCGACTGACAGCTTTGCCATGAAGTAGGTAAAGATAAAGGTTTTTCACAACTTAATGACTGTATGGGCAGTGTAGGTCAGAGGCACACTGTATCTTTGGCATAGCCAATATGAAAGGCTGAGCCCATCCCTCTCTTTTCTTCCCGATTCGAAACAGGTACCCATTTACTGCTTAGTTGACATAGTTCCAGCTCAACCATCTTTCCTTTTCATTTATTCTTTTTTATTTTTATACATAATACAAAATATATATTATACTGTACTTAAATAATTTCTCCTCCCCTTAATTACTCTTATCCTGAAGACAAAATACAAAACTTCTAGTTCTTACCAGCAAGATATGGCACTGTTTGTGGATTTACTTCAAATTTATCCCTGAAAGAAGAAATGGAATGTTAACATGGTCTTAGACTCACAGGAAATTCTACATCTTGATTTCTTTTCAACAGCAAAAAAACAAACAAAGGCACATAAACTTTACCCTAAACAGAGTCAGCACCACTGCCAGTTATGGAGGAAATGTAAATATGCTGTCTTGTTCAGTTTAATTTTATTTTATTTAGGGGATAACTGTACTCAATATTGTCATTTGGGGAGGTAAATCGGCGGTTTTATGGTCAGAAATTTCGTTTGAAACCATACAAACGACGATTTACCTCCCCAAATGACAATTTTCAATACAGTTATCCCCATTCTAATGCACTTTTCACATTTTCATATTTAAAAGTGTGCTATTTTGCACCCATAGCAAACACTTTCAACGATGTAAAACCAGACGTCAGCCAATGAGAAGCGATGTTACATAATGAAGTCTGGTTTCCGACAGTATATCGCACGATATACTGTAGCAAATTTTTGACGTTATCCAATCAGACGTCGCTTTACATAAGTAAGTGCATTAGAATTATTCATTTTATTCATTTATTTTTTTTCTTTGGTATTAAAACTTTGTAATATAATCCAACAGAAACATAACATAGATCGTTTGGGACAAGACCCTACTTCATTCTAATAATTAAATCTATGTTATATAATTGGTTTAGAATGGTTACAAGCAATCAAGTAAATCCTCATGCATACCATGTAGCAGGCATTCATAAATTATACAGCCTCAGAAATATTTTTTTCTTCAATTAAATTCACTCCAACAAAGCAAATTGATACTGCAAGTGCCAAAGAAATTCTAAGTGTTGGGACAGATAGGTCTGAGCAACCAGTGCAGACCCAGATCAGACTGCTCCTGAATGAGCAGTCTGATCAGGGTCAACACTGTTTGCCATTCAATCTGTATCTGTAATAACAAATTGTTCCTTTATTACAGAAATTGAGCCACGACACGACAAAACCAACAAAGTGGTTGTGCGCCCAGCGCAGACTCAGATCAGCCTAGGCATCCCCCAGTCTGATCAGAGTCTTCACTGTCAGCATGGAGCTAGCTTAGACTCTTAGCTACCCTTTAAGCGCACTCAGATCAGCCTGGGAATACGCATAGTCTGATCAGAGTCTTCACTGTCCGCATGGAGCTAGCTTAGACTCTTAGCTACCCTTTAAGCGCACAGCAAAGACTGTGATCAATCTGGGTGAATTTCAAGGCTGATCCGAGTCTACACTGGCCCTTATGCCACTTTGTTGGTTTTGTCATGTTGCGGCTCAATTACTTTAAGGTGTCCAAGTTTACAGAATTTTTACCGCAAATTACCTGTTGAGGGGTTTGGCTGTAATAGTAAGCAGATGATTCAGAATTCGGATTGTCCGAGAAACTGTAGTTTGGTTTGGATGTCGGAATCCTGAAATTACCAAAACAGCAATTTCATTCCAAAAGAAAGTATATCAAAACTAACCATGTCGTTAGTTAACAAGACGTTGAATTTTCAAATGTATTAATACGTACGCAAAAATACTGCCATTTTTTGCCGAGAAAATATGAGAAGCTTTTGCAGTGCAAAAGCTCCTCACATTTTTTCAGAAAAAGTATCAGCACAATTGATTTTATATGTACTGCAAGACTAAACGAAGCCTTAACTAATGACTCCCTTAAGCTAACAATGCTTTGAACTACTGACCCAACCCAGCGGGCACGTAACATCAAAATGATGTCGTACTGACGTCGATGCGACGTAATGTCGCATCGACATCATTTCAACGTCATGTGCCTACTGGCAAGGACAATTATTCTGATCTCACAATTTTTGCCCTTTTTATTCAATAATGAGATGGGTGTATTTCCCCTCTAAAGCAAACACAATTATCTAGAACCTCCAACTTACATGATGGCTCTAGATTTTTGGGATTATTTTGGAAGGGAAACATCTTCCAGCTGACTTACACAAGACTGATTTCCATATCTAGGGTAGTTCTAGAGGGGAAAATAAACCTGTCTTATAAATAGAGGATCTTACATGAGTGTTCATGTATTATTGAATTTATTAAACGAGTTGGGGAAAAAGAGAAGATGCGGGGCTCTGCCCAGCATCTTATCGTTTTCCCCAACAAGTTTAATAAATTCAATAATGCAGGAGCACGAATGCAAGATTCTATTTATCATATGACACTAAAATTGCTTTTATTAGCAAACTTTGCACTAAAACTTTACGATTTCGCCATTAGAAAACGGGACATTTTATGGACGTCAACGCATAACGTTATGGCGTCATTTGCATATTTAATCCACTAGTGGATTATCTTTTTAATGCATGGCTTTATTACACTCTCAGATGCAAGGTCATATGATAAATGAACTATTGCCATGCTCAGCTGAAAAAACGAAAATAAATTTCTGGTGGTAAGAATGACTGATTGTCTGATTGTCTTTCGGGGTCGTTACATTCCAAATATGGCAACCTCATCAGTCTTCATATATGTAAAAATTTTAAGGGTATCAGGGCAACATTCTGGTTAAGCATATAGAAGATCTTACATGAGTGATCATTTCATATGAAATTTATGAAACTAGCCTTCGGTGAGCTTCATAAATTTCATATGAAATGGCCACTTGTGTAAAATTCTGTTTATCATATGACCCTTTAAAATGGGATTTTATTGCCTTCAAATTGAACATTATTTCAACAAGAAACTGCATTGCTGACATGGACGTTGTCAATAACGTTAAATGTATGCGCCAAAGTGTTATTACATGTGTGGTCATACGATTTTCATTACATGAATTTATCCACTGAATAACAGTGACGTCATATGATAAAACATTTAATTACCTTTAAGGAGATGCCCCACAAGAGCAAAGTTAAAGTTGGCCTTGAAGCTTAGTCCCATAGCATGGTCCAGCTGCTTGAAATGCCACTGCAGGGGGTCTCTGGTCTCCATCATAATACACTCCAAAGACTGCAAGAGAAAGTATCAGATACAATAATGGATGGCTGACTTGGCACTTTTACATCCTCAGAGCTCTAGATAAGAGGGAGTATGATAATTAAGGATAATTTTTCTTGTTTCTCATTGAAACCATATGTTGTGACCCCTCATCTGAATCGTCTCAACGAGACGGTTCAGATGAGGGGTAACAACATATGTTTTATATGTAGAGTTAACAAAAATTATCCCTAATTATCACCAAATACTCCCTCTTTTCTAGAGCTCTGATCCTTTTGCACAGTATTACAGTCTTAGTATGAGCCGCGACACGACAAAACCAACAATGTGGTTGTGCGCCCAGCGCAGACTCAGATCAGCCTGGGCATCTGCCCAGTCTGATCAGAGTCTTTGCTGTCCGCATGGAGGTAGCTTAGAGTGAGTGAGTGAGTGAACTCGGGTTTAACGTCCCACCAACAACGAGGTCATATGGAGACGGGACCTCGGTTTAAAGTCTCATCCGAAAGACCGGAGAAGCGGGGGATCGAACCTGCGACCCCTGGATTGGTAGTCTGGAGTGTTATCCACTACGCTACATCCGCTCCTAGGTAGCTTAGAACCTTAGCTACCCTTTGAGCTCTTAACGAAGAGTCTGATCAGACTGGGCAGATGACCAGGCTGATCTGAGTCTGTGCAGTGCGAACAACCACATTGTTGGTTTTTGTCGTGTCGCGGCTCATATGATGATGAGAGGAGGATTATGAAATTGTTCTTTTTATAGAGTATCTATCAGATATAGAGCGTATTGTATTAATCCTTATAAACACCCCTGCTCTAATAAAAGGTAAAGGTAATGGTTTCCCATAGCCTTTGGACAGACACACGGCACCAAGTGTGTGCAACTATGGTTACGTACCGTTGAGCAACTTGGGTAACGTTGATAAGAGAATTGAACTGAACTGAACTGAACTGTTTCCCATAGCCTATTAGCTGTAGGGGCAGTGGGGGTTAGAGACCCACTGTATCTTGGGCACAGCTGATGTAAGGAGGAGCCCATCTCTCTCCTTTCGCTGCCTTATCCTTCCCTAATTCGAAAAAGGTACCCATTTACTGCTGGGTTGACAGAAAGAGGTTAGTCATCGGATGGCGACGGTGAGCCGCGAACTCACCACCTTCTGGTGACTTTCTGCACAATAGCCGAGCCACTCTAACCACTCGACTACCGTGCCTGCTCTAATATACATCCCAAAAGAGAAAGCATCAGATACAATGGTGGATGGCTGACATGGCAGTTTTACTTCCTACTGAACAGTATTACAGTCTTATCAGAATGATAAGAGGGGGATTATAAAGGGCTTTTTTTAGACTGTCTTTTAAATACAGGACATTCTGTTGAAATTTTTTTAGCTGCCACACAACAAAACCAACAAATGGAATGTGGCATGTGTGCCAAGTGAAGACTCAGATCAGCCTGGGCTTCTGCCCAGTCTGATCATTCTCCACTATGCACTTAAAAGGTTGCTAAGGAAGTAAGCTACCTCTATGCGGACAGCGAAGGCTGATCAGACAGGGCGGAAACCCAGAATGATCTGAGTCTTTGCTGGGAGTACATGCCACTTTGTTGGTTTTGTCATGTCACAGCTCTTTTCTGTTATCAACTTGAAACACATCTTGGCCCCAAAAAATCCTCATTTCTATGGGGATCAACTATTAAGGAAGCGAATTTGCTCCTCTAAACAAACTATTTCCTTTCAGAGTAGACCCCTTCTGGAATGGGTTTCATCACCCATGGAAGCAAACAGGGGCCATATTTGTAACATGACTTAAGTCGTTGCTTTGCTGTTGCTAGGGCTGAATTTAACTATGAAATTTGCTTTGGAGGAACAGTCTTTTTCAGACTGTTCCTCCAGAGCAAATTTCATAGATGTAGGGAATCTCTTTGATAGAACCTCAGCCCTAGCAACAGCATAGCAACCACTTAAGTTGTTTTATAAATACGGCCCCAGGTCATAAAGTTATTTCCCTTCACAAAATGGTAGAAATACAGGAACTTGTACCTCTCAAAATAATACCTGGACATATACTTACATCTATCTCTAGAAGTCCAGTATTATCCAGTGTGTGGAGATTTTGTTCTAAGAGCGAGAGCCCGGCCGAGTAAAGAGACACTTCATCTAGCTGTAACACTGATATGGCCACCCAGAACAGGAACTTGTGAATAGGAGAGTCCTAAAAATTTCAAGGATAAAAAGTTGGCAAAATATCATCTAGAAAGCAGTGGCTTTGTTGATCCTATACAAAATATCACAGGCAACGTTTTTAAAACTTATAAAATATCAAACTTCTTTTTCTTACAAAGTTTTTTTATCATCTTTTCAGTTGAGTTCAACGATCCTTTTCCTTCTTTTTCTCATTTCTGCACTCAACATGGAAAACTATCCTGGTTGAGTGATTTGAATGTGAATAAAAATGATCTACTGCTGTTATGTGTTATTTATTGCTTTACGTCCACAGTAAATAGCTATGGTCATGTCAGGAGGGTCAGTTAACCTAACCACACTATTCTTGGGCAGGCTTAGACCTCCTAAGTGGTTAACCAGTGCTAAGTGCACACACTTTCACCAGTAACTGACAACTGCCCTTCTTGAATCAGCAGAAGAGGGAACGAAAGTAAGTGGCCGGACCGTGTATTGAACCGGGACCTCTAGCTCTTGAGTCACTTGGGCTACCGACTGCGCTACTGACCAACAGAAATGAATGTTTGCCTTGTGCCTTCACAGAAATAAAAACATGGATTTATCATTTGACATTGCATCTGAGAGTGTAATAAAGCCATGCATTAAATTCAATAATCAACTAGCCGATTAAATATGCAAATTACGCCGTAACGTTATGCGTTGACGTCCAATAAAACGTCGCGTTTTCTAATGGCGAAATTGTAACGTTTTAGTGCAAAAATTGCTCATAAAATGCAATTTTAGTGTCATATGATAAATGGAATCTTGCTTTCGTGCTCCTGTATTATTGAATTTAGTAAACTCGTTGGGGAAAACCGATAAGTTGCTCGGCATAGCCTCGCATCTTATCTTTTCCCCCAACTTGTTTAATAAATTCAATAATACATGAACACTCATGTAAGATCCTCTATATCACAGAAATATGTCAACATTGTTTTTTGCTGCTGTCACTGACAAAGAGGATCTTACATGAGTGCTCATGTATTATTGAATTTATTAAACGAGTTGGGGAGAAAGATAAGATGCGAGGCTATGCGGTAGCATCTTATCCGTTTTCCCCAATGAGTTTACTAAATTCAATAATACAGGAGCACAAATGCAAGATTCTATTTAGCATATGACACTAAAATTGCATTTTATTAGCAAATTTTGCACTAAAACGTCATGATTTCGCCATTAGAAAACGTAACATTTTTATGGACGCTAACGCATACCGTTACAACGTAATTTGCATTTCCACTAGTTGATTATCGTTTCTAATGCATGGCTTTATCACACTCCCAGATGGGACGGCATGCATGTAGAATCAAAATAATTTCTCCTGCATGAGATTTCTTGATAAATAGATGGTATTATCTGTTCTATGTGAAAATTATTTCACTCAAGCTTTGCACTCATAAAATATTTTTCATATCTGACTGCCACATCAGGATCTTTTGATCATGATAGTTCATGGTAAGGAAATTTCTTTTTTTGATCCGTAAAACGCCAAAAAATTCAAAGACCAAGGGCCAACAGTGAAGATCCAGATGAGGTGGCTCATTATGAGCCACCTCATCTGGATCTACACTGTTTGCAAATTCAACTTCAACAAATTCAACTTTGTCATTTTTGGCGCTTTATGCTGTAAAAGGTGACTCTTCAACATACCGCTCTCAACATTGGCTGAAGCCTTGTCAGACACATGACAATAGACTCTATCAAGACCAGGTCTTGAAATGATTCTAACGCCTTGATTAAAATCTTTAGCATCTGCTTCACCTCAGAGTCCGTCGCTGACTTACTAATACAACCAAACACAATTATTGCTCTCGGCTGAAGAGCTGGGTTGTACTGGAATGCAAACCTGTAATAATGATAAGTTAACATTTAGTTATACAGGGTTAACACTTATCTTTCATTTCAAAATTCCCATACCTGTCAACTCTCCCCCATAAATAGGGAGTCTCCCTATTTTGGGAGGCGCTCCCACTCTCCCTCCCTCCTGTGCCAAAAATAGCCAAATCTCCCTATTTTAAGGACATCTCCCTCTTTTTTGTTGAAATTTTGAGATTTTTTTCTTCAAATAGTATGAAATTTCCAAATATCTCCCCCTTGAAAATTGTCAAGACTTTTGTAGTGTGTGCAGTTTTGTCGAAAAAGTCTGCTGAAATGGCCATTTTCATGCTTTCTCCCCCATGAGATTTTCTCAAAGTTGACAGGTATGAATTCCTTGATATTTCCCTGACATTTTACAGTTTTCCATCCCCTTTTTACGGATATAAAAGTTAATTTTACTTGTTACTACAGCAGCACTAACTGCATCACTTGTAAATCCATGGTTACCTTTAAGATTAGTCCCCAATCACGAGATGAACCCAAACTATCTCTCTAAAGAATACATCCTTTCCCTAGAACATAATAGTATATTTTCTGAAGACTGCTATTGCTGTTAATTTTCAAATTCCCTGACTTTTCAAGTCTTTTCCAAATTTCCCTGACCAACCTCAAAATTCCCTTACTATTCCCTGCCCTGGTAAAAAAATCATTTTCCAGAAGATTTTTCCTCACAGTGGCGACCTTGATAGTTCAACAATGTAAGATTGAACCATTGATCTGAGGTGTCAAATGTTTGTTGCTGCCTATGGTTCATGTTATTAAAGCCCTGTTCTCACTGTCCCGGTGCTGGTCCCGGTATCGCCCGGTGAAGAAAAGCCTGTATATCGTGTTGATCTGGGACCGTTTTCCTTAAAGATAAATTGTGTTCTCACATTACCGACATTCCCACAGCGTACCCCCGGTATAGAATTTGTTACATACCTGGACATTATACCCTATGTCACCGCAGCCTCACCATCTTTAACCGTGGTGGAGCCGGGATCATCCTGCACAAACCATGTTAAACCCTAAAACAATGGGGATATACCAGCCGTAGCCGTAGATGTACCGCCATTTGCAGCTTTACCTGCTGATAAACCGGCTGGCTCAAAGCATTCCAATCCCTGCCTCCGTTGGTATGAAACGGGGCTACATCCAGTCCAAAGCCTGTGTTCAACATCACGCCCGAATGCAACGGTGGGAGAGTAGAGACCCTGACCTGCCCGGAAAATCCCAGGATTAAGCCGGCTCTTGACACTCTCCCTGTAACTCCCGGCTGTATTAAACATTTTTAAACAACCTTGGCTGTTAGCCAGATCAACAGGGTTCATCCCGGATTGTCCAGGACATTCATGGTGCCGCCAGTGTTGTTCTCCCAGTTTGACAGCGATTTTTCCCGGATCACTAACCGGGACTTACGGGAATGCCAAACTCGGACAGTGAGAACAGGGCTTAACCGATGTAATTGTATTTATGTAATCATGCGTCCTATACAAATTGATCTGATTTGATTTGATTTAATTTGTGAAGCAGAGGTCATTAGCACTGATCAAGGGCAGCAATAAATGGTATACATCATAAAAATATTTGGCTGAATGTTATTCCTACATACTTAAAACTGATAATCAATCCGCTGCTCCTAGAATCCTCCTAGAATTACCGTATATGTGGTTATTTTCCCGGGTTCAAATTTTCGCGGTTAAGGTTGAAAAACATAAACATTAATTTTCGCGATCTTTAATTTTCGTGGTTAGCAGCAGCTTTGAAAAGCAAAACTACATCTTTTTCACTTGATCCAGTCCGTTCATAAACCCGCGGCAGGGCTGCCGCAGGTTAATGAAGGAACTGGTTCAAGTGAAAAGTACCAGCAATTACCGAAGCAAACAGAACTAAAATATATGAACACTGTGTCTACAGAAGATACTTTGTAAGAAACAGGAAATAATTTCGCGATTTTAATATTCGCAGTTTCTAAGTGACCGCGAAATATCGCGAAAAATGGAACACCGCGAAAATTACCTTGTATACGGTATTGTATGCTTATTTTACATTGGTCTCACTCCTATATGGCATAACATGATTACAGTGCGTTTTACTGTTTATCAAGAGTCAAAGTGAAGATTCAGCAATCTTTCAGTGGAATTTACTGTATTTTACCTTCTAGCCAGATCTGTCCACTGTTGTAGCCAATCACAGTTACGGATATCTTTCATACAGGCCTACAATGATAAAAGAAGTAAGTGAAGAGAATTCCGCGAAAGGCCCCTCACTTAAAGTTAACTCAAATCGGCTGGTCAAACTACTCCCTCTTCTTATAGGAGTCTGCTCTGTGTGCAAACAAGTCTGTACTAAGTTTATACTGTATTATTTTTGGAAAAGAGGCAGTGGGTCATGTATTAGAGCAGGGCCATTCATTTAGATTAATATGGTAATAAAGTTGTATGAGTACAATGCCATGTTTTTTTTCCGTCAGCTTCTCGAAAGCAGGCAATTTTTGTGACTTTCTGTTTACTTCCCTGGGCCCTGTTGTTCAATACTAACTACATCGTTTGTTAACGAGACGTTAAAATTTCAAAAGTAATTATCTCAAATATGCCATTTTTTTTTCATTGAAATGTGCATTGCAAAAGCTTCTCACATTTTTTCAATGAAAAAATCAGTATATTTGGTAATGAATTTGTATTACACTAAACAAGTTGACCTGTTAACGAGCTTGTTAGGCTAACGATGCTTTGAACAACAGTTACTGGGCCCCTTGCAAAATAGGATCTACTCTTACAGGCAAAAAGCAAAAATTATATTAAAGGCAAGCAAACACTAAAATTTCAGAGTTGTTTCCCCTAGAGGTGTTCCCATTCATCTTAAACAGCTGCTGATCAAACAATTTTTCATTTACAGAAAATACCATGTTATTGTCTTTTGATAATCAGTTGAGATAGAAACAGCATAGGAATGGTGAGGCTTGCCAAGCCAGTCAGACACGGATCAGGTCAAGCCTGATAAACTTTATATCAAAAAACACTTACATGGTTTTCAATAAGCCATGCATCATTAGAAAATTTCAAGGCATAAAGAGTGAAATGAAAAGCAAACACTGATTTGTCCAAACTTGTTGAATTAGTGCTATGCGGTATGATGTGATTCAGTGACGTCATAGGACCAATTGAATGTTGTTATTATGGCGAACGTCTGTATGTAACTAATCTTCTTCACAGACCGCTTCTAAAGGCACTGCCTGATACCATTTGCGCAAGGGCAGTTCTATAGTTACATGTACCTGGCATCACATTATGTTTTCATACCCCTGTTACCAGGTGGAATTTGCAGCAAATGCATGATGAAATATAATTCAAACTCTTTATAGCTGGGCTTTATCATACCTCCATGATTTCTAACAAGGCATCCACAATTGTTTCCAATGATGATAATGGCATCTTCTCATGCTCTGGCGGTGACATCGAGAAGGAGCGGTCTCCCGGGCGGAAACTGGTTCGGAAGGCGCTGACTGCGGCCGACTTCACTTTACTGATCCCAAATAACTGGTAGAATTTTGGCAGAGAGAATTCAGCTAAGCTCATCTTGAGCACTTTGAGAGTACTCTCTGAAAGGAAGATTTATAAGAAAATGCTATCAGAATCCAAACATCAGCAACATCAGCTCTCATTGACTGATACCTGGCTTTACATTGCTGCAGTGGCGGATCCAGAGGGGGTTCGGGGGGTTCAAACGAACCCCCTCTTCAGCCGAAATTATTTCATTTTCATGGGAAATTTCAGGAAAAATTGGTCAAACTGCACGAATCAAACCCCCTTTGAAGCTATATTTGAACCCCCTATCCAAAATTCCTGGATCCGCCCCTGTGCTGAAAGCACTTGCTTTGAGTGCAAAGTAGAACAGAATGCCCAATCTGATCTGGGCCTTACCTGTTAACATATGCAATAAAATAAATGATCTCAAGACGCCAATCAAATGTTTTACTAGAACATCCTCTGATGTTTCATTTTATATGTGTGTTGCAGCCACTTCTAATGAAGCCCTGATAGGGCAAAAAGACATGAGCCGCAACACAAGAAAACCAACTAAGTTGCATGTGTTCCCAGCAAGACTCAGCCCAGCCTGGGCATCCGCCCAGTCTGACCAGAGTCTTTGCTTTGCATTTAAATGGTAGTGAAGCATCTTAGCAAGCTCCATACTGACAATGACGACTGCCTGATTAGACTGGGTAGATGCCCAGGCTAATCTGAGTCTTCGCTGGGTGCACATGCCACTTTGTTGGTTTTGTCCTGTCATGGCACAAAGGTGGAACATGTTATGAGGAAATGGATTAAGCTGTCAAAATAAGTCAAACCGGTCTTCAGGAACACATTTATTATGCAAAAAATGTCTTTAAAAGCCAAAATCTCATATCATAATGCAGTATTTTCAGTAAACATGGTCTGAGGAGAATTAAACAATGTGAGCACTTGTGGGCACTCATAAGGCCAGTGACAAGTTCAGTACAACTTGGTACCAGTACATAGCCCTCTTGCACGGAGCTCTCAAAGAGCCCTCTGGCTGTTGAATACCCCATTATATACTACTCAAAAGAATTTTTGCATCACCTATCTTTTACATAGAAGTAATGCAAAAGAGTCTTATTTCACCTGTGTAAAAGTCATAGCAATAACATACATGCTTATTTTGTTTAACTGCTCCGTATTATAAATGCGAAAAGTTGGTCTTCTGTTCCATCCGTCTTGGTAGATACTGGCTTTTAAAGAGTAACAGCCTAATTCAGGATGATTTTTCCGGTTTAGGTGCCAATACACGGGTGGTAAAGTTTCAAATTGCCCTCCGCGGAGGTAAATAGAAAAACAATTTGACTGTTTTCCGGTAGGCAATTTGAATACATCCTGTCACGAATTTTCGCGGTTTACAGACAGGATTCAGGTAAGATTTTTCTCTCTAGGAAAGGTTTTCCGAAAATCGGAAAATGTCATGCTATATATATTTTACAGTTGTATACTGAGACCAAATGACATGGAACAGTTTTAAGCGGTGTTTCTTAAATTACTCTTGTCCTCCAGATTCAGTACTGAAAACGAAACTAGGAAGGAGTCCTGCACAGTTAAATCGGCTTTTTGAGTACATTTACAGGCTTTTTGAGAAATCTTATCCTTGAAGTATAACACGTCTCTTATAAAGCTGCGTTCTAAACACACTTTCAAGAATATGGATACTTTTGTTACTACACGTTTGCCCAATTTTTGTCGGCGGCCAATTTGAAAACGACAAGAACAATTTGACTAATGGAAATTAACATGGGAAGATTTAATCAGCTAAAAAGAAGAAAATACTTGCTGAATTTTCAGAAGTTGGGTAGCAATAGATTTGAAAGCATGTTTTCGTACTTCTAAAGTACATCAGATAATATTACTCATGTAACATTGTCCTGAGGTTAATTCATATATTAGCTAATTCATAAATAGAATGCAAATTGAAAGTATATCATTCAACCGATTTTGTCGCAGATGAACGATGCCTCTGAAAAGAAAAAAAAAAAATGAAAATTAAACTTTTTTTTTTTCTTCTTTTTTTATCACTGGTCATTCTAAATCAGCCGTAATGAGGTTGTTATTGCTTCATGTTGATTACCCGCGTTTCTATGTCATGCCCCAGTCACACACACATATACGGATTCTGTGGATACTACGGATGGCCCGTCCGTATCTATTCGTATCTATCCATTTAATCCGTAATGGATCCGTATCGCATCCGCAGAGTCCGTTACTGTTTGTATCATATCCGCAGGTTCCGCAGGAGCCGCGTCGAAATTTTGAAAAGGTTCAAAATTCGGGCGCAGATGAGTAAACCGTAAAAGTCCGTAACTGAACGCATTTATCCGCATCTATCCGTACATAATCCCTGTCGCATACGTATCTATTCCATATCTTATCCTTAACTGAACCCATCATTCCGCAGTTCTAAGTTGAGGACTGATACGGTTTCATACGGAGCTTTACCTTTAGTAACGGAAGTTATGGGTCATGTCAGGGTCATTGATGAGGCTCTAGTAATCGTAACCTCGAAGTATGGCCCATGCTCCTTCTTTCGAATATGTTTAGTGTTCTGTGCTCATGAAGGATTAGATTTTTTTTTTAATTTGTATACCTGGATTCAAACTATAAATTGGATAAAGGTAAAGGTTTCCTATAGCCTAATGACCGTAGGGGCGGTGGCTTGGGGGAGGAGGGGTGGGAGTAGGTGGTTAGGGTCAATGTGTCTTGGGCATAGCATATGAACGGCGAAGCCCATCTCTCTCCTTTCGCTGCCTTGTCCTTCCCTGATTTGGAAAAGGTACCCATTTACTGCTTGGTTGACAAAGATATTCAGTCGGCAGTTGATAAAGTAGATACTATTCTAATCCTTCAAGAACACTGCACACATTCGAAGGAAGAAGGTACATGGACCATACTTCGAGAATTCGGCTATTCAAACCGCATCAGTGACCCCAATATGATTTGGTTACGAAAACCAGAGACAGCATAATGTAATTTCTTAATTTTGATAAGGCAGTAAATTCAAAGACTGATTATTACCATAAAAGACCTAAAAGAAAAAAAAGCAATAATCTAGACTCTAAATCTAAACTAATCAAAGATTTCGGATTTCTCAGAATATTTTCTTGCCCTCAAAGGAAAAATTATATATAATCTGCACTATAGATGACGTACGGGGAGACGTTTTACGGTCGCCGCACAGCACGAAATCAGTGGCACTGAAGTAAAATAGAAATCTAAAAGAGTTCATTCAAGAGCACAGAACACATTCGAAAGAAGGAACATGGGCCATCCTTGAAGTTTCGGCTACTCAAGCCTGACCAGTAGATATTTATTGCTTCATTTCACCATTAAACTTTGTCCTAAATTGGACAACTAATTGGAATTAATAAAAGAATTACTTTCATTGTCCTATATTGGACAACTAATTCGAATTGATAAAATGAAATGATGGCCCTACTTTTGTTTATTGGCAAGTTCATGAAAGATGAGCCCACTGTTACAAATCAGAAACATAACATCGCACCATAACTGCACCATACGTCATTGCCATTGCACCAACCCGGCCTCCCTGTTGTAGTAGTCCTTGAGATACAGTGTCTGTCTCTTTGCCCCCCTACTGATGTTGTTGCCGTACAGCCGCCTCTCCAAACCATCCTGTAGGTATCTGTCAGTATTGGAACGCAACCTTTTTGTATTGAAAAGTTACTGTAGAAAACAGTCCGTTACAGTACGCCGAACGAGACCCGTAGCTTCCGTACTAAAGGTAACGATCCGTTGAAACCGTATCGGTCCTCAACTTGGAGTGGGACTGCGGAATGATAGGTTCGTAAACGGATAAGATACGGAATAGATACGTATGCGACACGGATTAGATATGGATAGATGCGGATATATGCGTTTAGTAACGCACCATTACGGTTTACTCATCCGCGCCCGAATTTTGAAACTTTTCAAAATTTCCACGCGGATCCTGTGGACTCTGCGGATATGATACCGACAGTTACGGACTCTGCGGATCTGATACGGATCCATTACGGATAAAACGGATAGATACGGACGGGCCATCCGTAGTATCCGCACAATCCGTATGTGTGTGTGTGACTGGAACATACAAGGAGTAGACACAGATGTGGACGTCGCAGTTGATATTTTCTATTCTTCTATCCGCTAGGCATGCGCAACAGTCCGCATCTGAAGGCATTTATCCGCATCTAAAGGTTACAGAAGGTAACCGAAGGTAAGCAGTTCGTACCTATCCATATCCATACGCAACTATTGGTAACTATATTCGTAAATTCATTAAATAAAATTAGGCCACGCCCACAAATTCTGCGGATAAACTGAGGATTTTATCCGCAACTATCCGCCCTATCCGTAATGTGTGTGTGTGACTGGGGCTTAACAGCCGCCTCAGGAGTGTGATCACCTCTCTGATTGGGGAGCATGCGGGTGTCTTTGCCTGATATCTTCTTATCGGTTCAATCTAAATTGTTTGCATATCGGTTCTCTTCTCTGCACATATTAATCTGCATGGATTCATTTTATTTTACAAGCAAAAGAGGGCCTAAGGTCTGATTTTACAATAAAGCAAGTGATATAGCACTACTGTGATACTTTTTCACGATAGACAATGTTACAAGAGCAATATTATCTGGTGTACTTTAGACGTATAAAAACCTGCATATAAACCCATTGATACCTAGCTTCTGAAAATTCAGCATGCCTTTTCTTCTTTTTAGCTGATTAAATTTCCCCATGTTAATTTTCATTAGTCAAATTGATCTCATCGTTTTCAAATTGACAGCCGACAAAAATTGGGCAAGCGTGTAGTAACAAAATCATGCATGTTCTTGAAAGTGTATTTAGAACGCAGCTATATAAGCTTCGTGTTATACTGCATACATAAGATTTCTCAAAAAGCTTGTAAATGCACTCAAAAAGCCGATTTAAGTGCGCAGGACTCCTTCCTAGTTTCGTTTTCGGTATTGAACCTTGAGGACAAACGTAATTTAAAAAACACCGCTTAAAACTGTTCCATGTCATTTGATCTCAATATACAACTGTAAAATATATATAGCATGACATTCTCCAATTTTTGGAAAACCTTTTCTAGCGAGAAATATCTTACCTGAACCACGTCACTAAACCGCGAAAATTCGTGACAGGATGTATTCAAATTGTCTACCGGAAAACAGTCAAATTGTTTTTCTATTTACCTCCGCTGAGGTCAATTTGAAACTTTACCACCCGTGCAATACCACTAGTCAGTCAGAAACTTTTTTTCTACCCCGACAAGGGTCAGTTCTGTCCTCAATTTTGTCAGACTTCCTTTCTTGAATACCTCTTGGAAATAAGTTAATTAAGCATTATGTCTATGGGAAATATTATACAATTATTGACCTTTGTTGAGGTTAATATGCAGTTTTATTGACCTGCAAACATCATATTGACCGACGCGAAGCGGAGGTCAATATGTTATGTTTGCAGGTCAATAAAACTGCATATTCACCGAAATAAAGGTCAACAATTGTTTTATTATATGATAATTCTAAATACAGTTTCCTTTCATATCTATAATGGTACAAGATCTACATGGTATTATCTCGCGGATTTACGCCATTTACACTAACGTACATCAAACGTTACATCACAAAAATACAATGACGACAGGGTAAAAGTAATATTCACTGACAGGCCGATGGATATCACAAAATATTGACTGGCATGTGACGTCAAATCAGCCAATGACATTGTGTGTTACATCTTGGTGATATAATATAAGGTGATGCACAACTTCTTGAGAGTAGTTATATTAAGCAAGCATCTGTCTTAAGCATTTTTTGGCTGTCCCTTGGTGCTTGCTTAAGCCAGATCTGATAATATACAGTGTATATGAGCCGCGACACGACAAAACAAACAATGTGGCTATGCGGCCAGCGCAGACTCAGATCAGCCTGGGCATCCGCCCAGTCTGATCAGAGTCTTTGCTGTCCGCATGGAGGTAGCTTAGACCCTAAGCTACCCTTTGAGCACTTAACGAAGAGTCTGATCAAGCCTGACGGATGCCCAGGCTGATCTGAGTCTGCACTGGGCACACAACCATATTGTTGGTTTTGTCGTATCGTGGCTCATATAGTTATCACAATATGACTTTCCTCCAAACTGTAACTGTGAACATGTACAAAAACGGATTTTCCATAGACTTCAATGCATTTTCAAGTGTGCGGGGAATTTTGCTGAAGCAAAACTGCTTATCTGACAATATTCAAATTTATATGGTTAGAAAGAGCAATAATTTTAGCAACATCTAATAATTTTTATTTGAACTCTAATTAATTGTTCTTTTAAAAATATGCTGTTAAAGACAACACTTATACTATTTCAGCCAATTTTGGACAACGTCACCATTGACGTCAATAGAAAACTGCATTTCTGAAAATTTTATTGAAGTTCAAAGACTTGCAGTTTAATTGTAAGACGGTTTAGAGCAAAATAATAATAATTTTATATTGCAGAAATCTTTTAGGTTTTTAAGTATGCAAAAATTATAAAGAATATTTGAACACAGGTCTCACAGTAGAATTTCTTGCACACTTGCAAATGCACTAAAGTCAATGGAAAAAATATTTTGGGGAAAGACTTTTGACACTTGGCTGTAGTTATAACAATATGACTTACCTCCAAACTGTAACTGTGAACATGTACATAAGGAATGGATGATGTTAATGACTAGACCGTGAGTTGAAGCTCTCAATGACAGTGGACCCGTACAAACCAACAATGTGACAATGTGGAAAAGGAATGGCAAATGACTGGCAACTGGAAATGAAAGATATCACAATCAGGGCCCAGTTGTTCAAACCTAACGACGTCATTAGTGAACAAGACGTTAAAATTTCAAATGTCAGTATCTCAAATACACCACTATTTCTTGTTGAAATAATGTGAGAAGCTTTTGCAATGCAAAAGCTTCTCACATATTTTCAACAAAAAATGTCAGTGAATTTGGCTATAAAGTCGCAAAGCACTTAACAAGTTGACCTCTTAACGAGCTTGTTAGGCTAACGATGCTTTGAACAACTGGGCCCTGAGCTCCAGTTAAGGTGGGGTTTTGAGGATAATTCAGAAATAATTTTTTAAGTTAATGCAGAGATAATTTTCTGATTTCAGAGACATTTTTTCTTATTTCCCAACAAAAACATATGTTGTGACCCCTCATCAGAAAAATCTTGACATGATGGTTCTAATGAGGGGTCACAACCTATGAAATATGGAAAAATAAGGAAATTTATCACAAATTTATCCTTTGACCCCTTCTTATCTGTACATGTAGTACTGCACAATTATTCTTCACATTGGGATGCTTCAAAATGTTGCTATTTCCATATAAAAACTGAAGAAACTGGAAAATGTGTTTATGAAACACTATGCCCCCAACCATATGCTTGCCTCTAAAGAAGGTTCATCCAATAATGCTTGTACCTTTGTACCATAGGCTTCAATGTAATAAGTCGAAAAAGGGGCTTAACTCAGTCAAAAATTTAAGAATTGTTTTCGAAAGTTAATCAGGTCATCTACACCTTGGGCAATATCAGAATGCAAAAATCATGATCCTAGCATCAGGGGTTCTCCAGATATTTTGTTCACAAGGTTCAACAGGCAAATAATGCACTAAGTTGAAAAAGGGGCATAACTCAATCAAAAATTCACAATTTTTTTTCAAAAGTTAATCAGGACATCTAACACCATAGGCAGTATCTTCCTGCAAAAAATCATGCTCCTAGCATCAGGGGTTCCTGAGATATTTTGTTCACAAGATTCCATAGGCTTACAATGCACTAAGTCTCAAAGGGGGCATAACTCGGTCAATAATTCACAAATTTGTTTCAAAAGTTAATCAGGTCATCTACACCTACGGCATTGTCATCCTGCAAAACCTCATGATCCTAGCGTCAGGGGCTCTTGAGGTATTTTGTTCACAAGGTTCCACAGGCTAAGTCGAAAAAGGGGCATAACTCTGAAAATATGTGACCCACGGAAAAAAAGAAAAACATGTGTTCGCTTATTTTTCATACTGATTATGTGTTTAAAGTTTCAAGTTCCTAGCTCTTACGGTTCTTGACTGGATGTAAAGGTACCTTTGTACCATAGGCTTCAATGCATTAAGTCCAAAAAGGGGCATAACTCGATAAAAAAATTATGATTTTTTTTTCTAAAGTTAATCAGGTCATCTACACCTTAGGGAGTATCTTCCTGCAAAATATCATGATCCTAGCATCAGAGGTTCTTGAGATATTTTGTTCACAAGGTTCCATAGGCTTACAATGCACTAAGTATAAAAAGGGGCATAACTCGATCAACAAGAATTTAAGAAATATGCTCAAAAGTAAATCAGTTCATCTACATCTTGGTCTGTAACTGTATGCCAAAGATAAATGTGCTAGCTTAAGCGGTTCTTCAGATATTTTGTTCACGAGGTTATTCCTATATAAAATGCCTAAGGCCTGAAAAGGGGAATAACTCAACCAAAAAATTACGACATATGCTCAAAATTGAATCAGTTCATCTACACCTTAGTCCAAACCAGCATGCTAAATTTAAGGACCCTAGCTTATGCGGTTCTTTAGATATTTTGTTCACAAGGTTGTTCCTATACAAATGCCTATGTCTGAAAAAGGGGAATAACTCAACTGAGAATTATTGAAATATGCTCAAAAGTTAATCAGTTCATTTAACCCTTAGTCTGTAACTGTATGCCAAATATCAGGATCCTAGCTTAAGGGGTTCTTCAGATATTTTGTTCACAAGGTTCCATAGGCTTACAATGCACTAAGCTGAAAAAGGGGCATAACTCGGTCAAAAATTTATAAAAAAATTTCACAAGTTAATCAGGTCTTCTACACCTTGGGCAATGTTATCCTGCAAAAAATCATGATCCTAGCAGCAGGGGTTCTCAAGATATTTTGTTCACAAGGTTCCATAGGCTAAGTCGAAAAAGGGGCATAACTCTGGAAATACCTGACCGGCGGAAAAAAAGAAAAAATACGGGTCCGCTTATTTTTCATGTACATACCATATTTGAAATTTCAAGATCCTAGCATAAGCGGTTCTTGAGTTTCCTACCTGCCATAAAGCGTTACGGACGGATGGACATCCGGACAGACGGACAGACAGATGGACAGGCCCAAACCAATATGCCCCCTCAACTTCTCCGAAGTTGGGGGCATAAAAAAATGTAACTGATTGAGATATTTGAGGTCATTTTTATGAAAAAATTCTGGACTTATAGCCAAATTAGTATGGTATATCATTCACTTCAACTTAAAACATATACAACATCAAAATATGGCCTACCTGCTTTTTTTCTGAACGTGTTCTCTACTCTTGAAGGAACTCTTATAGAAACTTAATGTACAAGTATCCTAAATTGCAACCTGCTCTATGCAGTATTCTAACTTCAATACCATAAAATTCTAAAAATTGGGACATCTAAAATGATTACCTTAACTGCCCTAAAACTGAAAAACTTTGCTTTTACCATGCAGAAATGCTTCCAAAATATGCAAATAAAATGGCAAACAGTTTGCTCACACCTATCTGTCCCAATACTTAGAGTTGTAACAGTAACAGTAGCTTGAATTTCTTACCATCTAATGAGTTATTGAAAGACAACATGAGTAAATATCTGGCTAATATTGCAATATCGTCCCACATCAGATGCTGTTCTAAAGTAGGCGTTGGGGACGTACATGTCTTGTCTATCAGCTGGAAAACAAAACAATTTGATTGGTGTTGTGTAATAAGATAGCTCACAGCATATGCAAAGCCGGGAGACTCAGACCAGCCTGCACATCCCTTCAGTCTGATCAAAGTCTTCCCTTTTTGCATGGACAATCTATGAATACTGAAGAACCTAAAAAGAGAAAAATGCAGAATTTATTCAGTCTGCACAGTTGTGCAAGCTGGTTTGAGTTTTTGCATTATGCTCAAGGCTTTACATGTAAGCCACTTTTCACACAATGATGATTATATGGTAGAGAAACATGAAATACAAAATCAAATGTAAAAATGCTGTATGCTTACTAACTAACTTTTATGTTATCATTCAGGATTTGACTGGCATATTGTGATGTAGATCTATATAATATCTCGGGCAGTGGAAATACTATGCCTGACTTGTCCTACTTGTCCTGTTTGACTCTGGACAAGTGAGAAATTTCTGTTTACTTGCCCTGGAACAAGTATTCAAAGTGTCATCAGTGGAAGTGTTTGAGGATAATTCTGAGATATTTTTCATATTTTCTCATGGAAACGTATGTTGTGGGTTCCTGTTAGAATCGCTTCATTGAAGCGATTCTAACAGGTGCCCACAACATATGTTCTAATTTGAAATTTTGTGACAGTTAGCCAACAACTATCATCAACTCTTCCTCTATTCATTATTTATTATTCCTTTCTTATTTCATGTATGCCTTTTTTCTGGGCAAGTAAATCCTTGTTTGGACAAGTTAATTTTGTCTATTTACTTCTCCAGGGACAAGTAAAAAAATTTAAGTATTTCCACAGCCCCGTATGCAGTGCAGATAGTGGCTGTTCCCATAATTATGAATTTTATCCTACACTTTGTCTGTGGTTCAGTGTTCAAAGTGGTTACAGATCAAATGTTTACTTACCCGACAAAGTCTGCCGATAACTTTCCGTGAGACTAGCTGAACATTAGCAGATGTCAAAGCCACAGCCGTGTCGGCCATGATTTCTGCCTGTATGGACCCAAGACCACCTGTCACACTTCTCTTTATGAAACTGTCTAGAACCATGTCTAACAGATCAGCTACCTGGAAAAGCAATTACAAGAATACATTGTACAGTCAAGTCTACATGCAAAGGCAACCCATAAACAAACTGTGTAGCATAACTTATCATTAGCATGCATAGCCCCGATCGCTCAGTCAGTAAAGAGGTTCATCTCATGACTAGCTACATACCTCTGCCCCATAGATTCGAGTCTGGTTTGAAGCACAGCACTGGCAAGTATGAATGATTGGTTGGCTGTTTCCTTTTGGATTGTGCTGTTTTCACAGAGTACTTCCCGGGGACCCTATACAGCTGAGAACAACTTCTAGCTTTCTTTCACCACAGAACAGGCCTCAGATATAATGATCAGGGCCCAGTTGTTCAAAGCATCGTTAGCCTAACAAGCTCTTAACAGGTCAACTCGTTAAGTGTTGTACAACTTTATAACCAAATATACAATTTTTGTGGACAAAATGTAATGGCATATTTAAGGTATTAATGTTTGAAATTTTAACGAGAAGTTAACTAACGTTGTCTTTAGTTTTGAACAACCTGGCCCAGATGTGACTGAATCAGATTAGTAAGGGAGAAACTTGCACTTACTTGGCCAATATTTCCCCAAATTTTCGCCTGAATGGAGGGGTACATCTCCACCTCTTCTATTGTCATGGTGATGAGTTTATCCAAAATCAGCGCCACCTTCTGTCTCTTGTTCTCGTCAGTATGGCGACAAAATCTGAAATATATCAGCTTCTGTGTGAATATGAAACCCTGTATGGATGGAGGACAAATGGATGACTTGCAATTTAAGTCCTATCAAACTTTTATTTCAGCCATATCAGAACATCAAGAAGGTGATAATGAAAGGCTGTGTGCAAAGAAACCTCATTAACACAAAAGGTTTCCCCCTCCAGCAGTCAGCATTGGTGCAGAAGGTCATGGATTCTTATCCTGCTGGGACAGCCTGCGACTGAAATACTCTCCCTAACTGGCAGTACATGGGTACCTTATACAAATCAGGGAAGGATAACAGCAGCGAGAGAAGGGGGATGGGCTTTGCTTTTCATATGCTGTGCCTAAGATACTGTGGGCCTCAAACATCCACTGCCCCTACAGCCACTAGGCTAGGCGAATTCTTTACCTTTCCCTTTCTTTAACACTATTGCACTCAGAATGGCCAAAACTCTTTGGAGTTTTGGCCATTCTGAGTGCAATAGGGTTACATCTATGGAGAGGGCTTACCTTGTAAGATTTGGTAACCATGGAGTAATGTACTCTAGACACAAGTGTTTGAGCTCTATATTGGAGTTGCCGAAACCCTGTATACACTCCTCTAGGAACTCTAATGTAAGATGTGGCTCATTAGCCGCCAGCGTCTCACTGATCGACTTGATGAAGATGGTGTTGTTGGCAGGTATACACAAACCTGGTAAGAAAATGTAAGGGCTATTCCAGGAAGCTCAATATGTGGGGTGGGAAGGCACATTTTAAAAGCTGGCAGGTATACACAAACCTGGTAAGAAAATGTAAGCGCTATTCCAAGAAGGTCAATATGTGGGGGGTGGGAAGGCACGTTTTAAAAGTGCCTTCCCACCCCCACATATTTCCCTTCCTATTCCGTGCCTTACCACCCCCACATATTTCCCTTTCTGGTAATAGCCTTATAAAAGAGCTATTTCAGGCAGGTCAGCTTTCAATTTAAAGAGCATGGACACATAGTCAGGGGAAGAAACTCTGTCATTTTGATTTTTGCCTCCCTTCGAAATGGGTGTCAACTTTTAAAGGAAAGAATTTGCTCCCTTAGGAGAATCGATTCATAGATTTGTTGCTTTACGTCCAAGGTAAACAGCTATGGTCATGTTGGGATGGTAAGTTAACCTAACTACACTATTCCTGAGCAGGCTTACACCTCCTAAGCAGTTAACCAGTACTAAGTGCACATACTTTTGCCAGTAACTGACAACTGCCCTTCTTGAATCAGCAGAAGGAGAAACGAAAGTATGTGGCCAGACAAGGTATTGAATCCAGGACCTCTGAATTATGAGTCAGGTGCCCTACCGATTGCGCTATGCGACCCGGCTCCCTTAGGAGCAAATTTTTTCCATTTTTCGTTTAAGAGAAGACCGATTTTGGAAAGACTACAGAGTCAAGGGAAGCAAATCAGAAAACCACAAAACCTATTTCCCTTTGTTAAATGGCAGACAAACATGAAGGTGTAACAATATACCTTAATGTAATAGGAACAAAAAGGTCCGGACTTATTTATTTAGAGATACCTATATATGAGCTGCTACACAAGAAAACCAACAAAGTGGTTGTGCACCCAGCGCAGACTCAGATCAGCCTGGGCATCTGCCCAGTCTGATCAGAGTCTTCGCTGTCCCCATGAAGGTAGCTTAGACCCTTAGCTACCCTTTACGCCTTTAGTGAAGAGTCTGATTGGACTAGGCGGATGCCCAGGCCGATCTGAGTCTGCGCTGGGCACACAACCACTTTGTTGGTTTTCTTGTGTCGTGGCTCATATCACTACTGTTTTGAAAATTGAAACATCAACAACCAACGACTAACAGCCAAGTACATGGTGGGATACTGTGGGCCCTCTTGATAGGGACAGAAGGCTTTACTAGTAAAAATGTATTTCAGTATCAAACTGATTTTACTCACCTGTGGTTTCCAACAACTGCCCCTCTATTTTGAGGTCAAAGGTTTGAGTGAGGGCGCAGAGCAAATTGTAAGCAGCTGACCTCAAACTTGGGTCTGAGCTGCCTAGGTTCAGCAGGGCCACATTCAGGAGAGTGCCTGGGACATCCTTTGGTCTGATTTTGGTGTGTACAGTTACTGTATCCTAAAAATTAAATAAAAAAATTCCATGCTTATCCTCCATGTTTGCACATATATGCCTGCCGTATTTATTCACTGACGTGTACCTATAAACCAAACTTCATTTCAAGTCTCCTCTGAAATTGAGAAAGTCAGTATGACATTCAGAATCCTGGATTAGGAGGCCAGTATGTTACCTCTATGCCACTTATTCTATTATTTTTGTTATATAACACATCAAGGTGATTAAAAAACTTCGACTTTTGATAATTTAAATATAACTCTATAAGCATTTAGCCTCTTTGCCAATCCAAAAGCTTGTATTATTACTGTGTATGTTTTTATGTTAACTGAAACAGTCAAATAATAAAATATGTTTAAACCAAATCTACATGTAATCATCTTGAAATGTGGCCTATTTTAATCAATAACATTAAAAGTCAAGTGAATGCTTAAAGTGCTAAAAAAGCAGATGACAAAATTTTTGTCTGCAAAATTTCAAAAAATGTGTCATTCAAGCTAAATCATATTGAGAATTTAACACTAGAAGGCAAACAGTGTAGATCTAGATGAGGTGGCTCATCATGAGCCACCTAATCTTGATCTAGCATGTTTGCAAATTCAATTACTTTCATTTCAGGCGATTTAAGCGTTAAGGGCTTCATTAAATCTTACCGGCTGTGAGAGCTCCCATCTTGTCCGGATGTGTATAATGTCATGTACAATATTATCACAGTCATTATGGATAAAAGAAAGTGGACCCGTCTCATTAGAAATCGTCAGGGTAAACTGATTGTCATCAACCAAACACACCTGAAAATAATCAGATAAATCAACTGACATGTTATAAACACAAGACCTGTCACAGGGCCAGGATAGCTCGCCTGACAGCGCCTTGCCCATCACATAAAAAACTTTAACGTAAAACTTTTACATTTTGCTAACGCCAACGCCGACGCCGGGGGTAGGGCAATAGCTTTTCCTGAACTTCGTTCAGACGAGCTAATAAAGATTTCCAAAGCCCAGTGGCCCAAGAGGCAGTGGGTGTTAGGGGCTCAACATATATGAAAGACTCAGCCCATCCCTCTCCTTTCGATGCCTTTAACCTTCCCTAATTTGTAAAAGGTACCCATTTACTGTTGTTTTTTAATCGCTGGCTAGCTCGATAGGCATTCAAACCATGAAATTCTGTATCTTAGCCTCTAACCTCTTGACCATGCAGCTCTATAAACATAGCAACTATAAACATTTTCTCAATTATATTGTAAAACAAATGTAACATTACATTCCAGCAAGCACGATGGGATGGGATGGGGGATAGGATGGGATGGGATGATTTTAGCTCCTGTTCAACAATTTTTTAGTAACATCAACACAATAGATGGGTGATAATGAAATGCTGTGTGCAATACAGTTGAAAAGATTTCCATCTCCAGCAGGAATCAAACTCGGGACCTCTAGATCAGCAGGCCAATGCTTAACTCACTGAGCTACCATGGCACCTTTTATTTAACAGACTGAAAAGGTACTGATGAACCATACTCACATCATTCTATAAATGCACAGTAGGGGCATTATTCTAGGGTATTTTGTTTCCTTCCCCATAAAGCACACATATTCATTTGGCTATGACATGTAATTTTTCATACACAAAACAACAAGACAGATCTAGATTTTTTGGACTGTTTTGGAAGGGAAAAACAGCAAGGCCCAGTTGTTCAATAATAACAACATCAGTAGTTAATGAGACGTTAAAACTTCAAACCTATTATAAGCAAAAATGCTGCCATTTTTTCAGCAAAAGATATGAGTCCTCTTGATTTTATGCATACTGGAAGACTTAATGATTCCCTGACTAACGACTTAATTGAGCTAACAATGCTTTGAACAACCAGGCCTTGAAAGCAGGCTTACACAAGACTGATCTATATATCTGTGGTCACTGAAGAGGAAAGAAATTTTATTACCAAATTATTAAGGTATTGTGTAAACTTATCGAGCAAAAATTATCAAGTTACCTCCTCAATCTCAGAAGCGTAGTAAACATCATTTAGCAGAACTTGATGTCCTAGCACCTTACTCTTTTCCGCCGATGTGATCTGGATGGCATTTGGTCCAACCTGTCAAAAACATAAAATACACACCCATCAATGTCAATATTTATGCAACAGGAAATAATTTTTCTTAATTGTTCTGACTTCTCATAAGAACCGTCTCTGTGAGCCAGTTCTAAGGAGGGTCACAACATATGTTTTTATGAAGAAAATGGAAAATTCTCTCTAAAGTTTTCCTGTTACCCTTTACCCCTTTTCATCTGGAGCACTAGTCAGGGCTCCAGATAAGAGTGGATTTGATAATAATCCCTGTTTTATAGTCAAATATGGTGTGTGTTGCCTTCGATAATTTCAGTTTGAAAGATCTGAAACCTAAGTTTGATACTTCTTCGATCGGTTTTAATCACAAAATCCTCTGTGATAGAAATATGAAACCTGTTTCAACATCCTCTATAATAAGTCATTTTCTATAAAGTCACTCAGTTTTGAGAAAAATCTGATAGGAATTATTATGTAAGATTAGTGTAGCATGAACCTTCAACATATACAAACAGGATAGACTCATATAAGCCTGTGTGCATTTGCACAGTGCGACCAGAGTC
Source organism: Ctena decussata (assembly GCA_963989385.1). Classification (NCBI taxonomy): domain Eukaryota; kingdom Metazoa; phylum Mollusca; class Bivalvia; order Lucinida; family Lucinidae; genus Ctena; species Ctena decussata. The sequence continues at coordinate 2,000,010 of OZ022511.1, read as the reverse complement.
TTTCTTTTAGCATAAACCATCTTTAAATCCAGGCAAATCTTGGCAAATCTAACCAGAGGGCCAATGGCCCTATATCGCTCACCTGAGCACTGAGGTTAAGCCCTATGTTGCAAAAACTTTAAGTTGCCACAGCAACAAAACAACATGCACAACAGCAATAAAACACACCATTTATGTAGAGGATAATATCACAAACATTTATGCAAAAAAAAAAAAAAGAAGCTTTATCCCCCCTTAATGGCTTCTGAAAAGAAGATCTTTGGCAAAACAAAAAATAAAAAAAACGAAAATTTAGCCTTTCAGCTGCAATGGCAACCAATCAAAATCAGGGATTTGGGAAAAATTCATATGGCTGGTAGAGGACTACTCCAGGAACATTTCTGTAAAGCTTTTGTTGAAATATCTGCAGTAACACAGAAATAAATACCAACTGTCCACTTTCCCCATTATAAGTCTATGGAAACTTTAAGTTGCCATAGCAACAAATTCGCATGAGCAATGATAATATAAAATATAAATTAGGTAGAGGCTAATGTTATTAACATGTATGCAAAGTATCAACTTCATCCCCCTCATGGCTTCACTTTTCCCATTATAAGTCAATGGAAACTATAAGTTGCCATAGCAAGTTCTTATGGGATTGGAAGAAAAAACAAAGTTTATGTAGAGGCTACTATCATCAACATGTTTGCACAATATCAGCTTCATCCCCCATATGGCTTCTGAGCAGAAGGGTTTTTTTTTTTAATTTTTTATCGAAAATTTACCCTATATTTTGCCATGGCAACCAATCAGGTTCAGCAATTTAGAGAAAATTCATATGAATCGTAGAGGACTACTCAAGAAACATTTCTGTAGAAAAGAAATCTAAATAACTGCAGTGAGAAAGCAAAAATTGCCAATTTCCATTTTCCCCATTACAAGTCAATGGAAACTCTTAGTTGCCATAGCAACCAAACTGCTGGAGCAATTGCCATGAAAAACAGTAATTCTATAGAGGCTAGTACTAAGATCCTTTCAGTAAAGTTTGAGCTTTATTGGCCTCATGGTTTCTGCGAAGTTTTTTTTTTCATATTTTTCTATTTTTAACTATTCGGTTGCAATGGCAACCAGCCAAATTGTGCAATTTGCATAAGTTTAATAAGGCTGGTTGAGGACTATTCAAGGAACATTTCCATAAAAGTTTTGTCATAATATCTGCAGTGACATTGCAATAAATGCAAATTTTCCATTTTGCCATTATAAGTCAATGGCAACTTTAAGTTCCCATAGCAACCAAACTGCTATAGCAATTGCCAAGAAAAACAGTACTTTTATAGAGGCTAGTACTAAGATCCTTTCTGTGAAGTTTGAGCTTTATTGGTTGCACAGTTTCTGAGGAGATGATTTTTGAATATTTTTTCTATTTTTAACCATTCGGTTGCCATGGCAACCAGCCAAATTGTGCAATTTACATAAAGTTCATGTGGTTGATAGAGGAATACTCAAGGAACATTTCTGTAAAAGTTTTGTCAAAATATCTGCAGTGACATAGCAACAAATGCAAATTTTCAATTTTTCCCATACAAGTCAATGGAAACTTTAAGTTGCCATAGCAACCAAAGTTCTGAAGCGATTTGGATTAAAAACAGTATTATTGGTTCCCCCTGCCTATAGATGCTATACATGAAATTTGGTAATGATGGGCCTTGTAGTTTCAGAGGAGATGTCGTTTGAAAATATTGACGGACGACGGACGGACGACGGACGACGGATGCCTGCCTATACTATAAGCTCACCTGTGAGCCTTCGGCTCAGGTGAGCTAAAAATGGAAAAGTGAAGACTGGTTCAAGGTTATAAAACATTTTTCATGTTCAACTCAGCTGAGCATAAGTTTTTAGCTGCTAATAAATGGCAAATCACTGATAAGTACGGTTGTTTTCTTGCTCAGTTTTGCTGAGTATGAAAGTTTCTCTGCTTATCAATATGAAAATGCCAACATTAGTTGGCATTTTCATATTTATCAGCAGAAAAAATTTCATGCTCAGCTGAGTTGAGCATAAAAAAAAAGTTTTATGACCTTGGGGCCTGGTCAGTTTGTGCATCTGCAGAGGTTGATTTGAGCGTTAATTTTATAAACATGGCGTCAGATCCTTTTTCACGTAGCACCAATCATAAAATCTTTTTCTTTGTATACCTTTATAGTGACTTTGGTATCTTTGTGAGAGAGTTTGAGAGCATTATTAGAGATTTTGAGATCCTCCTCCAGTGAAACAGTTGACCCTGGCAGCTTCTGCTGATCAACATCTATATAGTCGTTCAACTTGGCCGGGTGGTCTATGAATATCAACTTTCTGTTGCCCTGTGAGAAGAGAAAGTCTTACTGTATCATAACTGCTAAAATGGAATGTTTACCAAATGTTAATTTGTCTTGTTTTTTTTTTCATTAAAGTTCGATGACCAATTGTTCAAAACTAACAATGTTGTCAGCTTACGAGACGTTAAATTTCCAAACCTACTGAACACAAAAAACACTGCCATTTTTTTGCCGAAAAAAATGAGAGAAGCTTTTGCAGTGCAAAAGCTCCTCTCATTTTTTTCTGCAAAAAGTATTAGCACATTTATGTATACTGGAAGACTTAGTGAATCACTGACTAATGATATCATTAAGCCAACAATTGTTTGAACAACCTACCACTGGAGTATGAGAATACCTCCACGTGTTTTTTCTGTCATTTCACAAAGTGAACAACTTTTGAAACTTTCTGACTGCTTGAATATAAACAGCTCCATTTTTAAATACATGTATAAAATATTTGGCATACACTGCAGACCCAACAAGACCTGTCACAGAGACAGGATAGCTCACCTGACAGCGCCTTGCCCATCACATAGAAAAAACTTTAACTTAAAACTTTAACATTTTGCTAACTCCAACGCCGCCAACACCACTGCAGCCGGGGGTAGTGCAATAGCTCTTCCTGAACTTCGTTCAGGTGAGCTAAAAAATGACACTAATTCTGTGGAGCAGTCTGATCTGGGTCTGCATTGTATGCCAAGATGTAAGGCATGGGTTTCTTTTTTCTGCCCTTTTTCAAAACAGCTTCTGTCACACCCTGTTCCCTTGCATGGGCAACCAAGTCTTTCCAATATGAGGTCTTTTCTTAAAGGAAAGAATTTGCTCCTGCAGGAACAAATTCTTTCCTTTGGGAGAAGACCTCCATGAAGAATGGAGACAAAAGTGTAACAATACAGCTGTTTTCCCTGAACACATACCCATTCACCTTAATTGGTCACGAAAACTAATGACATTGCCAAATCCACATGACAGTCAGTGAAAACTACAAGACTTCATCTTAAAATGCATTTATAAACCTGTTGTCATACAGTGCTGAACCTGATAAGACTGCTCCAACTCATAAAACAGTCTGATTTCTGTCTACATTGTATGCTAAAACAATCTGACAGCAAATTTCGAGTAAAATATACTATTTTCTTACCTTCAATGGCGTGAGTATTCTATCATGAAACTTGGTGTATTCTCTCACCCATGAGTTACAGTTGTAGATGTAGGAGGCAGTAATGTTTTGGTACACTACTTCCGGCATCACCACAAACCATTTGGACAAGAAGTCAGTCTGAAATTTTATGAAGCCGCATCTCAGATTAGTTTTCAACCAAAAACTTAAAACATTCTCTTGACATAGTGTCTAATAGTAGTCTATGCTTTGACTAAATCAATGCAGACAATGTCAGATAACTACAAGCCTAAAACTCTCTAGACATAGTGTCTAATAGAAGTCTATGCTTTGACTAAATCAATGCAGACACTGTCAGATAACTACAAGCCTAAAACTCTCTAGACATAGTGTCTAATAGTAGTCTATGCTTTGACTAAATCAATGCAGACACTGTCAGATAACTACAAGCCTAAAACTCTCTAGACATAGCGTCTAATAGAAGTCTATGCTTTGACTAAATCAATGCAGACAATGTCAGATAACTACAAGCCTAAAACTCTCTAGACATAGTGTCTAATAGAAGTCTATGCTTTGACTAAATCAATGCAGACACTGTCAGATAACTACAAGCCTAAAACTCTCTAGACATAGTGTCTAATAGTAGTCTATGCTTTGACTAAATCAATGCAGACACTGTCAGATAACTACAAGCCTAAAACTCTCTAGACATAGCGTCTAATAGAAGTCTATGCTTTGACTAAATCAATGCAGACAATGTCAGATAACTACAAGCCTAAAACTCTCTAGACATAGCATCTAATAGAAGTCTATGCTTTGACTAAATCAATGCAGACAATGTCAGATAACTACAAGCCTAAAACTCTCTAGACATAGCGTCTAATAGAAGTCTATGCTTTGACTAAATCAATGCAGACAATGTCAGATAACTACAAGCCTAAAACTCTCTAGACATAGCGTCTAATAGAAGTCTATGCTTTGACTAAATCAATGCAGACACTGTCAGATAACTACAAGCCTAAAACTCTCTAGACATAGCATCTAATAGAAGTCTATGCTTTGACTAAATCAATGCAGACACTGTCAGATAACTACAAGCCTAAAACTTTCTAGACATAGTGTCTAATAGTAGTCTATGTTTTGACTAAATTAATGCAAACACTGTCAGATAACTACAAGCCTTGACCTTTCTAGACATAGCGTCTAATAGTAGTCTACATGTATGCTTTGACTAAATCAATGGATTGACTAAATCAATGGAGACACTGTCAGATAACTACAAGCCTAAAACTTTCTAGACATAGCATCTAATAGTAGTCTATGCTTTGACTAAATCAAAGGATTGACTAAATTAATGTAGACACTGTCAGATAACTACAAGCCTAAAACTTTCTAGACATAGTGTCTAATAGTAGTCTATGTTTTGACTAAATCAATGGAGACACTGTCAGATAACTACAAGCCTAAAACTTTCTAGACATAGCGTCTAATAGTAGTCTATGCTTTGACTAAATCAATGCAGACACTGTCAGATAACTACAAGCCTAAAACTTTCTAGACATAGCGTCTAATAGTAGTCTATGTTTTGGCTATATCAATGCAGACGCTGTCAGATAACTACAAGCCTACAGCTTTCTAGACATAGTGTCTAATAGTAGTCTATGTTTTGACTAAATCAATGCAGACACTGTCAGATAACTACAAGCCTACAACTTTCTAGACATAGTGTCTAATAGTAGTCTATGTTTTGACTAAATCAATGCAGACGCTGTCAGATAACTACAAGGCTAAAACTTTCTAGACATAGTGTCTAATAGTAGTCTATGCTTTGACTAAATCAATGCAGACACTGTCAGATAACTACAAGCCTACAACTTTCTAGACATAGTGTCTAATAGTAGTCTATGTTTTGACTAAATCAATGCAGACGCTGTCAGATAACTACAAGGCTAAAACTTTCTAGACATAGTGTCTAATAGTAGTCTATGTTTTGACTAAATCAATGCAGACACTGTCAGATAACTACAAGCCTAAAACTTTCTAGACATAGTGTCTAATAGTAGTCTATGTTTTGACTATATCAATGCAGACACTGTCAGATAACTACAAGCCTACAACTTTCTAGACATAGTGTCTAATAGTAGTCTATGTTTTGACTAAATCAATGCAGACGCTGTCAGATAACTACAAGCCTACAGCTTTCTAGACATAGAGTCTAATAGTAATCTTTGCTTTGACTAAATCAATGTAGACACTGTCAGATAACTACAAGCCTAAAACTTTCTAGACATAGTGTCTAATGGTAGTCTATGCTTTGACTAAATCAATGCAGACACTGTCAGATAACTACAAGCCTAAAACTTTCTAGACATAGTGTCTAATAGTAGTCTATGCTTTGACTAAATCAATGCAGACACTGTCAGATAACTACAAGCCTAACACTCTCTAGACATAGCGTCTAATAGTAGTCTATGCTATGACTAAATCAATGCAGACACTGTCAGATAACTACAAGCCTAAAACTTTCTAGACATAGTGTCTAATAGTAGTCTATGCTTTGACTAAATCAATGCAGACAATGTCAGATAAATACAAGCCTAAAACTTTCTAGACATAGTGTCTAATAGTAGTCTATGCTTTGACTAAATCAATGCAGACACTGTCAGATAACTACAAGCCTAACACTCTCTAGACATAGCGTCTAATAGTAGTCTATGCTATGACTAAATCAATGCAGACACTGTCAGATAACTACAAGCCTAAAACTTTCTAGACATAGTGTCTAATAGTAGTCTATGCTTTGACTAAATCAATGCAGACACTGTCAGATAACTACAAGCCTAAAACTTTCTAGACATAGCATCTAATAGTAGTCTATGCTTTCACTAAATCAATGCAGACACTGTCAGATAATCTACAAGCCTTAAAAAAGTTCAACAAACACTTAATCCTATTTTAAATATCAGACAATGACCTTGATGTCAAAGTCACCCAAAAGGATGATTATAGTATCATAACCCTTGAAGGGCCAAAAAGAAGACAACAAAATTTACATTTGCAAAATGTCAAACAATGTTTAATCTAAACTATATCATAATGAGAATCCCCCCAAAGACAAGAGAGCAAATAATGTTAATCAAAATGAGGTGCCTCATCATGAGCCGCCGCATCTGGATATACACTGTTTGCAAATTTGACTATTTTCATTCAGATTTGGCACTTTAAGTTTAAAGAATTGACTGGTACCATACAGTATCAGCTCAAATACCAACAAAATCTACAGTCACAGTAAGGTTAAACTCTGGGCTTCAATAATTTCATCTTATATAAAAACATTTTGTCTTACCCGGAATCTGTTCTCCGCACATGTGTGAGTAAAGTCTATAACAAGCTCAAACGGTTTGTTGTAGTATGGTTTCAGTGTCAACAGGACGTGGTAGATCAACAGGTCACCATTGATTTCACCAACCCTGAAATGAGTTGCAACATGTTAAAAAGGTGCTTTTTGTATATGCGAACAGCAAAGGCTAGGACCAGCCTGTGCATACATGCAGTCTGGCCAAAGCCTTTGCTGTATGGACTCTGAGGAACCTACAGGCATAAAATAAAGGCTTTAGCTAGACTGCAATGCACTAAAGATTGCTTGAGTAATCCAGAATAACGTGGGATTTTGAGGATAATTATGAAACAGTTTTGCTATTTCTCAATACAAACAGGCATTATGACCCCCTCATTACAGCCATCTTAACCAGTTCCAGTGAGATGTCACAAGCAATGTTGTTATATCATTTGATCAAAAAAAACATTACGAGGATCCCCTATTCTGTAGGAAATAATTCACTTTTGTATCAGTAAAATGCAAAGACAAGAAAATCGGTGGAACCGATGGATGCTCCCCGAAGGCTTGGAATAGGACAATGGGTATCCTGGTGAAGGAGTGATTTTCTGTGTAAACTAAATGCAATTCAAAATGGAAAAAGTAATTCTCTTCAATACTTTTACAGCAATGCTCTAGACATGCATACAATGGAGCAAAAATAAGAAGGGAAGTAACTCCAAAATAACGTGGGATACAGTTATGGTTCTTCTGCTCTGCACTTCTTGTCATTGCCCTCTATTATCAATATAAGAAGTTTCATTCATGTTCCCTTAAATATGTACAGAGACATACTCCAGACAAGCTAAATAACTGACAAAATTAGGAAGGCACTAATTCCGTATTTACTAAAGGTAATGTTATAGTTCTTAAGCTCTGCACCACTATCAATGTGTAAAATTTCATTTGGTTTCCTTCAATACTTCCTAAGATATGCTTCATACAAGCAAAATAAAGCACAAATTAAGAAGGGAGCTAACTCTGTAATCATTTATGACAGGGTTATGGTTCTCATGTTCTGCACTTTCACTCATTGCCCTCTATTAGTGTGTGAAGTTTCATTAAGTTCCCTTTTATACTTTCAGAGATATGTTCTGGACATGCAAAATACTGAAAAATAGGAAGGGAGCTAACTTTGTAAAAACTTAAGATAGGATTATGGGTTTTGTGCTCTTCACTTTCTCTTATTGGCCTCTTTCAATGTATGAAGTTTCATTTAGTTCCCTATAATACTTTTGGAGATATGCACCGGACAAGCTTAATATTGAAAAAAAACTGGAAAGGGAGCTAACTAGGTAAATACTTGTGACAGGGTTACGGTTCTTATGCACTGCACTTCCTCTAATTGTCCTCTATCAATGTGTGACGTTTCATTTAGTTCCCCCTTATACTTTCGGAGATATGCTCCAGACAAGCAAAATATTGAAAAAACTTGAAAGGGAGCTAAGTTTGTTAATACTTGCAACAGGGTTACGGTTCTTGTGCACTGCACTTCCTCACATTGTCCTCTATCAATGTGTGAAGTTTCATTTAGTTCCGCCTTATACTTTCAGAGATATGCTCCAGACAAGCAAAATATGCAAAAAAACTGGGAAGAGAGCTAACTTCGTAAATACTTTTGACAGGGTTACGGTTCTTGTGCACTGCACTTCCTCTCATAGTCCTCTATCAATGTGTGAAGTTTCATTTAGTTCCCCCTTATACTTTCAGAGATATGCTCCGTACAAGCAAAATATTGAAAAAACTGGAAAGGGAGCTTACTTCGTAAATACTTTTGACAGGGTTACGGTTCTTGTGCACTGCACTTCCCCTCGTTGTCCTCTATCTATGTGTGAAGTTTCATTTAGTTCCCCCATATACTTTCAGAGATATGCTCCGGACAAAAGTGTGACGGACGGACGGACAGCAAAAAACTGGGAAGGGAGCTAACTTCGTAAATACTTGAGACAGGGTTACGGTTCTTGTGCACTGCACTTCCCTTCATTGTCCTCTATCAATGTGTGAAGTTTCATTTAGTTCCCCCTTATACTTTCAGAGATATGCTCCGGACAAGCAAAATATGCAAAAAACTGGAAAGGGAGCTAACTTCGTAAATACTTGTGATAGGATTATGGTTCTTGTGCACTGCCCTTCCCCTCGTTGTCCTCTATCTATGTGTGAAGTTTCATTTAGTTCCCCCTTATACTTTCAGAGATATGCTCCGGACAAAAGTGTGACGGACGGACGGACGGACGGACGGACGGAATGACGGACAGACGGACAGACGGACGGACAAAGCGGCAACTATATGCTCACCCTTCGGGGAGCATAAAAATTGGTCATACGATAAACAGAATCTCACACTTGTAGCTATTTTATACATGAACTTTATGAAACCCACCAAAGGCTCTTTTCATAAATTTCATATAAACAGGCAAATCCTGTGACATCCTTTAACTTTATAATAATCAGTATCACTTACTTGTATCTGCGGGCAATGTAGTAGAACACTGGGTTCCCAGCTCGACTGGTTCCTGCCTGATAGAAGATGTGGAGATTCTTTAGAGATTTAAACTCATCTTTCTCATGCATGTTGTGTTTTGACATGATCTCTTCAAACTTGGTACTTGTCATGTCCATACTGCTCCACCTACAATGGAAAATGATGATGACATTTTACAGGTAACAGAAGTGACCATATTTCAAATGTAGGACACTAAAGCTTAAAGGCTATAAATGAAAATAGCTGAAATTGAAAACAGTGTAAATCCAAATGAGGTGGCTCATGATGAGCCACCTCATTAGGATATACACTACATGTATTTGCCCTCTAATCTTTAGATTCTCAACAAATACACAAGTAGGTTGGAAGAAACTTTTGAATTTTAACAGACTTAAATTTTGTCATCTGTTTCTCTGGCGCTTTAAGTGCAGATGAAGTTTTGAAAGTAACTGGGAGGCATTAAAGCTGAACAGGTACACTTTCAGAGGGAAGCAACTATATGGTTTTCTTTCTTATGTCCCTTATCAATAAGGAGCCCCGGTAGCTCAGTGGGTTAAGCGCTGGCCTGCTGATCTAGCGGACTGGGTTCAAATCCCGCTTGAGGCCAGAATCTTTCCTACTGTAAACAGGGTTCCATTGCACACAGCCTTTCATTATCATCCGCCCATTGTCCTGATATAACTGAAATACTGTTGAAAAGGTCGTAAAATCACAAAACATCCATCCATCCATCCCTTATCAATGAAAGGCAACTTTTAAAGGAAGGCATTTGCTCCCCTGTAAGAATTTGCTCCCCTAAGTTGGTTGGTTGTTGTTTTTTCAGTTTGATAGCCCTTTGAGACAGTATTTCAGTCTTTATCATGCATTTGCTGCAAAATTCCATCTGTTAACAGGGGTATGATAACATAATGTGATATCATGTCACTGTAGAACTGCGCTTGCAGCCAACATGAAAACATAATACCCCGCCACTAATGTGTGCTGGGGTATAACAAGAGGGCCATGGTGGCCCTGAATCGCTCACCTGAGCATTACTCAGTCCACTGGCTCTGGTGAAGATTTATAAGAGTTTTTACCATACATGGGAATGGCGGCCACCTTGATCATGTGACAAAGATCATTTGAAGAACTTTCAATCCTTTGACCCATGTGCAGGCTCCATATGAAATTTGATTTTGGTCTGCCCAGTGGTTTCAGAGATGTTTGAAAATGTTTATGGATGGATGACAGAGGTAGCTTACACAAATGCTATAAGGCTCAGGTGAGCTGAAAATGGCAGTCACTTCTCTGAAAAGTTCACGTTCATGTTGAATTCCTTTGATGGATTTGAACTAGACTACATTAGGCAAACAGAGATGATAAAATGGTAGCATCATTATCTCACTGTGGTGAAACTAATGTATTCCAAGGAGTTAACTTAATTTAGATTTGACCTAGTGACCTAGCTTTTGACCCGACATGACCCAGTTTCAAACTTGACCTAGATTTTATGGAGATAAACATTCTGACAAAGTTTCATGAAGATTGGATCAAAACTGTGCCCTTTAGGGTGTGCAGAAAGTTTTTCTAAGATTTGACCTAGTGACCTAGTTTTTGACCTGACATGACCCAGTTTCAAACTTGGCCTGGATATTGTGAGGATAAACATTCTGACAAAGGTTCATGAAGATTGGATAAAAAATGTGCCCTCTAGAGTGTACACAAGGTCGTTCTTATATCTGACCTAGTGACGTAGTTTTTGACCCGACATGATCTACTTCCAAACTTTGCCTAAATATTGTGATGATAAATATTCTGACAAAGTTTCAAAAAGATTGGATCAAAACTGTGTCCTCTAGAGCGTACACAAGGTTTTTCTAAGATCTGACCTAGTTTTTGACCCGACATGACCCAGTTTCAAACTTGGCCTAGATATTGTGAGGATATTAAAACATTCTGACAAAATTTCATTAGGTTTGGATCAAAACTGTGACCTCTACAGCGTACACACGGTTTTCCTAATATTTGACCTAGTTTTTGACCCGACATGACCCAGTTTCAAACTTGGCCTGGATATTATAAGAATAAACATTCTGACAAAGTTTCATTGAGATTGGATCAAAACTGCCCTCTGGAACATATACAAGGTTGTTCTTTTATTTGGCTTAGTGACCTAGTTTTTGACCCGACACCACCCAGTTTCAAATTTTACCTAGATTTCATAAAGATAAACATTCTGACAGAGTTTCATGAAGATTGGATCAAAACTGTGCCCTCTAGGGTGTGCACAAAGTTTTTTCTAAGATCTGACCTAGTGACCTAGTTTTAGACCCGACGTGACTCAGTTTCATAGGGGGCTTAGATATATGGACGATAAACATTTTGACATAGTTTCATGAAGATTGGATCAAAACTATGCCTTCAAGTGTGTACACAAGGTTTTTCTAAGATTTGACCTAGTTTTCAACACGCCATGACCCAGTTTCAAACTTGTCCTACATATTATGAGGATGAACATTCTGACATAGTTTCATGAACTTTGGATCAAAACTGTGCCTTCCAGAGCATACACAAGGTTTTTTTAAGATTTGACCTAGTGACCTAGTTTTTGACCCGACATGACCCAGTTTCAATCGAGGCCTAGAGTTTATGGAGATGAACATTCTGACAAAGTTTCATAAAGATTGGGTCAAAACTGTGTCCTCTAGAGCGTACACAAGGTTTCTCTATGATTTGACCTAGTGACCTAGTTTTTGACCTGACATAACTCAGTTTCAAACTTGTCCTACGTATAATGAGGATAAACATTCTGACAAAGTTTCAGGAATTTTGGATCAAAACTGTGCCTTCTAGAGCGTACACAAGGTTTTTCTAAACTTTGACCTAGTGACCTAGTTTTTGACCCAACATGACCCAGTTTTTGACTTAGCCTAGAGTTTATGGAGATAAACATTCTGACAATGTTTCCTATATTTTGGATCAAAACTGTGTCCTCTACAATGTACATTAGGTTTTTCTATGATTGACCTAGTGACCTAGTTTTTGACCCGACATGACCCAGTTTCAAATTTGTCCTAGATATTATAAGGATAAACATTCTGACAAAGTTTCATGAACTTTGGATCAAAACTGTGCCTTCTACAGTGTACACAAGGTTTTTCTATGATTTGACCTAGTGACCTAGTTTTTGGCCCGACATAACCCAGTATCAAAATTATCCTACATATAATGAGGATATACATTCTGACAAAGTTTCATGAACTTTGGATCAAAACTGTGCCTTCTAGAGCGTACACAAGGTTTTTCAAAGATTTGACATAGTGACCTAGTTTTTGACCCAACATGACCCAGTTTTGAATTTAGCCTAGAGTTTATGGAGGTAAACATTCTGACAATGTTTCATATAGATTGGATCAAAACTGTGCCTTCTACAGTGTACACAAGGTTTTTCTATGATTTGACCTAGTGACCTAGTTTTTGACCCAACATGACCCAGTTTCAAATTTGTTCTAGATATTATAACGATAAACATTCTGACAAAGTTTCATGAACTTTGGATCAAAACTGTGCCTTCTACAGTGTACAAAAGGTTTTTCTATGATTTGACCTAGTGACCTAGATTTTGACCCGACATGACCCAGTTTCAAACTTGGCCTTGAGTTTATGGAGATAAACATTCTGACAAAGTTTCATAAAGATTGGATCAAAACTATGTCCTCTAGAGCGTACACAAGGTTTTTCTATGATTTGACCTAGTGACCTAGTTTTAGACCCGACGTGACCCAGTTTTGAACTTGTCCTAGATATTATAAGGATAAACATTGACAAAGTTTCATGAACTTTGGATGAAAACTGTGTCCTCTAGAGCGTACACAAGGTATTTCTAAGATTTGACCTAGTGACCTAGTTTTTGACCCGACATGACCCAGTTTCGAACTTGGCCTAGATTTTATAAAGACTAATGTTCTGACAAAGTTTCATAAAGATTGGATCAAAACTGTGCCCGCTAGAGTGTACACAAGCAAAAGTTGACGGACGGACGTACGACGGACATCAGGGTATCCCAAAAGCTCACCCTGAGCACTTCGTGCTCAGGTGTGCTAAAAAGGTAGGAGGAGTTGTGCTCACAAAACACCCACTACCACAAAGGTATTATGTAAAAAATTGACTAAGTTAAACATATGGAAAAGTGGCAAAAATTAATTTGGGAATTATGTTCTTGTCCAAATACAATTTAGATACCAGTTTTATTATGATATGATAACAGAGCTCTAGATAAGAGAAGTATTTGGTGATAATTAGGGATAATTTTTGTTATTTCTGCATAAAAACATATGTTGTGACCCCTCATCTGAACCGTCTTGACGAGACGGTTCAGATGAGGGGTCACAACATATGGTTTCATTGAGAAATAACAAAAATTATCCCTCACTTATCATCAAATACTCCTCTTATCTAGAGCTCTGTGATAATGCAAGATATCTATGAAAACTTACTGTGAGTCAAGTGGTCTGTGTTCTGGAGGTCCCAAGTAAGCCAGGAGGGTGGCCATCTTGTCAAATGGACGTCTTCCTACAGCTTTATGGTCTCTGTAAAGGAAGTCTGTAGTAATTGCAACAAACATACCATAATCAGCCCATTTACCGCACATGCCCCTATAACCGCACACCTGGGCCATTTCCGGAAAAAACTGCACAAGGGCACACTGTTTTTCCTTTTGAAACTCTCACAAAACCCAACAACATACCATTACTGTTTCAATAGCAAACCCAAGGCTTTGGTATCATTTTCTGTCCCTTGAAAAGGATTAACACACAGAATTTCCAGTCCTACTCCATGTTGGCTCTTTCCAGTCACCCTGCATTTATTTGCTCTGAGTGTGCGGTTATTAGATACATTTTCAACAACACCATTTTGTTGCAATTTTGAAAAAGTTAAGCGCACGGTGCGGTAAATGGGTCGATTACGGTATCTGATAAACACCAAACCCTAGATGCAAGGTCTTGTCTGCTAGTTTTTCTGTAGGTTTTGTTTGGTGTTTTTCTCTAGTATGCAATTGAATGTTCAATCCAGTGAACCGTAGCTTTCAGTTATAATATTTACAGGAAATAACCAGTTTTACATCTACCACGAGGTTTTATTTAGCCCACATTACACTTAAACTTTTTTCATGTTTTGCTATTTAATCTAAAACTGCTGCTTTGGATAATCCCTCAAATAATGGCACAATCAAATCTTGTCAAGTTGCTAACATTCTACATGTATTTAGAAATTTTGTATATTAATTTGCTGTGCCACAAAAACTTGCTCAATTTTATGCTTTCTAACAAGACCTGTCCGCAAGAACTGGAACAATAACAACAAGAAACATGTCACAAACCTGCTACTTGACAATTATAATTATCAGAAGCAAGTCACAAACCTGCTACTTGACAAGTAGTCTCCAATCTTCTCCTGATTGTTCCAGAGCAACCGGTGTAGCGCCAGGACATTGGCATCATTGATAAAAGACAAGCTGTGATTGCCGGTATCTGGAATGTCCACATCTGATGCTATCTCCGTGAAAAATCTGCAGAGTAGACAAAATCTTAGTAAGTAAAAGCAGTCAAAGTTCCATACCGTATACATAAATATTTCCGCAGTGTTCCATTTTTCGCTGTATTTCGCGGTCACTTAGAAACCGCGAATATTGAAATCGGGAATAATTTCCTGTTTCTAAAAAAATGTCTTCTGTAGACACAGTGTCCATATATTTTGTTTGAGTTTGCTTCGGTAATTGCTGGTGCTTTCACTTGAGCCAGTTCTTTCATTAACTTGCGGCAGCCCTGCCGCAGGTTAATGAAAGAACTGACTCAAGTGAAAAAGAACAAGTTTTGCATTTCGAGCATGTTGCTAACCGCGAAAATTAAAATCGCGAAAATTAATATTTATGTTTTTAACCCTTAACTACGAAAATCTGAACCTGCAAAAATTACCGCATATATGGTAATTGTAAGTCCAAATTCACAGAGCATAGAAACACTGACAAATCCAAAACATTTAAATACACAGACATGGACCCCAGAAAAGAAGTGTGATCATGTGCTCTAAAGTAATATATGTGATGGATGACTTGTGATTTTACGTCCTTTTCAACAGTATTTTGGTCATAGCAGGATGATGTGAGGGTGAGAATGAAAGGTTGTGTGCAATGAAGCCCTGTTTATGGTTGGAAAAATTCGCGATCCAGCAGGGATCAAACCCGGAACTGCTAGATCAGTAGCCAGCACGTAACCTACTGAGCTACCAGGGCTCCTCACAAGTAGTTAACTATACCCAGCATGTCTATGTATCTGATGGTTTTGATTTGATTTGATGCTTAACGTCCACGGTAAACAGCTAAGGTCATGTCGGGACGGTCAGTTACCCTAACCACACTATTCCTGGGCAGGCTTAGACCTCCTAAGTGATTAACCAGTACTAAGTGCACATACTTTCGCCAGTAACTGACAACTGCCATTCTTGAATCAGGGAAAGTAGAAACGAAAGTATGTGGCCAGACCGGATTTCAAACCCAGGACCTCTGACTTATGAGTCAGGTGCCCTACCGAAAGCTATACTACCTGGTATGTTTCAGCAATTCAGCATTGGTCAATGGTTTTCAACTACAAATACAATTAGAAACAGCCACATACACAGACATGGACCCCAAAAAAGAAGTGTGATAAGGTGCTCGTGAGCAGTAACCTACACCAGCCATGTCTATGCATCGGATGGACTAGTCAGTGAAAATGGAAGTTTGGTAACTAAAAGCCATACTATGTTTTGGCCATGGCCAGCAACTCGGAATACCATTAGAAACAGCCATATTGAAGGGATAAAATGTACATGAACCCAAATACCATCAGCAATTAAGGTGAATATGTACACTTTCAGGGGAGACAACTCTGCCATCGTATTTTTTTTGCCTCCCGTCTTACTAGGGGTCAACTCTTAAACGAAAGAATTTGCTCCTGAAGGAGCAAATTCTTTCCTTTAAGAGCAGACCTTCTTTTAGAGGGGGTTCTTCCTCCAGAGAAGCAAACAGAAGTCACAAAAATTGTACCCCTTGTAAAAATGGGGGAAAAAGATGGAAGTGCACCCAGTATACCTTACTCCTGAAAAATACCTCTGATTGATCTGATTGATCAAAATTGTGCGACTCTCTGAAATAAGATCTTCATATGGACACACACGATCATAACCTATACATTAGTTTTATTTATATCCCTAACAAGACCTGTCACAGGGCCAGGATAGCTCGCCTGACAGCGCCTTGCCCATCACATAAAAGACACGTAAAACTTTAACATTTTGCTAACACCGTCGCCGCCGACGCCAACGCTAACACCGACGGTAGTACAATAGCTCTTCCTGAACTTTTTTCAGGCGAGCTAAAAGCAGGTAGCGTGAGGGTACCCCCATCAGACAGGGTAACCCCATCGGACACCTTTACGATCTGTTCTCGTTTAAAATGAGTAGCACCTCGTCCAATTTAATACCAATTTTTATAATGTTTTGTGGTCTTTTCCTCGACACTTTTGCGCGCCTTTCTCGTCTCGGGAGCGTTAACGTAATTTTCACAGACGGTATTTACCGGACAAGGGTACAAGTCAGAAACATTTCAGTGAATGGTTACACCATGATTTCATCGTACCTAAATGCAGTTCAATAATCTAATCAACAACATTGGGTGGAGATTTTAGTCACCTAACAAATAATATAAGGATTATATTCCAGTTCGTTCTAGTTTTAGAGAAATTAGAGAAAATGCACACTTGTTTGCCTCTCGACACTGGCTAAAATCTATATAAATAGTTCAGTGTAAACAAACGTCATCATTCTGAGGGAGCACATATTATTTTACCTTTCATGTCAAACTTATAGTTCTGAATCAATTCTTGCCTATTTATCTTAAACAAGGGTATGTCTTTACAATGTTACATTAAAATTGTTTATGCATAATTAGTTTACATGTGTAGAAAATAAAGGTGTCCGATGGGGGTACCCCTAACCAAGATTTTACGCCCGTTACCTGTGAAATAATGAATGCTCCCCGATTCCTCCGTATGACGTCATACTACAGCTTATGTTTACCGAATCAATATATGAGGTATATATTTTGCAAGTCACATAAAGTCGTTAGACTTTTGATGTAACAATTTGAAAATTCATTTGAAAAAGCAATTTTTAGGTGTCCGATGGTGGTACCCTTGCGCTAATAGACCCCTTTTGTCATGCAATAAAAGTTCTGCAAAGACCTTTATGGGAGTGAGAGAATTGATAATTTTGGAATAAAAGAAACACACAAAATGTATTTTGTGGCCTGTTGTGACCAATTATGTTGTATAACTGCCTTGCCTCACAGCAGCTAAATTAAATGCTCCAACAACTTTGCCTATCAAAATGTAATTTGACCACTCATTTTCTAATCCTTATCATCTAAAGCCTCACCAAAAAGTTTTAATGAGTGAGCACCCTTTTACTGAGAATGAGTAAATGAATAACAGATGCTTAATCCTTAAAGGTCCAAAAGCAATATTTGAATTTGCAAACAGTGTAGATCCAGATGAGGGGCTCATGATGAGCCACCTCATCTTGATATACACTGTTTGCCCATTAGTGTTTAAATTTTCAATATTATATGGCTTACATAAAACATCATTTGAAAATTTGCAGACATAAATTTTGTTGTCTGCATTTTGGGCGCTTTAAGGGTTACAGCAATTTCAGGATGCACAACAAAATTAATTTGGGTTCATTCCTCACCTTCTCCCAGCCTCGAAGTTTGTTTTCAGAATATCATTGAAAGCTCTCATATGGTTTTCTTTGGTAAACAGCAAATGATTGGCAATATTCTGCATGATCTTGCACATGAGCGTAAGACCACGTTTTATCTTTGGTGTTGGTTCCAGGTCTATTATGCCTGACTCGTACGGAGACACTGAAATTTATAGTAACAGTTTGGTAAGACATGGAAAACTTAGTCATAAGCAGAGCCCCAGATAAGAGGGAGTATAAGGTGATAATTAAGGATAATTTTTGTTAATTCTGGATAAAAACATAAGTTGTGACCCCTCATCTGAACCGTCTCCACGAGATGGTTTAGATGAGGGTCACAACATATGGTTTCAATGAGAAATACAGAAAATTATCCCTCAATTATCATCAAATAGGGCTCTTATCTAGAGCTCTGCATAAGTAAACAATTCACCATGTTTATTTGGTTATAAGATGAGTTTTACCCAATCTCAAATGATCCCATATATGCAAGCAAATCTTGTGCAATTCTGCTTTAAGAGAGTTCTTTCCTTTTCAAGACAATCCAAAAAATCTAGATCTATCTCTATAAAAATCTAGATCTGTCTCTATAAACATCTAGATCTGTCTCTATAAAAATTTAGATCTGTCTATATAACAAGAGGCCCGCGGGCCACAAAGCTCACCAGATCTCTAGCTCAAAATTGCTATCAAATTCGTATAGGCTCAAAATTGCTGTCACATTAGTACTACACGTTCATACAAAATATACAACTACAAAGTCTCAGTCTGACAGTCTGTTGAGTTGATAACAAAATATATAACTATTTTCCATATATTGATTGCAGTAAATGTCAGTTTTTAATTTTCCCCATTACAAGTCAATGCAACTCTAAGTTGCCATAGCAACCAAACTAAAGAGCCGATTTTATATAAAAATAAATTTTCAATCCCCCTGCCTAAGGATACTTCAGATGAAATCAGGGCCTTATCGGCCAAATGGCATCTGAGAAGGTAATTTTTTAAGGTTTTTTTTTTCATTTTTTTGCATTTTGGTTTCCATGGCAACCAATAAAAGGAGCAGTGGGCAAAAAAAAAAAAAACATAGCTAATAAGAGAATTCTCAAGGAACAATCTATAAAAGTTTTGTGAACATATCTGCAATGGCTTGGCAGTAAATGCCATTTTTCAATTTTCCCCATTACAAGTCAATGCAACTTTAAGTTGCCATAGCAACCAAACAAAAGGGCCAATTTTCATAAAAACACAAACTTTCAATCCCCAAGCCCAAGGATGCCACAGATGAAAACTGGGCCTTATAGGTCCAGTGGCTTCAGAGGAGATAATCTTTTAAGTATTTTATGTTCCATTTTTTTTACATTTCGGTTTCCATGGCAACTAATAAAAAGAGCAGTGGGCCAAAAAACATATAGCTGATAGAAGACATCTTAAGAAACATTTCTATAAAAGCTTTATTAACATATCTGCAATGGCTTGGCAGAAAATGCCATTTTTCAATTTTCCCCATTATAAGTCAATGGGAACTCTAAGTTGCCATAGCAACCAAACTAAAGAGCTGATGATCTTAAAAAACACAAACTTTCAATCCCCAAGCCCAAAGATGCCACAGATGAAACCTGGGCCTTGTCGGCCCAATGGCTTCAGAGGAGATAATTTTTTAAGTATTTTTTCCATTTTTTTTGCATTTCGGTTTCCATGGCAACCAATAGAAGGAGCAGTGGGCCAAAAAACATATAGCTCATAGAAGACATCTAAAGGAACATTTCTATAAAAGTTTTATTAACATATCTGCAATGGCTTGGCAGAAAATGCCATTTTTCAATTTTCCCCATTATAAGTCAATGGGAACTCTTAAGTTGCCATAGCAACCAAACTAAAGGGCCAATTTTCATAAAAAACACAAACTTTCAATCCCCCAGCCAAAGGATGGCACAGATGAAATTTGGGCCCAATCGGC
Organism: Ctena decussata; assembly: GCA_963989385.1. Classification (NCBI taxonomy): domain Eukaryota; kingdom Metazoa; phylum Mollusca; class Bivalvia; order Lucinida; family Lucinidae; genus Ctena; species Ctena decussata. Next base: position 1,979,958 of record OZ022511.1, on the reverse strand, counting down.
CCAGTAGTTCCAGAGGAGATGTCGTTTAAAAGTGTTGACGGACGACAGACGACAGACGACGACGACATACGACGACGACGGACCACTGCCTATCCTATAAGCTCCCCCAAAGCCTTCGGCTCTGGTGAGCTAAAAATCTAGATCTGTCTCTATGAAAATTTAGATCTGTCTCTATAAAAATCTAGATCTGTCTCTATAAAAATTTAGATGTCTCTATAAAAATTTAGATCTGTCTCTATAAAAATTTAGATGTCTCTATAAAAATTTAGATCTGTCTGCATAAAAATCTAGATCTGTCTCTATAAAAATTTAGATCTGTCTCTATAAAAATTTATATCTGTATCTTTAAAAATCTAGACCTGTCTCTATAAGATTGATCTAGATTTAGGAGTTGTTCTGGAAGGGTAGAAACATAAGGTGGTCCTAGATTAGGAGTTGTTTTGGATGGGAAAAACAGTAGATGGATCTAGATTTTTTAGTCTTATATTTTCCAATCCAAAAACAACTCCTAATCTATGTCCATCTTATTTTTTTATTTCACAAAACAACTCCTAAATCTAAATCCATCTTGTAGGTGAATCTAGAATTTTAGGTTGTTTTCAAACAGAAAAACACAAACACCAGAAATACCAAAACAATCCAATAATAGACGGATCTAGATTTTTTGGAACTGTAAACTCTCTTATAACATAATAATTATGATAATTGTGCCTACAATGACACTGTGATTTATAATAAAATCTTTCAACTGGATTTGGTTGGTTGATTTGATGCTTAACGTCCACGGTAAACAACTTAGGTCATGTCGGGACGGTCAGTTAACCTAACCACACTATTCCTGGGCAGGCTTAGACCTTCTAAGCGGTTAACCAGTACTAAGTGCACATACTTTTGCCAGTAACTGACAACTGCCCTTCTTGAATCAGCGGAAGGAGAAACGAAAGTATGTGGCCAGACCGGGATTCGAACCCAGGACCTCTGACTTACGAGTCAGGTGCCCTACCGATTGCGCTACCCGGCCCGGCTCTTTCAACTGGAACAAGAATTATGCATACACTATGTCTCACCTGGGCACTATCCCAGAAACTGAGCAAACAAAATCAAACTGAACAGAAGTTAATACCTTGGCCACCTGAAATGTAACACCTATATCTCTCTTTCTGCAGGTCTAGGGTGAGACAAAAGTAAGTACCGTATATGCGGTAATTTTCGCGGGTTCAAATTTTCGCGGTTAAGGGTCAATAAATATTAATAAATATTAATAAATATTAATTTTTGCGATTTTTAATTTTCGCTGTTAGCAACGTGCTCGAAAAGCAAAACTATTTCTTTTTCACTTGAGTCAGTTCTTTTATTAACCTGCGGCAGGGCTGCCGCAGGTTAATGAAAGAACTGGCTCAAGAGAAAAGTACCAGCAACTACCCAAGCAAACACAAACAAAATATATGAACACTCTGTCTACAGAAGACACTTTGTAAGAAACAGGAATTTTAATATTCGCGGATTTTAATATTTGTGGTTTCTAAGTGACCAAGAAATACCGTGAAAAATTGAACACCGCGAAAATTACCATATATACGGTAGTCATATTGTTCCATTGCTCAATTCAAAATGCAATGACTAATGTAGCAAAGGTATGATATTTGCATGTACATATTTTAATGTTAAATTTACATTATATTTCTAAAATATATAATGGCAGGCTTTACCAATATTTCTTAAGAAAATTCAGCAAACAAACCCACTGACCATACATGATATGGTACTAGTAACAAGCCAGGCTGAAATGCAACTACTTTTTTCTGTTTCTTAAGGTAAATGGGTACACTTTCATGGGAAGTAACTCTACCAAGTTCTTTTCTGCCTACCTTTTCAAAGAAGGTCAACTCTTGAAGAAAAGAATTTGCTTCTGTAGGAGCAAATTCTTTCTTTAAAAGTAGACCCCTTTTGGGAAAGATTTTATTCCCCAGGGAAGCAAACACGAAGTCACAGAAGTTGTTACCCTTGGAAGAAATGGCAGAAAAAATTGGAGGTGTACCATTAAACCTTAAAATCAAAATATATACATATGTACATTTTTTTAAAGTATACAGCATACCCACATATGCTTTTTGATGGTTTTGATTTACATGTATGTATTTTTTTCATCTAAGTCAATAAGATACTGGCAAGCACATGCATTGATTCCTAATTCAAGCAAAAGATGTGAAGAAGTTCAAATGTCTATAAGCTTACCAAAAGTAATAGCTATGCAGATATTAGTTTTGTAGCAAGCCATTTGTTAGTGTTACATAAGTAGCAAAATGCAAGCTATTTTAGTGAGAATCTACAAGGTTAAGATTCAAGCAAGCTGCTCTAAGGAAAAAAAAAATCATTATATAAAGGAACACAAAAACAACTTTCTGTTTCAGAGGGACTTTTCAAGTACAGTATAGATTTTAGAAATGTCACTTCATTCTGCTTATATCAGTGTACAAAACAATTTTCTCACTGAGTACATTTGAGCCGCAACACGACAAAACCAACTGTGGTTGTGCGCCCAGCACCGACTCAGATCAACCTGGGCATCTGCCAAGTTTGCTAAGTGATTAAAGGGTAGCTAAGGGTCCAAGCTACCTCTATGCTGACAGTGAACGCTCTGATCAGAATCTGAGTCTGTGCTGGTAGCACAACCACTTTGTTGGTTTTCTTGTGTCGTGGCTCATTTATGTCTACTTCTGTAGTACAGATATTATGTCTACTTTTGAAGTATGGTGTAAAATTCATTCTGGAACACATATTTAGGCAATCCTTAAAAAATCTAATGTTTGTTGCGCCCTTACTCTGGGTTTTTCAGGTGGGTAGGTAAGCAGGCAGAGTTTTTTCTCAGATGCAAGAAGGTATTTCAGTGAAAATGCATTTGCAAACAGTACAGACCCAGATAATACTAGCTAAGACGTAACACACTGTCATGAAGTTTGATCCAAATAATTATGCATTACTTTTCTGTATATTTCTATTCTATTTAAGTCCAATCAAACACAGAGTTCAAATTATACCAATCGCACACACTGCACAACATGAAAACATTTTCGCCAGCTCTCTGCTGCATAAATGGGATATAAAAGAAGTTAATCATATTCCTGTTTTGAGCTACTTTGCACAGAAGTTGCATCATAAAAACCACAGCCTTTCCATAATAGTCTTTAGGCAAATGGATACATTTTCAGGGGAGGAAACTCCATCTTTTCTGTTTTTGCCTCTGTTCCAAATGGCAATCAACTCTTAAAAGAAAGAATTTGCACAAAAGGTGCAAATTCCTACCTTTTAAAGTAGAACCCATTTTCAAAGGGTTTTGTTGTTCAGGGAAATAAATACATGTAGGAAGTCACAAAACTTATTTCCCTTTGTGAAAATGGCAAAAAAACTTGAGGTATGCCTATACACCTAAAACTTTTGTCCATATTTCCTAATTTATATTAAAGCACCAGTCATTTGCAACTCCAGCTACTCCAGTGAGTGAACTTGGGTTTAACATCCCACCAATAACGAGGTCATATGGAGACGGGACCTTGGTTTAAAGTCTCATCCCAAAGACCGGAGAAGCGGGGGATCGATCTTGCGACCCCTGGATTGGGAGTCTGGAGTGCCAGCTACTCCAGGTCGGGGAATAGAGGGGACTTTTGACTTTTTTCTCCGCAAAGCTCCAGTAGATGCCTGGCTTTTGGGGACAACTGTCTGATCAAATCCCTGTTAAAAGCCCCTGCCATCAGGGGCTATGTTTAGCAGCTGGGGTCACTATCATTGTCCCAGTTATTTTGACAGCCAATCAAAAGCCTGTCACGTGCATGGTACTGCAGGGACATGGCAAAGGTAAAAACAGTTGAGCCGCGACACAACAAAACCAACAATGCAGTTGTGCGCCCAGTGCAGATTCAGATCAGCCTGGGCATCCACCTAGTTTGATCAGACTCTTTGTTAGTGCTCAAAGGGTAGCTAAGGGTCTAAGCTACCTCCATGCGGGCAGCGAAGACTCTGATCAGGCTGGGTGGATGCCCAGGCTGATCTGAGTCTTTGCTGGGCGCACAACCACATTGTTGGTTTTGTCGTGTTGCGGCTCAGTTAACTTATGCCCAGCTATCTTCAGCCCTGGAGTAGCTGAACTTGCTAATGAGTAGCCGAGCCTGCAAATGACTGGCACATAATTTACTGATGCAGAAGTGATGCAAACAGACATACCATAATGACCCTAAAATTTTGGACACATGGAAGTTGAACAATTATTGTTCCAAAATCCTTAGAAAGTGGATTTTACATATGTTAATGCATCCAAATGATGCTTAGTGAATGGCAAACCTTGTAGTCCTTGATCAAACTGCTCCTTGAGGAGCAGTTTGATCTGGGTCTAAAGTGTTTGCTGAGACTTATTTGTCCAAATATTTAGGGTCATTACTGTACATGTACATGCATAATTAAAATCTGTGACACATACAACTAAGATACACATGCAATACACACAATTTTCCTTCAAAAAGGATTATACACATTGCTTCCTGACACCTCCTACCATGAATTTTTATGCTGGCTGCTTGCAGTTGTACATTCAATTAAAATATGGCAGTGTTCCAAAGCAATTTCTAAATTTGTATGAGTATGCCTCCATGATTTTCCGCCATTTTACAAAGGGCAAATACCCTAATGTGCTTTAAGTATTGGGACACCTAAAGCCAATAATTTTCCATTTGTCCCAAATGGAAAATTAATGGTTTTTGGTGTCCCAATACTTAAGCATATTAGGGTAAGTTATGTGACTGCCTGTATGCCTGGAGGCTATATGTAGCATTTCTAAAATGAAGTCTACTCTTCTAGGAAAGGGAGCAAATTCCTTCCTTTGAAAGCTGACCCCCACTGAGTAGGGCAATGGGCAAATGTTAAACAGCAGAGTTGCTTCCCCTGAATGAGCACCCATTCATCTTAAAAGATGGATCCTCTGAGTGCAAGTTATACGCCAAGGAAACAAAACTGGCAGACTAAGTTTTACGACTAAGTTTCTCATGGGCAGTACTAAAATCACTGCTTGCACCCTCTGTCCATAGTTTTACAAACACTATCCAAATGGATTAAATGGCCCCAAAGGTTGGTTGGTTGGTTGATTTAATGCTTAACGTCCACGGTAAACAACTAAGGTCATGTCGGGACGGTCAGTTAACCTAACCACACTATTCCTGGGCAGGCTTAGACCTCCGAAGCGGTTAACCAGTACTAAGTGCACATACTTTCGCCAGTAACTGACAACTGCCCTTCTTGAATCAGCGGAAGGAGAAACGAAAGTATGTGGCCAGACCGGGATTCGAACCCAGGCCCCAAAGGAACAGAAAATATAAATCACACTAAAGCAAAGTACAGCTGTCTACTGAAGTGTCACAGTGGCTGTAGTGACACAAACTTCTGGTACAGTTTCAACACATTTTTCGAGGTACAGCCTTGTATAATTTCGATATTGTTCCACATTTCATAAGATTTCATTGGTCAAATAACGCGTATGTAAAAATTTAGCCAATAATATCAAAGGTCAATGAATATTTAATCTTCGTTTTTTTCGTTGTACTGCACTTTGAATACTAGCACTCTGTCTTATATTTTACAATAGAAATGCTATCCAAAACAGACACAGATATTCAAAACTTTCTCTTTTTTTCGTCATAGATCTACTTTCGATTTCTACTTTTGGTTTAATACACACAAACAAACAAACAGTGCAACGTGTTGATGACTATTTTGAAATCAGGTCAATTTCAAGATTGACCGCGGTTCACTTTTGAATTCCAAATTGGACAGCTCAATTTTGAGATAGGTCGTTGTCGCTACCCGGCTGTGGGTGCCTACCGACATAGCTTACTTATTCATGGAAGTTATTGTCAAATCTTCAACTAGAGATATATAACAAAACACACTTCCATTTAATCTGCGCCGATTATCTTTTTTTAAAGATTTTTCTCGTTAACCTTAAAACATGCTACATTTCAATACCAGGAGACAGCTTTCTTATTTTTCAGAGAAATGGGGCCTGACCTTTGATTTTAATTTAAACACAATACCAACCTTTACTTTCTAAAATAACAAAACAATAATTCAGGGTTGCCAATTATCCTCCACTTCAAAATTCCCTGACTTTTCCCTTATTTACTCCAGAAATTTTCGTTTTCCATACCCTTTTTACAGATCTTAAAGTTAAATTGAGCCGCGACACGACAAAACTAACAATTTGGTTGTGCGCCCAGCGCAGACTCAGATCAGCCTGGGCATCCGCCCAGTCTGATCAGAGTCTTCGCTGTCCGCATGAAGGTACCTTAGATCCTTAGCTATCCTTTAAGCGCTTAACAAATACTCTGATCAGACTGGCCGGATGCCCAGGCTGATCTGAGTCTGCGCTGGACGCACAACCACATTGTTGGTTTTGTTGTGTCGCGGCTCAATTACTCTTTCTTGTAACAGTGCTGACTGTATCACTTGAAAATTGGAGTTTACCCTTTAAGGAGAGGATTTGCTCCCCCAAGGCAGATAATTCTTTCCTATAAGATTGATTGATTGAATTATTGTTTTACGTCCACGGTAAACAGCTATGGTCATGGCGGGACGGTCGGTAAACCTAACCACACCATTCCTGGGCAGTACCAGTACTAAGTGCACATACTTTCGCCAGTAACTGACAACTGTCCTTTTTGAATCAGCGGAAGGAGAAACGAAAGTATTTGGCCAGACCAGATATCGAACCCAGGACCTCTGACTTATGAGTCAGGTGCCCTACCGATTGCGCTACGCGGCCCGGCCCTTTCCTATAAGAGTAGCCCTCAATTAGGGAGAATATGTACTTGGACTATCTCTCTGGAAATAAAATCATTCCCCATATATATAGCTTAAGACTGCCGTAGCCACTAATTTTGAATTCCTTGACTTTTCCGACTTTTCAATTCTGATGCAAATTTCCCTGACCAATCATAAAATTCCCTGACTTTTCCCTGACCTGGACAAAAATTCATTTTCCAGACATTACTCCATGACCTTGGAAACCCTGAATATGACAAATTTGTTGTCAGCTCAATTTATCTACAACATGTTATTGAAAGGAATAACCCCAAGCTGGATTCTGGGCTTCGGTATTTTCACTCTGACGCTTGGGGTAGTTCTCATTATTTCTAGCAGGGTCAAGTCAGGTAAATTCAGACAGTGACATTGTTTCCTTTATATGTCAGTTGTTTGTAATTAAAACAAAAATAACTGGGCAAACAGTGAAAATCCTGATGAGACGGCTCATTATGAGCCGTCTCATCTGGATTTTCACTGTTTGCAATGGTATGTTCGAATTTACCTGCTGTCCGAAGTTACCCGACTCAACCCTATTCACAGAGGAAACTATTAATTTTCCAACCTTCTATCAGTTTGTTCATTCCTTTCAATCAAACAAGAAAAAGACAAAACAACACCAAGAACAATATATACATGGTGAAAACATGCTTTTACAAGTGGCATTTCAATATTGTATTCTCCAGGAATTTTAGACTGTATGTCACGCATGACCTCATCACACAAGAGCTCATAAGTTTCTCAATATGCTATATATCTTAGGACTTAACAGGTGTTTTGATTTGACTGGTATCTGGAATCAAAGGTATGAACCCACAGCAGTGAGTACAGAAGGCCAGGGAGGCCCATCAGAAGCACCCATGCCCAAAAGTGATCTCAATGTCACCCCAGCTTGCTCAATCAGTCGAGACACAAATTGTGCTCAAGTATTTTTTCTATCAAACCCCATGCTATTTTTTTTTTGTTTACTTTTTTATTTTCTGTTTCATTTTTGCCTGTCTTTTTTTATTACTGTATTACTGACATCAAGCTTCATGTGTAGTATCTTTAAATTTTAAAGGCTGGCTTTTATTACAAAGACAATTTTAGCCTGGAGAATACAAACCAATTTCCCAGGTTCTCAATCAAACCTCTAGCACTATACCACTCTACATCACCACATCTACCATCAAGAATATACCTATTGCAGGGTTGATGAACCGTAAGAAAATAACAGTGCCTATTACTGTCCAAACAGCTTCAACAGTGCTCTGCTGAAATCTTTGATTTACCACTTGAAACAGGCAGTGGCACATACTTCGTAGCTTAGATGGAAACCTGCACGTGAAGATTGGAAAACAATGAGATATATTTATCATGAACAGGCACTAAACATCCTATACACATGCCTCAAATGCAGGCATGCTTCTGATTGGATGAGTTATCTGCAAAGAAGAAACGGAGCCTGTGATTGGATAAAATATGACCAATCAAGAGCTTCTCAAATGCAAGCATGCTTTTGATTGGAGAATATCAATTTGAACATAAAACTGGCTAGTTATTACTGATTCTCAAATGTAAGCATGCTTCTGCTTGGTGAACATGTTTTGCAAATAAAATTGGCCAGTTATAACAAATTGAGCCGTGACACGAGAAAACCAACAATGTGGTTGTGTGCCCAGTGCAGACTTGGATCAGCCTGGGCATCCACCAAGTCTCACTAGACTCTCCGCTTGGCGCTCAAAGGGTAGCTAAGGGTCTAAGCTACCGTCATGCGGACAGCGAAGACTCTGATCAGACAAAGTGGATGACTAGGCTGATCTGAGTCTGTGCTGGGCGCACAGCCACATTGTTGGTTTTGTCGTGTCGCGGCTCAATTATCAAAATGCAAGCATGCCTTGGACTACATAACATAATTTTGCTCATATAACTGGCCAGTCATACTGATGTAAAATTTCAACAAAAATGCAAGCATACATACAAAAGAGACTCCCTCTGATATAATAACAAGCATTTTGATTGGCTAAAACTCTGTGGTACATAAATGCAAGCTTGATGCTAATTTGCTAGTTTCATTCACACACACTGTGTTATTTTAGGAAAGCCAATCCTACAGCAAAGAAACAAAGCTTTCTAATGGCTGTTGTATTTGTCAGCTGAAGCTATATCATCTAAAAACCCGTTCAAGTTCCATATCTGTTATGTTTCCAAAACATAGTGGGAGCTCTCCATCAAGGTTTGGGAGACATCACTGATATGGACTGCCATCTCCCTTTGGGATACATCACTGTTATGCATCTCCCATGAGAGAATCAATCCTAAATACTTTGTATCTTCTCACTGCTGAAATCAGCTAATTCACATTTGAATCTGAACTGGGCCACTGCATAGAAAAGGGGTAGCTGACCAAACAAACACTGAACAAACAGCATAGATCCAGATGAGATGGCTCAGTAGTGAGCTGTCTCATACCGATAAATAAACTGTCTGCAAAAGGTTTGACAAGTTGAAAGGGTTAATAATTCTGCTTACTACTGAAATAGTTTTCAACATAAAAATAATTTTAGCTTATAATGAGAAACAAGTTACAGACAGATGCAGAATGAATTTTATTAAAATATCTTCTACCCCATTAATGCCCAGTGGACTCTCCTGCATCACAATGTGGACAAGTCCATTTCCAGTAACAAGAGAGACTCATTTGATTTATAACTGTAATTTTGTTCTTAATGCAAACAACGTCTTACCTGGGTCTACCAGTTGCCAAGACCCCCTTTTATGGGATCCTAGACATAAGCAGCCCCAAAAACGAAAATAATCAAATTTGCAAACAGCGTAGATCTAGATGAGGTGGCTCATAATGAGCCAACTCATCTGGATCTAAACTGTTTGCTGCATATTTTTGAACCTAAATATGATAAAGCCAGGACAAATCAGCTTGAGAATTAGGCAGATGTAAATTTTGTCAGTTGCTTTTTTTTTTGGCATTTCATGGGCTAATGGGTAAAAACTGTTAGCAGATAAGCGGCAATGATATATTTTTTAATAAAAGAATCTAAATTAAGAGCTGAAGAGTCCTGCAGTGTAAGAACTGCGGATGTGCCCTAACTGTTTTGTATTGAGTGTTTTGCAAATATGGGGTAAAGGATAAGAAGAGTAATTCCAACAGCCATTAGTGTGTTAGTTATCTGTATCAAACATGAATATATTATCAGAGCAAGAAATCACCGAACATAGCTGTGTATATTTCAATTAATATCATAATATCAGTGAATTAGAAGTGCTTTTTGAAGGAAATAAAAATGACAGCAGATGGCATAAATCGTTTAAAATTTAACTTGCTTTACATTGTTCTATTTTTTTGCCTTTTTCCCATTTTCTCCAAATTTTAGTTCTTTAAGTTGGTATTTTTTAGTATTTTCATGCAGGTATCCAAAGGATTATGATTCTGGAAGTGAAACTTTGGGTTATGCAATATTGAAATGCAGATATCAATGAACACGTCATGTAAATTTAAAATGACAGCTATCTCTTTGTTTTTCACTATTTACTATCTGTTTGTCTATCTGTTTGTTCTTTATTTGTTTTTATTTTGCTATACTTTTTCTTTTTAATAATTTGTTGCCTTCTCTTAGTTTCAAAATTAATAAGTACTGAGTCGGAGACTTATCAAACAGTTTCTCTGGATCAATCTTATAAACTGGATATTTTTCTACCAACAAACACAGGTCCTAGCTTAAAAGTTCCGTGATTTCTCCTTCTGATAATCATAGCAGATATGGGTTTTTCCAGTTTAACACTTTATACCTAGAGCTGGATTGAAAAACCTCAGAAAGATCACAGTTCCTGTGGCTAAAATACTGTCGGGCGGGAAACGCAGGCATATCACTTGATATAAACAATGACACATGACCCGTAGTTTTGGTGGATATCTGTGTTAATATGAAACATCAAACTGTAACAGAGCTCCAGATAAGAGGGGGCATTGAAGATAATTCAAAGATCATTTTTCTTATTTCTAAACAGAAACTTATATTGTGACCCCTCATTAGAATGCTTCTAATGAAGGGTCACAACATATGTTTTTATGGAAAAATTTAATGTATGAAAAATTATCCCTAAATTATCCCCGTTACCCCTTCTTATCTGGAGCTGTGTGTAATTACCCTAAATATTGAAAACCTTAACAAATTGATTACATAATCTTAATGTGACTGGGTATACTCCCATGTCTTACAAGGGAAAACAACTTTTGTGACTTCCTATTTACTTCCCTGTATGCTATAGCCTTTCCAAAATGAGGTCCACTCTTAAAAGAATAAATCTGCTCCTTGGGGAACAAATTCTTTTCTTTAAGAGTTGACCCCCTTTGGGAAGGGAGACAAAACAGAAAATAGCCAAGCTGCTTCCCCTGAAAGTGTTCCCAATCACCTTAAAATTTGAACAAGTTAATTTTACCACCAAGAGGCTTGCAGGAGGATTAATAAATGAGGTCAATCCTCCTAAGATAGATCAGTCTGATCAGGGTCTACACTGTTTGCTCTGATATTTCTCCAATATTTAGGGTCATGATAGAAACATAGACATATTAGTACACATATAAAGACAATTCACATAAAAACTTATTTCCAATGGTATTTAAGGTGAATGGGTACATCAAGGGAAGTAACTCCACCATTTTCATTTTTGTTTCCCTTTGCAATAGGGGTCAACACTTAAAGGTGAGCATTTGCTCCTAAAAGAGCAAGTTCTTTCCTTTAAGAGCAGACTCTATTTTAGAAGGGCTACTTCATCCAGGGAAGCAAAAAGGAAGTCACAAAACTTGCTTCCCTTTGTAAAGATGACAGAAAAACACAGAGGTGTACCCATATACAGTCAGCTCTCGATATCTCAAAGTGGAATTTCATCTCCGACTACTGATATCTAAAAGTACGGTAAATTCTCATTTAGTTCGAACAGTTAAAAAATAAATACTGATCGGGGTGTTCGAACAATTAGAAATTGCCGGTCATGAAAATATTTAGTGTTCGAACTATTTGAATTGCCGATTTCCGGGTAAAAAACGATCTCATGTCATGTCGCAAATTATATCTCATACCTCTCAGTATTAAATATATAGGTCCTCATTATGCATGTGTTTCATTCTCTTCATCCATTTTCAATATTCCAAATAAATGTTCCGAAAGAAAGACAAATATTTCAACACATTTATGATGACCTAATATGCGATTGTTTAAACACGTCCGGTAAGTTTGTCAGTGTCCTGGCTATTTATTCACCGCAAGCGGCCTGCTTCAAATTCACGGGCTTCTATTAATAACACACACAGTCTAATTCTGGAAGATGCGGTCCTTTTGATCTTCACCATTTCTGTCTGCCCTATATTAAGTCCAAGGGTGCAGAAATTATTGGCAACGTGTCATGAAAAAGGTGCCGTATAACGTGCGAACAGCAAAGCCTTTTCCAGTCTGCGCATCTGAAAATGATTATTGTGCAAACTATCTGTGAATCCTGGAGATTTGTAAGACTGGTCAATGTTCCCAAATGCATGGTATGATGCGGGTATTTGCTGATCGGATGTGTCCTGAGGCCCTTTTGAGACGCACGAACCAGCTATGCCAGTGATAAACCTATCTTACGGCTTCTGCGAACTTTGTTTCAATGCACAGACCATGCATATGCGCAGGCTGGTCACTGCTTTCAGTTTGCGAATGTATTCAGACTGATTTTGTCTGGAAAGAAGAGTTCGTCGTTATGACATTTTATTTCTTTTGCGACAAGGATTTCTCATGTGTCCATGTATCTTTCCCAAACGCACTTTAGCGCATGTGCACATTTCCGCTATATATGACAAGAATTGCTCTGAGAAATGGCGCCTTATCGCATGTACGAAAAGCAAAGACTCAGTTCAGCATGCGCACCCCGCAACCAAAAAACTTCGTAAGCTCGATCCTTCTCGGGTCAACATGTACATTCCCATTGTTGATGCAGATAGAGAAGACGCTAATCAGACGGCGCAGATGTGAAGGCTGATCCGACTCTTCGCTGTTTGCACTCGTTACAATAGCGTAAATATCGGCGAAGATGCCCGATTTACGTTAAGACCGATAGAGCTGCTCTCTTTGCACATTGCGTCGGGAAAACAAAACTGAAAACACTTGAATTGTTTGGCATGTTTTTTGTGAAATTCACGATATATTTTTGTGTTCGAAGTATTAAAAATTCAAATGCACAGTAAAATCCACTGTTCGAACTAAATGAGAAAATTTTGAGGAGCAGTTTGAAGATGAATTTAGGTGTTCGAACTGCTAGGGTGTTCGAACTAATAGAGAATTTACCGTAAATTTTCTGGTCCCAGAAAATTTACTTTGAGATATCAGTAGTTTGAGATAGCCGAAATTGAAACGTAAAGAAAGATATGAATTTTGTTCGAACTTTCTTTGATATAGGAGAGTACTTGGAGATGTCAGTGTTTGAGATAACTTGAGTCAGAGCTCTAGATAAGAGGGAGTATTTGATGATAATTAGGGATAATTTTTGTTAGTTCTGCATAAAAACATATGTTGTGACCCCTCATCTGAACCGTCTCTTCAAGACGGTTCAGATGAGGGGTCACAACATATGGTTTCAATGAGAAATAAAAAAAATTATCCTTAATTATCATCAAATACTCCCTCTTATCTAGAGCTCTGTTGAGTTGACTGTACCTCAAACTAGCAACTTTGCTCAGCCCTGCCGGAGATTGAGCATGACTTTGAGGACACAAAAACCTTGAAACAAAACTGGTTTGAAACATGTAGCATAAGCTGACACTTCAACATACTCGTCAATGTATTAGTAGTAATACTAGTAATAAACACAGCCGGACATCAAAAGAAAACTTGTTGCCAAACCGCTGCCACTAAACAGCCTTAATATATGGTTAGTCACAGCCGAGATAAGGAACAGGATTGCTGTATGTGACAGATTACTTAACAAGAATTCCGCGGAATGAGGTGTCTCGCCTGTCAGCACTTTGTGAAACTGACCTAAACGCAAAAACCCTATGAAAGTTTACGCTGCCGCCGCCGCCGACACCGGAAAAGCAATACCTATGTCTGACTTCTGCTTCACAGGCGAGACAAAAATTCATATTTATAACAGCTACAACATGACAAAACCAACACAAAACGGCATGTGCACCCAGGAAAGACTCAGATCAGCCTGAGCATCTGCCCAGTCTGATCAGTCACTTCCTTTGGGTACTTAAAGGGTAGCTAGGTGTCTAAGCTAGCTCCATGAAGACAGGGGAGACTCTGATCAGACTGGATGGATGCCCAGGCTGATCTGAGTCTTAGATGGGTCCATATGCCACTATGATGGTATTGTCCTGTCGCAGCTCAGTCTTACTTTTCAAGGTCCATAAATTGACAAAGCTAGTGAGAGGAGCTAAAATTCATTGCTGTGTGAAGCACTTCATGAAGGATTTTTAGCATAAAAAGGACCCATTAGCTTCATCAGCCGACAAACAGCAGAAAGTAAAATGTCAATTCTTACATTTACACTTCATTTTAAGCTAAACAAGTAGTAAATTGACAATAATGCAAAATTATTAGTATAGAAATTCTTTGTGATCATGTTTTGTCTTAACATTGAACAGCTGGAATAATTGGTCACCATTAGAGCCTCACAATGTTGAATTAAACAGCTGAATATGGGAGTAGACGTTTTGAGAGTAGACGTTTTGAATTAGATGTTATGGCACTACTCCAAACAGCTCAGCTATCAGTAAGTAAGTTTAAGATCACAACATGCAGGTGACTGTCTCTCATTAACAGACGATGGATAGATGGATGACTTGGGATTTCACATCCTTTTCAACAGTATTTCAGTCATATCAGGATGACGGGAGGGTGATACTGAAAAGCTGTGTGCAATGGAACCTCATCTACGGTTGAAAAGATTTCCACCTCCACTCAAACCCAAACCTGCCAGATCAGTGGGCCAGCACTCAACCTTCTCTGCTACCAGGGGCCGTATTCATAAAACGACCTAAGTGGTTGCTATGCTGTTGCTAAGGCTGAATTTCTATGAAGGAGATTCCCTACAACTATGAAATTTGCTCTGGAGGAACAGTCTGTAAAAGACTGTTCCTCCAGAGCAAATTTCATAGTTGTAGGGAATCTCCTTTATAGAAATTTGGCCTTAGCAACAGCATAGCAACCACTTAAGTCGCTTTATAGATACGGCCCCTGGAGATTCTGTGGCCTCACTTGTAACATTTAAAGCACCAAAAATGAAAATAGTTGAACTTGCAAACAGTGTACAGCCAGATGAACCACCTCCATCTGGATCTACACAGTTTGCCCTTTATTCATTGAATTCTCAGTATGGTATAGCTTTGATGACACATTTTTTTAAAGTTTGCAGACATGATTTTTAATCTGTTTATTAGGCACTTCAAAGATTAATCTGATCAGTCCTAATAACTGTCTTTAAAATCAATATACTGTTGGCGTTAAGAGGGCTAACTCTTGACTCTCATCTAAATCTACACTATATGTACATGTCATAAAGATCCTTTTGTGGAGGAGGCCTAACTTAAGCTTTTAAACCCTCAAAATGTAAAGAAAGCAGACAAAACTTACATCTGTAAAATCAAAAAATATGAACCCAGCTATATCAGTGATGATTCCAAGACTATCAAGCAAACAAAGAAGATCCAGATCAGGCGGCTCATGATGAGCGGCCTCATCTGGGTCTACGCTGTTTGCAAAGTCAACAATTTTCAAGTTTGGAGCCTTTAATAATAACTGTGCTCTATAACGTAAGTAAAATCCAACCCACTTGTAAGCAGAGCCAACAATGGCATTGAAGACTTTCTGTGTAATTATCATCAAATTCTTCTTATTCTCGTCTATATTTTCCCCAGGCTCCAATCTGTAATAAAACAAAACTTAAAGGGTTAATACACTGTTAGTCACAGCCCACAATATAAGAATAGTGATTGATTGATTGATTTTTTGCTTTACGTCCACGGTAAACAGCCATAGTCATACCGGGACGGTCAGTTAACCTAACCACACTATTCCTGGGCAGGCTTAGACCTCCTAAGCGTTAACCAGTACTAAGTGCACATACTTTCGCCAGTAACTGACAACTGCCCTTCTTGAATCAGCGGAAGGAGAAACAAAAGTATGTGGCCACACCGGGTTTCGAACCCAGGACCTCTGACTTATGAGTCAGGTGCCCTACCCACTGCGGCTAAGAATAATGAAATGAGCTGCAATAGGACAAAACCAACAGAGGCGTGTGCGCCCAGTGAAGACTCAAATCAGACTGATCAAATCCGCCCAGTCTGATCAGAATCTTTGCTGTGTGCTATAAGCCTGGCTGGTGGTCTGCACTAGCTCCATGCTGACAGCAAAGACTCTGATCTGAGTCTCCGCTGGGTGCACATGCCACTTTGTTGGTTTTGTCCTGTTGAGGCTCAAGTACAAGTAGTTAGTATTAGTATACTACACTACAGACTTTCTTTTAAAACTTCCCAAAATGTACCAACTCCCACCATGACCTTCAAAATTGTGGCAGTGTGCTGTCAACATTATGCAAACCCTTGCAATATGTGGAATTACAGGTCTCAAAAATGACATTATTACATCAAAGTTTTATCTACATTTAGCAAACATACCTCAAAGAACTCTATATTCAAACCAAAAATTCCATGGAATGCCATGTCTTGCCTATTTAAGCAACGTCACAAAACAGAGCCAAACCAGAAAATCTTATCAAAAAATACACTGCTGACACCAATGACAATGAAAATTAATAACTACAGAGCAACCTCCCTACAACAGCCACCCATGTGGCTGTTGTTGGGAGGTGACCCCTATGGAGAGGTTGGATATATAGTAAAACTGCAATTTGGGGATGTCAAAAACTGGCTGTTACAGGGAGGTGGCAGTTGTTGAGAGGTGACCTTTTGTGGAGGTTCCACTGTACATCCCGCTTCTGCTAGTCACAGGCGAAACAACAATGATTGGAAATTTACCTACATGTATTCACCTTAGCTGTTAACCTGTCTGATGCTTTGAAATTTATGTAATACAAGACCTGTCCGTCTACAGGATTGCTCGCTTGACAGCACCTTGCCCATCACATAAAAAACACTTTGGCGTAAAACTTTAAAGTGTGATGCCCATGCCCACACCAACGCCGATGTCAGAATGACAACAATAGCTCCCTGTACTTTCATACAGGCGAGCTGGAAATTACCTTGCAGGGTCAACTTCGAAGGAGAACTGCAACGAGCTCTGCTCTTTCTGGAACATCTCCATGATTAAGGGATTCAGAAGCTCACGAAGGTACCCTAGACCATAGAATCGGAAACAATATGCCATGATCTTGCTCGCCAAACTGTTGCCCCGAAATAAGGTCTGCATACAGTCAGCTATCTCGACCTACAAAAAAAGCACTCTGCTGTTATAACACGACGTCGCATCTGAGAGTGTAATAAAGCCATGCATTAAAAACGATAATCCACTAGTGGATTAAATATGCAATTTACGTTGTAGCATTATGCGTTGACGTCCCTATAAATGTCGCTTTTTCTAATGGGGAAATCATGACGTTTTAGTGCAAAATTTGCTAGAAAAATGCGAATTTAGTGTCATATGATAAATAGAATCTTGCGTTCATGCTCCTGTATTATTGAATTTATTATACTCGTTGGGAAAATACAATAAGATGCTCGGCATAGCCTCGCATCTTATCTTTATCCCCAACTCATTTAATAAATTCAATAATGTATTACTGAATTTATTAAACTCGTTGGGAAAATACAATAAGATGCTTGGCATAGCCTCGCATCTTATCTTTATCCCCAACTCATTTAATAAATTCAATAATACATGAGCACTCATTTAAGATTCTCTATATAACTGTTAAATCAGGAAATAATTTTGCAGATGTAAAATTTCACAGTACAACTTTAGCAAATGGAAATGCCTTTTATTCAAGGCAAGCTTCTCATATAGGCTGACGACAGTTCCTTTACTGTGAATGGTGACACTTTCAGGGGAAGCAAGTTGCAAGTATTCCATATCCTTTTAGCTACCTTCTCTGTAGGGGTTTAACTCTTAAAGGGAAGAATTTGCTAAGAGAATACCCTTTTTAGAGGGGTTTGGTCATCAAGGGAGGCCAACAGGAAATCTGGAAGGTCATACCTTTTGAAAAGGTTGCATTCAATTGCAGGTAATTAGCAACCGCCAAGTTCATAAAGCACATACCTCTTTAGAGAACATGTTCCATAACAGCTGATAGAGCAGATGTTTAGCATCAAACAAGTTCACAAACACACGAGCAAGCTCATCCTGAAAAAAATAATGTTGCAACAATTTTTCTTACAAATTCAAAGTGAGAACAGTGTTTAATGATACCATAATCTACTACTTTACATACCAGGCCAAGTTAAACACACATTTATGTACAACCCACATCTAGATTTAAAGGAAATTTTTTGTGGAAAAAAAAGATTTTGGCTGTATTATCCGCAGAAACAGACAGCCCTTTAGCACATCCGGCCTGAAATACCAAATTGTTATTTTGTAGCTTACTATAAATGGTAGTATCTTGGTACACAGTGTAGACCCAGATCAGATGCCGCATTAGGTCAAGGCCTACATTGTTTTATATCAAATTCTGGAATTCAGAAGAAAAATGAGCTGCAAATGACAAAACAAACAAAGTGGCATGTGTGCCACATGAAGACTCAGATCAGTCTGGGTATCTGGGTCTTTGCTGTGCCCTAAAAGAGTAGCTACGGGTCTAAGCTACCTCCAAGTAAAGACCATGATAGAACTGGGTGGATGCAAAGGCTGAACTGAGTCTTCCCTGGCAGCACATGCCACTTTGTTGGTTTTGTTGAGTTGTGGCTAAACTCATAATTAAAATCATATCAAATCTATGGGTGGGGTCTCCTCATACTTACCATTTGTTGTGTAGGTACCACTGTCGCCAAGGCCATAGCTATAGGCAGTTCCCCTTTGTCCCCTATCATGGTCACCAGCTCCACCAGTCTTTCAAACCTGTCCGCCAGCGCAGTCTCTGCAAGGGTCTCAAACTCGGTACCCTGCTGCAGAATCTTGGTCAGGACCTCCATGAAAGCTGCTCTGGTCTGTGGGTCCTTGTGGTACCCCAAGGCTGTTAAAAAATACCACAATGAAACAGTGCTGCATATAAGAAGAGTTAACATGGATACGTCAGGGATAATTTTCCTTACTTTTAAGAGTGGAATAATTATAATGCTCACACCATGGATGGATGGATGTCTTGGTGGTTTTACGTCCTTTTCAACAGTATTTCACGTCCTTTTCAACAGTATTTCAGTCATATCAGTACAATGGGAAGGTGATCATGAAAAGCTCTCTATAAAAAAAGCACTATTTATGTGTGGACAGAATGTCACCTTCAGCAAGACTCAATCTACGACCCCAAGATCGAAGTCACTCGGAAATGGGGCCACTTTTCACAACAAAGAAATTCTGGACTTTCTCTAGTCTGCAAAAAAGGTGTTTCTTTCATGCACAACGAAATGTGGTTCAAACCAGCATAGCAATACATGTAAAGGTATTCAATAGGGGTGTAACGATACGTCCATCCATTGATGCATCAGGCTAGCGAATGCAATGACAGTACTATTGTGATGGCAGTTTCAACAATCTACATTTAATATGTTTAAGAACTCTATAAGCGCACAGCTTCTGTTCTAATCCCATAGCTTGTACTGATATGTTATTTGTACATGTATGTATATATGTATGTCAATGGAAAAGCGATATAAATATGTTTACAACTATTATTGACAGTGTCTTCAACTAATGATAGTTTTGATCATTTTTGCACCCATAGATTTTACCATGTACAATGTCATTCAGAAACATTTTTGTTTCAGAATGTTTGTTATAAGGATTGGTAAAGCTTATTTTTGAAAGGCAAGTCATGTATTGTTTTGGTCTTCATTAAATCATTGAATTTCATTACATTTTTGTAAGGTTTTGGGATGATAATGGTATTATGATGCATCATGATATTAGAGTCCAGTAATAGTATTAACCCTTAAAGCGCCAAAAAGCAGATGACAAAATTTACGTCTGCAAAAATTTCAAAATATATTTCATCCAAGCTATATCATATTGAAAATTCAAAAACTAGAGGGCAAACAGTGTAGATCTAGATGAGGTGGCTCATTATGAGACACCTCATCAGGATCTGCACTGTTTGCAAATTCTGCCATTTTCATCACTGGCGCTTAAAGTGGTATTATGGTGATATTCAAAATGTGGCATGGTGTTCAGCCCTAGTATTTAAGGTAAATAAGGAACACAGAATCAAATACATTACCTATGGAGTGCATGAGCCCACTGTCAATGTTGGCATTGAGGAGGTTCGACATGGCCTGTACTGTGCAGTTTCTCAGAGCACTGAGGTTGGAGGTGCTTCTCTTACGGTTTGGGTCCATAGCCTTGTCCTGCTCTTCTTCTGAACAGTCATTCAGAAGGTTCATAAACAGGGTCAGATACCTGGAAATAAATTTATATTCTAATGCACTTACAAATATATCGCGACGTCTGATTGGATAACGTCAAAAATTTGCGACAGTATATTCTGCGATATACTGTCGCAAACACGACGTCATTAAGTAACGTTGCTTCTCATTGGCTGACGTTTGGTTTTATGTTTGTGACAGCGCTTGAAATGGGTGCAATCTAGTACACTATGAAGGGTGAAAATGAGGAAAAGTGCATAAGAATGGGGATAACTGTCTTGGAAATTGTCATTTGGGGAGGTAAATAATTGGTTTTATGGTTGCAAATTGTGTTTTACCGCTCCGCTTGCACGTCGCCGTAAAACGAAATTTCCGACCATAAAACCAATGATTTATCTCCCCAAATGACAATTGTCAAGACAGTTATCCCCTAAGTGACGACATACAGCAATATTGTAAAACTTCTGTATATTGGGAACCTAAATTTATTATTGCAATCATCTGAAAAATTGAACAGTTTGGTTTTACACTGCAGTAATACATCCGAAGATGCAGATGGAATGGTAAACGATGGACACATTGGTCAAAGTAGTCTCATCTGGGTCTGTACTGGTTGCTCAGACATATCTGTCCCAATACTTAGAATTTTTATGGCAATATCACAGTTATATTTATATTAATGGAAAATGCACCTGCTCTAAGCTTATCAATGACTTTTTGGCTAATAAATTGGTATAAACATGACTTTGTTCATTTTATTCAGATACACCGTAATTGTTTCAATACAAAATTTCAAGCAATTCCTTTTTAAATCTAGTAAAACCTATAATTCACTTGTAATTTCCCTTCTAATCTGTGTAAATATGGGGAAAAATATCACTTTATTTCTATATCCCATCCAGACCCCATATGTATGTATGTACAATACATGAAAGTGACTTCCAAACCAGTTTTCCGTATTTCTTCTTCTTTTTCTGTTTTACACCAATTTCGTTCTTTCATTTTTTTTTTGGAGGGAGGGGAGGGAAGGAGGTGGAGGGGGGGTGGGGGGTAACAGTCCTGTATATCAATAAATAGCAATATCCTAACCTTTGATTCAGATCACTTGGGCTGCAGTCAATCATTTTTATTTCTAATCCATTTGAAATTCTTCACACAAAAAAAAACTTATAATAAAAGCAATCTAAACCCTTTCACCCTTAGAAGTCACATGAATTCTAACTGTTTTTCCATATGATAGCTCAGATTTTGAATTTGATTTTTCACAGCCACACATATTTCGAAATTGTTATTCCAAATTCACCAAAAATTCCTAAACCGTTCAAAATATTGTTAATTGTTATTTCAAATCCATAAATTTCTCATTTGCTTTTCCAAAAACACATATAATTTCTGATTTGTTTCTCCAAAGCCACAGTCAGTTTCTGATTTGATCTGCTTTTCAAAAGCCACACAAACTTCAGACATGTTAGGGGAGAGTCGGGTAACTTCGGACATGCAGGTAAATTCGGACATACTATTGCAAACAGTGAAAATCCAGATGAGACGGCTCTCATCAGGATTTTCACTGTTTGGACAATTATTTTTGTTTTAGTTCAAAACTGACATATAAAGGAAACAATGCCACTGTCCGAATTTACCCGCTGTCCGAAATTACCCGATTCTCCCCTATCCCAAAAATACACAAAACTTCTTGTGTCTACATTTCTTCCAAAGCGACACAAAATTTCTAATTTGTTACTTCAAATTCCCGTATTCAGTCGCATCTATGAGCGGCCTCATCTGGATCTATGCTGTTTGCAAATACGACTATTGGCGCTTTAAGTATTAAAAAAAAAACATCTTGTGACAGGAAAAATTCATTTTAGTTGATGTGTCTGAACATTTAGAGTGAATCTGTCAAGAAGTAACAGCTGATCAAAGAAGAAAAGTATCTTCAAGAATCAAAAGAAAAACTGTTGTAATCATACATGATCTAAAAACCTCAAACAGTTTGCACAAACCATTGGTCTCACTATGACATGTATTATAAGTCTCTGATCAAGGTCTTCACTGTTTGCTATTCCATTTAATATGTCTTTTGGCAAACAGTGCCACCCCTGATCAATCTGCTTTTTTAAGAAAAGCCTCATCTACCGTAAAAATTAAAATTACTAGGACATATAACTGCAGACCAAGAACAGCCTGTTCAAGCAATCTGATCAGGGTCTATCCTGTTTGCTATTCCATTTTTAAACACATTACTGCATCATAAAACCAAACTGTTCCATTTTCAGGATAAATAGAGTAATTATTTTACACATCCCAATTTTTTTTAAATTTTATGGTCATTCAGTCCCAATGCCTAGTAGTTTTATGGTATCTGTGCATGGATAATTAGCTCTAGCTTATTATTCTAATGATAACAAGCAAAACAGTTTATAAAGTGCTATGTATCAATTACAGTTAAATCAGATAACTGTGAAAACATTATCAATATTAAGAAGGCGGCTGGGATGTCACATCTTGCAAGGGCTAAGATGCCTAAGCCAAGTATAATGTTGCGTGACAGTACATATTGGTCAATATAGTAACAAATACTGTATTAATCCTAATAGACGGCCCTGCTCTAATAAGCGCCCTCGCCTCTTTTCTGAAAATAATCTTATATTAAATTGCAAGAATTCCCATTTGCTTATCTGGATGAGGTAGCTCTTTGAAATGGGGTCTACTCTTAAAGGAAAGAATTTGCTCCTAGAGGAGCAAATTCTTTCCTTTGAGAGTTGACCCCTATTGAGAAGGGAGGCAAAAACAGTACAGTTGCTCCCTCTGCTAGTAAACCCACTCATCTAAATACTGTTATTAGAGATTTGGCAGTGGCTAATTTGCTACACTCTAGGCTCTTTTTAACGTCCCCTTTCGTAAAACGCAACATCCCAAGGACGATTATTAGGATTAATACTGTATTTGCCTTGGGTGGTGAACTGTGTAGATCCAAAATTAGTGAAGTCCAATCAGCTTGCAATATTATTTAAGGTGTATGGGTACACCTCCATGTTTTTCTGCCATTTTCACAGAGGGAAACAATTTTGGTGACTTCCTGTTTGCTAACCTGAAGGGAAAAAACCCTTCCAAAAATGAGGTCTATAATGAGTATAGGAGCAAATTCTCTCCTTTTTGAGTTGACCCACATTGGGAAAGAAGGCAAAAATTAAAATGATACAGTTGCTTCCTCTGATCCTGGTCATTAGCATGTTTAGAGGTTCAGTCTGTATAACTGCTCACTTTAGCAGTATCATGGAGTCTTTAGTAAGAACTGGTACACTTTCAGAGTAATTGATTGATTGATTTGATGCTTAACGTCCCCGGTAAACAGCTATGGTCATATCGGGACAGTGAGTTAACCTAACCACACTATTCCTGGGCAGGCTTAGACCTCCTAAGGGATTAACCAGTACTAAGTGCACATACTTTCGCCAGTAACTGACAACTGTCCTTCTTGAATCAGCGGAAGGAGAAACGAAAGTATGTGGCCAGACCGGGTTTCCAACCCAGGACCTCTGACTTACCAGTCTGCTAGTTTCATTTTTTGCCTCCTTTTTCAATAGGGATCACACTTCAAGGAAAGAATTTGCTCTTCTAAGAGCAAATTCTTTCCTTTAAGAGTCAACCCTATTTTGAAAAGATTTTGTTGCATCTTTGAATTACTATAATGTTTAAGCTAATGTCGCTTTGCAAGCTAGTCTTGCTTTGCACAAAGCTCGCAATGCTTTGAACAACCTGGCCCCAAGGTTATAAAACATTTTTCATGCTCAGCTAAGTTGAGCATAAAATTTTACCTGTTAATAATTAATAAATTACTCATAAGTACAGTTGTTTTCCTGCTCAGTTTAGCTGAGTATGAAATTTTCTCTGCTTATAAAATATGAAAATGCCAACATTAGTTGGCATTTTCATATTTATCAACAGAGAAAATTTCATGCTCAGCTGAGTTGAGCACGAAAAAAGTTTTATAACCTTCGGGCCTGGTCCAAACTTCAGAATTCTCACGTCAGACTTTGAAATTTCTACAATTAAGTACTTACTTTAAGAAAAGCTGAGACTTAGCTTCCATAAGGTCTCCCCTGTCACTCTCCTCCGGCTGGAGTGGTAATCCCGCCAACAACGCTGCCACCGCTTCCATGCTCGCCTGGTCCAGATCCCTGAAAGCAACAAGAGACTCATGAGCAGCGCAGTCAAAAGGAAGACTTTTGACGTTCGCAATTACACATTATGCCCCGGCTTGCCTAAACAGAGTTCCATTCATAATATGAGCCGCGACATGACAAAACCAACAATGTGGTTGTGCGTCCAGCGCAGACTCAGATCAGCCTGGGCATCCGCCCAGTCTGATCAGAGTCTTCACTGTCCGCATGGAGGTAGCTTAGACCCTTAGCTACCCTTTAAGTGCTTAGTGAAGAGTCTTAGCGGACTAGGCGGATGCCCAGGCTGATCTGAGTCTGCGCTGGGCACACAACCACATTGTTGGTTTTCTTGTGTCGCGGCTCATATTTAGAAACATGAGCAAGTGAGCAGCAGCCCAAGTGTATCTCTGGCCAGGGCCGCCACCTATCAATAAGCAAGAATAACACAAAACTTTAATACTAATGATATACAAGTTTCCAAGTATGTGACCTTGACCTTATGTCCGCAGCAGAATTTACATGATATCAACTAGTATGCTCCATTTTAGGAAGCAAACCTTATCAAGTATCAAAAGGCTGCATCAAGTATATTAGAAATATAAAATTACAATTATCCCAACAAAGACTTAAGTCCTAATCACTGGCTCCTGGTCCCAACCAGACGATCCATCAATATCATACCAAATGTGACATGCAGTTACCAGAGATAGGAGAAATTAAAAGGGTTTAACCCAAAACTTCTGAAGTAATAACAAGACCTGTCCACGAATAGGATAGCTCGCCTGCAGTGCCTTGCCCATCACATAAAAAAACTTTAACTTAAAACTTTAAAGTGTGAAGCCAATGCCGACACCAACGTACAAGTGACAACAATAGCTCTCTGTACTTTCGTACAGGCGAGCTAAAAATGTGTATGTCCTAATTATGGACACCTGGAGCCACCCAGGGGTCAGACCCAGGATTTCCGTATCTGCATCAAAGGTAATACTATAGAGATATCAGCCACTAAATGGTAGAATCTAACAAACAGCTACAGAGCAATCAAAGAGGTTAAAGGAAAAACTTTGATGTTAAAACTGATGAAGAGGAGGACAGACACGAAAGCTATATAGCCCCTGACTGCTATAATAAGGGCAATTTAGGGTTAGTTTTTCAGGGCCCTTTTTGTGCTTCATTAAACCCATATCATGCTTTTCCTCTTATAAAAGCCATCCCAACTTTTGCATTAAATGCTTAAGAATAGAAAAATGTAGTCATTTCGTAGGGCTTCTACTTTGCCTGACATGAATTGCAGGGCCTGACAAATCCATTGATCAGCTGCCCAAGACAAGTTGAAATTTTTTGCTGGGCAAATTTTTTTTCTTACTTGCTCCATACCCATATTTTGTGAATTCCATCAGTTGCTTTTCACACAATGGTAGACTGTGCCACAGTTGCTTTTCAGGAAATGGTAGACTGTGCCACAGTTGCTTTTCAGGAAATGGTAGACTCTGCCACAGTTGCTTTTCAGACAATGGTAGGCTGTGCCACAGTTGCTTTTCAGACAATGGTAGACTGTGCCACAGTTGCTTTTCAGACAATGGTAGACTGTGCCACAGTTGCTTTTCAGACAATGGTAGACTGTGCCACAGTTGCTTTTCAGACAATGATAGACTGTGCCACAGTTGCTTTTCACACATTGGTAGACTGTGCCACAGTTGCTTTTCACACAATGGTAGACTGTGCCACAGTTGCTTTTCACACAATGGCAGACTGTGCCATGCATGGCACAGTCTACCATTATGTAAAAAGCAACTGATGGAATTCACAAAATAAGTGAAAACACAATAAACTGTTGTATAATAATTCCTTTCTTTCTGTTGCTTAAGATATAAACCCTTCAAGCTAAGAATGCTCAGGTTTTAACTATTTAAGATAATGGGTATACCTTTGTGCCATTTTTACAAAGGGGAACAACTTTTGAGGCTTCATTTGCTTCCCTGGGCTACAAAACCATTCAAAAAGGGTGTACACTCAAAGGAAAGAATTTGCACCTACAGGAGCAAATTCTTTTCTTTAAACAACCACCCCATTGAGAAAGGAGACAAAATTGAAAATTGCAAAGATCCATCCTCAGAAAACGTACCCATTTGCCTTCAATAACAAGATTACACATTTTACTCCTAAAGCATTAAATTACTCCCAAAGCATTAAATAACTCCTACAACATTAAATAACTCCTACAGCATCAACTCACCCCTAAAGCACTAAAAGCACTAAATTATGACGCAAAGCACCACTAGAAGCAGAAATTAACAACATCAAGCAGGGAAAAATTTATACATGCTAAAAGGGTTATGCCATTTCCTGTGTCAGCTATCAAATTCATAGTAAATATTACAATACCTCCTGATCATGCCAGTGATGGATTCTTTCATACGGTCTATTTGTCTTACATTCAACTGTCATAACACTTTTTGCTTTTATTTGTGCTTTAGAAGCTGAAACTCTTGGCTAGCAGAGCAGACCCTCATCAGACTGCTCCTTAGGAGCAATCTGTTCTAGATTTATTCTGTCAAGCATTTCTTATAGTCATGGTAAATATGGACTATCCGATTTATATACATGTACTCTACATATACCTGTTCTATTAAAAAATGATGTTTCATAAAAATATGTTTACTTACAGACTCCAAAGTATATTTTTTTCCAGAACCACCAATATTTTGTTTGGAAGTGATATGCTTTAAATGAATTGCAAAATAGAGCAAGTGCCCAGTGGTGCACAGATACCCCTGGCCAGCCCCATTTCTTACTTTCCCAAGCTATCATGTTGAAACATCACACAGTCTTCAAGGTATGAGGTAAGATCAATAGAACATAAAATATAGGTCACTGTGACCTTTTATTTTCAGATTAAACACAGAGTCATACTGACTGATTATCCCAAGCTATCATGTTCATACATCAAATAGTCTTTAAAATATATGACAAAATCACTGGACCATGTAATATAGGTCACTGTGACCTTCATTCATTTTCAGGTCAAACAACTGGTCTTAATGACTCATTATCTCAAGCTATCATGTTCATACCTCAAATAGTCTTCCAGATATACAGCAAAATCACTAGACTATGAAATATAAGTCACTGTGACTTTTTATTTTGAGGTCAAACATCAGGTCATACTGACTCATTATCCCATGCTATCATGTTCATACATGCAAAAGCACTGAACCATGAAATATAGGTCATGCTGACCTTCACTTGATGACCTACAAGAGAATGTCTGACATCGAGTCATGTCTGACAATTTATCTATATAACTTTGTTCCAAAACAGATGTGTAGAAAAACACATCTTAACAGTGTCCTAAATTCTGACCTCAGCCCCACCCCAGGGCATGACCCTGAAGCCAAAACTAATGGCATGGAAGCAGACCATCTAAGGCACCCATGGTTCAAATATGAATGCTTTCTGATGAGTGCTTGGAGAGGTATACCCTCTTAAAGAAACTTTAACCAAACAATTTGAGGTAAATTCCATTGATGTGGAAGGAATGTAACAAACGAACGAACATATGAGTCACGACACGAAAAACCAACAATGTGGTTGTGCGCCAAGCCCAAACTCAAATCAGCCTGGGCATCCGCCCAGTCTGATCAGAGTCTTCGCTGTCCGCATGTAGGTAGCTCAGATCCTTAGCTACTCTTTAAGCGCTTAGCGAAGAGTCTGATTGGATTGGGCAGACACCCAGGCTGATCTGAGTCTGCTCTGGGCGCAAAACCACATTGTTGGTTTTCTCGTGTCGCGGCTCATATAAAGATGCCAACTTTGTAACATATGAAGGGACGAACAGACAACAGAAAGCTATATACCCCTCGGCATAAATGCCAGGTGTAAAAAAACTTTTTCTGTGAGATAAACTTTAAATAAAATGGCTTACAAGACTTTTTCAGTGTGATGTGGTTTACATAATTTTGTGCCAAGCTATAAAACCAGGTCAGTGAGACATGTTCATAACATATTATGTTTTTGATACATTTTATGCCCTGGCTTATAAAACCTATCCACTGTGATACTCTGTGAAACTATGCAATGGCTTATAAAAACTATTAGCACCACCTAAGCTTTATAGGCATGGTATGCTTTATATAAAGTATCTTTTTGTGTTTTTTTTTTTTGTTGTTGTTGTTGTTTTTTTTGGTATGTGTTTTACAACTCTTTCAAGAGTACTTCACTTATGTAAAACCTATGATTAAGCAGAGGTGGGAGAAAACTGGAGCTCTTTATAAGCATTTGCTTAAAGACCCTAATCTGTGTGATGTGCCCATAAAACTTAATCTGTGTGATAAGCTTTGTCATTGAATGGTCTTATGAAATCTACAAGAACAGCCTTCTTAAATGCAAAGCAGAGAATATCTAATGCTGTTCTTTCCTAACAAGGGACGTTCAAATAAAGTTCTGAAGTGACCAGGCGGAGCAAGTTTGCTGTGGTGCATATTACATATGAGCCCCAAGATGACATTACAACAAAATGGATGATGCGCCCAGCAAAGACTCGGAACAGCCACGGCATCTGCCCAGTCTGATCGGAGTCTTCGCTGTGCACTTAAAAGGTAGCTAAGGGTCTAAGTTAGCTCCGTGTGGACAGTGAAGACTCTGATCAGACTGGGCGCATGCCCAGTCTGATCAGAGTCTTTGCTGTGCATTTAAAGGGTACCTAAGGGTCTAAGTAAGCTCCATGTGGACAGTTAAGACTCTGATCAAACTGAGCAGATGCCAGGCTGACCTGAGTCTTCGCATGATGCCAGGCTGATCTGAGTCTTCGCCTGGTGCACATGCCACTTTGTTGGTTTTGCAGTGTCGCGGCTCATATATAGCTTTAAATGCACTGCAAAGACTCTGATCAGACTGGGCATCTGCCCAGTCTGATCAGAGTCTTTGCTGTACATTTCAAGGGTACCTCAGGGTCTAAGTAATCTCCATGTGGACAGTTAAGACTCTGATCAAACTGAGCAATTGCCAGGCTGATCTGAATATTCGCGTGGTGCACATGCCACTTTGTTGGTTTTGCAGTGTCGCGGCTCATAAACAGCTGTGGTGGCAAACTTCATTTTTCAAAGGCACACAATCAGGGCCAAAACTACCATCAGGTGATTAGTAAGGCCAAAATGTTTAACCAAGCATTCTAGCAACTAAGCCTGTTAACCCCATAAAATATCTCACAGCCTGTGAGGACTGACCATAAGAGCTCCAGATAAGGTAGGATGGTCATGTTGCTGTTGTTGGTGTTGTTTTCTTGCTTTACGTCCACAGTAAACAGATATGGTCATGTAGCTGTTGTTGGTGTTGTTTTGTTGCTTTACGTCCACAGTAAACAGCTATGGTCATGTAGCTGTTGTTGGTGTTTTTTTCTTGCTTTACGTCCATAGTAAACAGCTATGGTCATGTAGCTGCTGTTGGTGTTCTTTTGTTGCTTTACATCCACAGTAAACAGCTATGATCATGTTGGAATGGTCAGTTTCCCTAACCACACTATTCCTGGGTAGGCTTAGACCTCCTAAGTGGTTAACCAGTACTAGGTGCACATACTTTTGCCAGTAACTGACAACTGCCATTCTTGAATCAGCGGAAGGATAATGAAAGTATGTAGCCAGACCAGGTGTAAAACCTCAGACCGCTGGCTCTTGAGTCAGACGAGCAACCAACAGCATGGTCATGTAGGATTTAGGCAGAGCCCTAGATAAGAGGGAGTATTTGGTGATAATTAGGGTCAAATTTTGTTAATTGCGGATAAAAACATGTTGTGACCCCTCATCTGAACCATCTTGACAAGAAAGTTCAGATGAGGGGTCACAACATATGGTTTCAATGAGAAATAAAGAAAATTGTCCTTCAATTATCATCAAATACCCTTCTTATCTACAGCTCTGATTTAGGCAATAATTCTATGATAATATTTTTCAATGGTCAATGAAAACATGTTGTGACCCCTCATTAGAACCATCTTACTAAGCGGGGTCTAATGAAGGGCTACAACACAGGTTTTTATTATGAATTCTAACACTGGTCACATACATAGCCAATGGTAAAATCTACTGATATACTGCATGACAAATCAATGGGCGGACTACTGTGACCCTATTAAGCGCTATTCCAACGTCATTTTGATTCATTTGGTGCCGTCATTTTTCATTTCCATATGGACAGACGGTGTTACTTCGTTTTCTCACATCAAACCTTACGAAATACATGTAAACGCCTCTGTTACAGTCAAAGTTGTTGCCCCGTTTCTTCATGTATTCATGGCGGAAAACTGGAAAAAATCTGAAGGAAACACTTGCATTTTCATTGTTTTTTGGGTGTTAGAATCGAAACAGATTCTAGCTTACAGTGATTTGTGACCCAATATATCACTGGTTGTTGGTCAGTCCTCAGTAAATATATCACTCTCCACTCATGATATATCCACTTTACGACTGACTTCGAACCATTAATATAATGGGCAACAAATCACTGTAAGGGAGAATCCATTTCTTAAATAAGAAATATTATCCCAGAATCATCATCAAATACTCTTCTTATCTGGACCTCTCAACAGTTCCATTATGGTGAGCGTAACAGAGCACTAGATAAGAGGGGTATTTGATGATAATTGAGGGATAATTTTCTTAATTTCTCATCAAAACCATATGTTGTGACCCCTAATCTGAACCGTCTCAACGAGACGGTTCAGATGAGGGGTCACAACGTATGTTTTTATCCAGAATTAACAAAAATTATCCCTAATTATCACCAAATACTCCCTCTTATCTAGGGCTCTGGCGTAAGCAGGTTGAAAGCTTAACTGGTTGCATTCAATGTTTAATGCCATAAATTATGATAAGGCCTACAACAAAGCCACTGTTACATTAGTCTGAGTGTGAGTTGGTTAGTAGGGGAGGTTACGAAGGTCCATACTTACACCACAGCTGGTTGAGAGAGGAAAAAGACCGGCTGATGATTCACTGTGGGGGCCGAACTCTTTGACGAGCTCTGCCCTGGGGCGGGGGTGGTGTGGAGGTATCGCTGCAGACCACTGGATGACCTTGACATACCCTTTTCATGCCTCCTAAAGCAAAGAAAAAGGCACGAATACTGCACAACATTGAACAACAACAATAATAATTTCACTACACCCAGTTTGTCTAGCTAACACATGAATTGTACAAGAAAAACTACTACCACCGGGTATCCTTAAAAAGCTTAAAATAAACTGAACATTGATACAAATATACTACCAATCACAACACAGTTTTTGTTTAAATGTTTTTAAATATACATGTAAATGCAGGTATAGTTTCTCCAAGTTCATTTTCTTCAAAACATGACACCCTACATGTAGCTTTAAAAAACTCTATGTACAAATAAATATACATGGGGCATTTAATAAGATTTCATTATAAATTAATGCAGTAAAATCGTCTAAGAATCATATTTCTGAAGAAAAAAAAGTTGATAATATTAAAACATACTGTAATGAACAAAAATACTGAGCCGCGACACGACAAAACCAACAATGTGGTTGTGCGCCCAGTGCAGACTCAGATCAGCCTGGGCATCCACCCAGTTTGATCAGACTCTTTGTTAGGTGCTCAAAGGGTAGCGAAGGATCTAAGCTACCTCCACGCGGACAGCGAAGACTCTGATCAGACTGGGCGGATGCCCAGGCTGATCTGAGTCTGCGCTGGGCGCACAACCACATTGTTGGTTTTGTCGTGTCGCGGCTCAGTATTTTTATAAGCAAACTAAAACTAGAAGAAATGCCATCTGTCCCATAGTAGTTTAATGTTTCCTGCAACAACCTTAGTTTTAACAAAAAGATTAACTGCTAGGCAAAATGGAATTTTCAGTGAATTCCTGAGTCCAGGAATACCTGAGTCCAGGAATATCAGCAGCTGGTTAGAATTATTGGCATCCAAACACTGTCACGTTAGACTATCAGTGCACCAGATAAGAAACGGGTACCAGAGACAATTCAGGGATCATTTTTTATAATGCTCCATAAATACATATATAGAGACCCCTCATTAGAACCCTCTTGGCGAGACAAAATAAGAAGTGTAACAGAGAAATAAGAAATATGAAATGTAACACAGAAATAAGAAAGCATATTTCTGAATTATCCTCAAAAAACACTTTATGGAGCTCTGATTATTGATATCATTATTATATATATATATATATATATATATATATATATATATATATATATATATATATATATAATAATGATATCAATAATATATATATATATATTTTTTTTTTTTTTTTTTTTTTTTTTCATTTTTTTGAAACATTTACTGGTACTAATATTCCTGTTTTTCCATCTCTCCTATTATAAACCCTTTTTTGAACAACCTATCAATCTGTGATTTGAGCAAACTTTCCTGATTAAAAATTGCAGTCATTTACATGTAACATAGGAGGGAAAGTTATACAATTATTACTGTTGTAATGCTGGCCACCATTTAAAAGATTAAAACAACATGCACAAAAGTAAAAAGAGCAAAGATGAGAAAAATATTTGCCTCTCATCCTACCAAAACAAATACTGTATTTATTCAGTTTTAAGATGGGATTTTCTCCTTCCAAAACAATCCCAAATATCTAGATCTGTCTTAATAGACATCTAGATCTTTGAGATCGTTCTGGAACTTCTGGTTGAATTACACAAGATCAGAGGTGCATTCAACAATGCGGGCACTCACCTGTTTATTTTTGGAACACAAGCCCTAGCCTGAGCACCCGCAAGCACTCACGTAACAGGCAGAGAGGTGTGTCTTTCAAGATGACGTCTTCGGTTCTACAGATGTACCAACAAGAAAACCGAACATAACCGGAGCAACAGTACGTCTAGCAAAAGTACAGCCAGTCGGATCTAAGTTCGCCATCTTGAGAGAGCAAGCACCCACTGTCGTTCAATAATGCTATTTTTGTTTGTTCAAGCGCTCAAGCGAGCGCCCCCCATTGTTGAACGCACCTCAGTTTATATGTTTGGGGTAAGTTTGGAAGGAAAATTGCTTGTTTTATAGTTGAATAAATATGGTAAGATAAATAAAGAGAGCATGCAAACCTCCTGCTAAGGGGACTATTTCATGACGATTTCAAGAAAATATTATAGGCGTTCCTTGGAAAGGAGCCTTAATCCATGACGTGTACGTACATATATATCAAATCAGCTTGCATATCTGCCTAACCTGATCGAGTTTTTACTTAACATGTCTTAGATTCAGCAGGATTCTTTAATTATATACATCAGCAGGAAAGATTCTTATCATGCATCTGCTGCAAAACTCACCTGATAACAGGGGTATGATAACATGATGTGATATAACGTTAATGCAGATCAGCACATGCACGAATGTTATAAGGCGATGCCTTTGGAAGCGATCTCTGAAGATGATTGGCTAAATACCGACGTTTGCCCTGATAACAACGTTCGATTGGTTAAATGACGTCACAAACTTACGTCAACGCATACGCGACATCAGCAAGTTCGAAAAGAATTGCGTTTGCTTTTCATTTGTTTGACTCTCTTTACGCCTTAAAATCCTCTTATGGTGCAAGATAATAGAAAACCATGTGTCTTTTGATATCCAGTTTATCAGGCTTAACCAGAAACATGTCAGACTGGCTTGGCAAGCCTCGCCATTCCTACGCTGTTTCTAGTCTCGCCTGATAAACTTGATATCAAAAGACACTAACCTGGTATTCTCTATTTATCAGGAAATGCAGACACACATGCTGATCTGAGTCTTTCTAGTTCTAACATATTGTGTGGTATCTTTTCACACAATCATTAGTTTCTGTAACTGAATTTATTTTCACAAGCATCATTAAACACAACTAAGATTTGTACTATGACAGTATTTCTCCATAAACACAAATGTTGTGATCCCTCCTTTGAACCATCTTGGGACCACAACATGTTTTTTATTGAAAATTAATAAAAAAAAATTTGCTGAACTGTCCTTCATATTCCCCTTTTCTGGAGTTCCAAAGAAGTCTGACAAAGCGGAAAACTATCACAGGTTTGACCATTACACTGATACCTGTTAACCCTTAAACAGCCAGAAAGGCAGATGACAAAATTTATGTCAGCCAAATTTTGTAAAATGTTTCATCCAAGCTATATCATACTGAAAATTAAGAGACTAGAGAGCAAACAGAGTAGATCTAGATGAGGCAGCTCATCATGAGCTGCCTCATCTGAATATACTCTGTTTGCAAATTCAATTACTTTCATTTTTGGCACTTTAAGCATTAACATTTTTGAACGAATAATTTGGAAAACTTGGACACTACAAAACAGAAGACAGCTACAGCCAATAACTTATATTTTAAGAAAAACACAAAAGCCAAAACTCTTAAGAACATGCACAAATTTGTATAGAAATGAGACAGACTTCAAAATTATCACTATAAAAATTTTGGCTTATCTTACGTTTCAACAAGCATCAAGGAAGCTTCAAGAAGTTGAATTAGAGACAATTTGGAAATACACAGAAGTTATCTCCACATTTTCCTACCTTGACATGCTACAGATATCACCCTGAATGTTGACTTGGTGAGAATTTCCCATGATCCAATCTGTCAGGTACTCGACAAGCTTGTTACGAAACTTCATCTCTTGTCGAAAAGTCAGGTCATCCCGACGTAACATCATCTGAAAAATTGTTTATCAAGATCATCCAATGACTGAAATTGAGTCGCAAAGGAAAAAACCAACAAAGTGGTTGTGCGCAAAGCGCATACTCAGATCAGCCTGGGCATCCGCCCAGTCTGATCAGAGTCTTCGCTTTGCGCTTAAAGTGTAGCTCAGGGTCCAAACTACCTCCATGCAGACAGCGAAGACTCTGATCAGACTGGGGGGATGCCCTGGCTAATCTTATTCTGCCCTGGGTGCACATGCCACTTTGTTGGTTTTCTCATGTAGCAGCTCAGTTGTTTTACTATAATCATTGAATGAAGACAGTCACAGTCTTTCCTTGATTCTGTAATATGAGGTTACAACACTGATATGAGCATCAGTAGCATAGTGGTTAAGGTGCTGGAAACCAATCCAGGAGTCACATGTTCAATACCCCACTCCTCCGGTCTTTCAGATGAGACTTAAAACAGAGGTCATGTCTCCATATGACCTAAGTATTTATTTGTGGGACCTTAAACTGGACTTTACCCGCTCGCTACAACATTGACTACCAAATAACACATACAAAGTTACATGCTGTGATCATTTTGGAATTCTGTGATTTGTGTTGTTTTTGGTTGATTTCTTGCTTTACGTCCACGTTAAACAACTATGGTCATGTCGGGACGGTCAGTTAACCTAACCACACTATTCCTGGGCAGGCTTAGACCTCCTAAGCAGTTAAACCAGTACTAAGTTCACATACTTTCGCCAGTAACTGACAACTGCCCTTCTTGAATCAGCAGACAGAGAAACGAAAATATGTGGCCAGACCGGGTATCGAACCGAGGACATCTGACTTATGAGTCAGGTGCCCTACCGACTGCGCTACGCCGCCCGACAAGATTTGTGTTGTTTCTTCACATTATGTCATACCCTGAAATATTCTATGTATTGGAACAGTATAAACCAGTGAAAGCCATGAGGACCCTGTTAAGAGTTCCATTTGTGAAAATGCAGCTTTCAAGCAATATCAATTTTATCAAAATCTGTTAAGCCGAAGTATTTTTATCAAGTTCATTTGAACAGAAGAAATAACACTGCTTTATGGGATTTTTTTTTTTTTTTTTTTTTTGTATTTTCATTTCATGCAAAAAATTCTTTAATGGGTCTGAGCAAAAAGTACAGACCCAGATCAGACTGCTCCAAAAGGAACAGTCTGATCAGGGTCTACACTGTTTGCCATTGTATCTGCATCTTTTGGATGCAAAAACTGCATTGTAAAACCAAACTGTTCGAGTTTTAGGACAATTATGGTAATTATATAGGTGTCCCAATTTCTTTTCATTTTTAAGGTAACACGTATAAGTAGCTTCATGAAGTTCAACTTACCGCTTCCACTAACTGGCAGAGTTTGATTTTGATTTGAATAGCATGAACTGTTGAGTCCAGGTGCCGAACATATCTGAAAAGGTGAGAAAAACACATAAAGTTAACCGCATATCAAATCACTGTTTAACATTAAGTAGCATCA
Source organism: Ctena decussata (assembly GCA_963989385.1). Lineage (NCBI taxonomy): Eukaryota > Metazoa > Mollusca > Bivalvia > Lucinida > Lucinidae > Ctena > Ctena decussata. Next base: position 1,943,260 of record OZ022511.1, on the reverse strand, counting down.
AAGTGTTTCTTTAGTGAACATTCATATCTCTGACATTCTTTTTATCACTGAGCCACCATAAGGCAGTATAAAAGAATGCTGAAGTTATTTATAGATGCTCAACCCTGATAAGGGCATACAGCATCTATAAGGCAGTATAAATATTCTATAGGAACAAATTTCAGTTTTGGGGATTATATCAATGCGTAAAGGCTGCCTGAATAAAGCCCAAAGGCCTTTATGTTAAGTTTGTAAGTGATTCACTGGCATTCACATATACATGTAATCCACAAAAATAAATCTTGTTTCCAACTTGACCATCTTTATCTCAAAATTGTCAGCTATAATAAGCCTCATATAAACTGCTGCAAAGAAAATAGTTCCAGGTTTCTAGTCTGTTGAATTATTGATGTATGAAAGCCATTTTCTGAATGTTCTTGACCGATCAAATTGAAGTAAATTATCAGAAGATGAGTCAAAATTATTCTCAAATCCAAATACTTTCTTACAATTGTATAGGTATTTAAATATCACACTGAACTCTACTTGATCGTCTATAGGCACATGGGGAAAACCAAGTACATGTATTATACAAACTGGAATCTACATTCTCCTTTGTCATACATACCTAACTACCGCTAACATGAGAGACTCAATACTGGCCACACCCAGGTGTTCACACGATTGGTCAGGCTTCATCTCAAGGATATTTTTCATTATGAAGATTACGTTCTCTATGAACTGGGTACTAAGGTCCGTCACTATCACCTAGAGAGCAGAAACAAAGGATTTGCAAAATGCAACAAGACCTGTCCGCGTACAGGATAGCTCGCCTGCAGTGCCTTGCCCATCCATGGGTTAAAATATAGGTCTTTAAAAAACTTTAACCAAAATATCCAGTTCGGACGCGGACATGGACGCTGACGCGGACGCCGGCGCCAGGGTGACAACAATAGCTCTTCTTGAACTTTCGTTCAGGCGAGCTAAAAAGGGGCGTAACTCACATGCGAACAGCAAAGTCTCAGATCAGACTGCACATGTGTGCAGTCTGATCAGAGCCATTGCTATTCGCACACCATGTATAGTGAAGAATGTACAGGCACAAAATGAGGGCTCTAGCCAGACTGGACAGGTTCACAGACTAGTTTCAGTCTTCACTGTTTGCAAATAACTTAGGCCCCCTTTTCTGCGTGAAGCGGCTAACACACAGTTGGCTCTCCATATCTCAAGCACTGATCTCTCAAGGCACCCCCTGACACTAAAATCAATTCATCAACAATCCACTTATGAACATAACATGAAGTTTGATTGGATAACCTCAAAAATTTGCAACAGTTTATCCTGTGACATACTGTCTACTACGGAGACCAAGCTTCATTGTGTGTAGAAAAACATAATACAGAAATTCTACGTTATCAACTTGACATTTGCATGGTTTGAAAATTTAGACAATACAAAATACTTGGCATATTTCACACAAAAGAAGTTCTCAAAAGGAAATATTTACACTTGCTACCAACTTCCCTCAGATCAACCTTGCTAGACTAACCAGCTTCATACATTGAGGACAAGAACTGATGTCCTGACATAACATATAAATGAACAAGTTGACTGGCCACTGCAGCATTTGCCTAATGCCACACCATGGCAATGGCTGTATATCTTTATTAATAATATTGTAGGTTCATTTCCACTAAAATTGTATGGCTGTTTTTAAGAGCCTCGCAATAAGAAATGAGGTATCACGACAGGTCCTCAACAAAACACATACCTGCCCTGAGATGTCGAAATATTTATCCACACAAACTTTGATTTGGTCGAAGAGGATTGGGTAGAGGGCGGGGTTCAGCTCGTGCCCCACCAGCTCCTTCACATGCTTCTGTATCTGGGCTCCAAACTTCTCATTCTGACAGACCAACAGCTTTAACAGGTTGCTGATGAACCTATGGTAAGAAACATACATGACTTGAAACAGATTTCAATTATTTTAAGGCATATGAGTGCACCTTCGCCAGTTCTCCACCAATTTTACAAAGGGAAACAACTTCTATGTTGTATCGTTTGCTTTCCTAGACACTAAAGCCATCTTCCAAAATGGTGTCAACTCTTAAAGGAAAGAATTTGCTCCTGGAGGAGCAAAATTCTTTCCAAGGAAACAACTTCTATGTTGTATTGTTTGCGTTCCTGGACACTGAAGCCGTCTTCCAAAATCGTCTACTCTTAAAGGAAAGAATTTGCTCCTCCTGGAGCAAATTCTTTTCTTTAAGAGTTGATCCCCACTGAAAGGGGAGGCAAAAATTAAAATGGCAGAGTTGCTTCCTTTAAGTAGACCAATTCACATAATACTCTTCCAATGACATCTTCCAATGACATAACACTCTTCCAATGACATAATACTCTTCCAATGACATAATACTCTTCCAATGACATCTTCCAATGACATAACACTCTTCCAATGACATAATACTCTTCCAATGACATCTTCCAATGACATAACACTCTTCCAATGACATAATACTCTTCGAATGACATAATACTCTTCCAATGACATAACACTCTTCCAATGACATAACACTCTTCCAATGACATAATACTCTTCCAATGACATAACACTCTTCCAATGACATAACACTCTTCCAATGACATAACACTCTTCCAATGACATAATACTCTTCCAATGACATAATACTCTTCCAATGACATCTTCCAATGACATAATACTCTTCCAATGACATAATACTCTTCCAATGAAATATTCAGTCACCCTACAATAATAATGATTCTGTATTCCAATCTATTTGCTCTAACAGGAGGTGATTCACCAGCTGGAGTTGGAAAACAATGCAAACCCTGATCAGACACTCCTCAGGAGCAGTCTGGTCTGGGTTTTCAGTGCTTGCTTAAGCATATCAGTCTGACTGGTATTTCAAGAAAATACAAATCATGACACAAACAGAAGGAAAAATCTGACGATGAATAAAGATGAATTCTTTACTAGAGATGTTATAGTGCTATCTGGGCATAGCCACTTAAAGTGATACGAAGTGTCAGATTAAGTTACAGTAGTAATAACGTGTTTTTATTTTGGGTACCTGTTAATTAAGAAATACTAGCCAAATACTGAGGAATATAACAAATGAGCCGCGACACCACAAATCCAACAATGTGGTGTGCGCCCAGCGCAGACTCGGATCAGCCTGGGCATTCGCCCAGTCTGATCAGAGTCTTCGCTGTCCGTATGAAGGTAGCTTAGACCCTTAGCTACTCTTTAAGCGCTCAGCGAGGGGTCTGATCAGACTGGGCAGATGTCCAGGCTGACCTGAGTCTGCGCTAGGCGCACAACCACATTGTTGGTTTTCTCGTGTCGCGGCTCAAATACTTACTGTGTGACTGGACAATACTGTGAATCTGTTGTAGCAGCACAACTCTGCATCAAGCTACTTTTCCTGGAGTCTAGTCCACTTAAACTGGCACAACTGAAAACATAAAACACTTTATCATATGACGTCACTGTTAAAGTGGATAACATCATGTCATAAAAATCATATGACCATATGTGTAGTAACACTTTGGCGCGTACACGTAACGTCATTGGCAACGTCCATGTCAACAATGCGTTTTCTTATTGAAATAATTTCAGTCTGAAGGGGTTAAAATCCCAATTTAAAGGGTCATATGATATACAGAATCTTACACTGGTGGTCATTCCATATGAAATTTATGAAACTCACCGAAGGCTTGTTTCATAAATTTCATTTGAAATGACCACTCATGTAAAATCCTCTATATGCTATACACCTGAGGTTACACAGCAACTAATGTACATTTCAGTCTAAATTATGGACTACATGAAACTATAGCTCTTGCTTATGATAAGCTTGCATTTTTATGTAGACATCACATACTGGCAAAGGGCAAGATGAACATAAAAAAATTAACAATAACAATAGTATTTCTGCAGTAAAGGGTCTTCATGACCTCACTTTTCTTAAATTTGATATAGTCTTTTGTCTGTTCTCGAGCAATTTTTATGTACTTGAACATTCGGAATCTGATACTCATAAATGTTAACAAACCACATATACAATAAGATGCTGGGCTTTTGAACAACTGCTAGACTGGTAACAATCTACATACAGTTAAACCTTTTAGCCGAAACCTTCTAATAAAACTCATACCCACATTTCATACAGCAAAAATTCTAAATATTGGGACAGATAGGTCTGAGAAAACAGTGCAGGTCCAGATAAGACTGCAGTCTGACCAGTGCCTACACTGTTTGCCATTCCACTTGCATCTTTTGGAAACAATACTGCATTTTAAGGACAATTACGGTAATTACTTTAGGTGTCCTAATTTTAGCATTTTATGGTAAGTTCATTTAATACACACCTCAGCCGCTGTATCTTGCTCTGCAGTCTGACGCCACCAAGAGCGCAAAGAAAGCCTGTCATATTGGCCCATTCATTTAATTGGTCCTGAAACAATAAAGCGTACAATATACACAATATAAATGTATGATGCAAAGCAGCAAGACTGGTGTAGATTTTACAGCATTTCAGCATAGAATGGTGATAAACTGACAAACAGACTCAATAATCTGACAAACAGACTAAATCTCTAGGAGAAAATTATTTCCTTTAAGAATAGACCCCTTTTTTAAGAGCTTTGTTGTCCACAGAAGCAAACAGGAAGTCACAACATTTGTTCCCCTTTGTAAAATAAATGCTGGGGGAAAATACATGGAGGTGTACATATTCACCTTACAGTCTACTTGCCATTAAAGATGTCATATACCCTGAATGAATAGCAAACGGTGCAGTCCTTGATTTTCCTGCTCCACAAGGAGCATTGTGACCTGTCTCCACTGTTTGCTCACACACAACTCCATACTCAGGATTATCACAATACTTCAGACCACCAAAATTTGTCATCTATTGTCCAAATTTTGTTTTTAAGAGCCATTTTAGGACTTGTGAGCTGCAACATCACTTGGGTTCAAGGTCATAAAACTTGAGAATAATCTCAAAAGCACACTGATTGGCTGCTTCCGAGCATGTGCTTGGAAGCAACCAATCAGTGTGCCTTTTTTTGAGTTTGAGAATGTACTCAAGTTTTATAACCTCCGGGCCAGGACATTTATCAGAAGAATTACAGAACCTCTAATTCATGTTCAGTGTTGGCATGGTGGGGTGGCTTCCTCTTCAGCCTGATAGCATCACCTATTGCTGCGGCGTTGTCCTCAGTCTTTACTTTATGATCCTTAGGGTAGGCCTCCAGGATCCCCGTCACAACACCCCAATTTCTAAATGTGTCATCCCATGCCTATAAACACAAAGGACACATGGTTAACAGGTTGTAAGATGGAAGTTTTTCCCGTTCAAAATCAATTAAAACAAAACCTGGATGGGTCTAGATTTTTGAGAATATTTTGGAGGGAAAAAACCTATCTTATTGCAAAATTTTGTTAGACCGATTTAGATATTTGGGGTATTTTAGGAAGAGCAAACCTACTTTTATAGCCAAATAAATTTCTGTATAAAGTTTACATGGTAAACAAGTTACTGATTATAGAATTGTGTTCTACTTAAAGTGTATGGGTGCACAAAGGGAGATCACCTGAAAAAGGCAATTTTTTTCTCTCATAAGAGGCTTCTCTTTTAAAAGAAAGAATTAGCTCTCTCTGTCTACAGAATTTGCTGTAAAAAAAGCAAATGCAGTCCGCACTGGAAAAGAGATTTATCTAGCAAATACTGTTCTGTTAAAGTTGTCCCCCTTGTATACATAGCAGGCCAATCAAAAAGATGTCGTATTAATCACTTAGTCTGACTTGTCCTGGCTTTCGCAGCTTTCTTATGAAAACTTAGTGAAGAGTGCAGGGATATTGTTTCCAATTAAATCTGCAAGTTACTTTTTTTTTTTTTTTTCAACATTTAGAGCGCCAAAAAAGCAGACGACAAAATTTACATCTGCACGATTTCAAAAAATGTTTCATCCAATCTATATCATACTGAGAATTCAAACACTAGAGGGAAAATAGTGTGCATCCAGATAAGGCAGCTCATCATGAGCCGCTTCATCTGGGTCCACACTGACTGCAGATTCAACTAGTTTCATTTTGGCGCTTTATGGGGTTAAAATGTGTATTTATGGTAGAGTTACAACAAGTGAGGCATATACTCTTTCAACTAATGCTCTTGATTCCTCTTCAATTAGTCCCTAAAAGCTATTCCTATGACTCAAACTGTTGAGCATAATGCTACCCATTGTATTCAGGGCTGGAAATTTGCACTCATGTGCTTGCCATAACGAGTGGTTCTCCTTGGAGGGCAAGGGAATTATCTTCTTTTTACTGTTTCTGTGTAACTTATTGAAATTTGGTCATGTAGGACGATGAAAATTTAAAAAAATTTCCAGCCTTGGTATTCAAATATCAAACATCGTACAGTCATCTCTCAATATCTCAAATACTGAAATCTCAAAATAGCCTCTCATATCAAAGAATATAGTTTAGGGACATTTCTTCTTTTATTTACACTTCAACTCCTTTTGTCTTAAACTACTGATATCTCGGAGTAAAATTTTCTGGGACCAGAAAATTTTACTTTGAGATATCAGTAGTTTGGAGTGAACTTCAACTTTGAAATATCCAGAGTTGACTGTATTTGAATATCAAATACTACCTGTGATGTCCCTGGTGTTGAGGAGTCTATTTTTCTCAATAATGCCATAATTCGCTTCTGTAAAGCGGCCCTCCCTGTAAAGATTACAAAAAGAAAGGGCTAAGTCTCATCAGTAACTACATTTATCATATGACGTCACATCTGAGAGTGTAATAAAGCCAAGCATTAAAAATGATAATCCACTAGTGGATTAAATATGCAAATTATGTCTTGACGTTATGCGTTGACGTATATAAAACATTTTCTTATGGCGAAATCGTGACGTTTTAGTGCAAAATTTGCTAATTAAATGCGATTCTAGTGTCATATGATAAATAGAATCTTGCATTCGTGGTCATGTATTATTGAATTTATTAAACTCGCTGGGGAAAAAGATAAGATGCTCGGCAAAGCCTCGCATCTTATCTTTTTCCCCAACTCGTTTAATAAATTCAATAATACATGAGCACTCATGTAAGATCCTCTATGTATATTACATAGTAAAACACATGAATTACATTCACAAAATCATGAAATTATCTTATGGAGAGCATGCACTTAGATACAGATTTCACAAAGCCTGGTAAGAAGAATGTCAACAGGTAAAAGGTCAAATTGAATATCAGTACATTCCAACAACACATTCTAATGCCAAATTAGTGCATAAGACTGGTGGAAAAAAATGATCTTTTATAACTGCCATATCATCTATACCCAAACTTTAAACTATTCCTTTCTGGAGACTCTGGGGCCGTATTTATGAAACAACTTAAGTCGTTGCTATGCTGTTGCTAAGGCTGAATTTCTACAAAGGAGATTCCCTACAACTATGAAATTTGCTCTGGAGGAACAGTCTTTTCCAGGCCAAATTTCATAGTTGTAGGGAATCTCCAACATAGAAATTTACCCTTAGCAACAGCATAGCAATGACTTAAGTTGCTTTATGAATATGGCCCCTGAACTGAGAACTGAAGCCTCCATGAGGCCATGTGGTAAGACATCCTTCCATCTAAACTAATCAGTCAAGCCAACGATTTTGATACAGATGATTAAATATGGATTACAAGAATTTTTTTCTAGTTTGCTTTGGAGGACTTTTTCAGAGAAATAAGGAAAAATTATCATCAAATACTTCTCTTATCTAGAGCTCTGGTGCTGACTGAATGCAATCAATGGAAAGACCCTTATCATACTGTTTCTTCAGGAGCAGTCTGATCAGGGTGTACAATGTTCGCCCCAACATACTGTCCAGATAGTACTTACGGTAATTCTGGGAAAGCACAACTCACCTGTTGTAAGAACTGTACTGGCAGCAGCTAGTTCTGAGTACACATTGTAGTTTGGCAGTAACTGGGTAACTGCCATCTCGTCACAACCACACCGGATCTCCGCCTCCTCGCACAGAAGATGGAAACATGACATCGCCGTCAGTACAGCATCTATGTCAATGCTCCAGAGGTACATAAAGAACACAACCTGGGAAAAGAAACAAGATCCTGTCTTTAAAACTCTAGACACAAAAGAATGTTTAAGGATAATACTTGCATAATATTCTTATTTCTTAAAACAAAAGGATTATCTTTTCCTCCTTGAGAATTTCAGAATGTTCTGGTGCAATGTTTGTTCTGAAATACTTCTTTAGAAGTCTTTGTAAGCATGACTTTATTAATAGGGTTCAGAATATTGTTCCCTCAATAATTGAAATCAATTTGCAATTCTACAGCTGACCCCTGCAAAAATCTATAGAGCATCCATTTGTTTTTTAAGCATGAAAAACAAATGCCATCTTTTTGATACTCTAAAACACTATCACTGACTGAAGAAAAATTTAATACTGACAATTTTCTCCATATACATGTACATGTATTTGACTCTCACAATTATTTGATGGTACAGTAGAACCTCAATGGCTCAAACACAGATGGCTCGTTCACCCTGCCTGGCTAGAACTCTTTTCTTGGTCCCTAGAGATAAGTTTATATGGAAACTAACCCTGGATGGCTAGAACTACCCTTGGCTGGAACTAATTTTCATGGTCCCAAGCCTGTTCAAGCCAATGAAGTTCTACTGTATATACAAACCTACATGTACCATATAAAATTCTTAGTTTGCTGCATTGTCTATTTCTTACTAAATAATTATTCTTACTCGGACATGCCTGTGTCCAAAGCATTTCAGACTTTGTGAACCCAGAGCTCTAGATAAGAGGGAGTATTTGATGATAATTAAGGATAATTTTTCTTATTTCTCATTGAAACCATATGTTGTGACCCCTCATCTGAACTGTCTCGTCGAGACGGTTCAGATGAGGGGTTACAACATATGTTTTCATGCAAAATTAACAAAAATTATCCCTAATTATCACCAAATACTCCCTATTATCTAGAGCTCTGGAACCATACCTCAAGTTTGATGTGGGCCTGTTTACAGACTGGTATATTACTGCCAATGTTTGCGTTGGAGCTGTGCTTCTGGAGAAAGCTGTTTCGACACACTAGGATTTCTTGTAACCATTTGAGTATCTCTGTGTAGTTGATAATCTGATGTTGAATCAACTTCTGAGATATGGAGAACAATACCTGGGAACTAGAAAGAATAGCATAGGGTAAGTGTGTGCTATGTAATCTTGGCCCCGAGGTTATAAAAAAATTTCCGTGCTCAACTCCGCTGAGCATGAAATTTTCTCTGCTGATTCACAAGCAGAGAAAATTTTATGCTCAGCTAAACTGAGTAAGAAAACAACTGTATTTACTAATCAGTAATTTGCTATTTATTAGGAGGTAAAATTTCATGCTCAGCTGAGTTGAGCATGAAAAAAGTTCTGTAACCTCGGGACCTGATCAAAGCTCAAGATTTCCCAGAATATGTTGGTATGAAATTAAGATGCACAGACACACACAAGAATCTCCCAGAATGCGATGTCTCGCCTGTCTACATTGTCACTAAACAGCTAAACCAGAAAACCTGATGCAAAGTTGACGCTGCCACCAATAACACCATGGCTAGAGAAGTAATACCTATGTCTTGTGCTTCTGCTAGTCAGAGGCAAGACAATAAACCACTTGCAGAGCTCTAGAGGGAGTATTTGGTGATAATTGAGGGATAATTTTCGCAAAATCAGCAAAAAAACATATGTTGTGACCCCTCATCTGAACCGTCTCGATGAGACGGTTCAGATGAGGGGTCACAACATACGGTTTGAATGAGAAATAAGAAAAATTATCCCTAATTATCATCAAATACACCCTCTTATCTACAGCTCTGCAATTGGCTGAGATAGTTATACCTCCCTTTTTCAAACTGGGGACACTCTGTCAGTATCCCTGTTTGTTTAAATCCCGATTGAAGACCATTATTATTCCAATAGCTGGATTACACAAGATGGTTTACATATATTTGAGCCAGGACACGAGAAAACCAACAAAGTGGTTGTGCGCCCAGTGCAGACTCAGATCAGCCTGGGCATCCTCCCAGGCTGATCAGAGTCATCGCTGTCCGCATGGAGGCAGCTTAGTCCCTTAGCTACCCTTTGAGCACTTAACGAAGAGTCTGATCAGACTGGGCAAACGCCTAGGCTGATCTGAGTCTGCACTGGGCGCACAACCACATTGTTGGTTTTCTCGTGTCGCGGCTCATTTTATTTAGGGCAAGTCTGGAAGGGGAAACCCCTGTCTTATACTATGAGCCCCGACACAACAAAATCAACAAAGAGGTTGTGCGCCGAGCGCAGACTCAGATCAGCCTGGGCATCTGCCAGTTTGACCAGACTCTTCGTTAAGTGTTCAAAGGGTAGATAAGGGTCAAAGCTGCCTCCATGCGGACATCGAAGACACTGATCAGACTGGGTGGATGCCCAGGCTGATCTGAGTCTGTGCTGGGTGCACAACCACATTGTTGGTTTTGTCGTGTCGCAGCTCATATATACTGTGATGTATTTCCTTAGAAACACCACTTACTTTACATCCCAGAAAGTGTTTATTGGCGCCTCAGGGTTCCACAGCTCAATATTGACTGGCTGATGTAGGCATAACAAGGCCTGAAAGTAAACGTATATGATATTCAATTTAAAACTAAAAAATTCAAACATACATTTTCATTTGTGCTACAGGCATAAATATACATTATCTGCGTTTGACCGCTCTATACACTTAAACTTAGGGTCACATGAAATTTAGGACTACACTGAACTTAAATACATCAAAACAGTGTTTAACTTTAGCAGATGTACATATTTTCTTACCTATCCAGTGCTCCAGATAAGAAGGGGTAACAAAGATAACTCGGGTATGAATTTTTCATATTTCTCCTTAAAAACACACATTGTGACCCATCATTAGAACCGTCTCACTGAGAAGGTTCTAATGAGGTGTCACTACATGTTTTCGTTGAGAAATAAGAAAACTTATTTTAGAATTATCCTCAATAACCACTCTTATCTGGAGCCTGCCTATCATACAAAAATTCTGAGTTTTCATCTCACCTTGGATGAGCAGAAACAGGGCATCTATACTACCTTTTTGGTGTCTGCCACTAGAGGCTGTGAGGTGGCTGGCACCAATTGAAAACATTAACTTTGTCAAGTTTTCTAGTTTACCTCGGTTTATGGCAGCGCATAGAGAGGTGGGGCACAGACTTCCACAAAATTCAAGTTTCAATAAATCTAATTCTTTTATAATATTTTTTCATGGTTGAAAATATACACCTCAAGCTGTCATAATAACAGCCATGTCCTGTGACTTCCAACAATGTGGCAATTTTGTCATGTGATATTCAGTTCATCCTTATTAATCACACAAGGTCTATAGATGCCTCGTCACTGGCTCTACAGCTTGTGCCACTTCCATAGATGGCTGACGTGACAAGCAAAGGCTCTGATCAGACTGCACTTATGTGCAGTCTGATCAGAAACTTTACTTGTCACTAATGCCACATCCTTGGCACTCACATGATGTAGCTCATATAGTTTATCAACAGCATGAAACTGATGTAGGTTTTAGCAATCATTTGAATCAATCAGCTGAAGGAGATGGCTCATATATAAGCATTTTGCTTACTGTCAGATCCTGTGCCATTGTATATTTTATTTATATATATTTGTGTATATTCTGGCAAATAAAATATTGTTTATCATATGACGTCGCATCTGAGAGTGTAATAAAGCCATGCATTAAAAACAATAATCCACTAGTGGATTAAATATGCAAATTACGTCGTAACATTATGCGTTGACGTCCATAAAACGTCGCGTTTTCTAATTGAGAAATCGTGACGTTTTAGTGCAAAATTTGCTAATAAAATGCGATTTTAGTGTCATATGATAAATAGAATCTTGCATTCGTGCTCCTGTATTATTGAATTTATTAAACTCGTTGGTGAAAACGATAAGGTGCTCGGCAAAGCCTCGCATCTTATCTTTTTCCCCAACTCGTTTAATAAATTCAATAATACATGAGCACTCATGTAAGATCCTCTATTTGAATCAATCAGCTGAAGCTCATTTGAGTTAACTACTTACCTCCATAGCTTCCTGTGCTACGTCTTCCGGCATCCACTGCTGATGAACAAGGGAGACTAATCCATTTATCAGTTCTAGTGTACTGCTCTGGACCTCGTGACCTGGCTTCCCTTGATTCTAAGATGAATGTAAACAGATATGATAATACAAGAATTCTAAAAAAGACCTGTCCGTGTACAGGATAGCTCGTCGGACTGTGTCTTGCCCATTGCATAATAAACTTTAACATAAAACTTTAATGCCAATGCTGCTGACCCAGACACTGGGGGTAGTGCAATAGCTCTTCCTTTACATTCATACAGGAGAGCTAAAAATTGGGACGCCTAAAATATTTACTGTAATTGTCCTAATATGAACAGTTTGATTTTACAGTGCAGTAATGTGTCCAAAGATGTATATGGAATGACAAACAGTGTAGACCCTGATCAAACTGCTCAATATGAGCAGTCTGATCTGGGTCTGCACTGTTTGCCCAGATATATCTGTCCAAATATTTCCAATTTCTATGATAATCCAGCTTCCTTTCATGGTATAAAACTGACACTTTTATCTGAGAAATGAACTACAGTCGAGGTTCAACACCATAGCCAAAAATCAAGGTACAACACATCCAGGTCAATGCATCCACTTTCAAGGAAAGCAATTTTACCATTTCTATTTTATCTCCCCTGTCAATGGGGTCAACTCTTAACAAAGCAAATTCTTTCAGTCAAGAGTAGGCCTCATGCTAGGGCTCTTTTTGTAAAATTGGCTGAAAAATATGGTGTATACATCAAGCTTAAGAACTTTTATGTATGTCTTTGCTGAAACTGTTTCTCAAAACCATTATTTTCACATATAAGCCAAGCCATTACATGTTTATTACAGACTGTGTGTCTCCAAATGCTTGCCAGTATCAACAAGACCTATCCGGGTATACAGAATAGCTCGCCTGAAGTGCCTTGCCCATCACATAAGAAAAATTTGATGTAAAACTTTAAAGTGTGACGCCTACTCCCACACCCACGCCGACGTCCAAGTGACAACAATAGCTCTCTGTACTTTGGTACAGGCGAGCTAAAAAGGAGAGATGTATGATCATATTAGTGAATAGTTATTTCAAAATTCCAAAAGCAAATGGTCCTTCATCCCATAATCAGCAAAGAAAAGTAACTGACACACCTATGAAAGAACACTCAATCTGATTAATTTCCTGAACACCAGCTGTCACCATGCAGTAAAGCTCACTTCAATATTTGTTCTTCAAAGCATACCAGCCCCAGATTCATGGAGTGGTCTTTGGGGCTTCAGCCCTGCTATTTGGGCCTCTGTGTTATGTATACATGTAATATGTAGGCCTCCTAATAATGAGTATCTGATGACAGTTTGAGATAATTTATCCATCTGGTTAGATTTAGGGGATAACTGTACTCAAAATTGTCATTTGGGGAGGTAAATCATGGGTTTTATGGTCGGAAATTTCGTTTTACGGCGACACGCCAGCGGAGCCCTAAAACGCAATTTGGGACCATAAAACTGATGATTTACCTCCCCAAATGACAATTTTGAATACAGTTATCTTCATTCTAATGCACTTTTTCACATTTTCACCTTTCATAATATACTAGTTTGCACCCATTTCAAGCGCTGTCAGCAACGTTAAATCAAATGTCAGCCAATGAGAAGCAATGTTACTTAATGACATCGGGTTTGCGACAGTTTACGCAGAATATACTGTCGAAAATGTTTGACGTTATCCAATCAGACGTCGCGTTATATTTGTAAGTGCATTAGAATAAATTATATGTTTTTACATATCATTAGAATCGCCTTGGTGAGGCAATTTTACTGAGAGATCACAACATATATTTCAATGCAAAAAAGACATTGTCAAAACTTCTCATCAATTTGATCTCTAATTATGTCATATATTTTCAAGCCCCCCCCCCTTCCCCTCCACACACAAACACACACACACATATCACAGCACCTCCCAGCCCCACCTGGTATCCAGAGCCCCACCAGTACGTTGGGTCTGGATTTGGGCCTTGCATACTTCACATTCAGTGTCTTTTCTTTAACTTACGTGTAACATGAGGTTGGGATCTGCATGTATCAGTCTGACAATCCACAGTAGCAGATATCTGTACGTTGTCATGGTTTCATCTGTTGGCTTCATCAGCTTGTTGATGGTCATCCTCGTCAAACTCTGCAATGTACAAGATGTACAGAGATTTGAAACACTGAAAATGTTAAATGCAAAACTTTAAGGAAAGGTTAAATGCAAAGCTTTAAAGTAAACTAAGTCCAAATTATTGATCCTTGGTCCCAGCTGAGGCCTTCCCTTAATGCTAAGATGCTCCATACCAAAAACAATGCAAAATAGATACAGTAGAACTTCAATCACTCGAACCCTGATGGCTCATTCACCCTGCCTGGCTAGAATCGTTCTTTGGTCCCTAGAGGTCTCTTTATATAGAAACTAACCCTGGATGGCTAGAACTACCCTTGGCTGAGCTAATTTTCACAGTCCCTAGCCTATTTGAGTCATTGAAGTTCTACTGTATCACTAACCAACTATGAAAAGAATCTAACCTGTGGTAACAGAGTTTATGAGCAAATGTAACGGTTCAATGCAGAACTTTGATATGTACTAAGTCCTAATCATTGACCCAAGGCCACATCCAGGGGCCAGACCCCGAGGTTGTGGCATTTCACATCAAAGATACTGCTGGAGACAGAGCTCTAGATAAGAGGGGTATTTGATGATAATTGAGGGATAATTTTTTTTATTTCTCAGTAAAACCATATGTTGCGACCCCTCATCTGAACCGTCTCATCGAGACGGTTCACATGAGGGGTCACAACATATGTTTTTGTGCAGAATTAACAAAAATTATCCCTAATTAACATCAAATACTCCCTCTTATCTAGAGCTCTGCTGAAGATACTAAGAGCCAAACATGAAAAGAATCTGACATGTGGTTACAGCCATATTAGAATCAAAAGGATTTAATGCAGAGCTTTGAAGTAAAAGTCTTCTAATGGACAAACGAATTGAAGAACTACAGGACGAACGGATGGAATGACATAAACTTTGCATGTCAACTCCAGTTATGACTACAGATAATATTTGCGTAACTCACCGAGGGCAGACCTCCAACACCCGTGGGTTTGGTGGTGGTGTGGCTCGTCATCCCTTGGGTCACTTTATTGAGGGTATCAGTGAACATGTTCCGCAGTTCTGCAGCCTTTCCATATATTATGCTAATCTGGGGCCACCAGGCCAAACGTCTCTGCAAAAACAAATGTGATGGAATTAGTCTCATGGCAAATAGAACAGAGCTCTAGATAAGAGGGAGTATTTGATGATAATTAAGGATAATTTTCCTTATTTCTCATCTTAACCATGTTGTGACCCCTCATCTGAACTGTCTCGTCGAGACGGTTCAGATGAGGGGTCACAACATATGTTTTTATGCAGAATTAACAAAAAGTATCCCTTATTATCACAAACTAGAGCTCTGTAGAAAACTTTTTGCTTCCTTGGGCGCCAAAGTTTTTCCCTCCGTTAGATTCCGCTCGTAGAGGAATCGTAGAGAATCTACTCTATTTGATTTCCAGATATTTAAAACTTTTTCAGACATATTTCCAAACTAAAAACATAGCCACCTCAATTTAAATTACATTAACAAAGTCCATTACCATACAATAGTTATATTTGCACATAGCAATGTTTCAAGAAAATAAAGCTTTCTACAATATCTGCGAAGTTTTGAATTAGCTATTCTCATAATGTAATAAATGTTTAAAGACAGTTTTATTTTTATTTGCTGAAAACAAAGTTTAGAAAAAAAAAGAATATAACTTTCAAGAACACTGCAAAAATTCGAAATATTGTGACAGATAGGTCTGAGCAAACAGTGCAGAGCAGTCTGATCAGGGCCAACACTGTTTGCCATTCCATCAGCATCTTTTGGACATATTACAACATTTTAAAACCAATCTGTTTCAGTTCAGGACACCTGCACAGAGCTCTAGATAAGAGGGAGTATTTGATGATAATTAAGGATAATTTTTCTTATTTCTCATCGAAACCATATGTTGTGACCCCTCATCTGAACCGTCTCGACGAGACGGTTCAGATGAGGGGTCACAACATATGTTTTCATGCAGAATTAACAAAAATTATCCCTAATTAGCACCAAATACTCCCTCTTATCTAGAGCTCTGCTCTTCATAATTTCTACAGTATTCATTGAACTACAACACTTACCTGTGTGATGATTCTATGAAGAGCATTAACAAGTACGAAATGATAGATGGGTGGAGAATGTGGATTCAGGCAGACTTTTAACACATCATTGTTGTGAGGGGTGATCCGAAAACATGACACAAAGCAATCTATGTAGAGGTCAAGGTCTTGGCCCACGATGCTCTGTCCTTTTGAGAATGGTTTTGAGTTTGGAGGTGGGTTAAACAGCAAAGCCTGAAACAGATGGCAAAATATTACTTTAACCCTTAAAATGTTGAAAAAAAGCGAACAACAAAATTAACTTCTGCAAAATTTCAAAAATGTTGAGTCCATCTGAATCATATTGAGAATGCAAAGACAAGGGGGCAAACAGTGTAGATCCAGATGAGGTTGCTCATAAGCTCATGAGGTGGCTCATTATGAGCCACCTCTGGGTCGATCTACCCATGTTTGTGAATACAACTACGTTAGAACTTCACTGGCTCGCACAGGCTTAGGACCATGAAAATTGGGTAGTTCTAGCCATCCAGGTTTAGTTTCCATATAAAGAGACCTCTAGGGACCAATAAAAGAGTTCTAGCCAGGCAGGGTGAACAAGCCATCAGGGTTCCAGCCATTGAAGTTCTACTGTACTTTTATTTCTGGCATTTTAAAGATTAAGATTGCAGACCCTCAAACATTGTTAATGAATGTACACTGTATTCTGCTACTGCGAACTTTGGTTTAAACACAGTTGTTTGGTGACATTTACGAATTTGCTTATTTCTGCCATGACAGTTCTTGTACATCCCATTTCTCCTTAATGACCTCTATCAGTATATATAGTTTCAAGACAACCCCATTTATACTTTTTTGAGCTATGCTCCTGACAAAAGTGTAACGGATGGACAGAGACCAATTCCATATCTCCCTTCGCCTTTGGTGGGGGAATAAAAAAAGGAAGTCACAAGAACTGCACCCCCCCCCCCCCCCCCCCCCCCCCCCCCACTTTGTGAAAATGGTGAAAAAACATGGAGGTTACTCATACACCTTCAATATGATCTTCACAATTCTCAGAAATAATCTATTAAAATTATCAATGTCATTAGATGGTATTATTTTGCCAATTTAGCTATTTCAGCGCATTCACATGCCCATACTTCAAACTATAGTCAAACTTCGGTAGTTCGAACGTCATACAGGTTAATTTGTTTCTCTTTTTTTTTTGTCATTAACAGTCCGATGTCTGAAGCCATAAGGGAAGATGACAGTCAAATTATCTGTTTGCATCTTCTTTCACGCCTTACAGAAGAGGTTCGCAATATAGCATTGAGTTAGCAATACATCAATTCATATACCGTATTCGTCTCTTTCTGGCTGCACTTCAAATGCTCCATCTAGAGACATTTCTGGTTTGGATGTCAATATGATATGTTTCTGTACTGTAAATATAGCCTGGGTTAATCATTAGGTATAACTACAGGATAGACCAAACCAAACAAGACATTTTATCCTAGTAGACCAAATGGGAGTAGATGTTTTGGCAAAGTAGACCAAATGGGAGTAGACGTTATGGCAAAGTAGACCAAATGGGAGTAGCCATTTTGGGAATAGACGTTATGGCCCTAATTCCCACAATACAGGTGCGTTTCACACATTTGACGCGATCGCAAGGTCACGGTAGCATTCGGACATTTCCGTTATTTACAGAAATAGCCGACCCGGTAATTTCGAAATTCGGATATTTCGAAGTATAATCGGGAGTCCCTGGCACATCAAACTACCGATGTTCGACTGTACAGTGTTTTTACCTTTAAGTCAGTTATAACAGACTGCACCAGACTAAACAGCACGTTGAGTCTGTCGTTAATGCTAATGTAGGTTGAAGCTTTACACAGTCGCACACACAGGACAGCAGCGCCCTCTGCTAACTGTTTGTTGACACTATGGTGATTTCCAATTGTCTTCTTCACCTCATCTATGAAGTGTTTCTGTAAGAGAAACAAATCCTGTCATGTACATTTATATACATCAGAGCCCTATATAAGAGGGGTATTTGCTGATAATTGAGGGATAATTTTCTTTATTTCTCACTGAAACCATATGTTGTGACCCCTCATCTGAACCGTCTCGACGAGACGGTTCAGATGGGGGGTCTAAACGTATGTTTTTATCCAGAACTAACAAAAATTATCCCTAATTATCACCAGATACTCCCTCTTATCTAGAGCTCTGTACATACAAGAAATAAGACAATAACACAATTTTACTGAGAATAAAAAAGAAATCTATCTCTCAGAAATACCCTTCAGGGCCAAGTTTTTCAAAACTAACGATGTCGTTAATTAACGAGACATTGAAATTTCAAATGTAACATACTCAAAAGAACTTCCATTTTTGCCGAAAAACTGTGAGTAACTTCCAGTGCAAAAGTTCCTCACATTATTTTCAGCAAAAAATATGAGCACACTTGACTTTATACATACTAGAAGACTAAAGGAATCACTAACGGCTTTGTCAAACTAACAATGCTTTGAACAATTGGGCCCAGATGGCCATATTAACTGGAGCTCCTGTTCATTCATTCATGCAAATTGAAGGCCACTTCAAGATTATTTTTGCACTGAAGACAGAGAATACCATGTTAGTGTCTTTTGATATCGACCAGGCTCGACCAGAAACATGTCGGACTGGCTCGGCAAGCCTCGCCATTCCTACCCGGTTTCTGGTCTCGCCTGATAAACTTGATATCAAAAGACACTTACATGGTTTTCTATTTATTATGCATCATTAGAAGATTTTACGGCGTAAAGAGCGGCAAACGAGATAAGCAAACGCAGTTTTGTTCGAACTTGCTGACGTCGCGAATGCATTAAGACGCAAGTCGGTGACATCAATTAACCAATCGAACACTAATATCACGGCCAATGTCAGTGTGTAGCCAATCGTGTAGCCAATCGTCTCCAGAGATCGCTTCTTAAGGCATGACCTGATAACATTCGTGCAATTGCAGTTCTACAGTGATATGATATCACATCATGTTATCATACCCCTGTTATTAGGTGAATTTTGCAGCAGATGAATGATAAAAGCTTTTACTGTCTTTGTGCAGCTCTTTACAGTAAGGCAACAGAATGAGATGAAGAATGTCAAGGCAGGGTTAACGTTGGCATTCAGATCTGGTCTTAAAAGGGGGGACAACAGAAGAACCTTACCTTTTTAAGATGTTGTGGAGAACAAGGGGCACCCCCATCAGCATTGTTGATTTCTTCAAGGATTTTCTGGAAGAGAATATATATTATTCAAGAAGCATCAAGGCCTTTGAGTTAATAGCCATATCTTGTATGTTGATTAAATCAACAATATTTTCCCCTAGTTCTATGTTCTTACATGTGCTAAAGGAAACAGGAGAACCCAGAAAAAACACTAACCTTGCAAGGGTGACAAACACTGACTTCTACCCTATCACATGTCAATACTGTCATTTGTGTTTACTTGGGGAAAAAACACCAAACACTGTTTAGTTAATATGACATTTTTTTTCAATTTATGACTTGCCATGTTGCTTAGTTTTTTTTTTTTTTTTTTTTTTTCTTCCTCTTCAAACTTGACAAGTCTTGAGGTACCAGGTAAGAGGAGGCCTATGCAGCATGTTGCAACATCAGCTGTTAAGGTGAATCAGTATACCTCCATGCTTTTCTGACATTTTTACAAAGGGGAACAACTTTTGTTACTTTCTGTTTGCTTCCCTACACAGCAAAGCTTTTTGGAAACAGGGTCTGCTCTCAAAGGCAAGAATTTGCTCCTAGGGGAGCAAATCCTTTCCTTTAACAGCTGACCCTCATAACTGAGAATTCAAACATGAACGTAATCTTGAGTTGTGACTTACAGGACAGAGAACCAATAACATCATCTGGAATGGCCAAACTGATGCCTGCCTCTTCTTTGTGGAATTCTCCATGTATGCCAAGTATTGCTCAAACAGCCTGTCACAGCAATCTGAAAGAAAAAACATGAGTTATTTATCTGAAAGGCTGTTATCTGGAGTTTCGAATGCATTATAATTTTGCTAATATTTTTTTTCTAACTTGTCAGAAAGCACTTATAACAAGAAAATTTACAAGTTTCACTATAAGTATATACATGTATTGAAAAGCATTAAACTACTTGTTTCTCAAACTCCCCTTTTCAAAGTGGTTATTTTGTTTTTGTAACAATCTGACTTTGACTGAAAAGAAACTTTGAGATAAGGTGTTTGAGATAATAAAAGTCAGTTGCATTTTAATGATAATCATAATCCAAGTCTGTGACCTTGACCAAAATGAAGGTCACTGATGGATTTGAGGATGATATTTTGAAAAAAGTTTGATCAGTTGAATAGATTATCTGAAATGGCTAAAGATTTCAAAACATAGGAGAAATCTTGTACTATACCTTGGAGCTCTTCATTAGGCCGCTTTTGAAGTTCCGTGAATTCTTCTGGGTAGTTGTCCATCCAGTTCCATATTGCCTATAAGTAACGAACAAGCAATCATATGGAAAAGCCAAGATTTAGTCAAAACTCTGATCTGACAGCTTTAGAAATCCACTTTCTTTATAATCTCTTTATCTTTTTGTTGTTGTTGTTGTTGTTTTCTTCAGGAATAATTTAGGATACATTTGGGAGATTCTCAGAAGTTCAAACATCAAGTTTGTCAAGTAGTTCATTATTCCAATACTTAGCACAGGTTTCCCTAGCCTTGTGGCCATGGGGCTAACAGACAGAATTTGATGGGATTTGAACCAGCACAGTCGGCACTGAAGCCTAGTCCAATAATGACTCAACCATGGCACCTCTATAAGTCAATATACACAAATACATTTGCAATATATATTCCAAGATTCTCCAAGACTTACCTTTTCCAGATTGTGAGCGAGTGCTGATATCACCTGCTTAGACTTGAGAAGACGGAACTTGGACACTATGTCTAAAATAGAAATGATACATTATTATTTTGAAAATATTTTACACATTCAATTTTACTGAACAGTTATTCAATACCGGTATCTCAATCAATTTTATGACTTTGGAGGGACTTGGTTTTTCAATACTTTATTTTACAAATATACATTTTAGCCAACATAGTTATAACAAAGCTACAGATAACAAGACCAGTCAGTGGGACAGGATAGCTTACCTGACAGCGCCTTGCCCATCAACTAAAAAACTTTAAAGTAAAACTTTAACATTTTGCTAACGCCGACACCGCCGCCGCAGGGGGGAGTGCAATAGCTCTTCCTGTACATTCGTACAGGAAAGCTAACAAGTAGCCCAAAGGGCAACAATTGCTCACCTGAGAGACATTGTAAACCTATAGGGATATTTAAGATGCTCAAGGGCAGCTAACTCCACAGTCAGTGGTCCAATCAGGCTGAAAATTAAACTCATCCAAAACATTATGTATGCCCTCATTTAATATATGCAAGTTTAAAAAGTATCCGATCAAGAGCACAATAGACAGAGCTGTCAAGGGCAGCTAACTTCGCAGTGGTTGGCCTGATCTGGCCAAAAATTTGAACTTGTTTAAGATATTATGCATTTCCTCATTATCTGCAAGTTTGAAAAGGATCAGATCAGTAGAAACCAAGAAAAAGTGGCGACATTGATTTTTTGGATGCTCAGGGCAGGTACTCCATAGTCAGTGGTGGGATCTAGCCGAAATGCTAACTAATCCAAGCTTTTATGCATATCTTCATGACCTGCAAGTATGAAGAGGATCCGATGAAAAATGAAAATGTGACGAGTTGTTTTCTCCATTATAAGACTATGGGATTTTTTTCAAACGCTCAAGGGCAGCTAACTCCGTAGTCTGTGCTCGAATCCGGCCAAATTTTGAACTCATCCAAGCTCTTACGTATGTCATCATTACCTGCTAGTATGATAAGGATCTAATCAAAAACCTTGATTGCAGCACCCTAAAAGTCAAACTTGCTCGAGATATTGTCATCCCCTACATTTGTGTGAATTTATTTTAAAATCCGTTGAGAAATGTAGGTGCTAGAGCCATGACAAAGTTTTTCTTAAAATAGCCACAGTGACCTTGACCTTGGGCACAGCATCCTGAAAGTCGAACTTGCTTGAGATATTGTCATACCCTACATTTGTGTCAAGTTATTTCAAAATCCATGGAGAAATGAAGGTGCTAGGGCGATGACAAAGTTTTTCTAAAAATAGCCACAGTGACCTTGACCTTGGGTGCAGCACCCTGAGAGTCGAACTTGCTCAAGACATTGTCATGCCCTACATTTGTGTGAAGTTATTTCAAAATCCGTTGAGAAATGTAGGTGCTAGAGCGATGACAAAGTTTTTCTAAAAAAAGCCACAGTGACCTTGACCTTGGGCGCAGCACCCTGAAAGTCGAACTTACTCGAGATATTGTCATACCCTACATTTGTGTGAAGCTATTTCAAAATCCATGGAGAAATGTAGGTGCTAGAGCCATGACAAAGTTTTTCTAAAAATAGCCACATTGACCTTGACCTTGGGCGCAGCACCCTGAAAGTCGAACTTGCTCGAGATATGGTCATGCCCTACATTTGTGTGAAGTTATTTCAAAATCCGTTGAGAAATGTAGGCCTTAGAGCGATGACAAAGTTTTTCTAAAAATAGCCACAGTGACCTTGACCTTGGGCGCAGCACCCTGAAAGTCGAACTTGCTCAAGATATTGTCATGCCCTACATTTGTGTGAAGTTATTTCAAAATCCATTGAGAAATGTAGGCGCTAGAGCGATGACAAAGATTTTCTAAAAATAGCCAAAGTGACCTTGACCTTGGGCACAGCACCCTGAAAGTCGAACTTGCTCGAGATATTTTGTCATGCCCTATATTTGTGTGAAGTTATTTTAAAATCCATTGAGAAATGTAGGTGCTAGAGCGCTGACAAAGTTTTTCTAAAATTAGCCACAGTGACCTTGACCTTGGGCGCAGCATCCTGAAAGTCGAATTTGCTCGAGATATTGTCACGCCCTACATTTGTGTGAAGTTATTTCAAAATCCGTTGAGAAATGTAGGCAATAGAGCGATGACAAAGTTTTTTCTAAAAATATGTGATGTCGTTGTTTTCTCCATTATAACACTATGGG
Organism: Ctena decussata; assembly: GCA_963989385.1. NCBI lineage: Eukaryota > Metazoa > Mollusca > Bivalvia > Lucinida > Lucinidae > Ctena > Ctena decussata. The sequence goes on along the minus strand of OZ022511.1, from coordinate 1,919,768 downwards.
ATTTTTTTCAAACGCTCAAGGGCAGCCAACTCCGTAGTCTGTGCTCGAATCCGGCCAAATTTCGAACTCATCCAAGCTCTTATGTATGTCATCATTACCTGCAAGTATGATAAGGATCTAAGCAAAAACAGTTGAGAAAAGGTGATGACGCCATTTTCCCCATTATAACCCTATGGGATTTTTTTCAAACGCTCAAGGGCAGCTAACTCCGTAGTCTGTGCTCGAATCCGGCCAAATTTCGAACTCATCCAAGCTCTTGTGTATGTCACCATTACCTGCAAGTATGATAAGGATCTAATCAAAAACAGTCGAGAAAAGGTGATGACGCCGTTTTCCCCATTATACCCCTATGGGGGCTATCTGTTGCCATGGAAACCAAAGTTCTGAGCTGATCTGCACCAAAACCTAATGCAGCCTTTCCCCCACCCAAATGATGCTTCAGATAAAATTTGATTGCGATCGGCCCACTGGTCTCTGAGATATTTATGTTTGAAAGTGTTGACGCACGCACGGACGCACGGACGGACGCACGGACGGACGACGGCTCGACTCCCATCCTATAAGCTCACCTCTGAGCCTTCGGCTCAGGTGAGCTAAAAAGGGTTTCTGATAATGATTATGCACACACAGTAACAGAAATTCCATAAAACACTGTGTCTTGCCAGTGTGTGAATCGTCACAGAGCTAAGCCAGGAAACCTGACAAACGTATAAACAGATGCTGCTCAAAATGCAATACCTATGAGCCGCGACACAACAAAACCAACAAAGATTGATGTGCACCGTGTGAAGACTCAGATCATACTGGGCATCCACCAAGTACGATCAGAGTCTTAGCTGTTGGTACTAAGGTAGGCTAGACCCTACGGTACACTTTAAGCACAACAGCAATGACTCTGATCAGACTGGGCATCTGCCCAGGCTGATCTGAGTCTTTGCTGGGTGCAAATGCCACTTTGTTTTGTTTTGTAGGACATGCCGCCTCTGTCTTGTTTTCTAGAAAGTCTTTCCAACAGAGCTCTAGATAAGAGGGGTATTTGATGATAATTGAGGGATAATTTTCTTTATTTCTCAATGAAACCATATGTTGTGACCCCTCATCTGAACCGTCTCGGTGAGACGGTTCAGATGAGGGGTCACAACATATGTTTTTATCCAGAATTGACAAAAATTATCCCTAATTATCATCAAATACTCCCTCTTATCTAGGGCACTGTTTCCGAGGCTACAGGTTATTACCTCCAAGCAGCTTGGTCAGTCTGGTCACATCGACATTGAGATGTTGTATAAGTTCAAGGTCAGACAAGTCAGACTGGTCCTCACTACAGGCTGATAAGGTTGTCAATCTGGAAGACAAATCATAAGATACAGTCTAACATCTACTGAAAATAGTAGTACAGTGTTTTATTTAGAATATGTTAAAGGAAAACGCTCACTTAAATAGGAACAGACTTCAAATTATAGATCTTGATTAGCAATTTAATTTGGTGAAAATTTCATGAAAATCGGTGTTAAAATAAGAAAGATATGAAGATTTAAAAAAGTCAAAATGGCGGTCTTGCAGGCCGCCTTTTTTCGAAGTTCCTGTCACGTGATAAATATTCTAACCTAGAATAAGAGCATAAATTGCTTACTTTTACAGTATTATTTAGCTTTGATAGTTTCTTTATGACGTAGAATTATGCATTTCATTTATCTACAGTTTGTATCTACAGTTTGTTTCAAACTAAAGTTATTTAGGATATTTATTACTGACTGTGAGTTTATGACGTCATTAACTCACAGAGTTGCTGGTTCCCAGCTAAACATTTTAATATCTTTAAACTGTCATATCTTTCTTAATTTAAGTCCGATTTTCATGAAATTTTCGGCATATTTTATGTTTTATTAGAATCTTTAATTTGAGCCCAACATCCATTTTACTGAGTGTTTTCCTTTAAACTCATTGTCCATCAGCCCAGCAAAGACAATCAGGCAAAGAGAAAAGTAAAACTACATAGGAAGCACATGCCCAACCTTTCTAACCCCAAATCTTTCCATCTGTAAACAGGGTTCCATTGCATACAGCCTTTCATAATCACCCTCCCATCTTCCTGATATGACTGAAATACTGTTGAAAAGGACATAAAATCTAAAGTCATCCATCCATCGTCATCACTCACCACAGGGTATAAACCAGTCCGCCAATTTTCAATTCCTGCAGAGACTGTCAGTCATATTTAGTTCCGCCAAGACTGTCAGCGATCTCTTGCTTCCTGCAGGGACTACTGTCCTCGAACAATGGCTTTCAGCTGAGACTGTCTGTGTGACTCTGCTTCCTACCGAAAGCCTCGACATGAAGCAGAATCACTCGGACAGTCTCTGCAGTAAGCCATTGGTGAAAGCCAAATATTACAGACAGTCTCTGCAGGACGCGAAAATTGGGGGACTGGTTTATACCCTGTGCTAACACTGGAAAAGTAATACCGATGTCCCAGGTGAGACAAAAATGCAAAGTCCAACTTACCTGGCAGAAATTCTGCTAAAGACAGCCGAGAAAGCATTTAGGCTGAGAGCAAACAGAACTTTGGAAGCAAGACTCTTTAGCTGTAGGATGTAGGGTGTGTCATTCTGTAGGTTCAAGAACTGAAAAGAAAAAGTGACAATTTCAATGTATGCTTCACTGCCTATAGAGCAGAGACCAAGTGCAACCTACCATATGTGTTTAACTCTAAGACGGGTCTTTTTCTCCTCCATAACAATCCCAGAAAGCTGTCTTTTAAGACAGGTCCAGATTTTTGGCTGTTTTTTCGAAAGGGAAAAAGCATTTCATAGCAGAGGTAATAGGACCAATTTTTACATTTGAGCTGGGACACCACAAAACCAACAAAGTGGCATGTGCGCTATGAAGAGTCAGATCAGCCTGGGCATTAGAGGTGCAACGATTCACTTCGATGCATCGAAAATCCGGTTCACAAGGGCCGATTCGATTCCGATAACAACTCCACTAATTTCGATTCGATTCACAATCCCCCGAATGGGCCCTCATTTAAAACGGAAGTCCGTGTTTTAGACCCGCTCTGAATATTATAACGCTGTTTATAACGTAACGTACGATTGGTCAGTAATAATTAGGTCATCCAATCAATACGGGTGTTTCGTTTCCTTATCGGTAGGGTTATCAAAATGGCGTCTAACGATCACTCGCAGAAACCTGTGTCCAAAGATGCACCCCAAAGCAGGGTTCGAATTTAGACTCGCATACTCGCAAAATGCGACCAAAATTTACAGACTGCGAGTCCAAGAAACCACCACTTGCTTTTCTTTGCGAGTGTAGTTTTCCCGGTGCAAAGAACTAATCCGGAAGTGTAAAGTTTTTGTTTATGTGCAGAACAAGATGCGCAGTCGCAAACTCGTCTTGATCACCCAGGTGCTTGCCTTATATTGATTCCCCAATACGGTGCCCCTCGTCAAGCGTCTGACAACCCACATCTGCAAGCGTCTGTTTTCAGTTTGATCAAAAAGCACATGTTCTCAAAGCAAATCAATACACATGGACAGATATTAATTATGAACTGGAAAAGGAGCAAAACGGGGGATCAGGAAGAAAAACCTTCTGAAAATAAACCCATCAAGACTGACTCTATGGGCCCCAAACCCCAAACTGTCCCTATAAAAACTGCACAGAAGTGGGAAAAAGAGCTCAGAGTTGCTCTGGAATATGAAACTAGTAGCTGTGAAGAGAACATGGTAGGGAGTGTAGGCATGGCCCTTGTGAGGTAAAGCCTCATTGGTAAGATACTTTATATTGTCTGTCAGATAGGGAAAAAGGGAGTATAATGAATGAGAACCACTAAATTTAGCAAGTGAGAAAAAAAGTTAATTTCAAACCCTGCAAAGATAAATAGAAGTGTAAATATAACAAAATAAAGTGATAAGCATGATGAATTAAGGTAGCATAAAATCAATCATGAATCGAATCGAATTAATCGAATCGAGGTGTCTGAAATCGAAATCGAATCGAATCGGTCGTTGGGTGAATCGTTGCAGCTCTACTGGGCATCTGCCCAGTCTGATCAGGGTCTTTGCTGTGAGTCTAAGCTACTTACATGCTGACAAAACAGACTCTGATCAGGCTGGGCAGATGCCCAGGCTGATCTTACTCTTCACTGAGAACACATGCTATTTTGTTGGTTTTGTCGTGTTGTGGCCCATTTGAAGGGGGGAAACCGTGAGATTAAGGTGAATGGGTACACTTTCAATGCAAGCAACTGTGCCACTTTCATTGCTGCCTCCCTTCTCTATGGGTTTCCTATAGGAGCAAATTCTTTCCTTTAAGAGTAGTCCCCATTTCTGACAGGCTTCATTGACAAAAACAGGAAGGTACAAAAGTTTTCTCCCTTTGTAAAAATGGCAGACAAATATTGAGATGTATCCATACTCTTTAAGGTATGTAATCTGCATTGTTTGCCATTCTGCAGCAAGAATATTTACACATACCGCATTAATCCTATTAAATGCCCCTGCTCTAATAAAAATCGCCCTGCTTCTTTTCCAAAAATAATGTTATATTAACTTGCATAAGATTTAATTCCTGTTAACTTCTTTGGATGAGGTAGCTCTTTGAAATGGCTTCTACTCTTAAGGGAAAAAATTTGCTCAAAAGAATTTGCTCCTAGAGGAGTAAACTTTTACCTTTAAGAGTTGATCCCACACCTACTGAGAAGGGAGGTGAAAATTTATAGAGCTATTTCCTCTGAAAGTACACCCATTCACATAAATACTGTTTATTAGAGGTCTTTTGGCAGTGGCTGATTTACTACAATTTAGGCTCTAAATAATACCCCCATTTCATAAAATGCAATGCCTCCGGAGCATATATAACAGAATTAATATGGTAATCATATTTTTTCCTCGGAGGTAATCGTATTTTTTCCTAGCACAACTGTCTGAAATTTACAAAGACATGTTACAGTGTGTCATTACACTATGTCATGACAGTACTGTATATATGAGCCAGGACGTGACAAAATCAACAAAGTGGTTGTGCGCCCAGCACAGACTCAGATCAGCCTGGGCATCTGCCGAGTCTGATCAGAGTCTCTGCTGTCCGCATGGAGGTAGCTTAAACCCTTAGCTACCTTTTAAGCGCTTAGCAAAGGGTCTGATCAGACAGGCTGATCTGAGTCTGCACAGGGCGCACAACCACATTGTTGGTTTTGTCGTGTCGCGGCTCAGCCTCATATATTATTTCATTCATGACAGGAAAAGCCTACTCCCACACTGTTAAATGAGCCCTGGCCTGACATGACAAAATACACTGGTGTGTGCCCAGCGAAGAATCAGATCAACCTGAGCATCTGCGCCCAGTCTGATCAGAGTCTTCTTTGTCCACATGGAGCTAGCTTAACCTTTAACACACAGGGAAGACTCTGAATAGACTGAGCTGAAGAGGAGGGGTGGGATGGGGGAGTGGGTGGAGTGGCATATTATATCCAAATTAATATGGTCCACATGACTATTTAGTGGAGCAAATATGCTTGCGTAAGTGGCCTAGAAAAGGGAGGTAGCGGTCTACGGAGTGTAACATTTGTTTTCATATATCAAAATGACCGCCTTGGTCTGTAGTTATAAAATTCAGCGTTTGCCACCTTGGCAAACCTTGCATAACTCTGTAGTGGCCAGTTATTTACGTTACCCCATTAAATTTTGAATATCAAAAATATTCCTTGAAGTCAATAGGAAATATGCTTTAACATTATAAATGTATCAAATGTCAATATTCTTTATATGAATGATTAGTTTGCTACAATTCAAGCTACATTGGAAACAATTCAGAACGTTTTTGCTGTTATTTTCGTGACAAAATATAATGTACCCCTTGGAAATTTAAAATACAAACTTAAATTGTTGCATTTTACGAAAACTTTATGACAAAATAGCCCAAACTGTTCAATTTTTTCTATTGTCTAGCTAGCAACTTTCAAAATGTTTCTAACAAAACAAATTTGAGACTTCTAGCTTTTATACTTTGTTAACCATGTACTGTTTAACTTGGTTATACCTATTCCATGTTGGAGGCTAGAAAGTCTGTTTTCACACAATTATTTGTACAAAAGATGGCTAATAAGCTATTTATATAGATAAATTGGGTCTGTTGCTATGAGATCATGTTAAACAGGATATTAAGCAAATGTTTAAAAATATTTTTGAACTTACAACCCACATTTAAACTAATGTAACGTACTTAACAGATTGTTAATGTTTGCGTAAAGCGTCTATCATTCCGGCAAGGAAAACACTCATTTAAAATTCTGACTTTTAAACAATGCAACTGTGAGAACTATGTGTTTTATTTATCGTTAAATGATTTTTTCTGTTTGGAAAAGTTGGCTACTCGGGCAGCAAACAGTGTTATTTACATGACATACAAAGGTGAGATTGTCCTACAATTAAAAAATAAGCCTTTGTGAATTAACCTGTACATGGAACACTATTATCTTTTCCGATTAATATCAGAATCACGTTTAAAACGTCCACTATAACAAAATAATTAATCATAACATACAGTTTTGTACTCAGAAAGGTAACATTTGTAACCATTATTTGAACACAATCCCTGAGATTAATTGTTGCTACAGCCAAATGTGCCTCAGCCTTATTATAGTTTGAGTTGAAAATATTTTCAGAATGGCACGTTCGACTGATTTAAACCGAAACTATATGATGAATCAGTGACATTTCCACGGCGGTGCATCCGATTTGGTGTATTGATGTTATAGTTCGTGTCTTCCACTTACCTGTAGCCTTAAAAATGATTTGTGTTGTTTGTTTATTGGCCTTCATTTTGATGTATATAGAAACAAAAAGAAAGTCGGTGAAAATGGATAATATGTGTTCCTGGGTATGTTTTATAAAGACTAGCTTTATGGTCTTCTGCATGGAATGGGCTGGATGTTTATTTGGCCACCCGTAAGTATCGTTTGAGTACATGTCTTGTTACTTTATGTTACTATTTACAGTTCGGTGTTGTGAGAACTAGAATTGTGGCACTAGTTCAAAAAATTCCTGCCCTTTTACACTGTCTATCTGTTTTGATCGTTTTCTATAAAAGCAATATATAAAATTGTAGTTAAAATATTTTGGCCCTACAGCATTTATTTAAACCAAAGTAACGTATATAACAGTTGAAAAAGAGTTATTTTACTGTACTGCACCTAGTGTAAATTGTCATGTGGCTACCTTAAAATTCTTTCTTGTACTTCATTTAAATGCAAATCATATATTTTCTGGTCATTTGGGATCATCTGGACTCATTACGAGTCGATTTGAAAAAGGAATTTAGCTGAAGCTGGTGGTAGGTGGCACTGGCAATGTTGCAACATTACATTCTTGATTATAAATTAAGTTAAACCGAGGTTGTTGTTTCGTTTTATTTAGTTTTATTTTTTCATTTATTTATTTACGTATGTATTTAATTTTGTGACCCATTCCTTGTTTCCAGGAAATCTTCCTTCAGAATTTAAATACATTGTAATCATTCCAAGAATTTAAGGTGAATGGATACATTATTACGTAAAATAATTCTGCAAATTTTACTTTGACCTTTCTTCTCAATGGCAGTAAACTCTAAAATGAAAGAATTGGCTATTGTAAGAGAAAAGTGTTTTCTTTAAGAGCAGCCAGTTTCTGGAAGGGTTATATCATCCACAGAAATAGGAATCATCTAGGGAAGCATTACAGATTGCAGAAAAACATTGAGGTTGTCCGTTCACGATGATACAGTATTATTTCCAAAATATACTAAAAGATCATATGAAAGCAAGCAACACACACTTGAAAGAATATAGCAGACTCGATTTGATTCCTTTCAAGATCAGGCACATATAATATGATTGTGACGTACCGTTATTATTTTAAAACCATTATCAAAATGGCATTTTAATTGAGTCAATGATAATTCACTTACTTTGACTCCTTGGTCTGGTATTTAAAAAGGTAACGTATACAACATTCAAATGTAAACGATTTGTCAGATTAGAATTATGATTTTTATATCATCTGTTTGGTATGATGCAGCAAGATGAAGCATTTTAAGTTCCTCAGTTCTTGGGACAGACCCTTTTACTATGATCAAGTTTCATATGCATGCTCTAGTTACCGGGTGCAGAAAATAAACGCCTGAAGTAAAACATCTAAAACAGGCATAATACTATTACAAAAATGCATTATATAGAAAAAATATGGGTAGTTATGTTACTGTCTCAGCCCTTTCTTTGGGAATATAATTATTTAAAACAATTAAATAAATGAATCAAATATTTAAATCCCTACAGAAATGTATGGCGAGGCACTGTTAGGTTAACCTTCGGCAGCTCAGTGTTTGCTTTCAACATCTGCATTATACCTGAGGGCGGGTACTACCTGCACCTTGTTACTCTAGCATTAATATGAAAACTTCTTAACAGTAAAAGGGTAATCTGACAACTCGTTTACTGTTGAATGCTGTATATGTTACCTTTTTGACTACCAAACCAAGTAGTTGAAGTTAGTGAATTATCACTGACTCCGATTAAATGTCATTTTGATGATGATTTCAAAGTAAAAAGGTTACCCCCATTAAAGAGAGAGGCCAATGTAATCATAGTTATTTGACTTCACACAATATCCTTCACCCACCAAACAAAATTCTGAAGGAAGATTCTCTGGAAGCAAGGAATGCATCAGAGAAAACAAAATTAGCACCCTTGATTAAGCTGAGTGTATGCCCCAGCAATATGATGTTGCACCAATGACAGTGGTCCCTAGCACCAGGTTTAGCTAAATTCTTTTTTTTTTTTTCAAACTGACTTAGAATAAGCCTAGATTAACCCAAACATAATTTGAAATAAGATGAGGGACGACGAAACTTTTCATGGTATGCACACGGAACTTTACATTTGTTGCAGTAGAATAAAATAACTCATACTTTCAATCTGTTATATACGTTACTTTGATAAAAATGTATGGTTTTAGGCGAAAACATTAAACATTGGATTTATATATTGCTTTTTACAGGAAAAGGTCAAAACAGAGAAAGAAGTATAAAGGGGCAGCAATCAGGAATTGATTCCTTCTGTGAATCAATCCACTCGCAATACCAGATTGCAAATGGCAGCATAAAGTTATGACAAGTAGTCAGATGATACTAGCCAAATAAACATGCAGCCCATTGCATGCAGATGATCACAAAGCTAGCCTTAGCTAAACATAATTAGTCACACAAACGCCTGTTTTCACCCATTTCTGTCTTTTTCTATATATGGCTATATATATGGCAGAATGATAGCAAATATGTCGATGGAAATTACCGATTTTTGGAAGATTACAGATAAGGGCACGACACATACTATAACTTCGATACACCACAACTGATGCTCTGCCTTGGAGCTTTCAATAATGAAATACTTCGGGCACCTTAAACCGGTCAAATGCGCCTTTTGAAAATGTTTTCAATTCAGCTAAAATGATACAGCTTACACATATTTGGCAATAGTAATATTTAATCTCAGTGACTGTTTTGAAATAATGGTTATTAACGTTACCTTTATGAGTAAAAATTGTAAGTTATGATTAGCCAGTTTGACACCTTAGGTTTTGTTTACAAGTCTTCGGCTATTAATGAAAAAATACTCATATTTCATGTACAGATTAATAACAAAGGCCCCATTTAAACAACAGAACAATATCAGCTTTGCAAGTCATGTAAATAACACTGTTTTCTGTCTAAGTAGGCAATTAAACTAAGCAAAAATTTCAATTTAAAATAAATGACAACTACTGTCATCACATTTGTGTTGTTTAAAAGTCAGAATTTCAAAAAAGAGTATATTCGTGGTGGGAAAGACCTATGCTTTACCCAAACATTTAAATCTGTTAAGTACGTTACTTTGGTTAAAATATGTGTTGTTAGGTCAAAACATTTTGTTAACTGTTGTTTTATATCATGTCTAGCATGATCTTATTGCAACAGGGCCAATTCGTCAGCTTAAAATAACTTATTAGCCATCTTTTGTACGAACAATTGTGGGAAAATGAGTTTGCAGCCACCAACAGGGAATAGGTGTAATCATGTTTAACAGTACATATTTGACAAAGTATAATAGCTAGAGGTCTCAAATTTGTTTTGTTAGAATGGTATTTAACGAGACAATTAGAATATTGAAAAAGTTTGGGCTATTTTATCACAAATTGGTTGTAAATGCAACAACCTAAGTTACATTTTAAATTTTCGAGGGGTACATATTATATTGTAACGAAAACAACAGCACAGAAGTTCTGAACTGTTTTCTAAGCAGCTTTTTCTATAGCATGTTAAATTATTCTTAGAGAAAATATTAATATTTGATATATTTATATTGTTTAAACATATTTCTTATTGACTTCAATAAATATCTTTGATATCTACAATATAACAAGGTAACGTAAATAACTGGCCACTGCAGAGTTATGCAAGGTTTGCCAAAGTGGCAAACGCTGAATTTGATAACTATGGATCCAGGCGATCATTTTGGTATACAAAAACAATTGTTACACTCCGTAGACCACCCCCTTGAAAGATAGCCCAACATATTTGCTCCACTAATTGTCAAGCCGGAAACAATGACATTTAAGAAAGCACATTTTTGTTAAGTTTTTTTTGTGTTTTTTTCTGCAATTCTCACTTTATGAAATATATGCAATACATAACTCATTCTTATTTTGTAATTTCAGCAGAATCTGGTATTTCACAAAATAATCTCTGAAAATTTGTGGACCCTGATAAGATCTACCTAGTGAGTCGGCTCAATATGTACCTTATCTGGATCTGATTGCAAATTCAAATACCGTTATGTGCGTATATAAGGGAACGCACATTAGGGGTATTTTCATTTTTTGCACTTTAGGGGTTAAAGCCAAGTCCAGAACTTCATAATCTGTGACCTTGACCTCGTGGTCTGGCAGGGTTGTGATAAATTTTGGAAAATTATTATTTTTTTAAATCAATACAATAGCTCCAGATAAGGTGTGGTGTTGAAAAGAATTCTAAGATGTTTTTTCTTATTTATATGAATTGTCTCAGCGAGACAGTTCTAATGAGAGGTCACAACCTTTCATTTAAAGGAGAAATATAGAAAATTATCCCTAAATTATCCATGATACCCCTTTAATCTGCAATACATTTTTGCTTTATCGATCAAGCAATCATAAGCCCTGATGACCTTCAACACAAACTTGAAACACAAAATTTCTAAATCTTTGTCCTTGACCTTGTAACCTTGGAAGGAGTGGGATTGTAGGGAATAGAATCTTTGATCATTATCTATCATTAGGTCACTGTAACTAGAACATACCATGGGTTTGGAATATGATCTGCTAAAAACTTCAATGTACAAAGTAATGACCCTAAAATTTCGGACATCCGAAAGTCCATCAATTATTGTTTGCAAATTCTTAGAAAGTGGATTTTACACACATTAATGCATCCAAATGATGCTTAGTAAATGGCAAAAGTTGTAGACTCTGATCAAAATGCTCCTTCAACTGTGTCTACAATGTCTTCTCAGACCTGCCTGTCCGAATATTAAGGGTCATTATGGTAACTTATAAACTAAATAGGTGCCAAGTCAGACGCCAGGGTGACTGCAACTGCTCTCAATGATTTTCATTCACGCTAGCTAAGAAGAGATTAATGATGCATCGATACACCCCCATGCCTTTCCACCATTTTTTACAACGGGGAACATTTCTTTTATGTCCTGCTTACATCTCTGGATGACATATAATCCCTTCTAAAAGGGGATCAACTCTTAATGTAAGAATTTGCTGCTGGAGGCCCTCATTGAAAAGGGAGGCAAAAATGAACAATGGCAGAGTTGCTTCCCCTGAATTTTACCCATTTACCTTAATAATAACTGACTCGCCTACGTAATCTATCTCTGGGAATGCACCATTTCTTTTCTTCAGAACTGCAATGCCTGCTTAATATATACTTAATTCTACCTGGACTAGTTATTATCAAATTAAACAAAATTACCGCAACATCAAAATTACTTCCATCCTGAAGCTAAAGGATTGTCCAACTCTGCTAACAGACAATAAAATGGCCCATTTCCAAGGGGTGGGGGGGGGGAATAAAAATAAAACAAAAAATAAAACAAAAATCACAAAAAAAAAAAAAAAAAAAAAAAAAAAATCAGTGGTTTGCATCAAACTTATATTATGGCCCCTCGTTAAAAGTGCAAAGGCGAGGCACACAAATCCATATAAGGTGGCATTGTGAGGATAATTTTGCAATCATTTTTCTTATTTCTCAGAGAAAACATATGTTATGATCCCTCATTAGGGCTATTTCAGATAAAAGTACCTCCCAGGGCAGGACCGAACTTTTTGTGAGGGGCACCACCAAGACAATTTTAATAACATTTACAATAAGAAATGATAGTATTTCTAGCTCTTTAACCCCCCCCCTTCCCCCCCCCCCCCCCCCCCCCCCCCCCCCACCACCACCAAAACTTTAATTAGTTCTGGTCCTGCCCCTGGGTGTGATATTTCCTGGAAAGCCCTTAGAACAGTCTTGGCCACACAGTGCTAATGATTTATTTGCACCATATAAAACTAAGAAATATGAATAATTATCCCTAAATAATCCAAGCTACCCCTTCTTACCCCGAGCATTGTTAATCAGTTCTAATACGGGGCCACAGCATATAGTTGAATGGCCTTGTGTAAAAGGGACATTCAGAAACGCCAGGGGCCGTATTTATAAAATGACTTAAGTGGTTGCTATGCTGTTGCTAGGGCCGAATTTCTAAGAAGGAGATCCCCTACAACTATGAAATTTGCTCTGGAGGAACAGTCTTTGTAAGACTGTTCCTCCAGAGCAAATTTCATAGTCGTAGGGAACCTCCTTCAAAGAAATTCAGCCTTAGCAACAGCATAGCAACCACTTAAGTCGTTTTATGAATACGGCCCCAGGCTTGCCACTGATCCTCCACTTCAAAATTCCCTGACTTCCCACCATCAACGAGACGGCATCTTGGTTTATTGTCTTATCCGAAAGACTGTTGCATGCGTGAGGTGTTAAATTGTACCCTTTTGGATGAAAAGTCAGTAGTCATTAGTTTTCATGACTATTTTGCATTGTGTAACACTTTTGTATGACGTCATTGGCCATATGGACTGATTTGGATTTCAAAATTTCTGTAGCCCTGATTACAACTGTCAGAGGTCCTTTACATTGACAATCATTCTCTTTCTTATAAATTTAACTAGTTTCCTTCATTTAATTTAATATTATAATTGATAAATTACTTCAAGATTACTTCCAGTCAGGTTCAGGTAAGGACAAAAAGTTCCAGTTACCACTGCGATTAAGAAATAATGTTGTGATAAAATTATTTGACGTGTTTAATTCTTTGCCAAGTAATTACCTTGCAAATCTCCGGCAAAAGAAGTTTCACATAAATAGCCTCATCAAGTCTGGATGTGTCTTTAGGTTGCTGCAAGAAAAAACAATATGGTGACGTTAAACATGATTATTTGATGTAAGACAAAACAACATTAGGAAGCTGCCCAGAACAAAATCGTGCAGATTTAAACTCATCTGACGGGAAAAATGACAGTACTTATGCAAAACATCTCACAACAATAGAGGTCTACTCTTACAGGAAAGAATTTGCTCCTCCAGGAGCAAATTCTTTCCTTTTAGAATAGACTTAAGAGGAGCAAACTTTTTCCTTTCAAAAGACCTCTTAGATTCTTTCTTGGATGGGTTTTGTCACTCAGGGTTACAAACAGGAAGTCACAAAATTTGTTTCCCTTTAAAAAGATAGTGCAAAAAACATAATCATGTACTGAGTTAATGGATTTTATTGATTCTCATCTATCCTATCATTCTCTTCTTTTCTTTCTCCCTCTCTTTGATAGATTGAAATACTGTCTCAAAGGGCTGTTAAACTCAAAACATGTGTCAAGGCACACACAGCAATCACTGAATGAAAATTTTACAAAACTGCTGCTTAATGACTTCCAATATAATTGCATAACTAGCAATTTTTAGGTTGCGCATTTTTCACAAGGATAATTATTGCCGTAGTCAATGACAGGAGATGAACGACTTTTGTTATCTGTACAATGCAGGCAAAGGGACAGTTTTTCACAATTATCACATTAAAATGAAATGAAATACATGTATTTGGACAAAAAAAGTATGAGAAAACGGTGTATGCTCTGATCAGACTGCTCCTCAGGACAGTCTGATCAGAGTCTACACTGTTTGCCATACTGCTCTGGTTGGAAACAGGTTCTGTATTAATCCTTAGGCTCCTTTAGGCTCTAAGTAATGTCCCCTTTCATAAAATGAAAAGCCACTCATGGCATTTAACCCTTCTCATGCTACATGTTTAGCTCATATTTCGCTAAAAAGGGGATACCCTTACCTAAGAAGCCATAAATTCCACAAACTTTCATCGATATTGTTAAAAATTTCACCCACTTACAACGAGATGTAAGCCGCCATATTGCAGGAGTCAGACTGTCACATGACGTCCAAATATGGTGGTCACATGACTAACCGGTGTTCATTTGACACTTAAAAAAAAAAGAAGACAAGTTTAGCTTTTGAAAAAGCTTGAGAGGTTATCCCTTAGCAATGAATATATAGGATGCAAGTGGTAAAGTAGAAAATGGGCAGCAATACAAGTAAATTTCATTGTATTCTTGAACTTTGTTGAAGCTGTAGGTAAGTGGCGAGTTCGACAGCTTTTCCGTTTTGTCTAGCCATTGCTTGTGACAGCTTAGCTTCAGTGTTATTAACTTTTATCAGGTGACCTGTATAGTTTAGTGACAGCACTTCCTATGTGGACTTTACTCCCTGTTAATTGATTGTATTAGGTGAGATGCTTGTGATAAGTTTTACAGTCCATGCCTTAGCGATGCTGATAGGGATCCTTCAGCTGGGTGCGACAAAATATGGGAGCAATTACCGGCAAATAATAGGATCCGCATTTAGCGAAATGAAATGGGGCTTAACCTAGTACAACTTGTTATTGCTCTGTACTGTTACTGACAACAACTCCTGGTAGCTGAACTGAACTCTCGGGTAATTGCTTGTACAGGGTGTGATAAAGTGATTAAGATAAGCTATAACGATTATGCATTAATAGCCGCAACAAGCATATGACGTCGAAACGACGTCGAACTGATGTCTATGCGACATCGTTACTTTGCACAGACGTTAGCACGACATCATTTCAACGTCGCGTGCCTGCTGAGGCGATGCTGGCGAAACCCTGCAGTAGGGTGAGCCAAATGCAGAAGTACCGGGCAGTTGTGGGACCCATATTTTAGCAAAAGAAAACGGCGTACAAATCGAGTACGAATTCCTAACTTAATATGGTTATCCCCGAGGGGATAACCAAAAAGTTCAAGATATTAGCCCCAAATGTATGCTTTGTAGGAACAAGGTGATTGCTTCCCTGGGGGCCGGGATTATTGCTGAATATTTATGGATAGTAAAAGTTTAGATGGATCGTCTTGTTTGAAGAAACTCAGGATCAAGTGAGGTTGTGACTGGAAAAACTGATATTGAGAAATTCTTTAGTTTTCGATATATTTTCGGTGTTTAGATATCTACAATACCAGTAGTGTGGGTAAAAACTTGCTCTATTAGAATGCAGAATCCCTCCTTCATAGGACAACCTCCACTGTTGGGATGTACTTGGTGTCTAGCGTGCCTGACAGGCTCACAAAGTGACCTACCCCCAAAAACATATATATACACGATCAGCATGAGAAGGGTAAATAGGATTAATATGGTACCCAGAAATGAGAACTTTGATATTTTGGGATATTTCTTTATAAAACAGTCCTGAGCCTATGGGATGATTTGGGAGAAAATGTCTGTTCTCGTGTTCTCCACATAAACATCCCCCTCATGATATGGCCTCATCACCACCACCACCACACCGCCACCATACACACACAAGCTGACACTTGTCCAGCTCTAGTACATTATACTTACAGAATTCAACACCTTCACAAGGGTGTCAAGGATGATCAGCTGCGACTCAAAATAGTTCCTTTCAGCCTCCTGACACATTATCCTCTGAAAACAGAACGAAAAAGGCCATTGTCAATAATGACAGACAGAGCTACATTTCGGGGATAATTCTGAGACACATTTCAGAGCTCATTTAAGAGGTAGAATTGAAGATAATTCAAAGATAATTTTTCTTATCTCTCAATGACAACATAATATGTTGTGATCCCTCGGTGAGACGGTTCTAATGATGGGTCACAACATATTTTTTTATGGAAAAATACAGATAATTATCCCTAAATTAACCCTGTTACCCCTTCTTATCTGAAGCACTGATAATTTTACTTATTTCTCAATTTAAACATATTTGTAACCCCTAATTGGAACCGTCTCAGTGAGACGGTTCTAATGAGGGTCACAATATATGTTTTGCTCGGAAATATGGAAAATTCTCTAAACTATCTCTGCTAATCCAAACAACCATCCTAGCACCAAAATTTGCACAGCTCTGCTCTGGAAAAAACTTTTTGAAAGGAATAAAGGGAAAATATGTGTAACAACATGCGAGGTTCAGCTTAGCAGGCGTTAGAAAAAATTTTCTCCCTCTAAACAGTGTATGCTGAGCCCTGTACATGTACCAGGTATATGTATTTCAAAGAACAGAGCAGCGACAGTGTGGGCAATGACATCATGCCCTTATTTTACTGTAATAGTACACATATGACTGTATTATTTAAAACAATATGCACATAAATCAACAATTACATGTTTACATATTGTAATCAGGAAAGATCTGATTAAGCTAAACTGGTTTGAAATTTATCATAACTTTGGCTCAAAGGTTTGTCTTTACTGATCTGTGGTGTTACTCCAGCAAAAGTGCCTTCTGAAATGTGCAAAAGAGCATAAACTAATCCTTCAAGCACAGCAACAGCAGACAACAAAATTTACATATGCAAAATTTAAATGTTATATACAAGGTATATCATATTGAAAATTCAAAGTATAGAGGGCATACAGTGTAGGTACAGATGAGATGGTTCATTATGACATCTTAACTGTTAAAAATTCAACTACATGTATTTTCGTATTTTGTGCCAATGCTAATTCTAACACAGTGTGCCTATAGAAGCAATGGAAAATTTCTGTGTTTTATTCTAATGCAATTCATTGTTCGGAGCGCCTGAGTCTAGTTGCTGATGTCGCTGACATTTCTGACTTATATTTTGTGACGTTTTGAGATGTAAGACATTGTAACGTCTCTTATTCTTTCTAAAATAGCCAAAAACGTACATGTATTTTAGATACAGTCAAACCTGCTTATGTAGTCACCTCTATTAAGGGATCACCTGTCTTAAGCAGCCACCATTTCTGGGTCCCTAAAACCAAAATACAGTGCAAAAGAACCTGTTTTAAGGAGTCAACTGTCTTAAGCAGCCATTTTTTGTCTTTCCCTTGGGTGATCCCTTCAGACAGGTTTGACTGAATAGTTAAGAATATTGGCGGGAACATGAACACACTGGCAGGAAGGTTGGGAGAATTTGGATGGAAGTAACACTTTCAGTTTTTCAGCATTTTTGAGTGTTAGAATCGAAAAAGTTTAGCTCTGGCATTGAATTGTTGAGTAATAATTCACTGTTTGTCAGTCAGTTGTATGTAGATATGTAACTTGAGCCCCATGCTTGCGATATAATCTAATTTAGTAATTACAACTGACCTCCAAACAGTGAATTATTACTAAACAATTCACTGCTAGAGCAGATCTATTTCTTAAATCCGGACTACACATTTGCAATCTGATCAGTCTTTACCTATCTGGAAAAGCAGAGCAAGATTATACTGCTCAGCATTAGCTATAGCATTTTTCCTGGCACACTTATGTAACCCTTACACAAAGTGACAAAAAAAAATAACAAGAGCTGTCGCCTGACAGCATAGCTCGCCTGAATAGGTGCTTGCCCATCACACAGTCGCTATGGTGGTGTGGACTGCTATGTATAAAACTTCAGGCAAGCATGTCCATAATTACAACACATTTATAAACAAAAGCTATCTCAGAAATGTCTTAAAAAAAAAAAATCCACATGAGATTTCAAAGTCCATGAGCTTGAGGTCAAAGAACTAAGGGGTAGGGGGGAGGAGGGCAGGGCTAGGATGTATCAAAGCCTTTAACCGTTATCTAACATCAGTCCCAGTATTAGTATCAACTGAGTCCATTGTGGCACTGTGAAATTATGTCTTCATTAATATAAAACTAATCAAAATCTTTAAGACAAAACTCAAAGTCCATGACCTTGACATCAAGGTCATCCAGTCGGGTAAGTATATAGTGTTTTGTAAAAACTCAAAAAAGTGTCTAACATCAGTTCAAGTGTAAACTAAATCTCTGCCAAGCATTATGAATCAGTACGCAATTAGAAAACTTTAATAAAGACCAAATTTCCTAAGTCCCTGACCTTGACATCAAGGTCACCAAGCAGGGCTGGGGTAGTACTCTGTAAAACTTTGGACTAATATCTAACTACAGTGCAAATATAAAAAGAATTCATCTATGGTTTCAGGAGATATGTGTCATTAAAAAACTTTAACCAAAACATCCAATCAATAAAAAGACAATTTTCTAAGTCCATGACCTTGACATCAAGGTCACTGAGGGGGGTGGGGGTAGTACCTTGGAAAACTTTAGACCAATATCTAACTACAGTGCAAGTATCAAAGGAATCCATCCATGGGTTAAGGAGATACTGGGCTTTAGAAAACTTTAACCAAAACATCCAGTCCAAAAAAACTCCCAATTTTCTAAGTCCATGACCTTGCCATCAAGGTCAAGGAGTGGGGTGGGGGTGGTACCATGCTAAACTTTGGACCAATATCTAACTACAGTGCAAGTATCAAAAGAATCCATCCATGGGTTAGGGAGATATAGGTCTTTAAAAAACTTTAACCAAAACATCCATCCGGACGCCGACGCCGACGCGGACGCGGACGCAGACGCCGTGGTGACAACAATAGCTCTTCCTGAACTTTCGTTCAGGCGAGCTAAAAATAGCTGAATTTGCAAACAGGACAGATCCACATGGGATGGCTCATAGTGAGCAGCTTTATCTGGATTTACACTATTTGCCCTCTTGTCTTTAACCCTATTGCACTCAGAACAGCCAAAACTCTATGGAGTTTTGGCTGTTCTGAGTGCAATAGGGTTAAGTTCTCTATATATATGAAACAGCTTGGACAAATATTTTCTGAAATTTTGTCATCTGCTTTTTGGCCCTAAATTTGAAACTACAGAAAGGTCAGTTAAACTATTCCTATAGTTTGAGGGTTCATAGCAGAGCTTCCATAAGCACTGTCATAAGGTACATTTTTTGTCAAATTTATCAAAAAATTATCTCCTGAGTCAACCTTTAAGCTGATAAATTTCAAACAGGACATATAATACATGTGACACATTTTAATTTGTGTAAACTGATAAAAAAAATGTGTCTTAATACTAACACTGAAATCTCATAATTTGTGTCTTTATATTCAAGCAAAACATTATACATTTGTTCACTACCTATAATTCTAAGATTCCCTCGTTTTCCTCTTAAAAAGATACTAACCTTCAGGTGAGGGGGAAGTTTAATGACAAATCTGGAATTATTTTCTAATTTTGTATTTCTGGCTATAAAGGTATGTTGTTGCCTATCATTAGAACCACATCTGTTAGGTGATTCTAACGAGGGTACTGCAGCTTAGTGCTCCAAATAAGAAGGGTAAAAGGAACATTTTACTGATAATTTTTTTGTATTTCACAATAAAAACGTATGTTGTGACCCCTTATTTGAACCGTCTCAGCGAGACGGTTCTAATGAGGGGTCACAACATATATTTTGTTGAAAAAAAAAGAAAAATTATCTCAGAATTATCCCCAAAACTTTACCTTACTTGAAGCTCAGCTGCTACAACATATGTTTTCATAGAAAATTATCCGAGATTATCCTGAAATCATCAACAATCCCCTTACCCAGTGTTCTTATTTCAACAACAAGCAAGAAATGGTGTATATGTGCATATGACTGAAAATGTGACAATTCCATGGGATTAACTTCTAAATTGGACTGAAAATGGAATCAAAGTCTCCAGAGCAAGGCAAGAATCCAGTTGAAATGAAGGCATTAAACCCCATCCTAGGTAAGGAATCTACTCCTTTTATCTCTTCCTGTTAAAACTAAAACATCAGTTGCATCATGGACGGACCAGTTGAGTTGACTGAAAGTTTAAGATAAATGGGTACATTTTCAGGGGAAGCAACTCTGCCTTTTTATTTCTACCACTCTTCCATCATTGTAGCAGCCACAGGTGAAATTTTGGAAGTTTAGTAAATTGAAAATAATTCATATCAGCTTATCGAGCTAGCTGAAAGCTGCATAGTGCAGTTTATTTTTTCAAAATATCATTACTAAAACTGAAGTAACACTGTTTTAAAGTCTGACAATTCCAACAGATTTTCAGAATTTTTTCACCCCAAATTAGCCAAAATCATCCATCCATAAATTGCATATTGTTGGACAAGTTTGCCATAATTTTCAACAGATCTGGACTCTCCATCTTATGAAAATATTACAAAAATATTACGTCTAACACACCCGGTTTGGGTCCATGAAGCATGCATGTGGCCCAGTGGCTAGTGCTCCTGATTTCGGGTCTTAAGGTCATAAGTTCAGGTCTTCCTGGAAGAGAGGTTCTGTTTGAACCTCCATGGGGCTTCATTGACAAAGCTCTTCACCCTACCATAGTCCTGATATGACTGAAATACTACTGAAAGGATGTAAACCACTAAGTCATCCATCCATCAGAGATCCAAAGATAGCACTACTGTACTAGTCTAGTTACAACCTAATGAACTATAATAATGAAAATCTGACGTCAGCTGATTTATTGAGAGCAAATTTGAATATGTCACATGAAATTTCCCTGATCTCATTCATAATAACTATCAGTCATTAATAACTTTTATGCAAACAAGACAACTCGGAAGTCAGTGTGACCTTTTATTAGCTCTTCATTTAAAAAGGAGCCTCTCAGTAACTCTTATCTGGAGACTCATACAATTTCCAGCAGGCATTTAAATAATGAATTAGGGGATAGCTGTACTAAAAATTGTCGTTTGGGGAGGTAAATTGTCAGTTTTATGGTCGGAAATTTCATTTTACGGCAATGCACTAGCGGAGCCACAAAACGCAATTTGTGACCATAAACCAACGATTTACCTCCCCAAATGACAATTTTCAATACAGTTATCCCCATTCTAATGCACTTTTTATATTTTCACTTTTAAAAGTGTGCTACTCTGCACCCATAGCAAACGCTTTCAGCTACATAAAACCAGATGTCAACCAATGAAAAGCGACGTTACGTATTGACGTCGGGTTTCCGACAGTATATCGCAGGATAAACTGTCGCAAACTTTTAACGTTACCCAATCAGACAACGCGTTACTTATGTAAATGGATTAGAATTTCATTTTTCTGGTGTTTATCGAAGCATAAATTACATTGGGTCGCGTGCAAAGTAAGTGAACCCCTAAGGGGCTCAAGTAAAGTTTGCTAGCGACCCAATTAAGTTTATACTTCAATAAGCACCAGAAAAATTAAGTTCATTGCTTATATTTACATGTACATTCTTTTCTATCTATTAATTGACCACAAATTTGCGTTAGAGGCTACAGTTGAAGTAGAAAAACATTTATACGCAGCTTTTCTTCTAACACCGGAACAGCATCAACGACATCATAACGTTGGTTACTTCAGATCAGATTGGAGAGAGCCATGGTTTATTTTGATGTCACTTAACCTCATGTAACGTCGCATGAACCAATGTAATTATTGAAGTATAAACTACATTACGTTCTAATGGTTTACCATAAGACTTTTCAATATGCACTGAGAATGTAAATATACAATTCTAACACATTGATCAATGTTGATTCAACAGCATGAGATTAGTTTAATATTAATGTAGCACATTGCTTAAATGTTCTGTGCCCTCAGGGCTGTTTCTTGGGTGGGAGGGTTGTTTATTAATAGAAACATTCGACATCACACATTTTATATGGTATGCACAACATTGGAGCTCCTACTAACTGCCCTGGGATACCTATTTTTGACACCCTAGTGAGAAGACTGGAGGAGGCACATGAGGCAAACATCAAGCCCATTTCAAAATCTGCAGGACTCCTGATAAGGGAAGGATTTGGTACATGTATAATACTGCTATAAGATACGTCTTACTGGATGGATCTAGATGTTTGAGATAGGTGGAAGAGAAAAAACATTTCATAGCAGTCTTAGCAGAACAGAACCCTAGATAAGAGGGGTATTTGATGATAATTGAAGGATATTTTTTTTATTTCTTATTGAAACCATATGTTGTGACCCCTCATCTGAACTGTCTCATAGAGACAGCTCAGATGAGGGTGATAGGAGTGTAACAATCCATCGGACTATCGATATATCGCAATAGTAACATTGGCAATAGTCACTATCGATAGAGAAAGCTGCAATGTCAATAGTATCAGCAATAGTGTTTCCAATATCACAATAGTTTCAATAGTTTCTAGACATGCATCTATTTCTTGAAAGAAGTCTTCAGCTAAAAGAATAATAGAAATGCATGTGGATTCCGAAGAATGAAAAATAATATTTTCTTCTATTTTGTAGCCAAGGTGTGCATGTTGTGAAACAACAGTCATTAAACAATGCTTTTCAGCCGTAAATTTGTGAACATACCAGATTTTTATACAGAAAAGCTCAGTTCTGGATAAAAAATCTGTCCCCAATAGTCATCGCAATGCATTGCAATAGCAACCTGCATTAGTAATAGTATTGCAATCAATGGTACTTCTTGCAATGTCAATACTATCGCAATAGTCATTTATGGACTATCGTTACATCCCTAGAGGGTGACAACGTATGTTTTTATACAGAGTAACAAATATTTTCCCTAATTATCACCAAATACTCCCTCTTATCAATGCATAATATATGGTAAGAATGTGTGTGAGTGTTTGTGTGTATGTTTAAATTTGTATTTGTTTCTTGTAAATTGTTACATGTATGTTATTTGCCCTTAACCAGTAAACGGATATACTTGTGCAATAAATAAATTCTATCTAGGGCTCTGTGACATAGCAGATATATTGGGGTCATTTTGATGGGGGAATTTGAAAATGTCCATCTAACTGTAATACAGCTGAATAGATCATGTTACTTGGCTACTTTTTAGCGTTTCCAAGGCAGTTACAATGAAGGGGCCATGACATACTGTCTTGTGAAGAACAAACTGAAATTATCTCAGATTTATTTGTCAAACACCCATCCGATCTTTACCCAGGATCAAGCTTGGCACTTTGCAAATGCCCCTTGCTCTTTCTCCTCTACAGCTCCTCTCACTGTCATTGATATACATGTGATGGATGAGAAGAATCTTTGTCTCATTGTAAATCAAATTGTAATGGTAATTAGCAAATCATTAATAAAAGTTCTGGTTAAGTGTTTTATGAATGAAGCTTTGATTTGCCCTTGACAAACTCAGGAAGCGATGAGAACATCATCAGTCATGTAAATAGAGGACCTTACATGAGTGCTCATGTATTATTGAATTTGTTAAACGAGTTGGGGAAAAAAACACCATGCGAGGCTATGCCGAGCATCTTATCGGTTTTCCCCAAAGAGTTTAATAAATTCAATAATACAGGAGCACGAATGCAAGATTCTATTTATCATATGACACTAAAATCGCATTTTATTAGCAAATTTTGCTCTAAAACCTTGCGATTTCGCCATTAGAAAATATGACATTTTATAGACGTCAACGCATAGTGTTTTGAAGTAATTAGCGTATTTAATCCACTAGTTGATTATCATTTTTAATGCATGGCTTTAATACACTCTCAGATGCGATGTCATGTGATAAATGCACCTTTCTAAACCTTTAAGTGCAACCTTTAAATACAAACAGAAAGAGATGACAAAACTTTAGTCTGCAAATTTCAAAAAATAAATTCATCCAAGCTACATCAGCTTGAAAATTTGAAGACTAATAGGGCAAACAGTGTATTTCAAGATGAGGCGGCTTATTATAAGCCGCATCTTCTGGACCTACCCTTTTTATTAATTCATATATATATACTTTCATAGTTTATGCTCTAAGCACTTTTAATGCTAACTCATTCAATATGCCAAACAAAATTATAAACCTAATGTTCTGAGTGCAGATCTAGATGAGATGGCCATTTCAACAATTGTTTACTTGGGAAAGGCTCAAACTAAATTGGTGACTGAGAACAGATTCTCACTACTGTAGGATTTTGAAAATAAAACCCCTGGACCCATTTTTTATAAAAGAAGACATAATAGTGTGTAATTTTGTTGAGATTTTCCTGAAAAATTGAAGACCCATCCCAAAATTCTGTCAGCTGGCTGCCTTTGCTAGATAAATTAGTAATAAGTAATTTTCAATGTGTGTGTGCCCGTAGGTGAGAGTGGGGTGAATATTTTTTCTGTATTTGCGACCAAGTCTTTGCGGGGCACTTTCACACAGATCTAAACTTGCTCTTGCAGTATTGACCACTGCAGGTCCTAGTCCAGCTCTGGACCGAAATTGTTTCAGAAACAAAACTTAAACTTGTTTCTAGGTATTTTCCGGCCCAGAGCTGGGCTATGCAGATCCGGTCAATACAGCCTGGTCAATACTTTTACTGTAAAACTTCTAAAAATTGGAACAACTAAAACAAATAACCTATTAAATTGTCTTAAAATGGAACCATTTGGTTTATCAACACAGTAATGCTTGAATTATGCTTCCAAAAGATGCAGACAGAAAGGCAAACAGTGTAGACTCTGATAATACTGCACCTTTTGGAGCATTCTGATCTGGGTCTCGACTGTTGGCTCTGACATATCTGTCCCAATACTCAGAATTTCTATGGTACTGACTGGCTTTTTGCCAACCTTGTAGTATGAGATACCTACTGTGTAGGAGCCCCGGTAGCTCAATAGGATAAGAGCTGGCCTGCTGATCTAGTGGTCGAAGGTTTGATTCTCGCTGAAGGCAGAACTCTTTTTAAATGTAAACAGGTTTCATTACATGCAGCCTTTCATTATCACCCTCCCATTGTACCCATATGACTGAAATACTGTTGAAAAGGCTGTAAAATCTCAAGTCATCCGTTCATACTTACTGTGTTTGTGACCGACTGCAGTGTCTTTGTGAGGCCATTGATCACATCTCGGAACTTGTGCTTGCTGACATTGATCAGACATTCTTTATTCTGTTCTACATTCTGAATGGCCTGTGTCGTGTGAAGCCCTGTTTTTATAGGCAGCTGAAAAACATAAGGACAGATTTTTATTCACAAATTAGGAGTCCCAGTAGCTCAGTGGATTAAGCGCCGGCCTGCTGATCTAGCAGTCCCAGGTTTGAGCCTAGATTTAGGCGGTAATCTTTTCAACTGTAAACAGAGTTCCAATGCACACAGCCTTTCATTATCACCCACCCAGTCCCATCATTCTGATGACTGAAATATTGTTAATGAAGATGTCACAAGTTATCCATCTATCAATATGCCATCAAAGTACTTAACACTCTAGTCTCAGCATACATAATCAGAATTGCTGGGAGAGTCTTTCTGTTTTTTTTCTTTATTTGCCAAAAATGATTAATCGGCCAAGATAATTTCTACAATTTGAACAAAACAGAGATATATTAAACTCCTCATTATAACTGCCTTACCAACAACATATGTTTGAGAGAAAAAACTGTCATCAAATAGCCTGCTTAAATGGAGCTCTGGGCATGATAAATTCACAGGAAACTTCACTGTGACAGTGTTTTAATTCACAACAAGATTTCTTTCTTTACTTTATTAAGGTTTGACAGTTTGCCAGCCAAGAGTGTATCCTAGCCAAGTGGGATGGGCAATGTTTATGGCAGATCTCATTATGCCTACAATTTACACTCACTGAAGATTTATGAATGAATATGGTAAAAGGATTTCGAACTGGCAGAGGCCCAATAAAGGGGTAACTGGAGCATAACCAAGGTCACTAATTGGCTTTAGCAGGTGCGCGCTCGCGCGTGACGAAGGGAGAGAATCAAACCGCAACAACAGCTGACAACCGCCCACTCACCTCATAAAATATGCACAAATATGATAACAAACACAAACCCATATCGGCATAAACGCAGGTAGACCTTGCAACAAATTAGTCGTATTGAGCTTATACCTTTCAAAAGCGATTGCATTAAACGCTTACATAATCGTTCTAATAATAAGTCGCTTCCCACGGTCAGCAGACAGATTTTTTTCATTCATAAATTTTCGGACCAATCCCAGAAATAAAATGGCTAAATTACTGCGTGACAGAGCGAATTATGAAAAAAGAACGAATCCGTCAGATACCTGTGCATCAAATCTTGTGATCAGCGACTGAACCCATTCCCCGGGTTTCTGTGTTGCCATCATAGATTCCGATTTAACACTTTGAATTCATCCGTCTTCTAGCTTCGCCGCCATTTTGCTTATTTTGGTTTAATTATGCGCATGCGCAATCAGCTTTTTAAATTAACCCACTTTTCCTTATTAAGTAGCGCACCATACCAATTTAGGGCTCACAAACCCTCGTTTATCTATTGTCTTATGCAATCCAAACTATTTTAAAACCAAATTTCTTTTTTAATTCATAAAACTTATACATTTAATGGCGCAACGTATTATCAACATAAAAGTCACTTGCGAATATCGGTCTACATAAATCAGCCTAAGATAAAAATCAGCCCCAATTTTAATTAAACTTGATAAGTATAGGTCTGATCTAATTCAATCTGTTAATAGCTGTACCTTAATAATACAATGTGTGTTTTTTTCATTGCCGCAATGGGTTTATGTTGTAGCATTCACTAGTATTTCATATGCTGCAGAACTTGCCCCCCCCCCCCCCCCCCCCCCAAACACACTCGCGCGCACACATTTCGAGCAGTTACCACCCCAACCCCACCCAAAAACCAAACATTTGTTGATCAGTTCGCAAATAGAATTAAAATAAATAAAGAGCACCGTCCCTCACTCACCGATACATTTGTCAAAAACTTCTGAAAGAAAGAAAAAAGAAACTTTGGCAACCCAAGATAAGATTTATTTTGAGTTGGCAAGACGTACAACATGTAACATAAGCTCTGAAGAGCATTTGATCCGACCCATCCCCAACATTTGTCGCGCAGTCAAGAGTAAAAGTAAAACAAAAATACTCCCGCCTTTCAACATTTATTGAGTATTTCACGAAAACGTACTCTGAATCCCAGCAGGCATATGACGTCGTAATGACGTTGTTCTGACGTCGATGCGACGTAATGACGTCGCATCAACATCAGAACGACGTCTTTTCGACGTCTTGTGCCTGCTGGGTCGAATAGTTTGGGAATAAAATAATTAGCCCCAACTCCACTACCCATCCACCTCCATCACCACCAACGGGCCTCCGTGGCCTCGAGTGGATAACGAAGAGCGCCGACTCTTAAACTGAACATTCATCAGGCCTCTCACCGCTGTTGGGGGTCCAGTCTTGGCTTGCGGACAAGTGAGAAAGTCAAGTTCTGCTTACGGAAGGTCACGTGGCTTTCTCCCGGAGCTCCTTTGCTTAATCATCTGTTCGACATAAGTAAATGCTCTTGAAAGGGTTCGAAAAAAAACAAAACATATAGAATGAATATCACCAACACCCGCAAAAGCTATTTAACGAATTTAATCTAGCTTAAATTGTATCACATCAACTTCCTCTTTAAAACTGAATCTCACTTATACATAATTATGGTTCAAATTGGGGCAAATTCTGAGCTCGTCAGGGTCATGTCAAAGGCACTGCTGCTTCGTCAACAATTTTGATTTTGGGCCGCGGACACAATCGACACATTTGCAGTATCTCCGGGCACTACAGTGAACGATTCACACATGTTTGGGCTTCGTAATGAGAAAGTAAGCCTTGGAGTTTATTTTCCTAACAGAAACAGCAAGGACCCTTACACTGACTCTTTACGCAATCTTCCGTTCAATTTGCCCGTGCAGACTATTCTCATTCTGATTTTTCTTGGTTTAAACAGTATTTATTTGTTGAAATGTACATGCAGTGATAACATATATACAATGAACATAGAGGATTTGGACGGAAGCTCAAAGCTTATAGAGTCCATTTCCTCACAAACAATATAACTACATACAATATACACAACATGACACATGTAAACGTATTCTTTGAACCTCTATAACTGTAAACGACATATGACATATTCTCAGAAAGCTATGCGTAAGACGAATAATAATTATAATAATATTAATGATAGAGAAACAGATGCTAGTAAATGATTCAAGGTGGAAAGATATCTTCAAATAATAAATATTGATAACAGGGAATTAAGATGTTGACTGAATTTGATCGAAACAAGAAGAAAGGTTTTCGCAATCGGTGGCCCCCAACCCACCCCCAAAACTATATGTATCATTTCTTTAGCCATTAAATAATGCCAGTGTGCTGTTGTCTGCCTAACTTTGCCTTGCTTTCAAGAGTAAAAGGTAAAATGACAGAACAAAAATAATCTTAACAATATTCTTTAATCACACGCGGGTAATGTTTTAGTATATACTGATGTATAGCAATTTATCAAGTTAGCGAGTCTCGGTAATTAGGTGTTATCCCTGACTGTCGTAGCTCGCGAGCTTGGCAAATTGTATCTATGGCTGTAGTAAGTAAGTAAAAAGAACATTACCATAACCTAGATGCATTCCCGTATATAACATTTTGCAAAGTTTGCAAGCCAAAGTGATTGGAGCTGTCCCTACCTACAATGGCTCGCGAGCTAAGCAAATTGTATACTGTACTTAAAAGAAAGAAAAAAAAAGAAAGAAATAGTTTGAATAGGTTGCAAGCCAATGTGGCTCGAAGATTTATACTTGTAAAATGTAACTTCATTACAGAGTCATTTAGCATTATATTATGTTATAACAGTTTGAGAGGAGTGTGAGCTAAAGTGACTGAGTCTGTACCTATACCTACAAATGGGCATGAAACAAATTTTATGCAGATTTAAGTTTAGGATGGTCGTGATTTAACGATAGCTATAAGAACCGTTTTGTTGCAATAATGTAAAGTTGTACATGCTTAAAGATATTGTCATTCACCGTAACATTTTCACTAGGTATACCATTCAAAAGAACTGAGGCTGTTAGTCGGTAAGGTAAGACTGACAAGTACTGTTGTCGTTGACGTATGTAGTTAGGACAGTGCAATAAGAAGTGTGTAGGCGACTCTATCTGTCCGCAGGAGCAAAAAGGGTTATCAATCAAGTTTTTCTGATATAAATGGTGTTTCAAAGAGCTACATTCTAGTCGCAGTCGTGCATGTAAGACCTGGCTGACACGAGACAGCTGCATGTTGTCAAAATACTTTGGCAGACAACGCTTTGGATTATTTAGCCTATACTTGAAACTACTAAGAGACGTTGCATTTTTAATGTCTTGGCTCAAGGCGTTCCAGTCGCGCAACGCTGATGGGAGAAAAGAAGAAGAGTAGGTAACAGTACGCGAAAATGGTATAGAAAAGTTTTGCGAGTTTCTAACAGGATATCTATTTAATTGCATTACTCTGTAAGGTATAAGCTGTTGTAGGTACGGTGGAGTTGAACCATTTATCATTTTATAAATCTGATATAATTTTTGTTTGCTGCGGCGTTTTTGTAAGGTTTCCCACTTGGTATCGTCATAAAGTTTTTGAATACTACATAGTTTTGTGCCTCCTGTTACGAGCCGAGCGGCCTCAAGTTGTATATTTTCAACAGCGCGTTTATTTTCCATGGTACAGTTATCCCATACAATGTTTCCATACTCGAGAAGTGGTCTAATGAA
The DNA here is from genome assembly GCA_963989385.1 of Ctena decussata. Classification (NCBI taxonomy): domain Eukaryota; kingdom Metazoa; phylum Mollusca; class Bivalvia; order Lucinida; family Lucinidae; genus Ctena; species Ctena decussata. The sequence continues at coordinate 1,889,794 of OZ022511.1, read as the reverse complement.
GGTTGTATATATTCTTTGGAGAGACGGTCTATCAAGAAGAAATCTAAGGCGTCTAAGATACCCTATTCTTTTCCATGCTTTTTCAGAGATGACTTTAATGTGATTAGACCATGTGGCGTCATTGGAGAAAGTGAGCCCAAGGTGTTTATGTTGATTTACTTCTTTGATTTTGGAGTTAGCCATAGAAAGGTCAGGATGAATTGGCTTGGCGCGCTTTTTGCTAATTATTAGGGAGACTGTTTTGGTAGCGTTAAAATCGACCAGCCACTCACGTGCCCAATTATATATGTTCTTAAGGTCAATATTTAGTTCTATTGCCGCATTTATGGGACAATCGACTATTTTAAAAAGGCTGGTGTCATCGGCAAATAATCTTATGTTGGTTCTTATGTTTTTTACAACGTCGTTTATAAATATTAGAAATAAAGTTGGCCCAAGTATCGAGCCTTGTGGGACACCGGCATTAATATGCACCCATGATGAGTTGGTTCCTTTAATGCAAACACGTTGTCTTCTGTTGCTAAGATAGCTTAAAAACCATTGTAATAAATCACCCGAGAAGCCAATAGATTTGAGTTTAAAGAGTAGCCCCTTATGCCAAACTCTGTCAAATGCTTTACTAACGTCACAGAAAACGATTCGAACTTCTTTTCCCTTATCAAGAGCATTTAAAAATGTATCATTTAAATAAATTAGTTGGTTGATGGTAGAGTCACCGCTTTGGAAACCGGACTGAAATGGAGTTATTATGTTATTTTGTTTCAGATAGTTTGAGATATGTTTATGTATGCAGCGTTCCATGAGTTTACCTAAGCAGCTAAGAAGTGAGATTGGTCGGTAGTTACAAGGGTTAGTAGGACTGTCCTTTTTGTACACGGGAGTGACGTTTGCATCTTTCCATCGATCAGGAAATTGTTGTAAGCGTAATGATTTATTAAATATTTCTCTTAATGGAGCTTTAAGTTGGTCTGCGCCTTCTATTATGAGTTTTGGACTTATGAGATCAGGACCAGGGGCTTTGTTTGCTTTTAACAGGCTTATTGAATCTTTAACATCTTGAACGGATATATAAATAGATTCTAATGCAGGATAACTGGGTCTAATATAGTTTGGTAATGTTGCGTTACAGTCATCTACAGTTGATTGTTCGGTAAAGTAGTTATTAAGAACTTCAGCTATTTCTACATTTGTTTCGGCCAGCATATTATCAGTTTCAAGGTATGGAATCGATTGTGTATTTGGGTTTGGATTCAATAAATTTGCAGAAATCTTGAACCATGTTTTTATATTAATGGAATCTTAGTTCACTAGCAAGCTTTTCATTATGTTTCTTTTTTGCCTCTCGTATTAACTTAGTAACAGCATTTCGTTTTTGTCTAAATTTTGCCCATATTGTTGCGTTATCAAGTCTTTTTGCGGCTCTAAATAACCTTTTTCTTTGTCGAATTTGCCGTTTAATATAACAATTTATCCACTTTGGTTCACTTGGTCTGATAGTAACAGTTTTGTTTGGTATTGCAGCCTTTGCAGACTTGACAATGACATCTGTAAATTTGTTGACAGTTTCATTTAAGTCAGATGTTGATAGAATTGAGTCCCAGTCAGTTTCGTTTAACATATGTCGGTATTTATTGTAATCACCCTTTTCGTATAACCAAATATGACGCCTGAAAGTATTTTTTGGGGGGTTTCTATATTTCAAGACTAAGATGACTGGGCAATGGTATCTTATGAGGTCCGGTACAAAGGGAGAAATCACATCACTGTGTATCACGTTACTGGAATTATTTACAAGAACAAGATCTATAAGAGATGCCGAATGTTCCGTATAATTTGTAGGTTCATCTATGAGCTGTTGAAGATTGTAGGACAAAATTAGTTGGGACATTTTATTATTTGCATCATCCTTCAGCATGTCGCAATTAAAATCACCCAGGATAACCAAGTCTTTAATGTTTGAAGTGCTCATGTTGTCAAAGGACTGATCTATCAGATCCCAGTATTCAATTCCAGAGTTAGGAGGTCTATACAGGCCGCACAACAGAAACTTATGGGACTGAAGTTTTATCTCAATGCAAATTGCTTCAAGATTATTATATAGTAATTCGGATCTATTAACTGAATGTACCCCGATTTTGGTATATATGGCTACCCCACCTCCCTGTCTTGCTTCTCTGTCTTTCCTGTACGGAATATTAAAATTTGAGATCATTATGTCATCATTGCTAATTTGTGGTGTAAGCCATGTTTCAGTGAAAATGAGAATATCATAGGATTGCATTTCCGCTTCTAGGATTTCCATTTTTGGTAAAAGGCTTTGAATATTTAAGTGAATAATACTAAGATTGTGGCTGAATGACATAGACATATTAGAGTGAGAGGTTGAGTTTGACGACGAAAGAGAATCCGGTCCGGGATTAGGGTGCACATCACCTGCAAGAAGTAACAATAAAAACGCGAATACATTAACACATATAAAGGTACCCAAGAGCTTTTTTGTGAAGAGAACATTTTCGAGTTTTTTCTGTCCACAGACTAAACATCGTTTTGGATGCTCAATAAGTTTATCTGGCGTACACTTAATTGATGACTGAAGACTAAGTGTGGCTGCAACATCGCCCTGCAGGACCGTTAACAAGAGGCAGGCAACAGTGAGGCCATGACATAACTTGAGTAGACGACGGTGCACTCGGCTAGTACGTAGGCGGACAGTAGCGGCGAAGACATGATTGGAAGTAAAGCTACCCATTGTCAAATGGAGTCAAAAGGGAAGTCACAATGTCCTCACCACCTCGGTCCGCCAACGCGATACTGATCTCGGCTAGAGAATTTTTGTGAAAATATACGCTGGGTTGGTCTGGGGTCACCGATTGCGAAAAAGTACAAATGTCAAAAAGGTAAATCATGAGAAATATGTCAGTCATAAAGCATGTCTTTTATGAAGGATGAACCATGAAGGATTCGAATTATGGACCGTGGCATCAATTTTTTTCATTTATACCTCTTATTCGAACTATGGTTACCAATGGATATCAATAAATCGAACAAGAAATATCCATAATTCGAAAAAGCGATATCCATAATTCGAATTATGGATATCAATAAGTCGGCTTATTTATGAATATCACATTATAATTATGGATATCAGTAATTCGTCATTTCAAATAATAAGTTTCAATAACGACTGCTCTGCGGTGATTTATGGATATCCATAATTTGAAATATGGATATCAATAATTCAGCTCGATTTATTGATATCACTAATTCAAATTACGGATATCCATAATTCGAATTATGGATATACATAATTAGCCTATTTATAGATATCCATAAATGAAATCATGAATACCCATAATTCGAGTAGGTGATATCAATAATTCTCATTAGTGATATTTATAGATCGGACTGATATCACTAATTCAAATTATGGCTATCCATTATTCAAATTAGTGATAGCTATAACACTACCAGAACTACAGAACGATCAACCTCATCAGTCATCCGCGTAAAGTCATGCTGAAAGTCATCTTTAACAGGCTCAACCCCCAAGCTGAAGAGATTATCGCTGAAGAACAGGCTGGGTTGAGAGCGAGAGGAAGCACCATAGGACAGATCTTGAACTTCGAAATCATATGTGAAAAGTATCTTCAACATTAGCAGAATCGCCGGGCCGGGTAGCGCAATCGGTAGGGCACCTGACTCGTAAGTCAGAGGTCCTGGGTTCGAATCCCGGTCTGGCCACATACTTTCGTGGAAGTGTAATCCAACGGTTGGAAAAAAGCTTTCCGTGATGGACAGTTTAGCATATACATGTAGAAAATATACGCAAAAACTTGACATCGTCAGCCCGGTTCCGCATGAGATGATGGAAAATATAAGGAATTTTAATGAAAAACAAAAACAGTTTCTGAATAATGATTGAATCAAAACTAACATGAACTCCGTGATAAATCATTATTTTATACATTGCAGATGACTACTTATACGCTGTTATTATTCCCCGTTTGCCTTTTTAGGCCTTTGGCAAACCCTCTTTAAAACCCTCTTGCATGCCTCAAAAACAGACAAACGGGGATTAAAACAACCAGAAGGTCATTTGCAATGTATAAATTATGATATATATTACAGAGTTCATCTTAGTTTTGATCCAGTTATTGTGTAGAAGCTGTTTTTGTGTTTGATAAAATTCCTTATATTTTCTATCATCTCATGCGGAACCGGGCTGACGACGCCATTTTTTATGTATATTTTCTAAAAACTAGAATGTCCAACGCAAAAAGCTTACTTTAAACGTTTGGATTCACGCATACAGTAGTTCTGGTAACTTTTTTGCAACTGACAAGGTCAGAGCAAGAGAATGCGACGTTTCCCTACATGTACATATCGCCGAGATTGACCTTCAACACATGCTCCGCCGTACGAAATGCATATCTGGAAAAATGCATGACCATGTGTCTAATCCTTTCATGTGTCGAAGAAACAATCTATATGTGACAAATAGCTTTCTTATATTTTGCACAAATAGTTTTCAGAGGAAATAAATACCTCAAACTTTGTGCTGATGTCAAATTTGTTTACGATTTTGGCTCCCCTACTGCAAAACCGGAAACTCCTCTCATGGATTGACGTTCTGAACCGTGGTTTCGCATGAGAGCGATTGGTAGGCGTGTAGTTGAAAGTCTCAACAAAACCTGCACAAGGTATAAAATGGAGATAAGTTCTGAGAAGACAAGCTAATGACAAACAGCATCAATGGCAGCCAGAGGGAGATCATGGTTAAAGGACAGAAGCTTGTAAACGGTTACAAGTTTCAAGTACCTTGGAGCAATTGTCTCAGATGAAGGCTCAAAACTGGAAGTTGTCTCAAGGATTGCACAAACCACTGCAGCTCTGATCAAGCTGAATCCAATATGGAGAGATAACAACATTTCTCTTGGATCAATGGTGAGACTGATGGGCGATGGGCTCCCTTGTCATAACCATATTTCTGTATGTCTGTGAGTCATGGACCTTGACAGCAGAGTTAGTGAAAAGAACGCATGTCTTTGAGATGAGATGCCACCGAAGGTTAATGAACATCTCGTACAAGGAGCATTTCACTAATGAGGAAGTTCACAAAAAGATCCAAGCAGTCATTGGTGAATATGACGACCTTGGTCAAGAAACTAAAAATGAGGTGGCTTGGCCACATCTAAAGGTCTTCTGGCTTAGCAAAGACAGTTCCGCAGGGCACAGTGAAATGGAAAAGAAGACGAGGTAGACAGATTAAGGAGTGGACAGGGGTGGACTTTGCTAGCTAAACTAGGGCAGCTGAAGACAGGACTAGGTGGAAAGGTATTGTTGTAAAAATCATATGTGATGCCCCGACGACCTTCCACACGCCTGGTAAACTATCACAGGTACCTCCGGCGGAGGTACCGATAAAAAGTCGTGACAGGCACCTGGAGCTGCCTGTGACTGTCCAAAAAATGACAACAAACGGTAGGTATTCCCCTTTTTTGACAAAATATAAATTAACCAGGGAGTTTATTAAAAATCAAAAACTGCTATTCGACCCTTATAGACATACAGTTTTGTCACACATTATATCCCCCTGAACTTTCCATATTAACCAAAGATACGACTTTTGAAGTGGCTTTGATGTCAGCCCACAGTACTCAAAACATAAAGAATTCGGCCGTTTTTTGTCTTAAATGCAGTGATCTTGCATACGATTCTGTTTTTCTCGGCACACTGGTGTTAAGGTAACCTCCTTGCTAAAATATAGATGTCGATTGACTAGAAATAAGGCATGATTTTTCAAAACAAGAGCTGGAGGTGCCTGCAATGGTGTGGAGGTGCCTGTGATGTAATCAAATATAGTGAAAATCTGAGTAGTTATTGCAGCTGGAAATATTGACATCTTCTCTTAAAGGTAGGTTCCTGGACTAGCGATAACAATTGTCCACAAAATAATTTCGTCTTTTTCTGAGCAGTATTGAATTCTCTTATTTTTCTGAATTTGTTGCTACTGAGAAACTCGTCAGATGTTAAATAAAATAGTCGTTTTCCCCTTTGGTTTATTTTCTTTCGTTGGAATTCCAGTTCTAAAAATAACTATGTTTATTATGTCTATAAGTGCGCAATTTCTGATGCCATTCTACAAAGGTCAATTTTCCCTTGCCGTGAGCTCTCCTAGAGGTCTTGGCATGGCGGATGAGTTAAAACTATCCCAAAATGCAATGCAGCATGACGTCAGCTGCGTTATCTATTTTTGGCGCGAACTAAAAAAGCGCTAACTGGTGTGCGAAGCAGAGTTAGGAAATCCCTTGCAAAATAACTTTTCTAATATTTTTTTGATTTACACTTTTTAGTGAAACTTATTCATTCCCTTTTATAAGTGCTTTCCAACAACTTGGATGAAAGATCATCAAAATTATGATGCATTCCAAAGTACAGGAACCTACCTTTAACCACTGCCTGGCAAGATTCATTCAGTCAACGTCCCACTAAGCTATCATAATGCGTATATCATGAAATTCAATGTTTAAATTTCGAAAACACCATCTCAAAGAGTTATTGCCTAATTATTTGCATTATGATAGATTAAATTGCGACGTTGAATGAACGATTCTTTCAAGGCAGTGGTCTAGAGATGAAGAACATCAATATTTGCAACCGCTATAAATCTTCAGATTTTCGCTATATTTTCTTACATCACAGGCACCTCCATTCCGTCACAGGCACCTCCAGCTGTTTTTTTTTACCGATCCAGTCTTATTTGGAGTTTGTCGGCATTTATATTTGGGCAAGGAGGTTTACTTTACGTCAGTGTATCCAGATTTTTATGCAAGAAAAGTGCATTTAGGACCTAAAACAACCGATTTGTACTTGTTTTGAGTACTTTTGACTGACCTTAAAGCCACTTCAAAAGTCATATCCTCTATATATATGTACAGTTCCCGGGGATATACTGTGTGACAAAACTTAATGTATATAAGGGTCGAATAGCATTCTTTGATTTTAAATAAACTCCCTGGTTATAATGTATTTTATCAAAAAAGACGAATACCTACCGTTTTTTTGTTTATTTTTGGTCCGTCACTGGTAGCTCCGGATGCCTGTCACAACTTTTTATCGGTACCTCCGCGGAGGTACCTGTGATAGTTTACCAGGCGTGTTCCAAAGTTATGGGATAGACTAGACTAGATATCTATAAATGAGCTGAATTATGGATATCACTAATTAGAACTGTGGACATCCGTAAATAAGGAATAAATAGTAAAACGGCACTCCATATAGGAGTCCAATTAGAAAGTGATTTCAATCTGTACACAGTAGACAGTGCACCATACTCTCTTTTAACAATACGCAGCAGACAGTATAGAGCCGGCATATACGCATGCTTTTGCGCATGCGCACAGATAATAAGAAATAAGACAAAATCGTTGAACCATGAAATTTAGGCCACAGTTATCTACAAGTAGTACCAGGCCGAGTATGATGTAAGTCCAACAGATAGTGCTGAAGATACACGCCAACATTACTTGACCAACATAAAGATCACAGTGACCTATAAATAGAACGAGGTCATTTGTGGTGTCAAACTCATCCATGATCCAAAATACGATGCACATCTCAATATATGAGATCATATAAGGAAAATAACTTAGGGACCGAGCATTTGATATTCTAGGGGGGGGGGGGGGGGGGGGGGGGATGAGAAAGAGCAGTGAATCTTCAAATCAGCCTGTGCATCCGCGCAATCTGATAAGACTAATCAGGCTAGTCCATGCTTGCATGAACACATTTTTCATGCGAACATGCACATACATTATGCAGCATGGATCTCGAATCATCAGAATGATTTACGTCCCTTTGAATAGTACTTACCGTACACATTCCAAGTGTCAGGGCAAACAGTGCGCAGACCCATCGCAGCAGTCCGATCAGGGTCAACACTGTTTGCCTATCCATCAGAATCTTTTGGAAGTTACTGCATAGTGAAACTTTAAACAATTACAGTAATTATTTTAGATGTCCCAATGTTTAGAATTTTAAGGTAATTTATTTCGGGGAGATGGGGTGACTGACCCATGATCAAGGGCTCATAGAAGAACCACGAACTTACCTCGGTCGGACTCGAACAGCTACATGTATTACATGTAAACTCTCGACTGACACGGCCGGACCAATCAGTGAAAGATCAAGAGTGAATGCATAGGCTGCTCTAAGTATCAGTTGTTCGAATATGCTGTAAAAAGTCACAATGTCACATAAGGACATCAATACACGTATCATTGTTGAAATATGATGTTGAAAGTGTAACATGAAACGTGGACTTAACAAATCCTCAAGCATCGTCTTCGAAATTGGATAATTGTCCAGATTTGGGATATTTATATAACTGATGGCTGAATGGGAAGCAGAACAGACAATGCTCAGACTGCATTTTCAGGAGAATTCTGATCTGGGTGGACAGAGACATCAAAATAAAAAGCATAGACCCTGGGTCTATGCTTCTTATTCTGGTGTTTCTGCGCCAATACTGACATTATATATCCGCTTACTTTCGTTTCCCCTTCCGCTGACCAAGAAGGACAGTTATCAGTTACTGGCGAAAGTAAGTGCACTTAGTACTGGTTCATCGCTTAGGAGGTCTAAACCTGCCCAAGAACAGTGCGGTTGGGTTAGCTGACCATCCCTACATGACCTTAGCTGTTTACCGTGGACGTATACCAATAACGCAACAACTGACATTATATACCGTAAGACGATACGTTCCTATCATTATGATATGGTGAATTTGGTTTCGCAACATGGATATTTCCTTATATTCTGAAAAGGGTAGGTCATTCTTCGAGGTATACAGAATATGCAGACCGTACGTGATGTGCAAGTTATGTTCTTACATGTGACAAGACAAAAAGCAACAACAAAAACATGTCATAGTATAGTCAGTGCGTATAGTCACTCATCTTCGCTCGCCAAAGGTACTTAGTCCACTTTGTTTTTTATGTAAGGAACAAAGGCGGGCTTAGTCCCCTTGGCTTGCGAAGATGATGGCCACTGTGAACAAGGAAGACAGTATTGGGTCATTTACAGATAATTCATAGGCGTCGTGTGAAAGGAATCTTAAGCTACATGCGGATAATGATCTGTCAAAACAAGCAGTGTCTCTGTTTTAGGGTTTGTGCTGCTGCAACTCTTCAGTCGCTGTTTTGAACAGGACAAGACATGAAGGAAGTTATCAGTATAATTTTGGAAGGTCACTCCACTGGACAGTGACCAAAGGAGAAAAAAAAAGAAATGTTTATAGGAGTCATTGCCAGTATGAATTTATCAAAATATTGTACCGGCAGTATCCTAGTTATCCTAGTGGGTTCTCTGGAGGATATAACATGGGTGTGAGGTGTGGATAGAAAAATTCGTCACTCGGGATCACTCGGCAAGCCTCATGATGCCGAACAGTGATCCCGAGTGACGGATTTTTCTATCCACACCTCACACCCATGATAGATACTTTTTCTTGCATACCACGTATTGTTTTAACTTCAGAACTTCTTAAAATGCGTAATTCTAGTGCTTGAGAGGTTTCAATTTGATTATGAAAGCAGGCGCCGCTTTCAACGACCGCCATTCGGCTCTTTACATCAACGACTAATGTGCATAAACTGACGTCATTTTTACCGTCTTCGTGACGACATCATCTAAAATGCCAACGTCACTTGACGACGCAGGTACGTGAGCTCCTATACAACCAATGCATTGACAGCTCGTGATTTTTTTCCGGTCCTGGATCAGAACACCAGGGTAAGATAAGATTTTCTATCCCATGTGAAAAGAATGGCATTTTCTATCCGGTGTGCAAAAAACTCCAGTCCCTCCTGGATATCCATGCATGGAATCCATCCATCTCATCCTGTAAGCATCCTTCACATGCCGGGTGTATGTGGTGCATCATTGGCTAAAAGGCGCACCTGTAAGAAACAATTACCTGAAATTGAAGCATGTTTCGGAAAGATGACTTTAGGAATCAGGAACACGTTTCAGCAAAAACACTTTGTTTCGAAATATAGTATTTTCATTTGAGTTGTGCATTTATGCAAACTGATCAGATTTTTTGAACGGACAGAATCATCTATCACAAGAAAAATAAAGCGTCATGTCTATGATAAAGGCTAGGTTTGTTTTGAAAGATCGCACAATTGGGGCTGTGTAAGTCAGAACATAAGCACTTGATGGTTCACTTGTTCTGAAATCGTGTTTCTGATTCAGGTCAATCAGGAGCATGTAAGTTCCGTTTCGGGTAAAAGAAAAGCGCACCAGAAATAGGATAGGACCCATAACAGAGCCTTGTGGAACTAGGAATGCGGCTAGTTCTTACCCTTAGTAACGCCTTTTGTCGACGGCTTGGACCCACCGCAGGATGGAACTTCTTATGCCGTAGGAGTGTAATTTCGGAAGTTTGGAGTGATTCATCTTGTCAAATGCCTTGCAAAATAGCAGAATTAGATCAGTCTATTTACAATGAGTGGATTTGCGCACGAGGCCTTTAATGAGGGAAGTTTACTGGGTCTCACAGAGGCATCTCTTCCTGAGTTCGACATGAAAGTCTAACACTATCTTTCTGATTGAGTTCAAGTGTTTAACAAAATAAATTATGTGTTACCTTATGTAAGATATAAATGTGGAGGGAGATAGACATGATTTTGGCAGCAGTAAGGAATATATAAAGAAACTGTCCCCGATACCGAGTAATAATTGAGTGGTCCCCGATGGTGGTATATACCGTTTTAATGGATCACCATCGTTCAAGGAGGGTGATAAGTTTACTGCAGCCAAAAACATGCCTATACCCCCTCTACCTCCCCCTCCTCCCCCCCCCCCCCCCCCCCCCCACACACACACACACAACACACAGAGTAACTTCATTGTTGGCCGTCTTAATACGGCACTTCTGTTTTGTTTCTTCTTGGTTGTTTTATTTTTGTTTGTTGCTACGTCTATTATTGATATATTATTTGTGATGTTGAGGCTGGTCCGGCGACCATCTACATGGGAAAATGACTGTTCACCTGGCTGCTGTTGATGATGTCTTTGTGGTGACTAGTTTTGTGTTTTCTTTTCCCACATGGTGTCATGGATGTGATCTGAGATTCTGTCAGTTTCTGAGGTTTTTATGCCCCGCAACGTCGACGAAGTTGAGGGGGCCTATTGGTTTGGGCCTGACTGTCCGTCCATCCTTCCTTCCGTCCGTCCGTACATCTGTACGTAACACTTCATTTACTCAAGGACCGTAACTGCTAGGGTCTTGATATTTCATAGGTAGGTAGACTATAAAAAACAGAGGAAACATATTTTTTTTCGTGACCATCAGCCTTGAACTTGCAGAGTTATGCCCCTTTTTCAAAAAAATAAATAAAAGTTTGTTCCAAAATCCTGGGGATACCGTTTGAGCTAGAATGCTCATATTTGGCATACTGCTGAAAGCTAAGGCGAGAATTACCTGATTAACTTTTGGGTAAATTCCGTGGAAAAAATGACTGGATTATGCCCCTTTGTTGAGTTTGGCTTTTTTCAGCTTTTGAACTCTTTGACCTAGAGCCCTAATTTTTGGTATACTAATAGTATCTGATGTGCTGATTATTCTGATGTTAATTGCGTTATAATGATGCCTTTATTATTGACAGATTTATTCTCCTTTTCTCATCTTTATAAAACATAATTTTGGGTGGTCTGTTTCTAAAGAACAAAAACTGCTGGGGCCTTGATATTTATCAAATGGATAGACCATAAAAATGAGCAGATCCGTACTTTTTTCCTTTCCGTCTGCCATGTACTTACAGAATTATGCCTTTTTAAAAAAAAAATACATAAAAGTTTGTTTCCAAAATCCTGGGAATATTGTTTGAGCTAGAATGCTCATATTTGGCATATTTGCTAGGGGCTTAGGTGTAGATCACCTGGTTAACCTTTCGGCAAATTCCGTGAAAAAATGACTGAATTATGCCCCTTTGTTGAATTTAGCATATTTCTAACTTTTAAACCGTTTGACCTAGAACCCTGTTATTTTTGTCATACTATTAGTATTTGATGTGCTTATCATTCTGATGTTGGTTGCGTTATGATGCATTCATTATTGACAGATTTGTTCCTCTTTTTTTCATCTGTAAAAAACATAATTATGGGTAGTCTGTTTCTGCTAGGGGCTAAAGTGTAGATCACCTGATTAACTGTTTGGCGAATTCTGTCTCAAAATGAGCAAGTCATGCTAGACATCTAAAGTTTGACACCTTTAGTGGCAAGCATATGGTTGGGGGCAAAGTGTTTCACAAACACACTTTCTAGTTCCTACTTATTTTGGTCAGTACCACAAAGGCTGAAAACCTTAAACCGAAAAGAGAAAGCTGGTCCAACGAGATTAGACCCGTTCTTTCAACATTGTGTGGCTGCTGAGTATTCTCATGAGTAAATAATCACAGCTCCGATTTTATTTTTTTTTTCATTTTGATTTGCCTCCATTATCCATTACAGGTGTTTTATAAACTCGCAAACTGCGAAGAACAAAATAAATGCAAACAAACACCTAGATAAAAAAAGTAAATATTTTGGATCGGGTATGAAACCCACCACCCGCACCCGCACCCGTGCTCAAAACCCACCACCGGAAATTTTAGTGGCAACCTTTGAGGTATAAACAAAAGTTTAATCCTAGATTTTTGTGGTTATATATATGGGGGTTGGTATGAACTATTTATGATATAAAAGCCTTTTCCGACAGATTTAGTTTTAAGACAAAAAAGGGAATTGTTGCCATTCCGGGGGTATGAAACCCACCACTCGCCACAGGGAGATTTTTATTGGTTATTTCCATTAATAACTTTATTAACTGAGATAAGTTTCCTTAATTGTTACTATTCCAACTTTTTAACCAAAACTTCGCCAATTTCGTTTGATAATATTATGAAATTAATAATATATAGATAAATAAACGACTTTTTGTGAAACTAATTTTCGCTCTAAAAATAGATATCCATTACGGCATTTAGCTATACAGAGAAACCGCAACGTATTGAAATAAAGGGGACAAACAATAATTGCAGAGGGAGTCTGAGGGGTAATATGTCGAAACACTGACATCTTTCATTCATTATTATTACTTGTTCAGTACTTAGAAAACGTTCATGAAGTCAAGCTATAACCTTTTACTACAGCAAAGTTACTCTCAGCATGGTACAAAACCCTGACGAACAACATACGTCTCATAGTCTGTCTCTCTCTCTCTCTCTCTCTCTCTCTCTCTCTCTCTCTCTCTCTCTCTCTCTCTCTCACATTTAGAGTCTGCCAAATAATGATACCTAGATACAGTTCAAGAATTGATAGATGCTTCAAATTTTACACATGGACCATAACACGTAATACACATACTCATAAATTTCATATCTGGACCTGACTGTGTTATGGTCAAAGCTGTCTGAGGCATAATGAGAGCATAGAAGCATAGAAAATGCTGGTCAAGTAATGGAAGATGTGTGTGTGTGTGTGTGTGTGTGTGTGTGTGTGTGTGTTTGTGTGTGTGTGTGTGTGTGTGTGTGTGTGTGTGTGTGTGTGTGTGTGTGTGTGTGTCCTATCTGGCAGTGCGATCACATTATGAAGAAAGAGGGAGCTGAACGCTTTGCTGGCCGTCTACGTATATGTCAACATTTGGTGGTTTCATGCCTTACTATGCCTGATATGGCGCCATAGGAGGACTCCAACTCCTGAAGATTTGAAGATTCCTTCATTATTTTCTTTCTTGGTCTTCCTAAGTTTAGAACTCTCCAAATGCATACAACCATAATACATGTTGTGTACCTCGCTCTCAGACACAGTGTCAAGTGATGGGTTACAAATTTGACAGGAATAATGTTGCTTTCTCATAATATATACCAGAAAAAAATCTTTAACCGGTTTTTGCGTACTAAAAGCTTATATCTACAATAATGATAATAAAATAAGATGTATAGCAAGATACGCCACACTAAATTTTCTGGTGGTGGGTTTTAAGTACGGGTGCTGTTGGTGTGTTTCATACCATGCCGAGTTTAGCAGTTTCTAATGGCTTGACCTCATGAAAGTTCTAAGTATTGAACAATCAAAATGTATGATTCAGCCAATAAAATATCCTCAAATAAACACTGTTTGGGGTTCATCACAATTACCCCTTAGACTCCTTTCAATTACTGTTTGTTGTCCCCTATATTTCAGTACGTTGCGGTTTCTTGGTGTAGCTAAATGCCGTAATGGATATCTATTTTTAGAACAAATTTTATTTTCGCAAAAAGTCGTTTATTTCTCTATATATTATAAATTTCTTAATGTTTTCAAACTGAATTGGCGAGGTTTTGGTTAAAGAGTGGACATAGTAACAATCAATGTTAATTATCTCAGTTAATTAAGCAATAAATGGAAATAACCGATGAAAATTTCCCGGTGGCGAGTGGTGGGTTTCATACCCCCGAAATTGCAACAATTCTCTTTTTCGTCTTCAAACTAAATCTGTCGGAAAAGAATTTTATACCATAAATTGTTCATACAACCCCCTATATATATAACCACAAAAATCTAGAATTGAACGTTTGTTTATATTTCAAAGGTCGCCACTAAAATTTCCGGTGGTGGGTTTTGAGCACGGGTGCGGGTGCGGGTGGTGGGTTTCATACCCGATCCAAACAAACACCTAGATAAAAAAAGTAAATAAATAAACCAATACTATTTTCTCTTGGCTCAGATATGTTTGATGATTCTTTTAGATTTTAAAGGCTTATTTCAGTGCCGACATACTAAGAGTCCTGAACCGCTATAGGCCATTTCTATTTTTTCGCGCGTACAAAGTTTTGCTTGTCGTGCGACCTTGCTATTGCACGACGGCTTTACCGATCAACATTCCTACGTCTGGGAAGGAATAGAAACCGGGACCAACGCCCGGAACCCGGGACCAAAATCCGGGACCAATTTTTGTTGGCCCCAAAATTGTACCAAACATGCCAATAAAAAGCTGAAAATTATACCATAAGTAGTTTATAGGCTCGTCTGAAAAATGCATATAAAGATTTTATAAAACTTCCGATATTTGTTGAAATTTTAACAAAAAGACAGGACCAGGTCAAGCAATTTCGACCCGGGACCAGTTTTTGCGGTATTGACGATGTCAAGCAAATCTCAATTTTTTCCTACAGAAACATTTTAAACCCAAATTATTTTACATCTCGTCATATGTAAACATACTGAGGAAGATTGAATTTTTAAAAAAAGCAAAATTTATCTATTATTTTTGCGAAAAATTTGACCCGGGACCAACCCGGGACCAAAATCGTCATTTGTTTCGTAGATGATGTGAAGGAAAATTCAGTTTTGTCTCTATAAACGCTTAAAATCCCATCAGTTTTTACATTTAATCGTATGTAGAGATGCCAAAGAAATAGAAATTAAAAAAAAAAAAAAAAAAAAAAAAAAAAAAAAATCGAGATATTTAACCAAAATGCTACGAATAAATCTGCCCGGGACCAAAGTCGTCATTAAAAAGCTGACGATGTCATGTATTTCTTAATTTTTGATAAGGAATAACTTTTTGATAGTCCTTATTTACCTTGTGCAAGGTTCCAAACATGCCAAAACTATAACAATTGTCTAATTTTGTCTTGGTAAGGTCTGCTGATAGGCATATTTAACCAGGGACCAGCTCGGGACAAAATTATGAAATATGTTTTTTGAAAAGGTTATTTGCTGCCTGAATAGTATATTTATTTTAGTATCGTAATCCCAACAAACCTATATTCATTTGACATTGAAGAAATGCTCTTTCATACACTTTTCACACACCCAAGAGCATTCCTCATTTATTTTAGAAGCGGATCAATTTCTGCTTTTGTGGAATGTTCAGATTTTATGGCAACGTACCAAGACAATGTCTGAGTCGCAGAAAATGACCATTTGGTCCCAGGTAGGTTTTCTCTCAAAATAAGGGATATATTTTACAAATTTTTGCATTTTCGTCTTTTGTGGCATCTACAGATATGACACAAAGTAAAACAATGAGATTTTAAAAGATAATGTAGAAGAAAATTAAAAATTCATTGACATCGTCAACATCGCACAATAAACAAATGACAATTTGGTCCCGGGTTGGACCCGGGTCGAATTTTTCGCAAAAATTACAGATAAATTTCATATTTTTTAATTTTTTTATCTTCTTTGGTATGTTTACAGATGACGAAATGTAAAAATATTGGGGTTTAAAATGTTTCTGTAGGAAAAAATTGAGATTTGCTTGACATCGTCACTCCCGCAAAAACTGGTCCCGGGTCGAAAAGGCTCGACGTGGTCCTGTATTTTTGTTAAAATTTCAATAAATATCGAAATTTTTATAAAATCTTTATATGCATTTTTCAGAAGAGACTATAATCTATTTATGGTCCAATTTTCAGCTCGTTATTAGCATCTTTAGTACAATTTTAATGCCACCGAAAATTGGTCCCGGATTTTGGTCCCGGAATTTGGTCCCGGGTCCCGGTTTCTATTCCTTCCCCTAGGTCGTAGTGCCAATAGCCTCAGCCTAAAAAAGTCATGGTTTCCCAGACGCTGAAAATAAACAAGCATTTGCTAAACTTCGGCACTTCCGGTTGTATGACTCTCAATGCACAACAGAAGAAAGTGTCTCGTGACTTTTATTTCCAAGACTATTTCCTCAATTATGTAGTTTAATTGACACAATATAGAGTAATATGCAAGAGCCTCCCTTTGATGACACTGTTCAACTGTCAGACATGAAATTTGATGTTTCAGACGAAGCCCCCATAGTTGAGAATGGACAGGGGCTGGTCGAGGACCCTCCTGACGTGGAAACGGTTACTGCAGATGTCAACCAAATCTCGAGGACAAGGGGATATGCCATTGTTGCCATTTTATTCTTTGTCAATTTACTCAACTATATGGATAGGTTTACAGTTGCAGGTAAATAGCCTAATTGCACCGAACTTTTTAATGAGGAAGTGTTAAAAAAATCTTATTCATTAGCTCGCCTTAATTTTTACATAAGACAATGATCATGTAGGACCCTTTTCCCTTTTCAGGTTGGGGGTAGGAGAAATGAACCATGTTTTTTACATGAAATCGCATCATCACCACAGTGCTTGACCATTGCCAGGGTTTTGTCTATTAGGCAGAAATAGCTTTTCAATGACACAGTCCATTTATTTATCGGTACAAAAAAATCAAATCAGTTTATTGTCTCCACACCAATACAAAGATGCATGACGAAACATTAAGACAAAAAATATGCAATGAACAAACATCACACAATAAACATATCCAATAGAACACAGTAGTGAATACTGCACCATGGACTGCCTTTACCAAAGATTCAATAGCAAAAATGCAGTATATGTATCATGCCAACTGTATTACACATACAAGCAATATACATTATACATATATATGTATATACAGTCAAACCCGTCTTAGGGGGTCATCCAAGGGAAGAATAAAAAGAGGCTGCCTAAGACAGGCGACCCCTTAATACAGGTTCATTTGCACTGCATTTTGGTTCAAGGGACCCGGAAAAGGTGGCTGCCTAAGGCAGGTGATCCCTTAGTAGAGGTGACCTCATGAGCAGGTTTGACTGTATATACACATATACCCACATACATATGTTACTGTCTTAATACCCTAACTCACTTTTAAGGCCTCACGTCCAACAAGAAAGCATCATTAATGAACTTCATTAGCAAAATTGTAAGTTCAGCTTCAAAATTATGTAGAATCTCAACGATAAATTCTTCATCAATTACTGAATTAGTAGATATGTCCCTTAAAGAGCTAAAGTATTTAAGTCAAAGCGAATCATATAGTCTACAGCACAACAGAAAGTGTAATTCATTTTCAACAGTGTTGTTACAAAAGGACAACAGGAATCTGCCCTCTTTAATTTACCATATCCACCCACTTCAACCAGTAATAATGACTCTAATAATGACTAAAGAATGTGTACAATAATGACATATAACTGAGCTTTCATTTTCACTGATCTGTAGCTCTTGTGAATTAGTCCCTGGCAAGTGGATATTATGTTTTTTCATATTTATTCAGTTATAAGATAGGTATTTTTTCTCTTCAAAACAACCCCAAAAAACTAGATCTGTCTTATAAGACATCTAGATTTTTGGGGATTGTTTTGGAATGGAAAAAAAAAACATCTGGTAGCTAGCAGAATTACACAAGATTGATGTAGATATTTGAGGTCATCCTAGAGGAAAGAAAACCGTGTCTTATAGCCAGATTATTGCCTTATAGCCCTTTAACTCTATTTCAGGAGTTTTGAAATCAATTCAGCAGTACTATGGCATAAATGACACAGAAGACGGACTTCTCCAGACTGCTTTTATCTGCAGCTATATGGTGTTTTCTCCTATTTTTGGTTTTCTGGGAGACAGATATGTTCGTAAAGTTATTATGGCATGTGGAATATTCTTTTGGGCTTGTGTGACTCTGGCTGGAAGTTTTGTTCCAAAAGATGTAAGTGTTTTATCCTAGCTCAATATTGTTGTGATTTGGCAAAAATACAGAAATGATTGATTGGCGTCATGTCACACTAGTCTGCACATGATCAGATGTGAATCCTGGGGGCATCTAAAGAGTAAAAAGCAACACCACTGATCAGATTTATGCAAGTAGGGAAGACACTGACTGTTTGTATGCACAGGCTGATCTGAGTCTTTCTTGTTCCCTCAAGCAGTAAAGTACACTTTTAGATGATGCTAATTACCTGCAGTGGCATTTTGTTGGTATAGGGCATCCATCTCACATTTTCAGAGCCCAAGATAAGAGGGAGTATTTAGTGATAAATAGGGACAATTTTTGTTAATTCTGGATAAAAACATATGTTGTGACCCCATATCTGAACCGTCTCGTCGAGACGGTTCAGATGAGGGGTCGCAACATATGGTTTCAATGAGAAATAAAGAAAATTATCCCTCAATTATCATCAAATACCCCTCTTATCTAGGGCTCTGATTTGATAAAAATGTGTAAAAAAGTCTTTACTGTTTTGTGTATACATTATTGTAAGAACAGTCCACTTATATCTACGATTATAAGATAGGTGTTTTCCCTTTTAAATTAATCCAAAAAACCTAGATCCGTTTTATAAGACAGATCTAGATTTTTGCAATTGGTTAAGAAAAAAACTATTTTTCTTTCTTCTCTGCATATGTAAGATAGGCCTGCAGTCATATAAGAATATAACAATCCATCATGAGTGTCCATGTGGGATAGGGAAATCAAACCCGAGGGGTTGGAATTTCAGCCAGGGACGAGGCTTGCCGAGTCCCTGGTTGAAATTCCGACCCCAAGGGTGAGATTTACCTATCCAACATGGACTGGCTCATGATGGATTATTTTTCTCCCACTGTTGGCTGATTTTAAACCTAAAGTCAAATTAGGCTTCAGAACAGGAAAATTTCAACTCTTCATCCAGTGATCTGAAGTAAATTTTGAGCAGCCCAGTGTTTATCGGGTCCTGAAATGGGTGTAAACACAGTTTGCACCTCAGAAATAGACGGAAAACACGATATGTGGACTATATTATCTTCCAGAGGGTGAAAACAAAATGCAACTTAGCCTCTCATGTCAAGTTTGCTAGCGACTTTTTTAACCGGTTTTAGTGACGTCATTAATTAGTGACGTCATTAAAATTGAATGACGTAAACCTATGATCTGCTATCCAACATCATCCGACATGCTTGCGTGTCGATTTTGTTCATTTAAAATTAACATATTAGTCAAAACTTGAAAAAGACTGGTTGCTAATATAAGAAAGATGTTGCCAGGTGTAAGATAGAAGTTTCTTATATGAGCTGAGAGCCTATCTTATCTATGCAAAGGTGGGAGACAGAAGTTTCTTATATGAGCTGAGGGCCTATCTTATATATGCAAAGGCAGGAGAAATTTCTGTCTTTCGTTAGCAACATCTTTCTTATATTAGCAACCAGACTTTTTCTATTTTCCACTAATATTTTGATTTTAAATGAACAAAATGAACATGCAAGCATCAAGGAAGACATTTGATAGCAGATCATAGGTTTGTGACGTCTGAATTTTAATGACGTCACTAAAACCTGTTATAAAACGTCACTAGCAAAATATTTGGGGTCATTCTAGAGATTGAGAAACGCTGTTTTAAAGCTACATAAATAGGATACTTATTTCATGAGTGCGCTGGCTCAAAGGAGACTATATTTTAACAACACTGAATTAAATAATCTGTAAAAATTGAGCTTGTTATCGAATTCTTTCGTATTATTGCTGTATGAATTGATTGTGTATGTTTATATGATGAATAAAATACTTCTTAAACTAATCTGTAAAAAAATTGATCCAAATTTAGCTGGGAAAACAAAAATGTAAATAGCAGAGCCTATTCACTTCAACAATATGGCCCTGAGGTTATAAAAAAAAATTCGTTTTCAACTCTGCTGAGCATGAAATTTTCTCTGCTGATAAATATGAAAATGCCAACTAATGTTGGCATTTTCATATTCATATGCAAAGAAAATTACATACTCAGCTAAACTGGGCAGGGATCTCCCCAGACCATTAAGGCATGTTGCTTGCAACATGCCTTCCTCTTCAAATTACCTTTGAAACATGCCTTAATTTCCAATGAAAGTTTATTAAAATGCTATTATTTTCATTTCTCAGCCAGCAAAGTTGTTTTAAATGCATTAAGGATCATCAATTATGATTTAAAATGTCAATTGACAAAAAATTGCTATGAAGGATTTTAAAAATAAATCTGATATTTTTTGCTATAAAGCGACATGCCTTCTGAAATTTCTGGGGAGATCACTGATGAGCAAGAAATCAACTGTACTTATCAGTAATTTGCTATTTATTAGCAGGTAAAATTTCATGCTCAGCTGAGTTAAGCATGAAAAAAGGTTTATAACCTAGGGCCTGATCATCCACAGAGTCTGATAGAAACTTCCCTATCTGCATCAACTGCCATGTTTCTTCAGTTATAAGACATAAGTCTTCCCCTCCAAAAATCTAGATCCATCTTCTACAACAAAACCAGATTTTCAAAGAAAGAATTTGCTCCTTTTTATTTCTTCTCTTCCAAAACAATCCCAAATTTTGAGATTGTTTTGGTAGAGAAAACACACAAAAAGAGCAAGTTCTTTCTTTTAAGAGTAGATCCCATTTGGAGAGGGCTTCAACATCTGGGAAACAAACAGGAAGTCAAAATTTTATCCCTATGTAAAAATTGCAAAAAAAGAAAAAAATGATGATGTACCCATACACCTAAGGGCACCTTTTCTCATGATGGTACAATCCTCATTATCCATTTCAGCATTTTTGGGCGTTTATTTTGCTACGAGGCCTTGTTGGTATTGGCGAGGCAAGCTATTCCACCATAGCACCAACCATCATAGCAGATCTCTTTCATACAGATTTACGGACCAAAATGCTCATGATATTTTACTTTGCCATTCCTGTTGGAAGGTAAGTAAGAGAAAAAAACAGAGGTTTGAATAAGCCAACTGTGTCCGGATAAATGTAAATGTTTAGTTTTAATTGTTTTTCTTCAGACAGATCTAACTCCAGATAAGGTGGTTTTATTTTAGGATAATTCAGAGATCATTTTTGTCGCACCTGCTTTAGCAAGGTGCGATATAGGAGTTTACTTTTCCGTCCATCCCTCCGTCAGTCATTCCGTCCGTCCGTACGTCCGTCCGTCCGTCCGTCCGTCCGCAATTACCTCGACCCTAGTGTTTAAGTCCATTTCTCTCAAACTATGATACCTACAATCATGAAACCTGGTGTAAAGTTTCTTCTTAGAATGTTCTCAAGGTATGTAGCACTTTTTTCTACCCTTGACCTATATTTCACGCTCTGCTGACTTCGTAAAATTCAATGTCCAAAATTACCTCGACCCTAGTGTTTAAGTCCATTTCTCTCAAACTATGATACCTACAATTGTCAAACCTGGTATAAAGTTTCTTCTTAGAATGTTCTCAACAGGGCTCGGGAAATATTGAAAAATGAATCGGTCCAGCCTATGATGTCATCACCTAACTAATTAAAATTGATACCTGTCACGAAAACTAATGACAACAAACGAAGTCCTATGAATTAATCCCGATGGTCGTACATTGTTGTGTTTGGTGGAGTTCTTGGTTTCAAACATTTTAAGACGTTTAGCTACGGATGTTAAGCAAATACAAGACTAGAACGTGTTCGTAGGCAAAGCGGACGTGATAGAAGACATCACACTTGATTGACTGGTGGGCAGGGGAGACAACTTGTTCAAGCCCAATCGCATTAAAATTGACGGTCATTCCTGTTTGTGAACAATACGCAAGTCCTGAGCATTAACTCGCCCAAGTTATTATTGTTGTCCTGTTTAACGTACCCAAAGTGCATTATTTCCCCTCCACTGCCGCATCGGAAATGGTGACTTACGGAACGCGTGAAGAGCGTATATTGACTAGCTTCCACCGAAGTATTCGGTTGTCGCTAGGTCGCCGTTAATTATTATTCATGTTAGATGCGAACAAGAAAGACTGGTCTGACTGCTTAGTTGCGCTGGATGATACGATTGTTAGTCATCTGTGTGTGTACTTAGGTACCTTTAGCCGTCATGCAGTTAGAATGACACTGCGTACGTTATACTCACAGCGGCGTCTTTTATCTTTACACCTAAGACAAAACGTGCTTGACCCATAAACGAGCGGGTAATTGCATATCAACGCTACCGTTAGTATTATACCCAATATAATAATCGCGTAGACCCTGAACAAAATGCGCTATTTTTGTGCTCTGATCGGCATTATTTTCGCACTGGTCTGCATGACGGTATGACGACACAACTAGGAAATCGGTGAAATGGACGTTTCCATTTTCATATTTTATAGTTCCATTATTCAAAACATTGTATATTTTTACAAGAGCATAGACCATAACGCGTCGGAAATAGTGACTATTAATATTAACAATGTATCTTCGTTTTGAATCTACTCTTTTCGCGGAATAGGTTCGTATTCCTAAAAACTCACAGTAAATATGAATGAACTTCGGACAGACTTTGTGAATACATTCGTCAGCATTCATCTGTTATGGATACATTCACAAACTTTTGAAGTCGGCATACGCCCTACACATACAGGTCAGTTACATTCTCGCGATTGTGAGAAAAGATGGACACCTTTCATCCCAAAGCCCAGTCATCGTGATTTTGATTAGTTGTTTTGCAGACTGTCGTAATCTTGAGTGCGCGTCATTATGACACTTGTTAATGACAGGTAGGCGGTCCGACGTGGTTCAGTGCTCCATACGGACAATCTCGATTGGCCCGTAGGCGGTCTTTTCGTCTGGCTAACACCTGCGTTAATCCGATTAGTTATGACACGTGCTTGAATTTTAAAGACAGTGGCGATATTTCATATGTCGGGACAAGATCAAACGGCCGTGTGTAACAATTATCGGACGAATTGGAGAAAATTTCCTAAGTATTGTGCCAGTATGGGACCGATTTTTTGGGGCTTTAGGCTGTTTCCAATCGGTCCCAATTTATGAATTTTGGTCTGGGACCGAAAGAAATCCGGTTTTCCCGAGCCCTGGTTCTCAAGGTATGTTGCACTTTTTACTGCCCTTGACCTATATTTCATGCTCTGCCGACTTCGTAAAATTTAATGGCCAAAATTACCTGGACCCTTGTGTTTAAGTCCATTTCTCTCAATTTATGATACCTGCAATCATTAAACCTGGTATAAAGATTCTTCGTAGAATGTTGCTTAGGCACGTTGCACTTATTTCTACCCTTGACCTATATTTCACGCTCTGCTGACTTCGTAAAATTCAATGTCCAAAATTACCTCGACCCTAGTGTTTAAGTCCATTTCTCTCAAACTATGAAACCTACAATCGTCAAACCTGGTATAAAGTTTCTTCTTAGAATTTTCTCAAGGTATGTTGCACTTTTTACTACCCTTGACCTATATTTCATGCTCTGCCGACTTCGTAAAATTTAATGGCCAAAATTACCTGGACCCTTGTGTTTAAGTCCATTTCTCTCAATTTATGATACCTGCAATCATTAAACCTGGTATAAAGATTCTTCGTAGAATCTTCCTTAGGCACGTTGCACTTTTATCTACTCTTGACCTATATTTCACGCTCTGCTGACTTAAATTTCACGTAAAAAATTACAGCAACCCTAGCATTTAAGTCCATTTCTCTCAAAGTATGATACCTAGAATCATCAAACCTGGCAAAAAGTTTCTTCATAAAATGGTATTGAGGGTTGTTGCACTTCCGTCTGCCCTTGACCTTTATTTCAAGGGCTGCTGACTTTGTGAGATTTTACGTCCAAGATGGCATTGACCCTAGCTTTTAAGTATGTTTCTCTTTAAACACAATGGCCAAAACATCAAAACTTTATGCGTGATGTATATTTCATGTGCTCTGTTGGCTTTTGAAATTTGAAGGCCAACCTGGCATCCACATTTATATGTACTCTAGCATTAAAATAATTTCTCACAAACTAACCCACTTACAATCATCAGACATAGCATAAAATGTTTTCTTAAGCTGGTTCTTGGATTGTTTAACTACATTATATATTTAATGATTATTTCATACTCTGTTGACTGTTGAATTTTACGTCCAGAATTGCATCCTTCTTAGCTTGCAAGACCAGTTCACTCAAATTTTTATACATGAATTTATCAAACCTATTCTAACCATGATCTTTGCTACTGTGGAACAGCAAGGCAGGTGCGACATAGCATTCTGCGGAATTCTTGTTCTGGAAAATTATCCATAGATTATTCATGTTACCCCTTCTTGTCTGGAGCACTGAGTCTTGATTCAAGTAGAATTACAGTGAAGTCTCATTATAATGCTGCTCATTATAATGCTATTTATACCCCCGGCATATGAAGTATATCGAGGGGTTACTCAGTATATAGTTTTCGTCTTTCCGTCCATTTGTCCATCTGTCTGTTCGTTCGTTCGTTGGTTTGTTTGTCCATATGTAAGTTAACATTTTTGTTAAAGTTTTATGTTAAGTTTCTTTCTTTTGCTTCTGTTATCCAGAGCTTGTTCACCTTGATGCTGCTGCTGGCCAAAGGTAAAGGTCATAGACTTAGAAATTTGTATAACAGTTGTGCTAAAGTTTTGCATTAAGTTTTTGCATTTGCTCTGTTTTCCTGAAAACCTTTACTGGAATTTGTTTAAATATGCTTAGTGCTACTACAAGATGGATACTGATCAGTTTGTGTATCACCTGGATGCTGCTGCAGGCCTAAGGTGAAGGTCTCAGACTCAGGACTTTGTACAACAGTTATGTTAAAGTTTCGTATTTAGATTTTGCTTTTGCTCTATTTTTTTGAAAGCTTCTATTGGAATTTGTTGATGGATACATACTCAGGTCTGGAAAATTCTTAAAATTTCCACTAGTCCTACATGATCAAAGATATGATGATTTCAATAATTTACACTGGGAAAAATAAAAAATTTCACTCGTCCTCCAGCAAGAGCCACTCTTCATGGCGAGCGGACGAATGGAATTTTCCAGCCCTGCATACATGTATTAGTTTGCATCATCTGGATGCTGCTGCAAACCTAAGGGTAAGGTCACAGACTTGGAAACTTATATAACATTAGTGTTAAAGTTTTGTATTAAGTTGTATCTGTTTGCTTATGTTTTCAATATACTTGAATGAAACCTTTTGATGTGTGACTAGGTTTACTGCAAGGTTGAAACAGTTTTGTTGACATCATCTTGCGGCTGCTGCTGACTGTAGGTCAAGGTCACAGACTTTGAAATTTATATAATTTATTTTTGTGTTAAAAGTGAACTTTCAGTTTGTATTGTTTTGATTATTATAAAATCTTGTGATGGAACCCAGTGATATGTGACTACATGGACAATTGGACATGTTTAGTTTATTTCATGTAGGTGATGGTGCTGGCCCTTGCTCACTTGCTCAGGGGCCGTATTTATAAAAGCACTTAAGTCGTTGTTATGCTGTTGCTAAGGCTTAATTTCTATAACAGAGATTTCCTACAACTATGAAATTTGCTCTGGAGGAACAGTCTTTTTCAGACTGTTCCTACAGAGCAAATTTCATAGTTGTAGGGAATCTCCTTCAAAGAAATTTAGCCTTAGCAACAGCATAGCAACGACTTAAGTCATTTTATAAATATGGCCCCTGGTTGGATATTGTGCTATCATGCTATGGTTCCCATTAGGACTGTAACAAGGAATATAGGGCAATGATTCCAACTCAACTTCCTAATACTAATTAAGTGCAATTTGATTGGTCAAGAGCGAACATGAACCAGCGTTTATACTTTGACAAACTCCCTGAGCCAGAAATCTGGAACTACTTGGAACTATTTTCTTGGCGGCAATTTCTAAGATACTCACTATAGCTGACAATTTTGAGAAAAAGATGGCCAAGTTG
The DNA here is from genome assembly GCA_963989385.1 of Ctena decussata. Classification (NCBI taxonomy): domain Eukaryota; kingdom Metazoa; phylum Mollusca; class Bivalvia; order Lucinida; family Lucinidae; genus Ctena; species Ctena decussata. The sequence goes on along the minus strand of OZ022511.1, from coordinate 1,863,305 downwards.
GAATTATAAGAAATGATTTTTATTTTTGTGGATTTTTTGGATGTGTAGATGCCGGCGAATCACTCACAAACTTAACATAAAGCCCTTTGGGCTTTATTCAGTTTGTGAGTGATTCTATGGCGTTTACACATTGATAAAATCCACCAAAAAAAAAATTCATTCCTATAATGGGCATTTAGTCCTGAGCAAGCTGGGTTGGTTCAGACTTAGTCAGCTTGAACACAATTGTTTGAATGGAAATCACAGTCCTAGTCAAAGCTGTACAGATCCATCTCTGACTTGAATTGAAGTTTAGCTTAATTTGGAGGTCCTGAGAGGTAGTTTTTGATAGAAAATATCGCAGTTGGCTCAAACTCTCTCTTTCATAATGTGGGCAGCTCTTTAATAATACTTTGTCTTTGGACAGAAGGTACCGTATTTCTTCGTAGGAGACTAAAAGTATCTTTCATCGTTGTGAGTTGTGGATAGAAAGATCTGTCACGAGGGTCACTGTCCGGCATCACGAGGCTTGATGAGTGATGCCGAACAGTGATCCCGAGTGACAGATTTTTCTATCCACACCTCACACCCATGATAGATACTTTTTCTTGCACACCACGTTTTGTTTTAACTTCAGAACTTAATAAAATGCTTAGTTCTAGTGCGTGAGAGGTTTTATTTGATTTTGAGAGAAGGCGCCGCTTTCAAGGATCGCCACTTTGTTCTTTACAACAATGTCAGACGTGCATAAACTGACGTCATTTTTGCCATCTTCATGACTTCATCATCTAAAATGCCAACGTCACTTGACGACGCAAATACTTGACCTCCAATACAACCAATGCATTGAATGCTCCTGATTTTTATTCGGTCCTGGGTAAGAACACCTGGGTAAGATAAGATTTTCTATCCCAGGTGAAAAGAAAGGCATTGTCTATCCAGTGTGCAAGAACAGGTTTTTCTCTTCAAAAACAGTCCCAAAAATCTAGATCCATCTTAAAAAGACAGATCTAGATTTTGGGATTGATTTGGAAGGGGAAAACCCATCAGATTCTTAGAATTTCAGAAGACTGATTTAGATAATTTGGGTCATTCTGGATGAAAAAAAAAAAAAAAACACAAGAAATATGTTTTTTAGCTCAATAAATATAGTATCTGTCTTTCACAAGTTTTTTTAAAAATGAGAAAACCTGTTTGCTTTGAACATGTGGAAAGCGAACAGACTATTAGGGAAATAATTTTGTTTGAAAGGTTAATTAAGTATATAAGGTTTCTTCCTGTGCAAAACATTTACTACTTGACTCAATATTTACTCACTTCTGTGTGATAAAGGTTGTAACCTGGAGTTTGAAATGCAATTGTAATTTCATCAGTATTAAGTTTTTTTGTTTTAGATCATCAGAGCCCTAGATAAGAGGGAGTATTTGGTGATAATTAGGGATAATTTTGTAAATCCTGGATAAAAACGTATGTTGTGACCCCTCATCTGAACCATCTTGGCAAGACGGTTCAGATTCTGAGGGGTCACAACATATGGTTTCAATGAGAAATAAAAAAAATCATCCCTCAATTATCATCAAATACCCCTCTTATCTAGAGCTCTGGATCATTTGTTCTGCAAAGAACTCCCAACTCTGCTATGCACATTGTGTAGCAGTATTTTGAGTTTATGGCAGAAACTGACAATGCTGCTGACCTTATGCTATATTGCATTTTGGAATAGTGTTAATCCATCTGCCATCCACCAGAGTTCATATCTAGTAAGAAATTGACCTGTGGAGCATGACCACAGAGGTCAAGCACTTTCAGACATCTTGCATGATTAGTTTTAGTATGGAAATTCCTCACATTGTTTGTGCAAAGAAAATAAACAAGAGAAAAACAATAATTTTCAACAAAATCTGCCGGTTTCTCAGCTGCAACTGATTCAGAAAGTTACATGTAAGAGAAACAGAATTGACATTAATAAGCCCAGTAACAACCATAAAGGGAGACTATCCATTCATGCAGGGGGGGCGGGGGGGGGGGGGGGGGGGGGGGGGAACTCAGTTATGTTTCTAATTTCAGTGGCCTTGGTTATATAGTTGGTGCCAATGTCACAGTGGCAGTCCCAATAACAACCTTAAAGGGAGATTATCCATTCAATGCAGGGGAGTTGACTCAGCTATGTTTCATATTTCAGTGGCCTTGGTTATATAGTTGGTGCCAGTGTCACAGTGGCAGTCCCAATAACAACCTTAAAGGGAGATTATCCATTCATGCAGGGGAGTTAACTCAGCTATGTTACCTATTTCAGTGGCCTTGTTTATATAGTTGGTGCCAGTGCCACAGTGGCAGTCCCATTAACAACCTTAAAGGGAGATTATCCATTCATGCAGGGGGTTAACTCAGCTATGTTTCATATTTCAGTGGCCTTGGTTATATAGTTGGTGCCAATGTGGCAGAAGCATTTCATGCATGGCAGTATGCACTTAGAGTAAGTAGCAGGGAACCAGTAAGGTGTATGGGTACACCTCCATGCTTTCATGCCGTTTTTGTCTCGCCGGCAGTACCAGCGTCGAGACATGGGTATTATTTTTCCCGTGTCATCGGCGGCATAAAGTTGTGTCCAATTTTCAGGTTTACCGTAATGACCCTAAATATTTGGACAGACAGGTCTGAACAAACATTGTAGACCCAGATCAAACTGCTCCTGAGCAGTTTGTTCGGGGTCTATAACAATTGTCGTTCACTAAGCATCATTTAGATGCATTAACATGTGTAAAATCCACTTTCTAAGAATTTTTACACAATAATTGTCCGAGTCTCGGGTGTCTGAAATTTTAGGGTTATTACTGTAGCTGTGTTTTTTTTTTTTTACAATGACGGGGCACGGGAGACACTGCCTTCTGCAGCATTCTTGATGTTTTTAAGGTTCCCATGCAGAAAATTAAGGGTCCTGTTCTCATATTTATCGTAAATATTTCTTTGATTCTGTCAAAAGTGGCTACATAGAATAGTTGAAAATAGATATTCTGGACTTTTTTCTGAAAAAAAAGAGAAAAAAAAAAAGGTAACTTATATTTGATCTTTTAACCATATCCAGTAATTTCAACCAACTATTTCTGAGGGCTGAGCACATAGGATTGTGTTACACCCAGGACAAAGTAGAATTTCTGGTAGGACCAGTTAAGAATTCCAAGCGCTTAGTGCTGAATTGCTCAAGGCAAGTGGCTTTATAGCCTGGCTGTACAAAGTATGCAACTCTTAAAGAAAGAATTTGCGCTTCCAGGAGCAGAATTATGTCTGTAAGAGTAGAATCCTTTTTGGAAGGGTTTTGTCATACAGGGAACCAAAAGGAAGTGCACTAGTGGCTTTTAGCCCAGCTGTATAAAGTACACAACTGTTAACAGAAAGAAATTGCGCCTCTAGGAGCAGATATGAGCCGCGATGCGAGAAAACCAACAAAGTGGTTGTGCGCCCAGGGTAGACTCAGATCAGCCTGGGCATCCGCCCAGTCTGATCAGAGTCTTCGCTGCCCGCATGAAAGTAACTTAGCCCCTTAGCTAACCTTTAAGGGCTTAGCGAAGAGTCTGGTCAGACTTGTCGGATGCCCAGACTGATCTGAGTCTGTGCTTGGCGCACGACCACTTTGTTGGTTTTTGTCGAGCCCGCTTGCGGAGAGCGAGACATAGTTGTTACAATGTCAGTTCGGTGTATGTCCGTGGGTGCGTGCGTCCGTCCGTCCGGATTTGTCCGGGCCATAACTTCTACATTTATGGATGGATTTCAAAATAATGTGGCACAATTGTTCTCCTTGATGAGTAGAAGTGCCATTTGAAACATTTGTTCAGGTAGGTCCAAGGTCAAGGTCACACTTGAAGGTCGGATGTTAAAATGGCCATAAATAAAGCTTGTCCGAGCCATAACTTCTACATTTATGGATGGATTTCAAAATAATTTGGCACAATTGTTCTCCTTGATGAATAGAAGTGCCATTTGAAACATTTGTTCAGGTAGGTCCAAGGTCAAGGTCACACTTGAAGGTCAAATGATAAAATGGCCATAAATTGAGCTTGTCTGAGCCATAACTACTACATTTACGAATGGATTTCAAAATAATTTGGCACAATTGTTCTCCTTGATGAATTGAAGTGCCATTTGAAACATTTGTTCCGGTAGGTCCAAGGTCAAGGTCACACTTGAAGGTCAAATGATAAAATGGCCATAATTTGAGCTTGTCTGAGCCATAACTTTGACATTTACAAATGGATTTCAAAATAATTTAACACAGTTGTTCTCCTTGATGAGAAGAAGTGCCGTTTGGAACATTTGTTCTAGTAGGTCCAAAGTCAAGGTCACACTTGAAGGTCAAATGATAACATGGTCATAAATTGAGCTTGTCCGAGCCATTACTTCTACATTTACGGATGGATTTCAAAATAATTTGGCACAATTGTTCTCCTTGATGAATAGAAGTGCCATTTGAAACATTTGTTCAGGTAGGTCCAAGGTCAAGGTCACACTTGAAGGTCAGATATTGTAACAGTCATAAATTGAGCTTGTCTGGGTCATCACTTCTACTTATTTTCCTTTGTGAAAATTTGAAAAAAAGAAGAAAATGCTGGCTAAGCATGATGTTTTTTGGCTTCTTTCTAGAGTGAAGCAGTTACTTAGTCTTGACACACTTATAGGTCACTAAAGCAAACAGCGGGCTCGACCAGTTGTCCCTGGACAACCTTCTAGTTTCATGTCATGGCTCATATATTTCTGTAAGAGTAGAGCACTCTTTCCAAAGGTTTTGTCATACGGAGAAGCAAATGCGAAGTCACAAAAGTTGTTCCCTTTTGTAAAAATGGTGGAAAAGCATGGAAGTTCATGTGTACTCCTGAAGTAGCATCAGGGGAGATTCTCTGGAAATTCACATGAAAATCCAGCTTGTCTGACACTTTGAGAACTACTGTATTTCATCAGTCATAAAATGGCGTCTTTCCCCTCCAAAACAATCCCAAAATTTTAGAGCCATTTTATAAAATGGCTCTAGATTTTTGGGATTGTTTTGGAAGAGAAAAAACAATTTTATAGCTGAATTACACAAGCCTGTTTTACATACTTGTGTTTGCGGTAAATCTGTAAGGGTAAACTCTTGTTTTATAACCGAAAATATGGTAATTTGCTTTTATTCCTAAAGGTAACGCCCCTACTGGGAGTCGTTTGTGTGGTCTTGATTGTCATTGTGGTGAAAGAGCCTGTGCGCGGTGCTGCTGATGGCGGTACCCACCTTCATAACACATCATTCTTCACAGATCTGAAAGCTCTAGTTCAAAAGTGAGTATATCATTTTGGAAGGTCAGGTGATTTTTCTCTGAAAGCTCCATTTTCACCCATAAATAGGTAAAACAGCAGAGCTGTAGATAAGAGAGAGTATTTGATGATAATTAAGGATAATTTTTCATATTCCTCATCGAAACCAAATATTGTGACCCCTCATCTGAACCGTCTTTTCGGGACGGTTCAGATGAGAGGTCACAGACTATGTTTTTATGCAGAATTAACAAAAATCATCCATAATTATCACCAAGTACTCCCTCTTATCTAGAGCTCTGAAACAGTCTAGAAAGGGCTGTAAAACACTTAAAAAAAAAGATGAGTAGCACGCAATGTCATAATATGTGTCACTCCTTACATCCTTTTCAAAAGTGAGCAGAGCTCTAGATAAGAGGGAGCAAGTGCCAGTTCAGGCGAGCTATACTGTCTGGTGACAGCTCTTGTTATCCTATTGTTAGCAGCAGTTCACAAGTCAAAATCATTTTCACTCAATGTTGTCTGCTCTTCCATTTTTACAGTATCTGAATCTCTATAACTCTTGCATACAAATTTTTATCGATATCTGCAAATGCAATCTTGCTGCTTGGTTCTGTACTGATGGAGTATTACCCTGCAACTTGCATATGAAAAGTTGCAAAACAAGTCATAGTAACATGTGACTTCCCTTGTTATTACATGGTTTTGTGTATGTTGAAACATGCCTGTTAACAGTGTGTGGCACCAATATTAATGCAATAATCAATGTTCGAAAAGATCTATGAGGTCTGTGAGAGGTGTAAACTACGCAGTTGTGAGCAAGGGCTGTCAGATCTACTAGGATGGCATTATATGAATGCTGTTACTGTGTTATTACCATAAAAATCTAAAAAATCAGGACACCTAAAATAAATAATTTAGCTGTTTGCAAGTTCAGCTATTTTTGTTTTTGGCACTTTAAATGTTAATCATCTGGTTCCTTGTTCTTTCAAATAAAAATGTCAGATTTATTGATGCTCATGTGCTTTACAAGAATAATGCATGTATTTGGTTTTTTTCCATTTCAGCAAAAGTTTTATGTTATCAACTTTAGGGTTCACCTGTGTAGCATTTACAACTGGAGCTCTGGCCCTTTGGGCCCCTATTTTCATGCTGGACTCAGTGTTAATTCAGGGAAAGAAAACCACACAAGGAACGTAAGTTTTGCTCACCGCATTGGACATTATTTTTTAACATATATCCATTTTGCAAAAATTACCATCTTTGGCTAAATACTTGTACAGCAATAGGTACAAGAGCTTCTGTATCTTTGTTGCGCTAACTATATAGACTGATAAATAATAGTGAATAAGTACAATTCAGGGGAAGTAAATCTATAATTTTCCTGTTTTGATCCCGCTTAAGGTGTCAACTCTTAAAGGAAAGAATTTGCTTCCAGAGAAGCACATTCTTTACTTTAAGAGTTGACCACATTTTTTGTGAAGGGCATGTATCCAGGGAAGCTAATTGAGTCATAAAAATTGTCTCCCTTTGTAAATTCTCTCTTATTATGTGGTGGAAAACATAGATGCATACCTTAAGAGACTTCAACTGCTGTTTATTTATTGCCCAAGATTTCAAGGGTCATTTAAAGGAAGCACACAAAGTGGCTGCTTTAGATAAGTTACCCTTTTATAAAGGTTCAATTTAACTATAACTTGGTTTAAGGGTCCAAAAAAAGCCAGATTTGTACGACATCACACTTTGATTGGAATGTTTATATGTTACAGAGTAGCCTTGATATTTGGTGGTATAACAGTTGCGGCTGGGTTTATCGGTGTTGCTCTGGGAGCAGAGTCATCTCGTCGTTACAAGAAAATAAATCCAAGAGCAGATCCTCTCATATGTGCCGGTGGTCTGCTTGTTTGTACACCATTTTTATTCTTTGCTTTGGTGATGTCTAGATACAATACAGCTCTCACATGGGTAAGTACTTGGGGTTGGAAGCTGAACATCAGATTTGGTGGTACTATGATTGAGCTGCAGCATGAGAAAACCATCAAAGTGGCATGTGCACCCAGCAAAGACTCAGATCAGCCTGGGCAGCCGCCAAGTCTTTTCAAACTCCTCACTGTGGGTTTAAAGGGTAACTAAGAAAATATCTAGCTCCATGCTGACAGCAAAGACTATGATCAGACTGGGCAGATGCCCATGCTGATCTGAGTTTGCTGGGCACACATGGCACCTTGTTGGTTCTGTCATGTTGCGGCTCATAATGTTATCCATAGTTGTCTGTCTGAAGTTTGTTTAGTTGGAAAATAGGTGGCTACAAGCAAAAAAGAAAAGAAAAGAAAAAACTTTATGGCACTTGAAATGGGGCCATATTTTGGCCTCATATTAGATAAGAAAGGAACACTGTTATTTTACTGTTTTCTTGTGTATGCTCTTATAAGCTCACATAAGGCTTGTTTTATAGCTCACCTGAGCACAAAGTGCTCAAGGTGAGCTATTGTGATCGATGTGTCCATCGTCCGTCTGTCAACTATTTCTTGAAACAACATCTCCTCCTAGACCAGTTAGCCAATTTCAAAATAATGTCACACAAATGTTTCTGTTATAGCCCTGAACCAAAATTGCTAAAATGGTTCTGCTTCGCTGAACAAAATGGCCGCCAGAGCTAAAAATAGAAATCTAAAAATAGAAAAACCTTTAAACGACATCTCCTCTGAAGCCAATGGCTTGATTTCAAAATAATTTCTCAGAAATGTTTGACTCCTGGCCCTGAACCAAAGTTGCTAAAACGGTTCCACTCCGCTGAACAAAATGGTCGCCAAAGCTAAAAATAGAAATCTAAAAATAGAAAAACCTTTAAACGACATCTCCTCTGAAGCCAATGGCTCGATTTCAAAATAATTTCACAGAAATATTTGACTCATGGCCCTTAACCAAAGTTGCTAAAACGGTTCTGATCCGCTGAACAAAATGGCCGCCAGAGCTAAAAATAGAAATAAACCTTAGAATGACACAGAGGCCACAGTTTTGATCCAATCATCATGAAACTTTGTCAGAATGTTTATCTTAATGATACTGGACCAAGGTTGAAACTGGGTCATGTGGGGTCAAAAACTAGGTCACCAGGTCAAATCTTAGAAAAACCTTGTGTACACTTTAGAAGGCACAGTTATGATCCAATCTTCATGAAACTTTGTCAGAATGTTTATCCTTATACAATCCAGGCCAGGATTAAAACTGAGTCATGTGGGTTCAAAAACTAGGTCACTAGGTCAAATCTTAGAAAAACCTTGTGTACACTCTAGAGGGCACAGTTATAATCCAATCTTCGTGAAACTTTGTCAGAATGTTTATCCTAATACAATCTAGGCCAGAAATGAAACTGAGTCATGTGGGATCAAAAACTAGGTCACTAGGTCAAATCTTAGAAAAACCTTGTGTACACTCTAGAGGGCATAGTTATGATCCAATCTTCATGAAACTTTGTCTGAATGCTTATCTTTATGAAATCTAGACCAAATTTGAACTGTGCCATGTCAGATCCAAAACTAGGTCACTAGGTCAGATCTTAGAAGAACCATATCAATGCTCTAGAGGGCACGTTTTTTTTCCAATCTTCATGAAACTTTGTCAAAAAATGTATTTCCAACAAATCTAGACCAAGGGTGCAACTGGGTCATGTTGGATCAAAAACTAGGTTACTAGGTCAAACCTTAGAAAAACATTATTGGTTTAATCTTCATGAAACTTTGTCAGAATGATTATCTAAATGAAATCTAGGCCAAGTTTGAAACTGGGTCTTGTTGGGTCAAAAACTAGGTCACTAGATCAAATCATAGAAAAACCTTGTGCACACCATTGTGGCTTTATTTTGCATTGAATCTTCATGAAACTTTGTCAGAATGTTCATCTTCATGAAATGTAGGCCAAGTTTGAAACTGAATAATGTCTGATCAAAAACTAGATCGCCAGATCAGATCTTAGAAAAACATTGTATACATTCTAGAGGGCACAGTTTTGATCAAATCTTCATGAAACTGTGTCAGAATATAGATTGGAAAGTACAAAACTGCTCCAATTGAGTCATCATCAAATAGATGATCTTCCATGTTATTTCATCATAACTCAGGTGAGCGATTTCGGTCCATCATGGACCTCTTGTTTATGACATTTGTCTACCGTCATTAATCACATACATTTTCTATTTGTAATATCTCCAAACTGTCAAAGAAGAGGCAAAAGAACAAAAACAAAAACAAAAAAACAAGTGCTTTCTTGCTTAAAATCAAGTCAGCAAACATTTTTTGGCAAAAATTAATCTCAGTTTGCTTTTACTAGAAAATGCAACCAATGGTTGTGTTTAATAATAAAAATAAAATCGAGCAAGAGTTTGTGATTGAACATACCACTGAACCAACTTTCTGAATGAAAACATTTGTAACAGTTTAATATGTGCTCAATGGGAGTTTTTTCAAAGCAGTAATTTCAGGAAAATATGAAAATTCTAAAATTCTGAGGCTAAGCTAATTTGGGGAACATGGTAATTGTCTCACCTGCAACTATCAGAAGCAAGACACAGGTATTACTTTACTGGCAAGGATGGCGTAGACTTTCCTCAAGTTTTCTGGTTTAGCACTGTTTTGTGATAATGCCCTGACAGGCAAGAGACAGCATTCCATGGAATTCGTAGTTCCGAAAACCATGCCTACTTTACACAGGTAAATATCCCTCCGTTTACTGTAAGGTAAAGTCACGGACTTATATGAGACATTGAACAGGTGCGATTTTGTTTGTGAGACTATGTCACATGCTAAGTTGCCATTGCATTGGCCATTTATACACTATCAGGTGACTTTTGAGTGACATTCTGGGTTTGTCTCATAACTATGTGTTCTTGTTAAAGCAGTAATTTCAGCAAAATATGAAAATTCAAAATCTTGGGCCTATTATGGTGAACATGGTAATTTGTTTATAGTATCAGGGCTTTTGTGGTACATCAAAATAGAAATTCTGCTTTTCTTTTCAGGTTTTAATATTTTTTGGTGAAGTAGCATTATGTCTAAATTGGGCAATCATAGCAGATATTTTACTTGTAAGTATTTTCCTCAGTCACAATTACTGTTTAGGGGGAGTAACTCTACCATTTGGTTCTGCCTCCTTTTCCAGTGGGGGTCAATTCTTAAAGGAAAGAATTTGCTGCCAGAGGAGACCCCTTTCTGGAGGGTTTTCTTGTCCAGGAAAGCAAACAGGAAGGCACCAAAGTTGTCTCCCTTTGAAAAAAGTGGTGAAGAAAAAAATGGCAGTATACCAATACACCTTTAGTGACTCTGAATTTATTAGATTTTTTGTCAAAGCATCATTTACATTAACTGATTTGATGCTTAACATCCACAGTAAACAGCTATGGTCATGTCGGGACAGTCAGTTAACCTAACCACATTATTCCTGGGCAGGCTTAGACCTCCTAAGCGGTTAACCAGTACTTAGTGCACATACTTTGGCCAGTAACTGACAACTGCCCTTCTTGAATCAGTGGAAGGAGAAACGAAAGTATGTGGCCAGACCTGGTTTCGAACCCAGGACCTCTGACTTATGAGTCAGGTGCCCTACCTATTGCGCTACATGGCCCGGCTAAGCATTATTTACATTCTGATTGATAAAAATACCTATTAACACAACCATTCCAGGGCTACTGTGTAAATATTTAATAAACACATTTTGGTCATAAGTAATAGTGTAAATCTTTATGATAGACTATCATTTCCTATAAGTCTAGATAAGCTGGGATTTTTAGGGTTATTATGAGATAATTTTTATTATTTCTCAACAAAAATGTGATCCCTCATTTGAATCGTCTCAATGAGTGAATGAGACGGTTCTAATGAGGGTTCACAACATATGTTTTTTTAGCAAAAATGTGGAAATTTATCCCTAAATTATTCGTGTTAGCCCTTCTGATATGGCGCACTGACTGATCCTTATCAAAAATAGTTCTATGTAATTTATTGAACTGAAGATGATTATTTTCTTTTATAGTATGTTGTCATACCAACGAGACGTTCGGCAGCAGAAGCAGTCCAAATATTAGTATCACATTTACTCGGGGATGCAGGCAGCCCCTATCTCATAGGACAGGTAAAATTAAATGACTTAACAAGCACTCTAGATAAGCTGAGGTTTTTGAGGTTATTTCTGAGATAATTTTTTTTATTTCTCAAAGAAAATATGTTTGACCCCTTGAGGGTGGGTTGTAGAGAAATATGGAAAATTATCACTAAATTATCCCTGTTAGCCCTTTTATCCGGAGCTCTGACTTAACCCTTTCACCGCAAAATACTTGAAATGGACTAGTCTGTCTTTGAAGATCAGGAAATTTATCATGTAGGAAGGATTATTTTAACAAATAAATAGAGGATCTTGCATGAGTGCTCATGTTTTATTGAATTTATTAAACTCGTTGGGGAAAAAGATAAGTTGCTAGGCTATGCCGAGCATCTTATCTTTTTCCCCAACGAGTTTAATAAATTCAATAATACAGGAGCACGAATGCAAGATTCTATTTATCCTATGACACTAAAATCGCATTTTATAAGCAAATTTTGCACTAAAACATCACAATTTCGCCATTAGAAAACGACGTTTTATGGACGCCGACGCCTAACGTTACGACGTAACTTGCATATTTAATCCACTAGTGAATTATCGTTTTTAATGCATGGCTTTATTACACTCTCAGATGCGATGTCATATGATAAAAAAAATTAAAAGCAGAAATTACTAACCATTTGTATCCAGATGAGGGGGCTTATTATGATACACACTGTTTGAAAGGGTTACTTTGGCTCACTGTGCTGGAGAAATAGGGTTCAAATCCTGCTGGCAGCAGAATTCTTCAAGCTGTAAACAAGGTTCCATTGCACACAGCCTTTCATCATTTTCCTACTGTTGTCTCTAGCTGACAGAAATACTGTTAAAAGGGATGTAAAACTCATTTTCATCAAGCCATCTAGCCATTAAAAAAGTTCTGTCTGATTGAAAGGGTTGATTAGTTTCTAGATAGATAAAATCATTCTACAGTAATCTTTAAACTCCTGTTTACTGTAAAACACTTATTTTTGGCAGTAACTGAATTTTGGCAATTTTGGCTGTTAAGGCAAAGAGCACAAAAATATAAGTCTGCCAATTTTACATACATTTGATACATTTGTATATGTACAGAATAACAGAGATTCAGACAAAAGGGAGTACTTGATAAGGAATTGGGATGTTTTTCTATGCCGTTCCAGTAAACTATACATTGTGGGCCTTTTATGGCACCTCATTAGAATTGCTTCGATGAAGTGTATATATGATTCTAATAGAAGCCACAATGTATACTAAAACAGAAAAGATAAAAAAAAAAAGAGAGAAGAAACATCACAGATTGACATCAAACTATCTTCTTTATCTGGAGCCATAGTTTATACCACCCTTACCAGAAAACGCTAACTTTACCATGAAATATTACGCTATGAGCAAGGTCTACACTGATAAGGGTGGTATAAAATAGTTAGACCATGATTTCTCTGCCTGTACAAGGAGATAATCCACGAGCTTTATCTCCTCGTACAGGCAGACAAACCATGGTATAGTTATTACATATCATAAACGCCAAAACTAATCTGCACCAATATGTCATTTTCATTAAACTGCGAAATGTTGATACCACAGAATCAGATATTAAGTATTTTACAGTAATATGTGACTTGGTCTATAATTAAGTTTGATATAGATTCTGCATTCATTTGTGCCTCTGCAAGTGTGTTAAATATTGTATTAAGTATTGTTCGTGTCAGCATCAGCTTCCACGTTGCATTTAAGTTTTGGTTAAAGTTAGCTGTCAGATTAGCTATCCAGTGTGCAGACAGGTCATGTTCTTCTTTTTAGCTCGCCTGAACAAAAGTTCAGGAAGAGCTATTGTTGTCACCTTGGCGTCGGCGTCCGCGTCAGCGTCGGCGTCCGGATTAGATTTTTTTGTTAAAGTTTTTTAAAGACCTATATCTCCCTAACCCATGGATGGATTCTTTTGATACTTGCACTGTAGTTAGATATTGGTCCAAAGTTTAACAGGGTACCACCTCCACCCCACCTTGTGACCTTGATGTCAAGGTCATGGACTTAGAAAATTGGGAGTTTTTTGGACTGGATGTTTTGGTTAAAGTTTTATAAAGCCCAATATCTCCTTAACCCATGGATGGATTCCTTTGATACTTGCACTATAGTTAGATATTGGTTCAAAGTTTTCCAGGGTACTACCCCACCCCCCTCAGTGACCTTGATGTCAAGGTCATGGACTTAGAAAATTTTCCTTTTATTGATTGGATGTTTTGGTTAAAGTTTTTTAAAGACACATATCTCCTGAACCGATAGATGAATTCTTTTTATATTTGCACTGTAGTTATATATTAGTATAAACTTTTACATAGTACTACCCCAACCCTGCTCAGTGACCTTGATGTCAAGGTCAGGGACTTAGGAAATTTGGTCTTTATTAAAGTGTTCTAATTGCATACTGATCCATAATGCTTGACAGAGATTTAGTTTACACTTGAACTGATGTTAGACACTTTTGAGTTTTTACAAAACACTATATACTTACCCCACTGGATGACCTTGAAGTCAAGGTTATCAACTTTGAATTTTGTCTACAAGATTTTGGTTAAAGTTATAGTATTTATAAGACATAATTTCACAGGGCCACAATGGACTCAGTTGATACTAATACTTGGACTGATATTGGATAATGGTTCAAGGTTTTGATACATCCTAGCCCCCCCCCCCCCCACACACACACACACACCCCACCCCTTACCCCTCTACCCCTTAGTTCTTTGTCCTCAAGCTCATGGACTTTGAAATTTCATGTGGATTTTTAGCTCACCAGAGCCGAAGGCTCCGGGGGAGCTTATAGGATAGGCAGTGTCCGTCGTCGTCGTCGTCGTCCGTCGTCGTATGTCGTCGTCCGTCAACACTTTTAAACAACATCTCCTCTGAAGCCACTGGGCCGATTGGGCCCAAATTTCATCTGTAGCATCCTTGGGCTGGGGGATTGAAAGTTTGTGTTTTTTATGAAAATCTGCCTGTCAGTTTGGTTGCTATGGCAACTTAGAGTTCCCATAGACTTATAATGGGGAAAATTGAAAAATGACATTTTCTGCCAGGCCATTGCAGATATGTTGACAAAACTTTTATAGAAATGTTCCTTAAGAAGTCTTCTATCAGCTGTATGTATTTTGGCCCAGTGCCCCTTTTACTTGTTGCCATGGAAACCAAAATGAAAAAAAAAATGGAAAAAATACTTAAAAATTATCTCCTCTGTAACCACTGGGCCGATAAGGCCCAGATTTCATCTGTAGTATCCTTAGGCTGGGGGATTGAAAGTTTGTGTTTTTTATGAAAATCTGCCCTTTAGTTTGGTTGCTATGGCAACTTAAGAGTTCCCATAGACTTATAATGGGGAAAATTGAATAATGGCATTTACTGCCTAGCCATTGCAGATATGTTGACAAAACTTTTATAGAAATGTTCCTTTAGAAGTCTTCTATTAGCTTTATTGTTTTTGGACCCACTGCTCCTTTTACTGGTTGTCATGGAAACCAAAATGCAAAAATAATGGAAAAAAATACTTACAAAATTATCTTCTCAGAAGCCACTGGGCCAGTAAGGCCCAGATTTCATCTCTAGTATCCTTAGGCTGGGGGGTTGAAAGTTTGTGTTTTTGATGAAAATCGGCTCTTTCATTTGGTTGCTATGGCAACTTAGAGTTGCATTGACATATAATGGGGAAAATTGAAAAATGGCATTTACTGCAATCAAAATGTGGAAAATAGTTATATATTTTGTTATCAACTCAACAGACTGTCAGACTGAGACTTTGTAGTTGTATATTTTGTATTAGCCTGTACAAATGTGACAGTAATTTTGATAGCAATTTTGAGCTAGAGATCTGGTGAGCTTTGTGGCCCGTGGGCCTCTTGTTATTTATTTTTATTTTATTTTAAGACTTATTTCTGAGATAGCGTTTGTTTATAAATGTGTTGTCATTATGGACATGCTTTTTTGAAGTTTTATGCCTAGCAGTCCACACCACCATAGCAACTGTGTCATGGGCAAGCACTTATTCAGGCGAGCTATGCTGTCAGGCGACAGCTCTTGTTAAATAAATGTTCTGCTTCTCATTGTCACCCGACGTAGGCGGAGGGGGACTATAGAAATGACCCTCGTCCGTCCGTGTGTGCGTCCGTCCGTCCGTCCGTCCGTCCTTCCGTCCGTCCGTCCGTCCGAAATCTTGTCCCCGCAACTCCTCCTACGTCTTTCATCGGATTGATTTGAAATTTTACAGATTGTATTCTTATGATATGAAGATGTGCATGTGGTTTTCGATTTTTGTTTCGGCCATTTTTGATGGAGTTACAGCCCTTGCTAACTCAGACCTTCTGAAATCTTGTCCCCGCAACTCCTCCTACATCTTTCATCGGATTGATTTGAAATTTTACAGATTGTATTCTTACGATATGAAGATGTGCATGTGGTTTTTTATTTTTGTTTCGGCCATTTTTAATGGAGTTATGGCCCTTGCTGACTTAGACCTTGTCCCCGCAACTCCTGCAACATCTTGTATCAGATTGACTTGAAATTGTGCAGAATGTTTCAGCATGATCTGAAGATGTGCATGTGATTTTGGAATTTCAATTGTCCTATTTTTTACAAAGTTATGGCCCTTTGTTGTTTTTGGCATTTTTCCAACTTTTGAACCGTTTGACCGAGAGAGCTGAAATTTGGTATGCTATTAGCATTAAAATTTTGGTAAATTGATTATTCTGATTATTGTTAGGATGTGCTAAATTATAAGTGACAGAGTTATTCCCCTTTCATAGATAACAGACATTCACTTAAAGGTAAAGGGATAACTCCAGAACTATTCATATTAATGGGCTGAATTATCATAAATGCATTGTTCATTTTGCATCAGATTCATATAAGCAGGATTATGGCTCTTGTTATTTTGTTACTGGGTATACAGTCTTGATGTATTGGTCGTTTTGTAAGGGCCGACAGTTTCAGTAACCTGATTTTACACATATATGCCCCGTTCTGAACTTAAGTATTTTATAAAGGGGCCCAGTAATTGGGTATATGTCTTTGCTTATGTTCAGTTATCATTTGCTTACCAGGTTCTGTAATATATATATTTATTGTTTTTGGCCATACATTTACTCTGAAACAGAATAAAGGGCTGAAGTTTGTGACACATTTCAAACGTCGGGTGACACTTGGCCGATGGCCTTTTATTAGAACTGTCTCATTTGAGGTTGTTTGAATGAGTAGTCACACCTAGGGCTGGGAGGAGTACCCAGGTACCTGAGTTCGGCTCAGTTAAACCAATTTCCTGGAGACAAATATACTACCTGTTACCCTACTGCGTATTATTATGCTAGGTATATATATTCTATTTCATAAGAATTCCAAGCAAATAGAATAAAGTTTAGTGTGACTGCCTTGTATAAATTGCAATCATAAATTGCAAAACAATTTCGTATAGTATAACAGGGTGATTTATACATTCTCATACTCTTCCCATGCACACCTGCTACTCTTCCCATGCACACATGTACAAAGGGCAGGTACCCAGCTTATCATTTGATCTAAGGACTGAGGACATACTGAAAATGCTGCGGTAATGGGTACCCGAGTATCCGCAGGTAATAGGGGCTTGAGTACAAAATCTCTACCCGCCCCAGGCCTAGTCACTTCATCAGCCTACCATAATATTTCAGCTGCTATAAGATGGCCTCTTGGCCCCAAGGTTATTAAACTTTTTTCAAGCTCAACTCAGCTGAGCATGAAATTTTACCTGCTAATAAATGGCAAATTACTGACAAGTACAGTTGTTTTCTTCCTCAGTTGAGCTGAGTATGAAATTTTCTGTGCTTATGAATATGAAAATGCCAACATAAGTTGGCATTTTCATATTTATCAGGAGAGAAAATTTCATGCTCAGCTGAGTTGAGCTCGAAAAAAGTTTTATAACCTTGGGGCCAGGAAGAATTTGCTACCAGAGATTTGTTCCTGTCTTAACAAATTCCTTTGTTTAAGAGAAGAGCCCATTTTGGAAAGGCAGGCAGTCACAAAAGTTGTCTCCCTTTGAAAAATGGCAGATAAACGTGGTGGTGTACCTGTACTTTTTAAGTAGGGCCATTTTGATTTCATAGTTTCTCTTCTTTACAGATTTCAGATATTTTATCGAAGGAGTATCCTGCTAAGGGGCCTGCCACCCAGTTTGTTACGCTCCAGAAAGCCTTGTATATAACAACGTTTGTTTGTGTTCTTGGAGGGGGTTTCTTTCTTGCCACTGCCCTATTTATAGAGAAGGACAAATTAGCTGCTCAGAAACAGACTCAAGGTAAAGAAAAAATGATCGGGTTCATATGAAAAGGGACCTCTGGCTGTGTGCATACAGCCAGTAGTAAAATTAGGGCTACACAGCTAGGCAAACTGATCAGAGTTGTTGCTGTAACATTAATTAAGCCAAGACATGACAAAACCAACAAAGTGACATGTGCGCCCAGTGAAGACTCAGATCAGCCTGGGCATCCACCCAGTCTGATCAGAGTCTTTGCTGTCTAGCTGGAGCTAGCTTAGACCCTTACCTACAGGTGCAGCACACAGAAGAATCTGATCAGACTGGTAGGCTGCAGGCTGATCTGAGTCTTCCCTGAGTGCACATGCCACTTTGTTGGTTTCCTGTGCCGCGTCTCATTTTTAGCTCGCCTGAACGAAGTTCAGGCAGAGCTATTGCACTACCCCCAGCGTCGGCGTCAGCGGTGGCGTTGGCGTCAGCGTTGGCGGCGGCGTTAGCAAAATGTTAAAGTTTTATGTTAAAGTTTTTTATGTGATGGGCAAGGCGCTGTCAGGCGAGCTATCCTGTCCCTGTGACAGGTCTTGTTAGTTTTGCCGGGATTCATATATGGTATACGGAAAAGACTTAGATCAGCCTGTGCATCCATGCATGCACGGATGCACAGGCTGATCTAAGTCTTGTCTGTTTAATTAATGTTATATTCGACAATAAGCTACTCAGTTTCATTCCAAAAGTAGAGGAAGAGGTACTTTTAGGACCTGATGTCTTTATTGGCATCCACATTTACATGCTTTGATTGGGGGAATGGTACAGTTTCAGGGGAGCAACTGTACCATCTTCATTTTTGCCTCCCCTTTTTAATGAGGGAGGTAAATTTTTATGCCCCCGTGACGATAGTCAGGGGGCATTAAGATTTGCTCCTGTCTGTCCGTCCGTCCATCCGTCCGTCAGTCTGTCCGTCCGTTCGTCACACTTTACGGTATAGAGTTTGTGTAATCAACTCCTCCCACAGTTTTCAGTGGATCTTTTTCAAACTTCACATACATGTTGTGGACATAATGAAGATGTGCATGTGGGATTTTGTTGGAGCTAGAATTAATTTTGACAGAATTACAGCCTTTTGAACTTAGTCATTTTAGGCAAATTTTTGCATTGTAGGGTATGCAGTTTGTGTAATCAACTCCTCCCCCAGTTTTCAATGGATCTTTTTCAAACCTTGCATACATGTTGTGGACATATTGAAGATGTGCATGTGGGTTTTTGTTGAAGCTAGAATTAATTTTGACAGAATTACAGCCTTTTGAACTTATTTTAGGCAAATTTTTGCATTGTAGGGTATGTAGTTTGTGTAATCAACTCCTCCCACAGTTTTCAATCGATCTTTTTCAAACCTTGCATACATAATGTGAACATATTGAAGATATGCATGTGGGTTTTTGTTGGAACTAGAATTGATTTTGACAGAACTACGGCCTTTTGTACTTAGTCATTTTAGGCAAATTTTTACATTCGTAGGGTGAGGAGTTTGTGTAATCAACTCCTCCCTCAGTTTTCAATCGATCTTTTCCAAACTTTGCATACATGTTATGGACATATTGGAGATGTGCATGTGGGTTTTTGTTGGAGCTAGAATTGATTTTGACAGAATTATAGCCTTTTGAACTTAGTCATTTTAGGCATATGTTTGCATTATAGGGTAAGTACTTTGTGTAATCAACTCCTCCCACAATTTTCATTGGCTGTTTTTCAGACATTGGAGACTTGTTGTGGACACAGTGAAGATGTGCATGTTGGTTATGATAGGAAAAAATAATTCTAAAGGAATTATGGCCTATTAAACTTAGTCATTTTGGGCTGCATTTTGCACTATAGGGTATAAAGTTTGTGAAATGTTTTCAGTGGATTCTTTGTAAATAGCATTTGCTCTTTAAAGGTGCTTTAGGGATGTACACATATCCTGTGACAGGCGCTGCACGGGGGCATCATTAGTGTCTTACAGACACAATTTTCTAGTTAAAGGAAAGAGTTTTCTCTCTTTCATGTAAATACATGTAACATTGACAACGTTAGTGTCAACAATGCATATAAGCTACTTAGTTTCATTCCAAAAGTAGAGGAAGAGGTACTTTTAGGACCCGATGTCTTTATTGGCATCCACATTTACATGCTTTGATTTGGGGAATGGTACAGTTTCAGGGGAGCAACTTTACCATCTTCATTTTTGCTTCCCCTTTTTAATGAGGGAGGAAATTTTTTAAAGGAAAGAATTTTCTCTCTTTCATGTAAATTCTTCTATTTATGCCCCCGTGACAATAGTCAGGGGGCATTAAGAACTGCTCCTGTCTGTCTGTCCATCCGTCTGTCCATCCATCCGTTTGTGACACTTTAGGGTACAGAGTTTGTGTAATCAACTCCTCCCACAGTTTTCAATGGATCTTTTTCAAACTTTGCAGCCATGTTGTGGACATATTGAAGATGTGGATTTTTGATAGGGCTACAGATAATTTTGACAAAATTACGGCCTTTTGAACTTAGTCATTTTAGGCAAATATTTGCATCGTAGGGTATGGAGTTTGTGTAATCAACTTCTCCCACAGTTTTCAATGGATCATTTCCAAAGCTTGTATACATGCTGTGGACATATTGTAGTTGTGCATGTGGGTTTTTGATGGAGCTAGAATTAATTTTGACAGAATTACAGCCTTTTGAACTTAGTCATTTTAGGCTTATGTTTGCATTGTAGGGCAAGTGCTTTGTGTAATCAACTCCTCCCACATTTTTCCAGGATGTTTTTCAGACATTGTATACTTGTTGTGGACATAATGAAGATATGCATGTTGGTTTTTGATTTTAAAAAAATTACCGTAATGATTTGAACGGAATTAGGCCTTTCAGACTTATTCATTTTAGGCTGCATTTTTGCACTGTAGGTATGGAGTTAGTGTAATGTTTTTAGTGGTTTCTTTTTAGATATTGTTTGGTGCTTAAAAGATGCCTTAGGGATGTACACATATCCTGTGACAGGTGCTGCACGGGGGCATCATTAGTGTCTTACACACAATCTACTAGTTTTTTTTAAAGAAGGCCCCATTTTCCAAAGGCTTGGTTTGCCAGGTTCGCTGAGTAAACAGGGCAGAAAACCATAGAGATGAACCCATTCCCCTTAAATCAGCCATCTCAGTTTGATTTTCATTGTTAAGAAGCATGAAAAGGAAAATGAATATGAAATCACATTAATATGTGCCTTGGAAAATGGCCTTTGACCAGATTGCAGATGATTATGTATTAAGGGGCCATCAGTCTCAAGCAGCCCCTTTTATGGTTGCCCAAGGTTTGGCTGTCTACATTCCATCCTCAGCATGTGCAGTGATGACTTCTATCCCTTAAAGTGCCAAAAAGCAGACAACAAAATATACGTCTGCAAAATTTTAAAAAAATGTTTTGTCCAAGCTATATTATTTGGAAAACATAAAGACCAGAGGTCATGCATTGTGGATCCAAATGAGATGGCTTGTCATGGGCTGCCTCCTCAGGATGTACACTTTTGGCAAATTCAACTCTTTTCGGTTTTTTTTGTTGTGTGCTTTAAGTGATATCATGATTTATCATATGACGTTGCAGTTATTCAGTGAATGATATCTGTCATAAAAATCATATGGCCACACATGTAATAACTTTTTGGCGAGTACATGTAACATCATTGACAACGTTTGTGTCAACAATGCGGTTTTTTATTGAAACAATATTAATTTTGAAAGGGACAAACTCCCATTTTATGATAAACAGAATCTTTCACAAGTGGTCATTTCATATGAAATTTATGAAACTCGCCATAGGCTCGTTTCATAAATTTCATATGAAACGACCACTTGTGTAAGATCTTCTATATCTTGGTATGAGACTGAACACATTTTTTTTCAGAACTTTGGCCATTTATGAGAAACATTTGAACATGCTTGAACAGGCCACCCCTGTTAAAGTGCCAAGAAAGCGTACAATAAAATTTACATCTGCAAAATTTCAAAAATTGTTTCCAAGCTGTATTGTATAAAATAATTCAAAGACAAGAGGGCAAACAGTGGTGGCTACATGCCAAAATCTCATACTGTAAATCACTTTATTTTAGCATGATCTTTATTTTGCAATCTTTTGTTTTGGATTTGATGGAAAGTTCTTGAATGTATGATAAAGAATGAAATCTTCAATTTTCTGCTTCTGTTTGGAAGTCTGTTGGTCAAATATTGGTGAAATTCTTGAATTTTCGAACAAAGAGCAAAAATAAGATCTCTTTAATAATACCGGTTAGCTATTACGTACGCTGGGATTGCAGTTTCGTATAAATTTACTTCGGAGCACCTCTTGTAAGCAGCTGTGTGTTCTTCCTAAGATGCAGGGGACAGGGTTAAACATGGTGCATTTTAGAGTTCGTGCAGTGTGAAATCCCTTCATGCATACCTGTCAACTTTTAGAAAATCTTATGGGGGAGAAAGCGTGAAGATGGCCATTTCAGCAGACTTTTTAAGCAAAACAGCACATGCTCCAAAAGTCATGACAATTTTCATGGGGGAAATATTTGCAAATTTTATACTATATAAAGAAAACAATCTTAAGATTCAAACATAAAATAGGGAGATGTCCTTAAAATAGTGAGATTTGGCCATTTTTGGCAAAGGAGGGAGGGAGAGTGGGAGTGCCTCCCAAAATAGGGAGACTCCCTATTTATGGGGGAGAGTTGACAGGTATGTTCATGTGAGAAAGCGTTGTTGTTTTTTTTGACCAGCATAAATGATGCATGATGTAAATTTTTAAACATTTACAGGGCTCCACATAATAACTTGTCTCAAAATGGTTTTACTAATTTTGGGCTTTTTAGCAGTTTGCATGTGCAAAAAATTGCAAATTAGAGTCACAATGGCTGAAAGTTGTCGGCATATACGTAATTAAATCTGTATAAGTAGGAATTAAACAGCATTTTTCTGTCTTCTATTTACTAGTGGCGCTGAAATTGTCCTAGATATTAGGACACCTTGACCCTCAAAGTGCAAAAAAAGCAGACAGCAAAATTTACGTCTGCAAAAGTACAAAAAATGTTTTGTCAAAGCCATATAATGTTGAGAGGTCACAGACTATAGGGCAAACAGTGTAGAGTCAGATGAGGTGGCTCATGATGAGCCACCTCATCTGGATCTACACTGCTTGCAAATTTAATTGTTTTCCCTTTTTTTTGCCTTATTTTCTGTCTTACTTGCTGCATCCCAGTCAGTTTGTTTGTGTCATGGCTACAAAGTGTTTTAATAACCAACTGTTGGGCTATTTTTGTCAGATTTTCAAAAATCATACTTTTCCATGCTTTTTGCCAGTTTTACAAAGGGAAACAAATTTTGTGACTTCCTGTCTGCTTTGCTTGGTGACTACCAGCCTCAGTTGCTGAGGCCCCTGACATGGTACTCGTCAAGCAGGGGCTGTCTTCTCTCACATTCTAAGCTAGGTAGGGGCCAGTCTGTAAGTAGGATTTGAGGGTTTTGGAGCTGTGCCGGTTGGGGAACCATAACGGTTACCAGGGGCAGCTACTGTAGCCGGATTGGTCTATTGCCCAATGAAGATTCGAAAATGCAGGCTGGAAACTTTTCTTTTTATTCTTTCTTGTCTATCCACTTTATTTCTATCTTTCCTATTTTTCTTGCTTTTTCTTTTTCTCAACTGCCACCAGAGACATAATGTTCAAGCATGAATGAACTCTCTAACATACAGAAACAGAAACATGATGTACAGTAGCCCTTCGAAAGTGGGGTCTTCTATTTAAGGAAAGAATGGGCTCTCCTGGGAGTTGACCACATCAGAAAGGGAGATAAAAATGAAAATGGCAGAATAAATTCCCCTGAATATGCAGCCATACCACTTAATTCTCAAGAAAAGATATACCGTAATTTGTGTAAGTATTGGGACACCTGAAATAATTAATTTTCCATTTGTTCCAAATGGAAAATTCATTATGTTAGGTGTCCCAAAATATAGGCACATTACAGTAGTTTGAGCCTTCATTTGAGGAGTAACAAAGTTTGTTCGTTGGTCAAATATAGCTTGAATATGGAATATTGCATCTAAGACCACTAGGCTACAAGAAACTTTATGGAGTATAAAGTCCATAAATGTAGGTGTGTTTGCACCCGTAGCACTCCCTTGGGCACCAGTCTTTCTAAAGTACATGCTACAGATATCTGTCATATTTGGGTTAACAGGGCACTGAAACACCAATACATTGATGCTGAATTAGCTTGAAAGCTTTTCTTGGAAAGTTCTACAAGATAAGTTTTCTCAGTGGAGCCAGATAATAAGAAATAGCAGGTCTCTTTTCAGATGAAAAAGAAGTGATTTAAGTTAGACCACTTCAGTCTGCAGCCTCATCCATGCATTGTCTTCTCTTTAAACTTTCCTAAGGGGCCAAAAATTTTGTAATTTTGGGTAAAAGATCCGGATCAAGCTTACATGGTTTACATGTTCATCAGAAATCTTTCCATCCTTATATGACCCAAGAAACCTTACTGCTTGACTAGCATATTTGATAATTTGTCACATCAAATTGAATTGCCTTAAAGACTTCTAATAATATGCTGACAGCATATTATTAGAAGTTTTTATGGCCATTCAATACACCTCGGTTAATATGATAATAAACAATAATGGGATAGTTATTGCTTGTGGCGTCATTTGCGGAAACTTTAAACACCCATTATAAATCATTCATGACAGAATGTTCTATAAGTTAGGTTATTTCCACTCTTTTATTGTAATGGGCGCCTTCTGTCGAGCATGATGAACCTGTTTTTGTGCTCATTCACCAATTGTCATTGACGCCCACTATAGGATAATTACATCTGCACAATATCATACGTGCCAGGGCCAAAATTAAATGTTTTTGTTTCCTCTTGTGTGAAGGACTCTGAAAAATTGGCCCTGTCCAAAAATTTTATTCAGAATTTTGCAGTTAATTTTTTTTTATACCCCCCAAGTTTGTGGGGGCTATACTGTTTTCAGGTTGTTCGTCTGTCCGTCCATCCTTCCACCTGTCCAGAATGCTTATGGTTTCCACTCAGTAACTTAAGTTTTAATGATCGGATTTTGTTGAAATTTATTTGGTACTTGACCATTAATAAAAAACAGGTTGAGCTCGACTTTTGTGACTTCCTGTTTGCTTCCTTGGAGGACAAAACCTTCTAAAAAGGGGAGTAATTCTTTCCTTTCAGAGTTAACCCCCAGTAAGAAGGGAGACAACAATGAAAATGACCGAGTTGCTTTCCTGCAAAGTGTACTCATTCACCTTAATTTTTAGAATATTGCTTAGAAATTCTAGAAATGAAAAAAAAAAAAAAAAATATATATAGTTTTTAGAATTAGTAAGCAGTATGCTTCATAAGTTTCCTAGAATCTTCCACCATTTGCATGGCACTGGCACATAATTCCTTTTTAGAATCAATGTGCATATGAGCCGCGACACGAGAAAACAAACAATGTGGTTGTGTGGCCAGCGCAGACTCAGATCTGCCTGGGCATCCGCCCAGTCTGATCAGAGTCTTCGCTGTCCGCATGAAGCTAGCTCAGACCCTGAGCTACCTTTTAAGCCCACAGAAAAGATTCTGTTCTGACCAAGTGGATACCCAGGCTGATCTTACAAACAAGCTCAGTCAGATAAGGCGGCTCATTTTGAGCCGCCTTATCTGACTGAGGTTGTTTGTAAAATCAGCAACTTTTTTTTTATGCCCCCGTGACGATAGTCAGGGGGCATTAAGATTTGCCCCTGTCTGTCCATCCGTCCGTCTGTCTGTTCGTCACGCTTTATAATATAAAGTTTGTGTAATCAACTCCTCCCACAGTTTTCAATGGATCTTTTTCAAACTTTGCATACATGTTGTGGACATATTGAAGATGTGCATGTGGATTTTTGATGGAGCTAAAATTAATTTTGACAGAATTACGGCCTTTTGAACTTAGTCATTTTAGGCAAATTTTTGTATTGGTGGGTATAGAGATTGTGTAATCAACTTCTCCCACAGTTTTCAATGGCTCTTTTTCAAACCTTGCATACATGTTTGGGACATATTGAAGATGTACATGTGGATTTTTGTTGGACCTAGAATTAATTTTGACAGAATTACGGCCTTTTGAACTTAGTCATTTTAGGCAAAATTTTTGCATTGTAGGGTATAGAGTTTGTGTAATCAACTTTTCTCACAGTTTTCAATTGATCTTTTTCAAACATTGCATACATGTTTGGGACATATTGAAGATGTGCATGTGGGTTTGATTTGCCCCTGTCTGTCTGTCTGTCTGTCCGTCCGTCTGTCTGTTTGTCAAGCTTTATAGTATAGAGTTTGTGTAATCAAGTCCTCCCACAGTTTTCAATGGATCTTTTTCAAACTTTCATACATGTTGTGGACATATTGAAGATGTGCATGTGGATTTTTGATGGAGCTAAAATTAATTTTTGACAGAATTACGGCCTTTTGAACTTAGTCATTTTAGGCAAATCTGTGCATTGTAGGGTATAGAGTTTGTGTAATCAGCTCCTCCCACAGTTTTCAATGGCTCTTTTTCAAACCTTGCATACATGCTGTGAATGTATTGAAGATGTGCATGTGGGTTTTTGTTGGACTTCGAAATAATTTTGACAGAATTATGGCCTTTTGAACTTAGTCATTCTAGGGAAATTTTTGCATTGTAGAGTATGGAGTTTATGTTATCAACTTGCTCCACAGTTTTCAATGGATCTTTTTCAATCCTTGTCTACAAATTATGGACATATTCAAAGATATGCATGAGGCATTTTGACAGATGTAGAACTAATTTTGACAGAATCACAGCCTTTTGAACTTAGTCATTTTGGGCAATTTTTTACATGGTAGGGTATGTTTTCAGTGGATTCTTTGTAGGTGCTTTATGGATATACATGTCATGTGACAGGCGCTGCACGGGGGCATCATTAGTGTCTTACAGACACAATTTTCTAGTTTCAGTTTCTGTGCTTTAAGTGTTTGCAAAGAAGATACACTGTATGCTCTCTGTTCCTTTATATCTCAATATGATATACTTGGGATGAAACATTTTTTAAAATTTTGCAGACATAGATTTTGTTGCCTTCTTTTTTTTTGGTGCTTTTAGAGTTGAATTTGATAATTTGAGTGCAGAATTTCAAGCAGTTATAGTTCTTTTCTATCTAAAGGATTGTCAGGGTTGTTTTCCACCTGCAGGAAATGAATTTCCGCAAAAAGTTATCATTTCTTCAAAATTGTTCAAAATTGCACGATATTAATGTTAATAGACCTATGTTAGGGAGGACATGGCTAATTTGACTGCTTAAAATGAGTTGCTTGACTGTACTCAAATCAATGCATGTCCTTGTGAATGATAATACAAGGCATTGACTCGATGCCTTGTATTATCATTCACAAGGACATGCATTGCAGTGGTCCAGATTGGTGATGGTGGTGTGGGGTAGGGGGAATCAGGGGCAGGTAGAGAAGCGGGAGAAAGGCCTGTAAGATGTTTTAAAATAAAGGTAATTGGCAGATTGGTCTTAAAAGTGTACCATATTCAAACTATTTAAATCACTGTGTGCTTAACTTTTTTGAATTGGCATTAAATACTGGCAGTAAACTCTCTGCCTAATAAGCACACATTTCAAAGAATTATTATGTATAAATGAAAGAGAATTTAATGGCTTAAGCATCAGAGAAAAGCTGCTTTTAGTCAAAATCAGTAGAAAAGCTTTGTAAATGAAAACAGCAAGATTCTATAGTGTTTTAAGGGCTTTTAAACAAGCAAACAGTGGGGGATAAACCAGTAAAAATATAAGTGCTTATAACAGTGGCCCAGAAATTCACACTATGTGTACCGTCTACAAGATAATTTTCGCGGTGTTCCATTTTTCGTGGTAATTCACGGTCACATAGAAACTGCAAATATTAAAATCGCAAAATTATTTCCAGTTTCTTACAAAGTATCTTCTGTAGACACAATGTTCATATATTTTGTTTGAGTTTGCTTTGGTAGTTGCTGGTACTTTTCACATGAGCCAGTTCTTTCATTAACCTGCGGCAGCCCTGCCGCAGGTTAATGAATGAACTGGCTCAAGTGAAAAAGAAGTAGTTTTGCTTTCGCGCATGTTGCTAACCGGGAAAATTAAAACTGGTGAAAATTAATGTTTATGTTTTTTTACCCTTAACCGCAAAAATTTGAACCCGCGAAAATTAACGCGTATACAGTATTTATTGGGACAGGTTCGCTAACTAGGTCCAATATGGTATGTTGCGGTTTCTCATTTAAACAATCTCACTGAGGCAGTTCTAGTGAAATTCTATTCTGACTAGCAATATACAAGCATACCCAAGCTTATCTGGGTCTTCTGTTTTACAGATGAAACTCTAAAAATTGGAACACCTAAAGTTATTACCATAATAATGTCTTTAAATGGGACAGTTTGGTTTTAGGATGCAGTAAAGGGTCAGGTTAGAATAGCAAACAGTGTAGACCCTGATCAAACTGCTTCTAGAAGCAGTCTGATCTGGGTCTGCACTGTTTGCTCAGAGTTATCTGCCCAAATACATAGAATTTTTACAGTATTTTGAATGAGAAGGTGATCAACATTAGGATGCATGGATTTATTACCCTTAAAGTACCAAAAAAGCAGACAGCAAAATTTATGTCTGTCAAATTTCCAAAATTGTTTTGTCCAAAACCATCATATACTCTGAACAGTCTCTCTTTATTAATGACATGTCGGCATACCGCCTTTGTCAAAATTATGAAATTATGAAATTTGTACCAGACTACATTTTGCTTCCTCTGAAACCATCATATTTAGGAGTCAAAGACGGGAGGGCAGACAATAGATTCAGATGCTTCATCTGAATCTACACTGTTTGCAAATTTAACTATACTTTTCATTTTTGGTCCTTAATGTTAATGGTCTTTACCTTGGTCAATGTTCGGATTGTTTTGGTCTGGTGCATATTTCAAATAAGGCTGTTCACTCCTTTGCAAGCTTAGTCAAGAACGAACAAAAATAAAGCGTTAAAAATTTCTCCATGCAGGATTGAATTGAGCCATGTTTTATTACCTATTATTTACCCATTCAAGAAAAGTGCAAAATAGCAAAATTTAATTGGCCTCAACTTCATGAAAATTGACAAAGAACTGTTTGCGACTAGAAAAGCCAGACTGGTTGTCAGGTAAAATTTTTACCGCGGTCCTTTGTAAAGGTACTGTATGGCATATGCTAACAGGACAGATTCAGATCAGCCTGCACATCCGTGCAGTCTGATCAGAGTCTTTCCTTTTGGCATGAATAATCTATGAATCCTGAGGAATTTAAAGCGGGAAAATAAAGACTCTTATTAGTTTGTCCTGTTTAGTATTATTATATAAGTATTGCTTACGACCTCTTTTCATGCAATGCCTTTTTTTTAATGACAGAATGCAAGTCTGCAAATAATGCAGAGTGGTGCCTGGCTAAAGAGAGAAATAAGGAGGAAATAATTGCTTAGAACTGAGGTTTTTACTGTAAAAGAAAGCAAGACAAATTGTCATCACTTGGAGCCCCCTGTAGCTCAGTAGGTTAAGCACTGACATGCTGTCCTAGCTGTCTTGGGTTTGAGCCCCGCTGTCGGCGGTAATCTTTTTAATCATAAACGGGGTTCCATTGCACACAGCCTTTAGAATTTTTACAGTAGCTGCAATTAACTCTTTAAGCGCCAAGAAGGGGATGACAAAATTTGTCTGCAAATTTTCAAAAAATTCCATGTTAAAGATATTTCATATTGAGAATTCAAAGACAAGAGGGCAAACAGTGTAGATTTAGATGAGGTGGCTCATTATGAGCCATCTCATCACGATCTACCCTGCTTGCAAATTCTGCTATTTTTTGTCTTTGGTGCTTATGGTGATAAATGTATGCTACAGATACCAGCATGGGTCTGATCCATACCATTGCTGGTGCAACAGCAGGTGAAAATACACATTTATGGTTAGGGCTGGGACGGGTAGAGATTTTGTACCCGGGTACCAGAGCCCCTGTTACCCCGGGGTACCCGGTTACCAGTTACCATGGCATTTTGAGCATGGTCACAGTTAGAAAAATATACATTTAGATCAAATGATAAACAGGGTATCTGTCATTTGCACATGTGAGCATGAGAAAGATGCGAAAATATATAAATAAACCCTGTTATAATATACAAAATGGTTGGGCCATTTATGATTGCAATTTATACAAAACAGCAACACTACATTTTGCTCTCTTTCATGGAATTTTTTTAAAGTAGAATATTTATACATTGCATAGTAATAAGCAGTCGGGTAACGGGTAGTATTATATGTACCGGGTTAATTGGTTTACCCGACCCGAACTCGGGTACCCTGATACTCGTCCCAGCCCTATTTATGGTTAACGGGTACTCTTTCATGGGGAGCTAATTCATTCCATTAAGATTAAACCCCATTTCAGTGAGAATTCCTTGTCCAGGGAGGCAAACAGGAAGTCATAAAAGTTGTACCTCTTTGTAAAAAATTACTCAAAATATGGTTGTGTAGCCATACACCATAAGGAATACAAATCAGTGTCACAGACTCTTAAAAAAATCTCACACCCCGGCCGAGAATCGAACCGGGGACCCTTCGATCTAAAGTCGAGCACTCTACCACGTCGCTATAAAAGCCGGCTTGTACAGCAACGCAGTACAAGTGTATCTTATACCTAACCTATACCCTGTGACATAAGTATTTTTATACAGTAAAGAGAACTGAGTGTGGATACTCATATTTTTATCTGTAACACTTTGTATAAATTGGGTTCAGGACTGATCTGTATTTATTTGACCATACATGTATTATACAAGGTTTTCCTGTCTAGCATGACCTCAAAAGTCTCATGTAATTTTGCTGTACTTATATGGGTTCTTGCCTTCCAAAACAATCCCAATAATCTAGAATGTCCTAAAAGTCTAGATTTATCTAATCTTTTAAGATGGATCTGGATTTTTATATACCCAACCTCATGTTAGTGGCGGGGTATTATGTTTTCCCGCTGGCTGTCTGTGTGTCCGTCGATCCATCGTACGTACATCTGTCCATCCGTCCGTCTGTCCATGAGCACTTCTTTGCCTTTGGATAACTTGAGTATTTATCGATGGAATTTCTTCAAACTTGGCATGTGCATTGGTCTTTGGAAGATCTCGGTTTGGATTGTTAATGGGCAAATTTTAATGTCTTCTGATGGAGTTATTGCCCTTGGTTTGCAGTGGCAGGGTATTACGCAGTCGTTTAAGATGCTTTTATTCAGGGGTTTAAGAGGGGAAAACCTCCATCTGATATCAGATTCTGAAAAATACGGAAATTTGTACAAGTATACAGTCAACTCTCGATATCTCAAAATCAAAGTTCTTCCCAAACTACTGATATTTCAAAGTAAATTTTCTGGTGCCAGAAAATTTACTTTGAGATATCAGTAGTTTGAAATAAGAGGAGTTAAAATCTAAATAAAAATAGGGAATGTGCTCAAACTTCTTTCTTTGAAAGAAGAGGTAGTTTGAGATATCAATGTTTGAGATATCCAGAGTTAACTGTATGTATGTGTATAAAATTTTTAGGTCACTCAAGTTGACATTGATGGTAGCGTTTTATTCACATTCAGTTTGTATATTTATGCTGTTCCTAGGACTGCCAGTTGATGATACTCAGGTCGACGTAGACGACGACGAGCCTCTAATATTACGAGTTGATCAGGATCTGGAAAACGTTGCCTAGGTTGTCAGAGCAAAGCATAGTAGAGCATGGGTGTTGTTTTTCTCTTGTATTTTGCATTTTACGTACAGTGGTTCTGTGTTTATGTTCACATTTAATTTATTTTACCTTTAAAGTGGCGGAAATGAAAATAGTTGAATTTGCAAACAGTGTAGATCCAGATGAGGTGGCCCATGGAGTTTAACGCAGTATGCAAATTCAACTTTTTAAGTGCTTTAAGGGCTAGTGGTATCAAGTACTAACAAGGGGGACATAGATCAGTCTGTGCATGTACTGCATTAATCCTAATAAATGCCCCTACTCTATTTAAAGTCCCCTCCTTTTCTAAAAAAAAAAAAAAAAAAACTGTAGTGCATGAATTCCTGTTTGCTTTGCTGGTTTAGATAGCTCTATGAAATAGTGTCTACTCTTAAAGGAAAGAGGAATGGATGCAAAACCTGTAAAGTTGCTTCCTTTTAAAATATACCTGGTCACCATAATACTGTTTATTAGAGGTATTTTGGCAGTGCCTTAGTTACTACACTTTAGGCTCTTAATAAGCTACTCTTTCATAAAATGAACCCCCCCCTCCCCCAGGGCATCGTATAGGATTAATATGGTATCTTCAAGACAAAGAAAGCCCTGATCAATTTGTATCCACATACAGGTTGATTTAAGGTGAATGTGTGCATGTTCAGGGGAAGTAACTGTAAATTTCTTTTTGCCACTCTTCCGAATGTTGTAAACTCATAAACAAAAGAATTTGCTCTTCAAGGACCATATTCTTTCCTTTAAGAGCAGAGTCATTTCCTAAGGGCTATATTATCCAGGGAAGCCAACAGGAAGGCACAAAAGTTGGCTCCCTTTGAAAATATGACAGAAAAATATGGAGTTGGACCCATACACCTGAAGAATTTGCTGATCTGGGTTTGAGGCTATAAAACTTGAGAATAATCTCAAACTCAAATTAAAGCACACTGATTGGCTGCTTCCGAGCGGCAGCCAATCAGTGTGCTTTATTTTGAGTTTGAGAATGTACTCAAGTTTTATAACCTCTGGACCAGGTGCCTTAAATTGGATTCCTTGTCATGTGATGCCACTCGCATGCATTTATTCTAACATTTCTAGTAGAGCTTTCATGCCTCTTTATAACTAGCATATTTACCCTGAAGTTTTGGACTTTAGTCATTTCTAAAATGGGCTGTCCCATTATTCAGCCTCAATGGATGCATTTTGCTGTGTCAGGGCAAACCTTTTGATTCTGATCAGTGTGCTATGGGGGGGGGGGGGGGGAATGTTGTTTTTGGTGTGGATCCTGTTGGCATCTGCGTCAGCTTTGGCGTAGCTTCTTGTCTGCACTCTATCTCCTGAAGAGATGCATGGATTTTGACCAAACTGGCACAGATACATTACTGCGAGGGGGGAAAACTGATTAGATTTTGGTGATCTTGACCTTATTTTTAAGGCCAGAGGAGGTCAAAGAAGTATGAAAAATAGCTCGTCTGCACCATATCTCCTGAAAGATTTGATGGATTTTTACCAAACTGGCATAGATATATCACTGGGAGATGGCAAAGAACTGATTAGATTTTGGTGACATTGACCCCATTTTCAAGGTCACAGGAGGTCAAAGAGTATTGAAAAATGCCTTGTCTGCACCATATCTCCTGAATGGATAGATGGATTAGAACCAAGCTTGCACAGATATATCACTCTGAGATGGCAAAGAAGTGATTAGATTTTGGTGACCTTGACCTTATTTTCAAGGTCACAGGCGGTGAAAGAATGTGTCTGTACAATATCTCCTGAATGGATGGGTGGATTTGAACCAAAATGTCACAGATACATCACTGGGAGATAGAAAAGAAGTGATTAGATTTTGGTGACCTTGACCCTATTTCAAGGTCACAGGAGGTCTTAACTTGACAGCATTTAGGGAAAATGATACTGCTGGGAAAGCGCAGGTTGGGGGTGGGGGAAATCTGTTTTTGTCAAAAACATTTCTAGTTACAGAGTAGTTTGATTTGGGTGCACACTGTTTGTATAGTGATTAGTGTCCAAACATTTAGAGTTACCATATAGTGCCAAAAAGCAGATGACAAAATTTAAAAAAAGTGTTATGTCCAAGCCATATCATATTGAGATTTCAAAGAACAGTGAGCAAACAGTGTAGATCCATATGAGGCAGCTCATGATTAGCTGCCTCATATGGATGTACACATTTTACAGAGCCAGCTATCTTCAGCTGTATGAATTGACCCTTTCAGCCCCAAAAAAACAGATGACAAAATTTTCGTCTGCAAAATTCCAAAGTATGTTTTGTCTAAGCTATAGAATTAAAAAAACTATAGGGCAAACAGTGTAGATCTAGATGAGGTGGCTCATTATGAGCCATCTCATGTTTGCAAATTCTGCTATTTTGGTCACTGGCACTTATAGTGTTAAACCAACTTTGTTTGTGGGAGAACTTTATATAACGCTTTAGTTTCATTGTATATATACTGAACAAAAAAAGAAACATCATATCAATATCGAAATCATTTTTCTTCCCCTAAAATACTTCATTCAAATATCAAAATTTAACCAAGGCTGAAATTGGCCATGTATTCTCTTCAAATACCAACAGATACAGACAGCCACTACAAAACAGTTTTATCTTAGATTCTTTTTATTACATGATGGCAAGGATTTTAAGCATAAGTGTATGCAACGTTTCTTTTTTGCTCAGTATATTTACTTTTATGATAATACTCTTCTTTGTTACTAACAACTTTAAAATGCTTCATTTGTTGTAGTGCATTTTACTTTTAACCCATTCTGTTATACTGTTACTTAGGGAGTTTATCAGGGCTCAGTTATGGAAAGCATTGTTACCTTAGCATAATCATTAGTCAAGGATTTGTTAGTAATTTAGTACACATATAATCAAGCATGCTAATACTTTTTGCTGCAGAAATGTGAGGAGATTTTGCAGCCCAAAAGCTCCTCACATTTTTCAGCAAAAAATGGCAGTGTTTTTGTATACAATGCATTAAGAGAATAAAATGCACCATCTTATCAACTAACAACATTTTTAGCTTCAATCAAGTGGGACCAGATTTATGAAACCTTAAAGTGCCAAAACAGCAGCCGACAATCTACATATGCAAAATCTAAAGAAAAATGTTTTGTTCAAGCTATGTCATATTCAAAAGTCAAAGACTAGACAGATCAGGATGAGGTGGCTCATTATGAGATGCCTCATCTGGCTCTTCATTTTTGGTGGTTTAAGTGTTAGTGATAGCTATGACACAATGTTGTTACAATGCTGATTAAACAGTGTCATACCAATGTTGTGCAATGTCATGATCATGTATGTGCGTTTATGTGACATTTTTTCAACATCCTTTGATACAACAACAAAAGCATCAGCATTGTTTAACATTTAATGCGCCAAAAAGCAGACGACAAAATTTACGTCTGCTGAATTTCAAAAAATGTTTCATCCAAGCGATATTATATTGAGAATTCGAACACTAGAGGGCAAACAGTGTAGATTCAGATGAGGTGGCTCATCATGAGCCACCTCATCTGGATCTACACTGTTTGCAAATCTAACTATTTTAATTTTTGGCACTTTAAGGGTTAAGGTTGTGTGTTGACTATAAATATGCATATAAAGTTCTTGAGGGGAATATAGTTTCTAGCTCGCTTGTACCACTGTACAGGAAGAGCTATTGCACTACCCTCGGCATCAGCGGCAGTGGCGGCTGTGGCCTTGGCATTAGCAAAATGTTAAAGTTTTACGTTAAAAGTTTTTAATGATGGACAAGGCACTGTCAGTCAAGCTATCCTGTATGCGGGCAGGTCTAGTTGTCTTTCTGTTAAACTTTGTTTGTCCATCTGCCTTTTTTACAAAAAAAAATGTTGACATTAATTGGAAATGCTTGTAGCCTTTCTTGGTACAAACAAATAGAAGTTTCTCAGTCACTGTGAATGAATCTCAGTCATGTTGCGAAAAGATGAATGGAAAGTTCTCAGTTACTGTTCTGCAGTCCAATTGCCTAACCATTCACAATTAAATATGAATAGAAAGTTCTCAGTAATGGTTGTGCTATGAAAGACTGCAAGTCATATTGCAAGAAACCATTAGACCAAATTTACACGGCATATTCGGACACCTGGCCCAATTTTGCAATGGGCTGTACCATCTTCAGATTTGGACAATCCCATTTTACCTAAAAGGGGACATCTTAAAATTCTAAACTATTAGGGAAAAGAGCAGATCCAGATCAGACTGCTCCCCAGTGTGGAGCAGTCTGATCTGGGTCTACACTGTTAGCTCAAGTGGTTCTGTCTCATTACTTAGGGTAAATATATTACCTTCTAATGTAATTTGATCTGATGATAGAACAAGACGTCAAAAAAAAATACTGCAAAAAGTGTTATGATTTAATTAAACTTGTCTGCAGTTGTCTGCAGTTAATTACAGAATATTTCTAATTTCTATAATTGTTAATAATTAAATGCATTGCAGAGTTGAATTATGACATGTGAGAAAAAGAGCGAGTGCTGCTGTTGAATGTTTATGCACAGCCAAGATACTGTTTCCTATATTGGGTTATTTTGCCCAAATATTGAAATTTTGTGACTGAGTCCTTGTCAAAAGTATGAATCTTTGTGGTTTCATCAAAGTCTTATTGGTGAGATTGAAGACAGATACTTCCAGATCAAAGTTATCTGCATTGGAGGTCTGGAACTTGTGAGAATCCTGATCAGACTGTACAGGCATTCATACTTGAGAGCCACTTGACAAAACCAACATGATGGCATGAACATCCACCCAGTCTGATCAGAGACCTTGCTATGTGCTTAATGGGTAGGTAAGGGTCTGAGCTAACTCCATGCGGACAGCGACAACTGATCAGACTGGGCGGATGCTTAGGCTATTCTGAGTCTTTGCTGGGCTCACATTCAACTTTGTTGGTTTTGTGGTGTCATGGCTCATATGTTCATAGTTTTCCCCATGTTGAGCCTCATGTATAACTTTTTCTACCTTCAGCAATGGAGAGGGAAGGAGCAGGAGAAGACAATCCAGCTTTTGATGACTTTGTTAATGGAGCAGGCTCAGTTGTGGTTCCTGATGAAAGAACACCTGTCAACAGTGGCCTCAAACCTGTGTGATCTGTTTGCCATTAAAATTCTAAAAATTGGGACACAGAAAATAATTACCATAATTGTCCTAGAAATGGAACATTTTTTTGTCAGTGCAGTAATAGTGCGTCAAAATGATGCAGAGGGAGTGTAGACCCTGATCAGACCGCACAGGGTCTGCACTATTTGCTTAAACCTATCTTTCTCAATTGTTAGAATTTTTACAGTATACTATATCCATCACAGAAACTGAGTGTCTGCGGGGCTGCTATTAATGTGCTGCAAAAGCGATACAAAGGAAAAACAGCCTCAAAAAATTAGACACAGAAAATATTTAGAAGTCCAGGAACAGTGGTGTGATTATGTATGATTTATTCATAGCTCAGGACAGTTACTGAAAACTAATGACTGCAAACAGCAGCTATAAATATGCCTAGCTGTGTCAGATTTTTTCATCTGATGTATAATATGAACCAAGGGACATTTTAAGTTTAGCAGAGTTCCAGATAAAGTGGGGGTTTGAAGACATTTCTGGGATAATTTTCTTATTTATCACCTAAAAATATGATGTGACCCTCATAAGAATGACCCTGTCAAGGCAGTTCTAATGTGGGCATCACAAAGTATGTTTATAGGGAGTATAAACAGAAATTATCTCAATATCCTCAAAACCCACTCTTACAAAAGCCTGGTTTGTTGACAGATTATGAGTTGACTGAGCTTCACAAAAATAGTTTCTCTGTAATACTTATTTTTACATGATTTTAGAAATATGAAATGTCACAACAGTACCTTGTAGCTAATCAAAGTAGCTGCTTACCTCAGTCTTGTGATATTTGCATGCGTTTGTTTCACATACGAAATGTTGAAAGAAAAGCATTGGTAATGATATTCATTAATAATCATATGTAACCGTGAGAGATAGAATATAAGATGTTGGCCTACCAAGTTCACACTGAAAATAAAAAAAAAAATGTGCAAAATCAAATACATGCATGTATATGGTGAGAGAACAGAGAATGTTAGGAACTTCATTGACTTAATTTGTATTTCCTATCAAGAATGCTCATATTCATAAATTCTACAAATTTTTGAAGTGACATATATTGTAGTATTAGAGATATTCTAGGGCACAAGAAATCTGAGGTGCTAGAATGCCTTAGACAGTCCCCACAAAGACGAATTAGACTAAAGTGACAGGATAGTTGTCATGCCTCAAGAAAAGATTCATTGGGGCTTGTATGCCCACATCAGATCACAATGTGTTCATGCACATGCAATACAGTTTTAAGTGTACCAGTGAATTAAGCTGAATGGGTACACTTTCAGGGGAAGCAACTCTGCTAGTGTCATTTTTGCCTCCCTGGTCAATGAGGGTCAGTCATTAAAGGTAAGAATTTGCTCCTATAGGAGCAAATTCTTTCCTTTAAGACTAGACCTACTATGAAGAGGACATTTTTTTGTCGAGGGAAGCAAAAGGGAAGTTACAAATGATGTTTCCCTTTGGTAGAGAAATATGGCAGTGTACCCATTCACTTTAGTAACATTTGTATGCTATTTGTACATGTAATAAGCACCTTTTATCATCGCATTTATCAACTTAATGATATTTGTTAAGACTTTATTAAGTTTGAACCATATTGGCCGTAATTCATGCACAATGTGATTAGAAATTTCATTCTTTGCTTAAGTTGTTGCTGCAAAAAGTCTTTCCACTAAGTTCTGCACTGAATATTACAAGTGGACAGTTTTTATCCCCCGCCAAACGCCGAGGGATATAGTTTTCTCCATGTCCATCCGTCCTTCCGTCCGTCCGTCCGTCTGTAGCCATTTCTAAGTGACCATTAAATGGAATTTCATGAAACTTATAATAAATGTATATCACTATAAGGCTCTGATGCACATGAGGTTTCATCACACTGGCTTTGTTAATGCTTGAGTTATTGCCCTTGAATTGCTTTCAAAATGATAAATGAGCCATAACTAAGTAACCAATGATCAGAATTTCATGAAACTTATAATAAATGTATATCACTATAAGGTGCTGATGCACATGAAGTTTCGTCACACTGGCTTCAGTAGTGCCTGAGTTATTGCCCTTGAATTGCTTTAAAAATGATAAAATGAGCCATAACTAAGTAACCAATTATCAGAATTTCATGAAACTTAAAACAAATGTGTATCACTATTAAACAGTTGTGCACATAACATTTTGTCAGAATGACATCAGTAGTGCATGAGTTATTGCCCTTGAATCAATTTAAAATAAACAAATTTAGCCATAACTAAGTAATCAATGATTGGAATTCTATGAAACTTATACTAAATATGTATTATTATAACAGGGTGATGAATGTTAAGTTTTGTTGGACTTGCTAAAGTAATGCATGAGTTAATGCCCTTGAATTGCTTTAAAATAGACAAATTGAGTCATAACTAAATGACCAATGAACAGAGTTTCACGAAACTTAAAACAATTATGTATCATCAAAGCATGACAGTTAACGTCAAGTTTTGTCATGATGGCTTCAGTAATGCACGAGTTACTGTCCTTGATTTGATTTAAAATACACATATAAGCCATAAGTAAGTTGCAAATGAAAAAAAATTCTTGAAACTTGATATAAATATATGTCATCACAGCGAGATGATGCTGAAGCAAGCTGTTTAGAATGGCCTCACATACATGGGTTATTGCCCCTTGATTTAAAGTCCACAGCTTCAGTCATAACTAAGTAACCAGTGAAGAAAATTTTATCAAACTGAAAATAAGCCATAAACAAATCAGCCATTTCGGCAGGGGATATAAATTCAATGAATTTACTTGTTCTCTAGAAATTTTGATCCAGTGATTGGTAACACTGCGTGTTCTGAATATGAAGTATTCCTTTAAATATTGAATATGGGAATTACTCAAGAAATAAGCAAATTATGGGCTGCATCATTGAACGGAACCTACATGCTTAATTAATAGAAAAGAGATCCCTTGTATATTACCTGGCTCATCTGAAGTTTTGGAGTCATATACCATATTAATCTTAATAAAAGCCCCTACTCTAATAAACACCCCTGTCTCTTTTTCAAAAATAATGTCATATCAACTTGCATGAATTCCTGTTTGCTTCTCTGGCATAGCTCTTTGAAATGGGGTCTACTCTTAAAGGTAAGAATTTGCTCCTGGAGGAGCAAATTCTTTCCTTTAAGAGTTAACCCCTAATGACAAGTGAGTCAAAATATATTAGAGTTGCTTCCTCTGAAAGTAAACCCATTCACCTAAAAACTGTTTAGTAGAGGTTTTTTGGCAGTGGTTGATTAAGTACAGTCTAAGCTGTAAATAACGCCCCGCCCCCTTTTCGTAAAATGCAATGCCCCTGGGGTGTTTAATAGGATTAATACGA
The DNA here is from genome assembly GCA_963989385.1 of Ctena decussata. Classification (NCBI taxonomy): domain Eukaryota; kingdom Metazoa; phylum Mollusca; class Bivalvia; order Lucinida; family Lucinidae; genus Ctena; species Ctena decussata. Next base: position 1,823,348 of record OZ022511.1, on the reverse strand, counting down.
TAAATTTATAAATAATCAAATTATTTATTACATATTTTGTCTAGTCTGGTTTTGTAAATTTGCATACTGTAGTTTTTATATTAGTTGCCTTCAGGTTATTGAATGTTATAACGTGACATTAACGTTTTCTCCATTGAGCCCATAGGAAGAGGCGCTTTGTGAAAATTTGTGATAAATCTTGTTGTTAAGGCTTGGCTTGCACATTTTGCGCCTTGATGATGTGGGATGTAAACACTTAACTTTTGGCAATGTCTGCCTCAAAAGAGTGCATTAGAAAACATTGTAATATGCATGCAATTTGATCGTATATAATGTTAGAATCGAGATAATTTTTTCTTACTGTTAAATTATTGCTGATTAACAAAATGTGTTGTCGGTCAGATATTTTATATTTCCTGATCTGCCCTCCAACAACATGTATTAATCTGTGATAATTCAGGGGTAAGGAACAATTATTTCTTAAATACTGTTTCACCATGGAACATGGAACCATAGTCTTTATAGAAATTTGGCAGACATTTCTCATCTCTGCAAACAGGGGAGCAAACAGGAAGTCACAGATGTTGTCCCCCTTTGTAAACCTGGCAAGACAACATGGCAGTGTAACCATACACTTTAAATATTATTTAGGGGATAACTATATTTAAAATTGTCATTTGGGGACGTAAATCATCGGTTTTATGGTCGGAAATTTCGTTTTAAGGCGACAGACATCAAAGCATATAAACCCTTGGAGGATGACTATAACCGATGCCAGGTATCAGAGCAAATAAATTGTAAATACATGTATTATAAAAAGTGTCATTGGTCTGGGCAATTCCAGAATTAATCCTGCTAAATTTCTTCCTGAGACACTTTCCATACAGTTCTTTTGATTTAGCTGCAACACAACAAAACAAACAAAGTGGAATATGCGCCTAGCGAAGATGCAGATCAGCCAGGGCATCTCCCCAGTTTGATCTGAGTTTACGCTGTTGGCATAGAGGTAGCTTAGACCCTTAGCTACCCTTTCAGCACAGCAAAGCTTGGCAAGCACCTATGCTGATCTGAGTCTTTGCTTGGTGCACATGCCACTTTGTTGAATTTGTCGTGTCTCGGCTTCATCTAATGGTTGATCTGGGACTGCTCTCTGATAAGATCAAAGGCATTTTGTAATATTCTGATTATGTTGTTGTATTGACTTTGAGCAACTCTGCCATTCTCAGTTATGCCTCCCTTCCTGGTGGGAGCAAATTCTTTTCATTTTATGGTGGAACCCTCTTTGGAAAGGTTTGTTGTCTAAGAATGCAAACAGGCCCAGAGGTTATAAAACTTGAGTACATTCTCAAACTTAAAATAAAGCATACTGCAGTGTGCTTTATTTTGAGTTTGAGATTATTCTCAAGTTTTATATCCTCGAACCCAGGAAGACAGTAAAGTTGTATATCTCATTGTTAAAATGAAGTTGTATATCCATTTACCATAATACTGAAATGGTTAAGCTGTCTGAACTTTTATGGAAGATTCAGTGCTAATTTCATGTAATTCTGAAATACCTCAACAGAGTCCCCGATAAGAGGGGGAATTGAAGATAAGTCGAAGATAATTTTTCATATTTCCCAACAAAAACATATTTTGTGACCACTCATTAGAATCGTCTCAGTGAGACAGTTTCAATGAGGGGTCACAAGTTTTTTTTCCCTTTACACCTTCTTACCTGCAGCACTGTCCAAAATGTCAACTATGTTTGTCTTCCAACAGTTGTTATTTTATCGTTACAGATGTAGTCTTTATGTTAATACAGTAAAACCTGTCTTAGTGGCCACCTCTATTAAGCAAGCAACCTGTATTAAGCAAGGATGTACTCAGTTCCCAAAGCAGGCAAATACATTGAAATGTACCTGTATTAAGCAAGCACCTGTCTTAAGCAAGCAGATTTTGATTATCCCTTAGGTGCTTGCTTAATACAGGTTGGACTGTATATGTAGTACATATATTAACATAAACAAAGACTACATCTATAATGATCTGTAACAAAGACTACATCTGTAACCCAAATAATATTAGGATTCCTTTGACAGAAAAGTACATAATGTACTTTTCTTTCAAAGGAATCCTAATGATATTTGGGTTCCTTAAACATATCTGGACTTATGTCTGTGAATGAAATGAGCGGCACGAAAATAGCATTACACAGTCTTTACTGTTTGCCCACATGTGCTGTCTTTTTGCAATACACGAATACCATATTAATCCTATTAAATGTCCTGGGGCGGTTTGTTTTTATCCCCCCAACTGAAAGGTTCAGGGGATATAGCGATGAGCCTGGCGTCCGTCCGTCTGTCCATCCATCCATCCGTAAACATTTATTTGTCAACTCTATATCTTGAATACCCTTTGGAATATTTTCATGATACTTCACAGTTATGTAGAACAGGTCATGACGATGTGTCCCGTACAAGAATGGTAACTCTTGCTATTGTACTCTTTGAATTATCTCCCCTTTGGTGATTTTTTGGCAGATTCGTGTCTGCTCTGTAACTTGAATACCCTTTGGAATATTTTCATGATACTTGACAGAAATGTAGAACAGGTCAGGACGATGTGTCCCGAACAAGGATGACAACTCTTGCTTTTTAGCTCACCTGAGCACGAAGTGCTCAGGGTGAGCTTTTGGGATACCCTGATGTCCGTTGTACTGTATATGTAGTACTTTTGCTTGTGTACACTCTAGCGGGCACAGTTTCGATCCAATCTTTATGAAACTTTGTCAGAATGTTAGTCTTGATAAAATCTAGGCCAAGTTCGAAACTGGGTCATGTCGGGTCAAAAACTAGGTCACTAGGTCAAATCTTAGAAAAACCTTGTGTACGCTCTAGAGGGCACAGTTTTCATCCAAAGTTCATGAAACTTTGGCAGAATGTTTATCCTAATAGTATCTAGGACAAGTTCGAAACTGGGTCACATCGGGTCTAAAACTAGGTCACTAGGTCAAATCATAGAAAAACCTTGTGTACGCTCTAGAGGACACAGTTTTGATTCCATCTTTATGAAACTTTGTCAGAATGTTTATCTCCATAAAATCTAGGCCAAGTTCGAAACTGGGTCATGTTGGGTCAAAAACTAGGTCACTAGGTCAAATCATAGAAAAACCTTGTGTACGCTCTAGAGGGCACAGTTTTCATCCAAAGTTCATGAAACTTTGTCAGAATGTTTATCCTCATAGTATCTAGGACAAGTTTGAAACTGGGTCACGTCGGGTCTAAAACTAGGTCACTAGGTCAAATCATAGAAAAACCTTGTGTACACTCTAGAGGACACAGTTTTGATCCAATCTTTATGAAACTTTGTCAGAATGTTTATCTCTATAAACTCTAGGCCAAGTTCGAAACTGGGTCATGTCGGGTCAAAAACTAGGTCACTAGGTCAAATCTTAGAAAAACCTTGTGTACGCTCTAGAAGGCACAGTTTTGATCCAAAGTTCATGAAACTTAATCAGAAAGTTTATCCTTATAATATCTAGTATAAGTTTGAAACTGGGTCACGTCGGGTCAAAAACTAGGTCACTAGGTCCAATCTTAGAAAAAACCTTGTGTATGCTCTAGAGGACACAGTTTTGATCCAATCTTTATGAAACATTGTCAGAATGTTTATCTTCATAAACTCTAGGCCAAGTTTGAAACTGGGTCTTGTTGGGCCAAAAACTAGGTCACTAGGTCAAATCTTAGAAAAGCCTTGTGTACGCTCTACTAGGCACAGTTTTGATCCAAAGTTCATGAAACTTTGTCAGAATGTTTATCCTCATAACATGTAGGACAAGTTTGAAACTGGGTCATGTCGGGTCAAAAACTAGGTCACTAGGTCAAATCATAGCAAAACCTTGTGTACGCTCTAGAGGACACAGTTTTGATCTAATCTTTATGAAACTTTGTCAGAATGTTTACTTCCATAAACTCTCGGCCAAAGTTGAAAGTAGGTCATGTCGGATCAAAAACAAGGTCACTAGGTCAAATCATAGAAAAACCTTGTGTACGCTCTAGAGGACACAGTTTTGATCCAAAGTTCATGAAACTTTGTCAGAATGTTTATCTCCATAAAATCTAGGCCAAGTTCGAAACTGGGTCATGTTGGGTCAAAAACTAGGTCACTAGGTCAAATCATAGAAAAACCTTGTGTACGCTCTAGAGGGCACAGTTTTCATCCAAAGTTCATGAAACTTTGTCAGAATGTTTATCCTCATAGTATCTAGGACAAGTTTGAAACTGGGTCACGTCGGGTCTAAAACTAGGTCACTAGGTCAAATCATAGAAAAACCTTGTGTACACTCTAGAGGACACAGTTTTGATCCAATCTTTATGAAACTTTGTCAGAATGTTTATCTCTATAAACTCTAGGCCAAGTTCGAAACTGGGTCATGTCGGGTCAAAAACTAGGTCACTAGGTCAAATCTTAGAAAAACCTTGTGTACGCTCTAGAAGGCACAGTTTTGATCCAAAGTTCATGAAACTTAATCAGAAAGTTTATCCTTATAATATCTAGTATAAGTTTGAAACTGGGTCACGTCGGGTCAAAAACTAGGTCACTAGGTCCAATCTTAGAAAAAACCTTGTGTATGCTCTAGAGGACACAGTTTTGATCCAATCTTTATGAAACATTGTCAGAATGTTTATCTTCATAAACTCTAGGCCAAGTTTGAAACTGGGTCTTGTTGGGCCAAAACTAGGTCACTAGGTCAAATCTTAGAAAAGCCTTGTGTACGCTCTACTAGGCACAGTTTTGATCCAAAGTTCATGAAACTTTGTCAGAATGTTTATCCTCATAACATGTAGGACAAGTTTGAAACTGGGTCATGTCGGGTCAAAAACTAGGTCACTAGGTCAAATCATAGCAAAACCTTGTGTACGCTCTAGAGGACACAGTTTTGATCTAATCTTTATGAAACTTTGTCAGAATGTTTACTTCAGTAAACTCTCGGCCAAAGTTGAAAGTAGGTCATGTCGGATCAAAAACAAGGTCACTAGGTCAAATCATAGAAAAACCTTGTGTACGCTCTAGAGGACACAGTTTTGATCCAAAGTTCATGAAACTTTGTCAGAATGTTTATCCTCATAACATGTAGGACAAGTTTGAAACTGGGTCATGTCGGGTCAAAAACTAGGTCACTAGGTCAAATCATAGCAAAACCTTGTGTACGCTCTAGAGGACACAGTTTTGATCTAATCTTTATGAAACTTTGTCAGAATGTTTACTTCAGTAAACTCTCGGCCAAAGTTGAAAGTAGGTCATGTCGGATCAAAAACAAGGTCACTAGGTCAACTCATAGAAAAACCTTGTGTACGCTCTAGAGGACACAGTTCTGATCCAAAGTTCATGAAACTTTGTCAGAATGTTTATCCTCATATTATGTAGGATAAGTTTGAAACTGGGTCATGTCGGGTCAAAAACTTGGTCACTAGGTCAAATCGTAGAAAAACCTTGTGTACGCTCTAGAAGGCATAGTTTTCATCCAAAGTTCATGAAACTTGTTCATGAAACAAGTTTGAGACTGGGTCACGTTGGGTCAAAAACTAGGTCACTAGGTCAAATCATAGAAAAACCTTGTGTACGCTCTAGAGGACACAGTTTTGACCCATTCTTTATGAAACATTGTCAGAATGTTTATCTCCACGAACTCTAGGCCAAGTTCAAAACTGGGTTATGTCGAGTCATAAACTAGGTTACTAGGTCAAATCTTAGAAAAACCTTGTGTGCGCTCTAGAAGGCACAGTTTTGATTCAAAGTTCATGAAACTTTGTCAGAATGTTTATCCTCATAATATGTAGGACAAGTTTGAAACTGGGTCATGTCGGGTCGAAAACTAGGTCACTAGGTCAAATCATAGAAAAACCTTGTGTACGCTCTAGAGGACACAGTTTTGATCTAATCTTTATGAAACTTTGTCAGAATGTTTATCTTCATAAACTCTCGGCCAAGTTTGAAAGTAGGTCATGTCTGGTAAAAAACAAGGACACTAGGTCAAATCTTAGAAAAATGTTGTGTAAGCACTAGAAGGCATAGTTTTGATCCAATCTTCATGAAACTATTTCAAAATGTTTATTGTCAATATATCTAGGCCCCCTATGAAACTGAGTCACGTCGGCTCAAGGTCAAATCTTAGAAAAACTTTGTGTACACCCTAGAGGGCACAGTTTTGATCCAATCTTCATGAAACTCTGTCAGAATGTTTATCTTAATGAAATCTAGGTAAAGTTTGAAACTGGGTCGTGTCGGGTCAAAAACTTGGTCACTAGGTCAAATATAAGAACAACCTTGTATACGCTCCAGAGGGCACAGTTTTGATCCAATCTCAATGAAACTGTGTCAGAATGTTTATTTCTACAATATCCAGGCCAAGTTTGAAACTGGGTCATGTCGGGTCAAAAACTAGGTCAAATGTTAGTATGGTAAAAACTCTTATAAATCTTCACCAGAGCCAGTGAACTGATTAATGCTCAGGTGAGCGATCCAGGGCCACCATGGCCCTCTTGTTTACTTTTTAAGAAATTTTCCCTTGATAGTTTTAGGTGTAATTTTTTTGGCAGATTCGTGTCCGCTCTATTACTTGAATACCATTTGGAATATTCTCATGATACTTCACAGATATGTAGAACAGGTCCTGACGGTGTGTAGCAAACAAGAATGGGTAACTCCCGCTTTCTTACTTTTTGAGTTTTTCCCCTTGATGGTTTTAGGTATGATTTCAAGTCCGCTCTATAACTTAAATACCTTTAGGAATATTTTCATGATACTTCACAGATATGTAGAACAGTTTATGACAGTGTGTCACGAACAAGAATGACAACTCTTGCTTTCTTGCTTTTGGAGTTATTTCCCTTTGATGATTTTAGGTGTCCGCTCCATAGCTTGAATACCTTTTGAAATATTCTCATGATACTTCACAGATATGTAGAACAGGTCCTGACGGTGTGTCACGAACAAGAATGGGAACTTCCGCTTTCTTACTTTTTGAGTTATTTCCCCTTGATGGTTTTAGGTATGATTTCGTGTCCGCTCTATAACTTGAATACCTTTTGGAATATTTTCATGATACTTCACAGATATGTAGAACAGGTCGTGACAATGTGTCACGAACAAGAATGACAACTCTTGCTTTCTTGCTTTTGGAGTTATTTCCCTTTGATGATTTTAGGTGTCCGCTCCATAGCTTGAATACCTTTTGAAATATTCTCATGATACTTCACAGATATGCAGAACAGGTCATGACAATTTGTCTCATACATGAATGCTTACTCTTGCTTCTATACTTTGTGAGTTATTTCCCTTTGGTAGTTTGAGCTGCTGTTTGAGTCTCTGCCCCGTATCTGTCTAACCCTGGCCAGCTCCAGAATTTGAATAACCGTGTACCTTTTAGAATATTGATGATCATGCTGTGATATCTTATCAGTGTATCAGTGTTCCTAACAACTCTCTCTCTGACCCCTCCACATTCCCATGCCTGCACCCCCCCTACCCCCCCCCCACCCCCCCCCCCCCCCACCCACCCCAAAAAAAAAAAATCCAGATTTGGTTTCTTTGTCCAAATTCACTTACTGGAGAGCTCAAAATTAGGTTTGTAGGGCTTATACTTTAGAAGTTATTCACACATTTTGAAAGTTGAATTATCGTATGCTATACATTTGTGTATATGGTGGCTGTTTGAGATATTACCTCTTTTTAGCAGTCAAGCATACTGTTTTAGTGTGAGTGTTAGATAATCATGCATCTGTTAACAGTTAATGTCAATCAGAAGCATAAAAGAACGACAATATATTACTAATATGCGTTTTGAAGTGCACCCTTTTTACCAAGGCCCATGGGGGTCTTCGGTCGGAGGATTTGCCATCTCCTCTGATGGCTATTTTTGCGAAAAGGAGTGGAGGTATTTAGAGCCTAAAGCCACTGCAAAAATTCTTGTAATTAGTGGTATACAGGTGAATGGATATACTTTCAGATGAAGCAATTTTACTATTTTCCCTTTCATTGCCTTCCTTCCCAACAGGAGCAAATTGTTCCCTTTAAGACAGGACCTCAATTCAAGAGCTGCATCCTACAGAGAAGCAAACAGGAATTCATGATGTTCCCCTTTGTAAAACTGATGGAAAACACAGAGGTTAGCAAATCAATATACAGTAGAACTTCATTGGCTCGAACAGGCTTGGGACCATGAAAATTAGTTCCAGCCAAGGGTAGTTCTAGCCATCCAGGGTTAGTTTCTATATAAAGTGACCTCTAGGGACCAAGGAAAGAGTTCTAGCAAGGCAGGGTTAACGAACCATTAGGGTTCGAGCCATTGAAGTTCTACTGCAACATTATTTCTGGAAAAGATGCAGGAGGGGTGTGTTCATGCAGGCTGTTTATTAGGATCAGTTAGGTATCTAAAGGTTTATGCACAAAAGACATGCACAGGTATGACAGCCTGAATACAATAATGTTCTTGAATTTAGGTGTTCCAATTCTTGTGCATGTTTGATACGTGCAGAGTCTTTGTAGTTTTTACTCTTCTTTTCTTTCTTTTAGCTAAATTTTCTGAATGATTGAGTTGAAAACTGGTTTCAAAAGCTCACTGATGGAACTGAAATGTTGTGAGATGTTACCATTGTGAGATTTTGTCTCCTATTGGGAGCATTGTATGCTTGGTACACATGTTGAATGGATATACTTTTGGACAACGCAATTCCACTATTTTCCCATTAATTGTGTCCCTTCTCAACAGGAGCAAATTCTTTTCCTGAAGAGAGGACCTCAATTCAAGAGCTGCATCCAACAGAGAAGCAAACAGGAATTCATGATGTTCCCCTTTGTAAAAGTGATGGAAAACAAGGATATTAGCAAATCAATATGAGCCGCGACACGAGAAAACCAACAATAAGGTTTTTGCGCTGAGTGCAGACTCAGATCAGCCTGGACATCCGCCCAGTTTGACAAGACTCTCCCTGAAGTGCTCAAAGGGTAGCTAAGGCTCTATGTTACTGACATGCAGACAGCAAAGTCTATGATCAGACTGGGTGGATGCCCAGGCTGATCTGAGTCTGTGCTGGCGCACAACCACTTTGTTGATTTTCTCGTGTCGCGGCTCATATAATACTATTTCTGGAAAAGATGCAGGAGGGATGTGTTCATGCAGGCTGTTTTTTAGGATTTATACGGTATCTAAAGGTTTATGCACAAAAGACATGCACAGGTATGACAGCCTGAACACAATAATGTTCATGAATTTAGGTGTTCCAATACTGGTGCATGTTTGATACGTGCAGAGTCTTTGTAGTATTTACTCTTCATTTCTTTCTTTTAGCTAAATTATCAGAATGATTGAGTTGAAAACTGGTTTCAAAAGCTCACTGATGGAACTGAAATGTTGTGAGATGTTACCATTGTGAGATTTTGTCTCCTATTGGGAGCGTTGTATGCTTGGTACATGTTATAAATATCTCATTATTTTAATACTAATGTTCTCACAGTATTTAGTGCTCGTTTTATTTAATAAACTTGTTTTATGACATAGTATCTTGTGTTCTGTTATATTGTTCAGAGCTACTTTAGTTTAGCCCAATGGGAGAGACAGTTCTACATTACCATCAAAAACATTCTAAGAACCAGGGGCCGTATTTATAAAACGACTTAAGTCGTAGGGGTGACTATTGCAGGCCAAAATGACTATTGCAATACTATTACTATTGCAGAAATCCCTATTGCAATACTATTACTATTGCAGGTTACTATTGCAATGCATTGCAATAACTATTGAAGACTGCTTTCTTATCAAGAAATTTTGCTTTTATGCATAAAATATGGTTTGTTCACATAAGTTGGTGGCTAAAAAGCATTATTTAATGACTGTCATTTCACAAAGTGCACAACATGACAACAAAATACTAGAAAATGTTATATTTTCCATTCTTTGGAATCCAATATCAGCTAAAACACATAAGTTCCTATTATTGTTTTAGTTAAAAACATTTCCTTCAAGAAAAAGATGCTTGTCTAGAAACTATTGAGACTATTGCGATATTGGAAACACTATTGCTGATAGTATTGACATTGCAGCTTTCCCTATCGATAGTGACTATTGCCAGTGTCACTATTGCAATATATTGATAGTCCGATGTATTGTTACACCCCTATTAAGTCGTTGCTATGCTGTTGCTAAGGCTGAATTTCTATAAAGGAGATTCCCTACAACTATGAAATTTGGTCTGGAGGAACAGTCTTACAAAGACTGTTCCTCCAGAGCACAAAGACTGTTCCTCCAGAGCAAATTTCATAGTTGTAGGGAATCTCCAACATAGAAATTTACCCTTAGCAACAGCATAGCAACGCATTAAGTTGCTTTATGAATACGGCCCCAGGACAGATTGGTCTCAGCAAACAGTGCAGACCCAGATCAGACTGTTTTTGAGGAGCAGTCTGATCAGGGTTTACACTATTTCCAGTCTGCATCTTTTGGATGCATTACTGCATTGAAAACCAGACATTTTAGAACAATTACAGTATTTTTTTTTTGTTGTCCCAGTTTTTAGTTTACCTGAACGAAAGTTCAGGAAGAGCTATTGTTGTCACCCTGGCGTCAGCGTCGGAGTCGGCGTCCGGCAAGGATGTTTTGGTTAAATTTTTTTTAAAGACCTATATCTCCATAACCCATGGATGGATTCTTTCGATACTTGCACTGTAGTTAGATATTGGTCCAAAGTCTAACAGGGTACCACCCCCACCCCACTCAGTGACCTTGATGTCAAGGTTATGGACTTAGAAAATTGGGAGTTTTTTTTAGACTGGATGTTTTGGTTAAAGCTTTTTAAAGCCCAATATCTCCTTTACCCATGGATGGATTCCTTTGATACTTGCACTGTAGTTAGGTATTGGTCCAAAATTTTCCAAGGTACTACCCCCACCCCTCTCAGTGACCTTGACGTCAAGGTCATGGACTTAGAAAATTGTCTTTTTATTGATTGGATGTTTTGGTTAAAGTTTTTTAAAGACCCATATCTCCTGAGCCCATGGATGGATTCTTTTATTATTTGTACTGTAGTTAGATTTTAGTCCAAAGTTTTACAGAGTACTACCCCAACCCCACTCACTGACCTTGATGTCAAGGTCAGAGACTTAGGAAATTTTGATTTTTATTAAAGTTTTCTAATTGCATACTGATTCATAATGCTTGGCAGAGATTTACTTTACACTTGAACTGATGTTAGACCCTTCTTTTAGTTTTTGCAACACTATATACATACCCCCTGGATGACCTTGAAGTCAAGGTCACAACAGAATTTTGTCATTAAGATTTTGGTTAAAGTTTTATGGTTATGAAAACATAATTTCACAGTGCCAGGATGGACTCAGTTGATACTGATACTTGGACTGATGTTAGATAAGGGTTCAGGGTTTTGATACATCTTGCCCCCACCCCAACCTACCCCACTCCTCAGTTCTTTCTTTGACCTGAAGCTCATGGATTTTGAAATATCATGTGGATTTTTTATGCCCCCGTGACAATAGTCAGGGGGCATTAAGATTTGCCCCTATCTGTCTGTCTGTCTGTCTGTCTGTCTCTGTCTTTCCATCTGTCTGTTCGTCACACTTTATGGTATAGAGTTAGTGTAATCAACTCCTCCCACAGTTTTCTATGGATCTTTTTCAAACTTTGCATACATGTTGTGGACATATTGAAGATGTGCATGTGGATTTTTGATGGAGCTAAACTTAATTCTGTCTGTCTGTCCATCTGTCTGTTCGTCACGCTTTATGGTATAGAGTTAAGTGTAATCAACTCCTCCCACAGTTTTCTATGGATCTTTTTCAAATTTTGCATACATGTTGTGGACATATTGAAGATGTGCATTTGGATTTTTGATGGAGCTAAACTTAATTTTGTCAGAATTACGGCCTTTTGAATTTAGTCATTTTAGGCAAATTCTTGTATTGTAGGGTATAAATTTTGTGTAATCAACTCCTCCCACAGTTTTCAATGGATCTTTTTCAATCTTTGCATACATGTTGGGGACATATTGAAGATGTGCATGTGGATTTTTGTTGGACCTAGAATTAATTTTGACAGAATTACAGCCTTTTAAACTTAGTCATTTTAGGCAATTTTTTAATTGTAGGGTATAGAGTTTGTCTAATCAACTCCTCTCACAGTTTTCAATGGATCTTTTTCAAACTTTGCATACATGCTGTGCATGTATTGAAGATGTGCATGTGGGTTTTTGTTGGACCTAGAATTAATTTTGACAGAATTACAGCCTTTTGAACGTAGTCATTCTAGGGAAATTTTTGCATTGTAGGGTATGGAGTTTGTGTTATCAACGTGCTCCACAGTTTTCAATGGATCTTTTTCAAACCTTGTCTACATAAATTATTTTGGACATATTTGAAGATATGCATGAGGCATTTTGATAGATCTAGATTTAATTTTGACAGAATCACAGCCTTTTTAACTTAGTCATTTTGGCAATTTTTACATGATAGTGTATGTTATCAATGGATTCTTTGTAGGTGCTTTATGGTTGCTTTATGGATATACACCTCATGTGACAGGCGCTGCACAGGGGCATCATTAGTGTCTTACAGACACAATTCTAGTTTTATTTTAAGACTTATTTCTGAGATAGCTTTTGTTTATAAATGTGTTGTCATTCTGGACATGCTTGCCTGAAGTCTTATGCATTGCAATCCACACCACCATAGCTACTGTGCGATGGGCAAGCACCAATTTAGACAAGCTTTGCTGTCAGGCGACAGCTCTTGTTAGAATTTTTATGGTAACCACGATTCAGCCTTTTTTTATTTAGAGCCAGGACACAACAAAAATCAACAAAATGGCATGTGCATCACACAAAGACTCAGATCAGTCTTGGCATTTGCCCAGTCTGATCAGAGTCTTCCATGAGCACCTAAAGAGTAGCCAAGGGTCTAAGCTATCTTCATGCAGAGAGTGAAGACTCTGATCAGACTGGGCTAATGCACAGGCTGATCTGAGTCTATGCTGGGTGCACATGCTACTTTGTTGATTTTGTTGTGTCACAGCTCATTTACCATAAGTACTCATAATTGAGCTGCTACATGAGATAACCAACAATGTGGTTGTTCGCCCAGCCAGACTCAGATCAGCCTAGGCATCCGCCCAGTCTGATCAGAGTCTTAGCTGTCCACATGGAGGTAGCTTAGACTCTTAACTACCCTTTAAGCGCTTAAGGAAGAGTCTGAGCAGACTGGGCTGGATGCCCAGGCTGATCTGAGTCTGCACTGGGCGCACCACCACTTTGTTGGTTTTCTCATGTTGCGGCTCAAGTACTGTTTTCCAGTTTTCCCACATTCTAGGGTTTATGGGTACACATTTATGAAGCAGCTCTGCTGTTTTAGGGGTGGCAGTGAAGAGGAACAGAGGTAAGGGGAGGGCAGGGAAGGGGGGGGGGGATGGAGAAAGTTCTTTTCTTTAAGAGTACATGTAGTCCTCTGTGGAAGAGTTTCATTGCAACATGGAGGAAAAGATAAACAGAAAGTCACAAATTTAAAAAAAAAAAAGGGGGGGGGGGCGCTAAAACTTGGTTGTGTACCCATAAATCTTATCCCAAAATTTGAACAAACTGGTTTTGTAATGTGGCTATATAAAAAGCATTGTCAGAAGACAATAAGGCATGACTTATGGGAGCTTGACTTAAACAAGGGCAGGTTTAATATGGAAAATACTGGCAGTATCAGAATAAACAGTTATCGTAAGAATTATTCAAACATCTAAAGTATTGCCAGAGATAAGACAATATCATTGAATTGTGAATATAGGTCACAGTGACAAAGGAATCATATTAGGTCAGTCACTGTATCTAGCTTGACCATTACACCAAGTTTAGATGGTTTTAAAAATAGTGGCTAAAATCACTGAAATATAAGTCAAACTGGCGTACAATAAGTATGAGGTCACTCCCAAACCATTAACCCAAGTACATGTATGATGCAAATCCATTAAATAGTGTTGGTTGGTTGGTTGATTTGATGCTTAACATCCACGGTAAACAACTAAGGTCATGTCGGGATGATCAGTTAACCTAACCACACTATTCCTGGGCAGGCTTCGACCTCCTAAGCGGTTAACCAGTACTAAGTGCACATACTTTCGCCAGTAACTGACAACTGCCCTTCTTGAATCAGCGGAAGGAGAAACGAAAGTATGTGGCCAGACCGGGATTCGAACCCAGGACCTCTGACTTATGAGTCAGGTGCCCTACCGATTGCGCTACCCGGCCTGGCATTAAATAGTGTTAGAAATATTGACTAAAATCACTGAACCATGAAATAAAGGTCACGCTGACCTATAATTAGTATGAGGTTACTCACAGTGTCAGCGCAAACCTTATACCTAAGAATAATGCAAGTCCATGAAATAATGCTTGAGATGTTTGCAAAATCACTGGACCATGAAATAAAGGTCACACTGACTGACAATTAGTATAAGGTCAGGGGTTCAGCCCAAACCATGAACCCAAGTATAATTCAAATCCATGAAATGGTATTAGAAATACAGTAGAACTTCAATGGCTCGAACCCTGATGGCTCGTTACCCATGCCTGGCTTGAACTCTTTTTTCCTTGGTCCCTAGAGGTCACTTTATATAGAATTCAACCCTGGATGGCTAGAACTACCCTTGGCTGGCACTAATTTTCATGGTCCCAACCTGTTCGAGCCAATGAAGTTCTACTGTAAGAGGTAAAAATCAATGGACCATGAAATCTAGGTCACACTGACTATCAACTAGTATGAGGCCACTCATAACGTCAGCCCAAACCATTAACCCAAGTATGATGCAAAATCCATAAAATAGTGATAGACGTATGAGGCAAAACCACTGGACCATGAAATATAGGTCCAACTGACCAACAATTAATATGAGGTCACTCACAGTGTTAACCTAAACCATTAACCCAAGTATAAGGTAAATCCATGAGATAGTTTTAGAAATATGAAAATATGAGAAAAATCACTGGACCACAAATAGGTCACTGGGACTTACTTTTATTTGGAGGTCAAACATCAAATCATGCCGATTCATTATCCACCAGCAATCATGTTCATATATCAAAAAGTCTTAAAATATAAAGAAAAATCACTGGACCATGAAATATAGGTCACTGTGACATATTTTTAGTTTGAGGTCTAACATTGGGCCATGCTGACTTATTATCTCAAACTATTGTGTTAATACATGAATTAGTCTTCAAGATTTTAAGCTAAAACACTAGCCCATGAAATATAGTCCATGGCCCGACATTCATCACTGGCTTCAGTAGATCTTCCCAAAAAGTTCCTGTGTAGCAAGTTTAAAGACTCTGTCCCTTTTCCTTACTTAGAAACTGAGCTGAACAAAATACGTGACCATTGTTTTCTATGATCAATCGTCAGTGAAATATAGGTCATGGCCCAACATGCGTCACTGCTTTCAGTAGATCTTTCAGAGCAAGTTTGAAGACTCTATCCCTTTTGGCTACTTACGAGGTAGTAACTGAGCTAAACTCAACAGGTGAATATTTTTTCCACGTTCAATCATCAGTGAAATACAGGCCATGGTCCGATATGCCTTGCTGCTTTCAGTAGATCTTCCCCATAGCTATCTATGTAGCAAGTTTGAAAACTCTATCCCTTGTGGTTACTTGGAAACTGAACTAAACGCAACAGGTGAATATGTTTATTTTCTATGTGCAATCAACCGTAAAATATAGGTCATGGCTCGATATACATTGCACTATGTATGATGTATCTATGGAGCAAGTTTGAAGACTCTGTCCCTAATGGCTATTGTCAATACCTACAATGTGTTATTTCAGGATTTTGCATGCTACTGTTAACGTTACGATTTTCTACGGCTTTTGATGAAGATTTCTAATGTTAACAGCCGTTTTGCAGACGATTTTAACAAAATAAATATTAATTTTCATATTTTAATGCAAATCTAACCTTTTTTCTAATGCTATGCCGAAGAACTCAAACTCATATTATTATCCCTTTGCACGTAGAAATTTTCGTTTTTCTGGCAGTTTTATCGAAACAGGCTTAGCGAGAATCCCAGTCATCATAAGTCGGTTTTTACTGGCTCTATTTACTCCTGTATTTGTCCATACAGAGGAATATTGCACTAAATTGTAAATGTACACCGATATTTACTGCAGCATGCACGAATGTATGAAAACGTGTGAATTTTAGAAAAAATGTTTTATAGTTTTCTACGGCTAATCCAAACCTTATGTATTGGTTTTCGAATGTTATGCTAACGTATTCTACGGTGGACGTTTATGTTTCCTACGGTGGATATTGTGACATGAAAAGCAAAATAGTAAAATAGAGATGGTAGACCTATGTGTGCAAGGCGATTTTAGCAAATGCTTTAAGAACCACCTGTCCTGATCGAAATAAGAACCCAAGATCTCCGAGAATATCATAAGGCCCTTAGTGATCACAACTTCAATATAAGTTGGATGACTGTAAAACATCATAGAAAGATTGGCTAATCTTGCACTTTTTCGGTGCATGCATATAAAATATTAAGTTGTTTTTTAATACGGAGGTCCCTATTTGCAAACTAAACTCAAATTCAACGATTGTCTCAAGGTAAGGTCAAGTCGAATTCATAGACATAAGTGCAGCTGGAGTAAACTCCAATAAGTAAGATTTGGTCGAGGAACGGCGAAGCTCCCTCGACGGCGGCTCGAGTTAATTTTGATAAATATTTCAGCGATTTCATGGCTATGATATGACAATGCGAAGAAGCACGACTACCAAATACTCATATTCTAAAGTTTCTAAACCATCATTTTATATATTATTTGGACCCTTTTTGATACTAATCAGTCTTTGAGTCGACTGTCCAATTAGGATTAAGAAATTACAGTTTGCTTTTCTCTGGTTTCGTCACCAGATATTGTCAGGGTCACTGAAGAGGCTTTATTAGCCGAAACTACGTAGCCTGGCCCACGTTCCTTCTTCTGAATGTATTCGCTGGTCTTGAAGGAACTCTTTAAGATTTTAATTAAGCTTCACGCATTCAAGGCTTACTCGAGCGTCACTTCAACTGACCTTACTGGAGTATGAGTTTGAGTTGTGTTTGTGAATGTGGGCCTGAGTGGTTTATTGCCGTGCATTAGGATTACAGCTTTATGATTTATGACATCTTCAAAGGTTGATTTGTCATTGAAACAGTGGCAGCAATGAAATATTATCCTGGAAATATGGAGAAACATCTTTTTTATATTTAAAGGGATAAATTAAATGTATTTAGTCATGACTATTACAATTAAGATAGGAAGGAGAGAGTCATGCTCATTAAATCCCCCATCTTAGGCCAGCAAAGAAGTTTGTATACATTTTCTTTCATTTATTATGACATTTCTTGAAAGCTGACTCATAAAATTCATAATGTTTGCAAGAAGGTGAGAATGAATACCACCGTTGCAGTACACTCCGTATATAGGTTAGCGTAATGGTTAAAGCTGACGCACATTGCAGTGCTAGGCGCTGTCGCCGCATCCGTGAGGGTTCAAACCCGGCCAGCGACATATAAAATATTTACAACGAATTATGTCTCCATTGTGGTTGAAAAGACAAGTGTCGCCTCCATTGATGAGAGAAATATCATAATTCGATAGAAAAACAGTACTTTATCATAGTTGACAATTTAACCGTAGACTGCTATATCTTAGCCGAAAGAAATCATAACATCTACCGCCGAATACTATAACAAGAAATGATGAAAAAGGCAAATTACGGCACAAAAGTGACTTTCCGGAAAGAGATTTAAGGGTGGCGGAGAGCATTATTATGTTTAAGCACCCGACTATGGATTATATTCTACAAATATATGATAAAATATCTACTTTCACCTTCTTCTCTATAAAAGCTGATTTAAGGAAGAATAAAGCACTCGTCGGCCCGGAATATATGCATTGTTATGGTAAAACTTATTACAGGCAAATTTTCCTATGAATAAAGGCATATATACCTTAATTATCAAATTTTACTCCAGTTTTATAATTTGTTTACACGGTTTCTAATGACGCTTTCCCACAATTCTTTGTAAAACCGACAAAAACCATAACGTTAGCATACGCATACAGAATACCGCAATAACACATTGTAGGTAGTGATTGTGGCTGGTGTCGCATATTTCATTACTAGTCATGAACAGGCTCAATTAAACGGAGTCTGCTATTTTATTTTTTGACGTGTTCCTTGCTTCCGGAGGATCTTACTTTTCAGAACATATTGGAAACTGAGCTAAACGCAAAAGGTGATTTTTTTTCTATGTTAAATCAACCGCGAAATATAGTTTATGGCCCGATATGCATCGTTGCTTTCAGTAGATGTTTCCCAGATGTATCCATGGAGAAAGTTTGAAGACTCCATCCCTAATCTTTACTTAAAACAGAGCTTAACGCAAAAGATGAATATTTTTTCTGCGTTCATCAACCGTGAAATATATGTCATGTCCCGATATGCACCGCTGCTTTCGGTAGATGTTCCCAAGATGTTTAAAGAGAAAGTTTGAAGATTCTATACCTTGTGGTTACAATGTTCTTAGAAACTGAGGTAAACGCAACAGCTGAATATTTTTCTAACGCACACAACGGTGTTCGCGCATATGCACGCACACGACGAGTATTGCATAAGTCCGTCTTTGCTTTGCACCAGTACCTTGTATGCAGACTCTTTAACGTCCTGTGGACATGGCACCAAGTTACGTCTGAGGAAGCCAAGGGTCCTATTAGCCTTTGTGCAAAAATTGCTGACGTGTGTTCCATTTCAAATCATTGGTAATGGTTATGCTGAGATACTTGACAGTTTCTACGTTATTGAGGAAAGTTCCCTCTAAGGAATGGGAAGAATTGATCTTCTTGATCCGTTTCCTTGTAATCTGCATTATACTGCATTTGACTGGTTGGAATCTCATGCCCCAATTCCTTGCCCAACACCCTAAACGATCTAAATCCTCCTAAAGTTTCACCGTGTCTTCACTAACTCTGATTTCACGATGGCAAGCACAGTCATCAGCAAAAGTCTTAATTCAGGGAGTTTGTTCGGCATGAGTGGTCGGGATGGTGTATCTTGGTCGGCGTCGACTTCCTACCCAAAAATTTTGTACATGTCCAAATAATTCGAGGTCAGCGTTCGAGAAGCCATCGGATATCGCCGCGGATTGAGTAGCAGTCGAGTTGATGGGCAAACGAACATACAGAGATCTAGTTTGGTCGGTAGCGATTCACGTTAAAATCACTATTACTAGTGGACTAGCAACAGCGACTGAAACGTAAAATTACTATTCTCAGTCAGCTGTCAACAGCAATTTTAACGTATCATCGATATTGCCTGTCGACTGGTAATAACCACTCCGATAACAAATATGAACAGCAAATATGAACAGCGAGTCCTCATCAACCTGTATACCAAACATGACTATTCTAGCTTGCACGGTAGTGGAGAAATTTTTAACGATTCTTTCATCAATTTCGGAGACGGACGGACAGATGTAAATCAGTATAACCCCATCATTTCAAAGCATGGGTATTGCAATACCGTACGATACCAGGGCGTTAAACAACGACCATTTTACCCGTTGTAGGGACTTGAAACCCTCAAACACGACATGCGCAAAGCATAACTGAGGCCAATTGCAAAACTAAAGTTTATGATTGATAAAATAAATTGTGAGAGAGAGTCTTTCTCTGCTTCTTTTTTCATACCCATTATATTAAGCCTGCAATAACCGGATATGCACTTTTTTTTGTCCGTCCTGGATTTTTAAAAATCCAGACCAGACAAAAAAGAATGTGCGAATGGTTAACAAAAACCTCGAGTCCGGTTAGTGTTCTCGTTTAAAACAAATTCCTTTTTTTCAGTATCCCCATATAACTTCGACGACCTGCGTTGCATTTGATTATATAACATTTTTCTAATTCTAACAGACTGTCTCAACTAATTTTAGTTCTTTCTGCTTCCGATTGCAGTGCAATTAGAATTTTGCGACTGCAGCACGGCTTTTTGCATTATTAAATTCGCCCATCCTGAACAGGTAACTTCAAGAAATGCAAACGTGTGCATGTCGCTTCTCTTATAAAAGACGGTGCATCCCGGAACTTCCTCGGACACTTCGGCAAGGGCTTGCAGAAAGATGGTCTCGGATATGGCTGTGTTAGTTAAGGCACTGCTGTGTGTGTTATTTATAACACCAGTTTTCTCTAGTACGAGTCGTATACAAGGAACCATGACAATCGAGGGAACAGAATCGAACAGTAAGCTTATCTGCATTTTACATACATCATAGGGGGTGGTCGGGTGGTGCGATGGTGCTGCGTGTAACTTCCAGTGCCGGGGCGTCCTACTGATTTGGATAATTGTAGGGCAAGGGCCTTCTGTGCTTGCAGTAGGCATGGGTGGGGGTTGTTTGGACATTTTTTCTCTCGTCTATCACTTCTCTCTTCTTTCTCCCTCTCTCTGGGAGACGGCCCGATATAGACTGAAATACTGTCTCAAAGGGCCGTAAAACCCAAAACAACCAACCAACCAACATACATCATAGGGGTAATACCAATTTTCTTACCCGTGCTTTCGACTGCAGTGTGGCCTTCGACCGAGAATTCGATCGTAAACAATATTCTTTAACGGTAAATGATGCTTTTATTAATGGCTGTCGACCGAGCTGATATTGCTGTCGATTAGCTCGGTAGACAGCACATGTAAGAAAATTGGTATTACCACCGTGTAAAAGAAGTTTAGCAAGACTTGATATTAAGTGGAATGATTTTATACAAAAGTCGTCTCCATTGTACTCTCGGTGGTTAAAGAGTCTAAACACAAATCATTATGAAAAGCGGTTCAACCTTCAGATTTTGTGATAAATATGGGTTGAAGTGCGTATTTTGAGTCATATAACAGGCAAAAAGTAAGGGGTATATACGAGAGGCGTTCGAAAAGTTTTTCAAATGGCGTAATTTCTTGGTAATCAACATGAAGACAGAACTACTGATAGCAAAAACACATAAAGATATGTTATGTCTTCAGAAGTTTGCAAACGCGTTTTATAACTTCTTTGAAAGAGGTATACCCGACATGCACTGAAGAATTTTACTTTAGTAGGCCGTAATTCATATATGAGCGGTCTTTGAATTTTCTTTAATCTTTGCTGCTTAAAGACAATGCTCAGACAATATTGTCCTGTAAATATCGCGGAAATTATATTTAATCTAAGTTCCATACTGTCCCGTAAATATGTATTGTCCGTATTTCATTTAATAGCAGATTCTCCCTTTCTACTAAAGTTATTATGATTTTTTTAATGAAAACAAATCTGTGCGTATTCGAAATCTTGTCAGCAACAGCCTTTGCATGGATCAACTAAAATCTGTCAATAAATTCAAATTAATGCAAAATATGAAACCCTACAATCTTTCAAAAATGACGTTGACGTCGATTTTAATAGTGTCATAAGTACTGCGCATTGCTTTGCAAGGAATGAATCGATAACAGACGCCGCCCTTCTAGCTTTTGTATTGATAATGCGGGCAACGAGAGACATGCATTTGACAAAGAATTTTTTGTATATACAACGATATTTGAATTGAGGGCCTAACACTGAAAAGATTTTAGATGTAAAATTAGCCCATTGGTATGCCTGGGGCCTGATAAAATGCATTGTAAGTCAATAAGAAAAAGTGCTTTTGTAAAGTGTTTGGTATCATTGTAAACACCAAATGTAGTGCTTTCAGTACATGCATAGCATTTGTACCCAGCATGCCCTTAAACAAAGTTATGAGGCCATTTGCAAAACTTTTCGAACGCCCCTCGTAATTTTGAAAAATTGCAAATCGCTAGAATACGATTTTCCTTTTCTGGTTCCCCGTTGAGCAATGCAGTATAAATAAAAATGGGACAACGAATGGGGCCCCACGCCCATACACTGCATTTATACATTTTATTAAAATTTTTGATATCAAAAGTAGGTCATATAATTTGCCACCTAAAATGACCCAAATCGATTTTAGCATTTTTATGTGAAACGCAATGATGTTTTATTTGATACTGCTGGGTAATCATAGTCATTTGCAATGAGGAAAATATGGTCAGAAGCTTGCTATAAGTTTGCAAGGTGTATTAATTACCTCACGATAAATTGCTATATGGCCTTTTTACGGGGCTTTTAAACGGATATCATTTAGCGAAAATAAAATAAATGCTGCTTCCTACAATATCGGCACATTATGGTCGTTCCATAAAATTTACACTCTGTCCTATTTAATGATTTGATGAAATATTCACTGCATGGCGCTATATTTATTTTCATTCTATTCTATTCTATTCTATTCTATCCCATAACCTTACTAGGTCGTTGGGGCACCACAGCTGACTTCAAAACAATCCCTTTCCACCTTGTCCTGTCTTCAGCTGCCCTAGTTGAGCTGGCAAAATCCATTCCTGTCCACTCCTAGATATTGTCTTCCCACCTCTTCTTCTGTCTACCTCTTCTTCTTTTTCCTTTCACTGTGCCCTGAAGAATTGTCTTTGCTAAACCAGAATACCTTGAGACGTGGCCAAACCACCTTAGTTTCCGTTTCTTGACCAGCGTCAGGAGTTCATCATATTCTCCAATGGCTGCTTGGATCTTCCTGCGAACCTCCTCATTGGTTATATGGTCCTTGTACGAAATGTTCAGTAACCTTCGATAGCATCTCATCTCAAAGGCCTGCGTTCTTTTCTCTAACTCTGCTGTCAAGGTCCATGATTCACAGGCATACAGAAATATGGAAATTACAAGGGAGCGCATAAGTGTCACCTTTGATCCAAGAGATATGTTGTTATCTCTCCAAATCGGTTTCAGCTTGGAAAGAGCTGAAGTGGTTTGTGCTATCCTTGAGAGAACCTCCTGTTTTGAGCCATCATCTGAGACAACTGCTCCAAGGTATTTGACGCTGCTTACAGTATCCAGCTTCTGCCCCTTTACCTTGATCTCCCTCTGGATGCCATCTGCGCTATTTGTCATCAGTTTGGTCTTCTCAGCACTGATCTCCATCTTATACCTTGTGCAGGTCTGGTCGAGACTTTCAACTAGAGCTTCTAGTTTCTGCTCTTCCTCAGCAAGAGCGTCTATGTCATCGGCAAACCGCAGGTTGGTAATATTTCTGCCGCCTATGCTAACCTTTCCGTCATGTTCTTCCAGAGCATCAGACATGATCCTTCGAGAAAAATGTTGAAGAGGGTGGGTGACAGAAGACATCCTTGTCTTTATCCAACTGTTGTTCTGAACCATTCTCCTGTGCTGCCATTTATCAGGACTGCACTTGTAGCCTTGTCATATAGCTGCTCAATGTTGCGAACTAGGTTTGCATTGATATTGTACTTCCTCATGGTGGCCCATAAGGCTGCATGCCGTACCCTGTCAAAGGCTTTTTTGAAATCAATGAAGACATGGTACAGATTCTGCTGATGTTGGAGATACTTTTCACACAGGATTCTAAGGTTGAAGATCTGTTCTGTGGTGCTCCTTCCTGCTCGGAACCCAGCCTGTTCCTCAGCGATTATCTCTTCGGCTTGTGGCTTAAGCCTGTTCAAGATGACTTTCAGCATGACTTTGCTTGAATGACTGATGAGGCTGATGGTTCTGTAGTTCTGGCAGAGTTGTAGGTTGCCCTTTTTAGGGAGAGTAATAATCAGCGACTGAGTCCATGGGGTAGGCCATTCTCCTGTTCTCCAGATCCTGTTACAGATATCTGTTAAAACATCAATCATGGTCTCCCCTCCAGCTTGAACAAGTTCTGCTGGTATATTATCAACTCCGGCAGATTTTCCCTTCTTCAGTGCTGCTACTGCAATCTCAACTTCCTCACGAAGGATCGGTTGTTGATCTTCTTCTGGGGGCTGACTGCAGTCCAGAACCGTATTGTCACCATCAGTCTCATGGTTGTATAATTCTGAGCAATATTCTGTCCATCTGCTGAGAATCTCTTGTTCTTCTGTAAGGCATTTCCCAGACTTGTCCTGGATAGTTGTGTATCTACCCTGTTTCTCTGAAGTTAGATCCTTCACCAGCTGGTATGCTTTCTTGCTGTTGTTTTTGTTCAGGCAAGTTTCGATCTCCTCGCACTGACTAGCTATCCAGTCCTCCTTCGCTTTCTTCACTGCCTTCTGAATCCTCTTGTTTGCTTCCCTGTATTCTTCTGCTCCTCCCGCTTCATACTTCTTCTTCTTCAAATTTCTCCTCTCATCACAGAGGTCGAGAACATCTCTAGTGACCCATGGCTTTTTCCTGCGACGTTCCTTCCCAAGTATCTCATTGGCTGCACCAGTCACTACTGTATTGTAGGTGGTGATCATGGTATCTATGTCCATGTCATCATCCCTCAGACCAATGAGTGGTGCAAATTTTCCACCTATTGTTGCTTGAAAAGTGCATGCCACCTCTGGGTCCCTTAGCTTCTCAAGCTCAAGCTTCAGCCTTGGCTTTCTAGCCTTCTTCAGACGAACTCGGAAGGTCATCATGACCAGGTCATGGTCACTTCCTATGTCTGCTCCAGGAAAACTCCTTGTCCTATGGATGTTGACTCCTGATCGGAAGCGCTTCCTCACCAAGATGTAATCAATCTGATTGTGGTGTTTCCCATCTGGGCTGTGCCATGTCCATCTTCTTGATGGTTTGTAAGGGCCAAGGGTGTTTGTCAGTACTAGGCTGTTACAGGTTAAAAACTCTAGAAGTCTGAGACCTCTCTCATTTGTTTCGTCATTGCAGTAGGGTCCACAAACGTTTTCCCAGTCTGCCTGTGCATCCTTTCCAACCTTAGCATTCCAATCCCCTTGTACAACCAGAATGTCCTTCTTGGGTGTTTGGTCTATGATTTCCTGGAGTTGCTGGTAGAAGTGTTCTACCTCATTGTCGTCATGTCCAGATGTTGGTGCATAAATCTGTATGATGGTGATGTTGAAAGGAGCTGCTCTCAGGCGAATTGAAATCAGTCTGCTGGAGACTGGTCGGCATCCCAAGACAGCACTCACCATGTCCTTATGCACAAGAAATCCAACCCCATACTCATGTTTGTCGTCCTCTTCTCCACTGAAATAAACCTTGTGTCTGTCATCTGTTGACATCTTACCAAAGTTTTTCCAGCGCATCTCACAGAGCCCCAGTATGTTCCAGTGATACCTGTCCATTGCATGAGTCAGCTCTTCAAGCTTCCCAGCTGACCTCAGAGTCCTTACATTCCAGGTGCCAATTGAGATGTTCTCCCTACCTCTGATTTTCTTGATCTGTGTTACACCAGTTGCATACTTGTCACCTATGTCCCGGTGTCCAACAGTAGGCGCGGTCACTGTTAACCCGGGCTGCGACCGATCCGGTATTAAGGTCTTATCTAGGTTGTCAACCATGGTGTTTCAAGGGCAGGATTCAGCCTGACGGAGCCCATCCCTCTCCAGGCTATATATGTTGACCACAGCCACAATCCACGATTATTGTATGGCTCGCCTTGAACATGAACACATGGCCGTTGACTCAAAGAGTTCTTCCGCCCCGGCCGTTGACTTCTTCCAGGAAGACTTCCGCCCAGTGATGCTGTGTTAACACCACCCCTTGTTGACCCATAGGGCTAGGAGACTCATTGTAACGTGGGCCGACCTGCAAACAATCCCCGTCAGTGGAAAAGCATGCTCACCCACCAAGGGCGGTTTATTTGCTTATATATCCCAACATTTACTCGACCACAAACTACCGAGTTTGTAATTTGCATATCTATTTATATCTGTGACCTTCTACCGTCACACTCATGGAGGCGGGAGCGTCTTATTTCCTCCCATCAAGTCACTGACTTGTCCACTGCCTATAATATAGACAACCAGATTCAAAGAGTCAAAGTGATCGGGTCTGTCCCTACCTATCAGTGACCCCCTTAATCTAGCTGTTCCACCAAGCTGAGCAGGGCTCGCTCGGGTCTGGCTGCTAACACTTGATTTAGACTGGAGTTCCACTCTGGCCGTTGACTTCTTCCAGGAAGACTTCCGCCCAATGGTGCTGTGTTCACAGGTTTTGTTCATAGGTTTTGTCTAGAGACCTAGAAATTTTCATATGCTACATTATTAAGATAACCACTGGGGGCTTCGTGAGCCATAAGTGACAGCATTGACGTCGATGTCAGATACCGAATCTACAAGCTTATGTTATTTCTTTTTTCTCGGCACTTTCACTCGATGATTGTATAGACTGATCTTCATTCAACCACAGTAGATGATTTAAATTTTTAAGAAAACACTTATCTCACCTTCTCGAAAAACATTTGATTTCATTGAAACTGTCCTCTTCCCTTTTCTAATAAAGCATATTGATTTCAGAAATAGTCCCACACCGGGTAAGCGGCAATCGAAAACGCTAACGCGGATAAAAAAAAACACGTTAAAAAGTTTCTGACGTTTTTTGATCCGCGTTCGTCGATTGCACGGGCGTTTTCGATTGCCGCCTACCGGGTGTGTTATGCAAATGTCAGAAACACACTACGCAGGTTTGACCATTTTGGTTCGTTCAAGTTTCAAATTTCCTGCCTTGGTATTTCTTGATGACCAATGACGCCACAGCTGATGGTTTTAGTTTACGCTGCAGTTTCTTTTTGCGCATGGTTTTAGGTATTACGTTTCATTACAATAGTACAAAGCTTTTCCCGTTCTTTCTGAGTTTCATAGAAGCCCTGTGTTACAGTGCTATGCCTGTTTTCGCTTTCTTAATACCTATCCTTGGTTGTCTTGTTTTTCAACAAGAAATATCTTAAAAAATAATCGGCTTAGATTAAATAGACGTGTGTAGTGTAATATGCATGAGTCAGATACATGTAAGATATCGAATGTGCTGATCAGATTGTACGGGTGCGCATGTTGATATGCATATTTGTTGTTGCTGTTGGGGTATCGATTTCGGAATGATTGGGGTCTGTCTGTGTTGCACATAACAATAAGGATTGGTTGGCTGACCGCCCCACATATAACCTTAAAAGTGTCGCAATTACAATACAATATCAACAAGTAATCCAGCAACAATTACTTAATTTCGTCTTCTATTTCTGTGTCAAGTTATTTTGTTGGTTTTATGTTTTACATGAGCGACATAATAGGCGAAATGCCCTTTGTCAAAAGGCGATTTGGACCGAAATGTCTAGATTCATCACGACAAGGTTTATAAGCCAAAAATCAAATGAAACAGAAAGTAGAAAGAGAAAGCGAAAGTAAGTTACTTTCATCAAAAGACCGGGTGTATTTATACTGGCCAATGAAATACTTAAAATATAGGTCAATACTAAGGATATACGGATAAAGCCGAAACACCTAGGACAGCGCAAAGAACAAAATTAATTGCAGCACATTTCCTCCTGATAAAGGGATACATAATGGCAGATAATCCGTGATTCACAAAAGTGGCGTTCAGTAATCAATCAAATCTGTCTTACACAAGCACATTGTTGGTTTTGTCGTGTCGTGGCTTAAATAACATTTTACGGATGGTTTATTTCTCAAGAACCGTAACTGCTAGGGCCTTGATATGTCATTGATAGATAAACCATATAAAATTAGCAAACCTGTATTTTTTCCGTTGGCCTTGCACTTACAGATTTATGCCCCTTTAAAATAAAAGGAAGTTTGTTCCCGAATATTTTAATCACATTTCCGTTGGTAACGTGTCTTTGTTAGGGTCCGGCATAAAGTTGGGGGCATAGTGTTTCACAAACACATTTTCTAGTTATCATTTCTAATGTTTCAGACATTTCTTCATTCATTATAAAACACTTTTAATCCCATAGTCCTTTGTCCGATAAATAGCCCATCTGGGTAGCTCATGCATCCTGTTACACTAAAAGACATGCCTCTATTTACTTTATTGCATGCATATCGGTCTCACACGCTGTTTACTAGTATCTATTTACCAGCACAAAGTCATGTATTGACAAGGCGATTCACGTGCCAAAATGACCGCCTTTGCAACTTTTCGTATGCAAGTTGCAGGGCAATACTCTGTCCGTACAGAAGAAGGCGGGTTGCTTACAGTTGCAGTTATCGATAAAGGATTTTTATGCTAGAGTTACAGAGATTCGAATATTGTAAAAAAGAAAAAGCAGGCGACATCGAAGTGAAAGATTTAGTGAATATGATTTGGACTTGTGAAGTGCTGTAAAAGTGGGAAAAATCACGATAGCTGACCATGGTCTGAAACCGTAGGATTTCATTGAAACGCATAGTGCATGTAGGAATCAGCAAGGTTATGGCGATGAGGCCGAAAATTAGTGCCCAAACATTTTCGTTATTATTATTATTATTATTATCATTATTTGCATTGTGGTTGAATATATGCATTTATAACGATCAATCGTGGTTTTTCATTGCATTAACATTTGCCAGGTCTCTCGGGGGCTGTTGAAAACCTCGGCCCACGGACTCGATTTTCAAAAGCTCCCTCGGGACTTGGCAAATGTTACAACAGCGTCCTTTGTCATGGTAAAAACGAAAAGAGTTGAATTTGCAAACTGCGCAGATCCAGATGAGGCGGATCATAATGAGCCGCGTTATCTGGATCTACACTGTTCGCCCTCTGAACTTTGAATTCTCGATGTGATGTACATGTAGCTCGGACGAACATTATTTTTTTTAATTTTGCTGACGTAAATTTTGCCGACTGATTTTTTTAAAGCGCTTTAAGGGTCAATACTCTGACAAATTTTCTTTTCTTGTAGATTCGGACTCTCCAGTCCCCACCAGATTCCTCAGTGCAGATGATTGGAAAGTAAAGAAAGAAGAAATGAACTTAACATGGAGGAATGGAGACCTGTTTGACGAAACCTTCCAACGCCCAAGTACGGGCTCAAACATATGTTACGAAGGGAAGTTTAGGGGGACTAAGACATCATGTCCGATAAGTTACGGTAAGTAATTTTTTATTACAATATTAACCAAAATCACTTTTAATTTCAATTTTTCGGCCTCCTGGCCTTAATGAAGAAGAGTGAAATAAACCAAAATCACTATTTCAAAGTTTTGGCCTCTTGGCTTTAATCAAGAAGAACCAGTATTTTTCAGCCTCTTGGCCTTCATCAGTATTTTCGGCCTCCTTGCCTCTTTCAAGAAGAATCAGTATTTTTCTGCCTCCTGGCCTTCATCACGAAGAATCAGTATTTTTCTGCCTCCTGGCCTTCATCACGAAATATCAGTATTTTTCGGC
This sequence comes from Ctena decussata, assembly GCA_963989385.1. NCBI lineage: Eukaryota > Metazoa > Mollusca > Bivalvia > Lucinida > Lucinidae > Ctena > Ctena decussata. Next base: position 1,794,115 of record OZ022511.1, on the reverse strand, counting down.
CTCCTGGCCTTTATCAAGAAGAATCAGTATTTTTCGGCCTCCTGGCCTTTATCAAGAAAAATCAATATTGATTCTTCTTGATAAAGGTCTTGGGGCCTAAAATATGAAATAAAGAGTGGCACAAACGTCACATTTCCTTTGAGAGACGTCGTCGTCGCTGTCCAGTACTTCTAGCAAATGAGAATTGACTGCTGCATCAACTTTAGGGGTATGGGATGTCACTGATTGTGACTCTGAGTCCAGTTCATTAGGTACACAAGTTGACTGTGAACAACAAGCCAAAATCGTTGATCGGAGTAAAAATGACATTGGAAAAACCTCTCGTCGGGAGATTTCGTTTCCCAACCGAGAGAGCGTGAAAAAAGGCTCCAAATCGGAAGCTCCCGCCGAAATCGGGAAATATCACATGTATGTTTTAGTTGCCAACTAAAATGACCTAGTTAGTTTTTCAAATCTTTTTATGAGAAACTCAAGGACGTTTTGATTTTTTTGAACAAGCCAATCACGATCATAATCAATGAAGAAACTGTAGTGAGAAGCTTGCAGCGATACCTCACGATAAACAATTTCATGCTGATAAAGCAATAGAACCTTTAAAACAAAATTTGCATAATTAATTGAAATTTTATTTTAAATTCATTTTTCTCCTTTTTGTTTTACCCATATGTTATCAAATTTTGAAGCATACACTTTTCACTCGAATAACTACATTTTTATTTATCGTTTAATACCTTTCTGTGTTTTAGATCACTCAACATCTACATCAGAATGTCGGCTGAATGCAAGGGATTATAACCACGACGTGATGATCAACCTGGGCTTCGAAATAAACTCGACCGGAAATGCGGAGCTTCTTTTTAGGCTGCAGGGCATTCCACCCAAACGAAAACTATATAGGGCCGGAAACCAGCGGGAAACGTTTCAACTATATTACATGGGGACACGAGAATTACGAAGAAACCAAACTAAAATTTTCACTCTGCGGTGCCAACCTATTAACAGATTTGACAGATGTTCTATTCGGCAAATAGTTCTCTTGGCCTATCAAGCTAAATATAGAAGCTGTAGATAGACCGGAAGTTGAATACGCCGAATTCTAGATACTATTAGCATTAGAAAAATTGATATTTCTGCTTAAAAAATTTAAAAAAAATGCTGAAAATAAACTTATCCAGACTGCCCTGAATTGACAAATGGACTCACCCATTTGATAACGATAGAATAGTCCATTGGGCATAAATGGGTTAACAAGTCATGACTGGCGTAGCGTCATAAGGAACCTTAAGAAATATCATAGGGTATAAACCAGTCCGCCAATTTTCGCTTCCTGCAGAGACTGTCCGTCATATTAGCTCGGCTTCCGCCGAGACTGTCCGCGATCTCTTGATTCCTGCTGAGACTTCTGTATATGATAAATGGCTCTCGGCAGGAAGCAGTGTCACGTGGACAGTCTCGGCAGGAAGCTATTTTTCGAGGACGGTAGTCCCTGCAGGAAGCAAGAGACCGCGGACAGTCTCGGCGGAAGCCAAATATGATGAACAGTCTCTGCAGGAAGCGAAAATTGGCAGACTGGTTTATACCCTGTGAATATGCCAACAGAAAAAATGCAATGACCAAAATATTTTAAGTTTTAATCTGAAGATTATTCTTAATTTACAGTTATCAAAATCCTGACAGTTTCTGGATATTTACCCATGATTTTGAAACATTATTGTCTATATAGGTATGTTTCGCCTTCATCCCCGCATAAGCCGCCTCTGAAAGACGATCTCTTACTGAAGTTAAATACTTTACAGATTGTTTCCTCATTTCCTGTTACTTTTCCTAATTTCCTCTTTTCTTGTCAAAATTATATGAAACAACATGAAAGAATGTTGTGAAATCTTTCTACTGTCAGGACAAAACTGATCTCACTTAACGTAAATAGAAAAGTATGGGAAAGGATCTTTGCTAATAGTATTAAGGGCAGGCTAAAGTAGCAATAGCTAATACTCGTAGTATATAGGGCAGACTAAATGAGCAACATGTTACTCAGTTTTCCTCATTTCTCTTAACATTTACGTCTTAAGTCAAAAACGTTTGCGTAATACATTTTTACTAGTCTGTACAGTACACAAACCTTTTGGAAACTCGAATATTAAAAGCAACGAAAAAAGAATATCTTTAATTTTTTTATGAACTGCCCACAGCGATTCTGGTAGCATACTATGAGGAGCAAAACTAAAGTTTGTTGCAGATCTTTGCAAGATACTTCTTGTAAGATTCCACACAATAATGTTTCAAGGTGTAAGCGTATACCACCATATTTGCCCACCATTTTACAAAAGTAAATAACTTTTCAGACACCCTGATTGTTTCCCTCGGCAACAAAACACGTCCAAAATGGGATCCACTCTTTAAGGAAAGAATTTGCTCCAAAGGGAGCAAATTCTTTCATTTGAGAGTTGACCCCCTTTGTAAATATGAACATGGCAGAGTTAGTTGCCATGAAAGTATACCCATTCACTTTAATCTATGGATAGTTTTATTCTCAAATTTCTAGGTAATCTAGAACTCCAAGTGGTAGGCTTTTATCACTTTTCCAAATAACATCTGTGTTATAATGGCATAAGCCTGGGTAGGTTTTATTTGGACAACGTATAGACTGATTCTTCTCGCGTTTTCAAGAGAAAAAAAAGAATAAAAAATGCTTATGATAAATATTGCGCATTATGTTATTTCTGCTTTACTTTAAATTAGACCCTTTGATGTATAGTGTCCAATAAAAAAGGATACTGGTAAAGTGAGCAAACCGAGATCAAGCGACGCAGATCTGGGACTTCCCTGTTCACTCAGGCCGTCAGGCGTTTAGGATACAAGCAAGAGTTTTACGCTGAAAAGGAAAATCTGGTAAAACTAGCATACAGTGTGAGACTAAATACTAAGTGCGATATGAAAAAAAAAAAAAAAAAAAAACTTAGTTCTGTCTATCTGAAAAATGATTCCCTTAGATTTTCAAATCTCTCATTTTTGACTTCTGTGATATTTCTCTCATCAATGGAGGCGACACTTGTCTTTTCAACCACAATGGAGACATAATTCGTTGTAAATATTTCTACCGAATTATGATATTTCTCTCATCAATGGAGGCGACACTTGTCTTTTCAACCACAATGGAGACATAATTCGTTGTAAATATTTCTACCAAATTATGATATTTCTCTCATCAATGGAGGCGACACTTGTCTTTTCAACCACAATGGAGACATGTCTCAATTTTGAGTTTGCAGATTTGTTTTTGGCAAAAAGCACCATAAATTTTTTTTTCAAAACCTGTTCAGATTAGCTTGTAAGATTTTTTTTGAAAGTATTACTGTATTACTGTAGAAACTCCTTTGATCTCATAGATTGAAGTGTAGAACTATGGTTTGTATTAACAAGGGAAAGCAATTGTGCATTTTCGTTTTTGCCTCCCTTTGCAATAGGGGGCCAACACTTAAAGGAAAGAATTTGCTCCTCTAGGAGCAAATTCTTCTTTTTAAGAGGACCTCTTATTTGAAGGTTTTTGCTGGCCGCCTAGGGAAACAAGTAGGAAGTCACTACAGTTCTTTCCCTTTGTAAAAATAGCGGAAAAGCATAAATGTGTACTTATATCACATAATGTATTGGTCAATTTTTTACATTGAATGGCACATCTGAAAAGAACTAGCCATTTCAAGCCCAGGAACTTGATTTGGCTTAAACAATTCCGTGTTTAACTGGGACAGAACGTAAAGGCTGAAATTTTCGCAAGCCTATCTGGGTTTTTAAATATCGCCCCATATAGTCAAAAATACCTTGTTATATGGACACATCGCCAAATTTTTCTGCCATTTTCAGGAAGGGAAACAACTTTTGTGACTTCCTATTTGGTTCCCGGGACTATGTAGTCCTTGCAAAATGATGTGTAGGCCTACTCTTAAATGAAAGAATTTGCTCCTGGTGGAGCAAATTATTTTCTTATAGAATTTATCCCTTGTTAGCAAGGAGGCAAAATTGAAAATGACAAAGTTGCTTTCCCCGAATTGTGCTTCCGATCACATAAAGAGCATAACATTATTTCGGAAAATAAATGTTAATGCATATTTAAATACCTGACTAAATTCCATTACTCATACATTTATCTTATGCTTTAAGGGTCGGCAGAATAAAAAAAAAAAAAAAAGTCACAACCAGTTCTTATTTTTCTTTGAAAGACCCGTCTGAAAGCCACCTGTGTTAACCCTTTTTTTTTGACCAAAAGACTTGTGTATCATTATCATTTGGATGAGTCCATTTCTAGTCTTAGGGATTTCTGATGAATGTTTCCTTATCATTTGTATTTTGCATAGAAACTCCTGTACGCCAACACTGCAGACCTTGCTCAGACGGCGCAGTCTGCGACAACTGAGCTGAGTCTGCACTGTTTGCATGTCCCCAGAACGGGTTTTAAGGCTAAAAAGGTTAAACAACCGGCATCTGTATCGAAAGAGTCAGTTTTTTCCAGTCTTGTATATAATTTTAGTCTTCCCATAGTTACTTGGTTTACCTACTACGACCCAGTAGTAATGTTGATTTGCCGATCCCGTTAGTAATTCCTTAGTATGAAAGTTTGAAATGGCATTATTTTACGAGGGTAACTCAACCAGCCAAGCCAATCTGTCGGTTGAGTTAGCCTCGTAAAATAATGCAATGGAAATGTGATTCAGGTTTCATATATTAACTCATATTGCACAGATTTTAAGATGAAATAAATGAAAAGATAGTTAAGGGGCGCAAGACAATTCGCACCCCTAAGCCTGGTTTCGTATCATAGGGAACTTAATGCTTCAATATGGCGGAAACTACCGATAGCGACTGACGGGTTTATCCGAGAGCTTACCTGTTCAAATAATGTCGAGTGTTATATGCAATTACATAGAAATATAATATAAAATGTGAAATTAAATACATATATGATATTATGACAATTTTTTATAAGTTATGATCATAAACTTCAGTCTTTGCCCGTTAATATGGTATAAAAACATACAAATTAACTTCATGTTTTGATACTTCCATCGGCTTTTGAAGTTTGAAGCTTCAGTCACATGAAAGTATATAAGAATAATGTCAAAAATGCCCAAGAAGCTATGTTCAGCCTAAAATTTGAAAATGATCGGATTTTCTATAAAACTTTTATAAGTTATCACCACTGAGAGGTTTTTATAAGGTTTACATTGATGTAATTCATTATAAAATAAGTATACTCTAAGTTTCTTCCATCGATCTCTAAACATACAGAAAATCGCGTTTCGAAACAACCTCGCTCATAGTTTAAGTCCAAATCCGCCTATATTGCTCAAAGGCTTACCACTTCATTTCTTGGTATTCGTGTTTTGTTTATGTATTTATATATGTGCTTTTATGATCTAACTAAGAAAGGAAGAATATTCATATTGTCTTATTAAGAAAGAAAGAAGGAAAGAAAGAATAAACGAATGAACACAAGAAAGGAAAACAGAGAAAGAAGTCACGTAACTCCTACACGTGACCATCAAAAATGAACATACAGTTAATCGACTACTTGTAGTTTTAAAAATCCCTTTATAAGCTAAAAAAAACTTTGCAAACCAATTACATATTTTTTGGTAATGTTCGATCAGTCTATCAATTATTAACATAATTGCTAATGTTTATTCTAACATTTTTGATTGAAATTTATTTGAGTGTGGTGGGGCGTTTTTATCAAAGAAACCGAAATATGTTTTGTGTATCCCAGTGTAGAATCTTAGAATCTATAGAATTATACTTTTGACTGGCAGATTTGCTCATTCATAATCAGGAGACACGAAGATACATACATTGTATTGCTCTCTTAAGATATGACTGTCGAAAAAAATAATGTAAGAAACTAAATCATGGTGAAGATTTTCTCGTAACCGTGGTAGTGTAAGGATTAATCGCTATGGGAAAAAATTGCTATGAAACATTTTTCTTGCAAGGCTATAAATTAACTTTATTAGTAATATTTCTGTTCATAATGCAAGTTTGTCACTTTAATTTTATGACTGTTTTAGTGAAGCCAGCACGGAATATTGAAAGATAAATATTGAAACATATTTTTGTGATTTTTTTTTATTTATTTTTGCTATAATATAAGTACTTACGATAATAAACCTGTGCACCTGCGGACACTTAACAGCCTCTGATATGTGCAAACTGATAAGACTGAACAATGTCTGATCACTTTGCGCAAGCTGATCGGAATTTGTTGACTATATACAGTACAATTAACATACTTATAATTACACGAGGATTAATCGATTATCCATCATAAAATCCGATATTACCTCTAAACTGTTTTCGTAATTGTCAAACCGTTAAAGTTTGTTAAAGTCAACATGACTTGAACAAAAATATATGCAAAAAATATAAAGCTGCAATAGTCAATTTGTATACAAACTGACTCAGACCAACTTATGCACTTGCAAAACACTAGTCTGAGTTTATGATCAGTTAATAATTTGTCAATTTTAGTTGAATTTGAGTTTGTACATAACCTTACCCGTGTTTCTGCACAAACCAAACTGATCCGAATTTCTGTTCAAAATATTTTGAACACGTGTTATCAAATCAGGCTGTGACTGTGCGAAAACCATTTAAAATTATCATGTGGAAATTAAATTGAGATAGAATTAAATGCAGTAAGAAATACGGAAAGAACAGTTGAAAGCTGCAAGGCACTCGTCAGCGTTCCGCCCATGGACAGGTCACTTTCTTTTCTGCTCAATGTTCAAAAGTTTCCTCATATGAGCCGCAATACGAAAAGATGAACAAATTGGAATGTGCGCCCAGCGAAGACGCCGATCAGCCTGGACAGCCACCCGGTCTGAGCAGAGTCTGAACTATGCGTTTAAAGGGTAGCTAAGACTCTAAGCTACCTTCATGCCGATAGCGAAGCCTCTGATCGGATCAGGCGGATGCCCAGGCTGATCTAAGACTTCGCTGGGCGTACGTGCACCTTTGTCGCGGCTCATTTAATTGTTTGCTAAAGACATCAACTGAGTAGTCGCTGTCGGTCGGAAGGTGTGAAAATACAGTTGGTCACACGTCTTGTCAAAACAATGCAATTTCAAAATTAACACCTGCTAACGGCAATGAAGGTCAGAAATGGATATTTAATCCGAACGTCATTCTTGTGATTATTTTTGTATGAAACAGTAATTTCAGTCGCGTCGCAACAAAATCAACGCAGTGCCATAGCGCCCTGCCAAGACTCAGATCAGCCTTGTCAGCCGCCCAGACTAATCAGAATCTTCGCTGTGCGCTTACAGGACAGGCAATGGTCTAAGCTACCTCTATGCAGACAGCGAAGGCCCAGATCAGATGGGCGAACGCACACGCTATTCTGAGTGTTCGCAAGGCGCACATGCCAATTTGTTTTTGTCGTGGTATGGCTCATTAGTTTATTAATTTTGTTCGCAGAAAAACAGAGAAAGTCAGACTAATCTTAATTCTTTTAAATAGCGCAGCTTAGTTACATGCCGAAAGACACAGTTTACATAAAACTTTTAAACAGTTTTGTCAAAACAGAAAATCAAGAGAAAACGTTATCGTTCCTGTTGAGTAGTGTTTTAACGTCCCAGTAAAAAAATTTAGTCGTCGAGATGTTGCCTCTGAATTTGTGGGACTGCAAGTATTGCTCGGCCTGCGATGAATGACACCCAGGACTAGCAGCTCTGTCGCAGAAGCACCAGGCAGCCAGTCTATTTCGCGAGCCCCGATGGGTGGGGTAAAAGAAAAAAAAAAAAAAAAGAAATGAGAAAAACTATGTGGGTGGATGGGTATCTGTATCAGGCTTAATCTTTCCATAAAGATGAGACCGTCAAAGGGATAGAAATATCATAATTTCATTATTATAAGTAATTTTATGTTTTTGTTGTCAGAAACTAAAACAAACCGCTGTCAAAACTGACCAATAATCAGATTTATTTTCTCGCCAATTCTTACGAAATTTGACCTAAATATCAGAGAGAGGGGAAAAACGAGACTTATTAAAACGAGAAGGAGCAACTGAAAGAGTAAACTGATTTGATCTGAAAAAAAAAGAAAATGAAAATCCACATTGTTAAAAATTAAAAATGTTTCCATCCAGCGCATTCGTATTGTTAACACAGTGATGACAAAACCGGCTTCAGAGAAGTTCAACACCTGTCCTGGGATATGGACATCGATATGACATTCCAAATATCGATTAATGCCTATCGCTCCCCGGGTCTAAGGGAAATAACTGCATTCACAATACTCTCTCCAGGTAACAGGTAACCGAGTACACTACTCAGCCCGCATTGAAGACATCAGCTAATGTCAATTCCTCTAGAATGGTTTATTTCTATTTGGAAATTGACTCTGTATAGAGTATCATACTATAATAACGCATTAAAGCCATTCTGGTAGTTTCTATGTGAGTTTAGTGCACAATTTGTAAAATGAAGTTTTGCTTGAACAGTGACTCACTTTTCTGTCGCACAGTTAAAATGCCTATGGAATTACTGCCGTGGAGAATAAAGGGGGACTGAGGTAGTTATACAACTTCTAAGACCGACAAATGGAAATCATAGACAAATGCACACCTTTGTCCACTGCCTACAAGATTAGATTCTGGTGAACTTTTCAGCATGACATTATTTGTTTACATAGATGACTGATAAGCAAATGCAACTGTTGCTTGAAGTGGCATCCTGCTGTGAAATAGTGGTCAAACTGTTTGATGTTGATGATTTTAAAACCAGTATAAGAGCTTTCTGTTTTCTTATGCTGTTAGAGGCAAATACACATAACAACTTTATCAGATCCTTGAATGAAGGGACATTCTAGAGTTTGTACCCTATAGTTTGCACATAATAACGTATGAATGGTTTCTGGTCATTTTCTCAAGCTACCATCAAATAGACCTTTAAAAGGATAAATTATTAAGGTGCTTTTTGAAAGCCGTTTTCTCTGAGCAACTGAGTATTGAAAACCGCATCAAATTATCAGTAATAGTTTTCGAGATATAGGCCTAAAGAGTTGAATTGTAAATTTTATGCCATCTGACAATCATTTTGAGCTGCCTTATTAATATTCATGAGGCCTTCGATGACGTCATCGATGAACATTTTAAATTTATTTAAATCTTTTAAATTGTCAAATATTTTCTTGTTGGACGTTCCAAAATGGTAAAAAATTGTATTGTATTATTATTGACTAATAACAATTGACCAAATTCAAAATATTGCTTATATTTGCAATTGAAGCAGTTAAATTTTCAAATTTAAATATTTAATTAAAATTAGTTAAATTTCAATTTACATGCTTGTCAGTATATATAATTGAACATAGTAGTTTTAGGTCTCTGACAATGACTTCTGTGCACCGAAGTAAAAGAAAATGTTTTAAAATCAGTAGTAGTAGAGTTCTTTCGGATAACACGTATCTGTAAACGTAGCCGTATCTGGACGTATCGGGACGTATCGGAAAGGGATCGATCAGTTGTCTCAAATTCAATTTCCATTCGAGGATTTTTAAGGTAGCTGGGCACCGGAGGCACATGGGGGCTACCCAGGACAATCCAGATTAGTTGTTTAACTCACAGGTGGCTATCAGGATGAAGAACTGACCTGAATTCCAGGCCAATCTTCAAGCCCGGTTGAAAGATGTGTGTTAAGTAAGTTAAAATAACGGCATAAAGTGAACTGCCAACGGGCTTCTATGGTTTAAGTTAATTCCGACTATTGCACAATATCCCAGGCACCAGTGCTCGGCCGGAAGCCCTGAAAAGGGCCAGGAGTCAAAGCAAAGGGCCTGCCTCCTGTCCACTGTCTGTCTGCTGGTTGGTTTGGTGGACTGCTGATGACGTAGTTTCGGCGGTCCTCTTCTGAGCCACAGGAGCCTCAACCCCCACCATGTCGACGGTCCATCTTCCAAGGTTCCCAGGGGGTACTGATGGTTGACGTGTAAGTGAGCATGGTGGTCCGCGGCCTCTTACTTTCTTCCTTATCCGACCTTGGGTAGCCATCCCGAGGATGGATAATCAGTCGCTGGTAGTGTAACGATTCCTATTACGTCATAGCTAACACATGGGTCGTCGATGCGCTAGTGGATCCGTTGGTACTCGAGCCCACCTGTATCGTAGCAAAGGGCTTTTTCTACCGTCTCAGCCGTTGGTTGGTTTATTCTTTGGGAATTTATTACGTTTTGCAGTAACTTCTCATTTCCGTTTTTTTGTTGTTTTTTTTTTTGGTAGAATTCTCATACGAATGTTCCCCCCTGGAGGCTCAGCGGAACAAATCCGTAAGAGCACACTCCTGGCACCGTGTCTGACTGTCTGTCCCCTTTCCAACTCGAAGAGGGGAATTGTTGTTGTTGCAATTCTGTAACCAAGCTGCCCGACTGCTTTTTAGCGCGCCTTTGCGAAGCAAAGGAGGGCTTATGCGATACCCCCGGCGTCGTAGTCTGAGTATCCGTTAGCGTCAGCGTTAGCGTCCACGTTCGCGTTCACGTCTCCGTCAGCGTCCTCGTCGGCGTTCGTGATCAGGTTAACCAATGTTAACTTTTGCGTTTAACTCGATGTTTAACACTGTATCTTACAAACTACAGTAGCTACAGTCATCATACTTGGTACATATATACATCCATATGACTGCAGCAGCAGCATTACACAATTGTGTGTCCTTGACCCATATGTTACGGTTGATTGACTTTGCGTGTTTGGCACTGTTTTGAAGGCAATATTTTCAATTTTCATAATACCTTTGAGAAAAGAGAGTTGATACTTGGACAAAAAAACATATCCCTACAATTACAGCTGCTGCAAAGCATCCATTCTAACTCCTGTGCCCTTGACCTTTATTCACGGTCTATTGATTTTGCCTTATATCTTTAACACTATTTGATGAATTAACATTATACCTGGCATAGTGGATCAGCCTGACATTGCGAATGACCTCATACTATTTATAGATCACTACCTCTTCGTATTTGGTCAGGACTGTCCCTGGAGCATTGGGTTGCAGCAGCAGCAAAGCATCCATGCAGACTCTTGTGTCCTTGACCTTTATTCATGGTTGAGTGATTTTGTGCAATATGAATATACATTTCTCTTCGAGCTCATAACTTCAATACTTTATATGCTACAAAGTTTAGATGTAGTATGATACTTACCCAGACCAACATCTTTGACTTTATGGTAGAGTTCCCCTGGGTGGGGCCAGGGGTCAGAATGTATAACAGGTCATATTAAACACTTGCAAAATGGGAATAAAATCATAAGTCTGGTACCATTACTTGCCCTGGAGAATAAGAAACTGGACATAATGATCACAGATGAAATAGTTTATATGGAGACCAGGCTTTGACAACTGGTTCAGCTTAGGGGTGAGGTTATGGGGTTGGGCCAAAGGAAACATGAGAAGTCTGCAAAGGGTAAGGAGGTGTCATCAGACCGACTTAGTACTGGGTAAAGGTGGTGTGAAAACCCATACTAGGAACCACCCTTTGTCACCATGAGGCATTATAAGTTAGACTGAGTTGGTATCTCTCCGTCTGGTGCACGAGGACCCGACCCTCAATGTCCGCAAAGTGTCCAGTTAGTGGCATACAAGTCGGCCCTGTATGCCAAAGGGAACAACTGACTTAGTCTAGCTTCTGATGCAAACTTCATTTGTGCACTAGCTACCACATTCACCCCTGGTTAGTTTTGAGTCAAGATACTTGTAACCTTGAGAGGCAGGCACCCATTAGGCGCGCTTCGTTGTCTTCTGACAACTCTTGTTTTTTTTTGTTTCAATTTTCTGAGTTTCTGTTCCAATAATAAAACAATTTCAAAGACAGTTGACTGACTAAGTTTGCATATGAAATAAATTGATAAAGATAAACTATTTTAGAAACCTTCCGATTACAAATCTTTTTCTTACAATATTTCATATGTTTTTACAATATATTTTGCTAATTTCAGCTAACAGGAAGACTAAGCAGATGAAATGATGCGTTTCTTTATTCTTTACAACACTTACATATTATTTATTCAAGGATAGTAATAATGTTTATGGTGTGCTCTTGCAAGAAGTAGCTTGAAAAAAATATCTTTTTTGGTATTTTTGGGAATGACCCGGGGTCATGGGGGTGATAGATGGCTATTTTGTGTGGATGAGGGGTCAAGGCGATAATTGTCGCACCTGCTTTAGCAAGGTGCGATATAGGGGTCCGGTTTTCCGTCCGTCCGTCAACCCGTTCGTCCGTCCGTTCACATTTACGACTCTAGCATTTAAGTCCATTCAAATGACCTTTTCTCCAAAACCTATGCATCCACGGTTCTCAAATTTCACATGCTGCATAACCAGACTGTAGGGCTTCAGCATGGTAAAAATCCAGTTTCCAAGATGGCTGCTGTTACTACTGAAAATAACAAAAACAAAAAAACCAACTTTTTATCCAGAACCGCTTGGTATATTTGGCTGAAATTTTGCAAGCAACATCAGTTGGGTCTTGGTTTTATTCAAGATTGTCTCCCTCGTTTATTTCATGTTTTTAGAAACAAATATTTTAACGAAATTTCGTTAAACAATATGTGATAGTCTCATAATTAACCGTACAAGCTTTGGGAAAATGCATGTTTTTTTCGACAAAAAAGGAATGAAAAATAATCTTCAAATTAAATTACAAATTACCTACTTCCCCACGGCCTGTAAAAGTATCTATTTTGACGACGTGCGTCATGTGATCATGTACAGGTATTTTTTTCATTTGTGCACGTGATTGTGACGTATGAATAAATTATTTTTGTCCAATAATACGATTTCGAGCGCGGTCTGCGATAGTTTAAAAATTTATTTTTATTTTTGTTTAAAGTCACTTTTAGCAAATATTATCATCTAAACTCTATTTTAAATGTATAGTTAGACCATGTCGGAGATATTGCATGAAATATTTCATAATTTTTTTTGGTTATTATTATCAAGGGAGTAAATCTTTAAAATAAAAAAATGTAGCGGAATTAGGTCACAGTGATCTACTTTCTGTTTAAAAGCCTTATTTTGCTAAAATTCCAATATATCAAGTAAACATGAACGGATTTTGGTCAGATTTGGTCAGGATTGTCCATTAATGGAGTTCTTTTAAATTAAGTGATTGGAAACCATCCAAGATGGCCGCCAGCCACCGTTACTAAAAATAGAAAAACATGAAAATGACAATTTTTCTAGAACCCCTGAATGAAATTGCATCAAATTTGTTCCAGAATGATCCTTGCATGAGGCTACTTCAAGATCTTTCAAACTGACCATCCAAAACAGCCGCCATCAACCGCTACTAGAAATAGCGAAAAACATGAAAACGATATCTCATAAACCACTGAATGGATTTTGACCAAATTCACATGTGTGACAAAATGATGCTTTAATTGAGTATTTAATGTGAAGGTGCAAAGAAGGTGCGACATAGTGTTTCGCGGAACTCTTGTTTTACATATGGGCTGCAGTAACCTACTTTGCATGTCAGGCTGTTCTAAAAAGGATAAGCAATACATTGTTATTCTTGTTTAAACTACACCATGAAACTCTTAAAGCTTAAAGGCCCCATTGCTGTAACATGGTAAACATTCATGAAATATTTTATCATGAGGTATCACTGCAAGGTTCTCACTGCCAACTTTAAACAAATAAAACAAGCTTGAGTTTCACATAGAACGGATTTGAAAATTGATTTAGGTCATACTTTCGATATCATAAGCCTGATTTAAATGGTAAAGATACAATGTTCAGGCATGGGACCCATTAAATGTCCCGCTTTTGCATCTGTAGAAAGGGAATTAAAAATGATTGGTTGGTTGGTTGGTTTGGTTTGGGTTTAATGGCTCTTAGAGACATTATTTCAGACTTCAGGCGATAGAAAATAGAGATAGACGAGAGAACAAAATAGCCAAACAACCCCGACCCGCAGCTACTGCAAGCACAGTAGGGCTATTCAAATAAGTAGTACGCCTATGCATTAGAGTTACCCAATAGGCATTGCTTTTTCTTTCTGTATTGGAATATATATAGCGGCTGAAGGCTCATTTGCTCTGTCGTGAGATATTTTATAGTGAGGTACCGCTGCAAGCCTTTTACTACAGTTTCGAAGTTGTAAATGACGGTTTTTAGCCTGCTTTTCACAAATAAAACAACATTGAGTTTCACATAAAACGCTTGTGAGCATTAATATTAAATGTCATTTTAGTCGGCAACTGAAATGACCGACTTTCGATATCATACATCTGACAAAAATAAATAAATAAATAAATAAATAAAAATACAATGTATAGGCATGAGACTCCATTTGTTGTCCTGTTTTTGTTTATACTACTTTGCTCGACGGGGGTCCGGAAATTGAAAACTGTATTTTGTGGAGCAATTTTTCATTTTTCAAAAACATGTTCTCCCTGTGTTTGCAAATTATTTGACTCAGTTGATACACATATACACATGAACCCAAATTTTACCACCAAACGTGAAGGTTAACCCGCTTTGCATAAGCATTTGAGTTTAGTCGTTTTTACGCTGTTCTTAAACGGAAATACTTTCGCCGTCATAAGCTTGAAGAAAATGGTAGAAATACAATATACAAATTTGGGTCCCCTTTCATTGTCCCGCTTTCGTTTATTGAAAATCTCAACGGGCAACCAGGAAACTTTTTGCCATTGTTCCAAAAACATGTTATCCCTACTTTCAGCCAGTTATATGACTCAATATATGTACATTAGCCCCTTTTTTTATCACAAGGATTTATGTTTAGATATATTTACCACTGATAGTACTATGGAGAGAAGTTAGCCGGGAACCTAGCTCACAGAGACAATTATTACTTGCAACCCATTCGTCTGTCCATTTAACAAAACTCCAAACGGTAAAAAAGAAATCATTGGTAAACTAGCTTAAAGCAGGACAAGGTCTACCCTGCTTGCAGTAGGTGTGGGTGAGGACTGTTTGGCTGTTTTTTGTTGTTTTTTCTCTCGTCTGTCCTGTCCCCTATCTCTAGCAGGCAACTCGTTATGGACTGAAATACTACCTCAAAGGCCTTTATCACCCGAAAGCAACCAACCAGCCGACGAAATATTAAACAAAACGTTAGGACATTGCCTGTTGAAGCTGTTTAATATAACTGAGGACAAGGGAGGATATTATTGTTCGCCAAATTTGGGCTCATTACAATAACTTCAAAGAGTATGGAAATGAAAGTGTGACGCAGGGACATGCACTATTTCCAAAATCACCCAATGCGGCTGAGGACAATGAAGTATTGGGCAGACATACATCAAAACTCTTAAACAAAAACTAAAAGCCATAATCGTATGTAAAACAATTGCATCTATCTTCTGCAAACTAACATATGACGGTATTATATAGATGTGTTTCAAAGTTGCAATAATGATTTCTCCCTCTCCGATGCGTCTCGATAAAGCTACTTATACAGCTACGTGTTATCCGAAAGAACTTCAATTCTCATATCGACGTTACCCCCGCACCTCAGCGGAACGAATCCATAGCCGCAGTAACGGGGCGCCGAGCGTCCGTCCATGTTTTTAAATTCAGTTCAGTTCAGTTCTGTTTTAAACTTTTTTTAAATTTAATTTAAATTGTGTATTAACATACCCAATAAATTACCCAGCTGATAAATAAAGATTAAAATAATCCAAACTGTAAGATAACAATCATTTACTCTTTAGATAAAAGGTTGCTTATTAGTTTTAAAATTCATTTGAAAAATTAAAATCATCAGTGACATTACAGAATAGTGCATTGTGGTTAGAAATATTTCCAAAAAGTAAGGGAGACAAGTCATGTAGGAAAATAGAGCCGTTAGACTTTTAAACTGGCATAACTTTTGAACGAATAGGAATTTTTCTATGCCGTTTGTAGCATTATAATTCTCTCTCTCTGTCCACTATCAAGTCGTTTCAAAATTAAGCATTTTTACAATTTCTTCCTAATTGCCCTTTTTAATTGCCATTTCTTGAACATTAAGAAAATACATGTGCTTTAATCTAATGTCAAAACACATTTGCGTGAACTGTTGTGTGGTTATGGGACTAGCATTTTTTGACATTGCTAGTGTAGACCCAGATCAGACGCCGCAATCGCGGCATCTGATCAAGGTCTACACTACTGGACATTTTTTATTCATTCGACATACCTTAAATTAATTATAAACCTGTCTGATGGGCCAGGTTGGTTCATAGATATTACTTACGTTCGTTTAGGAGTACGAGCACATAATAACATTTTGTGAACACACTGGCCAGTCTTTGGTTATGTCCTAAACGTATGGATCACGAGTTGCGCTGTATTTTGTTGAGAGCTGACTCCAATTAGCTTAGTGGTACATATAACTTATAACTTATTAACAATTTTTCATTTAAGAGAAAGAAAGATAAAAGCCCACATTTTTTAAATAAATTTATTATTATCTTCTACCATTGACTACAATAATGGCGATGAAGTTGAACCATATAAAGGTTCCAAATTCTTTCTACAAGTATATTGAAAATATGAGTTTTTTGTACCACAACGTGTAGCAAGTGCACTCTCTTGGCAGCTACGTAGTCAGCGGCGGCGGTGTCATCGCCCAACGACAATAGGCCTGTCGACTATAATGACACAATGAAAAAAGAAAGAAAATGAAATATGAGCCGCGACACGAGAAAACCAACAAAGTGGTTGTGCGCCAAGCGCAGACTCAAATCAGCCTGGGCGTCTGCCTACTGTCTGATCAGAGTCTTCCCTGTCCGCATAGAGCTAGCTTAGACCCTTTGCTACCCTTTAAGCACTTAGCAAAGAGTATGATCAGACTTTGCGGATGCCCAGGCTGATCTGAGTCTGTGCTGGGCGCACGTCCACTTTGTTGGTTTTCTCGTATCGCGGCTTAAATTATTATGGTTAACAGTACTTCATGTAGGGGTATATCTGCATGTTTTCAGTCTTTCCGTAAAAAGAAACAACTTTTGGGACTTTCTTACTGGCGCCCCAAATAAGTAACAGGTATCATTTAGAGATAACTAATACTATTTCTCCCGATCAAAATATATGTTGTGACCCTCATTAGAGACGGTTCTAATAAGTTGTCTTAACTTATGTTTCCACTGAGAAATAAGAAATATCTTAGCATTATTATTAAAGCCCCACATATTCTGGAGCTTTCCTCTTTGTTTGCTTCTCTGGACGCAAAATATTTTTTTATTGACTAGTTGCTTTACGTCCACGGTAAACAGCTATAGTAATGTCGGGATGGTCAGTTAACCTAACCACACTATTCCTGGGCAAGCTTTGACCTGCTGAGCGGTTAACCAGGATGCCAAAGGGGCCTTTCAAAAACTGGGTCTAGTAGGGTTGTTTCCCAGGAAATTATAAGAAACCTGTCAGGGCACATATAACTCGAAATTAAATGAACCGAGAGTAATTATTTGAGAATATCTGAAGTTTCTGTTGAAAAAATTTCAGTTTGTAATGAATTGAAAAATAAAATGGCGGAGCACACCATGCTCCGATACCAATGGCATCATAGATACAAATGAATAAATAAATAAATAAATGTTACCATAGCTACTAAGATGTTAAATTGATGCCAAAGTGACGTCATGGAGACGTCATTCTGCCAAGGTACTAAGCACAACAATGGGTAATTCCATAGTTGCTATGGTTATAGATCTATCACGTCATCTCACTTATAATTTGAGAAGAGCATGGCTTACAGTGTATGCCATGCTCCACTCGAATTATAAGTAAGATGCAACATGAAATTCGTACAATGGAAAAGTGTGATTTCTTCAAACCTTTAATTCATTCTAAAATAATTTAATTCTCGGTTATATGCTAACTATTCATACCCATACATTGAGACACTGGCAATGCAAGGGAAGACCTGTGTTACACGCCTTATAAAATATGTCGATTTTTTTCTGTTTACCTTTACTGATATTTGTCTCGGGTCATACAAAGAGGAACAAAAGATGAACATTCAAGACAAACATATTAATATTAAGAAAAGATTAGCATATATAACAAACACACGTAGAGGATCTTACACGAGTGGTCATTTCATATGAAATTTATGAAACGAGCCTTCAGCGAGTTTCATAAATTTAATATGAAATGACCACGAATGTACATGTAAGAGTCTATTTTTCAGATGGATTTTATCGCTTTCAAAATGAACATTATTACAGTAGAAAAACGCATTACTGACACGGTCGTTGTCAATGATGTTACATCCACGCGCGCCAAAATGTTATTACAGCCACTGAATAACAACGACGTCATACGATAAAATAGTTCTCCATTTTTTACTTCTTTTATGTGATATACTTACCGTTTCGACAATTTCCTAAATGATTCAGAAAGAGTAGATGGTTTTGACATCTGGCTTGCTCAAAATGACATCTGAAATGAAAAGTCACATGAGAAGGCGACATCCAATTTATTCGACTGACTAGAATTTCTGAAAATGTTCCGTATTTATTTTTCCATCTCTAGAATGACCTCGATATCTAAATCAGTTTTATGGAATTAAGCTATGAAATGGATGTTTCCCTTCTAAAACAATCCCAAAAATCTAGATCCGTCTTGTAAGACGGATCTAGATTTTGGCGCTTGTTTTGGAAGCGAAAACTCCCGTCTTGTCTGTTGTCAGTATAGAATATGGATAGCCATAATTTGTTTCGATAATGGATTCCATTATACAGAGTATCTCTGGATGGCCATTAATAGAGGATCTTACACGAGTGGTCATTTCATATGAAATTAATGAAACGGGCCTTCAGTTCATATGAAACTTATGAAACGAGCCTTCATTTCATATGAAATTTATGAACGAACCTCATAAATTTATATGAAATGACCACAAATGCAAGATTCTGTTTTATATGACCTTTTAAAAAGGGATTTTAACGTTTTCAAACTGAACACTATTTCAATAAGAAAACGCATTGCTGACATGGACGTTGTCAAAGACGCGCTGAAGTGTTATTACACGTGTGGCCATACAATTTTTTATGACGCGACGTCATATGATAAATCGAATTTTTGTTATCCACAAATTATAAAATTACGGATATCTATAACTCAGTTTATGGGTACCCAACATTAAGTCTGTTTATGGATATCCATAATTCAATTATAGACGAGTCTGCAAACTATATTCCAATCTTCGTAAGCCAAACGTAGGAAAGAAGTGGACTTGGTACCCTTAGCTTGCGAAGGTACTATTATCCTGGATATCGCAAAATATGGCACCCATGACCCGTTTTAGGAGGTCTTCTGAGAAAAAAAGTGTTTCTTTTTCTTCTTCTTCTTCTTACTTTGTTTTGGTTTTGTACTGAAAGAGACGTGTGCAAAAAGTTCTGAAACTTGCTATTATTCGCGAAAACTTTATTGTTTCCGAAACATTTTTTCCGCAAAATTAAACCATCACGATTTTTAATACTGCAAAGGGCCATTATAAAAATAGCGAATTCGATTTTTTGCAAATACTTCTATAAACCAACTCTCAAAGAATTAACACTTGCGAGTTTCCAGTACCGATTTTTGCCTCCCACTTTATCAAGATCTCGCAAGATCTCGTCGAACCACTGGACCAATCCACCAAGGATATATTTTGCTTAGTTCATCCTGGCTTCCATTATGCTTGTCGACAAATATAAGCTAGGAAACAACCTTGCATGCCTTCTAACACATTTCCACAGTATCCGAACGCACTTTACCATCTCTTCCGGTTTCCATTGCGATCAATCGAGAGTACAAAATTCGCTTATAACTAGTAGTCGGAAATCATTATGTTTTGAGATTTTGTCCGGAATCTGCTGCGTCATTTATAGTTATTCAGCTTTTAAAATGTAAAGAGGTAAGTTTAATAATATTTGCTCTTCGGTCTTTTACTTTATTTGCCTTGTACAATGTCGTGTACGGGTGGATAGTAAATGGTACAGTATTCAAATCGCCCTTGGCATGATTTTAAAACCGGTCTGAGCCTTTTGTTACATGTTTTATAAAAATCTTTAAAATAAACGGAAAGCGTTATCAATCTACAATTGGTTTGTTTTGATAGCAGGCTGATAGCTATGTTTTGCACGACCAATTGGTTTGTTTTGATAGCAGGCTGATAGCTATGTTTTGCACGACACAAACTCGTGTTAAAGCTGTTCGGAATAAAATTTCTGTGACGGCCATGAGGTTTTCATTGTATAGGGCAATACAGTATAAGACCGAAGAGCAAATTATATTAAACTTACCTCCTTACATTTTCGAAGCTGAATAACTATAAATGACGCAGCGGATTCCGGATAAAATCTCAAAACATAATAAATACCGACTACTGGTATAAGCGAATTTTGTACTCTCGATTCAACGCTATGAAAACCGGATGAGATGGTACAGTGCGTTCGGATACTGTGATTTCCGTATGCATGACTTCACTGATGAATGCCTCTCCCTTACTTCTGGATAATGTCGACTAAGCAACATCATGCGCACACAGCTAAAGTCGTCTTACCTGAACTGAGCTCATCTAGGGTAGAGTCGGGTAACTTCGGACATGGGGGTAAATTCGGACATACCATTGCAAACAGTGAAAATCCAGATGAGACGGCTCATAATAATGAGCCGCCTCATCAGGATTTTCACTGTTTGGCCAATTATTTTAGTTTTAGTTCCAAACAACTGACATATAAAGGAATCAATGTCACTGTCCGAAGTTACCCGCTGCCGAAGTTACCCACTCTGAGTTTCAATGATTTCTAAGCTATGTCGCCATTATCTCAGTGTTGCAATGGAGGACAATGGGTGCATTCGACTGTTCGTTTTGTGCTTCCCGATTCTTTGCGTGAAACACCCAAAGAATTATTGTGAAGCACGAAACACCTAGCCGAATACGCCCAAAAGTAAGCCAAATATGATTTACGCCCGGATGTGTGCATCATGGGTCAGGCTCGACCAGACTAAAGAAATACAAGTTAAGCCTAAGCCGAAAATTTCCTATAGACTTAATGCAAAAACTTCCGTGTTTGTTTTATCATAACTTTTTACTGAATAAAGAATTTTTGCATACAATATTCAGAGAAAGTAGCAGCAATGTGTCTTCTCAAGATGTGGTAGGTTTCACTTATATTGATAAATTTTCTATAAAGCTTCACACATTTCAGTAAATGTCCCGTTTCGTTCCCGATCATTCCTATAGTAAAATTGGCAAAAATATTGGTACTTATGGAACATTTAGCACATATCGAAAGACCATCGGTATTTTCAATGAAACTTTGTGTAACTGTTGTCTTATTTGAGATGAATTGGAGTGTTCAATTGTTTTAACATTTTTGAAATAAACAACTAAACATTGGGAATTTAACATTATGCCTATGGAAAACCCGACATGGGGCTTAACTTATTTTGACCAGTATTTACTTACACAGTCTGATACGAGATTCCATCTGTGCCACAGTATTTCAAGTTCCCCGCATAAGTGGTGCAATCCATGTCAAGAACATCGCCGCAGACGACACTTAAAACTATTTCCTGTTTCCGAAGCTCCACAGGGCATGGTCCGATCTGCTTTATAGTCAAGTCCCGGTTGGTACAGTGGATTTTGGTGAATTCACAACTGTAGATGAAAAACGGTAAGGTTTAAAGAAAGACGGCCTTTAAGGTGCATGGCTATACTTTCAAGGGAGATCATTCTGATATGAAAGTCTCCAATAGGAGTTACCCTTAAGGTAAATGTGTAAATCTTCAGCAACCATTTTCATCATAGCAGCAAAAATCCGATAAACTTTCCCGGTTAAAGGTATCCAGACTATGTGTCAAAAAATGTATTGTGGTCAAGAGGACCTCTGTCTTTAAACAACGAATTTATAAAATTTTGGCTTATGACAATTTTTTTTATTATTTCTAAATACAAAGTTATATCGGTTTTAACGTGATATGAAATACATATAAATCAACTTTAGTTAAACTTCCGCCCACAGCCCATAAGCCCTTCTTTATTCTTTATATCTGTTAGCAAAACTGTATTTTTCCCGTTTTCAAAAGCAAGTTATGTCAAGTTTGATCTTTTATAACCTCCCGAACAAAACAGACTGTCTATATATACGTATTTCTGCATGGATATTCTGTTACACACGATATGGTGGTAAAGCGCTTTTTATGTCATGGGCTTATCAGCAATATTCTAAAAGCTGACTCCGTCGACAAATTCGTTATGCGGCTAAGAAGGAGAAAGCGAGATAGGGGATTGTAAATAGTGATACTGACTGCGAATTGATGACTACAGAAGATTTTACATGTACATGTATCTGCATAGAAATTCAACAGACACATACATGCATGCACACAATGTCAACTTGATATTACAGCTCTTTTCGAACGATCCTCGTTTGGTAATTTTAATGCTGAGGTGGTATGTACAAGTTTAAAAATATACACCGGCAAAGCACACACGCACGTACCCTCTTACACAGCCGCTTCCCAAGTCTGCAGATTTTTTTTTTTACTGTAGACACAGTCTATAATTAAGAAATAAAATCTGATTTTTCAGCGTTCATCGTGTGATGAAGTCAGTGGGAGGAGCTAAAATTCCATGAAGCGCGAAGCGCTTCTTGCAGCATATTTTAGCGACGACCACTGGCTTCTTCACACGATGAACGCTGAAAAATCAAATTTTTATTCTAACATTTGCACTTTATTTGTGAACCTCTCTGTGCCGTTTTCGTGGTAATTTGGTGTAGAACAGGCAAAACATGGGTCGAAGAAAAGTTAGTAACGACGTGCTTGGCCATAACGTTAAACAGCCGTCTCTCTGGTGTGGCGTCAGTCGAACGTCACAAGAACCAATCAAGACGTTTGTTTACATTAGACGTCGCTTGACGACAACGTCACATGATCAACTGTCCTTCATCGGTGTATGAAGCCAGTTGCTCTAAAGGGAATGGGAAGTCAGTGGCAAGTGTAAATATTTCGATTTATTACAATGCGACAGCATTTTATACAGTTTTCAAATATTTTTCTCAGACAAAGCTAGTTGACCTCCCTAGATACGCTCATGTGAAAAACTAGAAAAGAGATGAAATTGACCATTGCATTACCTTTGGTGTTGAGCCGCGACACGAGAAAACCAACAAAGTGGTTGTGCGCCCAGCACAGACTCAGATCAGCATGGGCGTTTGCCCAGTCTGATCAGAGTCTTCCATAAACGCTTAAAGGGTAGCTAAGGGTCTAAGCTATGTTCATGCGGACAGTGAAGACTCTCAGTGATCAGACTGGGCGGATGCCCAGGCTGATCTGAGTCTTAGCTGGGCGCACAACCGCTTTGTTGGTTTTCTCGTGTCGCGGCTCATATGAGTAAAGACTAAAGACTATAACTGCTTTGGGTTAACAACATTTCTTTGCGTGTTCTTTCATTGTGAACACAACGTGTACCTATCTACGGCGATGCAATATGCCATGATGTATGGCAAAGCATCAACCTCAGTAGAATTTGGTTTGAATGTTGGAAGCATGCTGAGACTTTTGCAAAGTTGTTGACTTTTACCTTGAATGGCAAAAGTTGAATCGATATTGCAGTGGCGGACCCAGAGGGGGTTCGGGGGTTCAAACGAACCCCCTCTTCAGCCTAAATTATTTCATTTTTATGGGGAATTTCAGCAAAAATTGGTCAAAATGCTCAAATCGAACCCCCTCAGCTAATTTGAACCCCCTATCCAAAATTCCTGGATCCGCCCCTGTATTGAGGCCTAAAGGTTGAATCATTTTTTAAATTCAAGGTATAGTTCAACATGTATTCAACATTGAGTCATTAAATGCTAGCTTGGTATTTTTCTGGTTGGTGGGTCCATTCTACTGTGGAGATGAGGTGAGGGAGAGGCTATTCTTATACTTCATCTCCATCATTTTACGCAGTTTTTGCAAAGGGGGACAACTTTCGTGACTTCCTGTATGCTTCCATACATGATGAGGGCGTTTTAATCGAAGGAAAGAATTGGCTGCCCACCGGGCACACATGGTTGATTCAACATTGTTTCAACCTTGATTCAACGTCACGACGTTGATTCAAGGTTGATTCAAAGTTGATTCAATATTGATTCAACCTTGTGTGCCTGCTGGGTGCTAGAGGAGAAAATACTTTCCCTATTGAATTGACTCCCACTTAGGAGGCAAGCAAAAATGAGAATGTATGAGTTGCTTCCCTTGTAATTGCACCCATTCTCCTTGATTATCCTTCCTGTGAGAAGGGAATTATATATTTATAGGACTTTTGGAGATGCATCTTTACACATGTATTTTAAAGCTTAAGACTTACTGGTTAGCATATGTAACGCCATCTGAGCCACACAGGGTACCACTTTCACCACTTTCGTGTTGGGAACAGTTTACCTGAGTTACATACCGGCAAAATCCAGTATTTTCTAGTACCAACGCGTTCGCTGATTGAAATGCTAAAAAACAAAAGTAATGAAGTATAAGTTTCAGAGAACAAACAACCCAGCAAGCACACAAGGTTTAGTCAACCTTGAATCAACATTGATTCAACATCACGACGTTGAATCAAGGTTTATTCAAGGTTGATACAACCTTGTCTGCCAGATCCATGTATTTGAAATTGAATTGTGCAACTTCTTTGAGCATGCTAAAAGTATATTATTAAAGATAAAATCGATCAAGTCATAATCATTTTGATTATGAAAAAAAAGTAAACTGATAGATTCCTTATCTACACACAGGCCAAAGGCATTTGACATTTCTGGGGCCTCAGAAGTAAACATTAGCTTCGCTATGGCCAAAAAACGTATTTTCTATGGTGAGATATCTCACTATAGAAAATACGGTTTCTGGCCATATACGAGGCTACGGTGTATTTCTGAGGCCCCCAAAAACGTCAAATGCCTGTGCACAGCCAAGACAGAAAATAACTTCTGTTATATTATATTCTGTATGTAATGACAAAATAAGGTTATGACCTGTTGTATATGGCAATGACTGATAACAAAATATTATATTAGTTCTTGTGATATAAAAACTATCTTATACTGAATGAAAAAAACTACATACTAGGAACGATCTGTTTCTTAGATAGCCTCCAAAATTCGATCAGAACATTATTAAATAATTATATTTGTGTCCCTTAGACTTATAACAAAACTTGATAAGAATTTACGCAATTCTGACGTACCTAAAAGTAATATATATGTGATAAAGGTGGCCGCCATCTTGAATAGTCCATATTTTCATCTGAGGAATTCTTCAACTAGATCAGATAAAGATAAAGAGTTCTACTTAATTTCAAGTTCTTCTCTAGGTTAAGGAAGAAAGGGACATACCTTTATAGATAAGGTGTCGTCCAATATCTGTGGTCCTCCTATCACCGTTGGAAGGGTTCTGTTGTTCAGTCAAAGATTCGTAAAAACAAAATTGAGCCGCGACACGAAAAACAACAACAAAGTGACAAGCGTAACAAGCGAAAACTTGAATCAGCCTGGGTATTCGCCCAGTCTGAGCAGAATCTTCGCTGTCAGCATGGAGCGAGCATGGACCCTGAACTACCATTTAAGCGCAGAGCAAAGATTCTGGTCAGACGGGGCAGATGCCCCGGCTGATCTGAGTCTCGTTGGGCTCACATGCCACTTTGTTGGTTTTGTCGTGTCGCGGCTCAGTTGTACAGTCAAAGAATGTGCTTTTTGCTAAAAAAAGAGAAAAGGATGTGTAGCTAGGCTTTTGCACTGCAAAAGCTTAACACATGTTAGTAAAAGTTAAGAAAAGAAAACAACAACAACAAAAAAACAACAAAAAAACAAATAAATAAATGAAAAGAGAGAGAGAGAGAGAAAAAAAACACACAACAAAAACAACAAACAAACAAAAAAAAAAAAAAAAAAAACGCTTCATTTATCTTCAATTGATTAGTAGTCTATGTGTTTGCTCTAAACTCTCAAACAAACTTCAACTATTGTTATACTTTGCCAATAAATAACAGACAGACTGAACAAAGGCTACACTGTAAAAATCGCGCTTAGCTATAAAACACAAGTGGTTACATGTTTAGGTGTAAACATGCTTAGGAATATGTCATATAGCTAAACATGTACGCCTTTTTATTTTCCCGGACAAAGTCTGCTAAACACGTTTTATTCTGTTACGCGTTTCGGATGAATCCATTCTCTCTTTTCCCCGTTGATGAACAAAAAAACAACAAAAAAACACGAAAATGTTGACAGGGGAAATTTTCAAAATAAAAGGTAGATATAACCAGTTTTGTACATGTTTAATTTCTAAACATAAACCTAAACATGTTGCAAATTGAACATGTTACGATTTAAACACATAAAAAATCGGACTGCATTTTTGGCATTGATTCTAAACACATTTTTACAGTGTAAATGCCAGATAGCAAGTTTGGGTAGCACAGTACGTCGTTCACAATGCCCGACTGCGATTCTGGAAGGCACTCAGCCATTTATGCCCGACTGCGAATCTGGAGGGCAGTCGGCCATTCAAACCCGACTACATCAGCTGTTATAAGAAACGATGTCGTTACGTAAAATGGCCGTTACGAAGGGATGCATTTAACGACAGTGTAGAAAAATGTTTTCTGATTTTTGCAATGTAACTGAGTTACATTGCAACCCAGTAACTATTTGCAACAAAACTTAACACGATTGTCTGTATTTTATAATCATAAACTGACCTTTCGACAGCCATATTGGATTTTCAGCTGACTTTGTGACACATACCACATTCGACATGTAAGTGTGGTTTTTTAAAAGGCGCTTTAAGGAAATTTCTGAATTAGAAATGGTTTTAATTTGTAGAAAACATATCAGTTGAATTTTCTATGACTGTTTCCGTAGGAAAATACAAGCGGTCATCACAAATCACTTATTCGCTGCTACATCGCGAAGATCTTTTCCATTCAGTAACGTGCCGATGGGAGGGAGGCTAAGATAGTGACTTTCATTTCTATCGACTATATATGCCCGACTGCGATTCTGGAAGGCACTCAAGCATTATGGTCGATTGCAATTTTGGAGGGCGCTCAGCAATTTATGCCCGACTGCGATTTTGGAGGGGACTAAGCTATAAAAACCCGATTGCATTTCTGGAGGACATTCAGACATTTATGCCTGACTGCAAATCGGGAGGGCACTTAGCTATATATGCCCGACTGCGAGACCGGAGGGCACTCAGCTATATATACCCGACTGCAACTCTGGAGGGTATACACAATAATATATGCCCGACTGAAAGTCTGGAGGGCACTCAGCTATTGATGCGCGGTTGCGAATCAAGGCACTTAGCTATTTATGCCCGACTGCAATTCTGGAGGTCAATAAGCCATTTATACCTTACTGAAATTCTGGAGGACACTTAACTATTTATACCCGACTGGTAGGCACTCAGCCGTTTATGACCGACTGCGATTCTGGAGGCACTCAGACTCCGAGTCTTAACGGCACTTAGCCATTCGTGCCTGACTGCGAGTCAGGATGGCACTTAGCACTTTATGCCCGATTGCGATTCTGGAGCATACTCAGCTATGTATGCTCGACTGCACTCAGCCATTTATGCCCGACTGCGAGTCCGGAGGCACTCACCTGTATAAGTCCGACTGCACTCAGCCATTTATGCCCGACAGCGAGTCTGGAGCGCACTCAGCCATCTAAATCCGACCGAGAATCTTAAAGGCACTCAACTATTTATGCCCGACTGCGATTTTGGAGGGCACTCAGCAATTTATGCCCCACTGCTATTCTGGAGGGCATTCAGCTATATATGCCTGACGGCAAGTCTGCAGGACTCTCAATTATAAATGCCCGACCGTGATTCTGGAAGGCACTCAGCCATTTATGCCCAACTGCAATTCTGGAGGGCACTTAGATATATATATGCCCGACTGCTCTTCTGGAGGGCTCTTAGCCATTTATGACCGACTGCGAGTCTGGTTGGCACTCGCCATTTATGTCCCACTGCGATTCTGGAGGGCATTCAACTATATATGCTCGACTGCGATTCTGGAAGGTACTCAGCCATTAACACCCGTCTGCGAGTCAGGAGGGCACCCAACTGCAAGGCTGGAGGGCACAGCCATATGATCTTTGAATTCATCATCTCACGCCATACGCAATAACTGAATTTTGTTTAAAAGGCCGTAAAATTCCACACAGTCCGTCTATTATTTTTGACTAATACCTGATATCGGCTCACGATGCAAAGAGTATCCTGCGAAATTTCATGGCTCTGAGCAGATGTTTTGTCAAATCTTAAAGATATAGTTGCCAGTAAAGTAATCGTATTGGATTTTTGCTGCAACAAATACAATTCCTTTTCTGTCTAAAACCGGTTTTGTTATCTTTGAATTTGGAAAAAGTGATAAGGTAAGGGAGTCTCTAACAGAATGGTAGACGATTGTCATTTAGAGCCGTTTTATTGCAACAAGTCTCATTTCGTCTATCGCACTGAAAGGATAATTGCGTGACAGCACCGCATTGTACTGCAAAGGAATCATGCCCAGCGGGCACATAACGTCGTGCTATCGTCGATGCGACGTCATTACGTCGCATCGACGTCAGAATGACGTCATTTCAACGTCATGTGCCTGCTAGGATGGATACAGAATACTGCCATTTAAGGTGGAATAGTACAAAACCCGAATTTTCAGTTTTCGTGTAAAATGAACAATGATCAAGAAGTTCAGCAATTTCTAAATTACGAAATGACTCCCTTTTAGATGGGAACCAAAAACTTCTTTTTCTGTGACGTCATGAAAATGTGAGGGTTTGACGTGTTTTTATGCAAAATAAACAGCGCTCGTTTATATATTATTTTCTCGTTTGTTTTAATGTCCGTAAAGATCATCATCATCATCATCATATCCATTTTAAAGCCCTGTTTTCCTCTACCGAGGGTTGGGCTTGTTTGACAAGTTTCTTCGAAGGCGTCCTCTACACTCAGAACGATTCTGAGGGTCAGCAGAATCCATACATGCATATAGTAATAAATTTCATACCAAAGTGCGAGCATTCAAGAGGCCTTTAAAGATATATTATTACTTCTTCCAATTATTTCCGCATTTTGTGTTGATTTAGGCAAATGTGACCTTTCATTACCTATCGAAGATTGCTTAATTTTACATAAATGCTTAAAAAGAGATAACACGTGTCCGAAAAAATATATCTGAAATTTTGATATGTTTTAATGAAATATGTTGACATGTAAAATACTATACATGAAAATTGAGAAAATGATGATCACAAATGTATGTTTGTAAATCTGGGAGAAAAAAAAAAAAAAAAAAAGAAAAAGAGAGAATTGGATATTCTCTCTCTCTCTCTCTTTTTTTTTTTTTTTTTTTTGGCTCTCTTCCATAGCAATTAAGATATTGAGCAGTTCTTTTGAGTATAAAAACATCTTCCTCGCTCTGTTGCCTGACCCCCCTACCCCCCCCCCCCCCCCCCCCATCTTTTCAGGACGAGAGCTACGGATTGTGACAATCTCAAGATCCCATGTAGACATCAATGGAGCCGCGTTGTTATGGCGGTTCTAGTGATGGACCTCATGGGATGTCTCTGTAGGTTTAAAGATGTTAGTCGGATCCCGCGCTCGTCCGAAGCCGTCTGTTATTGGGTTTCTCTCCTTTCCTTTCCTGTTTTGTGTCCCAAACAGTATTTCAGTCTATCCCCTTTCGCTGGCGACTTCATTGCAAGGACGTGGCGATCTTGCAAAGCATTCCGGCGGGCGCATGGCGCCGGAATGGCGTCGTGCTGGCGTGGATGCGATGTCAGTACCGATCGTAGCACGCTTTGCCAATTCCGTGAATCAGATTCACGGAATTGGCCGAGTGGTGTTCCGATTGATGTCAGTACATCGCGTCGGCGCCGGCGCGGCGTCGTTGGGAGGTCGTGTGCCTGCTTGGATGGTTATTTAGCAGCGAAAGGGGTTTAGTTTCGAAATTGTTAAATATTTAATATTTATGTTTATGCTACCATGTATGTGCATATATGTGTTGACTCATGTATGTCACAAATGTGACCTGAGTTTTTCTGAATAAATGACTTTGACTTTGTAATTTTTGAAATAATTTTAAGGTTTCACCGTGCAAATTTTTCACAAAGTAGATTTGTTTAACTATACCCCCTATTCCGACGATGGAGTTTCTTTAAACGTCAAAGGGAGATTATTCCTAAGAATGTTCTCCAGTTAACGTTTTGTTTCTAGTAAAAGATTTATGATCTCTTCAAGAGAATATAACTGCACGAAAAACGAAAATACTGAATTAATATCTTATTCCGTTTTGCAGGGAGGAAGATTTCAATGCGTCAGGGGGTCATTTTTGTCATGATATTTATTTGCGTAACGTGACGTCCCGATTATTGAACTCCTACGAACCGCGTATTTCGCGACGTCCATTACTTCCGAAAACGGCAAAACCGGGAAAATGAACCCCATACCTGTTTGAACTCTTCTATCTAGAAAACGAATTGAGATATTTCTTCGATTTTTTCGGTTTTGATTTTCATAAATTTTCTAGAATAACTCGACTTTGTTTTATATGAATTAAAAGATATGTCGGAAACCGCCCTTTGCGCTCAATTTAGTTTGACGCTAAAAAAATCGACGTTATCTGAACATGGGGGTATGGTTTGAAAAATCTACATTGAGAAATATTTACACGGTAGAATTTTTATATCATTTCATCAATATTCCAACTTAACATTTCATTAAAACATATAAAAATTTGGGACATATTTTTCGGAGACGTTTTTTCTCTATTTAATTTTTACGTGGAAAAGGCGGAATTTCAACAGCTTATGAAAATTAATGTTTGCGTCAATTTACTCGTAATGCGTAGAGATTGTGCAGAAAGTAAAGCACAGCTTTATGAAACTCTTGATGGTACGTACTTTAGTATGGAATTTATTTCAGTACCTCAACGTACTGCAGAGCAATGTCGATTAATGCGGATATCTGAGAGTAATAAATTTTGCGTAAAAACGTCAAACTATCACATTTTTACGACGTCATTGAGACAGGAATTGTAAAAATATTTCACCTTCAGAAGAAAGTCATTAAGTGAGTCACAAATGACTGAAGTTTTTATGATATATTGTTTGACCAGAAAACTGAAAATTTTGGTTTTGTCCTATTCCACCTTAAGGTGTAATTGTTTCAAAAAGGACGTCATGTTCGCTTCCCTGGGTAACAAATAAAAAGTCTACTCTTTGAGAAAACTATTTGCTTATAGGAGGAAAATCGTTCTTTTATTGATTGATCTCCATTGAGGAGGGAGACAAAAATAAATTGGCAGAGTTGCTTCCCCTGAAAGTGTATCATTTACCTTAAAATGACAGTGACATCAAAACAACCGTAATAGCTGATTATACAATATCAGTTCATAGCTTTCTTATCAAAATAAGACAGCATGGGAGCCTTTAAAGAAATGTAGATCATGTTAAAATCGTTCATCTAGTTTTGTAAAAGCCTTAATCAACACAGGATAAATATGACCGGTTTAATATCTTTAGTTTTTGCCTTAATTGGTAAGCATTTGGTAACGTAGGTAACCTTTTATTCATACCTGATCCCAGAACGTTGAATTCAATCGCTATTTAATTTTAATCCTTTGTGCGCTCAAAAAAGACGACGACAAACTTTATGTCTGCTAAATTTCAAAACCGTTATATTTCATCCAAGCTATATCATATTGAAAATTCAAAGACTGGAGGCCAAACCTTATAGATCCAGCTGAGGTGGTTCATGGCGTTGTTTGCAAATTCAACTTTTTTCATTTCTGAAGCTTTTTAAAAAGAATTCAACTCGTTTGTGCTTATAATGTGACTAATTACACTTTCAGGAGCAGTAATCTGTCGACGTATCGGTTTCGTATTCTTTCCTATAGGAGTAGAACCATTTTGTAAAGGGCTGCTTTAAGTCCAGGGATGCAAACAAGAAGGCACAACAGATCGTCAAGGGAAGCAAACAGGAAGTCACAATTGTTATTTCCCCTTTTGTAAAAAGTAGCCAAAAAACAACAACCCCCCCCCCAAAAAAAAACAACAACAACAACAAAAAAACAAACAAAATTTAAACAAAAAAAAAAACGCAAACCGATTCACCATAAACAAGATAGTAATTGTTACCCAGCAGGCACATGACGTCGTAATGACGTCAATGCGACGTCATCACGTCGCATCGACGTCGATCCGACGTCATTTGTCCGCTTGGTATGGACTTGATGATGATTCTGGGATCGTATCAGTGCATCCTTTATGAAAAATGAGTATGTTTTAATCTCACAAGAACTTAATTAGGAACCTTAATTATATAAGAATTAACATTTGTTTTTTCAGCTTTCATCGTGTGATGAAGCCAGTGGGCGGAGCCAAAATTCTTTGAAGCGCGAAGCGCTTGTGGTAGAATTTAGCGACAACCGCTGGCTTCTTCACACGATGAACGTTGATCTATCCGTTGTTGTTCCAATTCTCGTAACGTTGGTCTCCAAGGGGCTCAGCGGAACGAACCCATGGCTGAACCTCCTGGCATCGAGTCAGTCCATGACTATCTGTGCATCTGCATCTCAAGAAAATATACCCCGGATTTCAGATTTAGCACTGATGATGTGTTAGCGTGTGTGTGGGCCGTGTGTGTGTGTTTTAGTAAAAGGGCGAAGTCATTCAAGAATGACTATTTTTTAAACGAAACCGTCAGCGAGTTTGATGAATTCTAAGTATATACCAACATCACAGACAAAAGCTATCCAATGGAAGCTGGTTTGCCCAAGGAAGTCCTCAATATGATTTCTCAAATTGTAAGTCAAATCAATTTATTTGTTCTGGAGGATTAGTCATTTGAATAATTTTGAGATATGGGCATGGCGGTCATCTCGTTATTAACAATAATATTATATTCGTAAAGATTATTTTCCCATTAAACTTCCAAATTTCAGTGGTACCCGCAGTGGTTCTCGGCGACTACTGTGGCTATCTGAGAATAAAGGACTGTTACCACACACCAGATCTAAAACATGTTTGCGGCACGAACGGACAGACCTACAGAAACTAGTAAGTACAATAGACGGAGCAGTTTGTGATCACTCTGAAGCTCACGGAGACAATCGGTGCATGCCCTAATCAGACATCAGTGATGTCGGTGCAGGCAGTGTTTTGATTCAAGAAGATAATCACTCCGGGTAGGCGGCAGTCGAAAACGCTCGTGCAGTCGACGAGTGAGTGAGTGAACTCGGGCTTAACGTCCCACCAACGAGGTCATATGGAGACGGGAACTCGGTTTAAAGTCTCATCCCAGCCCCGGATCCAGGGGGTGGGCTTTGGGGCTTCAGCCCCGCCACCTGGGCCCGGTTAGATTAAAATATATGTTGTGAAATCTCAATAGAATGCCGAGGCGATTCTAATGAGATATCACAACATATATTTCAAGGCGAAAAGGACGTTATCAAAATTTCCAATCAAAATTATCCCTTATTATGTCATATATTTTCAAGCCCCACTCACTGCCCCCGCCCCATCCACCTCCCCGCCCCCACCCCCACAAACACACACATACATCTCGGCATCCCCAGTCCCACCAGTTATCCAGAGCCCCACCAGTAAGTGGTGGTCTGGATCCGGGCCTGCATCCGAAAGACCGGAGAAGCGGGGGATCGATCTTGCGACCCCTGGATTGGTAGTCCGGAGTTTTATCCACTACACTACAGCCGCTCCTGCAGTCGACGAATGCAGGATAAAAAACATTAGAAACAGCGTTTTCGATTGCAAGTTGTCGCCAATTTGCAATCGAAAACGCTGTTTCTAACGGTTTTTGATCCGCGTTAATCGATTGTGAAGAACGTTTTTGATTGCCGCACCCGATGTGAATGCAGGATAAAAAACATTAGAAACAGCGTTTTCGATTGCAAGTTGTCGCCAATTTGCAATCGAAAACGCTGTTTCTAACGGTTTTTGATCCGTGTTAATCGATCGTGAAGAGCGTTCTCGATTGCCGCACCCGGAGTGATAATGGTGTGGATCGACCTCTTTCTTACTTTTCTAACATCGAGTATGAGAGCATGTCCATGTATGGTTCTTCCTTTATTTTGTTAATGTATATACATGTATTCTGAGAGATAGGGAAGGAGAGTGGAGACAAGAAAAAACGCGTCCAGTGTAGTATTTAATGCTGAAGGTGTGCCATTTTGGTACACAAATACTTACTTTGTCCAGTAGTAAATGAGTACCATATTTGTTTCAAAGAAGGTGAAAGGCTGGGCTTCCTATACGAGCCCCCCCCCCCCACCCAGTAGTGGGACCAACTATACTGAATACCAGTATATACCCTAATGTGCTCAAGTGTTGGGACACCTAAAAAACGTCAATTTTCCATTTGTCCCAAATGGAAAATTAATGGTTTTCGGTGTCCAAATATCTAAGCCAATTAAGGTAACCTTTAACCAGTGAGTACATTGGGATAAGATAAGTTTGCCTGAGTGGTTGCTTTTTGGTAACAGTCCATCGGCAGATAGCTAAGTGACAATGATAACATGGGCTATAAAAGACACTTAAGCTCAACGCAGGCCCTGCCTTTCATATGCTGTTGCCATGATGCATTGACCTGCTCCTACTGCCAGCGGGATACATGTCAATTTTCTTTATTTGAATTCTCATGAGCCATGGATTTATGCATTAATAAAACATATTTTTTCAGCTGCTTGCTCGCAAAGGCTTATTGCAAGGACAGTACAGTACACAAGGCCCATGATGGGGACTGCCCAGCAGTTAGTACGCCTCTCCCAGTTGGCGGCAGTACGCTTCGCCCTGTTCACGGCAGTGAAGTAGCCTTAGACATCTTCTGTATGGACATTGCATACATTGACTGTCCTGCAACTGGACCTGCAGTCTGTGGCACCGATGGCAAAAATTATATCAACATGTAAGTTAACCGTACAACATACCACACTGACTAGACACTGAATAGTTTAGATGTACCTGTCGAGGCTTATAGAGCTGAGCCCAGTTGTTTAAAGCATTGTTAGCCTAATGAGCTCATTAAGAGGTCAACTGGTTAAGGGCTTTACAACTTGATTACCAATTCACTGATATTTTTGTTGAAAAAATATGTGATGCTTTTGCAAAAGCTTCTCACATTTTTTCAACAAAAATATTGGTGTATTTGTGAAATTAACATCATCTGGATCTACACTGTTTGGAAAGTCAACTCTTTATTTTCAGCACTTTAAAG
Organism: Ctena decussata; assembly: GCA_963989385.1. NCBI lineage: Eukaryota > Metazoa > Mollusca > Bivalvia > Lucinida > Lucinidae > Ctena > Ctena decussata. The sequence goes on along the minus strand of OZ022511.1, from coordinate 1,758,860 downwards.
ATTGTAAGGCCAACTATAAATGGCAGAGTACATCCAGATCAGATAAGAAAAACAATGCTTGCATCACTTCTTGCTGTTTAAAGGTTAACCCTTAAAGCAACTAAAAAAGAAAACAGTCATCTTTGCAAACAGCCAAGAATAGAGGGCAAACAGTGTAGATCCAGATGAGGTGGCCTTTGTGAACCACCTCATCTGGATCTACAATGTTTGACCTCTATTCTTTGTATTCTCAGTATGATACTCAGTATGATATAGCTAGGGCAAAACGTTATTTGAAGTTTTGCAGATGTAAATTTTGTCATCTGCTTTTTTGGCACTGTTTTAACCAAATGACATGATTTTACTTGACAGGTGTGAGTTTGACAAGGGTAAGTGTACCCACAGAGATATCCACCCTAACGGCACATCATGCGCTACAAGCACATCTGGATAAGATATGACATAAAGATACTTCCATGAGTACAAATTGTAATAAGTCATTTTCAAGAAGTTTGAAAAAATAAATGCAAAAATTGCTATGGAATTTACTTTCTTTTGTTTTATATTCAACCAGAGCAAGTGACGAGATGGCCAACCTACTTGAAAAAATAACAAGAGGCCCACGAGCCACAAAGCTCACCAGATCTCTAGCTCAAAATTGCTATCAAATTTGTATGGGCTCAAAATTGCTGTCACATTTGTACTACAGGCTAACACAAAATATACAACTACAAAGTCTCAGTCTGACAGTCTGTTGAGTTGATTACAAAATATATAACTATTTTCCATATACTGATTGCAGTAAATGTCAGTTTTCAATTTTCCCCATTAAAAGTCAATGCAACTCTAAGTTGCCATAGCAACCAAACTAAAGAGCCCATTTTATAAAAAAAAAAACGTATTTTCAATCCCCAAGCCTAAGGATACTATGGATGCAATCAGGGCTTTATCAGCCAAATGGCCTCTGAGGAGATAATTTTTTAAGTTTTTTTTCAATTTTTTTTTTTGCATTTTGGTTTCCATGGCAACCAATAAAAGGAGCAGCGGGCAAAAAAAAAAACACATAGCTAATAAGAGAATTCTCAAGGAACAATCTATAAAAGTTTTGTCAACATATCTGCAATGGCTTGGCAGTAAATGCCATTTTTCAATTTTCCCCATTATAAGTCAATGCAACTCTAAGTTGCCATAGCAACCAAACTAAAGGGTCCATTTTCATAAAAACACAAACTTTCAATCCCCAGCCCAAGGATGCCACAGATGACAACTGGGCCTCATAGGCCCAGTGGCTTCAGAGGAGATAATCTTTTAAGTATTTTTTTCCATTTTTTTTTTACATTTCGGTTTCCATGGCAACCAATAAAAGGAGCAGCGGGCAAAAAAACATATAGCTGACAGAAGACATCTTAAGGAACATTTCTATAAAAGTTTTATCAACATATCTGTAATGGCTTGGCAGAAAATGCCATTTTTCAATTTTCCCCATTATAAGTCAATGGGAACTCTAAGTTGCCATAGCAACCAAACTAAAGGGTTGATGATCTTAAAAAACACAAACTTTCAATCCCCAAGCCCGAAGATGCCACATCGGCCCAGTGGCTTCAGAGGAGATAATCTTTAAAGTATTTTTTTCCATTTATTTTGCATTTCGGTTTCGATGGCAACCAATAAAAGGAGCAGTGGGCCAAAAAAACATAAAGCTGATAGAAGACATCTCAAGGAACATTTCTATAAAAGTTTTATAAACATATCTGCAATGGCTTGGCAGAAAATGCCATTTTTCAATTTTCCCCATTATAAGTCAATGGGAACTCTAAGTTGCCATAGCAACCAAACTAAAAGGCCAATTTTCATAAAAAGCACAAACTTTCAATCCCCCAGCCCAAGGATGCCACAGATGAAATTTTGGCCCAATCGGCCTAGTGGCTTCAGAGGAGATGTCGTTTAAAAGTGTTGACGGACGACGACGACGACGACGACGGACCACTGCCTATCCTATAAGCTCCCCCGGAGCCTTCGGCTCTGGTGAGCTAAAAACAAGAAAAAATCTCAAACTGGGTATTAAGGAAATCAGATTTATCATATGACGTCCCATCTCAGAGTGTAATAAAGCCATGCATTAAAAACAATAATCCACTAGTGGATTAAATATGCAAATTACTTCATTAACGTTATGTGCTGACATCCATACAAACGTAGCCTTTTCTAATGGCGAAAACATGATGTGTTAACACAAAATGTGCTAACGAAATGTGATTTTAGTGTCATATGTTAAATAGAATCTTGCATTCTCGCTCCTGTATTATTGTATTTATTAAACTCATTGGGGGAAAACGATAAGATGCTCAGCATAGCCTCACATCTTATCTTTTCCCCCAACTTGTTTAATAAATTCAATAGTACATGAGCACTCATATAAGATCCTCTATATATCTCAGGACTTACCAGGTTGATTTTAATGTTGTAAACTGCAGTTACCCTGTACTTAACCCTTAAAGCACCAAAGATTAATATAGTTACATTTGCAAACAGTGTAGATCCAGATGAGGTGGCTCATAATGAGCCACCTCATCTGAATCTACACTGTTTGCCCTCTAGAGTTCAAATTCTAAATATGATATCGCTTGGACGAAACATTTTTTGAAATTCTGCAGATGTAAATTTTGTCGTCTGCTTTTTGGCGCATTAACGGATAATGCCTGCCTGAAGCAAAAGGCATTGTTTTATGAAATTAAACCAGCCACAAGGACACTCTGAAGCAGTGAGGTGAAATGACAACGAGCATAAGATTCTGTTTCTCACATGACCCTTTAACATGAGATTTTATCACCTTCAAAATGAACGTTATTTCAATAAGAAAATGCACTGCTAACACAGACATTGTCAGTGACATTACATGTATGCACCTAAATGTTATCATGTGTGGTCATACAATTTTTTTGACTCAACCATATCCATTAAATATAGCAACATCATGTGACAAACAGGAATAACAGATGGGAAAGTCAATAAAAGAAGCTGTCTAAAATGCTTAAGCTTATTAAGATGTTTGGGTACACCTTTGTGTTTTAACATCATTTTTACAAAGGGGAACAACTTTCATGACATCCCGTTTGGTTTTCAGGACAACAAAGCCCTTCCGGAGGGTCAATTCTTAACCCATTGCATTCTGGGTATTTTTAGCTCACCTGAGCCGAAGGCTCAGAGGTGAGCTTATAGGATGGGAGTCGAGCCGTCGTCCGTCCGTGGGTGGGTGGGTGCGTGGGTGGGTGCGTCAACACTTTCAAACACAAATATCTCAAAGACCAGTAGGCCGATCGCAATCAAATTTTATCTGAAGCATCATTTGGGTGGGGGAAAGGCTGCATTAGGTTTTGGTGCCGCTCAGCTCAGAACTCTGGTTTCCATGGCAACAGATAGCCCCCATAGGGTTATAATGGGGAAAATGGCGTCATCGCGTTTTCTCGACTGTTTTTGATTAGATCCTTATCATACTTGCAGGTAATGATTACATACACAAGAGCTTGGATGAGTTCGAAATTTGGCCGGATTCGATCACAGACTACGGAGTTAGCTGCCCTTGAGCGTTTGAAAAAAATCCCATAGGGTTATAATGGGGAAAATGGCGTCATCACGTTTTCTCAACTGTTTTTGCTTAGATCATTATCATACATGCAGGTAATGATGACATACGTAAGAGCTTGGATGAGTTCGAAATTTGGCCGGATTCGAGCTTAGACTACGGAGTTAGCTGCCCTTGAGCGTTTGAAAAAAATCCCATAGTGTTATAATGGAGAAAACAACGTCATCACATATTTTTAGTAAAAACTTGGTCATCGCTCTATTGCCTACATTTCTCAACGGATTTTAAAATAACTTCACACAGATGTAGGGCATGACGATATCTCGAGCAAGTTCGACTTTCAGGATGCTGCGCCCAAGGTCAAGGTCACTGTGGCTATTTTTAGAAAAACTTTGTCAGCGCTCTAGCACCTACATTTCTCAGCAGATTTTAAAATAAATTCACACAAATGTAGGGCATGACAATATCTCGAGCAAGTTCGACTTTCAGGATGCTGCGCCCAAGGTCAAGGTCACTGTGGCTATTTTTAGAAAAACTTTGTCAGCGCTCTAGTACCTACATTTCTCAGCAGATTTTAAAATAAATTCACACAAATGTAGGGCATGACAATATCTCCAGCAAGTTCGACTTTCAGGATGCTGCGCCCAAGGTCAAGGTCACTGTGGCTATTTTTAGAAAAACTTTGTCAGCGCTCTAGCACCTATATTTCTCAGCAGATTTTAAAATAACTTCACACAAATGTAGGGCATGACAATATCTCAAGCAAGTTCGACTTTCAGGATGCTGTGCCCAAGGTCAAGGTCACTGTGGCTATTTTTAGAAAAACTTTGTCAACGCTCTAGCACCTACATTTCTCAGCAGATTTTAAAATAAATTCACACAAATGTAGGGCATGACAATATCTCGAGCAAGTTTGACTTTCAGGGTGCTGCACCCAAGGTCAAGGTCACTGTGGCTATTTTTAGTAAAAACTTGGTCATCGCTCTAGCGCCTACATTTCTCAACAGATTTTAAATCAACTTCACACAAATGTAGGGCATGACAATATCTCAAACAAGTTTGACTTCCAGGGTGCTGCACCCAAGGTCAAGGTCGATGTGGCTATTTTTAGAAAAACTTTGTCAGCGCTCTAGCACCTACATTTTTTCAATGGATTTTTAAATAAATTCACACAAATGTAGGGCATGACAATATCTCGAGCAAGTTCGACTTTCAGGGTGCTGTGCCCAAGGTCAAGGTCACTGTGGCTATTTTTAGAAAAACTTTGTCATCGCCCTAGCACCTTCATTTCTCCATGGATTTTGAAATAACTTGACACAAATGTAGGGTATGACAATATCTCAAGCAAGTTCGACTTTCAGGATGCTGTGCCCAAGGTCAAGGTCACTGTGGCTAATTTTAGAAAAACTTTGTCATGGCTCTAGCACCTACATTTCTCAACGGATTTTAAAATAAATTCACACAAATGTAGGGGATGACAATATCTCGAGCAAGTTTGACTTTTAGGGTGCTGCAATCAAGGTTTTTGATTAGATCCTTATCATACTTGCAGGTAATGATGACATACATAAAAGCTTGGATGAGTTCGAAATTTGGCCGGATTCGATCACAGACTACGGAGTTAGCTGCCCTTGAGCGTTTGAAAAAAATCCCATAGTCTTATAATGGAGAAAACAACGTAATCACATTTTCATTTTTCATCGGATCCTCTTCATACTTGCAGGTCAAGAGGATATGCATAAAAGCTTGGATTAGTTAGCATTTCGGCTAGATCCCACCACTGACTATGGAGTACCTGCCCTGAGCATCCAAAAAATCAATGTCGCCACTTTTTCTTGGTTTCTACTGATCCGATCCTTTTCAAACTTGCAGGTAATGAGGAAATGCATAATATCTTAAATAAGGTCAAATTTTGGCCAGATCAGGCCAACCACTACGAAGTTAGCTGCCCTTGACAGCTCTGTCTATTGTGCTCTTGATCGGATACTTTTTAAACTTGCATATATTAAATGAGGGCATACATAATGTTTTGGATGAGTTTAATTTTCAGCCTGATTGGACCACTGACTGTGGAGTTAGCTGCCCTTGAGCATCTTAAATATCCCTATAGGTTTACAATGTTTCTCAGGTGAGCAATTGTTGCCCTTTGGGCTACTTGTTTGTCATCTGCTGAAATTGTCGTCTGCATCAAAAATCAAGAATATTTTGACAATATTGATCTAACTCTTGTAGAAATGACGTCTAGGCAGCAAACAGTTTGGATCTCAGATCAGGCCCCACGTTTGTGGGGCCTGATCTGGATCCAGACTGTTTGCCCAGATGCCCATAAAGGGGTATCCCGAATGGAATGGGTTAAAAGAAAGTTTTTGCTCCAAGATGGAGAAAATTCTTTCTTTTAAGCGTTGACCTTCATTGACAAGGGAGGCAAAATAAAAAGGGGCAGAGTTGCTTCCCCTGAAAGTTGATACACCTTAAAGAAAAATAAAAGTCAAAGTGACAGATGAGTTTATAATGAAACCTTTAGAACAGAAACACTTAGAAACATAAAAAGCATTTAACCCTTAAAGCGCCAAAAATTAAAATTGTTGAATTGGCAAACAGTGTAGATCCAGATGAGGTGGCTCATAATGAGCCATCTCATCTGAATCTATGAGCCACCTCTGGATCTAAACTGTTTGCCCTCTAGTATTCAAATTCTGAATATGATATTGCTTGGACTGAACTTTTTTTGAAATTCTGCAGACGTAAATTTTGTCGTCTGCTTTTTGGCGCATTAAGGGTTCAGAGATTCTGACTTTATGTTTCTTATATATTTTAAAAATCTCTCTTATACACAATCCCTTCCCCGATGTTTAACAAGTATACACATATGATAACCATCCATCAACCCCTCCCCATTCCCCCTCACACCCACACAAACACACCCCACCCCACACACCCAACACCACAGATCTGACAAAAATTTGAGTCAGGTACATCTTTGGTGGGCACACAAAATCTGGCAGCGAAGACAAGTGACCTCTTAATACAGGTGCACTAACACTATATTTAGGTTCAAGATACCAAAATGGTGGCCACTAAAGAGAGGTTGAACTGTATATTCCTGTATCTGAGAAATGCACAATCCCAGCCAATATAAACGAAGGTTCCGATCAAAGTGCCTGAAAGTATATATCAATATAAATCTTCATTTTATTATATACCTATCAATGGTACACCCTTTGAACTGTCCGTTTTCTGGCCATCAGATACAGAAAGCCGTATCAAACTGACATCTCCTGAATGCATATCACTGTCCCATAAAACCAGGCTATGTCCGAGTTCCAGCTTCAGGGCATCATTTTTAGGATGCATCATTGAAGTGAGAATCAGAGGAATGGGACTAGTGACATAACGTGCCCGCCTCGATAGCTCAGTCAGTAGCGTTTATCTCATGACTAGCTACATACTTCTGCTGCGCAGGTTCGAATCCAGGTTGAGGCATAAGCGCTGGCAAGTATGAATGGTTGGCTGTTCCCTAAGGTATATAATGAACTAATCATTAAAATAGTAACTTGATCTGTCATACTGGATCACGTCTAGTGGATGAGCTCATACCATCGGATCATCCGAGACGCAAGCGCCTCGGGTGACCCGATGGTTTGGGCTCATCCATTTGACTTGATCCAGTATGCCAGATCAAGTTCCAATTATAATTATGTGTATGTACACCTTTAAAGAGGAAAACATTCCATGTTACATCTGCTTGCTGTGGCTTGACGTGTATGGAGCCATCTCCATGTTTTTCCACCATTTTTAAACAGGGGAACAACTTTTGTAACTTTCTGTTTGCTTCCTTGGATAATGAAACTCTTCAAAAGAGAGTCTACTCTTTTAAACAAGAAATCTGTGGAAAGGGGTGTCGCACCTGCGGGGGTTAAGTCACACAAGTTCTAATTGGTAGTGAAAACTATATCGCCCATGCTAACACAGGTGTGACAAAAGCAGGTGTGACAAAAATGACGTTAAACATGTGAAAAAAGTGGCAAAAATTAATCTGGGAATTATATGCACACAATGTGCACATCTTCAGACCATGATTAAACACCTGTGAAGTTTCAAAATTATTGATCTAAAAGTGTAATAGGAGAGGTGCTCACAAAACATCCAAAATGCAAGGTATTATGGTATGTAAAACAAGAGGACCATTAGGTCCTGAATGCTCCCCTTAGCCCTGAGACTTGAATGTGATATGAACTTTTTGGACATTTGTTTTCGCTATGAATTAACCAATCTTTTGTAGACAAAAATAACAGTGCCAAAATGGTGATAGCAAAACAACCAGTCCTAATAGTTTCTGAGATAAAGAACTTTAAATATTCAACACAAGTGACCATTGGCCAAGGTCACTAAATAACCTTGACCTCTTGAATTCAAAGGAATTGAGGCCAATTGCATTTTCATATCATAGAGTCTAATAGCAACAGAAAAATGCACTTTTACGGCTTTTCCCATTCAAAAGTCTGAGGGGGGAAATTAGACCTTTCCATATAAATGGTCAAGGTCAACTCAGGATCATCAGTTATATAAACTTTGCAGTACTAGAGTCTTAGATGCTACATACCAACTTGCAATCAGCCCCGTGGTTCTGGAGAAGAATTTTTTTATGGTTTTAACCATATAGGGGCATGGCCGTCATCTTAGTCATGTGATGTGGAAATAATATATAAACTTTCTTTCCCACTTTGCCTGAGGGCTGCATATGAAATTTAATTGAAATTGGCCCAGACATTTCAGAGGAGGTCCTTTGAAAATAATGCCAAATATTTGACCTTTGGCCACAGTCACTTAATGACCTTGACCTCTAGAATTCATACAGATTGTACTTGAATGCATTTCCATATTACATAGCACAACAGAAACAGAAAATTCCACTTTTTCAGTTTTTCACAATTCAAAGGCCTAAGGGACCAAATTTGACCTTGCCATAAATAGGTCAAGGTCAAGTCAGGGTCTTTATTTATATAAACTTTGTAGTACTAGAGTCCCAGATGCTACATACCAAGTTTCAAGGCAATCGGCCTAGTGGTTCTGGAGAAGAAGATTTTTAAGGCTTTTACCATATATGGGCATGGCAGCCATCTTGGTCATGTGACCTGGACCAAAAATATAAACTTTCTTTCCCCCTTTGCCTAGAGGCTGCATATGAAGTTTAATTGAAATTGGCCCAGTAGTTTCAGAGAAGAAGACCTTTGAAAATGTTGACTGACAACAGACAGTTGACCTTTGGACAAGGTCATTAAGTGACCTTGACCTCTAGAACTTAATAGGGGTTGAATTTGAATGCATTTCCATATTACATAGCACAATAGCAACATAAAAACTTACTTTTTCAGTTTTTCCCATTCAAAAGCCTAAGGGACCAAATTTGACCTTGCCATAAAATAGGTCAAGATCATGTCAGGGTCTTCATTTATATACACTTTGTAGTACTAGAGTCCCAGATGCTACATACCAATTTTCAAGGCAATCGGCCCAGTGGTTCTGGAGAAGAAGATTTTTTAAAGTTTTTACCATATATGGGCATGGCGGCCATCTTGGTCATGTGACCTGGACCAAATATATAAACTTTCTTTCTTCCTTTGCCTAGAGGCTGCATATGAAGTTTAATTGAAATTGGCCCAGTAGTTTCAGAGAAGAAGACCTTTGAAAATGTTGACCGACAACAGACAGGTGACCTTTGGACAAGGTCATTAGATGACCTTGACCTCTAGAACTTCATAGGGGTTGAATTTGAATGCATTTCCATGTTACATAGCACAATAGCAACATAAAAACTTACTTTTTCAGTTTTTCCCATTCAAAAGCCTAAGGGACCAAATTTGACCTTGCCATAAAATAGGTCAAGGTCAAGTCAGGGTCTTTATTTATATAAACTTTGTAGTACTAGTTCCCCAGATGCTACATACCAAGATTCAAGGCAATCAGCCCAGTGGTTCTGGAGAAGAAGATTTTTTAAAGTTTTTACCATATATGGGTATGGCGGCCATCTTGGTCATGTGACCTGGACCAAATATATAAACTTTCTTTCTTCCTTTGCCTAGAGGCTGCATATGAAGTTTAATTGAAATATGCCCAGTAGTTTCAGAGAAGAAGACCTTTGAAAATGTTGACCGACAACAGACAGGTGACCTTTGGACAAGGTCATTAGATCACCTTGACCTCTAGAACTTCATAGGGGTTGAATTTGAATGCATTTCCATATTACATAGCACAATAGCAACATAAAAACTTACTTTTTCAGTTTTTCCCATTCAAAAGCCTAAGGGACCAAATTTGACCTTGCCATAAAATAGGTCAAGGTCAAGTCAGGGTCTTCATTTATATAAACTTTGTAGTACTAGTTCCTCAGATGCTACATACCAAGTTTCAAGGCAATCGGCCCAGTGGTTCTGGAGAAGAAGATTTTTTAAAGTTTTTACCATATATGGGCATGGCAGCCATCTTGGTCATGTGACCTGGACCAAATATATAAACTTTCCTTCCCCCTTTGCCTAGAGGCTGCATATGAAGTTTAATTGAAATTGGCCCAGTAGTTTCAGAGAAGAAGACCTTTGAAAATGTTGACTGACAACAGACAGTTGACCTTTGGACAAGGTCATTAGATGACCTTGACCTCTAGAACTTAATAGGGGTTGAATTTGAATGCATTTCCATATTACATAGCACAATAGCAACATAAAAACTTACTTTTTCAGTTTTTCCCATTGAAAAGCCTAAGGGACCAAATTTGACCTTGCCATAAAATAGGTCAAGATCATGTCAGGGTCTTCATTTATATAAACTTTGTAGTACTAGAGTCCCAGATGCTACATACCAATTTTCAAGGCAATCGGCCCAGTGGTTCTGGAGAAGAAGATTTTTTAAAGTTTTTACCATATATGGGCATGGCGGCCATCTTGGTCATGTGACCTGGACCAAATATATAAACTTTCTTTCTTCCTTTGCCTAGAGGCTGCATATGAAGTTTAATTGAAATATGCCCAGTAGTTTCAGAGAAGAAGACCTTTGAAAATGTTGACCGACAACAGACATCTGACCTTTGGACAAGGTCATTAGATGACCTTGACCTCTAGAACTTCATAGGGGTTGAATTTGAATGCATTTCCATATTACATAGCACAATAGCAACATAAAAACTTACTTTTTCAGTTTTTCCCATTCAAAAGCCTAAGGGACCAAATTTGACCTTGCCATAAAATAGGTCAAGGTCAAGTCAGGGTCTTCATTTATATAAACTTTGTAGTACTAGTTCCTCAGATGCTACATACCAAGTTTCAAGGCAATCGGCCCAGTGGTTCTGGAGAAAAAGATTTTTTAAAGTTTTTACCATATATGGGCATGGCAGCCATCTTGGTCATGTGACCTGGACCAAATATATAAACTTTCCTTCCCCCTTTGCCTAGAGGCTGCATATGAAGTTTAATTGAAATTGGCCCAGTAGTTTCAGAGAAGAAGACCTTTGAAAATGTTGACTGACAACAGACAGTTGACCTTTGGACAAGGTCATTAGATGACCTTGACCTCTAGAACTTAATAGGGGTTGAATTTGAATGCATTTCCATATTACATAGCACAATAGCAACATAAAAACTTACTTTTTCAGTTTTTCCCATTGAAAAGCCTAAGGGACCAAATTTGACCTTGCCATAAAATAGGTCAAGATCATGTCAGGGTCTTCATTTATATAAACTTTGTAGTACTAGAGTCCCAGATGCTACATACCAATTTTCAAGGCAATCGGCCCAGTGGTTCTGGAGAAGAAGATTTTTTAAAGTTTTTACCATATATGGGCATGGCGGCCATCTTGGTCATGTGACCTGGACCAAATATATAAACTTTCTTTCTTCCTTTGCCTAGAGGCTGCATATGAAGTTTAATTGAAATTGGCCCAGTAGTTTCAGAGAAGAAGACCTTTGAAAATGTTGACCGACAACAGACAGGTGACCTTTGGCCAAGGTCATTTGATGACCTTGACCTCTAGAACTTCATAGGGGTTGAATTTGAATGCATTTCCATATTACATAGCACAATAGCAACGTAAAAACTTACTTTTTCAGTTTTTCCCATTCAAAAGCCTAAGGGACCAAATTTGACCTTGCCATAAAATAGGTCAAGGTCATGTCAGGGTCTTCATTTATATAAACTTTGTAGTAATAGTTCCCCAGATGCTACATACCAAGTTTCAAGGCAATCGGCCCAGTGGTTCTGGAGAAGAAGATTTTTTAAGGTTTTTACCATATATGGGCATGGCGGCCATCTTGGTAATGTGACCTCAATCAAATATATATACTTTCTTTCCCCCTTTGCCTAGAGGCTGTATACGAAGTTTAATTGAAATTGGCCCAGTAGTTTCAGAGAAGAAGTCCTTTGAAAATGTTGACGCCGGACGCCGGACGCCGGAGATTACCATCCTATAAGCTCCCCCGGAGCCTTCGGCTCAGGGGAGCTAAAAATTACTAAGTTAAACATGTGAAAAAAGTGGCAAAAATTAATCTGGGAATTATGTGCAAACAATATGCACATCTACAGACCATAGCCAAAACATCTGTAAAGTTTCAAAATGATTGGCCTAAAAAGGTAGGAGGAGTTGTGCTCACAAGACACCCACTACGCAAGGTATTATGTAAAAAATTGACTATGTTAAACATGTGAAAAAAGTGGTAAAAATTAATCTGGGAATTATGTGCAAATAATATGCACATCTACAGACCATGTCCAAAACATCTGTGAAGTTTCAAAATGATTGACCAAAAAGTGTAGGAGGAGTTGCGCTCACGAGACACCCACTATGGCAGGCATATTGTCTAAAAAACACCCACTATGGCAGGCATATTGTCTAAAAAAAATTGACTGAGTTCAACATGTGGAAAAAGTAGCAAAAATTCATCTGGGAATTATATGCAAATAATATGCACATCTTCAGACCATGGCAAAAACATCTGTGAAGTTTCAAAATGATTGGCCAAAAAGTGTAGGAGGAGTCGCGCTCACAAGATACCTACTGTGAATTGTTGACGGACGGACGAAATTGACAGACGGATGGATGGACGGAAGGACGAACAGACGGAAAATTGCACCCCTATATCACCCCAGCGAATGCAGGTGCAACGAACAGGAAAAAATATAGGAGACAATTCTTTCCTTCTAGAATTGACCCTATTTTTACGGGAGGCTTAAGAGAAAACGGAAGAGTTGCTTCCCTTAAAGTGTACCCATTGACCTTAAGGTCCCTTTCACCCGGTGACCCCATACATCATGAAAATCAGCCGAACAATCTCTATTATTGCGAACTATATGAGCCGTGACACGAGAAAACCAACGAAGTGGTTAGGCACCCAGTGCAGACTCAGATCAGCCTTGGCATTTGCTCAGTCTGATCAGACTCCTCTCTAAATGCTTAAAGGGTAGCTAAGGGCCTAAGCTACCTCCATGCAAGCAGCAAAGATTCTGATCAGACTGGGCAGATGCCCAGGCTGATCTGAGTCTTCGCTGGGCACACCTGCCACTTTGTCAGTTTTCTTGTGTCGCGGCTCATATGTCTATTGAAAGCATTTTTTCTCTGGAAACTTTTTGTTTTTCGAAGTGGCTATTGTATGGCACAAATTTCAGTTCTCCTTCTTCTCTTCTTGTTTGTCTTTCTGCTGTTTAGGTAAACTCTTTTTACACTGGTTGTATACCTCATTGAGTTCAAAATCGGCTATAATACTTTGCTGAAATAGACAAATTTTCGTCATGTTAGTTTCAGTTCAAACACATTTAATTTGTGATTGCTTTTACAATCTCTGAATGATACTTACTGTCAAAATTCTAAGTATTGGATCAGATAGGTCTGAGCAAACAGTGTAGACCCAGATCAGACTGCTACTAAGCAGCCTGATCTGGGTCTATACTGTTTGCTATTCTGCATTACTGAATTTTACAACCAAACTCTTCCATTTTAGGCCAGTTATGGTAACTATTATAGGCGTCCCAAATTTTTTAAATATTTATGGTAAGTACAACAAATGAGCCTTCATGGCCTAGTTGTTAAGGGTGCTGTCTCTTAAACATAAGGGTTCTCACCCCTTTAGGCTCAAGCGCTGGCTGCGCACAAGTGAGAAAGCCAAGGTCTGTTAATGAAAAATGAGATTTTTTCCCCCGAGAAGCTTTTGTCTTGTTCAAGCTGTTCTTAAGGATTTGATTGTCATAAGTGAAATATTCTTGAAAGGGTCAAAAAAACACTTATTCAAATAACAAACAAGGGCTTCGCAAGCGGCGCATAATACGCCCGTTTTAATGTCATAAAGGAATTATAGAATGAACAAGATTGTTTACAAAAGGACAGACAGGCAGACAAACAGGGGAAACCACACTTTAATTAATGACGGCAACATTATTTAAATATTTAACACATCAAATACTATTAGTATACCAAAAATCAGCTTCCAAGGTGAAGTGGCTCCTTAGTTGAGTAATGCCAAAGTCAAACAAGGGAGATAATTCATATACTAAATATACTAGATATACCATTCTTGGTTCTAATACATTCCCTTGACAATACACACATCTCGATAAAGTTGTGTTAAAATATTCTAAACGGTTTAGGAGTTACAGAGTAAACAGGAAATTTATGCATGGGCAGATAATCCAGTAAGCAAGTCATGGTTCTTGCTCAGGATTCATTGCCCCATTATTACACACATTCCTACAAAGTTTCATTCTAATACTTCAAAAGGTTAAGGAGATATGGAGTTAATAGAAAATCCTAAAAATACTATTCAAAGGGAGGTTACTCCAAAATTAAGAAAGGGGGAGCAACCATTCTAATATGTGACACATCATCTTGTGATCATGCACATTGCTATAAAGTTTCATCATGATATTCCAAACAGTTACTGAGTTAATGTATGCACAACATAAGTATACTCAAAAATAGCCGAAAAGAACTAATAAAAGGGATGTAACTCAGTAATGAAGAAAAAGAGAGCAACCATTGTTGAACGCGATACATCGTTGGGACTTTATACACATTTCTATGAAGTTTCATGAAGATATCCCAAACAGTTATCTAGTTACGGCGCGCACAAGACCTGCAGGGAAAAAAAAAACAATCAAAGGGGCATAACTTGGAAACTAAGGAAGGGGGAGCAACCATTCTTGTATGCGATACATTCCCCCTACCTACTACATATGCCTACAAAATTTCATGAAGATATCCCAAATGGTTACTGAGTTATGGCGCACACAAGAATATTTATGGATGGAGGAAAGGGAGTTTACTCCAAAATTAAGAAACAGGGAGTAACCATTCTAATATGTGACATATTATCTTGTGATCATGCACATTGCTATAAAGTTTCATCATGATATTCCAAACAGTTACTGAGTAAATGTATGCACAACATAAGTATACACAAAAACAGCCGAAAAGAACTAATAAAAGGGATGTAACTCAGTAACGAAGAACGGGAGAGCAACCATTGTTGTACGCGACACATTGTTGGGACTTCATACACATTGCTATGAAGTTTCATGAAGATATCCCAAACAGTTATCTAGTTCTGGCGCGCACAAGACCTGTAGGGTAAAAAACAATCAAAGGGGCATAACTTTGAAACCAAAGAAGGGAGAGCAACCATTCTTGTACGCGACACGTTCCCCCTACCTCATACATATGCCTACAAAATTTCATGAAGATATCCCAAACGGTTACTGAGTTATGGCGTGCACAAGAATGTTTACGGACGGACGGACGGACAGACGGATGGACGGACGGACGGACGGACGGACGGACGGACGGACAGCGCCATGACATAATACGTCCGTTTTTTCAAAACGGGCGTATAAAAAGGTACAAAAGATCTCTCCTATCTCCCAATAATATTTAAAATCTGAAAACAATTTAACGGTCACACTATATTACACTTTCTACAGCAATTGAGTATGGCTAATGTATATCCCCTGCCAACCCCACTGCCAAACTAGGTCCTGATCTCTCCACAAAACACAAATTGAGCCTTGTGGCCCCTCATTAAAAACTGTTCCAAGTTCTAATGGAGCAGTAACATACAATTTTCTTCCATTTTTCATAGTTTGTTTTCACATGTATCCAAACGCAAGCTTATATATATTGATATTAATATGCTACCCTAGGCTCATTACTGGCAAATAAATTTATTCTATTCTATTCTATTGGATATAATCTAAAGTTTATGATCAAAGTCCACCTTGCAGTGGAGCTCTGAAATTATTCAGTACCATACTTTTGGTCCTTAGGGAGCTTATATCTCTGCAAAACCTGGTTACCTTTGTAAAAGCATATTTCACAACAGTTCCTTTAGCGCTCATCGCCGGCCGCCTAATCTTCTCTTTACCATCTTGAAATAATACTAGCGTTGGAAGCTGTTTTGAAAATGATGATGTGTTTATTCTATACCTGTAAATAAAAGCATGATAATAGCAAATTATTGACACTGAGTACAGTTGCTTTCTTGCTCAGTTTAGCTGAGTATGAAATTTTTTTCTGCTTATCAATATGAAAATGCCACCATTAGTTGGCATTTTCATATTTATCAGCTGGGTTGAGCACAAAGAATGTTTTATAACCTCGGGGCCAGGTGTATCCTTAGAGGACTATGGTCAGACTGAACAGTTGGCATTTTCATATTTTTCAGCTGGGTTGAGCACAAATAATGTTTTATAACCTCGGGGCCAGGTGTATCCTTAGAGGACTATGGTCAAACTGAACACCAGCACAAAATTGGATGAAATTTTGCAATTTTGTTTAAACAACATTAGGCTGGATACATGTATCTGCATTATCAGATCAGAGTTTAGCATAATATACACATAAACACGTACAGGCCCACATTGTACATGAGCACATCGATGGCTCTGACTGAGCTGTGATGCTTTGCTGTTCAGTCAGAGTCTGTGGTTTCAAGCAAGTATACTTCACTAGAAATACTTTTGAGAAAAACAGATGTCTCCCACATTGGATTCTCAGCAGTGTTATTTTTCCTAAAGTTGCAACGTTAACCTGCCAACCTAAAGAACTGTTGCATTAAGGTCCTCCAGCAACCTTAATAGAAGTTTTAGAAGATAACAGACAGCACAATGATATACATCTGTCAAAACAAGTCTGTTTTCAAAGAACTAAATGAGTCCCAATGCAACAGAACCAAAAAAGAGATTTGTGCACCCAGCTAAGACACAGATCAGCCTGGACATCTGCCCAGTCTGATCAGTGTCTTTGCTGTGTGCTTAAAAGGTAACTAAGGATCTAAGTTAGCTCCATGCAGACAGTGAAGACCCTGATCAGACTAGGTGGATGCCCAGGCTAACCTGCATCTTAGCTGGGTGCACATGCCACTTTGCTGGTTTTGTTGTGTCGGCTCAACTATACTTACTCCTCTGCAACAGCTGCATATCGACTAACATCTAATTTACCAAACTTTAAATTGTCTAAATGATATCTGAAATAAAAGAAATAGATGTAAATACATGCATTGACATTGAGGATCTGAAAATTGTGGTCATTTAATAACAAATATAGGAAATGCACCTTCAATTTCATTACAGTCAACCCCCTCAATAACTACACTCATTACAACAGCAAAATTTTTCATAACCTCATTTTGATATGCATAGAATGGCCTTTTTGTTCAAAATATGCATTCTTTATAACAGCAAATTCTGTTTACCGTCAAAATATTTGGGAACAAATGCTGTCGTTGTAAAGAGGGTCCACTGTATTTTCATATAAAATGGCTATGAGTATAAGATTCTGTTTATCATGATACTGTTATAACAGGATTTCATCACCTGAAAAGATTATTTTATTTCAACAGCAAGCATTATGCCATTACAGGTCAGTAATGCTTGGTCAGTGGTCATTTAATTTTTTATGTCATGACGTTGTCAACTGACAGTGATGCCAAAGGATTGATGTATTTAAATTACTGGTATACCTGTTTTATTATAAACAAACAATAGGATAGATGGCAAATTTCAGTTTGTAATGTCATTGAAAAATTGGCAGAGCGTGGCATAATGACATCATATATCTGTTACCTTAGCAACTAAGAGTACATACTGATGTCAAAGTGACATCATCAAGACCTCATTCTGACAAGGTACTATGAACAACAGTTGCTATGGTAACAGATCTCTGGCTTCATCTCACTTATAATTCCAGAGGAGCATGGCATACAATGTATGCCCTGCTCCTCTCTAATTATAAGTGAGATGCTACCTGAAAATCATACAAGGGAAAAGTGTGATTTCCTCAAACCTATGAGCCATTCTCAAATAATTCAATAATCTGTCATTCATGTATTTTTTAAGGAAATTGTAAGCACTGAAACACTTTCAGGGGAAACAACTTTGTAATTTCATTTTGCCTCCCTTTTCCATGAGTGTCAACTTTTAAAGGAAAGAATTTGCTCCCCTAGAAGCAAATTCTTTCCTTTATGAACAACACCCTTTATGTAAGGGCTTTTTCATCCAAGATTGAACACAGAAAGTTACAAAAGTTGTCCCTCTTTGCAAAAGAAGACAGAGATGTAATCATGTATCATTAACTTGAACCCTTTCGGCGACATTGTCGCCCAGATGCGACCGCTAGGCAAAGAGCCATAGTTGCATTAACGGCACAGTCCCGTTAAATAGCTCCATTTTACTACATTACCACTACTATGGGAAATAATTAAAAGTCTACAACCAGATTATGGCAAACAAAGATTTTTTTCGCAAAAAAAAACAACAACAAAATTTGGCTTTTTTATGAAATTCAGAGACTTTCATGGGTTTTCTTGACCAGAAACTCCCAATCTTGTAAAATAAATTTGGTGCTGGAAAGTGCATTTCTATATAAACTTGACGCAGAAAGAGTTAACTATGCACTGGTTACTGAAATGGTCTGGGATCATCTTTCTTGCAAGTATATATGTTTTCCCTTGAACAGCATAATTGTACTTCCTTAACACTGCTATAGCCATTAATCTTTAGATTCCATGACTTTTCAAGTCCTCTCATAATATCCGTGCCCAATCACCAATTTTTCTGACTTCTCAATTCCTTTTAATTTTTTCTGACCATTACAAATCACAAATTCCTTGACTTTTCCCTGACCTGGAAAAATCATTTTTCGTTTTCCTTTTTCTGGCCTTGGCAACCCTGCATGTACATACTGTATCAAACATAAATTACTCCATCAATAATGCTAATTTTAAAATCTTATGGGTGAAATGAGTGAAAAAAAAATCTCATCCCATGGTTCAAGGTCAGCCTAGGGTTCTCAGACGGGGAGAAGTTTTGCCTCATGTTCTGAATTTTAGGGAGAAGTTCTATCCCAAATTTTGGATTTTCTATATGTTTGATCATTTAACTTCTCCTTCACCTCAAAATAGGGAGAAGTTAGCTTAGGGAGAAGACTATTTCTCCCACTTCTCCATCTAGGCTGACCCCTGAATTGGTTATTTTGCAACCTGCGATCATATCCAATGGTACTTATACTCACTCATTAGAAATTTCTGCAAACATCGGGGCTACTGTTACACAGTTAGGTGACCAGGCTGCGTAAAAACATATCATCCACGTGACTCTTTTATCACGAGCTATCTCATTCTGTTGATAAAAAAACATTTATGAGCCATGACATGACTATATAAGCATTTTGCTTCCACTTGTATCTTTATATATTATAGATACTGTCACAATATATACTTGAAAAAAATATCAAAGGGTCAAACTTTTACCCTGTGATTTCTGGAACATTTCAATTATTTGGTAAAACAAATCATTTCTACCTTCCACTTTATTCATTTTGCAAGTTTTGTACACATGAAGTTTGAACCTACAGCCTTTGTTTTGACCAAGTCCAGGCTTTAGGTCAAACCACCCCTAAAATGAAAGTGTTTTGAATTCCCATAGAGAAGTGATAGTGTGTCAGTTTGGTTGGGCATAATTTCTAAAATTGCTATGAGTTTTAAACTTGTTACAGCTTGCTGACTTTAAAAATGATTAACTTTGATAATTATCAAGCAATTTTGCCGGAAAATCATGAATTGGCAAAATGGAAAATTTTGTTGAATTTGTTCCTCATGGACTTCTGACCACTTTGATTTTGAGGGTAGTGTGAATTGAAGTCTGGACTTGGTCAAGATAAAGGCTATAGTTTCAAACTTCATGTGTATAATACTTGCAAAATGAATCAAATGGAAAGTAGAAATGATTTATTTTACCAAATGTTTGAAATGTTCCAGAATCGCAGGGTAATTTTGACCCCCCTAATATTTTTCTTTGATAATATGTTGTACATAGAAATTTTCGAAATAAAATTTGTTTAAACCCACATATGTTAAAACATACATTGGCTTAAACATATTTGAATATTTAACCATGGAATAAATGAAAGTTATCTCACAGTCACAGTTATCAACCAGGCCCATAATTATCTGTAGTCCTGTGTAACAAATGTTTCTTGTTTGTCCAGTCATGCTTGTTTAGCAAAGCCATGGTCCCTGGTTATGAAACTGAAACAGGTATGTTACCTCTGTGTGTTTTGATACCGCTTTTTTCAGCTCAGAGCACACTGGATGCAGATTTCCTGGTTTATTGGATTCAAAAGTTTCCAATGATATTCTGTTATACCATATTAATCCTAATAAATGTCCCTGCTCTAATAAACACCCCCTTCTTCTTATCCAAAAATAATGATATATTAACATGCATGAATTCCTGATTGCTGCTTTGGATAAGGTAGCTCTTTGAAAGGGGTCTACTCTTAAGGGAAAGAATTTGCTCCTAAAAGAGCAAATTCTTTTCCTTCACAGTTGACCCTACCCCTACTGAGAAGGGAGTCAAAACATAGTAGAGTTACCTCCCCTGAAAGTAAACCCATTCACATTAATACTGTTTTTTAGATTATTTTAGCAGTGGCTAATTTACTACAATTTAGCCTCTAAATAATGTCCCGTCCTAAAATGCAACGCCCCCGCAATGTTTAATAGGATTTATATGGTAAATATGATGTGTTTTGTGAAAAAGGACTTTACAACATGTGCATACTGTAAATGAGCTGCGACACGACAAAACCAACAATGTGGTTGTGCGCCCAGCGCAGACTCAGATCAGCCTGGGCAACCGCCTAGTCCAATCAGACTCTTGGACAAGTGCTCAAAAGGTAGCTATTGGTCTAAGCTACCTCTATGCGGACAGGGAAGACTCTGATCAGGCTGGGCGGATGCCCAGGCTGATCTGAGTCTGGGCTGGGCGCACAACCACATTGTTGGTTTTGTCGTGTCGCGGCTCAAATAATCTCATCTGTGCATCAGCTCACACTGACAAGCCTTCACTTTTGAACATTTAGCTACCCCGGCATTCATAGAACATTATGTCCAAATAAGGTAAAAGGGAAGAATCAAAGACTGTGCAGATGTACAGGCTGATTTGAGTCTTCCTATTTCTTGCATGCAGTAAGGTAGCTTACCTCTGCATATAATGCCAATCAAACCTTTTGAGCTGAAAGAGGGGAAAAACGTACCCAACAAAATTATGGGCCTATCTGCAGCATTACTCACCTTTAAATGAGGTCCTCTAAAATATGTGATAAACTCAGGCCCATCATATGTTGGTTGAGGAATGAAAACAAAATGTACTGAAACATAAAATGAAGACATTTAGATTAGATGGATAACTTGCAAACTTACATCTTTAAGCAGTGCTCCAGAAAAGAACAGGTAACAGGGATAATTTAAGGATAATCCTTATTTTTTCATTTAAACATACATTGTTACCCCTCATTAGAACCATCTCACTGAAGGGTCACAATGTATGCTTTCGTTTAAAGAATAAGACAAATGAGCCGCGGCACAAGAAAACCAACAATGTGGTTGTGCGCCCAGCGCATACAAAGATCAGCCTGGGCATCCGCCCAGTCTGATCAGAGTCTTTGCTGTCCGCACGGAAGTAGCTTAGACCCTTAGCTACCCTTTAAGCGCTTAGCGAAGAGTCTGATCTGTCTTGGCAGATGGCCAGAATAATCTGAGTCTGCACTTGGCGCACAACCACATTGTTGGTTTTCTTGTGTCGCGGCTCATTATCCCTGTTAGCCTTTCTTATCTGAAGCTCTGCTTCAGTCATACCAGGTCGATGGAAGGGTGATTATGAAAAGCTCTTTGCAATGGACCCCTGTTTACATTGAAAAGTTTTATGCCTCCAGTAAGAATTGAACCCTGAACAGCTAGATCAGCTGGCCAGTGCTTAACCACTCAGCTACCAGGGCTTCGAAGACAATTAGCATTTCCATTATCAGCATTACCAAACAAATTTTTAGTCTCAAAAGATAGTAAAAATCAGTCTTATACATCTAATATTTGAGCCAAGAAAACTAACAACAAAGTGGCATGTGCGCCCAGCAAAGACTCAGACTGGGCTTCCCACCAGCCGATGCTCAGGCTGATCCGAGTCTTTACTGGGTGCACATGCAACTTTGTTGGTTTTTCGTGTCCTGGCTCATTTAGAGCAGACGGATAAACCTGAATTTTTCAAAAGTAGCTGTTGGACAGTACTGTATTTATCCAGATTAAGGAAAGGAATTTTCCTCTTGAAAACAATACAAAAATCTTATCCATATCTGTTTGTTTGTGCATGAATTAATGCATTGATGTGTATGTTTTCTGAAGACAACCATAATAATCATGTTTCAATTTCCCTGACTTTTTAAATCCTCCCAAACTTTCCTGACCAATCATGCTGTTCCCCGATATGGAAGAAAATATTTTTGTAGATACTTTTCCCTAACTATTGACACCTTGATACCACTCTTCCTATACTTTTGTACAGGCAAGATAACAAGACCTGTCACAGGGCCAGGATAGCTCGCCTGACAGCGCCTTTGCCCATCACATAAAAAACTTTAACGTAAAACTTTAACATTTTGCTAACGCCGCTGCGACCAAAGCTAACGCCGACGCCGGGGGTTGTACAATAGCTCTTCCTGAACTTCATTCAGACGAGCTAAAAATACATGTACATGTAGTTCAAATTGCAAACAGCATAGTTTTGGATGGTGTGGCTCATAATGAGCCACATTATCTCGATCTACACTGTTTGTCATCTAGTCTTTGATTTCTCAGTATGATGCCGTTTGACTGAAAGATGTTTGAAATTTTGCAGACTCAAATTATGTTGTCTGCTTTTTTGGTGCTTATTACTAGGTTAATTTTAATCAACTCAGTACACGTTTCTAAGTTACTGTGTTTTAATCTCATTTAATTAACTGAAGTCCTTGTTAAGCTTTGTTAAAGAGAAGTGATTAGATACTTACATAAACAAATAAGAGCGTAGACTACAGTATAAACAACACTATACTGGTAGTACAACACAATGTTTAAGGTTTTTGCCAGGAGACAGGCTGTGGACACATACTGAGGCATTGAGGCTGAAAAACAGAGTACATGTACAATATGAGTCCCGACATGACAAAATCTACAAAGTGGCATGTACGCGCAGCAAAGGCTCAGCTCAACCTGGGCATTCACCCAGTCTGATCAGAGTCTTTTCTGTCCACATGGAGCTAGCTTACACCTGTAGCTACCCTTTAAGCATATAGCAAAGAGTCTGATTAGACATGGTGGATGCCCAGGCTAAACCGAGTCATCCCTGGGTGCACATTTCACTTAGTTGGTTTTGTCGTGTCACAGCGCATATATACCATAATGACACTACTGTTCAATAGGTCTAAATATTCCCGATCTTTACAATAAGTCTGCTTGTAGTTAAAAGTAAAATCTATCCTATGAGAATCTCTTTGAGGAGAAATGAGAAAAACAGTCTAACAGCACCTCAATTTTCGGTTCAACCAGTGCTAATATTTACATGACGATTTCCTATAATTATGTTATGGCGTTAGAAGGATATTTAATGTAGGTACCAAAAGCAAAAGCTTGGGCTCAGTATCTGGTAAGATCCTCATTGATTGCCTATGAATTCTTATAGGACCTTCCATACAAAATGTTGGTTTGCTACGCCCCTATCTACTCAGGGGCTGTGGTCAAGACGCTCAGTTACATACATATATGTATAATGCAGAAAGTTGCTGAAACGTTGTGAGATCAAACCAAGGCTTCCCAATCCGACGACTTAAATTCTCTCCATTAACCCAGCAATAAACTGGTACCTGCTTCGACTCAGGGAAGGATAAGGCAGCAAAAGAAGAAGGATGGCCTCTGTCTTTCATATGCTGTGCCTAAGACACAGTGTACCTACTCAACATATTTCACCCTACTATTTTTCCTTGTCTGGTTACAGACCCTATGTTCAATATATCCTAGTGCTTCAAGGGAACACAGACCTGTGCTGCAAAGGAATCTGACCAGCAGAGTAATATACAGATCTGACTGGAGCTAAGGATGTTTTAATCTTTGTCGCATCCACTTCTATAATAAATCATTTCAGCTTTGGTTCATATATTTTTCTCTGAAAGGAACCGAAACTGCCAGCGTCTGCAAAAAGGAGCAGTCTGATCAGGTTCTACACTGTTTGCCTCTCCATCAACGTCTTTTGGATGTATTACTGCATTGTAAAATTAAATTGCTCCAGTTTTGCAAGCATGGTCAGAGCTCTAGATAAGAGGGAGTATTTGATGATAATTAAGGATAATTTCTATTATTTTTCGTCGAAACCATATGTTGTGACCCCTCATCTGAACCGACTCGTCGAGACGGTTCAGATGAGGGGTCACAACATATGTTTGTATGCAGAATTAACAAAAATTATCCCTAATTATCACCAAATACTCCCTCTTATCTAGAGCTCTGATGGTAATTATTTTAGGTCCGAATTTTTAGCATTTTACAGTAAACTACCTTGTTTTTTATTCTTCAGAACAATGATACACCCTAAGAACGTCAGCCATTCCCACTGTTTCTGAAAGAAAAGAAGAACATTATTTGGCAAAGGAAAAATATAAGCCGCGACACAAGAAAACCAACAATGTGGTTGTGCACCCAGCGCAGACTCAGATCAGCATGGGCATCAGCAAAGCACTTAAAGGGTAGCTAAGGGTCTAAGCTAACACCATGTGGACAGCGAAGACTCTGATCAGACTGGGCGGATGCCCAGGCTGATCTGAGTCTGCGCTGGGCACACAACCACTTTGTTGGTTTTCTCATGTCGCAGCTCATATCTTTAAAACATGAAATTGTTATATCTATTGTTTAAGATTTTACATAGGATGCTAGATGACATAGCAGTTTGACATCCTTCTCAACAGTATTTTAGTCATAATAGGACGATGGGATGGGCATTATGAACAGAGCTTCAGATAAGGGATGGGCATTATGAACAGAGCTTCAGATAAGTAGGGGTAGGGATAATTCAAAGATAATTTTTCTTATTTCTCAATGAAAACATATGTTTTGATGCCTCATCAAAGACTGTTCTAACGACAGGTCACAACATAATTATGTTTTTATGGAAAGTATGGAAAATTATCCCAGTTACTGTACCCCTTCTTATTTGAAGCACCTTATAATGAAAGGTTTTGTTCAGGCTCAGAATCTCGCCTCAAGTGGGACTTGAACACACGACTATGTGATCAAAAGTCGGTAGTGCTAACCGACTGGGCGCAAGGATGGGAGAAATTAGAAACGTCATTCACAGCTCTAGATAAGAGAGAGTATTTGGTGATAGTTAGGATATCTTTTGTTAATTCTGTATTAAAACGTATATGGATAAATTGAGAAATAAGAAAAATTATACCTCAATTATCATCAAATACTCCTCTTAGCTATAGCTCTGAATTACTGGAGACTGTAGTAATCAGGGCATATTAGACCTCTCGTGAAGGCCTTAAGGACCACTTTATATATTTAGAAATAGATCAGCTCTAAGAGTGATTTGTTCATTTGAAAATCACTCTTTGAGGTCAGCTGTAAAGTAGACAATGTCAAATTCCATCAAGATTGGTTTGAGAACAACAAAATTTGTAATCAGTTGCCAAAATTTTGTACTAAGAAAGTCATATAATGACCTGTGAACAGCAATGCCCTGAGGCATTTCTTATATGGTTAGGGTAATATATTTCACTGTAGCAGACAGTTTGAATACCTGGATAAATGTGGTAATGCTAGAGTATGAAGCAACACAAAACTTGACAGGAGACCATATATTTCAGAGACTAAGATTATTTGACAGCTGGTCTGTCAACTCCTTCTGTAGTGCCCTCAGGGAGAATGACACTTGACAGCATGTTTTGCAAAATATAATTAGAAGGATATATAGATGTCTTACATTACTGACTAGGTGCACTTTGGAGCTTGTTGTGTTATTGTTTAACGTCCACGGTAAACAGCTACATGTAAGGTCATGTTGGGACAGTCAGTTAACCTAACCACACTTATTCCTGGACAGGCTTAAACCTCCTAAGTGGTTAACCAGTACTAAGTGCATTTACTTTCACCAGTAACTGACAACTGCCCTTCTTGAATTAGCAGAAGAAGAAATGAAAGTATGTGGCCGGACCGGGTATCCAACCCAGGACCTCTGGCCCTACAAATTGCGCTACACAGCCCGGCATCTTTTTATAGCTGTTACTATTCCCAATAGAGTTGTTACTATTCCCAATATATATTTCCCATAGGATCCAAAAATGCAAACAGGAAGGCATCAAATTCAGTTGCATGACACAGGCTCATTGTTTCTCACCATGTTTTTTTTATATTTTTATAGGCCATGTATATGTAGCACTGTGCACGTCTGGAAATTCCGATCTTTTGCAGGCCATGTCCAGAGCTCAGCTAAGGATGCAATTTGGGAGAAAAAGTCACTGCAAACTGGCTGATTTCTCCATATAGAAAAATGCAGAATTTGGATCCTTACTTCTCAAACTTATCCCTCTGTAAGAGATCTAGGCTGAGCCCTGCATATCAGATGAGTAGCTTTTGCTGGGGGATTAGAACACGTCTTTGATGGCAAAATATTGACTCTTTCTTTCTTTCTTTCTATACTGCTACACCCTCTCTCGAGGATTATGAGCAGGTGTACGATGTACACTCCAGTTTTGCAGGATGAACCTCCTTGTAGCCATGTAACTACAGAAGGGATCTTTAACCTGCACAGGGGATGTCTCTCACTGCACAGGGGGCCTCCAGTTAACGTCCGATCCGAAGGACGGCCCACTTTTTTTAATGTCATCCCTGCCAATGACATTAAGGAAGCGTGTTTGGACACCGAAATTAAACGCCATTACCCGGGTTCGAACTCGGGACCTTTAGCATCAGAGGCAAGTGCGCTAACCACTGAGCTACCACGCTTCTTTGCTCTCTCTGTACTCTTGGTCATAGCTGATGAATGAGAAA
This sequence comes from Ctena decussata, assembly GCA_963989385.1. NCBI lineage: Eukaryota > Metazoa > Mollusca > Bivalvia > Lucinida > Lucinidae > Ctena > Ctena decussata. The sequence goes on along the minus strand of OZ022511.1, from coordinate 1,731,914 downwards.
TTTACAGTGAAAATTAAGAGAATTCTTCAGCTCTGGCTAGGATTTCGCAATTTTGTACAGCACCAAATTTCCCCATCTCTCATGTAACCCCATCCTCATCAGCTATAAGCCAGAAACTTCTGTTATTAAACAGTATCAGAAATGCTCAATCAAATGAAGAAGAAAAGGTGGAAAAAGGCAAAAAAGAAATTAAAACGGTACCCCACCCACTATTTCATTAGAGGTTAACTCACCAGCTCAATCGAACAGTCGTCAAACAGATATTCACAAAGTGGAGGAACCGATTTAAGGACATAAAATGAACAGGCAAGAAGTATATTGACAATGTAATGAGGAACAACTACAGATTTTACAGCATTAATGATTAATTTTGGATCGGGATTCAGAATACTTCGAAGAAGATCCATTTCTCCACCATTAACGGAACCGGAAACAAGTGTCTGAGAAGCTGGCCGTGCGAATATCGTGTCCAATACACACTATCTGCATTATAGCCGTGCAACGGGAGGCGTGTAGGCTTATTTTTTTTAAACCGGCACTTATAATACACGGAGTAATTAGTGTTCCACCATTATATTCCTCCTAACTGACGCGATAAGAGTTATATTCATTAGCCATATCCTACCATACCTTAACATATCGCACCCTACCATACCGGTTACTAGAAATACCGGAATACACCTAATTACCGGAATATACCAAAATACACCGGAATATACCGGAATCTACCGGAATATACCAAAATACACATTTTTATTTACCGAAATACACTATAATATTCTCAGAATAAATGTAATATTTTCCAAAATATGTCTTTTAGTAACAGCTGCATGTAAAAACCGGCAAGTGACTGACCCATACAAAGACCCTAACCAGCTTGCAATCAGTACAGTGATACCTATCAAAGGCCGATACCCTGTCCCATTTATTCTCACTACAGATGCAAAAATATCAATATCTGAGCTGGAAATAGTTCTTATTTATCTATCCTACCAATATTTAAGTTAATTTTGATAATGAAAATGTTTGTTTTGGTGTATTCCGGTATATTCCGGTAATAAGGTGTATTCCGGTAATTCTAGTAACCCCTACCATACACTACCCTACTCTACCATACACTAAGCCGTGCTCCTTAGTGTATGGTATCCTTCTTATCCTTAGGGATCCTTCTTTCCATCAACAGTCCGTCTCGGGAATGGTCTGCCTGCCAAGGTCATATCTGCACCGACTCTGGATGACTTCAAGCTCCTTGTCAGTGCAGATGTCCTAAGACCGTGATTGTGAACAACATGTTTTTATCTGATTTTAACTGTACTTAAGAACCTCCCAGCACAAATGTTTTAAGGTTGTTCTTAGTGCGACTGTGCCAATATTGACCATGTACTTAATCGATAGATGTAGATGTAGATGTGCTGCGTAACGCATTTGGTAGCGCATCTGGACTGGACTGTTTACGGAGAGACTGTTAGAACAAATAATGACGTCGAGGGTACGAATAATATATAATCGTAATGATATTAAAAATGATAAAAAAAAAATTGTATTACTTCTTCACATTGTAAGGCCTGACACAGTATAAAATGCTATTACATCTATTTTCAGGCTGGCACAGACGTCTCAATACAAGGGCGAGAAACGCTAAATTGCCATTCTACGTCCTCGTTCCGTTACTGCATACAGAAGCGAAGACCATCGACAGACAAATTCGTGCCGTCTCAGAAAATATGCTGAGCAAAATTCAGCGAAAGCAGTACAGCAACATCCACGGAATGCTGTTTGACATATGGGACAAATACGAAAAGGGTGAACTAACTGTCTCAGCACTTCTTCGCCGGTGTTCGAACATCATGGGATTAGCGCCATCACCCGTTCAGGGTTGTGCCTCTGAGGGGAACTAGATTTCCTAATATGGACTTTTTAATGTATAGACTTTTAAAAGACTTTTACCCATCTACATAATACCTGTGTATAGCTATTTTAAAACCTGATTATTTAAATAAAGTGGACCATAATGAAAGCGCCCCCCCCTGTGGTGTGGTCTGGATACCTAACCAATTGCTTTCACATGATGTTTAAACTGGAAACACTTAGCTAAAGGTAAGATAATATTGTCTTGGGGCGAAACCTCCGAGTGGCGAAACCTCTCAGGGGGCGAAACCTCCCAGTGGCGAACTTGTTTAGTGGCGAAACCTCCGATGGCGAACTTGTTTAGTGGCGAAACCTCCGCAAACCTCTTAATCAAGAGCCAGAGGTCCCGGGTTCGATACCCGGCCCGGCCATTCATTTTCGGTTCCCCTTGCGGGAAGTTGTCAGTTACTGGTGAAAGTATGTGCACTTGTACTGGTTAACCGCTTCGGAGGTCTGAGCCTACCTCAGGAATAGTATGGTTAAGTTATGACCATAGCTGTTTGGTGTGGACGTAAAGCAATAATACAACAACAACAACAACCATACACTATCCTTCTAACCCACTCTTCCTCACCTCACCCACCAATCACAGCCCAAGCACGGCTGAAAAACAATTCTGTGACTCCCAGTTTGCTTTTCTCGAAAATACATTCCGTTCCAAACAGATAGGCGTTACTTAAAGTATTTACTCCTATGGGGGACAAATAATTCTTTCCTTTCAGAGAAGTTACCGTTCGGAAAGGAACAAGATCTATCTCCCCTGAAAGTGTTCTCATTTGCATTACTGAACGTCTCCCCGTACACCATCATAGTGCAGATAAGTATATTTTCTGGCCCTTTGGGATCTTTAAGTTCATTTAAAGTCATGTTGAAAATACAGTTCTGTTGAAAGACAGGACTTCTCTGTCGGGAGGTGTGAAAATTTATGCAACCAACCAGTGGACCAGAATTACCAGTTATGCACCATTTTATTGGCTGACTGGAGGTGTTGACAATAAGTGACCAAGAGACAGAATGACATTGTTCTTTTCTATTCAATTCTCCTAAAGACGTTCCCCAAGTGGCTCAGCGGTACGTAACCATAGTTGCACACATCTGGCACCGAGTGTCCGTCCAAGAATGGCACCGTTCAGTACAGTTCAGTTCTCCTAACGACGTCCCCCAAGTGGCTTAGCGGTATGTTCCCATAGTTGCACGCTCTTGGCACCGAGTGTCCGTCCAAGAATGGTATCGTTGAAGTTAACCCTCCTTATATAGTACCATCCCTGTCTTTTAAACGGTGCTAGGGGGGCATGGCCGGTGTTACACATTTCATTACTGGTCATTGACAGACTCAATTAAACCGAGTCTGCTATTTCCGTTTCTTAGGTGTATTCCTTGCTTCCAAAAGAGCTTACTATTCAGAACTTATTCATTTAAGCTTGTCAGATCTAATCAATTACAACAGTAGGATATTCAGTAGATTGAGGGCAAAGCCAGAACTTTTACTCCAAACCTGTTATTCTATCTACCTTTTGGAATACAAGCACTGCGTATTATAAACATATTTTAGTTACGGATGCTATGGAAACCGAAAATCTACTTTCGCAAGGATGTCCTCGTGACTTTAAGATTCAGTGTTCGGACATGTTGGCCGGGAGGGTTTAACGATGGACTCATACTTCAGAGGTCATGAGGTCGAGTTTGCTCCCCCCCCCCCCCTCGCTCCCCTGCCACGTGGCTTGGTCTGAACACACCTTTATTCTGGTAGCAATTCGTTTTATTTAGGAGACTGTTCTAAAAGAGGAGTTACTCCCATCTTAACTCCATACTTTTACCTTATTCTCACAATCACTGTCAAAGGTGCAATAAGCTGAACTGACCGGCCTACACCACGTTTTTGATATGTTTAGTAAGTTCAACATGCAGCCGTTGTTTTCGTTCGTTTGATTTTAGACCTAAACAGTTGTTGAATAACTGCGTGTTAAGGTGAATGCATACGCTTTTAGAGGAGGAAACTCTGCATTTTCATTTTTGCCTCCCTTCTCAATGAGATCAACTCTTAAAGGAAAGAATTTGCTCTCCTAGGGGCAAATAATTTCATTTCACAGTAATGGCCGGTTTGCACTTTTTATCCTTGATTTTGATTCTGTCATCCTCATTACCAGCTTACGCAATTTCACATCGGCCTGACGGAACAAGTTTATCACAGTTAATGGAGACAAATGAGCCGCGACACAAGAAAACCAATAATGTGGTTGTGCGCCCATCGCAGACTCAGATCAGCCTGGGCATCCGCCCAGTCTGATGAGAGTCGTCGCTGTCCGCATGGAGGTAGCTTGGACCCGTAGCTACCCTTTAAGCGCTTAGCAAAGAGTCTTATCAGACTGGGTGGATGCGAAGGCTGATCTGAGTCTGCGCTGGGCGCACAACCATATTGTTGGTTTTGTTGTGTCGCTGCTCAAATATAGTTTCAGAAACGGTAATCAGTTGAAACGAAAACATCAGACTTGGTTCTATTAACTTGTGAATGGCTACACTTTCAGGGGAAGCAACTTCCATTTTCATTTTTGTATCCCATCTGAATGGGGATCTACTCTTAAAAAAGAATTTGCTCACATAGGAGCAAACTCTTTCCTTTAAGAGTAGACCCCTTCTTTGAAGGGCTTTAATTGTCATCCATGGAAGCAATCAGAAAGTCACAAAATTTGTTTCTCCTAAAAAAAAGGGCGGTAATATCCTGAGTCAGTAATGTAATGTGTAGCACCCGGCGTCCATGCCCCCTAGCATAGTTGTAAACAAACCTCTATTTTCAAAAAGGCCAAAATGAGCCTAAAGTCACATTCTTTTCTATTCTATTCTATTCTATTCTATAACCTTTCAAGATCGTTGGGGCACCACAGATGGCTTGCAACAATCTTTTTCAACCTGATCCTGTGTTCAGCTGTCCTAGTTATGCTGGCAAAGTCCATCCCTGTCCACTCTTTAATATTGTCTTACCACCTCGTCCTCTGTCTCCCTCCTGATGTGCATTTATGGTTTGAAGCACATTGGGTACAAGTACTAGGTAGGTGCAACTGTTTTACGTATTCGTAGATATTTTTGGCCTGTATGTACAAACGGTCACAAAGGACAGGAAAATATAGAGGGAATTTTTATGAAGCATGGGGCGAGTTTTACGGCCGCCGTACAGCATTTAACACCGCCAAGTATGATGCTTTAATCTCTTAAACAGTTTTGGAGATACAAGGCAAAATCAGTGAACCATGAAATAAAGGTCACAGTGACCACAAATAGTATGAACTTATTTGAAGAGTCAGACTGAACCATTATCTCATGTATGATGGAAATCAATTATTGAAGACATGCACTGTAAAAGTGACAAATAACCTTATTAAGAAACTACAACATTGCAGACTTTCTCGGAGTCGCATGCAGAGTGTCCCCGCACACGCTTGCCCAAACCGTTGTTGGGGTGTTCTCGGTGTCAGATGCAGTTTCAGTCCCCGCACACACTGCCCTAAACACCCGGGAAGATTGAGTCTTGGCATGGGTGTGCAGGGTCAATCAGCGGCCGTCTCCTTCGAACATCTCCCAGAGACTTGTGACTATATGCAATATATGAATTCAAGGAACACACCAAAACAAAACGAAAACAGCAGACTCTGTTTTATTGGGTCTGCACATGAGCAATTATGTAATATGTTCATAACCGATCACGCTTCCGCTCCCTCTTCTTCCTCCAGGTCTCACCTTTACCCCACCCTTTTCACGGACTTCAAGGGACTCTGAGACGTAATCCGACGGATCGGAAGACAAGAAAATATTAACTGCATTTGATCCGTGACGCGAGAAACCAACAAAGTGTTTGTGCGCTCAGCGCAGACTCAGATCAGCCTGGGCATCCGCCCAGTCTAATCAGACTCTTCGCGTTATTCTTTCATGTAAGAAATTACGATTTTTTTTTGAAGATATCATTCTTCTATAGCACAGCAGAACCAGCACTACTGCATTAGCACCAGCTAAGGAGGCCTAACCCTCCAGTGCAGCGGCATTACCCCAATTAAGAAGACTTCCCCCTGTAGTAGTGCGGCGGCATTAGCCCCACTTAAGAACCCCCCCCCCCCCTCTAGTAGTGCAGCGGCATTAACGCCACTTAAGAAAACTCCCCCCTGTGGAAGCGCAGCGGCGTTAGCGAAACTTAAGAAGACTTCCCCCTGTAGTAGCGCAGCAGCATCTGCGCCACTACAGGAGACTTCACCCTTTAGTAGCACAGCGCCATTAGCGCCACTTCAGGAGACTTCACCCCCCCCCCCCCCCCCCCCGTAGAAGCACAGCGGCATCAGCGCCACTTCAGGACACTTCCTCCTGTAGTAGCGCTGCGGCATTAGCGCCACATAAGAAGGCTTCTCTCTGTAGAAGCGTAGGAATGTCTTCTGAAGTAGCGCTATTGCCGCTGCGCTACTATAAGGAGATGCCTTCTAAAGTGGCGCTATTGCCGCTGCGCTACTAAAAATGACTGTCTTCTGTAGTAGCGCTAATGCCGCTGCACTACTATAAGGGAATGTCTTCTGAAGTAGCGCTATTACCGCTGCGCTACTATAAGAGGATGTCTTCTGAAGTAGCGCTATTGTCGTTGCCCTGTTAAAAGGAGCAGTATTTTGAATTAGCTCTTTTGCCGCTGCGCTGTTGAAAGAGGCTGTCTTCTGAGGTAGCCCTATTGGCGCTGCTCAACAAAAAGGGGCTGCCATCTGTAATCCGTAATCCGACGGATCGGAAGACAAGAAAATATTAACTGCATTTGATCCGTGACGCGAGAAAACCAACAAAGTGGTTGTGCGCTCAGCGCAGACTCAGATCAGCCTGGGCATCTGCCCAGTCTAATCAGACTCTTCGCGTTATTCTTTCATGTAAGAAATTACGAATTTTTTTTTTGAAGATATCATTTTTCTACAGCACAGCAGAACCAGCACTACTGCATAAGCACCAGCTAAGGAGGCCTAACCCTCCAGTGCAGCGGCATTACCCCAATTAAGAAGACTTCCCCCTGTAGTAGTGCGGCGGCATTAGCCCCACTTAAGAACCCCCCCCCCCCCCCCTCTAGTAGTGCAGCGGCATTAACGCCACTTAAGAAAACTCCCCCCTGTAGAAGCGCAGCGGCGTTAGCGAAACTTAAGAAGACTTCCCCCTGTAGTAGCGCAGCAGCATCTGCGCCACTACAGGAGACTTCACCCTTTAGTAGCACAGCGCCATTAGCGCCACTTCAGGAGACTTCACCCCCCCCCCCCCCCGTAGAAGCACAGCGGCATCAGCGCCACTTCAGGACACTTCCTCCTGTAGTAGCGCTGCGGCATTAGCACCACATAAGAAGACTTCTCCCTCTAGAAGCGTAGGAATGTCTTCTGAAGTAGCGCTATTGCCGCTGCGCTACTATAAGGAGATGCCTTCTAAAGTGGCGCTATTGCCGCTGCGCTACTAAAAATGACTGTCTTCTGTAGTAGCGCTAATGCCGCTGCACTACTATAAAGGAATGTCTTCTGAAGTAGCGCTATTACCGCTGCGCTACTATAAGAGGATGTCTTCTGAAGTAGCGCTATTGTCGCTGCCCTGTTAAAAGGGACAGTATTTTTAATTAGCTCTATTGCCGCTGCGCTGTTGAAAGAGGCTGTCTTCTGAAGTAGCCCTATTGGCGCTGCTCAACAAAAAGGGGCTGCCATCTGTAGTGGCGCTAATGCCGCTGCGCTATTATAAGGGAATGTCTTCTAAAGTGGCGCTTTCGCGCTACGCTAATATAAGGGGACGTCTTCTGAAGAAGCGCTATTGCCGCTGCGCTACTAAAAGCCGCTGTCTTCTGTAGTAGCGCTATTGCTGCTCTGCTGCTATAAGGGAATGTCTTCTGAAGTAGCGCTATTGCCGCTGCGCTACATTAAGGAGATGTCCTCTGAAGTAGCGCTATTGTCGCTGCCCTGTTACAAGGGGAAGTCTTTTGAAATAGCGCTATTGCCGCTGCGCTGTTGAAAGAGGCTGCCTTCTGAAGTAGCGCTATTGCTGCTGCGCTAGTATCAGGGGTTGTCTTCTGAAGTAATGCTATTGCCGCTGTGCTACTATCAGAAGCGCTATTGCCGCTGCGCTACTTAAAGGAGATGTCTTGTGAAGTAATGCTTATAAAGGGGCACCATTTTTAATTATGTAGTAGATCTATCTGTACTTTGCCCACCCACCAACCCTATTTTCGTAATGGTCTTACATGAAAGATGGACCGATTCTTCGCTAAGCGCTTAAAGGGTAGCTAAGGGTCTAAGCTACCTGCATGCAGACGGCGAAGACTCTGATCAGACTGGGTGGATGCCCAGGCTGATCTGAATCTGCGCGCGCGGATGCCCAGGCTGATCTGAGTCTGCGCTGGGCGCACAACCACTTTGTTGGTTTACTCGTGTCGCGGCTCATTTTAGAAAAATACGAGGAGGAAAAGAGCTCCAAATCACCTTGTATTCACACAAATGTGTAAACGGCGGTCTTCTTTCTATTATCTACACACATTACAAGTATGAAGTTACGGAGATAGGTGTCGCTATAAGTATTTCGCAGGTGAAGCTGACATTAATATGACAAACCATAATTTAGAACAAATATTTATATACACAACCCGGGTTTGTTGCTATCATTAATTTCGGGGCATGTTTTACATACCGCTTGTACATACAGGCCAAAAATACTAACACCTGCCTTATACTTTGTCCGATTCAGAGAAACTGAGTCGGTATTTTATTTTCCGCTTTTGTGCTAAGTCTAGTATTCATAGAGGCTGCTCTGTCCCTGCTTAGAAAGAAGAATGCGACCAACGCGATAAAGGACGTTGGAATTAATTTCATGCTGTATATATGATTTAATCAAGAAAAGGTAAGATGATGCAGTTTCAAATATATTCCTATTTTTTTTCACTTGCTTGTTTCTTAAATGTCTCACGATAAGCTAATAAGCTAATCTTTCTTTCTCTCGCAAAATGACACGACTATGTGTTTCAGAAAATGGGTATTCTCAGGACTTTGTGGATCCTAAAGAAGGTGCTGGTCATAGTGCTGACCCCATTTTTGCTGCTGCCTTTACTTTTGCAAGGAACACAGGTAACCGCTACATTTTTGTTTGTGAAAGATACGTAAGCAATGAATAGAAGAGGTGCCGTAAACTGTCTAAATATTCTGACAGACAAGTCGTAGGATTCTGTGCAAAAGAGCAGTCTGGTCATGGTGTACACTGCTTGCAATTTCTTCTGCAAATCTTGCAGACGCGATAGTACATTGCAAACAAAACAAAACTGATCCAGTTTTAGGACAGTTGTGCTAATCATTTTAGGGGTCTCAAATTTTAGAACCTTTACGGTGCATAGTGAATGATATTGAGTAACCATTTCAGTGGTATCTCAAACGGAGCTGCTACTGGAGAAAATAATCTGCTCTACTCTTGGAGCAATCATTTTCCTTCAAGACTACCCCGCCATGTGAAAGAGACCAAAACATCTACACTCATCAGATTGATATCCCTTGGTTGAAAGGAAAACTTTTGTAAGTTCTTGCTTGCCCCCCTTCACGACGAAGTCATCCCAAAATGGGGTCTAAAGTAAAGAATTTTCCCCAAGAGGAGAAAATTCTTTCCCTTAAAAGCTAAACCCCCATTTTGAAGGGAGACAGAATGAAAATTGCAGAGTTATTCGCCACTCCTCCCCTGAAAGTGCACATACGTTTACCTTGAAGTAGATAAATTGATAAATAATTAACTTTAATTAAGACAGCATTCACTGTGATACAGTTATTGAATCTCACAAAGGGGGGGGGGGGGGGGGGCTATAAGGTCCTTTTTCTGCCCAAGAGCAAAATGTTTTATTTTCAGCTGGTGATTAGACTATAGTGTCTGCTATACTGAATCAATAGTGGTTAAGCTCCGTAAGCCCTAATTTTGGAATAATGGGGTTATTAAAGTGGGTGGGGTAAATCAACATGAACCAGGGGTGTCATATTATAAGCTATATTTCACCTTCAAATTTAATGGCATTCAAAAATACCTTCCTTTATAAGTTGAAGTATTGTCTTTGGTCTTTGGTGACATCTTTTCTCAAATTCTATCTTTTTAAATAAAAACTTATGTCTGCAGAATTTCTTTTAGAGAGACTGTCAATTTTCATTAATTTTGATACTTTGAATTCTATATATTCTACCATATCTCTGGAACCAATGGATGACTTCTTACCAAACTAACATGGGTTCCCCCTTGGGAGAGTGCAAACTGTTGATTAAATTTTGGTGACATTGGCCTTTGTTTCAAGGTCACAGTAAGACTTATAATGTCAATTTTAAGTCAAGTTTTGGCCATTGGTTACACAGTAGCTCCTGAATTGATATAGAATTGTTCCCAAAGTGGCCTAAATTAAACATTATGAGGAGTTAGAGCACTAGTTATGATTAAATAGCCATGACATCATGATTAAATGGCCATGACATCATATTCAAGGTCAAGGTCATGGCTAGACTTAACAGAGTTAAATCATAGATTTCATCAATCAGGCGGTACAAATGTACCAAATCTGAGTGTTTTCATTTGAAAATCAATGTTTAATGTGCATAGAATGACCTTGACCTTGTTCTGAAGGTCAGTATTAGCCAAACATGATGAAACAGAATTGGGTTAAACCTAAAGGTTATAGAAAAGTATATTGTAAAATAATGAACTTCTGAATGTTTTGGTGACCTTCAGATCAAGGTCAAGGTCATTATATGCATATTAAGCATTGTTTTACAAATAGAAGCATACATATTTGTTAAATTTCTGTTTACTAGCTGTGTGAGATCTTTGGTTAAACTCTGTCTAGTCTAACCTTGACCTTGACCTTGAAGATGATGTCATGGCCATTTGATCACAATTAGTGCTCCAACTCCTCATAATGTTTAATCTAGGCCACTTTGGACATGATTTCATATCAGTTTAGGAGCTACTGTGTAGACAATGGCCCAAAACTTGACTTAAAATTGACATTATAAGTCTTACTGTGACCTTGAAACAAAGGTCAAGGTCATCAAAATTTATTCAACAGTTTGCACTCTCCCAAGGGTGAACCCATGTTAGTTTGGTAAGCAGTCATCCATTGGTGCTAGAGATATGGTCGAATATATTGAATTCAAAGTACCAAAATTAATGAAAATTGACAGTCTCTCTAAAAAAAATTCTGCAGACATAAGATTTTACTTCAAAAGATAGAATTTGAGAAAAGATGTCACTAAAGACAGTACTTTAACTTATAAAGGAAGGTATTTATGAATGCCATTAAATTTGAAGGAGAAATATAGCTTATAATATGACACCCCTGGTTCATGCTGATTTACCCCACCCACTTTAATAACCCCATTATTCCAAATTTAGGGCTTACGGAGCTTAACCACTATTGATTCAGTATAGCGGACACTATAGTCTAATCATCAGCCGAAAATAAAACATTTTGCTCTTGGGCAGAAAAAGGGCCTTATAGGCACCCCCCCTTTGTAAAAGATCCGGTGTTGTTTGAGAATTGATCGTGTTTATCATCATTTTTGCCGGGCCGCGTAGCGCAATCGGTAGGGCACCTGACTCATAAGTCAGAGGTCCTGGGTTCGATACCTGGTCTGGCCACATACTTTCGTTTCTCCTTCCGCTGATTCAAGAAGGGCAGTTGTCAGTTACTGGCGAAAGTATGTGCACTTAGTACTGGTTAACCGCTTAGGAGGTCTAAGCCTGCCCAGGAATAGTGTGGCTAGGTTAACCGACCGTCCCGACATGACCTAAGCTGTTTACCGTGGACGTTAAGCAACAAATCAAATCAAAATCATCATTTTTTATTCTTAATATAAAGTTGTCCTATAATTTGAAGGTATTTGCTTTTATGGGTTCTCTCTTATTATGATACTGTTTACAAAGAGGATCTTACATGAGTGCTCATGTATTATTGAATTTATTAAACGAGTTGGGGAAAAGATAAGATGCGAGGCTTTGCCGAGCATCTTATCGGTTTGCCCCAACGAGTTCAATAAATTCAATAATACAGGAGCACGAATGCAAGATTCTATTTATCATATGACACTAAAATCGCATTTTATAACCAAAATTTGCACTAAAACGTCACGATTTCGCCATTAGAAAACGCGACGTTTTAATGGACGTTAACGTAGAACGTTACGACGTAATTTGCATATTTAATCCACTAGTGGATTATCGTTTTTAATGCATGGCTTTATTACACTCTCAGATGCGACGTCATATGATAAATTTTATTATTCAATAACGCATTTTTTGTGTATGTCAGTTACTAGAGGTTTTACCTTAAATTTACCTCTTTAATTCCAGGAAGCCGCAGCCGCCTTCTGTCTGATCCTAATGGCTATTTATTGGGCAACAGAAGCGTTTCCGATTGCCGTAACAGCTTTGTTACCAGTCATGTTGTTTCCTATGACAGGGCTGATGACAGGGAAAGAAGTTTCTAAACAGTATATAAATGTAAGTCTGACCGTGGATTAGACGTATAAATCAGAGCATTAAGATAGTTTAATAAGTACATAGGTTATTGCTTATATTATTAAACTGCAATGCCAGAATGGAACAAGAGGTTGTATTTATATTATTTAACGATATGAACACTGGAAATCATGCGGAATAGATACGTTATACGGCGGTATTCTAGTACGCTGGGCAAAGACTTTTTTTCTCATCCATGGAATAAGAAAGTCATTTTGTATGATCATATACGACAATTCTCTGCCCAGTCCCGCCTGTTATACATCTGTGTTTTCCAGACCAGTCTTAATCTGTCAGCCATAAATTTCATTAGGTTCATTGTAAATTGCATGTAGATTAAACTGGTCGTATTTGACTGGGCGTTTGGTGCAAAATAAAACAAAAAAAAAACAAACAAAAAAAAAAACAAAAAAAAAACAGTAACTCTACTATGGTTAAATTCTTAGCACGAGACATGAAACGTTTCGTGGTTCACGATTCTAGCTAAGAATCGTGAAGCACGAAACGCCCAATCGAATACGCCCACTGAGTGCTCGCGCTGTGTTGTAGATTTCTTATTAGTTGCTAGTGATATATAACCCATGAACAAGAGATGAAATTAACATGGCAGCACTATAAACAGAAAATCAGCTTTTAACAAATTTTGTATTCAACATTCAACATGTTCATTGGGCTTTCTTTTCAATTACATGTAATTTAAAGGAAAAATAATCAGCAATAATGTTGACATTTCGCCGAGGCGCATCTTCAGATAAATTGCATTAAAGTATCATGACCAGCATGTCGCTTGCATGAGACTAACATTCTGGAAGCTATAGCTGGAGATTTTTCTCTCTTTCAGCTCAGTCATAGAATCTATTAATTCATTTTCAGGACTCATCTATGCTTTTTGTCGGCGGATTGATCATGGCAGTAGCCGTAGAACACTGGAATATACACAAAAGAATTGCTCTGAGATTGCTGCTCACGCTTGGAACACAGCCTACAAGGTTCAAACAAATGTTTCTTTTTTTCAAATTAAGATGAATGGGTCCTTTTATAGGGAGAAGAACTCAATTAGCACATAGCCTACGTTCTAATCCAAAAGCTGTAATGCTACCACACTGCAAAAATAAATGGTAGAATGTTAAATAACGGTATAACTGGCAACCAGCTGCCAGTCCTTTTACCGTTATTTTTACGGGCGCTCGTAAAAATTGCAGGAATCATCAAGCAGAGTGGGACAGAAAAGAGCAGATGTCGTTTTGGTTAGATAGCCCTTCAACAATACAAAGTTATTTTCGAGTGCGCCAAGATAACATTAAACTTCCATTTCGTGATTTCCAACAATGTCTTACAGGCAAAAGCCCGTAAAAATAACGGAAAAAGGACTGGCAGCTGGTTTCCAGTTATTCTACCGTAAAATTTACAGATATTTTTTACAGTGCATGTATGTAGGTTATTTTGTCTGTCAGCTGAAAGCGAAATCAAGTGAGCCGCGACACGACAAAACCAACAAAGTTGCATGTGCTCCCAGCAGAAACTCAGATCAGCCTGGACATCCGCCCAGTCTGATCTGAGAGTCTTCGCTGTCCGCATGGAGCTAGCTTAGACCCTTAGCTACCCATTAAGCGCAAAATACAAAACTCTGATCAGCTTGGGCGGAGGCCCAGACTGATCTGAGTCTTCGCTTGGCGCACATGCCACTTTGTTGGCTTTGTCGTGTCATGGTTCAAGTATCACTCTCAAGTTAGGTGTATGGATACAACGCCATGTGTTCCGCCATTTTTAGGAAGGGAAACAACTTTTGTGACTTCGTGTTTGATTTTCTGGTCATAAAAGGCCTTCGAAAATGGAGTCTTGTCTTAAAGGAAAGAATTTGGAGAAGGGAAAGAAGGGGCGCAAAAATGAAAGCGGTAAAGTTGCTTCCCCTGAAAGCAATCATTCACCTTAAGTAAGGGCAAGCTTGTCTAAATTATTAGGCCTAGATTTTGCTCGGAAAACCTACACTGTCAAAAAAAATCCGTAGATTTTACGGTAAAATAACTGGCAACCAGCTGCCAGTCCTTTTGCCGTTATTTTTACGGGCGCTCGTAAAAATTGCAGGAATTATCAAGCAGAGTGGGACAGAATAGAGCAGATGTCGCTTTGATCAGTGTGCCCTTCAACAATATAAAGTTATTTTCGAGTGCAGCCAGTTAACATAAAACTTCCATTTCGTGATTTCCAAAAATTTCTTACAGGCAAACGCCCATAAAAATAACGGTAAAAGGACTGGCAGCTGGTTTCCAGTCATTCTACCGTAAAATCTACAGTTTTTTTACAGTGTATGCGTGAAAAAGAATAAATCCAATCCGTTTCGTTTCAGATTGAAATTCTAACCGTCGGTTTTACTTAGTGAACGGTATTTGTCACCAAAATAATAATCTAAAGCCCATAAATGTTTCATATAGTCTCAGTTTAAGTAAGAAGTTTTGAAAAGCTGGTAAGTTGGAGCTATCTGTATGATAGATTCAATACGAGACTGGGTTCATTAGCAAGACTTTACTGTGTCGGCAGTTCACGCTCTTTAGCAACGTCTGAACAAGACAAGACAAAACAAGACAAGGTTTATTTGGAGTCGGCAAGAAGTACAACATGTTACATAAGCTCTGATGAGCTCTTGGCCCGACTCCTGACAAACAATTTGTATAAAATTAACAAAGGGAAATCATTTTTAGTGGGATCCTTTTATAGAAATCCAGTTGAAAAAGCAGAATGGTTAGATAGATTTGAGGTTCACATTGAGCATGCTTTATTGGAAAATAAAGAAATTATGATTCTTGGTGACTTTAACAAGGATTTGCTCAATTCGAATATAAATAAAGAATGGTCAAATTTTATAACCTCCTTTGGACTTAGTCAACTTATAACAGATCCAAATAGGGTTACCAGTGTTTCAAGTACGCTAATTGACCATATATATGTAAGCAATGAAGAAAATATATCAGACGCATCCGTAAAGAAGTTAGGTATAAGCGATCATTTCGCAATTTGTTGTAACAGAAAAGTAAATTACAGTAGCAAGAAATCTTCGCACAAAACTATTACATACAGATCATTTAAAAACTTTGACGAATATTCATTTTTGAATGACCTTATGTCTCTACCATGGCATCAAATTGAATTTTACGATAATGTTGATGATATATTTACAGCCTGGTATACACTTTTCATATCTGTAGTTGAAAAGCATGCTCCAACAAAATCGCATAGAGTTAAACACGATATTCAGGCAGACTGGTTAACATCCGAAATAGCAGATAAGATTAAGGAAAGAGATAAACTTAAAAAACACGATAAACATGATGAATATAAATCTTTACGTAATGAAGTATCTACTTTGATACAAAACTCAAAAAGGGCATCATACAAATCAAAAATAGAGGCTGGTAAGATCCTAAGTCAATCTGGAAAATATTTAAAGAATTTGGTGCATCAAACAAAAGTTCTATTAATAATGAAGGTATCACTCTTAAAGTAGATAATGATTTAATATCGGACCCAAATACATTAGCAGATGTATTTAATGACTACTTTGTCAACATTGTATCGAAACTAAAGGAGCCGATTGAATATTGTGAATTTAAAGAGTTAAAAGAACATATAAATGCGAGAATTCCAGAGAATGTATCTTTTGAGTTACCATCTATCACTGAAAATTTTGTCTTTAAGTTTTTATCAACACTTGATGTTTCCAAATCTACTGGATTAGATGGTATTGGTCCAAGGCTTCTGAAACTTTCTTCTCCAATTATAACGAAAAGCGTTACTTTCATAGCGCAGGCATGTATTTCCATGGGAGAGTTCCCGAATAGCTGGAAACAGGCTAAAGTGAATCCGCTATACAAAGGTGGTTCGAAGGATGAAATAAACAACTATCGACCGATTTCCATATTGCCAACATTATCAAAATTACTTGAAAAATTCAATTCAAAGAACTTATTTGATTATTTAAATAAGTATAATCTATTGCACCAGTCTCAAAGTGGTTTTCGTTCCGGTCATTCCACGGAAACAGCTTTGACGCTCATGACTGAACGCTGGCTTAAAGCAATAAATGACGGTAATATTGTTGGCACTATCATGGTCGATTTCCGCAAAGCATTTGATTTAGTCGAACATTCTTTACTTCTGAAGAAGCTCAAATTTTACAAATGTAGCGATTCTTTTATAAAGTTCATGGCGTCTTATCTAGGGCAACGGATTCAAGTTGTAGCTGTTGATGGTAAAATGTCCAGTATTTCTGACATTAAGTGTGGTGTCCCGCAGGGATCAGTATTAGGACCTTTGATATTTTTGATTTTCATCAATGATTTGCCACTGATTTTATCTGACAAAGTTAATTCGACTGATTTATATGCAGATGACACAACTATATATGACATGCAACTTCATTTGGAAACACTAGAATCTAATTTGCAAGATTCTCTTGTTAAACTTCAATTATGGTGTAAACAAAATGGTATGCTTCTGAACGCTGATAAAACAAAAGTAATGCTAATTACAACTAGGCAGAAGCGAGGTAGGCTAGATGAAAAACTTTTCACTTTAACATATAATGATATTAATTTGCAACTGACAGTAGGTGAGACATTACTTGGTGTACATGTAGATCATAATCTGAAATGGACTTGTCACTTTCAATATGTATGTAAAAAGGTTTCTTCGTATATTTGGCTTCTATCTAAAATACACTCATATTTAAGTGTAGAACACAGGTCGATCTTTTATAATGCTTATATTCAACCACATCTAAATTATTGCAATATTGTAAGGGGAAATTCTTCTAATCATAATGTGTCAAGAATAACAAAACTTCAAAGGCGTGCTTGTAAAATTATATTAGGGAATGAATATTCAGACCTTGAAAGCGCGAGGAGACGATTAAATATTTTATCTTTTGACCAGAATGTACTTGTAAACAAAGCGAGAACTATGTATAAAGTTGTACATAGCATGGTTCCACAATATATTAGGGAACTTTTTCAGTTTCGAGCTGAGACTTTGCCTGATACCTCATTACGGTCTATTACAAACCAGAATTTTAGCATCCCTAAACCAAACATTAGTTTATATAAAAACAGTTTGTCATATTCTGTACCGGTCATATGGAATGCTATTCCATCGGGTATTAAGAACTTGTCAACACTTAATAGTTTTACAAAGAGTGTAGTTGATTGGATTACAAACGAATAAGTTAAACTTGTTTTTGTTGATAGACAGTATATACCTCCATCCCAGCTCTGCATTGTATATATCATTTTCATATGTATCAGTTTGTCACCCTGTATTTCACTTACTCCTATTTCAATACGTATAATGTCATGTTTTTGTGTAAATAATCTGTTAATTATGTTAATAATGACTTGAAAGAGGGCCCCATGGAAGATTGGTTATACCAAATGGGTTACCCTCTCTAAATAAAGAATTTACTTACTTACTTACTTACTTAGATATTAAGCAGCTACAAGTAACTAAGTACGGGTACACTTAAATCACAAAGAACTTTCAAGCAGAACTCAATTTTCATAATTACATGTGATATGAAATCGCAACTTTTATGATCATTCGCTTTAACAACAGAATTAACAGCAGGAAATGCATTGAATTGTATAGGACAGCCACGTTTCATACAATATTATAAAACATCAATTAACACCGACTTTTTTGGCATGCAGATTCTTAAAATTCTTTAGTGTTTTGATTGATTTTTTTATTCATAAGTTGATGTTTATATTAAATTAGGGGATTCTTAAGTTGTAAATTTTATATCCCCTCAAAAGGCATACTTATATACCCGGTAGTAAATTGCCATTAAATGCAAGGAATATCTATCTTTATTGCGCGGCATCATTTTTAAATACAAAATTACACATTTTACACATTTTATGCAACGGATTCGAACTCTGCAATAATTATTCTTTCTTTTGAAAACAGCCTCTCCGTATACAAATGTATATCGGATCTGTTCATGAAAGCAATCATGTGGGGTGAATTAAAATGAATCCACGTCACGACAAACACCAACAGAGTGGCATGTGAGCCCAGCAAAGACTCGGATCAGCCTGGGCATCCGCCAAAGCTGATCAGAGTTTTTATTTTGCGCTTAATGGATAGCTTAGGGTCTAAGATAGCTCTGTGAGACCGCAATATTCACAGAACGCATTTTTCACATGCGTGAGAAATGCGTTCGCATTTTTCACACGTGTGACAAATCCGGTCGCATTTTTCACAGACTTTTAACGCATTTTTCACATATCTGTGAATTCTGCGTTTGATATGTACCATGAAAACGTAATTTTCCAAACGTATGCAACACCGCTAAAATATGACAAAATATCACGAAAACGCATTTTTCACTTCTTGACATTTTTTATAATCTTGTTATAATGAAGGTTATGAAAGGTATGAAAGTTATAGTGGACGCAAAAACGGTACAGCAAGCAAAAAAAAAAAAAATGAAAGAAGAAAATAAATAAATAATAAAATAGAAATCTGCTGTTCTCTTCTGCGCAGAAGGTCGCTGGTTCGAGTCGCCAGCCAGGCCAACGACTGAAAAACTGTCTCTGTCAACCCAGCAGCAAACTGGATACCTTTTTCGACTTAGGGCAGGTGAAAGGCAGCGAAAGGAATGGGATGCAATCCGTCTTTCGTATGCTGTGCCTAGACACGTTGGGTTCTAACATTAACTGCCCCACGGCCACAAGGCTACGGGAAAACTTTACTTTTGCATTTTAGTCTACTTTTGCGTTGCAAAACGCTTCTTAAAGGTCAACACGAGAATGAAGACGATAGGCTGAACAAAAGATATAATATAGGCATTTCCCCGAAAAAGGGGAGAGGGGGTTGGAGAGAGGAAATGTCCTTAGAATAACCACCGTGTTATACTAGGGGCCTCATGGAAGATTAATGAAATTGCTAAATGTTGTAACCCTCGTTAAATAAAGACTTTACTTACTTACTTACTTACTAAATGTTCTAACATTTAGGATGATACGGTGATTATTATCAAGACATTTTCTCTCCACACCCCACTGCCCCACCCCCACTTTTTTTCTATTTTGTTATCTATAATGATATGCCGTCGTGATGTCATGACGTCGTGACCAAGGTGTTTTAACCGTCTTAGGGCTGCTAGAAAAATTAAAAGTAAAATAGAAATAAAGCAGAACATCATTGTTGTTTAAAGCATTCTACATGTATATCACTGAGAAAGGGATTTACCTCCGAAAATATTAGATGCTGAGTTAAAAAATATTCAAGCAGTATATCGTATGATTTATCTTCTCTTTTGGAAAGGAAATCACCAGTCGAAAAAGGAAGATGTTAGGCTTGTCAAGAGGTCAATTATAGACTTCATCGGCAATCGTGGGGACACATAATTTCGACATTGTGTGTTGGATCTAAGCAGTAGTCAATTCGTCTGAGACTTAAAGCCTGTTAGTCATCTGCAAGTTTCAAGAAGCTAGGGTGATCAGAAGCATCTCTCAGTTATAAGTCTTCGGGATATTTCACTTGCCATAGCAACCAAAATCTCAAGTGACTGAATTAAAGGACATGTCATCGTTCCCCAGCCTTGTGAATGCTATATATGAAATTTGGTTGTGATTGACCCAGACGCTTAAAGATAGATAGAAGCTCGAAGGTTTTGACAGACGACGGACAACGGGAACTGCCTTTCCTATAAACTCCCTAAGAGCCGAAAGTTCGGCACAGTTGGGGCTCAAAGTCATACATGTAGTTGTAGTTGGAAAGGGACAACAAGTCATTCATTCTAAATCTTCCCTTTCCGAATGTGTGAAAAATACGTTTCTATTAAAAATCGCTACAAAATCCGAACGCATTTGTCACACTGGCAAAATATGGTGAATACGACCGTATTCATCACACACGTGTGAAAAATGCGTTCTGTGAATATTGCGGTCTCTCATAGCTCCATGCAGGCAGCGAAGACTCTGTTCAGACTGGGCTGCACAGGATGATCTGATTCGTCGATGGGCGCACATGCCACTTAGTTAGCTTTCTCGTGTCGTGGCTAAAATGTTTTCAGTGTTAATGTTTTAAATCTGCAGACTGATGTTTGGTATGATGCTTCCGTCTTGGTTCCTGTCTATGTGGACATCCAATATGGCTACCACCGCCATGATGTGTCCCATTGCTGATGCCCTGCTGAAGGAACTTGAACATAGTAAAACCGATACAGCTGAGGAGAGAAGTAGGAACCAGCTAATCGTTAAAATTATAAGTGTAACAAGCATAATACAATATTTAACGTTATAATAAATCGCTACGGATTGTCATGCAACCCCGGGAAGGGCTCTTGCTGGTTACCTTGGTACCGATGACTGAACAAAGGATAGCGTAACTCACCCTAAACAGTGTACCGAAAATATATGAATCAATACCCTTTTCGGTGTGTTCCCTTAAAATACCCCTTTTCAGAATTTTCTTGTAAAACGTACCCCGTTGCACTGTACTCTTGCAAGTAAAACGTACCCCGTTGCACTGTACTCTTGCAAAAGGACCCCGTTTCTACTGTATTCCATATAAAAGACTCGTTCGTTGAAATAAGAACTTGTAAAATACTGTTGCAACTTTATATTGTGTGTTTGAAGACTATGTATTCTGTATACACCTGATGCAGATAAAAGAAGAAAAATCTTTAAAAAAGATAATCGTCGCAGATTAAGTGGCCATGGAAGTGTGTTTTGTTATATGTCTCTAGTTGAAGATTTGACAATAACTTTCATGAATAAGTAAGCTATGTCGGTAGGAACCCACAACCATAATTTTGACACTGGGTAGCGACAACGACCTATCTCAAAATTGAGCTGTCCAATTTGGAATTCCAATCGTGAAATTGACCTGATTTCAAACTAGTTATCAACATATTGCACTGTTTGTTTGTGTGTATTAAAACGAAAATAGAAATCGAAAGTAGGTCAACGACGAAAAACAGAAAGTTTTGAATATCTGCGTATGTTATCGATAACATTTCTATTGTAAAATTTAAGACAGAGTGCTAGTATTCACAGTGCAGTACGACGAGAAAAATTGACCTTTGATACTATTGGCTAAATTTTGACATACGCGTTATTTGACCAATGGAATCTTGTGACATGTGGAACAATATCGAAATTATACGAGGCTGCGCCTCGAAAAAATGGAGTGACAATTGAGCTTAATATTCAGCCTATCATTAACCACAGCGTGTTGAAAAGGCTGACACACATCCTTTTCCTACCAAAGTACCATGTTTCTGACCGTAACGGCGTCTTCACTGTGCGCTTGAAGGGTAGCTTAGGATCTTAGCTTGCTCAGTGCGGACAGCGAAGATTCTGATCAGACTGGGCAGATGCCCAGGCTGATCTGGGTCTTTGCTGGTCGCACTTGCCACTTTGTTTGTTTTATCGTGTCGCAGCTCAAATAGTTTTCTGTCTCGAAACTACTCATTTTGGCTAATCTTACTAACATAAATAAACTTTATTTATTTTACATCGATTGCATTGAAATCTCACGCGAACTTATTTAAATACTCTCGATGGCACGGATGTTGGCGCGTTTGTGGTCCTATACTGGTATACTACATCTATATTAAAGTTGCATGTGGACTAAGCTAAATTATGCGGACTGACCCAGAGCTCTAGCTTTATCTTCTAACTTTTGGAACTTATATTTTCCTTTTATACTTAAAACTCAGTTAGTGCACTACTACATATCAATGTTTATGTAATTGTTTTAGTATTTTTATATTATGATAGGAAATGGTGTTGGGTATGGTTCCTGTTCTAAAACGGGTTTGTAACATATTAATCTACATTAAGGTGAATAGATACACTTTCAGGGGAAGTAGCTCTATCATTTTCTTCTTTGCATCCCTCCTGATTTAGGATCAACTCTTAAAGAAAAGAATTTGCTCCACAAGGAGCAAATTCTTTCCTTTAAGTGTAGACCCCATTTTGAGACGGTTGTTTTGTCTAGGGAAGCAACCTGGAATCACAAAAGTTGTCTCCCTTGTAAAAATGTTGGAAAAGCCTGGCAGTGTAGCCAAACACCTTAATATAGAAATCCAGTACTAACATTCTCTAATCAAATATCATAACCAAGATGCCTACAATACTTGATCACTTTGGACCTTTGTATTACTCGAATAACTATGAGTGAAACGGCGCTGGCACAAGGCTATTGGTATTTTGCTGAACGGAACGGAATGGAACAGAAACAGTTTACGAAATAAATCGCATTTTGAATATATATAAGACTGACAAGGGAAGAAATAAATGCGTTTATTTTAGTGGCTGTTCCTTACGTTCCGTTCCTCGAAATATTAATAGCCCTGGCACAAGTCTCTGAAGAGATTAAAGGTATTGTTTAATGAAACTGCATTTGATGTAGTAGGCATATTAAATATTCTGTTGCAAGAATTTCTTTGCATTCACTTAATGTTGATATAATTGATTTTGTTTAAGATTCATTGCTCGCATCAAAGTGAATTATTTGCGTTTACTTCTGCCTCAGAGCATTTTCTTTCCGCGTTTCTCATAATTTAATGAAAACTGAAAAAATACACCTTTGGGCAACTTGCTTTTACCTGGAAACTTCTGTCATATTCGTTAATGACTGCCGCAGCAGAATAACTCTTTTCACCTTTTAAAGTTGTCTTGAGGCACCAGATACCCAAATACTTAGCATGAGATACCCTGAAACGTGCAAGATCTGTATATATTGGATATCGTGCTATAAGTGAGATGGAGCATGATTCGTCCGCCTGTACTGGGACTATCTCTCCATACAAGCGAAGGAACTCTACTTATCAATTAACTGTTCTTGATTTTGATTTAAGGTGACATGAAGAACAGTAGGGATTCGAAGCCATGCCCAGCAGGCAGAAACCGTCCTAATGACGTCACAGTGACGTCGATGCGACGTGATGACGTCGCATCGACATCAATACGACGTCATCTTTAATGTCATTTGCCTGCTTGATGGAGAGTGTGGCGAGTCTGATCATTTGCACAGACTGGCCATAGTCCTTGCTTTCATCCCAGTTTAGATTTCTCGAATCGAATTTCGGTGTTTTCTCTATATAGAACTGACAATGAAAGGCATTGACGTTGACCCACTGGAGGTTGATATGGACAACGAGATAACTGTTACCACAGAAAAAGAGATATCTCTACAGAACACGGAGAAACAGTCAAAGACAAGGTATTCTGTAAAAATTGTAAATATTTGGTAATGTAGCTCTTTAGAAAACAGTACCGACCAAGATCAGACTGCTCCTTTAAGAGCAGTCTGATCAGGGTCTACTCTAAAAGAAACAGTCTGATCAGGGTCGACATTAAGAATGCCTTCTAATTTAATGATGCTCAGTGAATATAGACATGATGTATTCATGGTGTTACTTGCTTTCACGGGGATTGGTTATATAGTTATTAAAGTTGGTGTTACATCACGCTTACCAATCACTCTCATGCGAAACCACGGTTCAGAACGCCAATCCATGAGAGGAGTTTCCGGTTTTGCAGTAGGGGAGCCAAAATCGTAAACAGATTTGACATCGGCGCAAGGTTTGAGGTATTTATTTTCTCTGAAAAATATTTATGCAAAATGTAAGAATGCTATTTTGTTACATATAGATTGTTTCTTCGGCACATGATAGGATTAGGCACACGGCCTTGCATTTTTCCAGATATGCATTTAGTACGACGGAGCATGTTCTCAAGGTCAGTCTCGGCGATATATACATGTAGGGGAAAATCGCAATTTTTGTTTGATTTTGAGTCTCTGACTTTGTCAATCGCAAAGAAGTGAACAGAACTACTGTATGCGTAAATCCAAACGCTTGACGAAAGCTTTTTGCGTTGGACAGTTTAGTTTTTAGAGAACATACACAAAAACTTGGCGTCGTCAGCCCGGTTCCGCATGAGATATTAGAAAATATAAGGATTTTTTTATCAAACACGAAAACAGCTTCTGAACAATAATTGGATCAAAACTAACATGAACTCTGTGACATATCATTATTTTATACATTGCAGATGAACTTCTGGCTATTTTGATCCCCGTTTGTCTGTTTTTGAGGCATGCAAGAGGGGTTGAAAGAGGGTTTGGAAAAAGCCTAAAACAAACAGAGAATAAAAACAGCCCAAAATTAGTCATCCACAGTGTATAAAATAATGATTTATCACAGAGTTCAAGTTAGTTTTGATTCTGTTATTGTTCAGAAATTTGTTTTTGTTTCTCATAAAAAGTCCTTATGTTTTCTAATATCTCATGCGGAACCGGGCTGACGATACCAAGTTTTTGCGTATATCTTCTATATGCCACAGTGTCCATCACGGAAAGCTTACTTCCAACGTTTGGATTCACGCATACAGTAGTTCTGTTCACTTCTTTGCGACTGACAAGGTTAGAAACTCAAAATCAAGCAAGAGAATGAGACTTTTCTCTACATGTACATATCGCCGAGATTGACCTTGAACATATGTTCCGCCGTACTAAATGCATATCTGGAAAAATGCAAGACCGTGTGCCTAATCCTTTCATGTGCCGAAGAAACAATATATATGTAACAAAATAGCATTCTTATATTTTGCATAAATAGTTTTCAGAGAAAATAAATACCTAAAACTTTGTGTCGATGTCAAATTTGTTTACGATTTTGGCTCCCCTACTGCAAAACCGGAAACTCCTCTCATGGATTGGCGTTCTGAACCGTGGTTTCGCATGAGAGCGATTGGTAGGCGTGTACATGCTGCTGTGTGGCAGTCGTAAATTCATTATCAGGTAGTTTCCGACCCTTTGATGTCATCAGGCCATTTTCAGGAAAAAAACACACAAAAAACGAGACCCCTTTTTAGCTCGCCTGAACGAAAGTTCAGGAAGAGCTATTGTTGTCACCACGGCGTCGGCGTCCGCGTCCGCGTCCGCGTCCGCGTCAGCGTCCGCGTCCGCGTCCGCGTCGGCGTCCGGATTGGATGTTTTGGTTAAAGTTTTTTAAAGACCTATATCTCCTTAACCCATGGATGGATTCTTTTGATACTTGCACTGTAGTTAGATAATGGTCTAAGGTTTAACAGGGTACCACCCCCACCCCACTCCGTGACCTTGATGTCAAGGTCATGGACTTAGAAAATTGGTAGTTTTTTTGGACTGGATGTTTTGGTTAAAGTTTTATAAAGCCCAATATCTCCTTAACCCATGGATGGATTCCTTTGATACTTGCACTAAAGTTAGATATTGGTCTAAAGTTTTCGAAGGTACTACCCCCACCCCCCTCTGTGACCTTGATGTCAAGGTCATGGACTTAGAATATTGTCTTTTTATTGATTGGATGTTTTGGTTAAAGTTTTTTAAAGACACATATCTCCTGAACCCATAGATGAATTCTTTTAATATTTGTACTGCAGTTAGATCTACAGAGTACTACCCCAACCCCGCTCAGTGATCTTGATGTCAAGGTCAGGGACTTAGGAAATTTTTGTCTTTTTTAAAGTTTTGTAATTGCATACTGGTTCATAATGCTTTGCAGAGATTTAGTTTATACTTGAACTGATGTTAGACTCTTTTCTTTTTTGAGTTTTTACAACCCCACTGGATGACCTTGAAGTCAAGGTCATCAACTTTGAATGTTGTCTTAAAGCTTTTGGTTAAAGGTTTATATTTATGAAGACATAATTTCACAGTGCCACGATGATGGACTCAGTTGATACTAATACTTGGACTGATCTTAGATAATGGGTTCAGGGTTTTCATACTTTGATACATCCTAGCAACCACCCCCCCTCCTGTCAGAAGCTCATGGACTTTGAAATTTCATTTCACTTTTTTTTATTTTAAAATTATTTTTATTTCTGAGATAGCTTCACTTTTTTTTATTTTAAAATTATTATTTTAAGACTTATTTCTGAGATAGCTTTTGTTTATAAATGTGTTTTCATTATGGACATGCTTGCATGAAGTTTTATGCATAGCAGTGCACATACCACCCCCCCCCCCCCACCCCACCCCACCGTCAGTTTTTTTACCTCAAGCTCATGGACTTTGAAATTTCATTTCATTTTTTTTATTTTAATTTTATTTTAAGATTTATTTCTGAGATAGCTTTTGTTTATAAATGTGTTTTCATTATGGGCATGCTTGCATGCAGTTTTATGCATAGCAGTCCACACCACCATAGCGGCTGTGTGATGGGCAAGCACCTATTCAGGCGAGCTATGCTGTCAGGCGACAGCTCTTGTTTGGCGTCGTTTCCTCATTTTTTTTTTACATATATTCTATATTTCTACAGGGATCCGTTTTTCAGGTTTTATTTTCATCTGCGACTGATGAATGGAAAGCATTTCATCTTTATATTGTTTGATCAACATTGAATGTTCTTAGATTTATGCTGATTCAACGTTGAGTGCCTACTGCAGAGCTCCAGATATGAAGGGGTAACAGGGACAATTCAGAGATATTTTTTCTTATTTCTCAATGACAACATATGTTGTGACCCCTCATTAGAACCGTCTCGCCGAGACGGTTCTAATGAGGGGTCACGACATATGTTTTATGGAAAATATAGAAAATTATCCCTAAATTATCCTTTCCTATCTGCAGCACTGTCTTCTCGGATTTTTTTGTTGAAGGAATGAAGAAGAAAGTCCACAGCGGATGACTACAAGAAGAAAAGAACATCTACAGCTAGCTAAGGCTATGACAATCAGCATAGCGTACGCTGCCAACATAGGGGGAACCACAACAATAACTGGCTGTTCCTCAAATATCATTTTGAAAGGACTTGCAGACCAGTAAGTTCTGATATTCTTTTTTCTGTCATTTTTACTGAGGGGAACAACTTCTGTGACTTCATAGTTACTTCCCTGGACGACGAACGAAGCTCTTCCATAATGGGTTGATTGATTGATTTATTTAGGGGATAACTGTACTCGAAACTGACATTTGGGGAGGTAAATCGTCGGTTTTATGGTCGGAAATTTCGTTTTACGGCGACGCACAACGGAACCGTAAAACGCAATTTGCGACCGTAAAACCGACGATATACCTCCCAAAATGACAAATCTCATTACAGTTATCCCCATTCTAATGCACTTTTCACATTTTTACCTTTAAAAATGTGCTACTATGCACCCATAACGAACGCTTTCAGCGACGTAAAACCAATCATCAGCCAATGAGAAGCGATGTTACGTAGTGACTTCGGGTTTGCGACTGTATTTCACAAAATATACTGGTACTGTAGCAAATTTTTGACGTTATCTAATCAGACGTCGCGTTACAGTTGTAGTGAGTGAGTGAACTCGGGTTTAACGTCCCACTAACAACGAGGTCATATGGAAACGGGACCTCGGTTTTAAGTCTCATCCGAAAGACCGGAGAAGCGGGGGATCGAACCTGCGACCCCTGGATTGGTAGTCTGGAGTTACAGTTGTAAGTGCATTAAAATTCGATATCACAAATCAGCGTTGCATGATAAAAACAATGGGATACAAGTAAAAAGTTGCTCTAGTATAGAGCAAAGGAGGAAGCGCTGCGGAAAACAATATTTAAGACTTGATTATCCAGTTTTTAGTAACTATGTTTACAATACGGTATCGAGGTATCAATGAATTGAAGTAGCCATAATATTTATTCTTAACTCATTAAAAATGACACGTAACGCTGGATTGTGATGAGTATTGTAATTTGGAGCAACACAGCATAAAATAAGGCCATATATACATATGGACAAAAGTTCTGCACGGTCACAGTTTATTTCACAGTTTCAAAAACTTAAGTTAACTTATTTCTACCAGTTTTATTTATAGAGCAAAAAAAAAAAAACTTGTTTAAGCTTGGATGAATAGCACCGAGTTTAAGACAGGCACCCTACATTTACTTATAAGTTAAAGGACATTTACATTCAATTTCATAGTGTTGTGACGTATAACAGAATTTTACAACCTTTTTTTCTTTGGAAGATTGAGCTTGAAGCTGTCCAATAAATTGTACTCAAAATAATCTAAGAAAATGTCAAGTTAGGAATTAGTGTGTGTAGGAATTAGTGTGTGAATCAAATGACGTTTTTGCAAAACATTGTGTTATTTGTTTGTTCTGTGACTCTAAAACTTTTATTTTTTATTTATTTATTTATTTTGGTGAGTGGGCATTAAGATTAATAGAATGATAACGTGTGAATTTTCTGATGAAGACTGCCTAGTTTAAAGGCCCATGCAAAAGTTAATATGACAGTAAAATACCTAAGTATGTTATTGAAAGATATTGATCTCGGTCATGTGTATACCTTTATGTTTTGGGTTGTTCTTTCAAGGGGAAAAATTTGTTTTGTTTTCCTGGATAATGTAGCCATTCCAAAAGGGAGTCTACTGTTAAAGGAAAAAAATGCTCCTCAAGGGGCAAGTTCTTCAGTCGATCTCCGCTGTGAAGGAAGACAAAAATGGAATTGGCATGAGTTGCTTCCCCTGAAAAAGTACCCATTCACCGTAGGCACACTTTATGTGTGACACAGCTCTAAACCAGAAAATTTTAGCAAAGCTGAGTTTTAGAAATTGTTTCCAAGTTTTCTTCTCATAATGGTTCTTTGATTATAAGACGACGACTATTTCACCTCAGTTTTACTTTAAAAAACTTTGCATTCCTGATTGATTGATTGATTGATTGATTGATTGTTTTGGGTTAAACGGCTCTTTGATACAGTATTTCAGTCTATATCGGGCCGTCTCCCAGAGAGAGGGAGAAAGAAGAGAGAAATGATAGATGAGAGAAAAAATGTCCAAACAACCCCCACCCGCACCTACTGCAAGCACAGTAAGCCCTTGCCCTACTATTATCCAAATCAGCAGGACGCCCCGGCACTGGAAGTTACATGCAGCACCATCGCACCACCCGACCACCGCCTTGCATTCCTGAAGTTTCGAGTACATATTCGGAATTTTCCCTGACTTAAAGTTCCATAATGACTGCAATTACTAGGACAGAAGTGCCCCAGAATCTATGATTTGGTTTAGATGGAGACAATGAAATCTCAAGTCTCATGCTTGGCAGGTTTTGCATTACAACTATTTAATTTGAAAAAAAAAAAGTCGTTGGGATTTCAACGAAATCACTCTTTCTTCGCCCATTAACTTTCATTTGATAAAAAAGATTTTGAACCAGGTCATTATTATATTACTTCATTTGACTTTCTCTTAATGGTTCTGTCCGTAAGCCTAGGTCATGAAAGCTGTTTTAGTCTGTCAGTCATTGCTATTTTATCAGCATACACTCTCATATGAGTATTACGTGCTATTCAGAATGATACAAAATCAGAGTTCAGAGGTTACAGTTTTCTACCCCCTACTCACAATAATATGTAATTGAAATTGAGCCGTAAAATCATGATCATGATAATAAGACATACGTCCGGGGGTGGGGGTAGGATCAATTCAGCTGAAAGAATTTATCCCGTGTCGTAATATATACAGGAGATGCGCCCCTTTCTTTTTCACGGAGTCAATTTTCCCAGCATGTTCTAAGCAGGTACATGACGTCGAAATGACGTGATGACGTCGCATCAACGTCAATAAGACATATTTCCGACGCAATGTGTCCGCTGGTTGCGTGTAGTCAATGGAGTGTAGATTATCTTATCATTTTCCACTCAATTCCATTCCAGAATTCTAATTCTGTGGCTGTTTAGAAATGTTTAAATCAAAATAACATAAAGGAGCAAAATAGTTATTAAAGTGCCAAAATGGTGATTAGCTCCGTAAAATGAGACTTGATTAACCACGGATGGATATATAAAAGAAACGCACGTTTCCTGTTCGTGCCCTAATATCAGATCTATCAACGGTAATGATATGGATAACCCGATTCTAAAAATAAGGCAGTTACGCAATAGCTGAGTTCCATCGCGCGGTCTTCTTCGCGTGTCGATGACCTCAAGTCTTGTAGGTCATATATGAAAAGAAAAATCGAAAGGATACTATAGTTAAAGACGATATGTATATGCTATTAAACTTTTCTTTCTCGCTAAACAATTATTATTTTAACCAATACCATGAATGCTAAACACTAACTTGATTAAACACTTACAGTGCAAAAAATGAAAAAAGTCGTATAGCTGACTTATTTGCAACAATACAATGCGTTTATCAAAGCCGATAATCCTTTCGACATTTAGGACGGAAAAATAGTTCCATGTTTTTATCCCAAAATATAAAAAAATAAAACAATGAAGATCGAAAAAAGATATTTTAATGTTATGTTTCGGATAATTTGATGTCGTAATCGAAATTTTAGTGATAAAATATGCATGAAAGTTCACTTTTTAAGTCGCTTATAGCAATAATCAATAAAACAAATCTACACCCAACGCCTTCCCCAACTCATCACAAATAGCACTGCGTTGGTACGCAGCGCAATTAAATAATCATGTACATGTAAAACATGCACATTTCTCACATTTTAAGGTACCATGGCTTGCCAATCAGTACCAAGGATAACACAAATAAGAGAAAGTGATTTCTCTTATTTTCATTGTGGTCTTTGAGGAATGGTTGCAATGTTAAACCTTTGAAACCTGAAACTGACAAACATCAGATACATTATGACCTTTAAAATATGCGTTCTTCTTTCAGGATCGGAACGAGGCCTGGGGCCGTATTCATAAAACGACTTAAGTGGTTGCTATGCTGTTGCTAAGGCTAAATTTCTTTGAAGGACAACTATGAAATTTGCTGGGTTCCTCCAGAGCAAATTCCATAGTTGTAGGGAATCTCCCTTATAGATATTTAGCCTCAGCAACAGCATAGCAACGACTTAAGTGGCTTTATGAATACGGCCCCTAAGTTCTGGTTTAGAAACCACTAAGAATATAATAAGACAGATCAAGTCTAATAAACATTGTTATTATACAAGATCTAAATAATATTCTTTTTCAGTAATTTTAAAATTAAGAATGCCTTGTATTTCTTTTATATTGTTTGGGAGGCCATTCCACAGAATACAACCAATTGTAAGCAAACGACTTCTAGCCGAAGTCTACATCCCCGGCATACGAAGTATGTCGAGCGGTATATAGTTTTTCTCTTTCCATCCATTTGTCCATTCGTCAGTCTGTCAGTGCGTCATTCATTCCGCCTGTTTATTAACATTTGCGTTAAAGTTTTGCGTTAATAATATTTTCTTTTGCTTTGTTTTCCTAAAGGTCCTTACTGGAACTTGTTCATATATGCTTAGTGTTACTACAGATTGGATGCTGATCAGTTTACATCAACTGGATGCTGCTGATGGCCAAAGGTCTAAGCTACCTTTTGAGCATACATCGAAGCTCTGATCAGACTGGGCGGATGCCCAAGCTTATCCGGGCCTTTGTTGGGCGTGTCGCGACTCATTAATTATTATTTATTCTCTTTCTATTTTCAGGATTTTTAACGAAAGAGGCCTCAGTTCTGGTATTTCGTTCGGCACGTGGTTAGTGCTTGGTTTTCCAGTCTCATTCTTGATCTTTGTTTCGCTGTTTCTATGGTTACAGCTGTACTTCAGGGGATGTGGGTATGGATATACGGTATTCACATACAACACATAGAATAATACTGCAAAACTAGGAAAGAGAGCAGGATCGGGATATTGCATGCATATTGAACATACAAAAATATACTGTAGAACACTTATTTTTGGCGGTTACCGAATTTTGGCGATATTGGCGGTAAATGCAAAGAGCGCTAAAATATAAGTCCGCCAATATATATTACATAGCTTTAATACATATACATATGCACAGCATAACAGAGGTTTATTTGATAAGTATTTTCGATTTTTTTACCTTTCCATCAAGTTAAACTATACATTGTGGCATCTATTAGAATCGCCTCGATGAGGCGATTCTAATAGATGTCATAATGTATACTCAAAAGTATAGTAAGAAAATTGTTACAAATGTACATCAGATTTTTTGATACCGCAGATATTAAAAGTGTTTTACAGTACTCTTCTGCTGATTTCAAGTGTGAATTCATGAAGATTTCTCCTGGCTGGCCATGAGAGTTGTAAATGAGCTTAAGGTACACGTGTATACCACAATGTTTTTTGCCATTTTACGAAGGGGAACAACTTTTTGTGACTTCCTGTTTTCTTTCCTGGGTGATGAGGCCCTTCCAAAATGGGGTCTACTCTTAAAGGAAACAATTCGCTCATACAGGAGCCTTAAAAATTACCACCACGGAAAGAAGGGTAAAACAGAAAATTGTAGAATTGCTTCCCTTGAAAGTGACCCAGTCACCTGAATGCAACGTCATTAATTTGGAATCTATTAAATATCAGTTGTTGGCAGCAGATTTCACAATGTGCTTATTTTATCACCTACTGCGTTTACGTGTAAATTTGCTTTGTTGTCCTTTAAAGTATGGAGACAATGTTGGCTCTGATCGCTTTACCCTTTACTTTCATGGGCTAAGGAGGAACGCTTATATATTTCTCTCATTGAAGAAATTAATGACCAAACCGCCGAGTCATGTTTTAAAAACACAGTGTTTAACAAGAGTAAAACAGTTTAAAAATATCAGAAAGATACGCGTGCATAGTTAATAATTATTATGTGACATGCATTGTATTTTCAGATGTTTAAAGTCAAAATCTGAAAAGACAGATAGAAGAATTCGAGATTATATCCAGAAAGAATATGACGCGTTAGGACCTTTCAGGTGAGTGTATTTCCAAAGATAAAGGTAGAGGTAAATGTAAAGGTAACGGTAGATTCTTGCGTAGATTCCTGAGCGCATAGCAGCTTGAGGATATATGCGAAAGGACTAAAACCCATGTCGTGTAAACATTGTTTCAGGCTTGCCTAGTCATATTTCGGGCCGCAACTAGTTTAAATGGCGTTGCCTGACATTAAGTTACCACCAGGACCAACATTGTTATGAGAATTGGATAAATAACAACAATACGTTACCGCTCTGGCCCCGAGGTTATAAAACTTTAGTACATTCTCAAGCTCAAAATAAAGCACACTGATTGGATGCTTCCGAGCACGGAAGCAGCCAATCAGTGTGCTTTATTTTGAGTTTGAGATTATACTCAAGTTTTATAACCTCGAACCCTGGAATAAGCATTTTGTTTTATTTTTTGTTAGCATCATTTATGCGGAATATCATTTTTGCTGAATGCAGACAGTGTTGAACGGCGATTTTTAAGGGTTAGACATTTAAGCTGTGTTTTTCAGTGGCATGATACCACCAGCTTGTTTATTTCATTGCATCAGTATTTTCCGGGTTCCCCGGAAGACGTTTGAACTACCGGCTGACACGTCGAGTTTAAACAACTCCTGCTAATGTTAGTCATTGAGCGTATAGCAATCGGCGTCGTATGAGAACTTGTTGATCACGTTGCTTTCGTTGCGACGTGCAACTCCATCGGCTGTAATTTTTTTTACTTCTTTCGACATCCGCCCTAGTATAGTCCTTTAGAAAATGTCGCAATACCCTTGCATTTTACAATTCCAGGGTTAACTGACCATCATCGCGTAATGGATCGCTCGTCAAGTGGGGGTGGGGGTGGGGGGGGGGGGGGGGGAGAAGGGGCCAAGGTAGGTGTGTTCGAATCCGAGTGGAGGTGTCTTTTTAGTTTAACTTTATTAACCAAAGTCACATGGCGCCATTCAAGCTTATTTACAGCATTTTTGTTTTGAGGTAAAATTATAAAAATTACAGGGTGTTTCAGTAGGAACTTTAACTACGTTACAGTCGCGTTCAAATAGGTGTATCAAACAAAGTACTGAGCCTATTATTTAAAGTAAGATTATAAAAACCTACCCAGCAGGCACATGGCGTCGGAATGACGTCGTGCTGACGTCGATGAGACGTGATGACGTCGCATCAACGTCAGTTCGACGTCATTTCGACGTCATGTGCCTGCTGGGTATTAACATTGACAAATGTCATTTTGACGAGTCTCCCTGTTTCTTTATTTTAAAAACGGTACATGGAAAGCACGTCTTCAGTCCATAATCCGTGTCACCGGACAGCTAGCTATACATGGTACCTCATACCCCTATTCCACACAGACCACGAATCCCACGAATCGTCACGAACTGATAAATTTTAGGATTCGTAGCTGAATCGTAATTACTTCGTGAAGTTCTTAACTGAATCGTATATATTCGTAGTCAGTTCTTGCAATTTTTGAGCAATCGGAAATTCGTGGCAAAAGTTTTGAGCTGCTCAAAATTTTGGCCACGAACTCCCGATTCAAAAAATTCGTAGTTAATTCGTAACAGATTCTTAATGCATTCTAAGGCATCGTAACTGAATCGAAATCGATTCTGAGGCGTTCGTAGTGTTCTCAACTCATTCGGGGATTCGTGAATTTGTATCTTTGATGCATTTGCGCACAGTGAAGACTCATGCATTTATCTACCCAGCGGGCAAATGACGTTGTACTGACGTCGATGAGATGCCACTACGTCGCACTGACCTTAGTACGAAGTCGTTACGACATGATGTGCCTCGTGTGTAGATATTTCATTTCGTGGCCATAGATTTCTGATGATTCATACTTAATATGTGCGTACAGCAAAGGATCTGATCAGGCTTGGGGCCTTTTTATACCTATCTTGGGAGAAAATCCCACGAATTTTCAAGAATAGTCACGAATTCATTTTATTCGTACCCGATTCGTACGTGCATTCGGCGTAATCTTAACCACGCTATGTAATCACGTGACCTACTTGTACTACGACAGATGCTGCTTTGGTCACCGTACTGCTTAATTGGGACGACTTCCGCAGAACGGCGTTCGAACCATGTGAGTATTTTGAAGAATTCCTTCTCTAATTTAGCCAGAAAGGTGAAAGTTTGTGCACAAATAATTACACTATATATGTTGGTTCTTGCAGCAGAGGTGTCATTGTGAATGGAAGGAAAAGAAATGAGAATATCTCAATTTAACGGGTTTGAGTTAGTCTTTACAAGGAAAAGAAATGAGAATATCTCAATTTAACGGGTTTGAGTTAGTCTTTACCACGATTGTTGTAGGAACAAAGGAATTTTTTACCTAGAAATACAACGAAAAAGACAGAGAAAAGTCTGCCTATGCTGCGACAGAAAGTGCATTTTCCAAATTAAATAGAGTTAAGCTTGACTAGATTAATATTATATGAGAAAAATAGGATTTTGCGTAAGAAAAAGTGAACTGCTTTCCTAGCACGAAACAAATCCAACTGAACTGCATTTTTGGTTTCCAGGAGTCTGTTACTGCGACTACAGAATGACCAAAAGTTATTCAAATAAAACAGAATAAAGTGCAAAATACCTAAAATTTACAGATTACAGTACTAAGTATTGCTGTAAATGTACTAGTATAGGGTGACATGCGATGATGCATGTGTTAGTGATGTGTTCCTGTAAGTGTCAAAACTTGCTGGGAAAGTGGTGTTTTCCCTTTTTTGTCTTGCTGATTAACATTTTAGCTTGAAATAAGGGCAAATCTGGATAGTGAAGCAACATTGTATAAAGGGCGGGACACTGTCAAAGGGAATAGGGGTCACTATAAAAGTCTATGGTAGCAACAATTATAGTTCACCCTGCCCTTTATGGGCACCCCTCATGTAAGGAGTAAAACTTTTCTTCGTCTACACAAGTAACACGCGAAAATATACGTTTGCTATGGTTACGCCTACATGAAGTGACATGATAGGGTGGGGGCTATCGATTTGTTTCAGTGCATTATAAAACAGGTAAAGCAACATGTTCGTAACCAATCAGGGAAAAGATATTGCATGTATGTACATGTATATGCTCAAGGCCTACATAGCCTATAGCATTGAGGCCCTCACAGGAGTTTTGAGGAGCTGGGGAGAAAAGCCATTTATTTTCAGGGAGCTGGAGAGCACTTGCAATTATTTTCAGGGAGCTGGGGAGCAAGCTTTGAATTTTGGGGAGCTGGGGAGCACTGTCTATCAGAATGTGATTTTCTAAATTGTTTTGGCTTCTGGGGGGCTCTGCCAGACCCCCTTTATATGAATTATTTACATCTGTTATAGTACACTCCTATGTTCTAGCGATACAAAATGTCTAACTAGCATGCACCAGACACCTGCAGAAATCTTAACTGAAAAACAGCACCTCAATATCCATTCTAAACACATTCTCTGTTATGCATGTGCAACACTAAGAAAGATAGGGACTCTTGCAGAATAATTTGCTTTTAGCAATTAATAGATCATTGCATTTATCCTTTACATCAGCAACAGAAAGCTGCCCTTTTCTAGAACAGTTTGTACTTCCCTCCTATAAGAACCAGAAACGTACTACGTGGTTAGACTGATTTAGAATAAGGATTTCTGTTTGTAAATCAACAGTTGCAATCAGGTCTGCTCTGTCATGAGCGAAAAGCCCACTGAAAGTCAGAAGGGGCTTCAGGTTCCAAAAGCAAGCAAAGTTCTGGACCAGGTTGCATAAGCAAAGCAAGCAAAGTTCTGAACCAAGTTGCATAAGCAAAGCAAGAAAAAATCTGGACCAAGTTGCATAAGCAAAGTTCTGGACCATGTTGCATAAGCAAAGCAAGCAAAGTTCTGGACCAAGTTGCATAAGCAAAGCAAGCAAAGTTCTGAACCAAGTTGCATAAGCAAAGCAAGAAAAAATCTGGAGAAAGTTGCATAAGCGAAGCAAGCAAAATTCTGGACCATGTTGCATAAGCAAAGCAAGCAAAGTTCTGGACCAAGTTGCACAAGCAAAGCAAGCAAAGTCTGAACAAGTCGCATAAGCATAGCAAGCAAAGTTCTGGACCAAGTTGCATAATCAAAGCAAGCAAACTTCTGGACCAAGATGCATAAGCAAAGCAAGCAAAGTTCTGGACCAAGTTGCACAAGCAAAGCAAGCAAAGTCTGAACAAGTCGCATATGCAAAGCAAGCAAAGTTCTGGACCAAGTTGCACCAAGTCTAGTAAAAGTATGTTTGCAGAGGCTTATGCTATACTTGATATTTCTATGAAGCGTTTGCTTTTCCAGCTGTATGGCAGCAGAAGTTCAAGCAGATGGCATAAAAAGCAAATTATTGATAGGGCACTACTGAAGAAATGTTTATCTATTATTATATCCGCAATACAAAGGCTGTAAGAGCACACAAAAATATTTTTAGCGTTCCCGTTAAAGCCAATGACAACTTTTAACTGCCATAGCAACCGAAGTAACGTAGCAGTTGGCATGAGTCAGAACGTATTACTCCCTCATCCCACAGATGTTACATTTCGATTACTAAGGGCCAATATATCATTTGAAAATGTTTAAAATGAACGGACGGCTGACAGACACTGAACCACGGAACTATACTATGAACTAAGCCCAGCAGAGCCAACAACTGGCTTAATATTTGTGCAAAAACAGTTGCAGACACGGTGTGCTGCGAAGGGACCATGTTAAATAAGGCCAAAACAGGCATTTAAAAGGTGTGTAATTGCTTTCATCTCTGAATATGTGATTGAGAGCCCTTTCAGTATGTAAATATTACACAAATGTTGTGGTTTGAGTAATAGGGAAAACATCCGAAATTTGAAATACAGATTAACAGCAAAATCATATTGTCTAGTTTGCTGCATGTGAAAATGTGCAAAACTGACATGTCCAGATAGTGCAGCTAGTCAAGCATTTCGTACAGTAATTTAGTTAACCATGTATAGTCTATCCCATAACCTTGTTTCCACTGTAGTCCTGTCTTCAGCTGCCCTAGCTGAGTTACCAGTTAACTTTGAGAAAAACTGAATCCTACAGAATTTGCATGGACAGTAAATGATATTAAAATATAGACATTCAAAAAGTGTATACTTTCTTTGGCCTCTGAGTATAGTTACTTCACCGAATATATGCAATTATACACTGAACGTCGAACATTTTAGGAAGCATGCCTGAATATTTTTGGGGAGCTGGGGAGAAGCTGTATTACTTTTAGGGATTTGGGGAGCAGGGGCAAAATACTTTTAGGGAGCAAGGCAAAATATTTTCAGGGAGCTGGGAGAGATTTGGGCGTTATTTTCAGGGAGATAGGGAGCACTGATCCCCCCCACCACCACCACCACCACCACCCCCTGGTAGGGCCTCAGCACTTGAATAAACATTCTTCTTCTTCACAATATAGACAGGAATTTAACTCCTGTAGAACTTGCCTCTAGCAAATATGGAGTGAGAAAGATAGAGACCTAGCATACAAAATACTAATAGGCTGCAATATTCACACAATTCTGCCATTACAAAAAGTACTTAAATAAAGCAATGGTGGTCATAAGGGAGAGCAGTGTAGAGGCATTACAGCATAGGCATCTTTAACCATACTTTAAGGCTCAAGTTGAGGCAAATTGCTGTTACAGTCAAACTTGCTTATGTGGTCACTCCCATTAAGGCCACCTGTATTTCAGCAGCCACCTTCTCTTGGTCTCTTGAACCAAACTACAGTGCAAATGAACCTGTGTTAAGGAGTTACTTGTTTTAAGCAGCCAGTTTTCAATTGGATGACCCCTTAAGACAGGTTTGACTGTACTTTGACTTTTTTTTTTTTTTGATTTTCAGGCCGATACGGTAGTTCTGACTTCCTAAATTGTGATACATCGTTTTACGAAAAGCAGTACAGTTGATGGAATGTAATACCTAAAAAGCAGTTCATCACAACAAAAAGCAGTACATTAAACAAAACATGCAAAACGGCCCCCTGTTCTTTTCACATAATAAATACCAGTATTTTTACAAAACATCAGTATAAATGATGTATAATACATATGTGATCATTCAAAAATAACATAATAAATCGAGAGAAAACACGAATATTTGAGATGACAACAAACTAAAGCACATGACCGATGCAGATTTCTTCAGATTGTCGCTTAAAAACCGTATTCACAGATTAGTTGTCAAAGTACAAAGCAGATTATTCACTGATACAACTTGCTCGATGTAAATCATTTCAATTTTGAAATAATTAGACAAGAAATAAACCAGCTTACCGTCACAACGAAGCGCGTGACTACCATTTTCCTTTACAATTTAGCAGTACGGTGACCAAAGCAGCATCTGTCGTAGTACAAGTAGGTCACGTGATTACATAGCGTGTTAACTGATTCGTAATTAATTCTAAACGTTTGTGTAGTATTTCCAAAGAGATTCCTGTAAATCGTACTGAATTCTTGACAATATTCGTGCGAGTCCAGCCGAATCCCACGAATATTCGTAACCCCATCGTACTTGTATCGTAACTGAATCGTAGAGCATCACGAATTTGACCAGATAATTTACAATCGCCACGAATTCTAATATTTATCAATTCGTGGCGATTCGTTGGATTCGTGGTCTGTGTGGAATAGGGGCATCACTCGTACCTGTTCACATGTTTCATATATTTTTCAGATTCCCAGAAGTTACAGTGCTCGTTCTTTTCTTTATTCTGATCGTTCTCTGGGTGTCACGTGACCTTGGAGGAGCTGGTGGATGGGGAAATGTCTTTAAATCAAAGTAAATCCTAGCCGATGCTATTTTTAGTATCTAATTCATAGTCAATTCTTTTTTAAAAACCCCGACAACAGGCTTGCATGATACACGAAGGATGATCAAAAGTTCCAGTACGACATGAGTCCAAAATTTTATATTACAATATTTACATTCTTGGTGTATTTACTGAAAAGCCCTATAGTAAACCATTGGAACGTAATGTAGTTTACATTTCAATATTTACATTCTTGGTGTATTTACTGAAAAGCCCTATAGTAAACCATTGGAACGTAATGAAGTTTACATTCCAATAATTACATTGAGACACGCGACGTCAATGACGTAAAAATAAACATTGGATGTCTACAACCTGATTGGACGTCAGCAACGTCATGACGTCATGCATTCCGTTCTGCTATTAGCAGAGGAATCTGCGTGTACATGTCTTACTGCTTCAATTTTAGCGCTTATACAAGATTTTTCATGAAAGATTTGATTGAAACGAATGTAAATATAAGCAATGAACTTAATTTTTCTGAGGTTTATCGAAGTGTAAACTACATTGGGTCACTAGCAAAGTTTACATGAACCCCTTCGGGGTTCATTCACTTTGCACGTGACCCAATGTAGTTTACACTTCGATAAACCTCAGAAAAATGAAATTCATTCCTTAAATAATTACATTGAGACACGCGACGTCAATGACGTCAAAATAAACAATAGCTCTCTACAACCTGATTGGACGTTAGCAACGTCATGACGTCATGCATGCCGTTCTGCTGTTAGCAGAAAAAACTTCGTGTAAATGTTTTATTGCTTCAATTTTAGCGCTTATATAAGATTTTTCATGAAAGATTTGATTGAAACGAATGTAAATATAAGCAATGAACTTAATTTTTCTGATGTTTATCGAAGTGTAAACTACATTGGGTCACTAGCAAAGTTAACATGAACCCCTTCGGGGTTCATTCACTTTGCACGTGACCCAATGTAGTTTACACTTCGATAAACCTCAGAAAAATGAAATTCATTCCTTAACGAATCGCACATTTCAAAGTGTTTTATTGCATGAAATTTTATTGAAGGAAATGAAATAATAAAGAGAATACAGTACTTTTCTGGGAACTATTTGACAATCCTTCGTACATATTAAAGAGTTAAGCAAAATGCTTTGTCAGTGGAAAGCGCGAGAAGAACACGTTGAACTTAGTACTTTATTTCTTTAATATTGATACAGAGGACCTTACATGAGTGCTCCTGTATTATTGAATTTATTAAACGAGTTGGGGAAAAAGATAAGATGCAAGGCTATGCCGAGCATCTTATCGGTTTTTCCCCAACGAGTTTAATAAATTCAATACTACAGGAGCACGAATGCAAGATTCTATTTATCATATGACACTTAAATCGCATTTTATTAGCAATTTTGCACTAAAACGTTAGGATTTCGCCATTAGAAAACGCGACGGATTTTATGGACGTCAATGCATAACGTTACGTTACGACGTAATTTGCATATTTAATCCACTAGTTGATAATCGTTTGTAATGCATGGCTTTATTACACTCTCCGGTTCAACGTTATATGATAAATTGGAATTAATTCATATCCACAACATTTTGTTGAAGTTTTACATAAACTAATCTTAATTTAAGGTTTGGCAGTTTTATAATCAAGTCTATGACATTTTGAACTGCAAACAAAGCCCTATAATACCACTGTATGATGCGATTCATTTTTCTGAAGGTCGAAGAAGGAATTCATTAGTAGTCGAACTCCATATTCTCGCGGCAATCATATTCTCGCGGTAGTAAAAAATAAAATCCCAGAGACAAACAAGTCTCCTTATTTTTATAGTGGCTTACAGGCATCGGGCAAACAAAGTACCTGAACATCTTAGATTTCAGTTCTGCCTGATTTTGAAGATGCTGTCACTTCTAAGAACCCAAAAAGAGAAAAAGCACCAAACCTGGTAACAAAAAACACCACAGGATGATAAAAGCGGCTATAAGATAGAAAATAATTATCCAATCATGTTGTTTCTTACTTGACTAAATTGAAGTATGGTTACATTAAATACTTTGAATAAGGAAACATTTTTGCATGCATTTAATTTGTTAATTTGGAGGAACATATTCATATACCGTGAAAATATGGAGCTCGTATTTCTGCCTAATCATACAGGGGTAGTAATATAAACTGATAAGATTTTAACACTCACAAATTGCAGGGAGAAACCCAAAATAGATATGCCTTGGGATTTAGATGAGATACTATAGAGCTCAGCTACATATAGTATGTTGGATTGGTGGTCCTCCGTTTCTGGTCAGACTTGCTTGTATCTTAAGTACCGTGAGAATAGGGGGTGCCAGTCTAAGATTTACTGAACATTTTTAAAAACCATCAGAAACGAAAAGAGTGGAATCTGCATACAGCGTAGATTCAGATGAGGCGGCTCATCATGAACCGACCTCTATTTTATGAAATCTTAATTTGAACCATTTTTTTAAAGTTTGCAGACGTAAATTTTGTCGTCTGCTTTTTGGGCTTTAATGGCTGGCTAACCAAATTCTTGCAAACATAAATTCTAACCAGAAAAACAACACACAAAAAACCCAGATGAACTGAATTTTTTTTGTCTTGAATGTAGAATCTACAAGAATTGGTGAACCGTCTGTAAAGCACCCAAAACGCAGACGACAGAACTCACGTCTGCAAAATATAATAATTGAGCCGTGACACGAGAAAACCAACAAAGTGGCATGTGCGCTCAGCGCATACTCAGATCAGCCTGGGCATCCGCCCAGTCTAATCAGAGTCTTCGCTTTGCGCTGAGTCTAAGGTAGCGTAATGCGGACAGCCAAGACTTTGATCAGACTGGGCTGATCTGAGTCTTCGCTTGGAGCACATGCCACTTTGTTGGTTTTCTCGTGTCGCGGCTCATATTGTTTCCATTTTTAGATATGTGACTGATTCAGCTGCACCAACATTAGTATCTGCCTTGTTGTTTCTCATACCAGCTAATTCACCAGACTTTTTCAAGAAAAGTAAGGATCAACTTTAAAACAACCGAAGGGCTTCTAAGATTAAGGCGAGGATTTTCCCCATTAGACCGGCGCGATAGGTCCGAATTTTCAAAAGTATAAAGCGTGCATTTTTTTCTTAGCAGAGCTTCCACAAATATGTAAACCGTATGAAATCTGATCATTTGTGATTAAGACCCAAAGACATGGGGAGATAATTCATTCTGACCCTACCTACCCTAAATTCAAGGTTTTGGCATACCTCATCTTTTGAGGTAATTTTTGCATTGAAACCCGTCATTCATTCGATACATTTTTGTCATAAATGCATGCTAAATACACGCATATCACAATACAAAGCAACGATTTTCTTCTTGTTACGCCTGACTGGCATTTAAACATGCAAAACCATAGTTACACTTCCGGTTAAAACGGCCAAAATAGAACGCTTCATTATAATTAAAGTACAAGTACTTTCTCCCCCCCCCCCCACCCGTGACCCAGCATTTCCTTCATGCAGCAGACTTATGCGATGCAAGTACGTAATATATATGAGTGGGAAGCTGGGTCACCGGGGGGGGGAACGATACTCAGTAAGCCAAAGAAGAAGAATGGTCAGCAGTAGCACTGTGATCTTCAAGGATTATATTGTGTACCATGACCTTGAAATGAGGTCAAGGTCACATACATATAGTCAAAACTATCCAGTGGTGTCTGTTATGTAAGTAATGTAAGTCAAAAAAGGGTGAAATGTATACAATAAATTATTATTTCAACGATCAGTTTGAGGATTATTTACAATTTATCTCAACAATGACGGCAACGTCAACGTATGTTTAACGTCCTTTTCATAGACACAAACAGTTGAAAATTCATTTGTCATGCAAATTACATGCCATAGTCATAAATGCCAAGCAGAAGTCAGTAATCCGTATAACTTTTTAATCATGGGGAAAATTCACGCCTTAACCATAGAAGTCCTTTGTACTTGTCCCGATCATTACACATAGTATGTTCTTGCTGAAAAAGATATTGGTATTCACTCACACTGATCACTAGAATATTATAGCGTATGCCATGCCATTTTCATTTATTTGCATAAAACAAACTCGGTTCAAAAACGTATTAGAATAATATTAATGCGCCTCAACACGAGAAAACCAACAAAGTGGTTGTGCGCCCTGCGCAGACTCAGATCAGCCTGGACATCCGTCCAGTCTAATCAGAGTCTTCGCTGTCCTTAAGGAGGTAGCTTAGTACCATAACTACCCTTCATGCGCTTAGCGAAGAGTCTTATCAGACTCGGTGGATACCCAGATTGATCTGAGTCTCTGCTCGGCGCACAACCACTTTGTTGGTTTTCTCGTGTCGGGGCTCAATTTTTGTTATTCAAATTAAACTTGTTGCTGTTGTTGTTCAGTTGTGGGTTAACGTCCCAGTAAACAAGGTTTCAGTTTTGTCGAAACGCTGCCTCCGAATTTGTTAGCCTTTTACCCGGCTTGAAAGTTGAGACAAGCGACACTCGGGTCCTACTACAGCTACTAGCAGCTATGTCGCAGAGGCCCCAACCAGGGGCCGCATCATAAAATGACTTAAGTGGTTGCTATGCTGTTGCTAAGGCTAAATTACTTTGAAGGAGGTTCCCTACAACTATGAAATTTGGTCTGGAGGAACAGTCTTTGTAAGACTGTTCCTCCAGACCAAATTTCATAGTTGTAGGGAATCTCCTTTATAGATATTTAGCCTTAGCAACTGCATAGCAACGACTTAAGTGGCTTTATGAATACGGCCCCAGGCAA
This sequence comes from Ctena decussata, assembly GCA_963989385.1. Classification (NCBI taxonomy): domain Eukaryota; kingdom Metazoa; phylum Mollusca; class Bivalvia; order Lucinida; family Lucinidae; genus Ctena; species Ctena decussata. The sequence continues at coordinate 1,687,191 of OZ022511.1, read as the reverse complement.
TCTGTCTATTTCGCGAGCCGCGATGGGCGGGGCCACCAAATTAGACTATATGAACAAAAGGGAGATGCCATGGTCGAGTGTTAAGAGCGACTCGGCTATGGTGCAGAGGGTCGGGGGGTTTGAATCACGGTTTAGGTCAACTGGCGACTGGAAATATCTTTCTGTTAATACAGCAGTGAATGGGTACCTTTTTCGAGTCAGTGAAGGATAAAGCAGCGAAAGGAGAGGGATGGGCTCCGCCTTTCATGTGCTGTGCCAAAGATACAGTGTGCCTCTAACCCCCCAATGTCCCTACGACCACTAGGCTATGGGAAAACTTTACCTCTACTTTTGAACAAAAAGAATAACATCTCCATACTTGTGACATTTCAGTATCCCGAAAGTCAAACTGTTAACTCCTAGAGTAGTTGAATTTGCAAACAGCGTAGATCCAGATGAGGCGGCTCATTATAAGCAACCTTACTAGAATATACACTGATTGGCCTCTAGTCTTTGATTTCTCATTTTGAAATAGCTTGAGCTAAAAATTATTAAAATTTCGTAGACGTTAATATTGCCTCCTTTTCGCGCTTTATATTGAAAACACTATCAGTCATTCCAATATGTCGGTAAATCGCACCTAGGGTCCCATAAAAGGGATATTTGCAAACACTGCAGACCCAGATCAGACGCTGCAACATGCGGCGTCTGATCAGCGTCTACACTATTCGCACAAGATAAATGGGCAAACACTGCAGACCCAGATCAGACGCTGCAACATGCGGCGTCTGATCAGCGTCTACACTATTCGCACAAGATAAATGGGCTTTTCTCCGTAAATTAAAACATTTAAAATGATAAAAAATAAACTAAACCAGGCACACCTTAACCCTTAAAGCGCCAAAAATTAAAATAGTTGAATTTGCAAACAGTGTAGATCCAAATGAGGTGGCTCATCATGAGCCACCTCACCTGGATCTACACTGTTTGTCCTCTAGTCTTTGAATTCTCAATATGATATAACTTGGACGAAACATTTTTTGAAATTCTGCAGACGTAAATTTTGTCGTCTGCTTCTTGGCGCATTAAGGGTTAATTGACAAATAGACTCATCCAATTTATAAATACAGAAGAGGCCACCAAGACGAAACAATTTTGAAATTTTGCAGACGTAAATTTTGTCGTCTGCTTTGTTGTTTACCAACAGATAATCGTCCATCTCACGTGAAAACATTACTGACGTGGAGAACAGTTCATGAAAAATTACCATGGGGATTATTTCTTCTCTTCGGCGGAGGCTTTGCTTTAGCAGAAGGATGTAAGGTAATGTACAGCCTAGCTTTTAGCAGAAGGATGTAAGGTAATGTACAGCCTAGCTTGGGGGCCAATTTATCTATTCGATTGATGCATGGTTGTAAATGTATACATGTATTAAGGGTGAAGACTTTAACACAACATAAGGTAACATAAAGACATAAGGTAATCCAAAAAAAGTTTAGTTTAGTTTTTAGTACGACGTCATTACGACGTCATGTGCCCGCTTGGAGATCTGCAAGATAACATACGCTTCTTCGCACTGGTCCTGCATTTGGTTTAAACAATATTTTATTCAGATAAGTTGCTATAGAATTGTACATAATATTATATGGTACAGGATCTGATAGAAAGCTGAAGCTTATCTAAATCATCTACTGAGTTTATTTAAATCATCTCCTGATCCTGCATTTATAACAGGCAACAAAGACAACGAACAAGAAACACTTCAAAAATGCTATTTTCTCCTCAGTAGGATGAGTTTGTTTAAGAGGTGTAATCTGACGAATCATCCAAATACCGGTTCATGAAAATCGAATCAGAAGGTTTACTAAATTGATATGCCTATTGATGAAATACTTGAAAGCAATTTTCGGGCTACAGCAAGCATGGCAACAAGTTGCTGATTTTTTTTATTAACTTTATACCACAGGGCAATCACACTCCGTAAAAATGACCTAATTTAGAGATCTAACAAAGTAAGAATACTGAATTGATTTGAGATTAAGTTAAGGTGGTGATTTATGGAAAATGTAAAATCTGCATAAAACCATAAAAAGTAACGTATCTCCCTGAAAGTTAGCAGACTTCTTATTTTTGTTCTTCTTTACAGTTTAGAATACAAAATAGACGTACATGCTGCTTAAAAAAGTGTTTTTATAAGGAAAGATCAAAGGGTAATTTTCTGCGAATAAATCTGAAAAAAATAATATCTTTATTGAAAATTTACGTAGTGCTGAAGGTGCATTATTGCACAATGAAGGGCGTCCTAGCAATTATTTATTCCAACTCTTTCTCAAATTGTAATGTAGACCAGATGAAAACGGTAGCTTTTTCTCAAATTTTCAACCATGTACAAAGTAAATGTACATTGGACGCATTTATTAGATATAGGGTAGGCAAGCATACCTATGTTAACACCTACAATATAAATAATACATTACTGACATGATCAGTGGTGTGTAGATGAAATTGTTCAACCTTGTTGAAATAGTATCACCTGTCTCACCTGTGTGTTTTGACAAAAAAATTTGGACACAGACTGCATCTTTTTTCATCTGCTCAACCTGATAATGTGTGAAAGAGTTTGAAATTATGCAACAAGGTACTCTAAGCACTAAGTATATTTTCAATAATGATATTATTTTTTCAGATTTATTCGCAGAAAATTACCCTTTGATCTTCTCTTCTAAAAACACTTTTTAACATTAACAAATGCTGCATTTTGGGATTCTAAATTATGAGAAACAACATGAAAAAGGCATCTGATAAGTTTTGGAAAGATCAGTGTTATTTTGAGTATTTTATGCAGATTTTTGTCTTTGTCCCAAATCAGTGATTATCACCACCTTAAGTGAAGGGAAGCATGAAGATTTCGTTGGCGAGTACGTCACGCCATGCCAGTGTGTTATTTCTTTTGTCCTCGAAAAGCTATCTATGATTTGTTGTTTCGAATAATCGTGATATCAAACGACTGTACTATTATGTTACACTTGTTTCCATTGCCAAAATGGCAGCTTACCCATGAAGGAGGTGTATTCGTATATCAACTTCATCAAGGAGAACTAAATAAGATTGTAGCTTTCGTTGTCATCCCAATTTGTATTGTATCTTGTAAACTAATGTACATCTATGTCTTGTTGAAATAAAATATGTTTGAACTAACTTCATTAATGAACCGCGACATGTCAAAAACCAACAAAATGGGACTTGAAGTACGCAACCCGAAGACTCAAATGAGCCTGGCCAGTCTCCCAGTCTGATTAGAGTCCTTGCTATCAGCATGGAAGTAGCTTAGACCGCTAAGCTACCCTTTAAGCACAAGTGAAGAATAAGCCCAGCCCAGCCTGATCTGAGTCCTCGCTGTACGCACATGCCACTTTATTGGTTTTGTCACGGCTCTTTATCTCTTTTACAAATATTTAAGAAAATTAGTACACTTTTCAGGTATCTGGTCTATCTGGCTCTATACGAGAAGCTCTGACAGTATTTCGTGACGTGCCCTCATGGCTGACTTGTTTTCTGGTGGCTCTGTTAGTTTCCATGGTTACAGAAGTGGTTACAAACACTGCCACGTGTACTCTTGTTCTTCCAATCATCGCCGAACTGGTAAAAATAGTTACTTCACGTAAAGGAGCGCTAATCATTCTACTTCTAGAATGACAAATTGATTGCAAACACACATTAATAATGAATGCATTGTACGCTTAGTATGTGGGCTTTTGATGTAGGAGTTGCTAAGGGCAAAAAATAAAAAGGAGCCGGTGTCATGACAGCCACTGACATCACTCACACACCTCGTTTGAAGTGTGTGAAAATTTGTTTTGCGTAAATATTGAAATACACCCGTAGCCTGGTGTAGCAATAAGTATAAATTTTCTGTTCCTCTTAGGGATAATTAAGCAGTTGGGACCAAATTACCCATCAGGAAGTCATCAGGAAAACAAAACTCTGGTAAAACCGGTGTTAGAGGCTCTGAGCAGGGTTAGACATTGTATTACTGTTCAACTCAACGGAAACAAGTCAGCTGGTTCCGTGTTTTTGAGCGTCTCTTGCTTCCAGAAGAACCGTTTTTCAGATTTTTTAGATGTCTTCTAAACTAACATGAAACAAACGCACTATTGCAATATTTAAGGAATGAATTTCATTTTTCTGATGTTTATCGAAGTGTAAACTACATTGGGTCACGTGCAAAGTGAATGGACCCCGAAGGGGTTCATATAAACTTTGCTAGTGACCCAATGTAGTGTACACTTCGATAAATATCAGAAAAATTAAGTTCATTGCTTATATCTACATTCGTTTCAATGAAATCTTTCTTTAAAAATCTTATATAAGCGCTAAAATTGAAGCAGTAAAACATGTACACGCAGTTTTTTCTGCTAACAACAGAACGGCATGCATGACGTCATGACGTAGCTGACGTCCAATCAGGTTGTAGAAAGCCATTGCTTATTTTTACGTCATTGACGTCGCGTGTCTCATTGTAATTATTGGAATGTAAACTACATTACGTTCCAATGGTTTACTATAGGGCTTTTCAGTAACTACACCAAGAATGTAAATATTAAGATATAACAATGGTAAACACCTGATATATTCCTACTCGTAACGTAATCATTCAAAGAAGTCTAGTTTGTGCTCATGATGGGGATTCCTTAGTTGATTACTCTATTTTTCTTTTCAGTCCATAGGAATAGGTTCGAATCCTCTTCTACTCATGATACCCACTGCCGTTGCAACGTCGTATGCCTTCATGTTACCCGTGGCAACGCCTCCTAACGCTATGGTATACTTGTTGGGGTATTTTTCAATACCTGAAATGGTAATTATAATGTTCTTTGGCTGGATATTGGAGAACTAGGTGGTGGAGAGTTGCAGCCCGTTCAAGAGTATACATGTATTTGTTAGAGAGAATGGGTGCTGACTGGTGGTGTAAATGAAACTAGATTTGTCAGTAGGCTATGCAGGTTTTACCAGATACCTCCACCGGAACAATTTAACTGACTTGAAGTTCAAAATTGAAAACCGTTGAATCCCCAAACAGCGTAGATCTAGATGAGATGACTCTTAAAGAGCCGGCTCATCCAAAATCTACACTGGCTGCCCTCTAGTCTTTTAATTCTCAATATGATATAAGTAGGACGAAGCATTTTTTGAAACTTAGTCTCCTTAGTCCTACCAGTAGTAAAAATCGTAAAAATACATTTTTATCATTATAAAACCTGTACAGACTTCAGAATAGATGAAACTATGACGGTTGTTTTTTTGTATCAGATAACTGGCAAAAACGAAGTAACAAGGTATTCTGAAAAAATGATGTCTCTCCATAAAAATACGTTTTTTCGTCTCTGGTTCCCCGTTAAGCAATGAAATAATGCAACAGCGGCACAATCAATGGAATCCTTGCTTCATATTTTTGTACATTGATGAATTATTGAATATCCTGAAATCAAAACGTCTGGGCCTCAGAATTGGAACCGTTTTTGTGGGTAGTCCAACCTGTGCCGACGATGTAGCCTTGCTGGCATCTTCAGCCGAAGAACTGCAGATAATGTTACAGGAAGCAGTTAGATTTGCCCGTAAAAACAGATACAAAATTCATCCAACAAAAACGTGTGTTACAGTCATTTCCAATCAAAAATCTGGTCAAAACAATACCTGGTTCCTTGGTGATACTCCTATAATGTTGTCGGATAGTTCCTCTCATCTCGGGATGACTAGGGCCGCTAAAAAGGAGTCTGCATTGAACGTTAATGAACGGATTAGCCTAGCAAGGAGGACGGCATACTCCTTGATGAATACTGGAATGCATGGCTCAACTGGATTAAACCCAATGACCTCATATGTAATATATAAAGCATACATTCTCCCACGCCTTCTTTACGGCCTTGAAGTGTTAAAACTAACGTATGGACAATTAGATCAATTATCGAAATATCATACTCAAACTCTTAGAAACATACAGTCTCTTCCTCAGCGAACTTCAACGTCTGCAGTGTTATTGTTACTTGGAGCCTTACCGCTTGAAGCTGAATTGCACAAACGACGTCTAAGCCTTGCATACAGTGTATTCAACAGTGATAATCCAAGTCTGAAACTGCTGGTACAGAGGCAGTTAGCTTGTTCCTTCAACAACAGCAACAGCTTTTTCTTCGAGTTGGATGCTATTCTTCAAAAATACAGACTTCCGTCCCTGTGTCAGCTGTTTTGCAGTGATTTCAGTAAATTGCAATGGAAACAGATTTGTGTTAAAGCTATTAACTCTTTTTGGACAACTCAGTTAGTTAATGATATAAAGACAAAGAAAACTCTGAAATACCTGTCTGTAAAAAACCTACGTATTGGCACAACCCATCTGGTCTGGAGAAATGTTGATTCCTCAGTTAGCGATGTCAGGAAAGCAGTGGTAAAAGCACGGATTCTGACTGGCACATATATACTTCAGAAAAACCGTCAGACCTTTAGTAAGAGTACAGTGGATGCAGTGTGTCGTCATTGCCGTTTGGGAGATGAGGATCTACTACACCTAGTGTCACGATGCCCAGCCTTCTATGATATCCGTGAATCAACTATTACTTCTTTGAGAGACATTATATCACACTTGGGTGTAAATCTGTGGGAGCAGTATTGTACGGATTGGTTATTTGTTCTTAAGACATTGGTCTGTGTTGAGTCTGTTGTAAAGACAGTCCCAGAATTGAAAGATGTACAAGATAATATAGAACAACTGTCAAGAAACTGTTTTTATAAAATCCACGTACGCAAGTTACAGTTAGAAAATCCCAGGGGGTAATGGTTGTTTGCTGCCATCCGACGTGTACATAGACTTTCCATAGAAGTTTTTAGGTGTCGGCCAGCTAGATTTTTATAAGTTGTGGATTTTAACATAAACTTTTAACCTGAACTTTAATCACGTTCTTGTGCGGAACGGTGCTCCTACCTAGAGGAGGAAAATACATCAACAAAGACAAAGACAAAGACATTGTATTTTTATCACCTGTTAAAACGCCTGTACCGTGTATATTTACCTCCTGTACATTGCGTTTTTACCAGGAAATAATGCTTGTGAAATCGAAAATAGGTCATTTTAGTTGGCAACTAAAATGACCTAGTTATTTTTCAAATCTATTTTATGGTAAACTCAAGAATGTTTTGATTTGTCAAAGCCGGTCAATCACGATAATAATCAATGGCGAAACTGTAGTGAGAAGTTTGCCGCGATACCTCACGATAAAATATTTCATGCTGATAGAGCAATGGGGCCTTTAACAGACGTAAATTTTGTCCACTGCTCTTTTGGCGCCTTAAAGGTTAAGATAAATATTAATAAGCGAGTTATGTGCTTTCGTCTGAAAATAAATAACTTACATTTGATCCTTCAATCATGTCCATTATTCGGGAGTATTTGCATTTCTCGGATGCATTCTGTGCTTCCAGAGGATCTTACTTCAGAATGAAATGAGCCGCGACACGAGAAAACCAACAATGTAATTGTGCGCCCAGAGCAGACTCAGATCAGCCTGGGCATCCGCCAAGTCTGAGCAGACTGTTCGCTAAGCGCTTGAAAGGTAGCTAAGGGTCTAAGCTACCTCCAAGCGGCCAGCGAAGACTCTGATCAGACTGGGCGGATGCCCAGGCTGATCTGAGCCTTCGCTGGGCGCACATGCCACTTTGTTGGTTTTCTCGTGTCGCGGCTCAATTTTATTTTCGATTTCATTGCCGCTTGTGCCAAGTTTCGAGTGTCTGCCGACCATAACAAGTCTACCCATAATTCATCATAGTGCAGATTATGCATATGTAGGTCCTTTGGGGTCACTTGGCTCATTCGGAGTTCATTTGAAAATAGAGTTCCGCTTAAGCGTGTTCTAGGTGGCGTGAGCAGCGTTGCAATAATTCATTACTGCACATGAACAGTCTCCATTAAACCAAGTCTTCAGTTTATATTTCTCTGATGTAAGATCTTACTTCAGAATTTATTTTATCTATTTCAGATCAAAGCTGGGTTAATCATGGACATTCTATCTGTGGCAATACTGACACTGGGGGTCAACACTTGGGGAGCAGCATATTTTGATTTAAACACACTTCCAGTAGAGTTTTTGGACGTTACCACACAAACGTTACCAGCTAACTTTTCCACAACAGTGATTTAGTTGCTATTCTTCCTATTTTCATGCTTTATACGAGTACATTTATGGATCTTTGTAAAAAAGATACGCCATATGAAATGTTCATGCTTTTTTGACTGGTTTGGACATAACCAGGGGGCATGCATTTGGATACGCGATAAATTTGTTCTTGTTTGTTCATTCTGTTCTATTGATTTCACATCGTTCACTTCTTATGTTTCCTTTTGTTTTGTACCGTAATTTGTCTTGCTTTATACCTTTTCCTGGCGTTCTATTGTATTGGTCACGTTTCCTGCAAAGTTATTGTATATTTCTGATAATATAAACGTATCCATACCAATTTTAGTAAGACTAGGCTTCATTTGTTATACCTTTTCTACCTGAACGTAGAGTTAAATTTGTTTTAATATTTGAAATTGTAAACAAATATCCGCCACACTGTATACAGATGTATTATATCAGGGAGAAGAACTCTGTAAGCGCTCAGCTTTCGTTCTAATCCCAAGATTGTAGGGCATATAGTCCGGCAGAAAAAGGCAGATTTCTGAGAGGACCTGGAATTAGCGTCTAAAGTTTTCTTCTTTGCTGATTCTCATATATCAGACATTGCCTTTGAAGATTCCAAGTGATGCCACTCTGTCATCATTGAGCAATTTGATATATTCAAGATGGCATCCAAGATGAAAGCGGACTTATGGCAAAATCTATATTTGACCAGCTTATACCACTCAGTGGGGAATTTCTTTGCTTTTTTTGATGTTTGGCATAGCTTTTGAGTTACTACATGTCTATTTGTCTTTATCACAGATGTGTCTATGATATAATGGATGGCATCCAAGATGGCAGCCAAATATATATTATGTACAAATGGCGTTTCTTTTCTTTATTTTACACAGAGCTTGCATTTGACACATAATACTAATGATTAATTTTCATACAAGGCATAGATCTTAAAATACTAGAGGTCTTGCTATTTCACCTTCATATACTTGTGTCGATACAAGATGGCAACCAAGATGGCTGCCAAAATATAAAATTTTACCAGAAAAAGGTAATTTTATATGGAGCCTGTGTTTGACATGTAATTCTAATGACTAATCTTTATGTAAGCCAAGGATTTTGAAGAACTAGAGATCTAGCTGTTTACTACTGAGAGAAGATATATAGAATGGCATCCAAGATGGCAGCCGAAATATAGAAACTAAACGTAGGTTGTCCCAAAAACGTGCATTTGACGCATAATGCAAAACATTTTCCGCAATCTGAGATAAGATGTAACAAATGTCTCATTCAAAAGTGAAAAATAAGCAATGACCATCAAAACTATCATTTCACCTTTGTACTTATTTCTTTGTGGGTCAAGTAGATGATGCCTTACACAAAACAATATGTGCCGTTGCATGATGAAAACAGTGATTTGAGCTTTGCATCCTGGGATGTCCCGGCTCAGTTCAGTCTATGCAGATTGTTCATTTCCTTACTACCGATTGATTGGATAGAAATGAATTTGATCAGACTGGGTAGATGCTCATTTTGATCTGAGTATTCATTGGGAACAAAGATGCTTTCATTTGTTTTTGCCATGCAACGGTTTATATAAAATACTTTCAATCACATATATACTGAGCAAGAATGGCAGATACAGGCACATATGCCTACAGTATAAAATACCACATCAGTATAAGGTTATATGGTATAAGATTAGCATTTAAATAAATATTAACACACAGCATTTAACTTCAGCATCCACCAAGGCAAAATTGACTCATGTAGCGGACAAAAGTCTGTCTATCAATAGTTGAAATAGAGCAAATAACTCTTAAGAAGCTACAAATAGCCATATTGCGCACTTGCCTACTTGATAAAAGTGGTCCTTTGTTGAAACTTTAAGGGCAAACTAGACATAAACCACTTTAAGCAACCACTGTCTGTTCATTCCCACATACGATGCTGCCTTGGCAACCACAAAACATGGTACAACCAAGTCCTACTCGGCGGCAACCACAGCGCATAGACGAACATGGATCATCGTTTTCACATCCACATTGGCACAGTAACTGGAACAAGAGTTTTAGATATTTCATTTCTCAACCATCCATAATTCTCGGTTGAACGGTCTGGAGGATCTGTATCCAGTGCATTTTTCCAAATGCACGCCTGAAGATGTGCTCGTTTAACGTTTTCTACAAATGACTCTGCAGTAGGAGGAAGGGATGAAACTTTAACAACTGTCTTTGAGGGTTTCCCTACCCTTTTCTTCCACATTTTTTGTCGAGCTGTTGTCATGTTCTCGCACTGTGGGAATCCATAGCATGCTGCTATGAAAGTAGTCGATTCTTGAACTACATCAGGTAATACAGCATTTGTGTCACCCAGACTTGAAAGAATATAACCATCCAGCAACATCTTGACTACATTGCCTTTACCAATACCAAAATAACCGCCAACCGTGTCACATCCTGAAAGGGCATGTGCACCAATCAGATGAGGAACAATAGCGTTATTCCTTCGTAGGGTCTCTCTTATATCTACTGCAGAGTCATTTGTAGAAAACGTTAAACGAGCACATCTTCAGGCGTGCACTGGATACAGATCCTCCAGACCGTTCAACCGAGAATTATGGATGGTTGAGAAATGAAGCATCTCAAACTCTTGTTCCAGTTACTGTGCCAAAAGCAGTTGCTCTTGTCCCAGATGATGTACTGAAACTGATAAAATGTGGATGTGAAAACGATGATCCATGTTCGTCTATGCGCTGTGGTTGCCGCCGAGTAGGACTTGGTTGTACCATGTTTTGTGGTTGCCAAGGCAGCATCGTATGTGGGAATGAACAGACAGTGGTTGCTTAAAGTGGTTTATGTCTAGTTTGCCCTTAAAGTTTCAACAAAGGAACAGTTTTATCAAGTAGGCAAGTGCGCAATATGGCTATTTGTAGCTTCTTAAGAGTTATTTGCTCTATTTCAACTATTGATAGACAGACTTTTGTCCGCTACATGAGTCAATTTTGCCTTGGTGGATGCTGAAGTTAAATGCTGTGTGTTAATATTTATTTAAATGCTAATCTTATACCATATAACCTTATACTGATGTGGCATTTTATACTGTAGGCATATGTGCCTGTATCTGCCATTCTTGCTCAGTATATATGTGATTGAAAGTATTTTATATAAACCGTTGCATGGCAAAAACAAATGAAAGCATCTTTGTTCCCAATGAATACTCAGATCAAAATGAGCATCTACCCAGTCTGATCAAATTCATTTCTATCCAATCAATCGGTAGTAAGGAAATGAACAATCTGCATAGACTGAACTGAGCCGGGACATCCCAGGATGCAAAGCTCAAATCACTGTTTTTATCATGCAACGGCACATATTGTTTTGTGTAAGGCATCATCTACTTGACCCACAAAGAAATAAGTACAAAGGTGAAATGATAGTTTTGATGGTCATTGCTTATTTTTCACTTTTGAATGAGACATTTGTTACATCTTATCTCAGATTGCGGAAAATGTTTTGCATTATGCGTCAAATGCACGTTTTTGGGACAACCTACGTTTAGTTTCTATATTTCGGCTGCCATCTTGGATGCCATTCTATATATCTTCTCTCAGTAGTAAACAGCTAGATCTCTAGTTCTTCAAAATCCTTGGCTTACATAAAGATTAGTCATTAGAATTACATGTCAAACACAGGCTCCATATAAAATTACCTTTTTCTGGTAAAATTTTATATTTTGGCAGCCATCTTGGTTGCCATCTTGTATCGACACAAGTATATGAAGGTGAAATAGCAAGACCTCTAGAATTTTAAGATCTATGCCTTGTATGAAAATTAATCATTAGTATTATGTGTCAAATGCAAGCTCTGTGTAAAATAAAGAAAAGAAACGCCATTTGTACATAATATATATTTGGCTGCCATCTTGGATGCCATCCATTATATCATAGACACATCTGTGATAAAGACAAATAGACATGTAGTAACTCAAAAGCTATACCAAACATCAAAAAAAGCAAAGAAATTCCCCACTGAGTGGTATAAGCTGGTCAAATATAGATTTTGCCATAAGTCCGCTTTCATCTTGGATGCCATCTTGAAAATATGAAAATGCTCAATGATGACAAGGTGGCATCACTCGGATTCTTCAAAGGTAATGTCTGTAGAACATGAATCAGTAAAGAAAAAAACTTTAGACCTTAGTTCCAGGTCAAAATATTTTTCTGCCGGACTAATATTATATATATTTATGTATGTATGTAACAACTTATAAACGAATAAAATATGTTTAAACAAAGTTGTTCTTTTTTGCTAGTGAATGCATACTATTCTATTTCAGATGTATCAATTTCATACCAATTGAATATAATACATTTTAAATTATTCAGGTTTATTTTACTACCATGGTAAAGATGCCTTATAAACAATATGTCTCAAACTTTGGCCAAATATTAATACTCTGCCATTCTATAGAAGACATAAAAACAATGTGTCTATAATTTTCGTCGAGTAATACATGTATATTACAGTCATGGTATGGAGGCCTTATAAATCAATGTCTGCATTATGGAGAAAGATTAACGCTATGCCATGGTAAAGAAGTTTTCTACAAATAATGATTCGATTGCTCAGACCCTGGAGCTGTATCGGTAAAATTTGGGTTAGTTTCTAACCAGAACTGAGAAAATGGCACTCGATATCAACCCAGGTCGCTTGCGTGAAAGGCAAACGCTCTACCAGGTCGCTATAAAACCGAGCTTGTGTATTGCAAGGCAGTGAAATGAAGCAGGGTTTGTATCGCAAGGCGTTAAAGTGTATAGCCCCTATAAAAGCCGGTGTTGGTTGGTTGGTTGGTTGATTTGATGCTTAACGTCCGCGGTAAACAACTAAGGTCATGTCGGGACGGTCAGTTAACCTAACCACACTATTCCTGGGCAGGCTTAGACCTCCTAAGCGGTTAACCAGTACTAAGTGCACATACTTTCGCCAGTAACTGACAACTACCCTTCTTGAATCAGCGGAAGGAGAAACGAAAGTATGTGGCCAGACCGGGATTCGAACCCAGGACCTCTGACTAACGAGTCAGGTGCCCTACCGATTGCGCTACCCGGCCCGGCAAAAGCCGGTGTAACGAAGTAAATCAACTGGAGCTTATGTCTTCAATTCGGGCTGAGCAGTGTAATCGGTTACCTGTTACCTGGAGAGAGTATTAATGTGAATCCAGTTATTTCCCTTAGACCCGGGGAGCGATAGGCATTAATCGATATTTGGAATGTCATATCGACGTCCATATCCCAGGACAGGTGTTGAACTTCTGTCATCACTGTGTTAACAATACGAATGCGCTGGATGGAAGCATTTTTAATTTTTAACAATGTGGATTTTCATTTTCTTTTTCTCAGATCAAATCAATTTACTTTTTCAGTTGCTCCTTCTCGTGTTAATAAGTCTCGTTTTTCCCCTCTCTCTGATATTAAGGTCAAATTTCGCAAGAATTGGCGAGAAAATAAATCTGATTATTGGTCAGTTTTTGGCAGCGGTTTGTTTTAGTTTCTGACAACAAAAACATAAAATTACTTATAATAATGAAATTATGATATTTCTATCCCTTTGACGGTCTCATCTTTATGGAAAGATTAAGCCTGATACAGATACCCATCCACCCACATAGTTTTTTCTCATTTCTTTTTATTTTCCTTTACCCCGCCCATCGGGGCTCGCGAAATAGACTGGCTGTCTGGTGCTTCTGCGACAGAGCTGCTAGTCCTGGGTGTCATTTATCGCAGGCCGAGCAATACTTGCAGTCCCACAAATTCAGAGGCAACATCTCGACGACTAAATTTTTTACTGGGACGTTAAAACACTAATCAACAGGAACGATAACGTTTTCTCTTGATTTTTCTGTTTTGACAAAACTGTTTAAAAGTTTTATGTAAATCTGTCTTTTGGCATGTAACTAAGCTGCGCTATTTAAAACAATAAGATAGAAATTTAAGATTAGTCTGACTTTCTCTGTTTTTCTGCGAACAAAAGTAAATAAACTAATGAGCCATACCACGACAAAAACAAATTGGCATGTGCGCCCTGCGAACACTCAGAATAGCGTGTGCGTTCGCCCATCTGATCTGGGCCTTCGCCGTCCGCATAGAGGTAGCTTAGACCATTGCCTGTCCTGTAAGCGCACAGCGAAGATTCTGATTAGTCTGGGCGGCTGCCAAGGCTGATCTGAGTCTTGGCAGGGCGCTATGGCACTGCGTTGGTTTTGTTGCGACTCGACTGAAATTACTGTTTCATACAAAAATAATCACAAGAATGACGTTCGGATTAAATATCCATTTCTGACCTTCATTGCCGTTAGCAGGTGTTAATTTTGAAATTGCATTGTTTTGACAAGACGTGTGACCAACTGTATTTTCACACCTTCCGACCGACAGCGACTACTCAGTTGATGTCTTTAGCAAACAATTAAATGAGCCGCGACAAAGGTGCACCTACGCCCAGCAAAGTCTTAGATCAGCCTGGGCATCCGCCTGATCCGATCACAGGCTTCGCTATCGGCATGGAGGTAGCTTAGAGTCTTAGCTACCCTTTAAACGCAAGTTCAGACTCTGCTCAGACCGGGTGGCTGTCCAGGCTGATCTGTGTCTTCGCTGGGCGCACATTCCAATTTGTTCGTCTTATCGTATTGCGGCTCAAATGAGGAAACTTTTGAACATTGAGCAGAAAAGAAAGTGACATGTCCATCCAGTGCCTTGCAGCTTTCAACTGTTCTTTCCGTATTTCTTACTGCATTTAACTCTATCTCAATTTAATTTCCACATGATAATTTTAAATGGTTTTCGCACAGTCACAGCCTGATTTGATAACAAATGTTCAAAATATTTTGAACAGAAATTCGGATCAGTTTGGTTTGTGCAGAAACACGGGTAAGGTTATGTACAAACTCATATTCAACCAAACTTGACAAATTATTAACTGATCATAAACTCAGACCAGTGTTTTGCAAGTGAATAAGTTGGTTTGAGTCAGTTTGCATACATAATTAATTCCATAAATTGACTATTGCAGCTTTATATTTTTTGCATTTATTTTTGTTCAAGTCATGATGACTTTAACAAACTTGACCGGTTTGGCAATTACGAAAACAGTTTAGAGGTAATATCGGACTTTATGATCGATAATCGATTAATCCTCGTGTAATTATAAGTATGTTAATTGTACTGTATATTGTCAACAAATTCCGATCAGCTTGCGCAAACTGATCAGACATGGTTCAGTCTTATCAGTTTGCTCATATCAGAGGCTGATAAGTGTCCGCAGGTGCACAGGTTTATTATCGTAAGTACTCATATTATAGCAAAAATACAAAAAAAAATCACAAAAATGTCTTTCAATATTCCTTGCTAGCTTCACTAAAACAGTCATAAAATTAAAGTGACAAACTTGCATTATGAACAGAAATATTACTAATAAAGTTAATTTATAGCCTTGCAAGAAAAATGTTTCATATCAATTTTTCCCCATAGCGATTAATCCTTACACTATACGGTTACGCGAAAATCTTCACCATGATTTAGTTTCTTACATTATTTTTTTTCGACAGTAATATCTTAAGAGAGCAATACAGTGTATGTATCTTCGTGTCTCCTGATTATGAATGAGCAAATCTGCCAGTCAAAAATATAATTCTATGGATTCTAAGATTCTACCCTGGGATACACAAAACATATTTCGGTTTCTTTGATAAAAACGCCCCATTACACTCAAATAAATTTCAATCAAAAATGTTAGAACAAACATTAGCGATTATGATAATAATCAATAGACTGATCGAACATTACCAAAAAATATGTAATTGGTTTGCAAAGTTTTTTTTTTTAGCTTATAAAGGGATTTTTAAAACTACAAGTAGTCGATTAACTGTCTGTTCATATTTGATGGTCACGTGTAGAAGTTACGCGACTTCTCTCTCTTTTTTCCTTTCTTGTGTTATTCTTTCTTTCCTTCTTTCTTTCTTAATAAGACAATATGAATATTCTTCCTTTCTTAGTTAGATCATAAAAGCACATATATAAATACATAAACAAAACACGAATACCAAGAAATGAAGTGTTAAGCCTTTCAGCAATATAGGCGGATTTGGACTTTAACTATTTGAAACTATTATGAGCGAGGTTGTTTCGAAACGCGATTTTCTGTATGTTTAGAGATCGATGGAAGAACTTTATAGTATACTTATTTTATAATGAATTACATCAATGTAAACCTTATAAAAATCTCTCAGTGGTGATAACTTATAAAAGGTTTATAGAAAATCCGATCATTTTCAAATTTTAGGCTGAACATAGCTTCTTAGGCATTTTCGACATTATTCTTATATAATTTCATGTGACTGAAGCTTCAAACTTCAAAAGCCGATGGAAGTATCAAAACATGAAGTTAATTTGTATATTTTTATACCATATTAACGGACAAAGACTGAAGTTTATGATCATAACTTATAAAAAATTGTCGTAGTATCATATATGTATTTAATTTCACATTTTATATTATATTTCTATGTAATTACACATAACACTCGACATTATTTGAACAGGTAAGCTCTCGAATAAACCCGTAAGTCGCTATCGGTAGTTTCCGCCATATTGAAGCATTAAGTTCCCAATGTGACCCCCATAGAATAACGACCCCCGGTCATTATGCTGCAGAAAAAGTGACCCCTTTTCTATGAAAACTGACTCCCTTTTAAAAAAAATGACCCCCCTGATGATATCTATAAAATAGTGACCCCCGGGCATTTTTCTTTAAAAAATAATGACCCCTCACCCTCACATCGGTCATAATTTTATGACTCCCCATGAAGCAATGGTGTCTTCATATAAATGGGTTTTAAAATAACTTGGAATAAATGTCAAGACGATGTGTTTCGCGCAAGTCCTAGGCACTTAACTCGAAGGTCAAGATCACAGAGATCATTCAAAAATGATGGTGTCCTGCTATATGACTCTGGCACACAGACTGTCGCGTCTGACCTGTAACTTTATCATTTGTGGGTAGACTTTCAAATAACTAGAAACAAATGTTAGCCACATTAAGCCAATGTATCGCGTGCTCAAAAATTAAAGTCAGTGTCACAAATTAAGATAAATGACAATGTATTTGGTTTGACTTATGGTGTTAATGTAATATAAGATTTTAACATTAACAGGTAGACTTAGGTACTATTAAGAGGTTTTGCTATTGGTTCTGAAATATTATCATGTCTGCGCACTTACTCTCACTGCCTTTCTCAAGAGGGGTATATGACAGTATCAGTCTTCCAAATATATTTTTCGATTTTCCTTATTTACTGAATTTATTTTGTTAAATATGCTCACAATGAAGAAAATACTGTAGCTGCTATGAGCATAATTTGTATGCCATAATTTGTAATTGAATAGTATGCTAGCCTTATTCTAAGATACAGAAGGTCTAAGCTATGACACTAGTTTGTTCTTTGACATTTTTTTTACTCTGGTGAGCGGTTCAGGACCTCGTGGCTCTCTTGTTTTTCATTTCATAGAAATTGCTGTTAATTTTATGTAAACAATGAGGAAAATGAGCAGATGCACATTTCTGCTGCGTCTGATCTTGGTCTGCACGTTTGCCATTGTCCCTTTTAAAGGACGCTATGCTTAAATGGGTTAATGAAATCGTATGAGCCATAGATGCGTACAGTATACTTGGAATGATTTTATTCTTCTTTCTTTTTTTTCTTTATTATTTTTGTACCTGGTGGCTGTGGGGAAGGGGGGGGGGGGGGGCGGGGGGAGGGGCGGGGACGGGGTAGTGAGACGGTGTTACGTTCTCTTTAATTTCGCGAATCGTAATTTAACTTCGCGTACAGAGGTAATAATATTATTAAAGACAATGTACTGATAATTTATATAATGCTGTTAGCTTTTCTGAGCTGAAGGCTCCGGGGGAGCTTGTAGGCTAGGCAGCCTCTATCGTCCGTTGTTCGTCAGAACTTTCAGACAACTTCTCCAAAGCTGCTGGGCCGATTAGAACCAGCTTTCATATGGAGCACTCATGGGCTGGGGGAACGTTCAAAATTCACGGTGGTTGCACGTGGGTGGTTGACTGACCCAGATCTGTATGGGAAAAACCAGCCCGGTACAAAAATAGACAACTGTTTGTGTAAGCAAGCCAAATGGTTGTTTTCGATAGGTTTTTCCATTACGAGAAATAGACTAACGTAAATTGCACCAGGAAATCTGGAACAGCACCTGCTTTTAATTTTTTTTTCTCGCATAAAACCGGCTGCTGGAGTGCCTAGCAAACAGACTATCCATTAGATAAAGGTTATTCATTGCGATGACCGTGCCATTTTATTGTCATGTTACATAATTAACAACAGTGGTTAGCCGAAGTTTCAGTGTTTTATTCTGGTAAAAAATATATGACAAAATTTCTCATCATCATCTTGTCAACTCGGGAGAAAAACACATTGGATTTAATTCCCACTTCTCTTCATGGTCAGTTTAAAAAAACATTCCCCAGACAAACTTAGTGATCATGATGTGATCTCAGGAACGCTGTAAATTAACATCCCCCTCTCTCCCCACCCCCTTCCCCCAAAGAATCTTTTACGGCTCTTCACAGTGCGACTATGTCAACATTGGCCATGCACGTAATTGGTAGAAGGAGGATGTATCAAGGGGGCAATACAGCACCATCATAGTCTTCTTGTTTTGTTCATTTCATTCACAAATCCCTAAACATGAATCAGCAAACGTGCAATTACTTTGAATTTCACTTTTAAATTGATCGGGAGTCCTGCAGGCAAATCGACAGCCTTCTTTATAACTTAAGACAGATCTGTTAAAAGTGAATTCCACAATGCATAATAATGGTTATAGCTGCATAAAGGTAACTGTTGCAATAGGAAAACAAAATTTGTTATACGTAGAAATCAAACCAAGAAGGATGCTAAATAATGACTGATTTGGTTACATATGTCGACTCTCTATCTCTCTCTCACACTCATACCTGTGCCTTGTGGGTGCAACTCATGGCGTTTCCAACCCATTCATTTTAAACATGGTAGGTTTCAGGGGCGTAACTAGGGGCAACTTCATAATACGCACAACCATGTTTTATTCTCTAATTCTTGAAGGGAAAGCTAGTATTTCAGCCACTTTGGTAATTGGTATTGAAATCTTGTCTAATTTATAAATTTTCAGCATGCAAATATGCAGGTGCGTTTTGAAATTTTGTCAATTTTGACAAAATTTCAATACGCACTTGCGTATTTGCCGTATAGGTAGCTACGCCCTTGAGTTTCTCTGGATTGTTTTGCTTACTTCCTGCATGGAAATCTTTTGGCACAGAATCGTAATGTGAACGTCTCGGCACCAATACATCGAGCAAAGACGTACCCATGTATCTCATGTGTGAAGTTCTTCTCATTGGTGTTTCAGCTAACTGACTTTGAAACTTGGCAGGTTCTTTGACAGGATACGGTGGTGTGCTAGTATTTTTATTTGGCTTCTTAAAAGGTAAATCCAGGAACAAATAAGTTCTCTCTATTCTATTCTATTCTATCCCATAACCTTACTAGGTCGTTGGGGCACCTCAGATGACTTCGAAACAATCCCTTTCCACCTTGTCTTGTTTTCAGCTGTCCAAGTTGAGCTGGGAAAATCCATTCCTGTCCATTCTTTAATATTGTCTTCTCACCTCTTCCTCTGTCTACCTCTTCTTCTTTTTCCTTTCACTGTGCCCTGTAGAATCGTCTTTACTAAACCGGAAGACCTTGAGACGTGGCCAAACCACCTTAGTTTGCACCAGGAGTTCATCATGTTCTCCAATGGCTGCTTGGATCTTTCTGCGAACCGCCTCATTGGTTATATGGTCCTTGTATGAAATGTTCAGTAGCCTTCGGTAGCATCTCATCTCAAAGACCTGCGTTCTTTTTTCTAACTCTGCTGTCAAGGTCCACGATTCACAGGCCTACACAAATATGGAAATGACAAGGGAGCGCATAAGTTTCACCTTTGATCCAAGAGATGTGTTGTTATCTCTCCAAATTGGTTTCAGCTTGGTAAGAGCTGAAGTGGCTTGTGCAATCCTTGAGAGAACCTCCTGTTTTAAGCCATTATCTGAGACAACTGCTCCAAGGTATTTAAAGCTTGTTACGGTACCCAGCCTCTGCCCTTTTACCTTGATCTCCCTCTGGATGCCATCTGCTCTGTTCGTCTTTAGTTTGGTCTTCTCAGCACCGATCTCCATCTTATACCTTGTACAGGTTTGGTCGAGACTTTCAACTAGAGCTTCTAGTTCCTGCTCTGCTTCAGCTAGAGCGTCTGTGTCATCGGCAAACTGCAGATTGGTAATGTTTCTGCCGCCTATGCTAACCTTTCCGTCATGTTCTTCCAGAGCATCAGACATGATCCGTTCGAGAAAAATGTTGAAGAGGGCGGGTGACAGAAGACATCCTTGTCTTCCTCCAACTGTAGTCTTGAACCATTCTCCTGTGCTGCCATTTATCAGGACTGCACTTGTAGCCTTGTCGTATAGCTGTTCAATGGTGCGAACTAGATTTGCACTGATATTGTACTTCCGCATGGTGGCCCATAAGGCTGCATGCCATACCCTGTCAAAGGCTATTTTGAAATCAATGAAGTCATGGTACAGATTCTTCCATGTTGGAGATACTTTTCACACAGGGTTCTAAGGTTGACAATCTGTTTTGTGGTGCTCCTTCCTGCTCGGAACCCAGCCTGTTCCTCAGCGACTATCTCTATTCGGCTTGTGGTTTAAGCCTGTTCAAGAAGACTCTCAGCATGACTTTGCTTGAATGAATGATGAGGCTGATGGTTTTGTAGTTCTGGCAGAGCTGTAGGTTGCCCTTTTTAGGGAGTGCAATAATCAGTGACTGAGTCCATGGGGTAGGTCATTGTCCTGCTCTCCAGATCCTGTTACAGATATCTGTTCAAACATCAATCATGGTCTCCCCGCCAGCCTGAACAAGATCTGCTGGTATATTATCAACTCCAGCAGACTTCCCCTTCTTTAAGGCTGCTACTGCAATCTCAACTTCCTCACGAAGGATCGGTTGTTGATCTTCTTCTGGGGGCTGATTGCAGTCCAGAACCGTATTGTCACCGTAAGTCTCATGAATATATAGTTCTGAGCAATATTCTGTCCATCTGCTGAGAATCTCTTGTTCCTCTGTAAGGCATTTCCCAGACCTGTCCTGGATAGTTGTGGATCTACCCTGTTTCAATGAAGTTAGATCCTTCACCAGCTGGTATGCTTTCTTGCTGTTGTTTTTGTTCAGGCAAGTTTCGATCTCCTCGCACTGGCTAGCTATCCAGTCCTCCTTAGCTTCCTTCACTGCCTTCTTAATCCTCTTGTTTGCTTCGCTGTATTCTTTTGCTCCTCCTGCTTCATACCGCTTCTTCTTCAAATTTCTCCTCTCATCACAGAGGTCGAGACCATCTCTGGTGACCCAGGGCTTTTTCCTACGACGTTCCTTCCTAAGTATCTCACTGGCTGCATCAGTCACTACTGTATTGTAGGTGGTTATCATGGTATCTATGTTTATGTCATTATCCCTCAGACCAATGAGTGGTGCGAAATTCCCACCTAGTGTTGCTTTGGCCACTTCTGGGTCTCTTAACTTCTCAAGATCAAACTTTAGTCTTGGCTCGGTTGGCTGTCTAGCCTTCTTCAGACGAATTTGGAAGGACATCATCACCGTCGTCATGGTCACTTCAGGAAAACCCCTCGTCCTATGGATGTTGACTCCTGATAATTTCTCTCAGCTCCTGGTAAATCAAAATGAACTATCGTATTATTCAGAAGAAATGAGAGATAGAGTTCTTACGTTGTAGGGATGTCGTGGGTATTACGTATATAGGACTGCAACCGATATTGTTTTTCTTCTGAGAAGTACTTAACTTCAGAAAGGTACCCTTTCTCATGTCGTGGCTGACATTTAAATCATTAAAGAAAAATGGTTCAAGATGAAAGGCAAGGCTAAAGGCAAAGTTAAGAATTTAAATATTTCATAGTCAACTTGCTTTATGGCACATGCGAATGGCCTATAAGTTGTGCTGTTTTCCAAAATTTTCAAATAGGAAGTAGTGGCGCATACGCGTAAAGAAGCAATATAAAATCATATGATAAACGAAATGAAGTGCACCTAGGTTACGGACGATGATGATAAACATAGTATGATTACAATGAAACAGGACTTTTAACTGACTGGAAGAATGGAAGGAAAACCTTATTAACACCGGAATTAAGAACAATTATTAGAGTTTCGGACTTGGCAGTCTTTGTTTATTGCTGTCAGATGAAACTGAAAAGTCAGGATTGTAAAATCAGTATAAAATCTAACGTTTTCTTGCTGTTGTTGATTGTTCATTCTCTTGTTTCCCTGATGCTCACTCATTTGTGGTATTGAAAAAAATATCGAAGTGTCCATTTCTTTGTTAACAATTTTAGTGACTCTTTAACATTTGATTAAGCAAGAAGGAAATTAAGTACACAAATTTCTATTGTTGATTTGTAATAGTAGCTGATGCTACTAACAATATAAGAATAGATGTTTGTAGCGGATGCTACAGTTTAACAATATAACAAAAGAATTTTGTGGCGGATGCTACTGTTAATTCTCTAACTATAGCATTTCGTAGAGGATGCACCTGTTTAACATTTAGCAATAGAATTTTGGGTGCTTCAGGTATTGTGGAATAATTTCCAGCCCGGATTAATTTTATATATAGTCTATTGCGAAATAACGGATACTACGGTTATTTGAATATCATTATCGCCATGGAAGAATCAGTAATATGCATTAATTCTACAGTGTATAATAACTGCACATCATATGATAACTATACATTGTATGACAACTATACATTTTGTAACGGAACCATTTCAAATAGTCCAGACAATGACAGCTTATCCACAAGAGTACCAGAGTCCCATCACACGATGGCAGAAATTGTTGTAATATCTTTTATTGTCAGTATTCTGTCTCTTTTTACAATAGGAGGCAATCTTTTGGTGATCGTTGCTTTCAATTTAAATAAACAGTTGCATGCATCGACAATTAATCGTTTTCCTTTGAGCCTTGCTGTGTCTGACTTTTGTGTCGGCTTAGTTTCAATGCCTCTTTATACATTGTATCTTTTGCTGGGATATTGGCCTCTCGGCCCTTTCATCTGTGACATTTGGCTCTCTATGGATTATACTGTTAGTTATGCTTCTGTAGCAAACCTCGTATTTATTTCTTTCGATAGACTTCTCTCCGTAACAAGGCCAACAACTTATACAGGCCCAAGAACCGGAAAAAGAGTCCGCATTATGATAGTCTGTGCATGGCTGATACCGTTGCTTACGTGGCCTCCTTGGATATTTGCCTGGCCATATATTGATGGTGAAAGGACAGTTCCCGATGATATGTGCTATATTCAATTTCTTCAAACTAATACATATATAACAATTATAACATCTTTAGTAGGATTTTATGTTCCAGTTTTTGTTATGATCATTGTTTACTGTTACATTTACCGAGAAATAAAGAAACGACGCATGCGCTTGAAATCCTCTTTTAAATCGCAGACCCTAGACAAGTCACAAAGTTTAACAAGATTTTGTAAAGAGTTGCCATCGTACTCTTCAAATGACATAAACACTGTATTAGCTCACGATGGGAATGGTTACGAAGTAACGTGTGTTGATACGTTTGAAGCCACTGAAGGTTGTATTAATCCTGGAGCAGAATTGAGAGATTCCTCACCAGATGTACAACCCTTAAGAAAGAAGCATGTTTGTGTTCAAAGTTTCGATGCAATTTTACCGATCAATGACGATCAGCCAGCAGCAAGTGCAAACTTAGCGGCAGGTCAGAAAGAAAAGATGCCAGGCTCATTGAAACCTATTACCGAGAATATTGCTGAGTCTGATCGTGAAGTCATGTCGTCAAAGAAAAGAATGCAATTAGTGGCCCAAACAATATTTACTGTAGATAAAGTAAGGAAGAAAGCAAGCCGTAGAGGGCGCCAACAAATAACAAAAGAACACAAAGCAGCAAGGACAATGTCGACATTATTGTTTGCCTTCATCTTCACTTGGACGCCATATAGTGTGTTTGCTGTGTCAGAAGTATTTTGCTACGGTTGTATACATCCAAGTTTGTATGCATTTGGTAAGTTCGAATATGCTGTTCAAAATATTTATAGAAGCACTATATATAATTTTGAAAAACAAATAAATAGGTTAGGCATCAATGTCAATAAAAACTAATATATATATGTTAGACATCAATATCAATATAAACTAATATATTGGTTCGGCATCAATGTAAGTAAAAACTAATAAATTGGCTAGGCATCAATGTCAATATAAACTAATAAATTGGCTAGATATCAATGCCAATATAACCTAATAAATTAGTTAGGCATCAATGTAAACAAGAGCTGTCGCCTGACAGCATATCTCGCCTAAACTGGTGCTTGCCCATCACTCAGCCGCTATGGTGGTGTGGACTGCTATGCATAAAACTTCAGGCAAGCATGTCCAAAATGAAAACACATTTATAAACAAAAGCTATCTCAGAAATAAGTCTTGAAATAAAATCAAAATAAAGAAAAATGAAATGAAATTTCAAAGTCCATGAGCTTGAGGTAAAAAAAAACTGAGTAGTAGGGGGAGGGGGCTAGGATGTATCAAAACCCTGAACCATTATCTAACATCAGTCCAAGTATTAGTATAAACTGAGTCCATCATCGTGGCACTGTGAAATAATGTCTTCATAAATATAAAACTTTTACCAAAATCTTTAAGACAAAATTCTAAAAGTAAAAAGTATGCAAAGACCAGGGACTGAAACAATCAAAATCCAAATCCAGCCCTCAAACCATAGTTGGAAACAACTAAGATTACAAATAATCAAGATACAGAGAACATATGGCCAACCGAGTGAGAAGCTTGTTCCCAAAAGGTGGCCACTCAGCAACCCAAACCGAACCAAAAATAATAATAACATACATAAGGTAAAACATCACAGAAACTCTGACACCAAAAACAGGCAACAAAGAACCACAACAGAACTACCGCCTTGGAACGGTCAGTAATGAATTACTGGGGGGCTTAAATCGATTTTATAGGCCCAACTCACCCTCGGTTTCTGAAGTGGTACAAAACATTTAGTTGGTTGTTCGGTTCGCATGATAACCCTCTAACTCGTCAATGAGTCAAGGTCATCCAGTGGAGTAAGTATAAAGTGTTTTGTAAAAACTAAAACAAGTGTCTAACATCAGTTCAAGTATAATCTCTGCAAAGCATTATGAATCAATATGCATTTACAAAACTTTAATAAAGACCAACATTTCATAAGTCTTTGACCTTGACATCCAGGTCACTGAACGGGGTTGGGGTAGTACTCTGTAGATCTAACTACAGTGCAAATATAAAAAGAATTCATCTATGGGTTCAGGAGATATGTGTCTTTAAAAATCTTTAACCAAAACATCCAATCAATAAAAAGACAATTTACTAAGTCCATGACCTTGACATCAAGGTCACTGAAAGGAATGGGGGTAGTACCTTTGAAAACTTTAGACCAATATCTAACTTCTTTGCAAGTATCAAAGGAATCCATCCATGGGTTAAGGAGAAATTGGGCTTTATAAAACTTTAACCAAAATATCCAGTCCAAAAAAACTCCCAATTTTCTAAGTCCATGGCCTTGACATCAAGGTCACTGAGTGGGGTGGGGGTGGTGCCCTGTTAAACTTTCGACCAATATCTAACTACAATGCAAGTATCAAAAGAATCCATCCATGGGTTAAGGAGATATAGGTCTTTAAAAAAACTTTAACCAAAACATCAAATTCGAACGCGGACGCGGACGCCGTGGTGACAATAATAGCTCTTCCTGAACTTTCGTTCAGGCGCGCTAATAAAAATTAATAAATTGGTTAGGCATCAATGTAAATAAGAACTAATAAATTGGTTAGGCATCAATGTAAATATATCGGTTAGGCATCAGTGTAATTAAAAAACTAATAAATTGGTTAGGCATTAATGTCAATATAAACTAATAAATTGGTAAGACATCAATGTCAATATAAACTAATAAATTGGTTCGGCATCAATGTCAATATAAACTAATAAATTGGTTAGGCATCAATGTCAATAAAAACTAATAAATTGGTTAGGCATCAATGTAAATGAAAATTATTAAATTGGTTAGGCATCAATGTAAATAAAAACTAATAAATTGGTAAGGCATCAAAGTAAATAAAAACTAATAAATTGGTTAGGCATCAATGTCAATATAAACTAATAAATTGGTTAGGCACCCATGTAAATAAAAAATAATAAATTGTTTAGGCATCAATGTAAATAAAACTAATAAATTGGTTAGGCATCAATGTAAATATAAACCAATATATTGGTTAGGCATCAATGTAAATAAAAACTAATAAATTGGTTAGGTATCAATGTAAATAAAAACTAATAAATTGGTTTGGCATCAATGTAAATGAAAATTATTAAATTGGTCAGGCATCAATGTAAATATAAACATATATTTGGGTAAGGCATCAATGTAAATAAAAACTTATAAATTGGTTAGGCATCAATGTCAATATAAACTAATAAATTGGTTGGACATCAATGTCAATATAAACTTATAAATTTGTCAGGCATCAATGTAAATAAAAATAAAATGGTTAGGCTTCAATGTAAATAAAAACAAATAAATTGGTTAGGCATCAATGTCAACAAAAACAGGGAAATTCGGTGAATTCATATCCCCCGCCGAAGTGGTCCTGTTTTTTATGGGTTATTTTAAGTTTCATAAAATGTTGTTCACTTAGTTACTGCTGGATCATGTAAATCAAATCAAGGGAAATAACTCTGGCATAAGTGATGTATAAACTGTAGCTGTTCATAAACGCCTGTCTCATCATCACTGCAATTTGATGATACATCTTTAATTTAGTTTTAAGAAATTTTGTACATCGATACCTTAGTTATGGCTAATTTGTGGATCTAAATGAATTCAAAGGCATTAAATCATGCACTACTGATGCGATTATGACAAAAGTTCATGTGCGCTGCTGTGTCATGATAATATATAATTGCTTTAAGTTTCATGAAATTCCATTCATTGGTTAGTTATGACTCAATTTGTTGATTTTTAAACAATTCAAGGCCAATAACTCGTTGCTTACTGAAGCAATTCCGACAAAACGTAAGATGTATCAGTGTTTTATAGTGATACATATTTGGTAGAATTTTCATAGAATTCTATTTAGTGATTACTTAATTATGGCTGAATTTGTCAATCTTAAATTGATTCAAGGGCAATAACTCGTGAACTACTGATGCTATTCTAATGAAACTTTATGCGCATAACCGCGTTATGGAGATACATATCTAGTTTAAGTTTCATGCAGTTTCGATAACTGATACAAAGATATGGCTTACTGTCTTGATTTTAAATCAAGTCAAGGGCAATAGCTCAAGCACTACTGAAGCCAGTCGGATGAAACTTTATGTGCATCAGCGCGCTATAGTGATATATGCTATTTTCAAGTTTCATGAAATTCTGTTAAGTGCTTACTAAGTAATGGCTCCGAATGGAAGGACTAAAGGACGGACGGATGTAATGATGGACAGACGGACGTACGGACATGGAGAAAACTATATCAAACCACCTTCGGCAGGGGATAACTAATACACTGGTAAGGCATCAATGTCTAAAATATAAAATAAATTGGTAAGGCATCAATGTTAATAAAAACTAATAAATAGGTGAGGCATAAAAAGAATAAACAGGTTAGGCATTAATGGCAATAAAAATATAAATTAGTTAGACATCAATGTCAGTAAAAACTAATGAATTCGTTAGGCGTCAATATCAATAAAAGCTAATAAATTGGTAAGGCATCAATATCGAAAAAAAAATATTGGTTAGGCATCAATGCCAATGAACTAATAAATTGGTAAAGCATCGATGTCAATAAAAGCTAATAAATTGGTTAGGCATTATATCAATAAAACTGATAAATATGTTGAGCACCAATGTCAGTAAAAAACTAATAATTCGGTTAGGCATGAAATCAATAAAAACTAATAAATGGGACATACATCAATGTCAATTAAAAACTAATAAAAGGTTAGGCATTGATATCAATAAAAAAACTAATAAATAAGTAAGGTATCAATATTAATTAAAACTAATAATTTGGTAAGGCATCAATGTCAATAAAAGCTGAAAAATTGGTAAGGCATCAATCTCAATGAAAACATAAACTGGTTAGGCATCAATGTCAAGAAAAATTTATAAATTGGTAAGACATCAATGTCAATAAAAATTAATAAATTGGTTAGGCATCAATGTCAATTAAAACTTATAAATTCGTATGGCATCAATGTTTGAATGTCCCTGAAAACTGATATATTGGTTGGGCATCGATGCCAATAAAACGCATATATAGGTTAGACAAGAATGTCAATAAAAGCTAATAAATTGGACAGGCATCAATGTCAATAAAAACTAAGGAATAGCTAAGGCATCAATGTCAATATATACTTATAATTTGGTTAGGCAGTAATGTCAATAAAAACTAATAAAACGGTTAGGCATTAATGTCAATCAAAACTAATAAATTGGTTAGGCATCAATGTAAACAAAAATTAATTGAATAGACATCATATATATAAAAACTAATAAATTGGTAAGGCATCAATGTCAACAAAAGCTAATAAATTGGTGACGCATCAGTGTCAATGAAAAAGTCATAAAGAAATGCTTATTAGATACCCCAGTACAGTAATGGTCAGTAAAGAAAATACGCTAGTTCCGGACAAAAATCTACAAAGGGAAATAACTCTTAACAGAATTGGCAGAAATGTTTATCTTGTGGATCTCAATCTTCCTGCAAAATTTTAAGAAACTCCATTATTTCCTTTACAAGATACTGAAAAGGGATACAACAAGTTTTTTTCTTTCAAAATTGGAATTTAAAAGTGGCAGTGTGACCTTGAAAATGAGGTCAAATTAAAATCTAAAAAAGTTCCTTCAAGAGCAGAGAATACAGACACAAGTAGGAACATCAAAAATCAATCGCTTCTTTCCCCGATCCCAATGAAATAACTGTGCTACTTTGGTCAAATTCCATCTATTGATTTATGAGACAGAGTGCACACAAGGCTGATTTTTGGAGTCTTTATTTTGTAGTTGAAAATGAATCACTTCTTTGTTTTGTCATAATAATGTATTTGTGCTAGTATGGTAAAATTATAGCTTTTGGTTCAAGACTAAGTGTAAACACAAGCTTTTTTCTCTTAAAATCTGAATCTCAAGGCGCCAGTTTGACCTTGAAAATGACACCAAGGTCACCAAAATCTAATCACTTCTTTTCCGTGTCTTCATAATGTATCTGCGCTACTTTGGTCAAATTTTATTTATTGATGCTTGAGATAGAGTGAACACAAACCACATTTTTTAGAATCTTTATAATGTAGTGACGTTGGAAATGAGTTCAGGTCTCAAAAATTTAATCACTTCTTACCTTGTCCTAATGATGTATCTATGCTAGTTTGGTAAATTTCCTACCATTGGTTAATAATATAGTGTGCACACAAGCTTTCTTCTATCAAAATTTGAGTTTCAAAGTGCCACTGTGACCTTCAAAATTTGTTCAAGGTCACCAAACTCTAATCACTTCTTTGTCTTGACCTAATAAACTAACTGTGCTAGTTTGGTAAAATTCCTGCCATTGGTTCAAGAGACAGTGTGCACACAAGCATTCTTCTATGAAAATTCGAGTTTCAAATTGCCAATGTGACCTTCAAAATGAGGTCAAGGTCAGCTAAATCTAATCACTTCTCTGCCTAGTTCTAATGACGTATCTGTGCTAATTTCTTTAGTAAAATTCCAGCCATTGGTTCAAAATATAGTGTGCACACAAGCTTTCTTCTATCAAAAATTGGAGTTTCAAAGTGCCAGTGTGACCTTGAAAATGAGGTCAAGGTCACCGAAGTGAAATCGCTTCTTTCCCATGTCCTTAAGATATACCTATATTAGTTTGGTCAAATTCCATCTGTTGTTTCATGAGATAGAGTGCACACAAGGCTCATTTTAAGTGTTTATAATGTAGTGACCGTGAAAATGACGATAAGGTCACCAAAGTCTAATCACTTCTTTGTCCAGACCTAATAATATAACTATGCTAGTTTGGTCGAATTCCTGCCATTGGTTAAAGAGATAATGCGCACACAAGCATTTAACTGCCCAATAATGTAGTGACCTTGAAAATGAGGTCAAGGTCACCAAAATCTAATCACTTCATTGCCCTGTCCTAATGATGTATCTGAGCTAGTTTAGTCGAATTACATACATTGGTTAAAGAGACAGTGCGCACACAAGCAGTTATTTTTCTCAAGAAATTTTACAAAGGGCAATAACTCTAAGAGTATAAGCCCTTAGGTTTTACTTTTTAATATGTAGGTACATAATATTAATATCAATGTGTCTGCAGAAATTGATGAATATTCAATAGTACATTTTTAAGATATTAGGCAATACCAGAGTGTTACGGACGGATGGACGTACGGACAGACGGACGTGAAAACGGTAAACCCCAATACAAAGTTTACAGGGGATATAATAAAAGCTAATAAATTGATAAGGCTTCAATGTCAATAGAAACTAATAAATTAGTTAGGCATAAATGTCAATAAAACTTATAAATAGGCTAGGCATCAATGTCAACAAGCAAAGTCGACGAATTTATGCCCCCCCCCCCCCCCCCCTGGAAACTAGGTCTCCACTGTATTGAGTTGGAAAAGCGGCTAAGTTAAAATGTGAAAAAAAGTAATAAAAAATAATGTGAGGATTATATCCAAACCACAAGCATATCTTCAGACCATGATCAAAACACCTGTGAAGTTTCCAAGGTTTCGGCATAAAACTGTAGGAGGAGTTGCATACACAAGGTACCCACTATCTATTCACTTTGATAGTAAAAATGTATGAAAAATGGCTAAGTTCAATTTGCGAAAAAAGTTAATAAAAATAATGTGAGGGTTATATTAGAAAAGTTAATAAAAATAATGTGAGGGTTATATCCAAACCACATGCATGTCTTCAGACCATGACCAAAATACCTGTGAAGTTTCAAAGAAATCGCCATAAAACTGTAGGAGGAATTGCGCACACAAGGTACCCACTATCTAGTCACTATGATAGTAACAAGAGCTGTCACCTGACAGCATAGCTCGCCTGAATTGGTGCTTGCTCATCACACAGGCTCTATGGTGGTGTGGACTGCTATGCTAAAAACTTCATGCAAGCATGTCCATAATGAAAACACATTTATAAACAAAAGCTATCTCAGAAATACATGTAAGTCTTAAAATAAAATTAAAACAAAAAAAATGAAATGAAATTTCAAAGTCCATGAGCTTGAGGTAAAAAAACTGACGGGTAGGGGGAGGGGGGGGGGGGATGCTAGGATGTATCAAAACCCTGAACCATTATCTAACATCAGTCCAAGTATTAGTATCAACTGAGTCCATCATCGTGGCACTGTGAAATTATGTCTTCATAAATATAAAACTTTAACCAAAATCTTTAAGACAAAATTCTAAGTCGATGACCTTGACTTCAAGGTCATCCAGTGGGGTAAGTATAAGGTGTTCTGTAAAAACTCAAAAAAGAGTCTAACATCAGTTGAAGTATAAACTAAATCTCTGCAAAGCATTATGAATCAGTTTGCAATTACAAAACTTTAAAAAAGACAAAAATTTCCTAAGTCCCTGACCTTGACTCAAGATCACTGAGCGGGGTTGGGGGAGTACTCTGTAGATCTAACTACAGTGCAAATATAAAAAGAATTCATCTATGGGTTCAGGAGATATGTGTCTTTAAAAAACTTTAACCAAAACATCCAATCAATAAAAAGACAGTATTCTAAGTCCATGACCTTGACATCAAGGTCACAGAGGGGGGTGGGGGTAGTACCTTTGAAAACTTTAGACCAATATCTAACTTTAGTGTAAGTATCAAAGGAATCCATCCATGGGTTAAGGAGACATTGGGCTTTATAAAACTTTAACCAAAACATCCAGTCCAAAAAAAAATACAAATTTTCTAAGTCCATGACCTTGACATCAAGGTCACGGAGTGGGGTGGGGGTGATACCCTGTTAAACCTTAGACCAATATCTAACTACAGTGCAAGTATCAAAAGAATCCATCCATGGGTTAAGGAGATATAGGTCTTTAAAAAACTTTAACCAAAACATCCAATCCGAACGCCGACGCGGACGCGGACGAGGACGCGGACGCGGACGCTGACGCGGACGCGGACACGGACGCCGACGCCGTGGTGACAACAATAGCTCTTCCTGAACTTTCGTTCAGGCGAGCTAAAAACGCCTAAAAAATGACTAAGTTCAACTAGTGAAAAACGTGACAAAAAAAATAATGTGAGGATTATATCCAAACCACATGCATATCTTCAGACCATGACCAAAACACCTGTGAAGTTTCAAAGGCATCTGTATAAAACTGTTGGAGGAGTTACGCACACAAGGTGCCCACTATCTAGTCACTTTGATATTAAAATCGCCTAAAAAATGACTAAGTTCAACTTGTGGAAAAAGTGACAAAAATAATCTCAGGATTACATCCAAACCACATGCATATCTTCAGACCATGTCAAAAACAGCTGTAAAGTTTCGAAAGAATCGGCATAAAACTGTAGGAGGAGTTGCGCACACAAGGTACCTACTACTTTAGGGGGGCGGAAGGACGGAAGGAAGAAAAGACGGGAGGACGGAAAGACGGAAGGACGGAAAGCCGAAAACCATGTCCCTCCGCTTTTCTTCGAAAAGGCGGGGGACAATAAAAGCTTAATAACAGGCCATCGGCCAAGTGTCACCCGACATTTGAAATGTGTCACAAACTGCAGCCCTTTATTTGGTTTCAGAGTAACTGTAAGGCCAAAAGCAGAAAGTATGTGTACAACAGAACCTGGTAAGCAAATAATAACTGAAGCATAAGCAAAGACATATACCCAACAATTACTGGGCCTCTATGAGGTTATAAAATACTTAAGTTCAAAACTGGGCGTATATGTGTAAAATCAGGTTACTGAAACTTTAGACCCTTACAGAATGCCCAAAACATCAAGACTGTATACCCAATAACAAAATAACAAGGGTCATAATCCTCCTAATATGAATCTGATGAAAAAATGAACAATGCATTTATAAAAATTCAGCCCATTAATATGAATAGTTCTTGAGTTATCCTTTTACCTTTAAGTGAATGTCTATTATCTATGAAAGGGGAATAACTCTGTCACTAATAAATTTAGCATATCCTAACAATAATCAGAATACTCAATTAACCAAAAGCTAATAGCATACCAAATTTCAGCTCTCTAGGTCAAACGCTTCAAAAGTTGGAAAAATGCCAAAAACTACAAAGGGCCATAACTTTGTAAAATATGAGACAATTGAAATTTCAAAATCATATGCACATCTTCAGATCATGATGAAACATTCTGCACAATTTCAAGTCAGTCTGATAAAAGATGTGGCAGGAGTTGCGGGGACAAAGTCTAAGTCAGCAAGGACCGTAACTCCATCAAAAATGGCCGAAACAAAAATAAAAAACCACACGCACATCTTCATATCATAAGAATACAATCTGTAAAATTTCCAACCAATCCGATGAAAGCCGTAGGAGGAGTTGCGGGGGCAAGATTTCGGACGGACGGACGCGCCGGAATGACACACGGACGGACGAGGATCATTTCTATAGTCCCCCTCCGCCTACGTCGGGTGACAAAAATTGTACAGGCAAAAATGTCATTAAAACTAATAAATTGAACAGGTATCATTGTCAATAAAAAGGTAATAAGCAGGTTAGGCAGCAATGTCAATATAAACTAATAACTTCGACTGACATCATTGTCAATGAAAACTAATAAATTGGTTAGGCATCAATGTCAAAATAAAAATAATAAGTTTGTTAGACATCAATGTCAATAAAAATAAAAAATTGGCTAGGCATCAAATTCAATAAAAACTAATAAATAGGTTATGCATCAATGTCAAGATGTACGAACATGATCCTTGTGATAAAGACTAAGTATGACCGAGTGTTTGACCTCAAGCTAACAGTGGGTCACAGCTAGTGACCAATATTTCATGGACCCGTGATTTTGTCTCATATTTCTTACACTATTTCATGGATTTACTTTTAACTTCGATTAATGGTTATGGCTGACAGTGTGTGACCTCATCCTGATTGTAGGTGTGATCCCTATTTCATGGTCCTGTAATTTAACCTCTTTCTTCTAACACTATGTTATGGATTTGCTATATACACTGGATCATGGTTTGGGCTGACACTGTGACTGACCTCATACTAGTTGTAGGTCAGCGTGACCTTTATTTCATGGTCCAGTGATTTTGCATATTTCTAACATTTTTATATGGAATTGCATTATACTTGAGTTATGGGTGTGAGCTGACACTGTGAGTACCTAATACTAATTGTAGGTCAGTGTGACCTATATTTTATGGCCCAGTGATTTAAACCAATATCTCTAAAACTATTTCACTGACTTCTGTTATACTTAGGAGCGGCTGTAGCGTAGTGGATAACACGCCAGACTACCAATCCAGGGGTCGCAGGTTCGATCCCCCGCTTCTCCGGTCTTTCGGATGAGACTTTAAACCGAGGTCCCGTCTCCGTATGACCTCGTTGTTGGTGGGACGTTAAACCCGAGTTCACTCACTCACCCACTGTTATACTTGGTGTAATGGTACATTAAGATACGGTGACTGACCTCATGTTACTTCTAGGTCACTGCGACCTATGTTTCACAGTTCATTGATATTGTCCTATCTCTGGCAATATTTTAGAGGCTTGCATTATTCATAGGAGAACTATTTATTCTGACACTGCAGTTAATCATATTCCACTTGGCCGGTATTGTCCATATTGTGCTTTTTAAAGTCAAGCTCCCGCAAAGTCGCGCTTTATTGTCTTCTGACACTTCTTGTTTCTATTTTGTTCTGTTACTATACTGAATGATGTTTTCAATTTTATCCTATTACTATTGTAGGTTATTGGTTGTGTTATATCAACAGTGCTGTGAACCCACTCATATATGCCGTGTGTAATGTTTACTTCCGCCGTGCCTTCAGGGAGATACTTTGTTGTGGTTTCAAAGAAAGAAGATAGAAGGGAAACAACTGCGGCCTCCCAAATCTTAAAATTGGGACACCTAAAATAATTAAATTGAGCCGCGACACGAGAAAACGAACAAAGTGGTTGTGCGCCCAGCGCAGACTCAGACCAGCCTGGGCATACGCACAGTCCGATCAGACTCATCTTTAAGTGTTTAAACGGTAGCCAAGGGCCTAAGCTACCTCCATGCGACAGCGAAGACTCTGATCAGACTGGGCAGATCTGAGTCTGCGCTGGGCCCACAAAAACTTTGCTTTGTCACGTCGCGGCTCATTTCTGTAATTGGCGTAAAGAACCGTTTAGGTTTTATAGCGCCATAATGCATCCAAAAGATGCAGATGGAACGGCGAAACCAACAAAGCAGCATGTGCGTCCAGCGAAGACTCAGATCAACTTGTCTGACCAGATTCTGGAGTCTGGGCGAATTCCCAGTCTGATCTGCCTTCGCTGGGATGCATGCAACTTCGTTGGTTTTGTCGTGTCGCGGCTCATATGACTGGTTATTAAAAACATGACAGTCTCAAGACTCTTTCTGAATCGAACGCGAAAGCAGTCTTGTTGCACTGTTTGCGGCAATCTGCTGAGACATCTTAAGAAATTTTCTTAAATAAATACCAACTTGACTCAGAAAAACTCGACTCAGAAAAAGAGTAGTTTTGGTATAACTGTACATAGGTGAACATCTAAATTTTGTTTTCTTTTTTAAGACACTTGAAACTTTTAGTGAAGTTTGTACGAGTTTTGTGTTTCATGGTGTTGCGTGTGAAGATAGTTTTGTTGATTTTATGAGACAGATATTCAGTAAATTGGATGGATGACTTGCAATTATACGTCCTTTTCAACAGTATTTGTCATATCAGGACAGTGGGCGGATGACAATGAAAGGCTATGTGTAATGGAACCCCGTTTACGATTGAAAAGTTTTCTACCTCTGGAATCAAACTCGGGGCCGATAGAGCAGGAGGCCAGCCCTTAAACCCAATGAGTTATCGGGGCTCCTGACATTCGGTAAGACTACAATCACTAACCAACCCCCTGATGCCACTTTTCCCCAGCTCAGGACACACCGGGTGCGGCTTTCCAGGTATACCGAGCATATGTGTTATCCATTGTGAGATGACCCCATGACTCCCTGTGTGAATCTGTTTTGTTATATATGTTTATACAAATGAGCCGCGACACGATAAAACCAACATAGTGGTTGTGCGCCCAGCGCAGACTCAGATCAGCCTGGGCATCCGCCATGTCTGATCAGTCTTCGCTGTCCGCATAAAGGTAGCTTAGACCCTTAGGTTCCCTTTAAGCGCTTAACAAAGAGTCTGATCAGTCTTGGCAGATGCCTAGGCTGATCTGAGTCTGGGCTAGGCACACAGCCACTTTGTTGGTTTTCTCGAAAAAGCGGCTCAAATAAACTTCAGTTTAAACCAAAGGTCAACACTCAGTCCACTATGCCAGGTGCTCTGCTTCTTCTTAGATGCATTACTACGTTGTTAAACCAACGGATGACTTGTCTGCTCAGTAGACCAGGCCCCGAGGTGATAAAACTTTTATTCGTGCTCATTTCAGCCGAGTATGAAATTTTACCTGCTAATAAATAGCAAATCACTGATAAGTACAGTTGGTTTCTTGCTCAGTTTGGCTGAGTATAACATTCTCTCTACTAATAAATATGAAGATGCCAACATTCCTTGGCATCTTCATATTTACCAGCAGAGAAAATTTCATGCTCAGCTGAGCACGAAAAATCGTTTTATAACCTCGGGGCCCTGAGCTGGAAAAAAATTTGTATCAGTGGGGTGGTTAGTGACTGTAGTCTTACTGAACCAACAAAACTACCTGCACACGCAAAACCAATCTTCTGAGGCCAAGGATACTTAAGTCCACTCTGTTCCTTACATGCCTTTGGCTGACGGCCTATTCGCAAATCAGATCCCCCGCATTGCCGTCTTTTGACTGCAACGAGTGTTCCCTTTGACGTGTTATTAGCTCACCTGAGCCAAATGTGAGCTTATAGTATAGGCAGGCATCCGTCGTCCGTCCGTCAACATTTTCAAACGACATCTCCTCTGAAACTACAAGGCCCATTGTAACCAATTTTCATATATAGCATCTATAGGCAAAGAGCAAAAAATAGTTTTTTTTTATCCCAATCGCTTCAAAACTTTGGTTGCTATAGCAACTAAAAGTTTCCATTGACTTGTATGGGAAAAAATGAAAATTTGCATTTATTGATATGTCACTGCAGATATTTTGACAAAACTTTTACAGAAATGTTTTTGAGTAGTCCTCTAACCAAACATGAAATCTATGTCAATTGCACAATTTGGCTGTTTGCCATGGCAACCAAATGATTAAAAATATTCAAAAATCACCTGCTCAGAAACTATGCAACCAATAAAGCACAAACTTCACAGAAAGGATCTTAATACTGGCTTCTATAAAAGTACTGTTTTTCTTGGCAATTGCTCTAGCAGTTTGGTTGCTATGGGAACTTAAAGGTTCCACTGACTTAAAATGGCAAAATAGAAAATTTGCATTTATTGCTACCTCGGAGCAGATATTTTGACAAAACTTTCATAGAAATGTTCCTTGGGTAGTCCTCAAGCAGCCTTATTAAATCTATGCAAATCGCAGAATTTGCCTGGTTGCCATGGCAACGGAAAAATTGAAAAAAAAAAACTGTTAAAAGATCATCTCAAAAACTATGCGACCGATGCAGCTCAAACTCTACAGAAGGGATCTTAATACTAACCTCTATAAAAATACTGTTTCTCATGGCAGTTGCTCCAGTAGTTTTGTTTTTGTGGGAACTTTAAGTTGCCATTGACTTATAATAGGAAAGTTGAAAATTTTCATTCATAGCTATATCGCTGCAGATATTTGGACAAAACTTTTACAGAATTGTTCCTGGAGTAGTCCTCTAGCAACCGCATGAAATTTATGCAAATGGCACAATTTGGCTGGTTGCCATGGTAACCGAATGGTAAACAAGAGGGCCATGAGGCCCTGATCCGCTCACCTGAGCAATTGGCAAAGTCGCTTTTTCTTATGTCTGAAATTGTCAAAATATGAGTCTAGGGTCAAAAGTCAAAGACTGACCATGACCTCTTGTACTCATAAATCTTCATGTGCTAATACGCATTAAGACAACCATATATACCATTTTTTAGACCAAAATCTTCAAAACATTCCATGAAATCTTATGTTCTAGCATTTTCCCATATTTGACCATGCTGCAAAAAAAAGGTCAAGGTGAACCCAAGGTCATCATTTGAACAGTCTTGGAAGTACTCTAGTACTCCATGCTACTTACCAAGTTTCAAGGCCATAGGCATATTGGTTCTGGAGAAGAAAAATATTAAATGTTTATACCATAAATGGGTATGGCGGCCATGTTGGTCATGTGACCTGGACCATTTGAACACATTTTTGTTCCCTCAACCCCTGGAGGCTCTATATGAAATGTGACTACAATTGGCCCTTTGGCTTTTGAGGAAATGTTTGAAAATGTCAAAATATGAGAGATCTGGGTCAAAGGTCAAAGAATGACCTTGACCTTTTGTACTCATAATTCTTCATGACCTCATTAAGATGACTGTATATACCAATTTTTAGGCCAAAATCTTCAAAAATTCCCATGAAAGCTTATGTTGTAGCATTTTGCCATATTTGACCTTGCCATAAAAAGGTCAAGGTCAAGCAAAGGTCATAATTTTAACAATCTTGATAATACTGGAGTACTCAATGCCACATACCAAGTTTCAAGGCCATCGGTCAACTGGTTCTGGAGAAGAAGATTTTTAAAGGTTTTTGCCATATATGGTCATGGCGGCCATGTTGGTCATGTGACCCAGACCATTTGAAGAATTTTCGTTTCCTCAACCCCTGAAGGCTCTATATGATATTTGGTTACAATTGGCTTTTAAAAAGAAGTTTGAAATTGTCAAACTATGAGAATTCAGGGTCAAAGGTCAAAGAATGACCTTGACCTCTTGTACTTATGAATCTTGATGTACTCATTAAGATGACTGCATTTTCCAATTTTTAGGCCTAAATCTTCAAAACTTTCCATGAAATCTTATGTTCTAGCATTTTCCCTTATTTGACCTTCCCGTAAAATGAAAGTCAACCCAAGGTTATCATTTTGAACACTCTTGATAGAACTGGAATACCCAATGCTTCATACCAAGTTTCAAGGCCATCGGTCAACTGGTTCTGGAGAAAAAGATTTTTAAAAGTTTTTACCATATATGGGCGTGGCGGCCATGTTGGTCATGTGACCTGAACCTTTTGAACAAAATTTCATTCCCTCAACCCCTTAAGGCTCTATATGAAATTTGGTTACAATTGGCCCCGTGGTTTTGGAGAAGATTGTTTGAAAATGTCAAAATATGATAGTTCTGGGTCAAAGGTCAAAGAATGACCTTGACCTCTTATACTCATAAATCTTCATGTACTCAACTGCATTAACCAATTTTAGGCCTTACTCTTCAAAACTTTCCATGAAATCATATGTTCTAGCATTTTCCCATATTTGACCTTGCAGTAAAATGGTCAAGGTCAACCCAAGGTCATAATTTGAACAATCTTGATAGTACTCGAGTACCCAATGCTACATACCAAGTTTCAAGGCCATCGTTCAATTGGTTCTGGAGAAGAAGATTTTTTTAGGTTTTTACCATATATGGGCATGGCGGCCATGTTGGTCATGTGACCAGGACCGTTTGAACAACTTTTCGTTCCTAAGGTCCCAGGAGGCTCTATATGAAATTTGGTTACAATTGGCCTAGCGGTTTCAGAGGAGAAGTCGTTTGAAATTGTGGACGGACGGACGGACGGACGGACGACGGACGACGGACGCCGGAGCCTTACCATCCTATAAGCTCCCCCGGAGCCGCTGGCTCAGGTGAGCTAAAAACAGAAAACATACTCAAAAATCATCTACTCAGAAACTAATTGGACGATAAACCTTAAACTTGAATGAAAGGACCTTAGTAATAGCCTCTATTGAATTACAATTTTTATTACTGTTGCCCATGTGGTTTGTTGCGATGGCAACTTAAAGTTTCCATAGACTTATAATGGGAAAATGTAAATTAGCACTTATTTCTGTGTTACAGTAGATATTTTGACAAAAGCTTTACAGAAATATTCTCAAGAAGCAGACTTAGAAACTCTGTCAAATTGTACAATTTGCCGTAGAGTTACTTACCATTGAGTGCTGAGGATGAATGAACTCAGGTGAGCTACAGGACCAATGGTCCTCTGGTTTTTAAACCAGTCAGAAGATCTGTTGCAAAACACAGATGAGCCCCGGCATGAGGAAACCAGCAAAGAGGTTGTGGGCCCAGCACAGACTCAGATCAAATTTGGCATCCGCCCAGTCTGATCAGAGTCATTGCTATGCGCTTAAAGGGTAGCTATGGGTCTAAGCTAGCCCCATGCGGACAACGAAGACTCTGATCAGACTGGGTGGATGCCCAGGCTGATCTGAGACTTCACTGGGCGCACATGCCACATTGTTGGTTTCGTCGTGTCGCGGCTCAGATGACCCACAGCTTCGCATAATTATTCAACTAGAAATGTGTCCATAGGACACGGATGCCCCCGCCTAGTGCCTTCAGTAAGATGGCACCTTGATTAAGTTATTGGCACTTGTAGGATAACTAGGTTCATAGAGGCAGACTTGTACAATATAAATGGGCAATCAAGAGACATGAAATATCAAAAGGACCTATGCAGGACTAAGTTATAGGCCAAACACAAAAATGTTTTCACTATAGCCTATACATAAAGTTTACATGCACAGTGTGACCTTGACCTTCAAGCTAGGGGTATGTCATGATGATCATTTATGCAATATAGTTTTGAATCCCACCATGCAGGATAAAGTTATGGACAGGATATAAACATGTTTCACTGAAGTCTATGCATAAAGTTTAAGTGCAGACTGTGACCTTGACCTTTGAGCTAACCATATGATTCTTGCATGTAACACATCAATTTGTCATGATAATTATTTATGCCAGATAATTTTCAAATCCCATCATGCAGGACAAAATTTCACTACAGCCTATGCACAAAGGTTAAGTGCTGTGACCTTCACCTTCAAGCTAGCAGCGTGGTTGTTGCACATAAAACACCATCTTGACATGACAATTATTGATGCAAATTAATTTTGTGATCCCACCAAGCAGGACAAAGTTATGGACC
This sequence comes from Ctena decussata, assembly GCA_963989385.1. NCBI lineage: Eukaryota > Metazoa > Mollusca > Bivalvia > Lucinida > Lucinidae > Ctena > Ctena decussata. The sequence goes on along the minus strand of OZ022511.1, from coordinate 1,645,553 downwards.
AGACACAAACATATTTCATTACAACCTATGCACAAAGTTAAAGTGCGGACTGTGACCTTGACCTTTAAGACAGCGACTTGGCTCTTGTAAGCCACATATTGTCTTGTCATGATGATCAAAATTATTTTTAAATCCCTCCATGCGGTCATGAGTTATGGGTCGGACACGAACATATTTCATTATAGCCTATGTACAAAATTTAAGTGTGGAATGTGACCTTGACCTTTGAGATAGCAAAGTGGTTCTTGCACACGACACACCATCTTATCATGACGGTTATTTGTGCCAAATAATTTTTAAATCCCACCATGCAGTCTTAAGTTATGGGTCGGACACAAACATACTTCATTATAGCCTATGTACAAAAATAATGTGCGGACTGTGACCTTGACCTTTGAGATAGTGACATGGTTCTTGCACACGACATACCATCTTGTCATAATGATCATTTTTTGCCAAATAGTTTTTAAATCCCACCATGCACTTCAAAGTTATGGATCAGGCAGGAACGTTTTTCATTATCGCCTATGAACAAAGTTAAAGTGTGGACTGTGACCTTGACCTTTGAGATAGCGACATGGTTCTTGCATGCGACACACTGTCTTGTCATAATGATCATTTTTGCTTAATAATTTTTGAATCCCACAATGCAGTCCAAAGTTATGGATAAGACACGATTTTGGTAACACAAAAACAAACACACATACGCATACATGGACAGGGTAAAATCTATATGCCCTTCCGCCATTTCATGGAGGCATAAAAAAACTAATTAAAGGGAGATTACTCCAAAATTAAGTAAGGGGGAGAAACCATTCTTATATGTGACACACCATCTTGTAATCATGCACATTACTATAAAGTTTCATCAAGATAATTCAAATGGTTACTAAGTTATTGAATGCACAAGATAGGTATACACAAAAATAGGCTTAAAAATCTAATCAAAGGGATGCAACTCCAAAAGGAAGAAAGGGAGAGCAACCAATTATACGCTACATATGGTCAGACCCTCATACACATTGCGATGAAGCTTCATGAAGATATCCCAAACGATTATCTAGTTATGGCGCACACAAGATTAGTAGGGTAAACAAGGGCTTCGCAAGCGGCGCATAATACGCCCGTTTTAATGTCATAAAGAAATTATAGAATGAACAAGATTGTTTACAAAAGGACAGACAGGCAGACAAACAGGGGAAACCACACTTTATTTATGACGGCAACATTATTTAAATATTTGACACATCAAATACTATTAGTATACCAAAAAATCAGCTTCCAAGGTGAAGTGGCTCCTAAGTTGAGTAATGCCAAAGTCAAACAAGGGAGATAATTCATATACTAAATATACCATTCTTGGTTCTAATACATTCCCTTGACAATATACACATCTCGATAAAGTTTGTTAAAATATTCTAAACGGTTAAGGAGTTACAGAGAAAACAGGAATTTATGCATGGGCAGATAATCCAGTAAACAAGCCAGTCATGGTTCTTGCTCAGGATTCATTGCCCCATTATTACACACATTCTTACAAAGTTTCATTCTAATATTTCAAAGGGTTAAGGAGATATGGAGTGAATGGAAATGCCTAAAAATAATGATCAAAGGGAGGTTACTCCAAAATTATGAAAGGGGGAGCAACCATTCTTACATGTGACACATCATCTTGTGATCATGCGCATTGCTATAATGTTTCATAATGATATTCCATACAGTTACTGAGTTTATGTACAGTGGGAACGCAGACTCATCACATTTGAGTAATTCATTTTCTGAGCGGTCGTCTACGCATAAAGAAATTATCCCTTTTTTTCGCCGGAAAAAAATGGCGGGAAATTTTGAATAGAAACAGTCCCAAAATAATGCTCGTTTGATAAGATATGCAGTCATAATTTTCCACCGGACCAGATCAGAATGAAATTTGATGTTTTGTTATTGAAATCAGACGCATATCGGTACCTCAATGCAGTTTGCACACCCAAAACAACGATCACAGTTTGACAACCGTTTTTCAGAAAAGTAAAACCCTACGACAGTACCCCAAAGTTATTTTGCAAAGAAAATTGTCCCAAAAACCAAATTAGATGCCATTATAACTGAACCGTAGTTCATACATTCGACCGTCTTTTAGCGTGGTATATCTTCGGGAGAAAGTCTATTTAGTTTGAAAATCGATAATGAAGTTGGTCATTTTTACGTATACATGGCACGTGCGTTCGTCAACACACAGACATTTTTTCAGCTGGATCGACTTGAGGAGACCAACTGTTTTTTCATTTATGGTATAGTAAAGCTTGTAATCATTTAGCATACTGTGAATTTATTAAGATTTTGCGTTAGTCTGTCTGCCTGCGATTTTTTGGGCTTCTGAATTTAGGCTACACGCCGAGAACGAGAGAAAGCAAAACCACAGGAGTCTGAAATTTCGTCAATAAAATAAAAAAAAAAAAATGCAAATTCTACAGAACCGCGTTCATATTTATACATATATGTATTATAAAAAGATATATATTTAAATAACTGGGTGTGATTTTGTAGGATATGCATTTTTTTGGTATTCTATTGACAGAATTTCAAACTCCTATGGCAAAACAAACACACTGGTCAACCACAAAGTTTGACAAACGAAAAAGCCACAAGACATGTCGCCCCATCTTCAGGTGACAACTCGCCAAAGATTCTAAGAAAACTCCCCCAGACAACTTCCCCCAAGATAACGCGCCCCACATTCTGAGACCACTCGCTCTTCTAAAGAATTCTGTCCCGAACGACGCCACCCCCCCCCCCCTACCCCCTCAACACACACGTACCATTTCAGAAGTCATCCAACAAAAAGAACAAGAGACAGCTTGTCCTTTCTCACAAATCGGCCAAAACCCTGTCCCGCTAGGCGCTAAGGGACCGACCATTTGATATTCTTGGGGGGGGGGGGGGGGGGGGGGAGGAATATTTTTCGAAAAAAAAATCCCTGTCTTTGGAAGAAAAAATATGCAAGTAAAAAATAAATCAGCTCATAAGGGGATTTCAAAAAATAATCTGGCCTCAAAAATCAGTGAAAAAAAAATAACCTGGCTCCACCCAAAATTTCCAAAAAAAAGAGTCTGGGCCCTGCACTTTTGGTGGGAAGATAGCAACTGCCTACCTACCCACCAAAATTCACCTTACCCCTGAGTCTGGACCCTGCACTTTTGGTGGGTAGATATCAACTGCTTACCTACACACCAAAATTCACCTTACCCCCCCCCCCCCCCCCCCCAAAAAAAAAAAAAAAAGATGGCCACTTGGGACACCCTAGATCTATTTTTTTTATTTAACGGCACATTTACCGTGATCAACCTGCATAGTAAGACAAACAGGTCTGAGCAAGCAGTGTAGACCCAGGAGCAGTCTGATCTGGGTCAGCAATTTTTCCTTAATACCTGCACATTTTGGGTACTCCATTTGTGGGTGATATAGATATGTTCAAAATGTAGGATGCTGTTATCTTAGTATTATGGGTAATTACTGTAACTGTGTGTGACATTTTTTGTAGAACTATTATTTGTTTTTGTTGTTTTCATAGTTTGCAGGGATTAAAAAGAAAGCCTACCTACCTAAGTACTCTCCAAAAATCCTAGTTAATAGGCAACTGCAAACAAAATACTTTTTATGATTGGCCTGTGGCTGAGATGGGAGGAAGGGAAAGGGGCATGAAGAAATACATATTCTATAGAGTTAAATGCCAAAAGTTATGTTTTAGCTTAAATCTCATAAAGAAAATTAAAAGGCTCATATTGAAGTTATATTAATAGAAATGATACCATAAACTGAAAAATAAAAAAAAATTATATTTCCTGATTAATTTAATCCATCTTAAATGTTTGCAGCTTCTGACCAAAGCGAAGAAACTTGTAATTACTAATCAGTTATTAAGTTACTAGAGAGAAAAGCTTGATGACAGACATTAAATGATGAGTCATGACTGTAAAGGGATGCAGTTTAGTGCAGTTGAATGAGAGGTAGCCCCTTCCTGTCTATCCCCACCCCCCAAACACACACACACACACACCAACCTATTAAAAAGCATTTTCACAGAGGATTTTATTGGCCAAATATTTAGGACTTTATTATGCTAGCAAGCTTTTTTATATCATTATAAGGGCACAAAATAATGAATGGGGCATGCCCTGCTAACTGATGGACCCTGCACTTTATGTGGAATGTTGCATAATGCTGTTTGTCCTTCTACAAGTCAAGACTATGTTAGAATGAAAACAATTACACAGTTCCACCATAATTGTTGCACCAGCATCAATGGGCTTCATATTAACACCTGTTGTGCCCTCTCATTATTATTTTTCTTGTTTAATTATGTTTATATCTTACCATTATTCAACTTAGAGAATAGATTACCAAGTCCTGAGCTTTTGCCACATATTTAATCAAGTTTTCTGGTTTGCTGGACAGCTGTGCTTTTTATTTGTTTTGTTTTTTGTGAGTGTGACTCAGAATCATATTAGAGAACACATCACATTGAACTAAAATTTTGAGAAATTCTCCATTCTCAATGAAAAGTTAAGGTACCATTCATTATAAATTATATAATTTTTGCATGAGATTTGCCCCTACTGATAGATTTCCATGAGATTTTTGGCAACAGTTAGAGCAAATCCCTCAAAAGATCACCGAGTATATAAACACACTGTGGCATTTTAATTTATGAACCAAGGGCATTGCAGAGCTGACAGCCCCCACCCCCACCTGATGAGCTAGTATTTGACACACCTGGCATTTCATAATAAATATGTATTTTATTAAATCCCTGGTTTCTTCTTAGGAAGAATCAATAAATTCTTGTTAGTTGTTTACACTCTTAAAAAGGGGATAAACAACTAACAAGTAAATATATATGTTGTAACCCCTCATTTGAACTCCTCATTAAGGTAGTTCCACAGAGGGCCAAAACCTATGTTATAAACATGCATACTGCAATTTTAATGCTCAAAAGCTCATTTAACAGTACATATGCTGCTTCTCAATGTTGGCTGAAATTATATGGAGTGTAAAGGAGTGTATAAGTATGTATGGCCAAGTTATTTTCTAAGCTTAAAGTTGAAACAAAATCTTCATTACTGCAATTGTCCTACCACTTTCACCATCTGACAGTGTGTCGAAATTGCTGGGAAAATCAAATAGTACTGACCCTGATTAGACTGCTGTTTTGATAGTACAGTCTAACCCAGGTCTACACTGCACTTTTTAATCAAGGATTTTAGTCAATGAAGTTTTGCAAGTATTTGTTATGGCTAAACATGGCTAAACATCTATTATATTTTGCTTAGTTTTTCATGTAAAAGAAAGTTAAAAGTTGTGTGCATATGTGTGTGTGTAGGGGTGGGGGTTGGGGATGGAGGAAGGGTGGAGGAAGAAAGGGGGGGGGGGGGTAGAGGGGCCTTAAGTTGGGTAGGGTGATCGTGTGAGTTGCAGGAGAGGCTTTGAAATATTGGCACGTGCAGGATTAATTGGAAAGCAGAATTATTTTTTCTAGCAGTCCCTCTGATTGTGACAACAATGTACGGGTCTTAATAACTTATAAGCAAGTAAATGCGAAGTTTGAAATAGTTGACGCAGTTCTGTAATTGCGTCACAACTGTCATAAATCGATCGATTTGTTTACAGTATGGTGTAGGCTACTGATCAGAATTCTTTTCCCAATCATTCTGAAGAAAGTACAGAATAAAATAATGTTGTATGTTGAATTACTAGATGCGTTTTTCTCTTCCTGTGTCGGATTTCAGGATTCAAGAACATTTCGGTAATGTTTAAATTTATTACAGATTATTTTGCTGTCTATCGATCAGGTAAAAAATCCGCCATTAATTTGAGAAAATGAAATAGGGTACCTAAACATTATTTTGCAAAGGAAATTGTCCCAAACACCGAATTACTTAATTTTTATAATGGAGAAAGGGCAGACACCATGGTTTTTCATGGCATATGTCCGCCGACGGGAGAGTCGATTTATTTTGAAAATTGCTGTTGAAGTTGGCGGATAAGAGTCGTCTTTACATGATCACGTAAAACGTTCGATTGCAGAATATCTCGGTGTTTAGCTCTGGTCTTAAAGGCATAGAGAATTAAATTAAGATGTAAGGAATAATACCATATCTTATTTTCGGCTTTGTGTAGCTTGATTCGCTGACAAAGCATCACTGAAATTGCGACACGTTTGTCGACTGAATCTGAGTCTGAGAAATTTCGAACGTTATTTCGTTGCTATCTGTATAAAAATATCACTCCGCCATGGATACGCGTTCCCACTGGTATGCACAACATAAGTATACACAAAAATAGCCGAAAAGAACTAATAAAAGGGATTTAACTCAGTAACGAAGTAAGGGAGAGCAACCATTGTTGTACGCGACACATCGTTGGGACTTCATACACATTTCTATGAAGTTTCATAAAGATATCCCAAACAGTTATCTAGTTATGGCGAGCACAAGACCTGCAGGGGGGAAAAAAAATCAAAGGGGCATAACTTGGAAACCAAGGAAGGGGGAGCAACCATTCTTGTATGTGATACATTCCCCCTACCTACTACATATGCCTACAAAATTTCATGAAGATATCCCAAATGGTTACTGAGTTATGGCGCACACAAGAATGTTTATGGAAGGAGGAAAGGGAATTTACTCCAAAATTAAGAAAGGGGGAGTAACCATTCTTATATGCGACATATTATCTTATGATCATGCACATTGCTATAAAGTTTCATCATGATATAGCAAACAGTTACTGAGTAAATGTATGCACAATATAAGTATACACAAAAACAGCCCAAAAGAACTAATAAAAGGGATGTAACTCAGAAACGAAAAAAGGGAGATCAACCACTGTTGTACGCGACACATTGTTGGGACTTCATACACATTGCTATGAAGTTCATGAAGATATCCAAAACAGTTATCTAGTTCTGGCGCGCACAAGACCTGTAGGGTAAAAAACAATCAAAGGGGCATAACTTTGAAACCAAGGAAGGGGGAGCAACCATTCTTGTACGCGACACGTTTCCCCTACCTAATACATATGCCTACAAAATTTCATGAAGATATCCCAAATGGTTACTGAGTTATGGCGCGCACAAGAATGTTTACGGAAGGACGGACAGCGCCATGACATCCATTTTTTCAAAACGGGCGTATAAAAATAATCAAAGGGGCCTAACTTGGAAACAAAGTGAGGGGAGCAACCATTACTGTACGCGACAGTTTGCCCAATCCTAATATATATGCCTACAAAATTTCACGAAAATATTTCACACTGTTACTGAAATGAGGTGCCCAAAAGACTGTTGACGGAAGGAAGGCCAGGGCCATGCCATAATACGTCCGTTTTTTTTCAAAACGGGCGTATAAAAATGGAGACCTATATCACAAGCAGGTGCACAGGTGCTACAAAATCATCTTTGAATTATCCCTATTACCCCTTCTTATCCGGAGCTCTGGAAGCTCCTCTAAATGGAAAGAATTTGCTCTGGGGAGCAAATCCTTTCCAGAAAAAGAAGCCTTCAATGAAATGGGAGACAAATTGTTCTTACTAAGATTTACCTCCCCTCAAATGTTCCCATTAATCATTATCATGTCAGCTGCTATGAAATAACCATGGGTTGAATCAGTATGATTTTTGAATGATGCTGATATTTATTCTTGATACCTATATAATTATCCTTGTTCATTTTGGAGTTCACTTTTAAATGATTAGTCTTGGTTTTATAAGACTGCGATCAATAAGCGTCTATATTCTCAATCCATTTAAAGCCATGATCACACAAGAATAATAACTGACTGTGAGATTGAGGGAATCATGCTAAACAATATTAAAATGTAAATAATTGAACACTGAATCTGTGGGATTTTTTTCTGCTATTTTCTCTCCAGCATACAGTTTGTGTTTCATAAATGCTTTCAACTGCATTTAAATACATGTTGTGATTTCCTTAGATCAAGACCTAAAGAGGAGTGCTTGCTGATATATATCCAAGGGACAATTTTTCCTTGGAAACATTTGTTGATACCCCTCACCAAGCCGCCACATGACGTCAGAATAACGTCGATGCCACGTCATCAACCTCAACACTGTGCCATGTGCCTGCTGGGCATCTTTATGCAGACTTGACAAAAAACTATCCCCCCCCCCAAATTTGTGAAGTGAGACAAGCTTTTCCCAGAGCTCTAGATACAAGGGAGTATTTGGTGATAGTAAGGGATAGTTTTTGTTGACACTGCATAAAAACATAGGTTGTTACCCCTCATCTGAACCGTCTCGTCAAGACTGTTTAGATGAGAGGTCACAACATATGGTTCTGATGAGAAATAAGAACTAGAAACCTTAATGTCAAAGCAACATATACATGTATGTACGTAGCTCTTCCTACATAGCTTACATGCTTTAGTATTTGGACACCTAAAACCATTAATTTTCCATTTGTCCCAAATGGAAAATTAATGGGTTTTAGGTGTCCCAGTATTCAAGAACATGAGGGTACTTTAAACATGGTATAAAGGGACAAAGTAAGCCCAAATTCTGCTAAGCAAACAGCTAACAGTTTCTAGAATGCTATGAGCCGTGACACTACAAAACCAACAATGTGGTTGTGCGACCAGCGCAGACTCAGATCAGCCTGGGCATCCGCCTGGTCCGCTCAGACTTTTTTCTAAGCGCTTAAATGGTAGCTAAGGGTTACCTCCATGCGGACAGCGAAGACTCTGATCAGACTGGGTGGATGCTCAGGCTGATCTGAGTCTGTGCTGGGCGCACAACCACATTGATGGTTTTGTCGTGTCCCGGCTCCTATCTACTTTCAGATTAAGGAGAATGAATCCAGCTTTGTATATTTCTGCCACTTTTCTCTAGACAGTATATGCTTATCCTTCATGGGAGTTCACCTGTCAGGGGAGAAAACATCATTCTGCTATGGTTGCCTCCCTTGTAAAATTGGCAACCAAATCATACTGGTATATCTACTCATCGTAAATAACGACGGAAAGTTGATGAATCCAGACAGGCTTCATATAAACTCCGTGTTGTTTGCAGTCCGGCTGGGGACTCCATTTTGGAGAAAATCTTCAATATTACATTGCTGGACTTCCAATTCTTTTCAAAAGACATCTTTGGGTCTGAGAATTCTCAGCGGAATTTCTAAAACAGGAGTCCAAACTCTGGCCAAGAGGTTATAAAACTTGAGTACATTTCTCAAACTCAAAATAAAGCACAGTGATTTGCTGCTTCCGAGCACATGCTCAGAAGCAGCCAATCAGTCTGGTTTATTTTGAATTTGAGATTATTCTTAAGTTTTATAACCTAGAACCCTGGTTTCAAAATTCTAGTGAGAAACCTTTATGGGTCTCCTTTTATCAGTACATCTCGCAAACTGTATGATCAGAGCTCCAGATACGAAGGGATAAGAGGGATAATTATCCTCAGTTTCAATAAAAGCATACGTTGTGACCCCTCTTTGAAGCCGTCTCGCCGAGACCGCTCTAATAAATGGTCACACCATTATGTTTCCATTCAAAAATGTGAAAATTAACTCTGAACTATCCCTGTTAGCTCTTCTTATCTGGTGCTCTGAGGTCCTGGATCCAGAATATAGTTTAACACGTTAGATGTATTTGCCATATTTTAATGAAACCCTCATCTTTCAAACGTATTCATCTTGAAAATTACCGGTATTAAAAGATCAAAACCTGACGTTTCCTTAAAATCTGCTCTGTAAATCTTTATCAGTTTCTGTTTAGTTCTTTAGAACAGAAAAATCTCTTTTGAATGTTCTGTTTTTACACACTGTCAATTTTGGTCTGCCCATTAACGAAAATACTTAAGAATGTTCTTAATACATGTATATAAATTTACATTATTTCCTTTCCAATTAACTTATAACATAAAAATCTTTTATGTGCTTCTTTCATGAGATATAATTTTTCCCCAATTATCACAATTCACAATTAAGAGAGGATTCAGACAGTAGCTAGAACCACAAACAAGAGGTGTGAATAACAAATTCTATGATAATTCATAAAACATGTTATGGCCCCCATCAGAACTACCTCAATGAGGCAGCTCTGATGAGGGACCATTACAGATTGTTTTATGGATAAATATGAAAAATTAATTAATCACCATTATCCAGAAAAATGCCACCTTATTTGAAGACTGCCGAATGTTCATGGTGGCCCAGTAGTACAGTCGACTCTCGATATCTCAAAGTCGAAATTCATCCCAAACTTCTGTTATCTCAAAATAAATTTTCTGGTCCCAGAAAATTTATTTTGAGATATCTGTAGATTGAGATATCGAGAGCTGAACTGTACAGAAAAACAGGAAATGTGTCCAAACTACTATCGTTGATATATGAGTGACTTTGAGATATCAGTGTTTGAGATATCGAGAGTTGACTGTATATCCTATTTGTCCAAATTCTTGATTCATGTCACACAATGGCTGGTCAAAAACAAGTCTAATACAATGTTAAAATAATCCCTGTATGTTTTCCACGTCATTCTGCATTCTCTTTGATCTTTTTATACTTTGGTTTTATGTCTGGATACAATTTCTGAAAAAGAAGCAAAATTAAGAAGTTAAAATTAGTAACCAACAGTTTGAGTGTCAGAGGCACAAAGCGAGGGCCAAAGGATGAGCAGGGGAGAGTATGAGACGCGTGTTTCGGCCAAAAATAAAACATTGTTTGTTTGCCCTCACCCTACCTACCCAGAAAAATCCTGCCTACTCAAAAAGTTTTATTGACATTCTTGACTGAAAGATTTTTTTTATATATATATTTCATTACATTTTGGTCTTCTTCAGGTTTCCAAGGTTCAAAAGTAATAATGCAAACTACTGAAATATGAAATACACATCAAATTATACATATGAACCATACAGCTGCTTGAAAGAAACTGCATCCAATTTTTCAAAGCCTGTTTTTTCTGCCTTGTGTCATTTTGAAATCTTTATCAACATCTCTAGAATCTTCAACAACAAAAAAAAAATCTACCCACCTACTTGAAATTTTAAGACTGGGTAGGGAGAGAGCAACCAAAATATTTTTAAATATGGCCTTACGTAATTCATACTGACATTACAGGCAATGCAGTTTTACCAGTTGCAAAACATTGCTTAATTTCAGAAGTTTTCTTGTAGAAGAACATTCACTATGCAGGCCTGGATCCAGACCACAACGTACTGTGGTGCTCTGGATAACTGGCGGGGCTGGGAGGTACAGAGATGTACATGTGTGTGTTGGGGCGGGAGAGGAGGACGGGGCTTGAAAATATATGACATAATTATTTATTCATTTATATTTGGATAATGTCTTTTTGGCCTTGATTGATTGATTGATTAGTTGCTTAAAGTCCACAGTAAACAACTATGGTCATCTAGCCACACTATTCCTGGGCAGGCTTAAGACCTCCTAAGCGGTTAACTAGTACTAAGTGCACATACTTTCGCCAGTAACTGACAACTGCCCTTCTTGAATCAGCGGAAGGAGAAACAAAAGTATGTGGCCAGACCAGGTTTCGAACCCAGGTCCTCGGACTTGTATTAGACATAGATTTGAGATGTGGGTCTTTGTTATACCATTCCTTTTCAGATTTCCAACTATGGTTTGAGGGCTGGATTTGGATTTTGATTGTTTCAGTTCCTGGTCTTTGCATACTTTTTACTTTTATGAGTCAGGTGCCCTACCGATTGGGCTACGCGGTCTGGCCTTTTTGGCCTTGATAAATACCTTGTGATATCTCATTAGAATCGCCTGTGGGAGGCGATTCTAATGATATGTCACAACACATATTCTAATCTAACCACATGGATAAATAATCTGAAACTGTCATGAGATACTCCTTACTATCTGGAGGCCTACATATTATACATGACACAGATGTCCAGATGGCGGGGCTGAAGCCCCTAAAGCCCACCCCCTGGATCCCCGGTTGCTGCATAACTTATAGTCATGTTTTAACTAATTAAAAACCATGTATTAGCAAGGCTTTTTGTGTCCCACAGTGACCATCTTCGCACCTTTTCATAGGCAAGTTGCAGGGCAATACTCCGTCAAGTGGCAATAAATAAAAATTGCATTTGCAATAATCAATGAATGACTTGTAATTATGGAAGAGTTATACAAATTCAGATATCGTAAAAAATGGAAATACAGAGGACATATTGAAGAGATGGGTACCCGTAAAAAGGTAAGTAACCATCCCCTCCCCCCCCCCCCACCCCCTGGCTATTGATTTAAATGCTGACCGTTCCAAAAATCCAAGACGGTGCTTTTGTTGCCAGTGGTGGCTTCACATCTGTCTCTTTGCTCTGTGTCTGATCGTATAGTAATTTGTGTTTAATTACCAGCACGCATGCCAAATGTATAATTAAAATCTTTTAATCATTAAATATCCTTAATTCGCACCTTTTCTTCTTTAACTGCTCCTGTAATTATTGCTCCTGGCTCCTGAGGTTTTATCCCACCCATAATACACTTATTCCTAAACACATATGCAAAAAAAAAAAAAAATTACTGAAATTTGTCAGCAAGTAATAGGTCTATTCCCATTGTTATCTACAACAATACTACTCTAAAAGAGGTGCGTCGAGATCGATGACATCTTTATCAACCAACCAACCAATCTATGGCTGCCCTGAATTTTAAATCCTCAGAGCTCTAGATAAGAGGGGTATTTGAATGATGATAATTGAGGGATAATTTTCTTCATTTCTCATTGAAACCATATGTTATGACCCCCGATGGATTCAGCTTATCAATAACTCAATATAGACATGGACATAGATTTTGTCACTGGTGCTTAAAGAGTTAAATCAACTTCCAAAGAATTGCCAAGTCATAAGCTTAAGGTGTACCAGTTTTAAGTTGAATTCATGTCTATATTGAGTTATTGATAAGCTGAATCCATACTCCGTATGTTTGACAAAACAGAATATCCAAAAAGTGGAAATGTTGCAAAGAAGGGCTGCCAGATGGGTGACAAGTAGATATTCCTCGTATGATAGTGTAACTGAGATGCTGAGTAACCTCAGTTGCGCTCCCTAGAAAATCGCCGATTTTATGCTCGCCTCGCGATGTTCTATAAATCAAATCAAATTAATTTTATTGGTATAAGTTTAAAATCTTAAAAAAGTTCCTTCAAGAGCAGAGAATACATACAGAAGTAGAAACATGGGCCAGACTACGTAGTTTCGGCTAATAAAGCCTCGTCAGTGACCCTGACAATATCTGGTGACGAAACCAGAAAAAAAGCATACTGTAATTTCTTAATTTTAATATTAAAGGCAGTCGATTCAAAGACTGATTAGTTTCAAAAGGATCCAAATAATATAAAAGACGATGATCTAGAATGAGATTCTAAATCAATCTCAAAATTTAGATTTCTCAGAATCTATCCTCTGACCTCAAAGGATGTAAATAAAATATAATCTGCACTATGGATGATGTACGGGGAGACGTTTTACGGCCGCCACACGGCACAACACCAGCTGCAGTGAGGTAAATTTAAAATCTTAAAAAAGTTCCTTCAAGAGCAGAGAATACATACAGAAGTAGAAACATGGGCCAGACTGCGTAGTTTCGGCTAATAAAGCCTCGTCAGTGACCCTGACAGTATCTGGTGACGAAACCAGAAAAAAGCATACTGTAATTTCTTAATTTTAATAAGGCAGTCGATTCAAAGACTGATTAGTTTCAAAAGGATCCAAATAATATAAAAGACGATGATCTAGAATGACAGTCTAAATCGATCTCAAATTTTAGATTTCTCAGAATCTATCCTCTGACCTCAAAGGATGTAAATAAAGTCCGGTCAAAGGACTGTCACCAGTCACATGTATACAATAACACAAAATACAATTACACTTGCAAACAGACCCTTATACAAATATGTTATCAAGTTCCTAACCTATAACCATCAAATAACCTATAACCATGATGGGCATCAAATCAATCATTTAATCATTTATGCTGGAAAGGATGTTCATAAGATATGAGATCACATATGGTCTTGTTGCCGTGCCTATGCCTTCATATTTTGAGCTTCCCATCAGATTATCTAGTCATATGCATCCACTTAGTTTCCGCCAGGTACATGCTTCTACAGATTATTATCGGTATTCCTTTTTTCCAATTTGACTGTTGTTTTGTGGAACCGGCTCCCTACTGGTTAACCCGAGTCTTCTCTGGCTGCAAACCCTTATTGGGTCTTGCAGCCAGAGCGATACTGCACTTAAAAACTCTAATTCAGCCGATCCATCGGTGGATCGGCCAAGCAAAATTCTAATTTTGGTTAGTTTGATCAATTACCTGCTCAAAAAGATATACAGTGGCTAATTCCTTATTCATTTTTGCACCATTCTGCAGTGTTTGTCACATTTTATTCCATTTCGAACCATAATAATCTTCGATTGAACTTAATGAGGTAAAGAAAAATATCGCTTTCTGCTGATGACCTCGTTTTGATTTGACAGTTCTTGCGCATGCCGGTGTACAGGTAAAAATATCCATTATTTCAACATCACAAATCCGGACATTTTGCGCTTGGACAATTCGCGTTTCGCGCTTGGATAAAAAATTAGTATCTGCTCTCAGAGTTGAAAGGAGTAAAATGTCTTTGGTACAAACCAGCGCGTTACAACTAGGACCGAAATGACCGTACCTACGAAACGGATAAAGTGACCGATAGTATTTTTTCTTATAAACACCAGATTGACCTCAAACGATCTGTCAACAAAAACAATAATGGCGGAGATATGTTACAAATCTCGACTCCCTCTAAAAAAAATGTAGTTATCTGCTTTTAGACGGGGTATCACATTGAATTACTGTGCCGCGTCATCAAAAGATATTTTTTGATAGGATTGCAAAGTTTACATATAACTGCAACATAATACCCAATAGAAATTCAACCAGAAACCAAGGGCATCTGTGGGAAATACAATATTAGAGTTTTCACCACTTTCGTTCCTCTGACGTCAATAAGCCGCCAATCAAAATTATAAATAGCAGGGCTTCCACTAACTTTCAAAATTTGGAAGTCCAGACTTCCATGGTGTCAGATTTGGACGTATTGAGAGAATTTTTTGGAAGTCCGAAGATTTTAGGACCGACTTATGCATGGTTATTTTTACCTCCACCCCCGTGGCCCCCACCCCCTTACACGTCCCTCTCTCTCTCCATACTGTAGTGAACTTTTTGTTCTTCGAAAGGAAGCCTGAGCACTTGCGCAGTCTAAACAGAGTCATTCCTGTTTGTTTGTGAACAATACCCAAGTCCTCTGAAGACTCGCCGTTGCACTGTCTGCTATTGCATAATATTCCCTTTCATTGCCGCCAATGGGCCGCGTCGGAAATACGGTGACTTACGGAACGCAGTCTAATCAGAGTCATTCCTGTTAGTTTGTGAACAATACGCAAGTCCTCTGAAGACTCGCCGTTGCACTGTCTGCTATTGCATAATATTCTCTTTCATTGCCGCCAAATGGGAAACGTCGGAAATACGGTGACATACGGAACGTACAATGACACGCTTCCACCGAAGAACTCGGTTGTTGCTAGGTCGATGTTCATTATTATTCATGTTAGATGCGAACAAGAAAGACTGGTCTGACTGCTTAGTTGCGCTGGCTGATATGATTGTTAGTTATCAGTATGTGTACTGAGGTACCTGTCTCACGGTATGGCACTGCGTACGGCACACGTATATATTAGCAGCGGCGTCTTTGGTCTATACATCAAAGAGAAAAGGCGCTTGACCCATAAACGTGCAGGTAATTGTATATCAACGCTACCGTATATATAATCCCGTAGACCTTGATCAGAATGCGCTATTTCTGTGCACACTGTACGGCATTATTTTCGCACTGGGTTGCATGACCATACAACTAGGAAATCGGCGAAATGGACGTTTCAGTAATCGTATTTTAATAGTACCATTAATCAAAACAATGTATTGTACCAGAGCGTACAACCACAACACGTTGGAAATAGCGACTAATAATATTAACAGTGTATGTTCGCTTTGAATCAACACTTTTCGCGGAAGAGGTTCGTATTCCTAAAAACTCCATTGACGACAGTATGGATCAAGACAAGACCTTCGTTGTAAGGGCAAGCGTTAATATGAATGTGATGTTCTTAAAAACTGTGGATAGAGTTTGTCAATACATGCTTCAGTATTCGTTTGGATACATTCACAAACTTTTGAAGTCGGAATACGCCTTACACATACAGGTCAGTTACATTCTCGCGATCGTAAAAATAGATGGACACTTTTCATCCAAAAGCTCAGTCATCGTGATTTGATAAGTTGTTTTGCAGACTGCCGTAAGAGGTTGTATCTACGAGTGGGCGTTATTTTGATAATCGTTTTTGACAGGTAGGCGGTCCGACATATATGTTACCTGGTTCAGTGCTCCATACGGACAATCTCGATTGGCCCGTAGGTGGTCTTTTCGTCTGGCTGACACCTGCATTAATCCGATTGATTATGACACGTGCTAGAATTTTAAAGACAGTGGCGATATTTTATACGTCGGGACAAGATCAAACGGCCGTATGTGACAATTATCGGGCGTATGCCAGACGCCAGAGGTCCCATTTCTCGACGTACGGGAGCAAATCCTGGGCGTAATATACGGCCATACGCCCGTTAACGGAAGCCCTGAAATAGGCTTTTTCAGTCAGAGAAGGCTCGAATTACCTACTGGTATAGTTCTTTGAAAAGATCTGGACTCCTTCAAGCTCGAAGTGAGCAAGATAAATCATCAAAGGCCAAAGAAAATAAGATCTGTTTTTACCCTGCTTTTATCTCATTACTTTGCTAACAATACCCGATACTAACACTTTCATCTTTTTTCTGATATCACTATCATTCTTAAAGATCTCACTATCACTTTTTTACTTTTATTCTTACTACTCCTGTGCATAACACTCGGTAGAGGGTGACGCAGTAGACATAGATAAATAGATAGATAGAAAGACACTTCCTTTGTTCAATGCATCGGTAACAGAACACCATCGGAGTTTGATGTGCTGTTCAAATGGGTGGGGTACAATTTTCACTCCGATTCTGTGCACTTACATGTTTGTTTAATAAACCGAAGAAATACTCTCCTCCCACGTCTACTGTTCTTTCAAACATAAATGCTACAACAACAACTGTTACGGCAAAGGTCGACGACCGCTGTAAAATAGCGTTGTAAATATTTCGCACTGCTCCTGACATTTTCGAGGCGATGAAGGGCAATCGACGTCACGCACTGCGACAAGTTCGTACTATCGGTCGGGTAAGTTTCAGGACCGGTACTACTAATCACCCCACGGCACCCCACGACACCCCACGGCACCCCACGACACCCCACGGCATTAAAATTTAGGTATATTAACTACCAAAAAAGCATTTTAGAGAGGCAATAATGTTTTTTTACATCCCATGGCACCAAATTTTATGTATATTTGAACTAGTCACAACCCTAACGATCCAGCTGGTCTCTCCAGTTGCATCCCACGGCACCCCCATGACATCAAAATTTATGCATATTAACCACAAAAAAGCATTTTATAGGGACAGTAATGTTTGTTACACCCCATGGCACAAACTTTTATGTATACTTGCCATCAAATAAGTATTTTTAAAGGTGAAACGACCTTTCCGCGAATAGGAAATTCTAAAATAAGAAAAAGCGCTTTTTGTTTTCAGGTTAAATTAAATTGAGGTTTACTATTCTTTGTTCGTTTGTTTTGTGTGATTGCGTGTTTGCTTTTACAATGATTTACAATGATTTATGCTTGATTATATTTAGTGATGAAAAAAAAAAGACTTAGGGGAGACCGGGGATAGTTGATGCACGAGGCAAGTTGATGCAGTGGCAATAAAAAGACAATGACGTCATTATGGATTCCAGCTTATTGATATTTACCACAGTATATGTCAGACCTTTGACAACCATCAGTTTTCATGTATGGTTTTCTGCGACATTTCCAAAGCCTTTGATAGGGTCTGGCACAAAGGTTTATTGTTTAAATTAAAACAACACGGTGTACACGGAAGCTTATTACACTGGATATCTAATTACCTTGACAACAGAAAACAAAAGGTTGTGCTAAAAGCAAGTAGTTCTTCTCCTAAAATATTAAACGCTGGTGTTCCACAAGGATCTGTACTGGGCCCTTTATTATTTTTGATATATGTAAACGATATTTCTGAGTCCCTCCTTAGTTTAACAAGATTGTTTGCCGACGATAGTTCTCTATATTACTCAGCCACTAGCCTGCATGATATTGATGGTATTATAAATCACGACCTCAGTTTGCTATCTGCATGGGCTAGCCAGTGGCTAGTTACATTTAATCCTAACAAAACCGAAGCAGTTTTATTCACCTTAAGACGTTTTGATACATTGCCCCGCCTAACGTTTGGCAATACTCAAATAAAATTTGTCGAAAACCATAAACACCTTGGTTTAACTATTAGTAGCGATGGTAAATGGACTGCTCATATCGATAATATTATAACTTCAGCTTCAAAAGTCC
Source organism: Ctena decussata (assembly GCA_963989385.1). NCBI lineage: Eukaryota > Metazoa > Mollusca > Bivalvia > Lucinida > Lucinidae > Ctena > Ctena decussata. The sequence continues at coordinate 1,626,971 of OZ022511.1, read as the reverse complement.
TTGGAATAATGCGTAAACTTAAATACACTTTTAGTCGAAAAGCACTTAATCAGATATATACCTCTTATCTATTGCCTATATTAGAATATGCTTCCATTGTTTGGGATGGCTGCTCAGCCCAGAATTCATATCTATTAGACAAAATTCAAAATGAAGCCGCGCGCATTGTAACGGGTTTAACTAGATCTGTATCAATAGCATTCCTTTTTCGTGAATGTGGTTGGGTCTCATTAGAAGAAAGGAGGCGTCAACAGAAATTAAATTTTATGTATAAAGTCCATAATAATTTAGCCCCTTCTTATATAATTGACCTTATCCCACCACTAGTTAGAAATGTTTCTAATTATCCACTTAGAAATCAAAATAATTATTCTATACCTTATACCCGTACAGAAATCTCACGAAAATCATGTATTCCCTCGTCAATTTCATTATGGAACTCGATCGACAACAACCTGAGAGAAATAAACACACTTACAAGTTTTAAATTGAATACTAAGAAAATATACGCGAATGTTTCTGCAACTCCAAGTTATTATTTGTATGGCTGTAGATACATATCTGTATTGCATGCTAGACTACGTAACAAATGTAGCAATTTAAATTTCGATCTCTTTACAAACTACTTAACACTTGACCCTACCTGTTCCTGTTCAAATGAAATAGAAGATGCTGAACATTACTTCTTTCGATGCCCAAAATACACTACGGAGAGGCTATTGTTATTTAACGCTACAAGAAATTTTCACCCTCTCAGTACTGACACTGTACTATTTGGTAAACCAGAATTGGGTACTGAAAACAACATAATTCTTTTTAAGGCTATCCATAACTTTATTAAATCTTCAAAGCGGTTTTAGGACTAGCTACAGCTATATGTATAGTCGGCTGGTATATACATACATGTATATGTATACACATAGCCACCATCGTTTCAATTCCCACCAAGATTTGGCCCGGATCACCTGACAAGACTCCTTTGTATAGCTAGTTTTTTTGTTGTTTTTTTCTTATTTGGTACTGTTTATAGTTATGTTATGAATATGTTCGCTTGCTGTCATTATTATGCTTATTTATATCTGTTAATTTATGATGTAGGGGGCGGGCCGTAACTAATGTTGTGAGAACTTGTGGCCCAACCCCATTGCTTGTCACTTATAGCAATAAAATATGCTTAAACTTATTATGGACGTCAGAAATGATGAATTAAGATAGTAATTGACTGCCGCTATCTGATCCTGAAGTTTTGCGGAATTTGGACGATAAAGGAGAATTTGGTGAAGAAAAGTTCATTTTTTACACATCTAAGTAATTTACAGGTATTTCGCAATTTTTCGTTTAGCGCGCATTTGTTTCTGGTTGTTCATAATCCATTTATGCACACAGGTAGACAAATATTTAATCTTCAAAATCATACACTCTTCTGAAGGAAAACATTGTGTAATAGTTGTCTCCCTTGCTGAATGTCACGTGGGGTATGGTTGGGGCAAGTTGATGCAATGAGCATGGGGCAAGTTGATGCACCATAAAATCCTATTGGACTGCATGGGCTGTTCACAATATTTGGATGGGCTTGATCTCTAACTGATGTAGGACTATTAAGCATTTCAGATTTGTAGTATCTCTTTTATTATATTCAAAAAAATACATACAATAGCATTCCAGCCTTGTCACAGCAATGCCAACAATTTACATGTGCGCACAGTGAACACTCAATACAGCCTGCGCATCCGCGCAGTCTGATCAGAGTCTTTGCTTTGTGCTCTATGGATATCTAAGGTCCCATACCTTTTTGTATGGGAAGCGAAGACTCTGATCCGACTGTGCTAATGCACAGGCTGGTCTGAGTCTTCGCTGGACCCATACGTAAATTGTACGAATTGCTGGGAGCCCGGCTCATTTAATATAGCAACTATAACAATGAAATGATATTTTCCTGTTTAAAATGTTCTTAAGTTTCATAAATAAAAGTATAGAATATTTTGATATTTTATAGTTAAATTATTCATATACAAACATTCCTTATAGAGATATTTCGCTTGAGATAACTTCAATGGCTAAAATAATTTTGATAAATCGCGGCATCTAACTACAAAGAAAGCAGGAATATCCTCATTTGTCCATAGAAACGGTCAATTTCCTGTAGTATCCGTTGCATGGGCTTGTAAAGGCAAGAAACAATGTCTGTATCAACTTGCCCCAAGCATTGCATCAACATGCCCCACTACTGGGGCAAGTTGATGCATTCGACTTGCTAAAGAAATCTACTTAAACGGAGGGAAAATATACCAAAATTCAAAGATTACTATTTGATTTTAAATGCAGAAAAGGTAGATCTTTTAGTATATGCAAAGATGATCAAAATTGGTCAGTCCAGTCACGAGATATATGAAAAAGTCTAAAAAGTGCATCAACTATCCCCGGTCTCCCCTACTAAAACGTCAGAAAAAGAACAATTATAGGACAATGGAATAGAGGGGATAGAAATAACAATAGTGAAAAGAAAAAAAATGAAGAAAAAAAAAAGAAAGAAAAAAGAAAGAAAAAAAAAACAACGGACCATGTTAAAGAGCGCCTCCCCGTGGTGTGGCCTGGATGCAAATGGATAGCAGTGAAAGAAGATATGAAATCATATAGTATGTGCGTTCAAGGTTCTCCCAATTGTACCGACGGTGGTACCATTGAGAGAACACTGAACGCACGCAGTATCTGAAATGTACGTGATTACTAGCTGTTCAAATACTATGCTTTATCCATTTGTAACTGAACGCTCTTTCCACTGATTCGTAAACAAATAAACTAAGCCTTTTGCCTAAAATATTTACAGTTACAAATATTGATACCTAAAATAAATTCATACAATTCCTTCAGCGAGGTGTCCCAACACTGGAAGAATTCGTGTCAAAACAACAGTACAACAAATATGGTCGATGTATATATAAAAAAATACATTAATATTGGTGCCGTGGTGTTAAAAACCTATTATAACCCATCTAAAATACTTTCTTCATAGTACATATACATAAACTTTCGTGTCGTGGGGTGCCGTGGGGTGTCGTGCGGTGCCGTGGGGTGATTAGTAGCCCCCTTTCAGGACTGGAGAAATACCGAAAGAGTGGAAGATGGCCAACGTTACAGCCATATTCAAAAAGGGAGATAAATACAAAGCGAGCAACTACCGCCCCGTATCACTCACCAGCTTATGCTGTAAGGTTCAAGAACACATCATCACCAGTAACGTCCTGAGGCACTTGGAAGAGTACAACATACTTACTGACTGCCAACATGGGTTTAGGGCCCGAAGAAGTTGTGAGACTCAGCTGCTCACCCTAGCCCAGGAACTTGTATCAGGCCTAGACAAGAGACACCAACATGATCTAATCATATTGGATTTCTCCAAGGCTTTTGATAGAGTCCCCCATGAACGCCTACTGAAGAAAATTGACCATTATGGCATCCGTGGAAAAACCCTGAATTGGATACGTGCCTTTCTGTCCGACAGAGCACAACAGGTGATTGTTGAGGGGGCCACCTCAGACAGTGTACCAGTAGTAAGCGGAGTCCCACAAGGCACAGTCTTAGGACCTTTGTTGTTTCTAATTTTCATCAACGACCTGCCTGACTGCGTCCAATCATCAACAAGGCTCTTTGCTGACGACTGTGTACTTTACAGACGGATAAAAAACCAACAAGACTGTGAAAAACTGCAGGAGGATCTTGATAGTTTGGCAAGATGGGAACAGAAGTGGGGCATGGCCTTTCATCCAGACAAGTGTAGTACACTGAGAGTTTCAAGATCTAAAAACCCAGTGGAAAGACAGTTTAACCTGAAAGGACATGCTCTAGAGACCTGTGACTCCACCAGATACCTTGGGGTTGAATTACAATCCAGTCTATCATGGAACAAGCATATGGACCAGGTGGTCAAGAAAGGGAACAGCATGATAGGATTCTTGCGAAGAAATATGAAAATATCAAACGAACAGACCAAATCTGCCGCTTATTTCTCGCTTGCCAGACCCATCCTAGAGTATTGTTCAACCGTCTGGAGTCCCTACACCCAAGAGTATATCAACAAGGTCGAGATGGTCCAGCGTAGAGCTGCCAGGTATGTTACTAACAGATACAGAAACACAAGCAGCGTTACATCAATGTTGGACCATCTAGAATGGGAGACACTGGAGTCAAGGCGCACCAAAGCTCAGCTCACCATACTCTTCAAGATCATTCATGGCTTAGTGGACATTCCAGCGGACCAGTATCTAGTAACAGCATCACAAAGGACTCGTGCACATCACTCAAAGAAGTACAGACAGATTCCTACTTCCTCTGATTACCATAAGTTCAGTTTCTATCCAAGGACCATTCGTCAGTGGAACTCCCTCCCAGCTTCAGCAGCTGAGGCTCCCGATTTGGTATCTTTCAAACGGGAGCTTTCCAAATTATCATTTTAAATTTAGGGCCGGTCTGATGTAAGTAAGACCTAATGATCCTTTCGGGCTGTGCCGGTTGGGATTAATCTCAGAGGCCGCTTCGGTAGCCGGATTGGCTGAGGGGAGAAGGGATGAAAATGCATCTGACCAAAACTTTTCTTTCTTTCTGTCTTTGTAACTGTCTCTTATTTCTGTCTGTCCTGCTATTTCTCTTTTTTTTCTTTTCTCTAGACGCACCCCACTCCGCGCCATAATAGTCAAGTGTGACGGACGGCGTGTACCTTATAGATGTAGATGTAGATGGGAGAGTGTTACTAAAAACCGAAACTTGCATGCTGGTTCGTGGAGATTTCCTGAGTGACGAATGCATTATTTTTGCTAGGGAAATCTACTTTCACGTCGCCTATCTATCTATCTATCTATCTATCTATCTATCTATCTATCTATCTATCTATCTGTCTGTCTGTCTGTTAGGGCTGGAACTGGTAGATAGATATTTGTACCCGGGTACAGTCCCGGATCCAGGGGGTGGGTTTTGGGGCTTCAGCCCCGCCACATGGGCCTGGCTAGATTAGATATATGTTGTGACATCTCATTAGAGTCGCCTCGCGGAGGCGATTCTAATGAGACATCACAACATATATGTCAAAGCAAAAAGAACATTATCTAAAATTCTGATAAAATTGATCTCTAATTATGTCGTATATTTTCAAGCCCCACTCCCCGCCCCGCCCCACCTCATCCCCACACATACCAGCCCCACCAGTTGTACAGAGCCCCACCGGTGTGTGGTGGTCTGGATCCGGGCCTGCGGGTAAACGAGCCCCAATTACCTGCGGGTACCTGTCATCTATCTATCTATCTATCTATCTAGTTTTACTGCATCACCCCCTCGCGAGGATTACGTGCAGGATGATTGCGCGCCGTGAAGTAAAAAGTGTGATGAATAGATGAGTCTAAAAAGTGCAAAAGTGAGGTGAAGAAAGATGAAAGGGTTAAAACTGTTATCAGAAGTAAGATATTAAAATCAGGTTAAAAACAGGTCTGTTGTATTTATGGCATCTGGCGGTCAAGAGACCTGACTGCCACACTGAACTGAGTCAGTTTAGGCAGCAAAAACAACATCAGCTGGTAGTCGATTCCATTGCACAACAGCCAGGGGACAGAACTAGTATTTATAGAAATTTGCTTGAGTGTGAATTTGCAGTAATAAGAGGGGGTGGCTGTGACGTGTCATTCTTGTAGGATGTGTAAAATACGATGGAAGAGGCACGGCAACAATATTGTGCAGACGTTTGTAAAACATGCAAAGACGAGCATCTGCTCTCCTCTGCTCCAGAGACCTCCAACCAAGGCTAGACTGCATAGCAGTGACACTGTCATAGGGTGAATAGTTATTCAAAGTCCAGCGGATAGCTCTACGCTGTATTATTTCGATTTTGTGAATATTTGACTGTGTATATGGACTCCACACTGTAGAGGCATATTCTAGCTGAGGGCGCACTATGGTTTTGTATGCCGCTTCGCGGACACCGGGATGTTTGGTTTTCATGTTATGTTTGATAAAGCCGAGTGATTTATTGGCATTTGAGCAAGTTCTATTAATGTGACTGTTAAAGTTGAGATTGGTGGACAAGTCGACACCAAGATACCTGGCAGAAGGGACACTTTCCAAAACCTGGTTATGCATTATGTATGGGGTCTTTGTGGGAGTTCTTGCCCTTGTTATGTGCAAAACTTGGCACTTACTAGGATTGAACTCCATGTCACACTGATGTTCCCATTGCTGGAGTTTATTGAGGTCCTTCTGGAGGAAAGCTGTGTCTTCGGGATGGTTTATGGTCAGGTATACCGCAGTGTCGTCTGCAAACAGGCGTCTTTGGGACTGCACATTATCGGGCAAGTCATTTATATATAATAAAAATAAAATTGGGCCTAAGACAGACCCCTGCGGTACACCTGACGAGACTGGAACCTCGTCTGAATACCCACCTTCCAAGACGACTCTCTGGCTCCTACCAACAAGGAAGGACTGGATCCAGTGGAGAGTTTTACCATTAACCCCGTGTATTTGCAATTTATGGAGTTACTTCAGATGATTCACCTTGTCAAACGCCTTACTAAAATCAAGCAGATTAAGATCTGTCTGTTTTCCCTCTGTCAGGGATCTAGTAAGGTCTTCAACCAGCTGAATCAATGAGTTTCACAGGATCTGCGCTAACGAAAGCCATGCTGCAAGTCGTACAGAATGCTGTGGTTTTCAAGGTGTCTGGTTAAGTTGGAAGCAATAATATGCTCCATTGATTTGCATAAAATGCAGGTCAGAGAAATAGGTCGGTAGTTGGCCGGGTTACCTTTATCTCCTTTCTTAAAGAGTGGGATGACTATTGCCTGCTTCCATTCAAGTGGTACGGTACCAGTGTTTAGGGATAACTGGAAGATAGCTGTAACTATAGGAGCTATTTCATTTGCCAATTATTTAAGAACTACAGGCTTTATGGCATCCGGGCCAGCTGCCTTAGAAGGGTTTAAACCTGTCAAGAGTTTGAGGACACCACTGACTTGAATATCAATGTCTGGCATTGCTGTTACTTTGCACTGAAAGGCTGTGGATATGAACAAGTTCAGGCTAGACTGGACACCACTAAACAGGGCACCCCGAGACAGCTTGACAAGATCCAGTGCAGATCTGGAGGAAAACACTGATTTAAATTGCCGATTAAGTGAGTTGGCCTTGTCAACATTAGAACTAAATACGGACTCACCTTCTTTAAGAGGACCAATGCCCTGGGAGTCTTGTTTTGAGTTTTTCAGGAGGCTGAAAAGTATTTTACGTGAAAAATTGGACTTACCAGTATCTGGGGTGTCATCTGATGGATTGTTTAAGCCTAAAACTTCCTCTAAATAATTATCATGTGAGGTTTTAATTTTGTGTTTCACAGCATGTTTAGATTTAAGAAACTTCTTCCTGCTTTCCACAGACTTAGATTTTCTGGCTTTCTGATACAATTTATCCCTTCTTCCAATTTCTCGCCGGATACTATTAGTAATCCACGGAAGATGCTTTTTGGACCCGACAAGTTTAGAAGGGATAAATTTATAGCTAGTCTGGCCCAGAAAACTTGTACACTCGACAGTTTTCAGTTCTTTGGTGTGACCCTTGCTTCCAAAGAATAACCCTTTTATAGAACATATTATATATGCCTTCATGTATGATATTTTTGAATTTAGTCCAGGCTTGGTCAATGGTTTTGTTTTCCAGGTTTGGTAAGAATGTGGACCTGAAAGAGGTCATAAAGGTACAAAATGGCCCCCAGTCTGCTTTCCTGTAAAGGTGTGTTTTTCTTGGCTTTTGCTTGCTCACTTTAGGTTATCTATCTATCTATCTATCTATCTATCTATCTATCTATCTATCTATCTATCTATCTATCTATCTATCTATCTATCTATTAGGGCTGGAACTGGTAGATAGATATTTGTACCCGGGTAAACGAGCTCCAATTACCTGCGGGTACCTGTTATCTATCTATCTATCTATCTATCTATCTATCTATCCAGGCTCGGATCCAGATCACCACGTACTGGTGGGGCTCTGAATAAGTGGCGGGGCTGGGAGGTGCCGAGATGTATGTATGTAAGGGGGTGGATGGGGAGGGGGCTTGAAAATGTATAACATAATAAGGGGTTAATTTGATGAGAACGTTTGAGAATGTCTGTTTTACCTTGAAATATATATTGTGATATCTTATTAGAGTCGCCTTACCAAGGCGATTCTAATGAGATGTCACAACATATATATTTGAATCTAACCTCACGGAGAAATTATCTCAAACTTTTATAAGGTACACCTGTTTTTGTCTGAAGTCTACTTATTATACATAACACAGAGGCCCAGATGGCGGGACTGAAGCCCAAAGCCCACCCCCTGGATCCTGACCTGCTATCTATCTATCTATCTATCTATCTATCTATCTATCTATCTATCTATCTATCTATCTATTAGGGCTGGGACGGGTAGAGATATTTGTTCCCGGGTACCTGAGTCCCAATTACCCGCGAGTACCCGGATACCCGTTACTTTAGCATATTCAGCATGTCCAATTTTTAGAAAATATATGGTTAGATCAAAGATAAGTCAGGAAAATGCCATCTGATTATGTGTACACGAAAAAGGTATGAAAATGTAGATATCTCCCTGTAATGATATGCAAAAATGGTTTGCTCTATATACTTGGAGTTCTGTTTAAATAGAATACTTATGCTTATACTTATACTTATACTTAATAATAAGCATTCGGGTAACAGGTAGTATATATATATACCGGGTCATTTATCTACGCGAACCGAACTCAGGTGCTCAGATTCCCGGATACTCGTCTCAGATCTATCTATCTATCTATCTATCTATCTATCTATCTATCTATCTATCTATAATGATGTAGCAGGTGGAGATGAATTTATCGACCACAAACCGGTCAAGTCCCTCCCCAACCCCATGCCCACCCCCCACCCCCAGTAATATCATTGCGGCACTGCTGTTTTGGGTCTTCTTGTTTTCTGTTGTGTTTGTTGCTTAGTCTGTTATAGATCTATTGTTAATGATGTTCAGTCTAGTCCTAAAGGTAAAAATAACGTTAGTCGTTTAAAATATTTCGTATAATTTCTTCTTATTGTAAAAAATGATGCTTTCCTTAGTCTGTTGTTTGGGTGGTAATTGTTTAGTTTGGGTGGAATAACTAAGTGTCTAATGAACCAAGGCAGAACCAAGGGCGAGGGTTGGTCGACCACAAACCGGTTAAGCCGTCCCCCTCCACCCCTCCCCCGCCCCACTGTAATGTATTACTGGCCGTCCCAAGGCGGTACTTTTGTTTTGGTTCTTCCTGGTTGTTTTATGTGTTGCTTGCTGCTATGTCTGTTATTGATATGTTGTTTGTGATGTTAAGGCTATCCCGGTGACCACCTAAATGGGAAATGGCTGCTCACTGCCCAGCAGGCATATGACGTCAAAATGACGTCGGACTGACGTCGCTGCGACGTAATGACGTCGCACCGACGTCATTCCGACGCCATTCCGACGTCATGTGCCTGCTGGGTGGGTCGCATCTGATGATGTCTTTAGTGGTGACTAATTTTGTCCCACATGGTGTCTTGGGTGGGATCTGGGTTTGAATTGTGTCAGTTCCTGAGAAGTTTCCTACTTACTGTTTTTTGAAAATGATGACTTCTGCATAGTGGTTATTAGGCGGCTCTTGAAAGTGTTCAGAGAGAGTACCCAAACTACAATTTCTGGTAACGAACTCCATATGTCAAACATTATATTACTGGAGCTTTGACGCCTAACATTTTATCGTGCTCTGGGTTTAATCAGTTTAAGAGATGGTCGCACCATGGGGTGCAAATGTATATAGCTTGCTTATATCAACCATATCAATTTGGTTGATTATCTAATAAACTTACAAGTACCATGTCAGCTCTTGCTCGCGGATATTCCAGCGTAGGTAAACCAATGTGCCTGAATCTCTCTTCGTATGAAATATGGCAGATACTTTTCACCAAACGCGTAGCCCTTTGCTGAACGCTTTCAATGGTTATTTTATCCTTTTCATATATTGGTGACCAAATTTGGGTAGCATATTCTAAATGAGGGCGTACCATAGTTTTGTACAGATTTGGAAACATTTGTTTGTCAAGGTAAGTGAAATTCTTATACTTATACAAAGTTAGCGTTTCTATTAGCTATATTCACTTTTGATATTTTATGCTCTCTGAATTTTAAATCTCTATCTATTACTACACCCAAATCATTTTCAAATTCTACTTTTTCGATTGCTACAGGTCGTGTTTGTATGTCCTTTCATGTTTTATGCTGAAACAGTATTCACGTTTCCCAGCATGCAAATCGTGGCACTTGCATTTATTAATTTTATGTCATATTGAAATATAAACATATCCATACCAAATTTAGTGCGACAGGCGCGCGTGTCTGTATTTAATTTCTTCAGTGTTGCTAAACCCCAAAAGTTTAAATGAAAAGAGATGTCCCAAGGCGGTACTTTCGTTGCGGTTGCATTTGTTTTATGTTCGGTGCTGTTTAATTTATTGTGTTCTCATTTTAACCCTTCTATAGTAAAAAATAGAAAATAGGTAGAAATAGTTGTTAAATGTTTTTCGTATGATTTGCTTAGTCTGTTGTAACCGTTCTGTTGGTCTAAATTATTTAGTTCAGTAAAGATAGCTGAATTGCCACCTATTTGGGAAAGAGCTGTTGACTCGGCTTATCACTTGTAATTTATTGTTTGTTGGGATGTCTTTGTCAATCTTTCCCTTTGATGTTGGGAATAGGGTTTGGGATCTGATTCAGTCAGTTCCTGAAGTGTAGTTACTCTTTAACATTGGCTCGGCAGGCAACGAGCATCCCTCTCCGAGCCACACTTACTGTCGCATTCTGTGGGACAAAAAGTCATTCGTTTCTTCTGATTTAACCCTATTGAAGAGCTCCCCATAGTCAGCAAAAAGCTACTTGCACTAATTGCAACGTAGGGTGGGAGGTCTATTACTACACCCAAATCTTTTTCAAATTCTACTTTTTTCGATTGCTACAGGTCGTACTTGTATGTCATTTCATGTTAAAACAGTATTCACTTTTCCCAACATGCAAATGGTGACACTTGCATTTATCAATTTTATGTTATCTTGTAATATAAACGTATCCATACCAAATTGAGTGCGACAGGCGCGCGTTTCTGTATTTAACTTCTTCAGTGTCGCTAAACCCCAAAAGTTTAAATGAAAAGAGTTGATGGGCTTTGGCTCGGCAGGCAACGAGCATCCCTTTCCGAGCCACACTTACTGTCGCTATTCCGCGGGTAAAAAAGCCATTTGTTTCTTCTGATTTAACTCTATTGAAGAGTTTCCCATCGTCAGCAAAAAGCTACTGGGACAGGTCGTTGGTCGTTGATGAAAAATAAGGAACAAAACTGGTCCACATTCCCCTGTGGAATTCCACTTGTAATGGCTCTCCATACTGGTTTTGAGCCATTAATCGTAACTCTGTTTTCTGTTAGACAAAAACTTCTTAACCCAGTTATATATTTTCCCAGTAATTCCGCAATTGTACAACTTCTTCAGTGGCCCACCATGGTGAACTTTATCGAAAGCTTTACAGAAGTCTAAGTAAATGGCATCAACATCTTCTACACTATCCAATGATTCTGTTAACTCTTTCATAAACTCAAGCAGCTGCGTAACGCAAGATTTTCCGACAACAAACCCTTGTTTTGCTGCTGAAAACAAATCATTTATGGTCACATGATCGACAATTGCGTCCCTTATAATTCTTTCTAGTAGTTTTACTGGGACTGTCGTCAGAACTATGTGTCTGTAATGTAAAACCCTTTTTTAAAAAGTAGGTGTTACTTTGGCTTCTTTCCATACTTCTGGTAAACGCTTTCATTGTTACGAAATGGATCTAATCGTCCACTATGTCGTCGAGATTATTTTAATCCTTTCAATCAGTAAGGCTACAGTTTTTAGGGTAACTGTGGTAATAAAATGTTTACGGAAATTGTGGCTACGTTATGCATGGGTTGTTTGTGAATACCTCTCCTGGACAGCGTGTTGCATGATTTTAATGTGAGTACCTGCACACTTTGATTCGAGTCCCATGATTTAAAAGTGAGACGCTTAGTATTTATACGCCTATCTTTTATTGAAAAGTTAGACGTGGCTGTTTAATTCTTGATGGATGTTATATTGTTGTGTGCCCAGATTCTGTGTTAAGACCTAGAAGGGTAAGATTTTATTATATTTGTTTAGAATAGTTTGGCTAAGAATGAAAAATGTGACTTCTGATTGATATGGTATGATTATATGTGTCGACTGATTTGATTTTGTTGGCAGTGATCAGGCTGCGCATGTGTCGACCGATTTTGTTAGTAAGCATGCTGCGCATAATATTTGTATATTAGGAAGTTTTGTAAATTTCGGAAATAGTTTATATCACTGATGTTGGTTGCAATGGTGTGCGTCTATTTGACGTCCAGTGACGTCAGTTGCATTCATGTTATTCATGTGACGTCAGTTGCATTCATGTTATTGCGACGTCAGCACTTTTTATATTAGTTTCACGTATACGTGGCCTATAGAAGTAGATTGATTTGTAATGGAACTAATTTATGTACTCGTGACGTCAATTGACGCCATAGCATGCACCGCATTAAGGGTTTTTTCCATAAGTTATAATGGTAACATTTGGTCATCATGCGTTTGATTTGCCTTCATTAGACGGCGTCATATGGTACAACATCATTGATGTCATGATGTCAGATCAAACGTTATGATCCCAAATGTGTGAGAAACGCTTATTCAGCTATTATATTCTATGGCAAATGGTATTACGCTTAGTTTAAAGAAATGAATTAAAAACATATGCGAGTTAGATTTTGGTCAATCAATTTAATGTAAATAGGACATTGTTTAGATTATTCATGTTTTATGTTTAGATTATTCATGTTTTATGTGGGGTATGTCATGGTAAAGCCTGTTGACGTCAGTATACTTCTTGACAATGTTTGACGTCAGATCCTTCGACGCACATGCGTGGTAGGATCTACGTTTCTTCATTGGCGGAAGTGGTAAGCACACTTTTAGCTTTACATCGTGAGCGCGAGTCGTGTCTAGCGACACGGCTGGCGTGTGCACGTTATGCTCGGCATTCGCCGAGGGCGTTGTATGGTATTTCCAAGACAGGCCCAAGTCTTACGTATTGTTATTATGTAGTTACAATGTATTAAGTGTAAGTTCGTTATTTTTAGGCACATCAAGTCCGGCAGTCAGCTGTTAGGGCTTAGAGCCACGTCTCACCTGGAGATTCGATAAACGTCTCCAGGTTAATACCAACCCGGGTAGAGGCAGTTACAACGCCGTTTGTGCATGGTTCCCAAGCAGAGGCGGGAAGCACAAAATGTAGGCGGAAGTGGTTAGCACAGTTTTGCCAGATTCTGTGATAAGATCTGAAGGTCACATCAAGTGTGGGACAGTGTTCGTCCACTAAGGTGTTTTAATATATATAGACTGGTCCCTGGTACAATCCAGGGAGCGACCAGTATATAATCGTGCACGTGTTTATATGAGTTGGTGTTCCTCATGATATATGGACTGGCCCATGACATGATCCAGGGAACGACGAATTGAAGTCTACCAACATAAGGCCTTGTTTTTTTGTATGAGCTCAAACTGACGTCTTTTGTTCTTTGTGTTTTCCTTTAGTTCATGGCGCTGAGCCGAGTACGGTGTTGACGTCAGACGGTAATCTATTTGCGTATTGTACGCAAATCGATTACAGATTTGAAACAAACACCTTACTTGGGCCAGCGACATGAACTGATATGTGTTGTATATTATTGTAATTGTGACAGTTGTAAATTGTATTGTTGTATATAGAATTTACATTATATATAAACTTAAAAAATTCTAACGTTGTTAGAGTTTCCTTGTTAGTGTATTACACTAGTAGATAACCCTTTAACCGGAAGTCACCCTCCGCCGTCCTGGCGACGCATAAGGCTCTACACCCGTGTCGACCGTGTGTAAAACCTTCTGCGTAACATGGTGTCATGAAGTAACGGGATTTGACTTCTGGTTAATATCTGCCAGTGTAAGACATTGACAATATATACAGAATCTAGGCACAATTGTCAGACATTTTTTTTTATTATTGACTTTCTGATTGTTCTTTTCTAAGGTGACGTAAGGATGTTTGTAAGGCTGTGAATTTTAGGGGAGCAATTTTGCCACTAAATTCTTGTAAATGTAACCTACACTCAATTAAGGTCAACTATCCTTATTCCCTGCATGATGAAGTGCGATAGCCCATGCATTAATTTGTGATAGAATGTAACAGGTTGCATATCTGAGTGGGGAAACTGAGGTATATAGACCTGAATTGTCTTGGCACGGATGATACATATTTAGTTTTAAGGTCCGTTTGAGTACCTTGGCACTGCTGTTGCATGACAATCTGTTAGTTCATTAATTCAAACGTTTGTACGTAGTGTCGTAACCGTTACTGAGGTCCATTTTATGTCCTGATTTAGTAACGTAGGTCACTCGTAACGTTATATAATATCGTTACAATGAATTAAACCTAATAGCGGAATCTTAAGTTTGATTTACCGTTGGTATCTTATATGGTTTTGTAATGTAGGACGTACAGTTGTCGTGTCAGTGTTAATACGTTGCGTTACATACGTTACGTTTGTATATCCGATACGCTAGATCAAGTTGGGCGTAATTGTAGGTGGGTTATTTACGTCATCTAATTACGTCATCTAATAGTGAAAAGTAATTCTCGGCAAAGTCAACGTCAGTTTATGACGTCATTTCCGGTCTGTTATGAACGTAACTTTAATAGCCACGTCTAGATCGCGAGTATACTAATTTATCAACGTTTTAGTTGGATTAGTTTGTTATTATTATTGTTAACGTTTTAGTTAACGTGTGTGACTATAAGTGAACGTCGGTTTCAGTTAAGTTAACGTGAGCATTACGTTAAGCGGCATGGATCAGTTAGTTAAGACGGGAAAGGAGTTAGGTTATGAGGGGCAGGCGTTGCAGGAATTTGTAAGGCAACAGCAAGAGACTGAGAGGGCAGAAAGGCACGCGGTAAGGGCACTTGATAAAGAAAAGATTGCGCAGGCCGATAAAGACAGGGAAATTGAGTTAGCGAAGATCGCGGCGGAGAAAGAAAAGATTGCGCAGGCCGAAAAAGACAGGGAAATTGAGTTAGCTAGGATCGCGACGGAAGAAGCTAAGATTGCGGCGGATAGGGAAATCGAGATGGCGCGGATTGCAAGTATAGAGCGGCAAGCCGAGAAAGATAGGGAAGCTAGGTTGTATCAAGTCGAAAGCGATAAGGAAGCAAAGTTGTCGAGCGAAGTTGAGTTAGAAAAGTTGAAGTATAGTTTTGAATTGCAGCAACGCGAGTTAAAGAATCAGATAGATTTGCAGAAGGTAACGTTTAGAGTTGAATTAGAAAAACAGAAGGCTGAAAAGTTAGCGCATGCGCGAGATCCCAAATTACCGTATTTTGATGAAAGTAAGGACAAAATGGATAGTTACTTATCAAGGTTTGAGAAATACGCGACGGCGAATAAATGGGATAAAAACGTTTGGGCTGCATATTTAAGCGCATTACTTAAAGGTCGCGCGCTTGATGTCTATGATAGATTGTCTGTAGATGATGCAGCGGATTATGACAAGTTGAAAGATGCGTTGTTAAAGAATTTTGATATGACTGAACGCGGATTTAGGAAGAAATTTCGCTATGATAGGCCTGAAAAGTCCGAAACGTTTATTCAGTTTAGTAGTAGACTTAGGTCGTATCTTAATAAATGGTTAAAAATGGCGAAAGTAGACCAGTCTTACGAAGCTGTTTGCGTTTTTTTCGCTAGAGATCAGTTTTTAGAATCCTGTAGTAAAGAACTATATGTTCATTTGAAACCGAAAACATTCACGAATCTAGGTGAGATGGCTAGGGAAGCAGATTTATTTGCAGAAGCACGTGGCGGTGTCTACGCTTGTGTTAATAAGGGGCAGCGTGATAGTAAGGGTGTAACTCAGAGTAGATCTGAATATAAGCCGAGTGCGAAGCCAGAGATAAAATGTAGTATTTGTGGTAAGGGACATTTAACATATAAATGTTTTAAGAATCCCGATAGGAAGCAAGCATATAGTGCGGAGGTAGGTGCAAGTGCAAGCGGGTATAGCGGAAGTAAGGGGAGTAGTTATGCACCGAAAGATGAGACACAAAGATCACATAGTAAGAGCGATACTGTGCAGACGAAGGGTAGTAATTCAGATCGTGGCCGTGGTCGGGGTTATTCCCGCGGACGTGGTCGGGGTGGCGGACATCAAATGAGCTTTTGTAAAACTACAATGAATAGGTCTCATGAAATTGAAGGTCTCTATAAGAGTAAGGAAGAAAGTCCATTAATCAATGATAACGTGGATAGGGAAGGTGTCTGTTACTTTTTAAGGTCGCGATTACCAACAGCGCAGGGTACGGTTAATGGTAAGACTGTTGTAGTTTTAAGGGACACAGGTTGTACTGGGTGTGTCGTTCGTAGAAACTTGGTTTCTAATGATCAGTTACTTGGTAGAGAATCTGATGTAACTTTGATTGATGAATCTACCCAAAGGTATCCCTTAGCAATGGTTGACATAGATTGTCCATTTTTCACAGGAAAAACTGAGGCATTGTGCATGGAAGATACATTGTATGACCTGGTTATTGGAAATATTGACGGGTCAAAACTTCCCGATATGTCCCATTTTGCAATGGCGGCAGTGACTAGGTCACAAGCTAAGCAAGGTGAAGAGGTCTATAAGAAACTTAAAGTTCCTGATCAAATTATCGCTAGTGATAAGGAGGCATTGAAGCAGGCCCAAGTTGTTGACCCTAAATTGAATGGCATAAGGCAAAGAGTGGAATCTGGGAATGTGACTATTAGTCGTGGATTGAACCGGGGTGAAACTAAGTTTATTCGAAAGAAAGATTTATTGTATAGGCAGTTTACTAAGGGAAACAAGGTCACTTTGCAACTTATTATCCCTGAAGGTTTTCGTGAAAAGGTGTTAAGATTGGCGCACGAAACCTTGATGTCAGGTCATTTGGGCATAAAGAAAACTATGGATAGAGTTTTAACTGAGTTCTTTTGGCCTGGAATTTGTGGTGATGTGGCAAGGTTTTGTAAATCTTGTGACATATGTCAAAGGACTATTCAAAAAGGTCGTGTCACTAAGGTACCTTTAGGAAAGTTGCCACAGATTGACACACCATTTAAACGAGTCGCTGTTGATATAGTTGGACCGATAGAACCTCGTTCTGACAGGAAATCCCGCTATATTTTAACAATGATAGATTATGCGACGAGATATCCCGAGGCGGTAGCGTTACCCGGCATTGAAACGGAACGCGTAGCCGAAGCGTTAGTTGAGATGTTTAGTAGAGTTGGCATACCTGATGAAATGTTAACAGATTGCGGAAGTCAGTTTACTGCTGAAGTTATGAAAGAAGTAAGCAGGCTGTTATCACTCCAGCAGTTAACCACGACGCCGTATCATCCTATCTGCAACGGTCTCGTAGAGCGTTTTCACGCGACGTTGAAGCAAATGCTACGTAGGATGTGCGCAGAACGTCCAAAAGACTGGGATAAATATCTCCCAGCACTACTGTTTGCAATAAGGGAGGTCCCGCAGGAGTCATTAGGGTTTTCTCCGTTCGAACTGTTATACGGACGTAACGTTAAGGGCCCTATGGCAATATTACGTGAATTATGGTCTGAAGAGGTACAGGATGAGCAGGTTCTGTCTACGTACCAGTACGTAATTGAGTTGAGAGAACGGTTAGAGCAGACGTGTAAGTTAGCACATGATAATTTACGGAAAGTACAAGTAAAGCAAAAGGCTTATTATGACAAACGCGCTAGGTCGCGTAAATTTAACGTGGGAGATAAAGTATTGTTATTACTGCCAACTGACAGTAATAAACTGTTATTGCAGTGGAAGGGTCCATATGAAGTAGTAGAGGTGGTGAATAGAATGGACTATAAAATCGACGTCAATGGTGTCGTGAGTACATATCATGCTAATATGCTGAAACAATATGTCGAACGTCGTAGTGTGCCGTCACATTGTTTATTGTCGACTGAGACTACAGAGTCGGTTGATGACGATGGTAGTGATGAATTTTCTCTTGATGATTGTGCTTTTCCGACAGCTAAAGAACCGGAAACTTATAATGACGTCAGTATTTCAGATACGTTAACGTCAGAACAACGTATGGAGGTTGAAGCGTTGATTAAACAGTACCCGGATGTACTATCAAGTTTACCCGGTCGAACTGATCAAATACAGCACGATATCAAACTACTCACGTCAGAACCCATACGGACGAAGGGTTATTCTATCCCGTATAAGACGCGTAACGTCATGGAGACGGAGATACAGGATATGTTGGATTTAGGGGTAATCGAGCCGTCGATTTCACCGTATTCATCTCCTGTTGTCTTAGTTCCGAAGAAAGACGGATCAGTTAGATTCTGTATCGACTTCCGGAAGCTTAACAAAGTGACGGAATTCGATGCAGAACCTATGCCAAATATGGAGGAGGTTATCAATAAAATGTCGGGACATAAATTCTTTACAAAGATGGACCTGAGTAAGGGTTATTGGCAAGTCAGTCTTACTGAAAGGTCTAAACCTTTGACGGCATTTGAAACGCCTAAGGGTTTATTCCAGTTTAAAACTATGCCCTTCGGTTTGGTCAATTCGGGAGCCTCATTTTGTAGGTTAATGAGAATCATATTGTCCAATCTCCCAAATGTTGACAGCTTTGTTGATGACATGTGGATATTCACTGAAACATGGAAGGATCATGTGACGTCATTACGTCAAGTGTTAGATCGGCTCAGGTCGGCCAAATTGACGGCAAAACCATCTAAATGCATGGTCGGATATGGCAGTATCGAGTGCCTTGGTCACAATATCGTCGGACAGACTGTACGACCGCAAGAGGACAAGATACAGGCTATCAGAGATGCTCCTCGTCCATGTACGAAAAGACAAATTAAATCTTTTCTGGGATTAGCTGGGTTTTACCGTCGTTTCATCCCAAATTTCTCATCCATAGCTTCTCCTCTGACTGATTTAACTAAACGGGATAGACCTAATTCTATCAAAGATTGGCAAGATCAGCATGAAAGGGCATTTCAAACCCTGAAGAGTAGGCTCACGTCTAGTCCTATTCTTCGCCTACCTGTTTTTCAAGAAGGTAACCCGTTTGTACTTCGAACAGACGCTTCAGACGTTGGTCTTGGAGCTATTTTGCTTCAGGAGTTCGAAGGTGAAGGTCGTTTGCCGATTGCTTATGCTAGCAAGAAATTGTTACCTCGGGAAAAGAACTACTCTGTAATTGAGAAGGAATGTTTGGGTATTATCTGGGGTGTTGAGAAATTTCGTAAGTACCTGTATGGGGCGGAGTTCCTACTTGAAACTGACCACAAACCTTTGTCTTATATGCAGACAGCTAAGGTGCTCAATCCCCGAATCATGCGTTGGGCCATGAAATTACAGCCGTACAGATTCAGGATCGTTGCTATCCGCGGCCAAGATAATTTGGGGGCGGACTACCTTAGTAGATAGTTTGGCCACGTTATGCATCGCACCGTTGTTGTGTATATAGCTAGTTTTCCAGTTTTGACATAGCCTACGATTCGATCGCATTTCGTACTATTTCAGAAAAGAAACATTGTTATGTTTTTTTCTCCCTAAGGGGAAACCTATGTTACGAAATGGATCTAATCGTCCACTATGTCGTCGAGATTATTTTAATCCTTTCAATCAGTAAGGCTACAGTTTTTAGGGTAACTGTGGTAATAAAATGTTTACGGAAATTGTGGCTACGTTATGCATGGGTTGTTTGTGAATACCTCTCCTGGACAGCGTGTTGCATGATTTTAATGTGAGTACCTGCACACTTTGATTCGAGTCCCATGATTTAAAAGTGAGACGCTTAGTATTTATACGCCTATCTTTTATTGAAAAGTTAGACGTGGCTGTTTAATTCTTGATGGATGTTATATTGTTGTGTGCCCAGATTCTGTGTTAAGACCTAGAAGGGTAAGATTTTATTATATTTGTTTAGAATAGTTTGGCTAAGAATGAAAAATGTGACTTCTGATTGATATGGTATGATTATATGTGTCGACTGATTTGATTTTGTTGGCAGTGATCAGGCTGCGCATGTGTCGACCGATTTTGTTAGTAAGCATGCTGCGCATAATATTTGTATATTAGGAAGTTTTGTAAATTTCGGAAATAGTTTATATCACTGATGTTGGTTGCAATGGTGTGCGTCTATTTGACGTCCAGTGACGTCAGTTGCATTCATGTTATTCATGTGACGTCAGTTGCATTCATGTTATTGCGACGTCAGCACTTTTTATATTAGTTTCACGTATACGTGGCCTATAGAAGTAGATTGATTTGTAATGGAACTAATTTATGTACTCGTGACGTCAATTGACGCCATAGCATGCACCGCATTAAGGGTTTTTTCCATAAGTTATAATGGTAACATTTGGTCATCATGCGTTTGATTTGCCTTCATTAGACGGCGTCATATGGTACAACATCATTGATGTCATGATGTCAGATCAAACGTTATGATCCCAAATGTGTGAGAAACGCTTATTCAGCTATTATATTCTATGGCAAATGGTATTACGCTTAGTTTAAAGAAATGAATTAAAAACATATGCGAGTTAGATTTTGGTCAATCAATTTAATGTAAATAGGACATTGTTTAGATTATTCATGTTTTATGTTTAGATTATTCATGTTTTATGTGGGGTATGTCATGGTAAAGCCTGTTGACGTCAGTATACTTCTTGACAATGTTTGACGTCAGATCCTTCGACGCACATGCGTGGTAGGATCTACGTTTCTTCATTGGCGGAAGTGGTAAGCACACTTTTAGCTTTACATCGTGAGCGCGAGTCGTGTCTAGCGACACGGCTGGCGTGTGCACGTTATGCTCGGCATTCGCCGAGGGCGTTGTATGGTATTTCCAAGACAGGCCCAAGTCTTACGTATTGTTATTATGTAGTTACAATGTATTAAGTGTAAGTTCGTTATTTTTAGGCACATCAAGTCCGGCAGTCAGCTGTTAGGGCTTAGAGCCACGTCTCACCTGGAGATTCGATAAACGTCTCCAGGTTAATACCAACCCGGGTAGAGGCAGTTACAACGCCGTTTGTGCATGGTTCCCAAGCAGAGGCGGGAAGCACAAAATGTAGGCGGAAGTGGTTAGCACAGTTTTGCCAGATTCTGTGATAAGATCTGAAGGTCACATCAAGTGTGGGACAGTGTTCGTCCACTAAGGTGTTTTAATATATATAGACTGGTCCCTGGTACAATCCAGGGAGCGACCAGTATATAATCGTGCACGTGTTTATATGAGTTGGTGTTCCTCATGATATATGGACTGGCCCATGACATGATCCAGGGAACGACGAATTGAAGTCTACCAACATAAGGCCTTGTTTTTTTGTATGAGCTCAAACTGACGTCTTTTGTTCTTTGTGTTTTCCTTTAGTTCATGGCGCTGAGCCGAGTACGGTGTTGACGTCAGACGGTAATCTATTTGCGTATTGTACGCAAATCGATTACAGATTTGAAACAAACACCTTACTTGGGCCAGCGACATGAACTGATATGTGTTGTATATTATTGTAATTGTGACAGTTGTAAATTGTATTGTTGTATATAGAATTTACATTATATATAAACTTAAAAAATTCTAACGTTGTTAGAGTTTCCTTGTTAGTGTATTACACTAGTAGATAACCCTTTAACCGGAAGTCACCCTCCGCCGTCCTGGCGACGCATAAGGCTCTACACCCGTGTCGACCGTGTGTAAAACCTTCTGCGTTACATTCATCAAGTACTGATCTTTGAAATATAATCCTTAATGGTTGTTTAAAAGAGGATTGAGATTCTTTTAATTTTTTTTTGGTGGATATTGTCGGGCCCTGAGATTTTGACTGTTTTAAATGGTTTATTGCTTTTTCAATATGTTATTCAATTACAGAGATATAGTTTGGGTCCTGTTCGTACTGGCATTTCTCAAAGTCTGGTTTGGGTCATAGCCCTCTATTTCGAACAAACTGGCAAAAAGTCATTCAAAATATCAGCAGTCTCCTGGTCATTCTTGATAGCATGTCCGATGAGTTAGAAAGATTAGATACTGCTCATTTTGTCTTTGACTTTGACCTAACGTAGCTCCGGAAGAGTTTATTATTTGTTTTGATTCTGGTATTGAGGTCCTTCTCGTACATATATTTGGCTTTTCTAAGCTCTGATGTGACAATATTTCTGGAATTTTTATACTTATTGAAATTATCTTGTAGCTATCTTGTGCCATATAGTACTTGTGTTTCATTTTCTGTGTTTGGTTCTAATTGCATCAAGACTGCTTCTTTTTACATACGGGTTGTTCGTGCTTCCTTCATCTTTTCTTGAAAGCATGGGTTTTCATGATGAATTCTGTATAACAGTAAAACATAAATACAAGTCCTAGATTGTCGCTTTTACCCAGACCAGCGTTATATTCTTTATTATATACCTATCAGTCATACACCCTTTGAACTGCCTGTTTTCTGGCCATCTGATACAGAAAGCCGTATCAAACTGACGTTTTTTGAATCCGTATCACTATCCCTTAAAATGAGGCTATGGCTGAGTTCCAGCATCAGGCGCGTCATTTTTAACGTGTATCGTAGACACGAGAACCAGAGAAACGGGACTAATGACGTCACGTCAACAAACAGGGCGAAAGGCGCGCCTCGATAGCTCCGTCGGCAGCATTTGTCTCACGATTAGCTACATACCTCTGTCGCGCAGGTTCGAATCCGGGTTGATGCATTAGCGCTGGCAAGTATGAATGGTTGGCTGTTCCCTAAGGTATATAATAAACAAATTATTATAATAGTAATTTGATCTGGCATACTGTATCACGCCTCGTGGATGAGCTCATACCATCGGATCACCCTCGACGCAAGCGTCTCGGGTGATCCGATGGTATGAGCTCATCCACTCGACGTGATACAGTACGCAAGGTCAAGTTACTATTATAATAATGTGTATTTATTACTTACCATATTCTCCTTATTCGTTATAATGAGATACAACAAAGGTGGCTTGCTGTTTTCTCTAACTCTCGTTAGTTCCTTGACATGTTGGGTTAATACACGATCACATATACAGTCTAGAAATATAGTGGCTTTATCTTCCTCCCCTACTGCTGGTGTGTAATTGTTCCCGTCAATTTCTCTAAGACTGAAATCACCCATCAACAGATGGTGGGAATATCTCGAAGAGCCGACTTTCCTGAGCAGTTGAACTAAGATATTAAAGTTATCCCTTTAGCTACTTGAGCTTCTGTAGATACATTCTATTTCAATTACGTTTCAAGCTGATAATACAAAACACAACTTCTTGAAAACTTGTTTCTATACAAATAGCGCCCCTATGTATTTTCCGTAAAAAAGTTTATTATCGCAACACATATTGGTATCGAGATTGCATTACGATTTTAAATTCTGCCCATGTTTGCCTCAACTATGTCCTCTTTTTTTATTTTTTTTGTTGCCCCATTTTAGAGGGTTTTTTGCCATTTTTGATTTGATTTTGTTCAAATTTTGTTTGTAGATGCAGCATAAGAAAAGAGTTGATACGTATTTTTCATTTTTTCCCAGAAAGGTTTTCCTCCTGAGTTATTCCCCTTTGTAATTTTTGCAAGAAAATTTTGTTATTGCTACTCCTGCAAGACCATTTGACAGCTTTTCTTGAAATTAAGTATGTGAACATATGAAGATGTGCATAAGGTTTTGTTTTAAAAATCTGACCCTTTTTAGCTCACCTGAGCCTTTAGGCCCATAGGTGAACTTATAGTACAGTCAGGCATCCGTCGTCCGTCCGTCGTCAACATTTTCAAGCATCTTCTCCTCTGAAACCACTGGGCTGATTGAAGCCATATTACATATGGAGCCTACCTAGGTTGGAGGAACGAAAGTTTGTCCGGGTTTTCGGGTCACATGACCAAGATGGCCGCCACGCCCATATATGGTAAAAACCCTTCAAAAATCTTCTTCTCCAGAACCAAAAGGCATATGACCTTGAAACTTGGTATGTAGCATCGGGCATTCGGGCCCATCATAGCTTGTACAAATGATGACCGTGCAGAGACCATGACCTAATTTATGACACGGTCAACTTCGGTACCTTAGGCTTTTATATGGGAAAACGCTTAAGCAGTGGATTTCTCAGAAACTGTTTAAGTCTAAGGTACAATATTTGGTATATATGGTCAACTGAATGAACAGCTAAAGATTTTAATATCACTAAAGGTCAAGGTCATTCTGTCCATCCGTCCGTCGTCAAGATTTTCAAACATCTTCTCCTCAGAAACCACTAGGCCGATTGAAGCCAAATTTCATATGGAGTCTCAGTGGAATGCGGGAACGAAAGTTTTGTTACCGCGGTCTAGGTCACATGACCAAGATGGCCGCCACACCCATATATAGTAAAATCCCTTCAAAACTTTTCTTCTTCAGAACCAAAAGGCCTATGACCTTGAAAATTGGTATGTAGCATTGGGCACTCTGGCCCATTATATTTTGTACAAATGATGACCGTGCGTGGCCTTGACCTAATTTATGACACTGTCAACTTCCGTACCTTAGGCTTTTATATGGGAAAACGCTTAAACAGTGGATTTCTCAGAAACTATTTAAGTCTAAGGTACAATATTTGGTATATATCGTCAACTAAATGAACAGCTGAAGATATTATATCACTAAAGGTCAAGGTCATTCTGTCCATCCGTCGGTCGTCAAGATTTTCAAACATCTTTTTCTCAAAAACCACTGGGCCGATTGAAGCCAAATTTCATATAGCGTCTCAGTGGGATAGGGGAATGAAAGTTTGTTACCTGGGTCTGGGTCATGTGATCAAGATGGCCGCCATGCCCATATCTGGTAAAACCCTTCAAAAATCTTCTTCTTCAGAACCAAAAGGTCTATGACATTGAAGCTTTCAAGGCCTATCATAGTTTTTACAAATGATGACCGTGCGTTGACCTTGA
Organism: Ctena decussata; assembly: GCA_963989385.1. NCBI lineage: Eukaryota > Metazoa > Mollusca > Bivalvia > Lucinida > Lucinidae > Ctena > Ctena decussata. Next base: position 1,601,834 of record OZ022511.1, on the reverse strand, counting down.
CCTATTTTATGACACTGTCAACTTTGGTATGTTAGTCTTTTATATGGGAAAATGCTTAAACAGTAGATTTTTCAGAAACTATTCAAGTCTAAGGTACACTATTTGGAATATATGGTTAACTGATTAACCAGATGAAGATATCATGTCACGAAAGGTCAAGGTCATTCTGTCCATCCATCTATTGTCAAGATTTCGAAACATCTTTGCCTCTTAAACCACTTCCCCGAATTAAGCCGAATTTCATATGGATTCTTAGTGGGGTGGGGGACGCAAGTTGGTTACCGGGATCTGGGTCACATGACCAAGCTGGCCGCCATGACCATATATGGTGAAACCCCTTAAAAATCTAAAAGGGCTATGACCTTGAAGCTTGGTATGTAGCATTTGGAACTGGGGCCAATTATAATTTATACAAATCAGTACTGTGCATTGACTGTGACCTAATTTATGGCAAGGTCAATTTTGATGCATTGGAAAATGCTTAAACAGTAGATTTCTCTGAAACCATTCAAGTCTAAGATATACGGTATTTGGTATTTATGGTTAACTATATGAGCCTATGAAGATATGTTGTTAAAGGTCAAAGTCATTCTTTGACCTTTGTTCAATGTCACTGTGATTCTGTCGCCTGCCGCGTAGCGCTATCGGTAGGGCACCTGACTTATAAGTCAGAGGTCCTGGGTTCGAAACCCGGTCTGGCCACATACAAGTATTCTTTTCTCCTTCCGCTGATTCAAGAAGGGCAGTTGTCAGTTACTGGCGACGGTATGTGCACTTAGTACTGGTTAATCGCTTAGGAGGTCTAAGCCTGACCAGGAATAGTGTGGTTAGGGTAACTGACCGTCTCGACATGACCATAGTTGTTTACCGTGGAGGCTAAGCATCAAATCAATCAATCAAATCTGTCGCCTGTCAACATTTTCAAACACCTTCTCTGAAGACACAGGGCTGTTTTAAGCCATATTTCATACAGAGATTCACTAAGTCAAAAGAACCAAAGTTTGTTGAGCTGGTCATGGTCACATGGCCAAGATGGCCGTCATGCCAATATATGTTAAAACTCCTTTAAAAATCTTCTTCTCCAGATCCAAAGGCACAATGACCTCGTGGCATGGTATGTAGCACTGTGGACTCGGGCCAATCATAGTTTGTACAAATCATGACTGTGCATTGACCTTGACCTAATTTATGGCAAGGCCAACTTTGGTATGTTATGCTTTTATATGGGCAAAATGCTTAAACAGTTGATTTCATGGAATTTTTTTAAGCCTAGATATAACAATTGGAAAATGTGGTTTACTAAATGAATACAGAAAAACATAAGGTCATCAAATGTCAAGGTCATTTTTTGAACTTTGCTCAAGTTTACTGACATTTCAAAATTAAAATATGCACACCTTTAAGCTACTGGTTTCAAATTTGTAACAAATGAGCGAAATGACAACTTGTGTCTGTTAATAGAAGGTTCAGGTGAGCTACAGGACCGTTAGTTCTCTTGTTTGCACGAGCTATGCCCCTTAATATATATATTTTACCCTATCTTGGAGGGTTTTCGGCCATTTCAGTTTTCAGTTTACCATGCGAACTGAACAACCAACTAAATGTTTTGTACCACTTCAGAAACTGAGGGTGAGGTTTGGCCTGTAAAATCGATTTAAGCCCCCCAGTAATTCATTACTGACCGTTCCAAGGCGGTAGTTCTGTTGTGGTTCTCTGTTGCCTGTTTTTGGTGACAGAGTTTCTGTGATGTTTTACCTTATGTATGTTCTAATTATTTTTGGTTCGGTTTGGGTTGCTGAGTGGCCACCTTTTGGAAACAAGCTGCTCACTCGGTTGGCCATATGTTCTCTGTATCTTGATTATTTTTCCAACTATGGATTGAGGGCTGGATTTGGATTTCGATTGTTTCAGTTCCTGGGGCCAGTTTCATGAGCATATCTTAGATTTGTGCTTAAGTTACAACTTAAGTTATAACTTAAGTAAAAAAGTAAGAATGACTTAAGTTCGAACTTAAGCCGTTTCACAAATTCTGTTTTGACTTAAGTCTTGTCTATTTTTAGGAGTCTATTTTTAGCTGTGTTAAAAGTCTGCAATATACTTTTATGTACCAAACAACATGATGACGTACCTGACACGGTGGTGTGGTGGATAGCGTTTTGCGCTCTAGCACAGACAGTTACGGGTTCGAATCTCCACTTTTCCCTTTCATTTTTTGTCAGTTTGTTTTTTTTTACTTTATTACCCTGTACAATGAAAACCTCATGGCCGTCACAGAAATTTTATTCCGAGCTGCTTAATTTAACACGAGTTTGTGTCGTGCAAAACCTAGCTATCATCCTATTATCAAAACTAACAAACTGTAGATTGATAACGCCTTCCGTTTATTTTAAAGATTTTTTACAAACCATGTAAAAAAAGGCTCAAAATGGTTTTAGAATCACGCCAAGGCGACTTGAATACTGTACCAATTACTACCCACCCATACACGACATTGTACAGGGCAATAAAGTAAAAGACCGAATAGCAAATTATATTAAACTTACCTCTTTACATTTTCAAAGCTGAATAACTATAAATGACGCAGCAGGTTCCGGATAATATCTCAAAACATAATGATTTCCGACTACTGGTTATAAGCGAATGTATGTACTCTCGATTCAACGCTATGAAAACCGGAAGAGATTGTACAGTCAGTTCGGATACTGTGATATTGATCAGTTTTCTTCCAAAGATTTTCCAGCTTTGCTATGCTCATGTGTACTTTTCGAAAACAGAGTTTGTTGTAGCTTCTTCTCCTAAACTGTTTGACGAATATTATGTGAACACATATTGTTATACAGATGTGCACTGGGTTTAAGTTTTGAAACTCCAGCATTTTTTCTAAATAATGCCCCATTTTGATAGTTTTTGCTCTACTTTTTTGTAAGTTTATTTGACCAGTTTTACAATAGGTTCTTCCAGATTTGCTCTCTGGAGCCAGCATTAGATAACAGTAGAAATGTTCAGTTATCCTAGTAGGATTATAGGGATGAACAATATTTGCTTGTAGTTGTCGTAACATGTTTGCTGTGTATATGTAGAACTTAGATGACAAAGCCACACGCCTAACTGTTAAATGCGGGGGTATTAAGTAAGCTATGCTTACTGCCTCCGCTAGTTTTATCTGTTTTAATTTTGATTTTTATATTCCTGAGATATTACACTTATGAGTTAGGAATCGTCCACGCAAATCAAACAACTAAGTGTCTGATGAACCTAGACAGGACCAAGAGCTGGACCGCAAACCGTTCAAGCCACCCCCCCCCCTAAATAGTTTCATTGGTGGCCGTCCCAAGACGGCATTTCTGTTTTGGTTCTTCCTTGTTGTTTCTTGCGTTGTTTGTCTGTTTCGATATATGGTTGTTATGTAAGGCTAGCACTGACATAAAATAGGTAAATATAGATGTATAATGTTTTTGTATCATTTATTTTTTTGTCAGGGTAGGTGCATTTCGTATATCTAATGTGAGGTGGGTTGAACAACTAAGTGTCTGATGAACCAAGGCAAAACCCAAGGCGAGGGTTGTCGACAACAACCCCCCCCCCCCCCCCAACACACACACACACCTAGTAATTTCATAACTGGCCGTTCCTAGGCAGCAGTTCTGATAAGGTTCTTCTTGGTTGTTTTATGTGTTGTTTGTTGCTATGTCTGTAATTGTTATGAGCCGCAACACGAGAAAACCAACAATGTGGTTGTGCGCCCTGCACAGACTCAGATGAGCCTGGGCATCAGCCCAATCTGACAAGACTCTTTGCGAAGCGCTTAAAGGGTAGCTAAGAGTCTACGCTATCTTCATGCGGACAGCGAAGACTCTGATCAGACTGGGCGGATCTGCCCAGGCTGATCTGAGTCTGCGCTGGGCGCACAACCACATTGTTGGTTTTCTTGTGTCGCGGCTCTTATATTGTTTGATATTTTCCAGTCCGTTGACCACCTACAAGGAAAATAGCTGTTCACCTGGCTGCTGCTGGTGATGTCGTTGGTAGTGATTAATTTTGTGTTGTCTCTTTCCCACATGGTGGGATCTGGGATTGAATTGTGTCAGTTTCTGAGAGTTTCCTACTTACTCTTGAAATCGAATGTGATCAAGCAAACCAGCAATAACAACAACAACGAGAAGAACGACTACTATTTATAAATATACTTTTTATTTTATGACGTTCCGGCATAATGCCTGTGCCGGTCACGGGTTTTCCGAAGGAAAATACATGTCTTTTTTTAATTTATTACAAATTTCCGACAAAATACATACATTTGTGAAAATAAACATATATATAAATGTCTAAGGATTAGATGTTGGCTAGGCCTATATTTATACTCTCCTAGACGGCACATACGTACATATACGATACATATATAAATACTTATAAGAGTAATAAGAATTTGCAAAATATGTACTTACATAACATCAATCATTAGCTAAACACATATATTGAGTAGATGCGTCCAAAAATATGCTATGGAAGGAATGAAAAAGAAAGAAGAGGACGAGAAAAGAAGAAGGAGAAGAAGAAGAAGACGATGATAAGAAAAGAATGATGAAGAGGGTCTGCCAGTACGTTAAAGGGGTTTATAACGTTGAGATCTTGCAACTCGTGAGAAAAATAGTCTAGATTTACTAAAATTTGCCTTTGGATTCCTTGTATCAATAATTAATGTATATTAGTATATCTATTTGTATCAAAGTTCAATCGCATTGTTATTTTTAATACATTTATTATCAAATTTGGAGGGTGGACAGCGATTCTAAAGCGGGGGTAGCCTGCCTGGTGACTATCCTCGCGGGCCGGCAACGGGGACTATGTTAGTAAGGTTGCTGAGGTCTATAAATCAAATCAAATCAAATCAAATCAATTTTATTGGTATAAAGTCCAGTCAAAGGACTGTCACCAGTCACATGTATACAAAAACACAAAATACAATTACACTTGCAAACAGACCCTTATACAAATATGTTATCAAGTTCTTAACCTATAATCATCAAATAACCTATAACCATCAAATCAATCATTTAATCATTTATGCTGGAAAGGATGTTCATAAGATATGAGAAGGGCAAACCTGCAGAGCATCCTACACCACTGTGCAGTATGAACCGCAACTTTGCCCTTCTACCAGCCACAGGAGCAGCTTGTTTAACTTCTTGTCTGCTACTGACTGTAATAAATATGATTGTCAGATCGACCTAGATACTATAATTTGCATGTTTGTGTTTAATAGATCCAACTATTAAAATTGACAATTTTCAAAGTCAAGACAATTCCCAGTCGCAAGTAAAATACTCCTGCATATTTGAAGAAATATACACAACTATTTGACTGCCAAAGAGAAGAGTGTCAACATCAAAAAGAGTGTCAATATCCATCACATCATGCATTATCAGCATTTGTTCTATTCAAGGCATTAATACTATTACTATTTATCAGTGTGTCTCTAGCTCCAAACATTTTGCAAATATTTGTTATGCATATATAAGCAATGTCATAATCTTTACATTCCATTATAAAAGCAAATTTCTCATCTACATTTTTACTGAAAAAAAGATGGAACAATTTGTACTAATTCATCAAAAAATGTATTTCTATATGCTGAAAGTGAACCACATTCCATAACAAAATGTTTTTCATCTTCAACAGACATGTTACATAAAAACATTTCCTTTCACTCAGTATAGTCTTTCTATGCCTACCTTTTTCAATATGAAGGTCGTGAGAGCTTATTCTAAGCTTGGCAAAAGTTGAGGTTTCATTTCTTGATAAGTCGTTAACAAACAGATAAGTTTCCCTTTCATAACACGTTTTGAATGTTCTGTAAGTTCTCAACTTATTACCATTGGGCTGATTTTTACTGTCATCATGAATTTTATCTTTCCAGAATTGAATATATTTCCAGAATTGTCTATATACTGGGAACGCGTAAGCGCGACTTGAATTCGAAAAATAAGCAAAATAAGCAAAATTTCGCAAAAGAGACCTCAAAATCGTGTAGGTCATGCATTTTATGGTAAAACCTAAGGTTTTAAACCGTAAGTTTTAACTAAAAAAAAATCAGCTGTAAACGACAACGAGTTTCGAGATTCTTCGCTCCGAAAGTTTGTTGTATCGAAGAGTAGGCGGAGCTAGTTTTGTCCTTTTCATTGGTTGACACATTAATTATTCAGGTGAGTTTTGGCCGCGCTGCAACGGCGACTCAGCGTCCTCAGCATCAACTTGTAAACAAATGAAAACGTGGAAAGCACATTTGTTTGTACATGAAAGGCAATGAATCTCCTCTACTATTAGCTTAATTCAGTATTAGAGGGGATTATTTGAATGACTAAGGACCGCAGGTAGGCCTAAATGTTGTTTTAACTGTTTTTCTCGTTTGTTTGGTTGGTTGTTGTTTCTAGGTCCCAACTGACCGACGTAGTCTCGCTGTAGTGTATCACTCTGTTATATACTGTATTCTTCTCTAGTAAAGTTCACTCTATAACCGCGTTTGAGGTTGTGCACTGTTCAGAGAGTCTTTGTTTTAATAATAGAGTATTCATGTATTGGTTTAAACATAATTTGTTTCCAAGAAAAACATACATTTATAGTTACAGCAATGATAAGATAGAACACAATAGGATCAGAACGAAAGCATCAGCTTATTTAATTCTTAAGTTAAATATTCAGATGGCGCATATAATCAGCAAATATTCAAATTGAAATAATAACAATAACCAGCCGATACTCGTGAAGACTCAGTTGATGCACAGCCCAGTGTGTGTCATCGTCCAGCATGAACAAATTATGATTACTGTACAAGAAGCGAACGCGCAGCTCTTTTCCCACTCGGAAATACATATACACTCACACAAAACACATCGCTTTTGCAAATGGACAGCGTAACTCACAGTAAGGCCTATCTACTCATTAAGCAACAAAAACATCGGAAACAGCCAAATAAAGAGTGACTATTCAGAGTACATAATGTTACTTATCCCTACACTGATTCTCTTAATGATATAAATAAATAGACATTTTTTTTGACCCTGGATTCGTAAGCATACAATTTTGTTTTTTGTTACTGCCACCTAGTATTACAATTTGACACCAGTTCTATTCTGTTTAATTTGAAATTCTTTAATTGTAATTACGATTGTCGCCCACTTTTCTACGAGTTCATCGTCCCTCAATTTGTTCGACCTTCGATAGTCTATACCCAATACCTATATTTTTCAACTCTTCATACAGCTGATATACTTTAAGGACCCTAAATATGCGCACACCAGTGTCTGAACAGTGTAGACCCAGTTCAGACTGCACTGTTTGCCGTTCCACTTGCAAAAGTGTACCAGCATTTTCACTCTTCTCGAGAAAGTATTTCTATGTAATTTTAGGAAGACATTTAAAGTAATTGGTTAAATTTCACCAATATTTGGAATAATTTTGGTCCGTTATATTCGAATGAAGTTAATTAAAACGTCCAAACTCTGTTTTATGCATCTAAATGGAAGTTTGGTTTCAAACAGATAGATGTTAAACGGAGAAAATGAAAACTATATTGGAAAATAAAATCCATGCTTTTGTATTTTGCGCAATTTTTATGACTGTAATATTACAAAGTGATGGTTCCGAGAGGAATATGGCCCGCCCGGGTAAGATAATAATAATAATTATGATAATAATAATAATAGCAAAATTATAATAATATATTTACATTCTTGGTGTATTTACTGAAAAGCCCTATTGGAACGTTGGAACGTTATGTAGTTTACATTCCAATAATTACATTGAGACACGCGGCGTCAATGACGTCAAAATAAACAATGGCTCTCTACAACCTGATTGGACGTCAGCAACGTCATGACGTCATACATGCCGTTCTGCTGTTAGCAGTAAAAAGTGCGTGTACATGTTTTACTGCTTCAATTTTAGCGCTTATATTAGATTTTTCATGAAGATTTGATTAAAACGAATGTAAATATAAGCAATGAACTTAATTTTTCTGATGTTTATCGAAGTGTAAACTACATTGGGTCACTAGCAAAGTTTACATAAACCCCTTCGGGGTTCATTCACTTTGCACGTGACCCAATGTAGTTTACACTTCGATAAACCTCAGAAAAATGAAATTCATTCCTTAAATAAATTATTATTTTTATTATTTTATTATTACAATTATAATACTATGAATGCACAATGATGATGATGATAATAATAATAATAATATCAGTTTTTATTATTATCAGAATATCAATTATTTTGAGTATAATAATATCAGTTTTGTTACTATCATAAATAATGATAGTAATAATAAAAATATTCTTCTTATTTTTTTTTATTATTGTTATAATAGCAAAAACACTATTATAGTAAAATTTAAATCTATATATAAGAGTTTCTTCAAGAGCAGAGAACAGGGGACTTACTTCAAAGTATCGGACATTCCTCGTCAGTGACCCTGGTAAGATCTAGCGACGAAAGCCAAAGAAAAAACATGATAATTATCATTATGATAGCAATAGTAGAAACATAGGTGATAATATATTAGTTCTAATGATGATGATACTTTTGGCTCTGGATTTAAGATAATATTTCTTTTATTGAGCCGATCATTCTTCTATGGTGGTCAAAAACTGAGGGGCCCGGAGAGAAAAATACACCTGGCGGGATGTCAGGTATTTTTTTTTCTCTCCGGACATCACGGTTAACAGACATTGGAGTTCTCACATATGACCAGAGCCAGGCTCGAACTACAGCAGTGACAGTCCAAGCGCGACATAGTGCTTCTAATCTTTGAACGATTAATAAGGAATAGGACAAAATTAAGAGTTTCAGTTTTCATGTGCGTGAGTGAGTGAACTCGGGTTTAACGTCCCACCAACAACGAGGTCATATGGAGACGGGGCCTCGGTTTAAAGTCTCATCCGAAAGACCGGAGAAGCGGGGGATCGATCTTGCGACCCCTGTATTGGTAGTCTGGAGTGTTATCCACTACGCTACAGCCGCTCCTTCAGTTTTCATGTAAAAGGATTAGTAATTGAGAAGTTCAGCCCTTTCTTACTCATGAAAGAGTTTCTTTTTGAGTGTTAAAAAACAGTCAACTCTCGATATCTCGAAGTTGAACTTCACCCCAAACTACTGATATCTCAAAGTAAATTTTCTGGTACCTGAAAATTTACTTACAAATATCAGTAGTTTGAGATAACAGGAGTTGAAATGTAAATAAAATAGGAAATATATTCTAAGAAGTAAGATGATACTTTGAGATATCAGTGTTCGAGGTATCGGAAGTTGACCGTACATACCCTTCTTTTTATGTTATCTGAATGTGTGAGGGCAGCTGTTATACAGAATAAATTATAATAATAATAATTAAACAGAGCTCGATAATACATGTTTTGGCATTTATTTTCCTCCCCGTTAGGGTATTGATATAAATTTCATACCAACGTGCCATTGTCGTTAAAAAGTCTTTAAGATGTGTGATTACTTTTTCCATATCTTTTCGCATTACCTGTTGATTAATAAAAACATGAACTTTCATTTACTGTAGAATATTGCATGTTTTTCATATTAAATAGAGGATCTTACAAGAGTGCTCATTTATTATTGAATTCATTAAACGAGTTGGGCATAGCCTCGCATCTTATCATTTTCCCCAACGACTTTCATAAATTCAATAATACAGCAGGAGCACAAATGCAAGATTCTATTTATCATATGACACTAAAATTGCATTTTATTTGCAAATTTTGCATTAAAACGTCACGATTTCGCCATTAGAAAACGCGATGTTTTTATGGACGTCAACGTATGACGTTACGACGTAATTTGCATATTTAATCCACTAGTGGATTATCGTTTTTTAATGCATGGCTTTATTACACTTCAGGTGCGACGTCATATGATAAATAGAGAAAAAAGTCTATCGAAAATATGTCTGAAGTTCTCATATGTTTTAATGAAATATGTTTTCAGGTATTTTTTGAATTAATATTCAAGTTTCACCAAGTAAATATTTCACGAAGTAGCTTTGTTTAACTATATTTTCTGTTCCAATAAAGTCGTTGCTTCAACTCAAAGGATGATAATTCCTAAGAGCGTTTTCCGATATATCGTAAGTTTCTAGTAAAGCATTTATGATCTGTTCTAGAGAAATCTTACCTAGCTTATCCTATCTTCCAGACATGTCAGGGGTCATTTAACCGTGATGTTTCCTATGCCTTCCGCAACGTACGAGGTGTAAGTAAGAAAAATGAAACCAATAAACGTCTCGGATGAAATATTTACTTACGAAAACTATTTACACTGAAAAGAAGATGAAAATGGAGAAGAAATAATATCAATATCTCATTCCTTACAATTAAGTGTAGTTTAAACTTTTTCTTCTATTTCTGAATCTTATAAAATTAAAACATATAACCAGTTCAACGGCCCATAAAACCGATCGCCAGTTGCTAAGAATTTTCCCATTTTTTGCAGCATTTTGAAAAGGATCGCAGTTTAAGACAACTCAAAAACGTAATTATCAAATTAGCAACTTGTATGATTAATTGATTTTTTTTTTTTTTTTTTTTTTTTTTTTTTTTTTTTCATTTTTTATTGCTAAGAATCTCGTTAAAGACAAAATGAATACTAATTTTACTAATTTGATGAAAGATATTACACTTAAAAGAAGAAAAACAGGAAGTAATAATAACATATAATTCGTTACAATGTTAATACAGTTTAAAAGAATGACAAAACTTTTTCTAACTCTTATGAAACTCTTACTGTTAGGAAAAAGTTCTATCCTGTGATGCCATTTGAGTCCTCATACACTTTTTCCAAATATAAGAAGCAGCTGATACTTTCTCATAGGCATTGCTTCAGTATATACCCAATTCAACGGCCCATAAATTCGACCGCTAGTTGACAAGAATTTCCCAATTCTTTTGCATTATTTTGAAGAACGGTTGAAGTTTAGGAAATAAGCATTGGTTTAAACTTTATTTCTTTCGTATAACAAACACACATTCAATGGACATTATGAAATAAATACATATATTATACAAAAGGGATCCAGAAGGAAGTCAAGAGACTTATTTGAATCTGTATCCCTCAATTATACAATAACACAGAATATATACTATCTATCGTGTTTGTCGACTGAATCTACTTTTGCATCTTATAAATAATACAGTATAAGCTTGTGCTTATCTCTTCGGGATGCTAGAGATTCCCAACCAGTTTCCGAAAGAAGGGAATGGATAGAGACTAATTTGGTTGCTCCTGTGACAATGCGCGCTGCCTCATTTTAGATTTTTTCTAACTCGTTTGCTTCATATTGGGTACAATTGTCCCAGACAACATCGGCATACTCTAGAAGTGGCCTAATAAATGAAATGTAAATTGTTTGAAGAGATTTTCTGTCTAGTGTGAACTTAAGCATTTCCCTGCTCAGTTCAATGGAACAAGTTTTGCCATTTCTAAATGTTCTGTAATTGAGACATTTTTCTAGAAGTCTTTAAAATCTCATAACCTTCAGTTCAAAGTAATCCTGCCTGTAATCCACGGTTAACGAACATTGGCTTTCTCACATACGAGTATGACCATAGCCAGTCTCGAACCACAACAGTGATAATCCTAGCACTGAGTAATGCCACTACCTCCTTTTCAACTATTAATGTGGAATGGGATAAAATTAAAAATTTCAGTTTACATGTCAAAAGATAAATAATCAAGAAGCTCAGGCCTTTCTGACTTACGAAATGATTTTCTTCTGAGTGTGAAACAAATATATGTATTTCTTTTCTATGTCGTCTGAAAATGCAAGGGTCTGACGGCTTTATGCAGTATTTTTTAAAAAATATAAAGGCTTCACCGAGCAAATATTTCACAATGTAGCTTTGTTTAACTATAACTCCTGTTCCGATAAAGTCATAGCTTCAACTCAAAGGGTGATAACTACTAAGAGCGTTTTCCAACGTATCAGTAATTTCTAAGAAAGAAAATTGAGCCGCGACGCGAGAAAACCAACAATGTGATTGTGCGCCCAGCGCAGACTCAGATCAGCCTGGGCATCCGCCCAGTCTGATCAGAGTCTTCACTGTCCGCATGGCGGTAGCTTAGTCCCTAGTCCCTAAGCTACCCTATAAGCGCTTAGCGAAGATTCTGATTAGACTTGGCGGATGCCCAGGCTGATCTGAGTCTGGGCTGGGTGCACAACCACTTTTCTCGTGTTGTGGCTCAAAAGATCTGTTCTAGAAAGTCTAAGTGCATGAAAAACGTGAAAATAGAATAAATACCTTATTCCATCTTTCAGCGAGAATGGTTTAAACGTGTCAAGGATTTTTTTGCCGTGCTATTTTTTCGCCTAACGCGACGTATGAGGCGTAAATAAGAACAAGAGGACCATGGGGCTCACCTGAGTATGGTGGCCATGTAGACCTAGACCGCTTGGATAAATTTTTGTTCCCTCAGCCCCTGGAGGCCGTGTATGAAATTTGATTACAATTAGCCAAGTGGCTTTTGAGGAAATGTCTTAAATTGTCAAAATATGAGAGACATGGGTCAAAGGTCAAAGAATGACCTTGATCTCTTGTACCCGCAAATCTTCCATGTACTAACTTAGGCGACTGTATATACCAATTTTTAGGACAAAATCTTCTAAACTTGCTATGAAATCTTATGTTCTAGCATTTTCCCATACTTGACCTTGCCCTTAGAAAGATCAAGGTCAGCCCAAGGTCATCATTTGAACAATCTTGATAGTACTCAAGTACCTGATGCTATATACACCAAGTTTCAAGGCCATCGATCATTTGGTTCTTGAGAAGAAGATTTTTTTATAGGTTTTTGCCATATATGGGCATAACGGCCATGTTGATCATGTGACCCAGACTCAGTCTGTTTGAACAACTTAATTCCCTCAGCCCCTAGAGGCTTTATATAAAATTTCGTTACATTGGCCCAGTGGCTTTTGAGGAGATGTGTGAAATTGTCACAATATGAGAGACCAGGGTCAAAGAATGAGATTGACCTCTTGAACATATTAATTTTCATGGACTCATTAAGATGACTGTATATACCATTTTTCAGGTCTAAATCCAACAGTTTCCAAGAAATCTTATGTTCTAGCATTTTCCCATATAAGAGCTACAGAAAGCAAATTTGACCTTACCGTAAAAAGGTTAAGGTCAACCCAGGTCATAAATTGAACAATCTTGGTAGTACTTTTTTTACCTGATGCTACATACCAAGTTTCAAGGCCATCGGCTGATTTGGGTGTGGAGAAGAAGATTGTTAAATGTTTTGACCATATATGGGCGTGGCGGCCATGTTGGTAATGTAACTATGATCGTTTGAACAAATTTTCGTTCCCCAGCCTCTACATGAAATTTGGTTACAATCGGCCCTGTGTTTTTTGAGAAGTCGTTTGAAATTGTTGACGGACGACGACGGACGACGGAGCCTTAGTATCGTTCTATAAGCTCCCCCGGAGCCGCTGGCTCAGGTGAGCTAAAATGAAAAACAGAAAAAAAACTTCTGTTAAACTTATCTGATGAAAGATAATTACAGTGAAAAGAAGAAGAGTACGAAGAAGAAGAAATAAATGATAAAATCTAATCTATTACAATGTTAGCGCAGTTTAGAAATAAGCAAACTTTTTTCAGAATCTTATAAAACCGCGTAAATATTATGAAAGCGAGTTCTATCATGTGATGCCATTGGAGGTTTCATACACTGCTCAAACTATTTAATAAACATTTCTACAACATATACTCATTTAAACGGCCCATAAATTTGACCTTTAGTTGCCAACAATTTTCCCATTGTTTTGAAGCATTTTGAAGAAGGAGCAAAATTCGAGACAACATTAGCAAAGGAACTAAATAAGCCATTGCTTCCGTTCTAATCCTATTATGCTTATGTATATATAACAATATAGTTACTGCCATGAATGTTTGATTTTTGAAATAATATATGTTTAAACAAAGACAACATGAATTACAATACAACTGATGCCCCGCTCATTTCCATGAATTTTGCAATTTTTACAATTTTATGATATTGAGGCACTTTTCTTGAAGTCAATAAAATCTCAGACACCTCAATTCAAAGTGATCCTGTCAAATGGACCATCTTGTAATGCAAACGCTGTCTAGATATTGGTTGAAAATGTTATGTTTTCACATGCTCTGATAAAATGCATTTTTTAAATTAAAATTCTGCTTAGTTTTACATAAAATGTCTATGGGATCAAAACATGTGCATTCAGTAACATTGACCCTCTTTGAAAAAACTGGCAAAATAAATGGGATTTCCGTGTCTTTGTCGATCAAAAGAAAATGACCTCAAAGTGTGGATGCGTTGCACTGTCGTCTATGGAAGACAGATGAGTATTTCCTTTAAAGATATATGCCTTTATTTCAAATTCCTTATGAAAAAATAATAATCGAAGCACTATAATGATCGATATTTAAAAAAAGTTTAACCTGCCAAATTTTCGAGTACGCCCGCTTTATGTACTTGGATTTTAATGCAGTGTCTTACGATGGGCTTACTGTATCGCGCCGACATTCGTAATTTTACGGTTCATTTGTGCGCTCAACAGCGCTAGAAGACAACATTAAATGACACAACAAACCGTACTTTAGATAAATCAAATGATTCTAAAAGATTAGAATATTTTAAAGTTTTTTTCTAAAATTGATATCATTGTAATCACATAACTCCCCTTGTGATTTGATATAAGAATAACATCAAAACTGCACTGGGATGTGTTAGGAGTTTATGTAATGGATTTAAAGAATCTCAATTACATAGAAAACATATCAATTAGTGCCAAACAACTGACATATAAAGAAAACAATGTCAATGTCCGAATTTACCTGCTGTCCGAATTTACTTGACATGACTCTAAAACGCAAATGGCACCAGAGAATAGCGCTTTGTATATCAGTAATGTCTTTCAATATTGACACAGTTTTTGAAGTTAGAAAAGTTTGCTTTAGTTTCAAACAGCAATAACCTTGTTTTAAATACGAAAAAATGATTTTTTTTCTTTTTCTTTTTGTGTTTTTTTGTCTAACAGCAAATTTCGTCAGAATACTTTGATTTCTAGTATTTTTCTTTTTAATTTCCCTTAAAGAAGCGCTTAACTGATAATGCATAATGCCTTACAGCATTCAGATTATTATAAATCAGCCAAAAATAACATTTAACATAAAACGTTGTTAATTTCATTATTATCAAAGTTTATAGTCAAATATGAAAACTAAAGTGGCATCATAGAAATCGCATTATGCGGTAGAGTCCTCTGATAATATTAAAACAAAGTTTTGTTTCTTTTTAACTGCAACAATATTCTAATAAAGTAGATTTGTTCATTGTTCTTATTATTTCTTCCTCTTCTTCTTCTGTTCATAACCCTGTCTAAGAAAGAGTAACAAGTTTTAAAATTGATAATTATTAAATTTAAACATTGCTAAAATATTTAAAAGTATTCTCCCGCGTATTTCATTATGAAATTATCATAAAACACTGATATTAACTTAAAGTAACGAGAAAATAATAGACTAGAAATGTGTCCATAGGACACGTATGCCCCGCGTAGTGCCTCGAGTAAGATGACACCTTGTTGAATATACTGGTACTTCTAGGATAACTAGGTTCACAAAGACAGGCTTATACAATATGAAAAATTAGCGTGCATATAGACATGGTTTATTGTTTTCCTTGGGCAGCTGTATCATGTATCATGTGTGGATCCAGTGCAGGGTGGGTAGGTGGGGGTGTGGGTTCTGTGATATGTGATATCGATAAAATTCTGTATCCGACCACAGAAATGGATTCCATGTAACTTTCCAAGAGATACCAGCCGGAAAACAAGTAACTTTTCAAGAGATATAGCCTGAAATCAAGCATTTTGCATAAAAAGAAGTTGGAGAAGGGCAATAACTCCCATAATGATTGGCGAATTTCATCCAAAATCTAACTAGACCTGTACTTTATGATTATATACCTGTGAATAAAATATGAATTCATTACACCAATTCTGTCAAAAGATGTCTAATTAAAACCATTTTTTTTACAGAAACTGAAGTTGAACAAGCTCCAAAACTCCCATAATGATCGGCGAATTTTATCTAAAAACTAACTTGACCTGTATTCAATGATGAGTACCTGTGTATGAAATATGAATCCAAAACAACAATCTTTTCAAAAGATATCGAACGGAAACCGTTGTTTTGCACAAAATGAAGCTAAAAAGGGCCATAACTCTCATAATAATTGGGAGATATTACCCAAAATCGAACTTGACCTGTATTTTATGATTATATACCTGTGTAAAAATTTAAATCCAATACACAAATTTTTTCAAAAGATGTCGAACGGAAACTATTTTTTGCACAAAATAAAACTGAAAAAGGGCAATAACTTCCATAATAACTGGCGGATTTTACCCAAAATCGAACCTGGCCTGTATTTCATAATCAATTGCCTGTGTATAAAAAAAATCCAATACACCAGTCTTTTCAAGAGATATCGAACGGAAACTATTTCGGGACGTACGTACGAGACGGACGTACGTACGGACAGCGGCGATACTATATGCCCCCTCCTCCCTCATTGAAAATGGCGGGGCATATAAACAATTTATGATGGTGGGGTATAGGAATGATAACTCAATAGCATTAAGTGCAAATGTGTATTTAGACACGAGGATATATTTCGTCAGATAATTGAAGACGAGATCCTCCTTTCAGCAGTCACCATTTTAGCTGGTATTCAGTTCATTGATTGTCTTATAAAGGAAGTTGGGAACCAGTTTATATGCGATTGACAAACCCAATTTCCATTGGTCTAAACAGGAAACGCGTGCAAAAGGGAAGCTACGCAGAAACGAGAAATGGAATCGCAGTTGGTTTAAACCTATACTCGAAAACATCATAAAGGATCATACTTTTACCCTGCGATTGCTGGACCATTTCAAACATTTGGTAAAATAAATCATTTCTACTTTCCATTTTGTTCATTTTGCAAGTTTTATACACATGCAGTTGGAATCTATAGCCTTTGTCTTGACCAAGTCCAACTTTAAGTCAAACTACCCCTAAATAAATTTAAAGAGTAACTACACTTCAGGAACTGACTGAATCAGATCCCAAACCCTGTCCCCAACATCAAAGGGAAAGATTGACAGAGACGTCCCAACAAACAATAAATTACAAGTGATAAGCCGAGCCAGCAGCTCTTTCCCAAATAGGTGGCAACTCAGCTATCTTTACCAAACTGAATAATTTAGACCAACAGAAGGTTGCAAAAGAGACTAAGCAAATTATACGAAAAACAATTAACAACTATTTTTACCTATTTTCAATTTTTATCACAGAAGGGTTAAAATGATAACACAATAAACCGAACAGCACCGAATATAAAACGAATGCAACCGCAACGAAAGTACCGCCTTGGGACGGTCAGTAATAACTACTGGGGGTTTAACCCGGTTTTACTGGACCCAAACCTTCACCCTCACCCTGCGCCGCGGTGCACACAATTACTTGGTAGTTCGGTTCGTATGGAGGTCCCCTAACTCATCAGAGAGTCATCTAAAGCTGTTTTAATTCCCATAGAGAATTGATAGTGTGTCAGTTTGGTCGGACATAACTTCTAAAATTGCTATGGGTTTTAAAATTGTTACAGCTTGCTGGAGTTAAGAAAATGATTAAATTTGATGACTATCGAGCAATCTTGCAAAAAATAAATCATGAATTGGCGAAATCGAAAATTTTGGTGAATTTGCTCCTTATGGACTTCTGAACACTTTGATTTTGAGGGTAGTGTGAATTGAAGTCTGGACCAAAAGCTGGAATTTGACCGAACTAGAGCACAGTTTAATCATTTGGACAGGAAAAAATGATTAGATTTTGGTGAAATTGACCTTATTTTTACGGTCACTTCATTATGAAGACTGTGCAAGTAAGCCTTGTGTGCATCTATCTCATGAATCATTAAATAGAATTTGACCAAACTATCACAGATACATCATTGGAACTGAGAAAAGAAACGATTACAATTTGATGACCTTGGCCTCATTTTCAAGGTCACAACATTATAAAGACGCTAAAACTGAGCCTTATGTGCACTCTGTCTCATGAATCAATTAACGGAATTTGACCAAACTAGCACAGATACTTCATTGGGATTGCAAAAAGAAGTGATTAGTGTTTGGTGGCCTTGACCTCATTTGTAAGGACACTACATTGTAAAGACGCTAAAAGTGAGCCTTTTGTGCACTCTATTTCGTAAATCAACAGATGGAATTTGACCCAACTAGCACTGATATATCATTGGACCGGGGAAAGAAGTGATTATATTTTGGTGACATTGATCTCATTTTTAAGGTCACACTGGCACTGAAAAACTCAAATTTTGATGGGAAATAGCTTGTGTGCGCACTATATCTTGAACTAATGGCTAGAATTTTACCGAATTAGCACAGATACAGCATTAGACACAGGAAAGAAGTGATTAGATTTTGGTGACATTCACCTCATATTCAAGGTCACTACATTATAAAGACCCTCAAATGAGCCTTGTGTGCACTCTATCTCATGAATCATTAGGTGGAATTTGACCATTAAATAGCACAGATACTTCATTGGGATTGGGGAAAGAAATGATTAGGTTTTGGTGACCTTGATCCCATTTTCAAGGTCACACTGACACTTTGAAACTCAAATTTTGATAAAAAAAGGCTTGTTTAATTTTTTTAAAATATATTGTAAAAGGCAATAATTGAATTTCATAAAATTTGCAGGAAGATTTACAGTCACAAGATAAACATTTATAAAACCAAATAATTGTCTAGGGGCAAATTCTATTAGAGTATTCCCCTTTAAATTTTTTCTGTCTAGAACAAGCGAGTTTTCTTTATTGACCATTACTGTGCGGGGGGTATCTAATAAGCACTGCTTATTGACTTTTTTCATTCCAACAGCCTCTCTTTGGGCCAAGTTCCCAATAAATGATTGGCTGACAGCATCTGCAGAGAGGCGTTTATACATCGATAAATCCTGTTTACGTTGTAACCATACGCGGCATTTTCTTCCCAGTAAGTTTTTCTTCACCTTTTACGTAACGAATCAGACGTTTTGCATTAATTAATTGCAATGGAAAAACAAAATTTGCATTGAGACGACCAAGACAAGCGCGTGTATGAGTTTATTTATCACGTATCGTCAGCGTCATAACAAACGTCAGATAGTAACGTTTTCAAAATGGCGGCGCCCTCGACAGTGATTTTGGTTGAATCATTGACTATTTTAGACGATGTTTCCGACTTTTGCTTCTTCGAAACGTAATTTCAAATAGAATTTGTTATTTCAATGGAAATTATGCTAGGAATGCTTATGTCTCTGATTTTGTCAAACGCTGTTCACCTAAACCCTCTAATGTAGTAAACCGATGGACAATACAGCCGAAGAAAAGCTTTAGATTGGACAAAATTGGAATTATAAGAAATGAATTTCCTTTTTAGAGATTTTATCGATGTACATGCCGGCGAATTCCTCACAAACTTAACATAAAGCCCTTCAGTTTGTGAGTGAGTCTTCAGGCTGAATCAGTTTGATTAATAACGTTGACGCCCAAGCCTTACTTCCTTGACAGTGATGACGTCATATATAGAAACTACATTACACATTTTTCTAAAGCTCGTATCTTTACATAAATATGAGTCACCTTATGAAATTTTCACGAAATGGAAGAAAAAATAATAATGCTTTCCAACTGTGCGAGGAGCGGCGGTAGTACTGAAGTGGATAACGCGCTAGACTACCAACCCAGGGATCGCAAGATCGATAACCCGCTTCTCCGGCCTTCTCGGATGAGACTTTAAACCGAGATCCCGTTTCCGTATGACCTAGTTGTTGGTGGGATGTTAAACCCGAGTACACTCACTCACTCCAGCTGTGCGTCATTAAGTTGAGCCCGATTTCCCAAAAGTTCGGCTCAATTATCATACCTATAAATCATAGCTATTGATTATTGATCTAGTTATTGACTTCGGGGGCATGGATCTATTAAGTCATTACGTCTGCCCTGATATGCTAGTTGAAAAGGTGAATACATAAATAACTAGTAAAGTGTATTAAACTTTATGATTTACTTGTCTAGTCAACAAGCGATTCCATTCTCACTGGGAGATTAAAAATCCGCCTTTTTTTCAGAAAATAGATTACCAAAATATAACAATACTGTTAGATTGATTTGTATGCAAAACAAATTTGTGCATATTATAGTTCCAGGTCTGTAAAAGAGGAATTGATGGAGTTCTCACCAAACTTCTGAAAATGCACAAATCATAGATGCGGGTTGGTCGCTTAAGAAGTTTAGTAAAAAAATCACAGTTCGTTTACTGCAAAGCTTAATTTTGCATAAATGCGCTTTGCATACGCACGGATCGCATGGCACTGTCATATCTTAGCTACCTATTTGCATAAGCTTGCCATTTTATCTCTCATGCAGGAATGGGACAGGACGTTTACTAGGCGCAGACTCAAGCAATCCTGTAGGAAAACAACGTCTCTCTCTCTATCTCTCTCTCTCTCTCTCTCTCTCTCTCTCTCTCTCTCTATCAGGTACACGCCGTCCGTCACACTTGACTATTTTGGTGTGGTGTGGGTGCGTCTCTCTCTCTCTCTACCTTTCGACATACGGCCAGAGTCTTTCAGGTTCCACAGAAATAAGGCAACCGATAATGGTTGTTGTCAGGAGCGTTAATAGGGGAAATTGCATGTTACGCTCTAGTTATATTGTTTTATACCCCCTGAGGGCAAAAAATAAGAATTTAGCCCCAAAGATATTTCATGTAGTTGTGCGTGTTTGCAGGTACTATTGGAATCTTGTCCAATTAAAAAAAATCAGAGTCATCAAACATGCAGATGCGTGTTGAAATTTGTCAATCTTAATACGCACCTGGGGCCGAGTGCACAAAGGAGGCGTAAACTACGCCGGCGTAGCTTACGAACGTCGGCGCAACTAAGTCTGTACTACGACTGTATTTTAATCCAAGCGCACGAAGCGATTTGTGAGTTTTAAAGCAATTTTACGACTTAGTTTACGCCACGCCTCTGTTGTGCACACGGATTAAAAATCTGCGACTCTTTTACGACGGAGTACGTCGGGCGTAGGCTTACGTTTGCTTTGTGCACTCGGCCCCTGATTAAACTGTTACGCTCTTGGTTGCTGTTCATATTTTCATAACAATGTTCAAACAAAGCTCAATCCGGGGAACGAATCCATGACCGTTGTACCTCCTGGCACCGAGACTGTCCAGGGGCCGAGTGCACAAAGGAGGCGTAAGCTACGCCGGCGTAGGCTACGAACGTCGGCGCAACTAAGTCAATCTTGCGACTGTATTAAAATCCAAGTGCACGAAGCAGGCGTAAGTCAGGCGTAGTTGCGACCAGAGTACGACTAGCGTAGTGATCTCAAATAAAATAAGCACGTGTGTTTGATGAATGGTTTTCTTATATGATATGAGCCGCGTTAGGCATAAAGGTTGCTTAAGGCATCTGCGAACAGACAGGACTGAAACCAGTCTGTGAGTCTGTGATTTTAGATAGATCCTTCACTTTGTACCTGTAAAATCCTTAGGTTCCATGCATAGTTTTCAGACTGCGCGGATGCGCAGGCTGGTATGAGCCTCTGATGTTCGCATATGGCATATTCACCTTTTGCATGCTATGGGTCAATCATAAATCTGCACGACATGGTTTAATCTTTTGGTGTTTTTCTTTAAAACTAATGTCCATTATCACACTTTCAAACGTGTATGTGCTTTTGAGTTAAACGTATAAAGTCTATCAGAATTTTTTTTTTTTTTTTTTTGAAGATAATGAAATATTGAAATTGTTGGCGATGTTCATATAGCTCTACATCATTATATGTATCCAAAGGATTTGTTCTGTCTCTGATTATCCTGTCTCTCTTTAAAACCCTTCTATATTGCAAATCGTGCATCCAATGTAACATTCCGGCCATGTTTAGATGAAACACTAACGGAATAACTCAAAATGAACACCTTACGCCAGTGTTAAGTCTACTATAAAGCAGACGTGAGTTATTGAGCGATTTTCGACTAAGTTTACGACACGCCTCGGTTGTGCACACGGATTAAATTTCTGCGACAACTTTACGACGGTCGTACGTCGAGCGTACGCTTACGTCTGCTTTGTGCACTCGGCCCCAGGACCAAAACATTCCTATATTGGACACAGATGTGCATATGTGTTGCCTACTCAACCTCGCATAACAGTTTTTAATTGATACATGTATTTTCTGGGAACAAATTCCGATTAGTCACCGTTGCGTAACATAAAAACATATATCCTGCAAAGGAAACTACTTTCAAAAGGAAAGGGTTTTCTCTGAGAGAAAACCCTTTCCTACACGGTTGGAAACCCAACTAACAAAACTGGGGCCGAGTGCACAAAGCAGACGTAAGCCTACGCCCGACGTACGTTCGTCGTAAAAATGTCGCAGAATTTTAATCCGTGTGCACAACCGAGGCGTGTCGTAAACTAAGTCGTAAAATAGCTTCAAAACTCACAAATCACCTCGTGCTCTTGGATTAAAATAAAGTCGTATTACTGACTTAGTTGCGCCGACGTTCGTAAGCTACGCCGGCGTAGTTTACGCCTCCTTTGTGCACTCGGCCCCTGATCACTGTCATTCGGTACACAGGAGAGAAGTCCACCTTGGTGATTGTTTAGATGGCTAGCCGACACAGATTGAGGGACAGATCCCAGCGGGCACACAGGGTCGAAATGACGTGGCACTGACGTCAATGCGACGTCATTACGTCGAATCGACGTCAATACGACGTAATGTGCATACTGGGATGAATGAAGTTGCGATCTTACATCATTTTCAATAGTATTCAGTCATATCAGGACGATGGGAGGTTGATTATGAAAGTTTGTGTGGAATGAACCTCATTTACGATTGTAAAAAAAGCGACAATCGAACCCGGGCCGCTAGGTCAGCAGGCTAGATGACACAGATATGGACCCTTGTCGCACTATGCCGTAAGTGTACGGCGGAAAGCGTCGGTTTAAATAGACGTCATTCAGATTCTAATTGAGGATGGGCGGAAAGCTTCGAACTTTCCGGTTACGCTTTCATATTAGACTTAATTGAGCCGCGACACGACAAAACCAACAATGTGGTTGTGCGTCCGGCGCAGACACAGATCAGCCTGGGTATCCGCCCAGTTTGATCAGACATTTTATCAAGTGCTCAAAGGGTAGCTAAGGGTCTACGCTACCTCCTTGCGGACAGTGAAGACTCTGATCAGACTGGGTGATGCCCAGGCTGATCTGAGACTGCGCTGGACACACAACCACATTGTTGGTTTTCTCATGTCGTGGCTCATTTCCTTTGGAAATGTTGTACTGGACCCATAGTATTTTTCATGGCTCATGTCTCATTGTTATGCTTAAGTTCAACTAAACTATGACTGACAAATTTAAAAACAAATAACGACCTATTTATTTCTTTGTTGTTTAAAAAAAATCAAAATAGAGTATTGACCTTGCTGTGAAAGCCCAATCACCATTCTAACCTACTGTAGGTTACTTCGTCCGAGGCAGGTTACTTCGTTCGCTCGCAAAATAGGAGACACAAAATTGACATATTGTCAATATGGACCGTAAACATTATAAGTATTGGGACGGATAGGCCTGAACAAACTCTGCGGACCCACAGTCTGACCAGAACAGTTTTGTTGTACATGTACCGTATTTTCTTCTTTTACAAAAAAAAAAAAAAAAAAAAAAAAAAAATATTGTTTTTGTGCGATTGGATGGCCCTGCTGTGTCATTATTTATGTGATGTGGGGAATTTCTTTAGATAAAATAAGTTTTACAACAAGATTTCTAAAGAGCCTGCACATTTAAGCTGAGTGATTTGAGTTTACTGTTTTGCATCAACATTCCTCAAATATAGATATGTGTAGCGGACTTGATTACTGGGTTGAATATCAGTGATAGTGTCGGACGTTCAGCAGCAAAAACTTGACCATTCAATACTGAGTTGGGATTTTCAAGTGAGTACCTATAAAGTAACGAATGAAACGTCAAACTGTGGAAGCGAAAGTTTCACGGTATTTCTTGAAGATAAAATGGTTAAAATAAATGCGCTTATACAAAGGTTGAGGACCGAAATAAGTACACAAGACTGTTTTAATCAGATACATGACGAATTCACTGCAACAGTGCTTGAAGAAATGAAGAATAAGTTCAAAAATTGGGAAATCCAAATACAAGGTGGAAACTGTATTAAAAAGAGAAGAACTAAGAAACCGTGGTGGACAGAGGATTTAAGTACATTATGGAATGCTCTTTATCAGTCGGAGAAAATGATGTTGCGTCCAACGGACAAGCAACGAAAAGGAACAAAGTCATCGTCACGGAAAAATGGAAAGGTTTTGACAATGCAGTCCAACGACAACAATGGTAACAATCCTATGTTTGTAAGGATTTAACAAAAAAAATTGACTTGGCTTGACTTTACTTGGCTTTACTAATGGGAACCCACGGCTCTCGAATAAAAAAAATGAATCAATCATTTGGACTATTGATTTTTAAACTGGCATTTGATCACTGACGAATTAGTTATTTTTTCGAAAATAAAGAATAAATAATGATAAAGTGTCATCGTCAGAAGAAATCGAAATGAGCCGCGACACGAGAAAACCAACAATGTGGTTGTGCGTCCAGCGCAGACTCAGATTATCCTGGGCATCCGCCTAACCTGATCAGAGTCTTCGCTAGGCGCTTGAAGGGTAGCTAAGGGTCTAAGCTACCTCCATGCGGACAGCGAAGACTCTGATCAGACTGGGCGGATGCCCAGGCTGATCTGAGTCTGCGCTGGGCGCACAACCACTTTGTTGGTTTTCTCACGTCGCGGCTCAAATGTCTTTTGTGTGGACAATGAGTTCAATTTAGGTATTTATTTGGTTAAGGTAATGAAAGGTTTTGTAAAAAGTAGGACAAGGAAACCTACATTTTTCAATGTTGCATAGTTTCAAGTATATTTTAGTTGAACAACTGAGTACCATAAAAAACTAAGTATTGAGACAAGTTTTTTCGAGATCAGGGTATTCTCTCTTGGAGCCGTATCCACACACCTGAACCCGTTGACTTGTCCATCCTAACTATTTGGACGAGTCTGTTTCTAGTTTTAGGGTTTTTAGGTAGATTTTTATTTCAATTTTATTTTCATTTTTTTTGTATGCAAATTCCTGCTCACAAACTGTGTAGACCCTGTTCAGACGCCGCATCCTGCGGCGTCTAAACTGGGTCTGCACTGTTTGCATATGTCCGCAAAATGGGTTTCCAGTCTAAAACGGTTAAGTATGCCATCGTGCACATTTTCAAGTTCTTAAATTTTCTATTTATCTTCGCTGAACAGAATACTATTGTCTGTTTTAAATGATTGACAGCTCACAGCTGATACCTTTCTAGTTTCGCTTCACCTTTAAAACAAGAAAAACAAGTCATTACTGAACACAATGTAACGCTTAAAATTGACACCGGATCCAACATGATAACCACTTTGCTTTCTTTGTGAAAAAAATAAAGTTCATAATAATATAGGACCATGCTTTAATTTTTGTCAGTCCGAATATATATCGAAATTACAAAGTCCCAATACAGTTCAATTATAATTATGTCAACTGTTATAAGCACACGGTCTATTAAAATAGTTAACGGTTTCAATGCGGCTTTCCTGACAAACTACACTTAAAATGTTATATACAGTCAGCAACAACGTATTTAGTTTAAATCTCATTTTATAATTGTAATGTAAAATAACCTGAATTTAACAGAGAAAACCATTATCGTTATGTTATGACAGATATACTCTTGCGAGGTCGTTGGGGCACCACAGATGACTTTACAACAATCTCTTCCCACCTAGTCCTCTCTTAGGCTGTGCCCCAGTTGAGCTAGCAAAGTCCACACATACCCACTCCTGTATATTGTCTTCTCAACTGTCCTTCTACGTCCTCTTCTTGTTTCCTCTGACTGTTCTCTGCAAAATTGTCTTTACTAAGCCAGAAGACCTTGAAATGTAGCAAAAACCACCTCAGTTTCCGTTTCTTGATCAAGGTTATGAGTTCGTCATATTCTTCAATGGCTGCTTAGATCTTTCTGCGAACATTCTCACTGGTGACATGGTCCTTGTACGAGATGTTCAGAAAGCCTCGGTAGCATCTCATCTCAAAGGCCTGCGGTCTGTTCTCTTACTCTCAAAGTCAAAGTCAAAGTCAAAGTCATAATTTATTTAACGTCGGTGACAGTAACAATTAATACTAGCTATGAATAGCTATTTACCGACTCTGCTATCAAGGTCCATGACTCACAAGCATACAGAAACATGAACGGCTAGGAGACGTCAAAGAAATGAGAGAGAGAGAGAGAGAGAGAGAGAGAGAGAGAGAGAGAGAGAGAGAGAGAGAATGTGTGTTTATATTACTAGAAAGACCAGTCTTGATTAATATTTTCTCACACCATTCCGCTTCCCAACAACAGGCACATCACGCCGTAATGACGTCATACAACGTCATTTCGAAGTTGTGTGCTTGCTGAGTAGTTATACTTTATCGCATTCCCGCACTTCCGCAAGGTAACAGAAAGAAAACTGGGGGTTATTAGCGTTTACTTTTTGCGGAAAACCAGAGTTTATATTCAGATTGCTTTGTTTCTAATTTATTTTCAGATGAAGCTGCTGGCAAATCCTTGGGCAGATCCAGAGATTATCTACCCAAAAGAGTATCAGCCATAGCATTTTCAGACCGCTTGGATATCAAGTTAGCATCTAGAGGCAAAAACAGAACACTGGTACCGGTTTCTCTTTTGAGTTATGAAGCACCTCTACTGGTCGGTCGCAATGACAAAATTGTCAACAGAACCTCGAATCGCTTGTCCACGGAGGTACATTGCTTTCTTTTCTTTGCAAATATTTAAATTGAAATCGGCTTTAGTTTAATTCATTAGAAAAAAAAAAAGATTATATCTTTACCCAACCTATTACATGTATATGCAGAGCAATAACTGAGCGGCGACACGATAAAACAAACAATGTGGCATGTGCACCCAGCGAAGCCTCAGATCAGCCTGGGCACCCGCTCAGCGACGACTCTGATCAGAATGGGCGCACATGCGCTTTGTTGGATTTTATCGTGTCACGGCTCAATTATGATTATCACCCAACCTACAAAATGCACAGTACAGTATTATGTCTCTCTACTGTGGTTCTCATGCTCATCTCAAGTGACCGGTCAATTGCTAAGTGACGTCACCCATTGAATAATTTGAAAGTGAATTACGGGTTTGAGAAAATAAAAAAGTTTCCATTGTATGAATTCAGGTACATGTAACATCCTACTTTTAATTTGAATGGAGCATGGCATTCACTGTTTGCCTGAGTAAGAGTAAGTAAGAGCAAGTACCACTGACTTCAAAGATATGTCACCATAGCAACTTAGAATTGCTAACTGTTGTGCTAAGCACCTCGGCCGAATGACGTTTCGATGAAGTCACTTCGACATCGACATAAATTTCAAGTTGCTATGGTAATGGCGTGTATCATCATCCATGTCTTTAAGGGCATAATTGAGCCGCGGCACAAGAAAAACAACAAAGTGGTTGTGCGCCCAGCCCAGACACGGATCAGCCTGGGCATTCGTCCAGACTTATCAGACTCTTCGCTAAGCGCTTAAAGGGTAGCTAAGGGACTAAGCTACCTCCATGCGGACAGCGAAGTCTCTGATCAGACTTGGCGGATGCCCAGGCTGATCTGAGTCTGCGCTGGGCGCACAACCACTTTGTTGGTTTTCTCGCGTCGAGTCTCTTATGTTTTTTTGCCGTTCTCCGCTAATGGCATTACAAACTGAAATTCTTTATAGAATGAATTTCATTTTTCTGATCTTTATCGACGTATAAACTACACTGGGTCGCGTGCAAAATAAGGGAACCCTGAAGGGGCTCATGTAAACTTTGCTAGCGAACCAATGTAGTTTATACTTCTATAAACACCAGAAAAATTAAGTCCATTGCTTATATTTACATTTTTTCTATATATTAATTGACCACAAATTTGCGTCGGGGCTACAGCTGAAGCAGAAAAAACATTTATTCGCAGTTTTTCGACTGACAGCGGAACAGCGTCAACGACGTCATAACGTTGCCTACGTCCAATCAGATTGGAGAGAACCATGGTTTGTTTTGACGTCACTGAACCTCATGTAACGTCGCGTGAACCTGTGTATTTATTGCAGAATAAACTACATTACATTCTAATGGCTAACCATAGGGCTTTTCAATAATTGCACTGAGAATGTAAATATTTCAACACGAGCTTCAATTTTTTTCAAACAAATGATTTCTCTCAGGTCAATAAATCCACGCAGAAGTAGCGGGTGATAGTTTTGACTGTACTGGTCCAAGTGACGACAAACGTAAATGTATCGGGCATGCTGATATACTGCAAACATAATTTACATTGGTTGGATAATAACACAACTATATTATGCTTTGTAAATACCGCCCCTCGGATCAGTGGATCGTCACTGCATGTTACTTTACATTGTTGCTCATGAAGAGACTCAAAGAAATTGTTCTTTGCTTCCAGGAGCTAATTCATTAGACCTTATTTAGTGATGAGGGTTTTGTGAGTGAGTGAACTCGGGTTTAACGTCCCACCAACAACGAGGTCATATGGAGACGGGACCTCGGTTTAAAGTCTCATCCGAAAGACCGGAGAAGCGGGGGATCGATCTTGCGACCCCTGGATTGGTAGTCTGGAGTGTTATCCACTACACTACAGCCGCTCCTAGCGTTGAGGGTAAACGCATTAAAACAGTAATTTGACGTTTTTAGTTTGTGTTTTAAATACTTGGGGGTAGGGACACATTGTATTTGGTAATGATCCCGTCGGCGCCAGCGTCGGCGTTGGCGTAGCTTCTTGTCTGCACCTATCTTCTGAAGGGATGCATGGACCAAACTTGCAAAGATACATCACTGGGTCGGAGCAAAAAATAATTAGATTATTTTGGTGACCTTGACCTTATTTTCAAGGTCACAAGAGGTCAAAGAATGCTGAAATATAGCTTGTCTGCACCATATCTCCTGAGGGTTTTTACCAAACTAACACAGATATATCACTTGGAGATGACAAAGAACTGATAAGATTTTGGTGTCCTTGACCCCACTTTCAAGGTCACAAAAGGTCAAAGAGTGTTGAAAAATGCATTGTCTGCACCATATCTCCTGAATGGATGGATGGAATTTGACCAAACTTGCACAAATACATTTTGGTAATCTTGACCCTATTTTCAAGGTCCCATGAGAGCAAAGAAAGTTAAAAAATGGCTTGTTTGCACAATATCTCCTGAACGGAAGGATGGATTTGAACCAAACTGCTACATATACATCACTGGGAGATGGAAAAGAAGTGATTAAATTTTGGTGATCTTGACCCTATTTCAAGGTCACAGGAGGTCTTAACTTGGCAGCATTTACGGAAACTTATACTGCTGGAGGAGTGCAGGTGTGGGGGACATCTGTTTTTGTCAAAAAATACATTTCTTGTTATCTTTTTCACCAGCCTGCACCAGTTATGACTGGCTCAGGATCCAATACACAGCCATCCGAGGTAATACAGCCATTTGAAAAGAAAGACACATCTAGATCTACTGACGATCGTTCAACAAATGGTAAGCGCTCAGGTCCCAGTCCTTTTACCGTTATTTTTACGGGCGCCCGTAAAAATTGCAGGAATCATCAAGCAGAGTTGGGCAGAAAAGGGCAGATGTCGTTTTGGTTAGATAGCCCTTCAACAATACAAAGTTATTTTCGAGTGCGCCAAGTTAACATAAAACTTCCATTTTCGTGATTTCCAACAATGTCTTACAGGCAAAAGCCCGTAAAAATAACGGGAAAAGGATTGGCAGCTGGTTTCCAGTTATTCTACCGTAAAATCTACAGAAACTTTTTACAGTGTAATCTGCGGCACGGAAATCTAAAATATAACAATGAAAATGCATTTAGGTCTAAAAGCACTCCAGTGCTTTGAAAGTATTATCCTGTTTGGTTCAAGCATATTTATTTCAAACTTTTTTTTTAAAGTTCACATAAACATTGTAACAATACAAATAATGGGATAGGAACGAAAGCACATGTACTTATAAAGTTCCTCTCCCTACACTGTAAAAAAATTCTGTAGATTTTACGGTAGAATAACTGGAAACCAGCTGCCAGTCCTTTTCCCGTTATTTTTACGGGCTTTTGCCTGTAAGACATTGTTGGAAATCACGACATGGAAGTTTTATCTTAACTTGGCGCACTCGAAAATAACTTTGTATTGTTGAAGGGCTATCTAACCAAAACGACATCTGCTCTTTTCTGTCCCATTCTGCTTGATGATTCCTGCAATTTTTACGGGTGCCCGTAAAAATAGCGGTAAAAGGACTGGCAGCTGGTTGCCAGTTATTTTACCGTAAAATCTACCGTTTATTTTTGCAGTGTACATATTTCTAACATGTATACATCATGGCGACAATTTGTCAAAATAGTTGAACCAAATTATCAGGTAAATATATAAATGACACAATTTTTCAAAAACAGATAGAATCAGTAAAAAAAATTATAACACAGAATTTCCTTACATGAAACAAAGAACTGGAGAGAAGAAGATCAAGCGAAAAAAATCCTTCAATATAAATATGCAAATTATGTAGTGGAGGATGAGAGAGAGGGTGCTGATTTGCAGTGACAGTCGCATCAAACACAACAATTTTATTGTCCTGTTTATAACTTTCCCCAGCTCTTTCACAAACATATTATATGAAAATGGTACCTAGTTCTCGAATGGTCTTAAACTGCAATAACGTTTTTAATGTGTAATGGAAATTACATTAAAAGTGCATTCGGGACTTTATAATGACTTAAGAGTTGTAGCTTTCTTCTAGTTCTCACGATCTCTTAGTCGACCGTGCTTTGGCACATTTCTAGCTTTCACTCCATACAGATTTGATGTCATTATGGGAGAGTCGTGTAACTTCAGACAGCGGGTAAATTCGGACACTGACATTGTTTCCTTTATATGGCAGTTGTTTGGAACTAAAACAAAAATTAACTTGCCAAACAGAGAAAATCCTGATGAGATGGCTCATGATGAGCCGTCTCATCTGGATTTTCACTGTTTGCAATTGTATGTCCCAATTTATCCGCCTGTCCGAAGTTACCCGACTCTCCCCTATGGAAGCCATTGCCATTGCCATTAGACGTTTGCTATTTGGGCAGATTTTAACTAATTTGAAGTCGTTAATTGCTTAGTTGTGAGCACAGAAAACAGAAAAGTACCATTTTGACATTTTAAATACCATTAATATAATTGGTTTGTCAAAACAATCTTGAATTTTTTGTGACTGTGATATTAGAAAACGATTACTTTTTCCTCAGTTAAAATCATTTTCATGTAAGACCTTTTTTTCAGATAAGATAGGATAAAAAAAGTGACTCTCAAGTTTATACTTTTGTTTAGTAAACCAGTTAGCTTACCTGTGCTGTCGACCGATCCGGTACTGTGCAAGGTGGCTATCGACCGATAATTAGGTCGAAAGCAATACCAATAACCGTAAATTATACTTTTTAATGGCTGTCGACTGAGCTGATACTGCTGTCGACAGTCCCTTATCCATTAAGTATTTCACATCCCCTATACAGCTGGGAACTCCTTCTGGCTTTCTTCCACCACAGAACAGTCATCTGATACAATGATCAGGTATGATGGCATCGGAGTATGAAGGGAAACGAAAGTTGCGTATTATTGTAACTGATCGGCTCGCTCGACGGCACAGGTAAGGAAACTGAGTAATGCCCCAGGGCTTTGCATAGAAAACGATGTACTACTTTTATAACAGGACAGAAAGAAGAAATACACAAAGACAGTCAAAGACATGTGAACAGACGATTCAAAAGAGCGACGACGTATGAAATAGAACTTTTGATGGTGGTTGACTTCTCTGTTTATTCCTAGTAAGTATAGCATATATATTCCATAATAAGTATGACAACGTTTTCTGACCGAAATGATGTGAAATAAATCAAACGTCGTACCTAGAATGTATGCGATATCATATGTTGCTATGGTAAGAAGTTGAAACTTAAATCTGAAGCATAAATTTAAAAGCCTATAGGAGGCTCATAAGATTCCCTTACCGACAAAGGTGTTTTCTATACCTTTTAAGGCAGCAATCGTAACTAACCTTCAGTGATGTTATGTATTGCCTGTAGGTAAAGTCGGGTAAATTCGGACAAGGTGGTAAATTCGGACATACTGACGCTAACAGTGAAAATCCAGATGAGACGGCTCATAATGAGCCGTCTCATCAGGATTTTTACTGTTTGCCAAGTTATTTTTGTTTTAGTTCCAAACAACTGATATATAAAGGAAACAATGTCACTGTCCGAATTTACCCGCTGTCTGAAGTTACCCGACTCTCCTTTATATGGCTACATCTCCATGTTTACACAGATACCTGGGGTCAGCAATTTTTGCGTTTTAAAAGACCTTGACTACAACCCTTAATCATAAAACTTGTATTTAGGTTTTAAGTAACCTAAATACAAGTTTTTAGGTTATTCAAAAACTTAAAATTAACCTTAGACCTTCTTAAATGCAATTTTATTGGTTTTGTCGTGTCGCGGCACATTAGAAATTTTGCCTTTACGAACAGCAAATTCTACAAGCGTACCATGCAGTCAACTGACGCAAAATGATGGCCCTGGCTGGACCTCACTAATGGATGAACTGCTTTGAGTCAGATTCCCCTTGTTCTTAAGACTGTTAAAAATAAAAAAATTAAGTCAACTAAAACAATTAATGCAATTGCCCGAAAAATTAACATTTGGTATATCAATGTTTTAAAGCGTCTGGAAATATGCAGATGGAATGACAAACAGTGTAGACCCTTAGCAGTCTGATCTGAGTCTACATTGTTTGCTCCGACCTATCTGTTCCAATACTTAGTATTTTAACGGTAAGTGACGCCTCGTGGACGGCACGAGAAAACCAACAAAAGGGTTGTGCGCCCAGCACAGACTCAGATCAGCCTAGGAATCCGCCCAGTCTGATCAGAGTCTTTGCTGTCCGCATGTAGGTAGCTTAGACCCTTAGCTACCCTGTAACCGCTAAGGGAAGACTCTGATCAGACTGGGCTAATGCCCGGACTAATTTGAGTCTGCGTTAGGCGCACAACCACTTTGTTGGTTTTCTCGTGTCGCGGCTCAATTATGTGTGGTCTGTCATATTTATCGTTATTTTTTTCAGCTGGTTTGACCAAGCATCAGGGTCAACGACACCACAGAAAAATGCAAATGCTCAGATTGACCTTGAACGTTTCTTTGTGGCCTTGTTCAAATCGGTTTGTATTTTGTGAGGTTCTCAATTTTATTGAGGTTTCTTTGTGGCCTTGTTCAAATCGGTTTGTATTTCGTGAGGTTCTCAATTGCATTGAGGTATTTGCGACGCATTCATTTTAACCAATAAATGAGCCGCGACACGACAAAACCAACAATGTGGTTGTGCACCCAGCGCAGACTCAGATTAGCCTGGGCATCCGCCCAGTCTGATCAGAGTCTTCGCTGTCCGCATAGAGGTAGCTGGGACCCTTAGCTACCCTTTGAGCACTGAACGAAGAGTCTGGTCAAACTGGGCGGATGTCCAGGCTGATCTGAGTCTGCGCTGGGTGCACAACCACTTTGTTGGTTTTTTTGTGTCGCGGCTCATTAATAGGCATTATCAAAATTTGCATGAACGAATCCGGTCAGGAGTTTAGTTTAAAAGTAACAATACATACTCTCAAAACAGGAACACCAATATCAAGTTTAGTTTGGGTTTCGATTTTCGTTTGCTGAGACCAAATGTCAAAAAGTGGATACAAAATTGTGCGCAGGCGCAACGCCTGTTTCTGTTTCGCCTTTGCTGTGTGCTGAAAAATCCGGGCAGAAAAACAAGTAAATCTAAGCAACGCCCACCATTTTAACAAATTAACAAATATCGAAGATTAAATCCATCAGGCATATGACGTCATACTGATGTCGCACCGACTCCATGACGTAACATCTGTGTCAATACGACGCCATTTCGACGACAAGTGCCTGCTGGTAACCCTGCAATGAACTGATGGGTAGACAGAAGCGTTCTATGACTTCTATACTATAACATATTTTCTATGTTGTTCAAAGTCTTTATTATGAATCCCAAAAATATCTTTCGTTGAAGCTCTGCTTTACACATGCCTCCTTATTCCTCTTCAGTAGGGTGTGAAGGAGGGATATAGGATTTTAGGAAAAGGTCGGCATAACTGCACGTAATTTTAGATACATTTAAACATATACATGTAGTCAGTTTGGTGGACGCGTTCGGCATAATTATTTGGGTAATTTCGAGCAATACCCAAGTATTCCTCGAGCTACTGAAAGGTCTTCGAGTAGCTCGAGAAATACTGGGTATTGCTCGTAATAACCCGAGTAACTATGCCGAAAGTGCCCGGTACCTACTTAAGATATTAAACGTCACGTTTTATTTTTCAGATGAACAAGCGATTTGAGTCCGTGACAGCGTTTGGCTATGAGATACAGCTGCTGCTGTCGGAAATTAAAATTGCTTATGTAAGACTTTATTTAAGATACATGGGTACACGTTCAGGGGAAACAACTCTGCAATTTCATTTTTACCTCCCTTTTAAATGGGAAAGTGGGTGAAAGGGTCGTCTGTTAAAGGAAGAGGCTGTCCTATAAGCACATTCTTTCTTTTACGAGAGAACCCGTTTCGGAAGGGCTCGGCTGTTCAAACCAGAAGTCACAAAAGTTTTTTTAACTTCGTAAGAGCTATAAAATGGCTAAAACATGAAGATGCTGTCATGCACCTTAAGTTCCTACTGGGCACACAAGGTTGAATCAGTATTGAATCAACCTTGATTCAACGTCATGAAGTTGAATCAAGGTTGATTAAATATTGATTCAACCTTGTGTGCCTGCTGGGTTATGCCTACAAGTACTTAGCAAAAATGACGCCTGGCCACGTCATATAATCTGTTGAAATTTGATTTCATACACTTTGATTTAAGCTGAAGCGATGTTTCTAAGTTTGGTGCAGCCCTGTTAGGAGCCCCGGCATCTCAGTGGTTTGAGGGCTGGCCTGCTGATCTAGCGGTTCCGGGTTCGATTCCTGCTGGAGGCGCAAATATTTTCAGTCGTAAACGGAGTTCTGTTGCACACAACCTTTCATAATCACACTCTCATGGTCCTGATATGACTTAAATACAGTTGAAAAACACGCAAGATCGCGTCATCCATCCATCCATTACATGTAGCGATATCTCCCAACGGTTTGTCTCATCTTTTTCACCGTGTCTGTCTTTTTCCACTAAACTCAATTTTACATGACCGAGAAGCCTCGGCAGCGCAGTCATTGAAGCGCTTGTTTGCTACATGCTCGGGGTAGGGGTTCGCATCCCGCCGGACACAATGTTTTCGCGTATCATGAGGTTTCCAGTGCACACAACCTTTCATTATCATCTTACCATCGTGTCGATATAACGGAAGTACTGTTGAAATGGACATAACCTCAAAGACATCCGTCCATCCATCCATTCAAATGACCGTGAAACCTGGAGTCATCCATGAATATTTCAGCTATGTGGCTTTTTAACACTTAAACCGTGTAAACCGCCCAAAACGAAACTCGTTGAATTTGCAAACACCGTAGATCCAGATAAGGCGTCTCATAGTGAGCCGCCTCATCCGGGTCTACAATTGTTTGCCGTCTCATCTTTGAATCCTCAACATGATATGTAGCTTGAACGAAACATTTTTGTCAGTCATGCCGACGAAGTTTTGTCGACTAATTTTTGGGGGTTTAAGGTTTAATGAATCCTGATTTTTGCTTTTCAATCACCAGGACGCCAGTGAATCACCATGGACAGAGTCAGGGAAAAACACCTCTTTTACCCCACCCCGAGTGAATGCAATCAGCAGTCTGGACCTGTTCCAGGAGTGGCTTAATACTTATGCGGCTAGTCTACGAGGGTATGATCATGCCATCTTATTCACAGCGTAAGTACAATGCACTTTATTAGACCTTTAAGTAAGTACAATGCACCTTATAAATCCTCTCTGTAAGCACATTGTACTTTATAAGTCCTGTAAGTAAGTACAATGCATCTTATTAATCCTCTCAGTGAGTACATTGTACTTTATAAATACTGTAAGTAAGTAGAATGCACCTTATTATGTCCCCCCACCAAAGGTGAGGGGGAACATATTGTTTTCAGTGCGGATTCCGGGCGTCGGCGTCCCTGTGACAGTTTTCTTGCGTGCGCGATATCTCTTGAACCAATGGATGGAATTTCACCAAACTTGCATTGATACATAACTGGGACAATTTAAGAGCTGATTAGATTTTGGTGACCTTGACCTCATTTTCAAGGTCACTGGAGGACTGAGATGACAATTTCTTGTACCCACTATATCTCCTGAACCAATTGATGAAAT
Organism: Ctena decussata; assembly: GCA_963989385.1. NCBI lineage: Eukaryota > Metazoa > Mollusca > Bivalvia > Lucinida > Lucinidae > Ctena > Ctena decussata. The sequence goes on along the minus strand of OZ022511.1, from coordinate 1,565,205 downwards.
TTCACCAAACTTGCATGGATACATCATTGGGACAAGTGTAGCAGCTGACTATGTTTTGTTGACCTTGACCTCATTTTCAAGGTCACTGGAGGACTTTGATGACAATTTCTTGTACCTATGATATCTCTTGAAACAATGGATGGAATTTCACCAAACTTGCATGGATACCTTATTGGGACAAATTTAACAGCTGATTAGGTTTTGGTGACCTTGAACTTATTCTCAAGGTCGCTGGAGGACTTTGATGGCAATTTTTTGTACCCACTACATCTCCTGAATCAACCGCTGGAATTTCACCGAACTTGCATGGATACATGATTGGGACAAGATTAAGAGCTGATTATAATTTGGTGACCTTGACCTTATTTCCAAGGTCATAGACATCTATGTAGGATATCTTTAGAACAAGTGGCTGGATTTTCTCCAAACTTGCCTAGATATTTAACTTGTTCAGGCTTTTTATTCATCAGAGGGGATGGAAATGGGCTGGTGGGGGGGGGGGACATCAGTTTTTCGCTGAAAGACATTTCTAGTTAGTCCTTTAAGAAAGTATATTGCACATAATTAGTTCTGTAGGTAAGTATAATGCAATTGATTAGTCTTGTGAGTAAGTAGAACACATCTGATTAGTCCTGTAAGGAAGTGCAATGCACGTTTCTAGTCCTGTAAGTAAGTACAGTGCACTATATGTGTCCTATAAGTAAGTACAATTTCATTTCTTAGTCCTGTAACTATGTACTTTAGTAAGTAAGTAAGTACAATGCAATTTATTGGTTTTGTAAGTAAGTATAATAAAGTTCATTAGCACTGGAAGAAAGTACAATGCAATTGATTAATCCTGTAAGTAAGAACAGTGTAGTAATTTATTACTCCTGTAAGTTAGAACAATGTTATCTATTTGTTGTGTAAGTAAGTACAATTTACCTTTTAGGCCTGTAAGTAAGTAAAATACATTTTTCGTCATGTTGGTCTGTAAAATGCATTTTTAGTCCTGTTAGTAAGAACAATATAATTTGTTAGTTCTGTAAGTAAGCAGTGCACTTTATTAATTCTGTAACTAAGAGTAAAGCACTTCATTAGTCCAGTAGGAAACTAGAATGCATTTTATTAGTCCTGGAAGTAAGTACAATCCAATTTACTATTTCCGTGAGCACGCTGCAGTTTATTAGCTTTGTAAGTAAGCACAACTTTATTAGTTCTGTAACTGTTAGCCATCCTTTTAAGTAGTATGGGTACATCCCAGTGTTTTTTTTTTCCACCATTTGCACATGGAGGGACAAATTTCATGACTTTCTGTTTGCTTACCAGGACAACAAAGCCCTTCCAAAATGGGATCTACTAGTAAAAAGAATAGTTTGCTCCTAGAGGAGTAAATTCTTTCCTTTAAAAGTTGACCTCAGTTGAATAGGGAGATAAAACAGAAAATGATAGAGTTGCTTCCTTATCAGGTGTGCCCTTTCTCCTTTAAAGACTCTCCAGCGGGCACATGACGTCGAATTGACGTCGTTCTGACGTTGATCAACGCCATTACGACGTCAAATGCCTGCTGGGGTCTATGGTTAATGCATAGATATTTTACTACTCATGGGATTTTTCAAGGCAGGTATTTTCATTTAAAACCCGTTTGACAGTTTTGAATAAAGCATTATCGAGACCGCTAAACAACGAAATCTTTCATCTCTGCAGGTACACAAGGTCGAAAAAACCTTTAAAATCTTCATCTTTTAATAAGAGAAATCCCTGGCGCCCATAGAAAGCTACAAAACAATTTCGGGCATATTTCAAAAATCCATGTACACCCACACATGATTCTGTCGGCTTTTCATCGTGTCTTTATACCCCCGACATACGAAGTATGTCAGGGTGTATATAGTTTTTGTCATTCCGTCCGTTAGTGCGTCCGTCCTTCCGTCCGTCCGTTCGTCAACTTACGTCAAAGTTTTGCGTTAAACCTTTTGTATTTCTGTAACCTTATTTCAGATTCTCTTCATATTTTGTTCATTATATCCGTAAAGCATTACCTTTGATGTGACATATCTAGATGGCTGGGTCAGGCTCCTGGGTGGAGGTCAGGGGTCAATAATTAGGACATAAGGGTTTTCATTATGTCAAAGTTTTGCGTTCAACCTTTTTTAATTGTAGGGGCGGCTGTAGTGTAGTGGATAACAGTCCGGACTACCAATCCAGGGGTCGCAAGATCGATCTCCCGCTTCTCCGGTCTTTCGGATGAGACTTTAAACCGAGGTCCCGTCTCCATATGACCTCGTTGTTGGTGGGACGTTAAACCCGAGTTCACTCACTCACTCAGTCATTTAATTGTTTATATTTCTTTAACCACATGTCAGATTCTTTTCATATTTTGTTCATGATATCTCTTAAGCATGTCATTTGATGTGAAGAGTCTATGCCCCAGTGTCAGGCTCCTGGATGGGGCCAAGGGTCAATAATTAGGACTTAGGCATTTCATTATGTCAAAGTTTTGCATTAAACCTTTTAGATTGCTCATATTTCTGCAAATTCATGGCATATATCTTCCATATTTTATTCATGAAAACTCTATAGCATTACTTTCGATAGGGACGTCTGGGTCAGGCTCATGGGTGGGGCCAGGGGTCAATAACTAGGACTCAGCCATTTTTTTGTTTTGTTTTTGTTTTGTCTTTTTGCTTGTTCTAATATATTTGAATGGAATCTGGTGATGCATGACTAATTTTATCTTGTACTAGTTTATATTATATGGATGCTGCTGCTGACCTAAGGTCAAGGTCGCAGACTTTGAATTTGTTCTTTTATGATATTTTTGCATTAAACTTTTGTGTTAAAGTTTGCTTTCATTAGGTGGTGGCACTGGTCGGGGGTATATGTGAGCCCCTGCTCACTTGCTCTAGTTTTTTTTTCTGTAATATTTGTAGGTATGATCTTGAAGATGATGAAGGTTCTAATGAAATTAAAGGTAAGTGTTCCCTTTGCCAGCTCTTTTATTGAGAGTAGTAGTTGTTGTTGTTGAGTTGTTTCTTAACGTTCCAGAAAGCAACATTTCAGTGATGTAGAAAATTTGCCCCAAATTTGTAAGACTTGAACCCGACCTGAAACAATAATAATAAAAAGAAAAATACCCAGGGCCCATATTTATAAAACGACTTAAGTGGTTGCTATGCTGTTGCTAAGGCTAAATTTCTATGAAGGAGGTTTCCTACAACTATGAAATTTGCTCTGGAGGAACAGTCTTTTTCAGACTGTTCCTCCAGAGCAAATTTCATTGTTGTAGGGAATCTCCTTCATAAAAATTCTGCCTTAGCAACAGCATAGCAACCACTTAAGTCGTTTTATAAATACGACCCCAGGTCCTGCTACAGCTACCAGCAACTCTACCGAAGAAGCGCTTATTGAGAGTAAGCTTTTTGCCAGTGTTACATCATATGCTGTAGGTTTTCGGAAAGCCAAATTTACTGATATGTCAAATTCTAGAATTTGACATATCGTGTAATTTGGATTTTCCTAAAATGTCAAAGTCTGAATTCTCAAAGAATGACAATGCTGTTACATAGGCGGAATTCCATTAAACGAGAAAATTTTCAGTCATCCTGATTTTGAACCTATATGAATACCTCTCACCGACAGACATTTCCGTTTTTTTATTATTATCATAATTATTATTATTATTATTATTATTATTATTATTATTATTATTATAACTTGTTTGCACTAAAAGTCTGATTTTAACAAATTGAAAGTATCCACCTGATCCTTTCTGCATAAACGCTGACGATAAACCCAAACGAGATAACTGGCTTTAAAGACCTGGATTTTGTGCAATACCGTTAAACCCCTCCCCCACAAATATAACTCCTGTCAATAGACAAGTGGTGAGGGAGTCAAAGAATTCTCCTAGTCTCCTCAGTATAAGGGTCATATAAGACTACAAAGCTGAGACAAAAGGGGCGATTCACTTAAAAAAGTTGGAAACAGTACCTTTAAGAGATCGTCAGTCTGAACAACATGATATTAGAAAACAAAGAATAATAAAAGGGCCGCAAATGCTGTTCCATATATTTTCCGTTAGTTTCGCCTCAATAGAACTCTGCATGTTTGTCTGAACCAAAACCAATCGAGTACCATGACTGAACATTGCATTAAAGTGTCACTAAGTTTGCTGTACATCCAATGTTTTGAAAGTGTATGTGTAAACCTCTATGTTTTCCCGCCATTTTTTGACAAAGGGGAACAACTTTTATGACTTCTTGCTTGCTTCCCTGGACGTCAAAGCCCTTCCAAAATGGGGCCTAGTCCCAGTCGGAGCACCGCTAGGCCAATTCCGTGATTCACGGAACTGGCCGAGCGGTGTTCCGATCGGCCTATTCCTACTCTTACAGACTAGAATCTACTCTTAGAGGAGCAAATTCTTTCTTTTATGAGTTGACGCATCTTTCTGAAGGGAGACAATATGAACAGACAGAGTTGCTTTCCCTGAAAGAGTACCCATAATTCTTAAATGATGATACTGTCTGCTTTCTAGGTTTGTCTTTTAATGGTGGACTCTGTGACCCCTTGGCGCCATCAATAGTCGAGTTTAGCCGTGACGTAACTTCCGCTACCATAGCTGCTCAGATGATAGGACAAAGGTATAAATATGTTTACTGTATACACTAGAGAGACTTAATCATACTTAAAACGTATCTCGTATTCTATGTAGAAACCTAAGTATTGGTAAGTAGACTAAATTAAAAAATGGAAAAAGCGGATCCTTTGGAACACGTCTGGTAAACGCATAATTCATGTCCAATTTTGGAAGTTTAAAATTTCAGCTTCTGCAAATATGTCATTAAAATCTAATATTGTTATTTGACTTATATAAAGCTTATCTGTGCAAAATATTTCTTTGTTTTATTCGAGGCTCAGCCTAATATAATATCGATATTGTTCCACATTTCACAAGGTTCCATTGGTCAAATAACGCGTATACATGTCAAAATTTAGCCAATAATATCAAACGTCAATGAATAGTTAATCTTCGTTTTTTCTCGTCGTACTGCACTGTGAATACTAGCACTCTGTCTTATATTAATTCAAAACGTTTCTCTTGTTTGTAATTTTACAAAAGAAATGTTATCGAAAACAGACGCAGATATTCAAATCTTTCTTTTTTTGTGGTAGTTCTACTTTCGATTTCTACTTTCGGTTTATTCACACAAATAGTGCAACATGTTGATAACTATTTTGAAATCAGGTCAATTTCAAGATTGACCGCGGTCCATTTGGACAGCTCAGTTTTGAGATAGGTCGTTGTCGGGACCCAGTGTCAAAATTACGGCTGTGGGTGCCTACCGACATAGCTTACATATTCATGAAAGTTATTGTCAAATCTCCAACTAGAGACATATAACAAAACACACTTCTATTTAATCTGCGCCGATTATCTTTTTTTTTTAAAGATTTTTCTTGTTTTTATTTATTTATTTTATTTCTTTGAAGTAAAAGAACTGGTCTAGTAATAGCAAAGCTCCTGAAGTTGTCAAACCGAAATTTCGGTCCGGCCCCTTTCAGGAGTTTTCTGATAACTCCACCAGCTTATCGAGTAACCCTTAAAGCGCCAAAAATTAAAAAAGTTAAATTTGCAAACAGTGTAGATCCAGATGAGGTGGCTCATCATGAGCCACCTCATCTGAATCTACACTGTTTGCCCTCTAGTGTTCGAATTCTCAATATGATATCGCTTTGACGAAACATTGTTTGAAATTCTGCAGACGTAAATTTGTCGTCTTCTTTTTGGCGCATTAAGGGTTAAATAGCTGAACACTAGATTTGTCCAAGAGCAATCCCCTTGCTATATCATTATTGTATCTTGACTTAGAAGTCCATAGAAAATGCTTTGCTAAAAGCATTTTCTATGGACTTCTTAAGCGAAATGCAATGCTGTCCTTGCTAAGTTAAAACTTGAAAGGAACATTCTGCAGTATTTCATGCATAAACTGGACACAATACAGTACACAAGTCTTACGACATTGCTGCCGCAACAAACGGACCAAAGCATAGCTGAAAAAATTCCCGACTTTTGCTGGGATTTGAACCCGGAACTCCCGGGTGATAGTCCAATGCTCTAACCACTGAGCCAAAGTGTTAACTTTCTGACGCAGTTGTCAGAGATTGAATATATACGAAGCTATGCACAAATCTACTATTGTAGATATTGGAAGGTAGGAGAGTTGGCCCGTAACACTCCCCCACTTCAAGGAAGTCATCATTTATGATGACTGAAAGCCATTTCGGCTTAGAATGTCCTATCCCGGACGAGCCCCCATCTTACGACATTACTGCTGCAACAAAAGGACCAAGGCATAGCTGAAAAAATCCCCGAAGTTTGCTGGGATTGGAACCCGGAACTCCCGGGTGATAGTCCAATGCTCTAACCACTGTGCCAAAGAGTTAACTCCCTGACGCATTTGTCAGAGATTGAATATATACGAAGCTATGCACAAATCTACTATTGTAGATATTGGAAGGTAGGAGAGTTGGCCCGTAACAACAAGTATGTACATATTAAAAAACAGAAACATCGATCATATCAATTTCTGATCTTTTAACCACTCATTTACTGCAAAAGATAAATGATTGAGTACTTGGTTAAATGGCAAACCACTACGTAGCAGCATCTATAGCTTAGTTAACAAGAGGACCATGATGAGCATATATTGCTACCCTGAAATTCAAATTCAAAAATGATAAACTTGTTTAAGGTAGACGAATACTGAATAGAAATATTGGCGGGGCATTCAAACCATTATACCGTCTAAATAACCCAAAGAGCTATAAAACATTTGGGTAAGAAAAAAACAATTTTCACGGTTTTGTTTTCCTAAAAAAGAATATTTTGTATTTCTACATACTTTTTTTTACACATTTTCCATTAAAATTCATATCTCTAGCACGTGAATGCACTTTCATTTCAGCAAATCATATAATCTGTAATATAGGATATTTCAAACAAACTGATAACAGAAAATTGCAGTTTTCTTGTTAATAAGTATTTTTTTACATTCTTTGATTTTTCTACTCTTTATACCACATTACCCCATAATTTAATAAAGGAAAAACTTGTTGATTTGATTGAGAGGGCCTTCAAAAAGTTCTCCAAAAATGAAGATACCCTTTATATTGCCTGTAACGACAAGAAAGCGTTTTTCACTTCTACTGACCGTAAAATATATAGAGGATATAGTCTTTGGTCATGTCAGAATGTATGTGACGCCTTATCATATCTCTTAGATAATATTTACATCAGATTTGGTAATAAGTTATACAGACAAATTGTTGGTATTCCGATGGGTACAAATTGTGCTCCTCTTGTGGCCGATTTGTTTTTATTTTGTTATGAAAGAGATTTCATGACTTCTCTTTCGGTTGATAATCAAGCTGATATCATTGAAGCATTTAACTCTACCTCTAGATATTTAGACGATCTTCTGAATATTGATAATCCTTATTTTGAAAGCATGGTTAACCAAATTTACCCACCTGAACTTAAATTGAATAAAGCTAATACTTCAGATACCGAGGCCCCCTTTTTGGATTTACATCTATCTATTTCTAACGGTTTTGTATCTTCTAAAATTTATGATAAACGTGATGACTTTGACTTTGATATAGTTAATTTTCCATTTTTGGATGGTGACGTTCCACGTCGTCCCTCTTATGGAGTGTATATTTCTCAACTTATAAGATTTGCTAGAGTGTGTAGTCATGTAGATGACTTTAATGCTCGTAATAAATGTTTAACTGCTAAACTTCTTCAACAGGGCTATCGGTATCATAAGCTTAGAAAGGCTTTTTCTAAATTCTATCGCAGACACCATGAATTGGTTTCAAAATTTGATGTCGGATTAAAATTTCTTTTACACCAAGGCCTATCGGAACCAGAATTTTATGGTGACTTAGTATACAAATTCAAAAAGATTAAGGGTAGGACTGATTTTTCTGATCAATTCCGAAAAATAATAATACGTCACAAACGTATTGGCTATAATTTAAATGTTATGCGACAGTCTGCATGCTTAGTGATTAACCCAATCACGGTTGATAACTTTGCTGCACTCTTTAATTGCACACCGGGGGATCGGTCGTCAGACTCTATGATGGCCCCGACCTAAAGCTATATATTTTAGTTGGTTGGGACCGGAGCCTTTTTGTCTGTTGCTTGGTCCACCGGGGCTCAACTGGTGACCTTCTTTTGCTTCAGATTTCCAGTGGGGTCGTTTGGCAGGACAGGGATCTCCACCTGTCAGACGGCCCGTTGTATCTGTTGAGTCCTCGTCTTTGCTTCTTCATGGTGTTGAAATTTGATTTATGTGTTTACCGTGATGATTCATTGACGAGTTAGAGGGTTATCATGCGAACCGAACTACCAACTAAATGTTTTGTACCACTTCAGAAACTGAGGGTGAGGTTGGGCCTGTAAAATCGATTTAAGCCCCCCAGTAATTCATTACTGACCGTTCCAAGGCGGTAGTTCTGTTGTGGTTCTCTGTTGCCTGTTTTTGGTGTCAGAGTTTCTGTGATGTTTTACCTTATGTATGTTCTTATTATTTTTGGTTCGGTTTGGGTTGCTGAGTGGCCACCTTTTGGGAACAAGCTGCTCACTCGGTTGGCCATATGTTCTCTGTATCTTGATTATTTGTAATCTTAGTTGTTTCCAACTATGGTTTGAGGGCTGGATTTGGATTTTGATTGTTTCAGTTCCTGGTCTTTGCATACTTTTTACTTTGAAAAGATGCAAGAAAATTGAATATCATGAAAAACGTCATGAAAAATATCATCAAACGGTGGGGGCATGCTTATGCATATTATTTTAGTAAAGCTTACATCGTATGTTAAAGAATAAAACAAAAAAAACAAACATTTCACCGTTTCGTTTCCCAGAAAAACAATGTTTAAGTTCAAAATATCCCCAAAACAGACTGCCCAAATTTTGCACCTGCTGCAAGCACAGCCAGTCCTTGCCCTATTATTTATTTTCCTGTTATTCGGTTTTACCATAGTGTAATGTCGACAAAAATGCGCAGGTGGAATGGAAACTTTGAAGATCTTGATCATTCTGGATACTAAGGAACAGTCTGATCTCAGTTTCCACTGTTTGTACAGACCTATGTGCCCGAAAACTTAGGATCTTTACGGTAGATATTGATAACTGTATATACTCCACAGTTAGTTGATTTGATGATGAACAATAACTCTGTTTTGTTTTTTTAAACAAGCAAGAACAGAGTTCTTCCGGGATCGTCCACCTTAAACCTGAAATGTAAAGCAACTCAGTGGCACGAATATAACACGTACATGTACATGTAAAAGTTGATTAGTAAAAGACACCTCTACAAATGTTCGCTACCGTTCACGAATATGACATTGTACAGTTTCAACGAGATGCCTTGATAATTTAGCTTTTGGCATGCGGACAAACATCATCCTATTTTTAGGTATTATTTTTTAATGTAACTGCGAAAGCCCGCAAAACCTTATGATTTCTCATATTAACAACCACAATTTGAAAATGTCACTTAAATTTCGGGTCCTCTCAGCCAGAAACATTTCAGGTTGTTTAGAGAAACTAAACCCTTACTCAGCTGTTCTATTAAATTCAGCTATCAGAAACTGTAATAATTAGTATGATTGTTAAAAATTGTTGTAAAATTTTGCGTTTTTTGTCACATTATCAATAGACTGATGCCAGCTTCTTTAAAACCAGGACACAGTTATTCAAAGCATCGTTAGATTAACGAGCTCGTTAAAAGGTCAAGTCATTAAACGGTTTACGACATAATAGCCAAAATACACTGACATTTTTGTCGACAATATGGGAGGAGTTTTAATGTTGCAATACAAAGGCTTCTCACATTTTTTCAACAACAAATATTGTTATTACTAATATTTGAGATATTAACGTTAGAAATTTTAACGTCTCATTAGCTAACGACGTCCTTAGTTTTGAACAACTAGGTCCTGGGCTTGATCTTTTAGGAACTCATAAGTAAACTACCTTCAGCCAATAAAACATAAATTAATGAATAAAATAACAGACTAAATATTAATGAATAAATCAATTTATCAAATAGTGTCATTCTTCAGATATCATATCTCTGATTTCATGCGTCCTTGACCTTATTTCAGTTTGGGTGTATCTAATGACGGGGACGGAAACTTATGTGCGCCGGACGGAAATTTCGTCATGGACCCAACGCCTGCTATTATCAATGATGCTGATTACAATAGGGGACAATGGCATTTCTCGAGTTGCTCCCAAATGGCAATTGATGGGTTTATTACAGCTTTAAACAGGTATGTTAAACCGTACAGAAAACGTTACTTAAGGTGAAGGGGTTCAATTTTAGGGGAAGCAACTCTACAATATCCAGTTTTACCTCCCTTCTCAGTGGGGATCAACTCTGAACAGGAAAGAATTTTCAATAAAACGTCATCGCAGTTTAAGGTGGATGAGCCCACTTTCAGGGAAGTAACTCTTCCGTCGACTTTTTTGCTCCACTTTTCAATGGGGATCAACATTTTAAAGAAAGAATGTGTTTCCATGGAAATAACTTTTTTCCTTTAAGAGTAAACTACTTTATGACAGTTGTCTTTAGTTCCGTCTGTCTTGGTAGAAATAGACTTCTTAAGATTTAAATCCCAATTTAGGATGATTTCCCATATGGTTTGTTAAGAGTCAGTACCACTAGTCAGCCAGAAACTTATCTACCCCGACATGGCTTAGTTCTGTCCTTAGTTTTGACAGGTGTTTTTGACAAATGTGGGTATATTACAGAAACCATAAAGCAAAAGCGAGGCATTGCTTTCCTGTATACCTCTTGGAAATAGGTTGCATTAGCATTATGTCTATGGGAAAATATATTGTGATGCAAAACTTATTTTGAGTAGTATACTATGTTATTTTATTATAAATTATGTTTGTGATTTTCAGTTTATAGAATACCATTTATTTAAACCAACATATAATTTTATAAAATGTATACAGCGCTGGTATGAACTGTATGGAAACTAGGTCACCAGACCACAATCCCGCGGCTATGGATGCCTATGCTGATTTGATTGCCGGACAATTATACCCACCGGATACACAGTGTGACGCTGTACAAGGAGCTGGATCATACTTATGCAGGGTAATTTTTATGTTGAAGATATTGAAATTTATTTCTAATTCATATAACATTATTTACACAGGAATCAAACAGCTTTGTTATATGCTTGCTAATTATTTGCAGAAATTCGATTGTTTTTAATTTCCAGTTTCGAATGGACCTGCGCGTTTATAAGGCATGTTTTATAAAGAAAAAGAATGTAATATAAGAGGATCTTACATGAGTGCTCATGTATTATTGAATTTATTAAACGAGTTGGGGAAAAAGATAGGATGCGAGGCTCTGCCGAGCATCTTATCATTTTCACCAACGAGTTTAATAAATTCAATAATACAGGAGCACGAATGCAAAATTCTATTTTTCATATAATAAAATCGCATTTTATTAAGAAATTTTGCGTTAAAACGTCACGATTTCGCCATTAGAAAACGCGACGTTTTATGGACGTCAAAGCATAACGGCACGGCGTAATTTGCATATTTAATCCACTAGTGGATTATCTTTTTTAATGCATGGCTTTATTACACTCTCAGATGCGACGTCATATGATAATTGTCTTTATCATATGAACTTGTTGTAATTCAGTGGGTAACGCCGTGTCAAAAATCGTATGACCATACGTGTGATAACACTTTGGCACGTACTCGTGACGTCACTGACAACGTCTATGTCAACAATTTCTGCGTTTTCTTATTGAAATAATGTTCAGTTTGAAGGCTTTGAAATCCCATTTTAAAGGGTCATGTGATAAACAGAATCTTACACTCGTGGTCATTTCGTATGAAATTTATGAAACCCGCCAAAGGCTCGTTTTATAATTTCATATGAAATGGCCACTCGTGTAAGATCTGCTATATATTTCTCTTGTTTTGTGTAATACTTAGTCATCGTAATCTGATGATTGCGAGGGAATGGAAACCGACTTTTACATATGAATCGATTCGCACAACTATTTTTTCACAAAAGAATTTTAGGGAATCAATACAGCCAATACTTTAAGATACAGAACGCCAAGTTGGAATAATAAGAAATAAAGTTGTTTGGGTGGATTTTGTCGACGTGTCGACCCCGGCGAATCAGGGCACTCACAAATTAAATACCCGCCTTTCGGGCTTTATTCAGTTTGTGACTGATTTGCTGGCGTTTTAAAGAACGAGTAGAGTGGAGTCGGGTAATTTCGGACAGCGGGTAAATTCGGACATACCATTGCAAACAGTGAAAATCCAGATGAGACGGCTCATAATGAGCCGTCTCATCAGGATTTGCACTGTTTGCCCAGTTCATTTTGTTTAAATTCCAAACAACTGACATATAAAGGAAACAATGTCACTGTTCGAATTTACCCGCTGTCCGAATTTACCCGACTTTCCTATAAATCTAAAACGAAATCCCATTCCTTTATCACTGTAGGAAGCCCTTAACAAAGACTACACAAGAGTTTGCGCTGAGATGGCGTGCTCATTTATCGAAAACAACGGTTCTTGCAAGTACGTACTACCTTGGGATGGGACAAGTTGTGGAAATGGAAAGGTAACTCATTGCGTTTTATACCGTATTTCTTTAGTTAAAAGACGGGCTTTTTTTTTTCTTATAAAATACGGGCTTATTTCTGTCATAAAACAATCCCAAGAAAGTAGATCCGTCATAGAAGACAGATCTAGATATTTGGACTTTTAGATAGGAAAAATAGTCTTTTAGCTGTATTTCATGACCGATTTAGAAATTTGGGCTCATTCTTGAGACAGAAAACCACCGTTTAATAGCGGACTGAAAGCTACGGTGGAAAGGCTGGGGGAAATGATGAAACGCGCGTGTCATGAAATTTATCGTTTTTCGCTACATTTTTAAAATACATTAACACGTAAACAATTTTGTTTAGCCACAAGGACCAAGTAGTTTTGGAACTAAGACTCTTTTTTGTTTTGTAACAGCTCTTTTTCGTTTGTAAAAAGCCCTTGTATGTGCATAGTAAACCAGGGGTGATTTCTGTCAAACATTTCCTCTCTTTACTGATTGTAATAGAACTTTGATGGATGGCTTCCCGAGAAGAAAGTCACTAAATGTAGCAACAATTTCCTGTAAAAATGAAAAGGTATTACATGTACCTGTAGAATGTCAGTGCTTCTCGAACGGAAATTTTTAATTGGTTTCATTAGGTTGACTCAGAATGAATGCAGCCAGCACATTACATGCCACGCTTGTAGCCATCAGGAGAAGTCTGATATACTGTTACTATTTTCTCCAATGAGCGAAACCGTCAAAATAGTAAGTTAGACGGTGTCTTGTTTTGTGCACTTATCACACCTTGCTAACAACGTTTTCAAGGATGTTACGAAACGAAAAAGAGCTGTTACGAAACGAAAACGAGCCATAGTTACCAAACGACCTGATGACCAGGTCGTTTGCTAATTATAACTTTTCTTTTCGTAACATCTCTTTGTCGTTTCGTAACAGCTCTTGTATACATATAGTAAACCAGGGGTTCTTATCAGTCATGTTCAGGAATTATCTTTCTTGCCACAGATGTGTGAAAAGGGAGTTTGTGTTGACTCCGTCCAGGCGCCAACAGAATTAACAGGTCAGTGTGCTTTAGAAAACCAACTAGTAAAAAAATCGGACAGTCCTTTGGTCTCTCCAGCAGTATATTGGTTATCTAAACTTCCAATTATCGTTTAACGGACCACAGACACGGTGTATTAGGAGATGCAGCCATGGATTCGTTCCGCTGAGCCCATTGGACACGCTACTAATCGGAACACCGTTCGGCCAATTCCGTCTGATTCACGGAATTGGCCGAGCGTGCTCCGATTGGATCGTTACTTGTACGAGAATTGGAACACTTGCTTAAAAATACGCGTTAATAGGTTTTAAGAGGATTTGCCATTAATAACGTATAGCTCATTCTGAAGATGGAACCAGACCGCGTAGCACAGTCGTTAGTGCGTCTGATTCAAGAGCCAGAGGTCCCAGGTTCGATACCCGGTCCGACCACTTCCTTTCGTTTCTCCTTCCGCTGATTCAAAAAATGCAGATGTTAGTTACTGGCCAAAGTATGTACTCGTTAACTGCCTGGCCAGAAATAGTGTGCTTAGGTTAACCGACCGACCAGAAATGATCATAGTCGTTTACCGTGGACGTAAAGCAACAACAACAACAACAACAACAGAAGAGGGAAAACAGCAGTCCCGGTAAATGGTATGTTCAACACCTTGAAGTTGGTGTTGAAGTGGCAGATTCTTACATGTTGTGCAGAAATACAAGTAATATTTATCCTTTGAAACAGTTTTCTGTACCTATTACACTGCAAGGAATCAGTGCCAATTAGACAAGGAATCGCAAGCGATATAATCCCTCGTACTGGACCATTTATCTTACAGATTGCATAGCTGGATGTATACTCATTTGCCAATGTGTATGTTCTAGGTATGCCGAACTAAACATTTAAAAAAGAGCGACTGCAGCCTTGATCTTTACCACAGACCACTGAAACGCGAACTTTTACAATGCTGAAGTGCAAACTTTTCCAAGATATTGCCATACTTAACATTTGTGTGAAGTTAAATCAAAATCAGTCTATAGATAAAGGCACTAGAGCGATGACTAAGGTCGGCCTTGGTCTTCGACCTCAGTTTCTAACAGCTCCTTCGGGACCTGGCAAATGTTAATGCATGGAAAGTTATGTTTAATTCCGAAGTACAGAGTTTCGCCATTTTATCATATGACGTCGCATCTAAGAGTGTATTAAAGCCACGATTATCCACTAGTGGATTAAATATGCAAAATACGTCGTAACGTTATACGTTGACGTCCATTAAAACGTAGCGTTTTCTAATGGCGAAATCGTGGTGTTTTCGCACAAATTTTGTTAATAAAATGTGATTTTTGCGCATATGATAAATAGAATCTTCCATTCGTGCTCCTGTATTATTGAATTTATAAAACTCGTTGGGGAAAACCGATAAGATGCTCAGCAAAGCCTCGCATCTTATCTGTTTCCCCAACTCGTTTACTTATGATAAATTCAATAATACATGAGCACTCATGTAAGATCCTCTATATATCTATAAGCTGGAGGAGTTATCACAAAACTCCTGAAAGAGGCAAAACCAAAGATTCGGTCTAGCCACTTTCAGAGTTTTGTTACATCAGAACCTGTAAAAGAAAATATTGTGCACAAATGAGCCGCGACACGACAAAAAAATCAAAGTGGTTGTGCGCCCAGCGCTGACTCAGATCAGCCTGGACATCCGCCCAGAATGTTCAGACTCTTTGTTAAGCGATTTAAGGGTAGCCAAGGGTCTCAGCTAGCTACCTCCATGCGGACAGTGAAGACTCTGATCAGACTGGGCGGATGCCCAGGCTGCTCTGAGTCTGCACAGGACGCACAACCACATTGTTGGTTTTGTCGTGTCGCGGTTCTAATGTGCTTTTTATACAGTCAAGGATCAAAGTAATTCCACAAAACTATTTTCCCATAGGCTTTAGTGCATTTACATGTTTACAAAAATTTTGGCAGGTCGCCCAGCCTAATTATAAAATAGTTACTATGATTGAAAAGCTAAATAAACATTGCAATAAACATTGTTTACAGAACTAAATTCTGTCATTCAATCTTAAGATACAGGTTGTCAAATTTAGTATAAATTTTCAAGTCAGCAAAAGTAAGGAGGAAAATTTTCAGGTACTGACACAATTCAATTCCAAATCCACAAACGCAAAGGCACGTCAGAACTTTTAACCAAAATTTGCCTTTCCAGTTCATGAATTTGGACCTGAAGTACGCTTTATGCGCTTGTTAAGCGTTTGTGTTCTGTGTTTCGATTACTTATGTCCTGTAAGGTCAAAGAAATCAAATAATTATATTTATCATATGACGTCGCATCTTAGAGTGTAATAAAGCCATGCATTAAAACGATAATCCACTAGTGGATTAAATATGCATATAACGTCGTAACATTATGCATTGACGTCCATAAAACGTCGCGTTTTCTAATGGCGAAATCGTGACGTTTTAGTACAAAATTTGCTAATAAAATGCGAGTTCAGTGTCATATGATAAATAGAATCTTGCATTCGTGCTCCTGTTTTATTGAATTTATTAAACTCGTTGTGCACTCATGTAAGATCCTCTATTTTCATTCTTCTAGATGCTTGTGTATTTGGCGACCAACCACAGAATCTTCCAAACCAGATTTATGATTGTAGTAGTTACATTTCAACTACATCTGACCACAAGAATTGTTATCAATATGAAGAAGAATGTTGCGAAACATGTGGCTCCATCGTAGACTTCTACAGTAATTTAACTGGTAATTACAAATTTTGTTCTGTGTGTGAAAATCTATTTGAAGTGTTTGCAAACTGCGCAAGGCCATACCAGACTTTATTTTCCAGCCATGAAACAAGTCTAGGGGACACAAAGTTGAAACAACGTTGAAGAAATTTTGATTTAACTCCATTGAGGTGATAAATCAGGAGCGCAAAGCACGAGTGATATAGTCACTGACGACTGACTGACAACTAGTGCTACGTTGGGCAACGAATCACTTGTTAGTAAGAATCTAAATGTAATTCGAGTCTAACACACAAGAAACAACGAAAAAGCATTTGTATCCTTCAGATTTTCCAGTCTTCTGTCGCTAGTTGAAGAAATTCCGCATACAACTTTGGCTGTAATAAAGGCGTTTACATGTATTTCTTTAATTTTTGTTGCAAGAAAAACATGTTACACTGTTTAACGTCATAGAAATGAAAATTGACGTCATAAAAAAAACCCAAAACCAACAACAAAAAAACACACAAGATGACTTTCTTATGATGCTAATTAATGTCACACTAGTCCACCCAGTCGTTTGTCATGCAATGCATCACTAGATTTTACTATTTGCCATATAAGCGATCTGTGTTGGAATAAAATTTATACAGTTACATAAAATTCTAAGTTGAATATTTGTGAGACTAATAGAATCTATGATGGGGTTGAGGCCAAGACAAGGAAATCTCAAGCTAGTTTTCAGATTATTTAGTCTTATGCGAGGCTTATAAGACTTAATTAATCTGAAAACAAGCCTGAGATTTCCTTGTCGAGGTCTCAACCCCATCATTGATTATTTTTCTCACCCATTATATTCTATAGAACAAAATATTCATTGAAAATCTAAACTTCTTGTTGAAGCCATTTCTATAAACTTGAAGCTAATTTTATATTTATAGTTTGACATGTGTGTTAATTTCACCTTGTGCATGCATGTTTCATGATTGGCAGCTAATCAGAAATCTACAGTGACACTTCCTGTACATTACTGGGTGTCAATTTCATATTCTGCATGCAATTTACATGACAAGTAGAAAGTTGATTTGTTGAATTAAAGTGTGTTATTAATAGGGCTGTACCATATAGCAATGATTGGCATTTTGAGACAGCTTTCTGAGCCTAGGCTGAGATAGCAGGCCGAGATAGAAAAATCTCAGACACCTCTAGAAAGGGATATTCTTATCCGGTTGGTGAGACAGCTGAAGCACTGCCAGTGAAGACAGGTATATGCTGTATTCTCGTGTTTTCGTACACCTATGTGCTTGTCAGCCATGCTAAGTGATTTCAAATTCAGTTTTGGTTTATATAAAATATTTGTAACCTGGGTATCTTTCAGTATGATTCTTCTTTACAGACTATTCTCTGTTTATCGAAATTTGCTATGTTTTTTCAAGATAAACCAAAATTTCTTCTGATCAATTTCGTACACTTTTCTTAATTGATCTCAGAAGTAAAGAAACAGTTTGTTGCTACATTCAGCGGCATAAATATTTTTTCATCAAATATTTGTTATAGAAGAAAACATTTTTTTTCTAATAATTTGTCAAAGTAAAATTAAAACAAAAAGGAATTCCAGAGGTTCTCTGAAACAAAAAAATCGTCATTTTAGAAAACAATACTAAAAAAAAAAAGACAATTTTGCCATCAAAAATCAATTTTCCATTCATATTTTATGATTTCTTATGCGTCTCTTATTTTTCAACATAAGCAATAGCATTATCATGGTTTTGATATTTATTTTGAAGAAATCTTGCTTTTATTGAGGTGCAGTTATCTATGAGATTGTACGAAAACCCGAGAATCAGCTATACATTTCATTGCAAAATACATGCATTTATTAGAAGAAAAAGGGTAAGTGAAATGGCAAAATGACATTAACGGACACAAAATTAAAGATGTTTTAGTCAATGTATTACTTTTCCAACAAAACTATTGTTATAAAAACTGACTTTTGCCTTTCTAGATTGCACTTATGGAGATCGGGCAGATGGGTGTGACCATTCATCTCTTTGTTATACAGCCACAAATTTACCCATTTGTTGTTCCCTTTGCGAGAACTCATACACAGGCGTAGCAGGTAAGTACGGTACCACATTAACCTTTTATTCCCAGTGGACTATTCCAGCCTATTAAATGGATGAGTCCATTTGTCAAAAAAGGGCTGTCTGGGTTAATTAATTTATACAATTTTTATTTGATTTTATCATATGACATCGCATCTGAGAGTATAATAAAGCCATGCATTAAAAACGATAATCCACTAGTGGATTAAATATGCAAATTACGCCGTGCCGTTATGCTTTGACGTCCATAAAACGTCACTTTTTCTAATGGCGAAATCGTGACGTTTTAATGCAAAATTTGTTAATAAAATGCGATTTTAGTGTCATATGATAAATAGAATCTTGCATTCGTGCTCCTGTATTATTGAATTTATTAAACGAGCTGGGGAAAAAGATAAGATGCGAGAAAAAGATAAGATGCGAGGCTCTAAACTCGTTGGTGAAAACGATAAGATGCTCGGCAGAGCCTCGCATCTTATCTTTTTCCCCAGCTCGTTTAATAAATTCAATAATACATGAGCACTCATGTAAGATCCTCTATTTATGGAGAAAATAGCCACTTTTCTAATACCCACAATTTAGACCTGATCAGACGCCGAGTTTTGCGGCGTCTGAACTATGTCTGCACTGTTTGTTAATGTCCCTTTTATGAGACTCTAGGCATAAATGGGTTAAAATTACCTTATCTATTCAACGTGATAAACACTTGATTCCATTCTCAAATGAAAATAAAAAATTCACAAGCTTCTATGGGCAGATGGGAACTATTTAAGATTTTAATTTTACCTCACTGCAGCTGGTGTTGTGCAGTGTGGTGGCCGTAAAACGTCTCCCCGTACATCAGCTATAGTGCAGATTATATTTTTTATTTTCGTCCTTTGAGATCAGAGGATATATTCTGCGAGATCTAAACTATGAGATCGATTTAGACCATTATGCTAGATCATCGTCGTTTATATTATTTAGATCCTTTTTGATACTTATCAGTCTTTGAATCAACTGCCCAATTAAAATTCAGAGATTTCAGTATGCATTTCTCTGGTTTCGTCACCAGATATTGTCAGGGTCACTGACGAGGCTTTATTAGCCGAAACTACGTAGTCTGGCCCACGTTCCTTCTTCTAAATGTAGTTTCTGCTCTTGAAGGAACTATTTAAGATTTTAATTCTACAAATTAATAGCCAAATTGTAACAGCGCTACCTATTTGATGTAATTTGATTGTCTTTCCCCTTCGGGTAAAGATAGATCATACGGTATATAAGCCGCGACACGACAAAACCAACAATGTAGTTGTGCGCGCAGCGCAGACTCAGATCAGCCTTGGCATCTGCCTGATTTGATCAGACTCTTCGTTAGGTGCTCAAAGGGTAGCTACGGCACTCAAGGGGTTAAGATACCGCCATGCGGACAGCGAAGACTCTGATCAGACTGGGCGGATGCCCAGGCTGATCTCAGTCTGCTCTGGGCGCACAACCACTTTGTTGGTTTTATCGTGTCGTAGCTCATATATATTGGGTTACAAGACGGGAATGTATCCTTCGAAATTACCGCAGTTATGCAAATCAGTCTTTTATAATTCGGCTATCAAATGAGATTTGTCTTCGGAAACAATCTCAAATAGCAAGCTCTATCTTACACGACGAATCTAGATATTTGAGATTGTTTTGGAAGAGTAAAACACCGTCGTGTAATCGAAGGAATACGGTAGTATGATATAATAACAGAACTGTCGAGATAAAAAAACGCATTCATATTGTAATCATTGACTTTTTAGGTCTCCATAGTCTTACCAAACATAAATCGTTATGAAAAGCGTCAAACTATCACGTTTGGTGATAAAATGCGGGTTAAAAGGGCATTTATTGAGTCAGAAAACTGGCAAAAATAGAGGGCACAAGTTTTTGACAAATGAAATATCGCTCCAAAAAATACTTTTCTTCTCTGGGTTCCCGTTTAGCAATGTTATATAAACATTTTGGGGGATAATGAATCTGTCGCCACGACTGTACATAGTGTTTTTTCCATTTCATTCCAGTTTACGATATTGAAATGTCATTTTAGCAAACTAAAATGACCCAAATTATTTTTCAAAAACCTTTTAAAGGGAAACTCAAAGATGTTTTATTTGCCAATTACGGTCTTTCTATCAAATCTTGATCTTTTTGTTGAATATGCATTATGTTTTGTAGTGAGACGCTTATAGAGATAGATCTATCTCACGATAAAATTTTCATAAATGTTTACCACTGATAGATCAATGGGGCCTTTAAATGTTTATACTGTCTGCAAAGATACCTGACGATGCTTCTTTTACATCTTTAAATCTAATATTGGTTTATCATATCAAGTAAGACTCCTGAAGCCTCTGTATGTTGAGCATCGGTTTGTAAAATTGAGTATGTGGATGGATGACTCACGATTTTTTGTACTTTTCCACAGTATTTCAATCATATTAGGACGATGGGAGGGTCATATGAAAGGCTGTGTGCAATGAAACCCCGTTTACGATTAAATGGATTCTCACCTCAAACGGGGATCGAACCCTGGACCGCTATATCAGCAGGCCACAGCTTAACCCACTGAGCTACCGGGGCTCAAAATTCAGGAAAAGAATACCATATACATTTGTAGGTTTCAGAGCACTTTAAATGGCACTTGCTATTGTTTTCAGACTGTGAATATGGAGATCTGACACCACAATGTAACCATAGCTCTCTCTGTTATACCCCACAAAACCACCAGTATTGTTGCTCGCTTTGTCCTAGTTCTTACACCGGAGTAGCAGGTAAGGTCTCCAGCATTTCAACTTGATGTTTGTTGTTATGTCCCCGCTATTATTAATGGAGAATAAAGTATCATCACTGTCCATACGTACGTCTGTCCGTCCCGTCCATCCCGTACGTCTGTACGTACGAAAAATGGTTTCCGTTTGATATCTTTTGAAAACATTAGTGTAATGAATTCATTTTTTTTCATAGGTACATAATCATAAAATATAGGCCAAGTTCGGTTTAGGGTAAAGTACGTATATTATTATGGCCCTTTTTCGACTTCATTTTGTATAAATAATGATAAAAGATTAGATCCTTTAAGAGCAAAGAAAACATTCATAAGTAAGAAGTTGGGCCATACCGCGGTTTCGGCTATTCAAGCCTCATCAGTGACCCTTTAAATCTGGCACAAGGAGCCAGAGGAAAAAAACAGTAAATTTGCAGGTTTAACATGGCAGTCGTCTCAAAGACTGATATAAGTCGAAAAATACCAAAATATTTCAAATTTGTTTAGAAAATGAATCTAAACGTATGATCATTTCTGACTTCTCAGAATATATTCCATGATCTCAAAGGACCAAAAAAATGGTTTCCGTTCATTATCTTTTGAAAAGGTTAGTGTATTGAATTTAAAATACACAGATATATAAATATAAAATACAGATCAAGTTCAATTTAGGGTTAAATCCATCAATTATTATGGGAGTTATGGCCCTTTGTAATTTCATTTCATACAATACAAGAGCTGTCACTAGACAGCATAGCTCGCCTGAACTGGAGCTTGTCCTTTATGAGCGCAACATTCTAAGTATGTGATCTTGACCTCCACAGTCAATTAGGAAGCTGATGCTGCTATCATATAAAACTCTGGAGCAGTATCTGTCATCAGTCTGGGTATAACTTTCCTTCTAGGCAATGCGGAGCTATAAACCGTCAGCCTGTGATCTTGACCTAAAGGTCAATGAAAGAGTTGGGGCTGGTACTGTGTAAAACACTTGCCCAGCATCTAACGGAATTCTAAGTATTAACTGAATCCATCCACACACTAAGAAAACACTGTGCCTTTAGGGAACTTTAACCAAAAAATTTAACAAAACATTTATAGGTCTAAGGCCTTGACCTCAGTCATAAAGGGGGTTGAAGTAGAGTTCTGCATTAAAATTTAGACCATTACATAACATCTGCGGAAGCATAAAGGAAACTTATTGTAGGTTTAAGGGGCTGTAGCCAAGAATATCTCAAATTTCAATATAAAATTCCTGAGTCTGTGACATTGACAGTTTTTTTGCCCAATAATATCACAAAACTAGAAATGTGTCCATAGGACACGGATACCCCCGCCCAGTGGCATAAATAAGATGGCACCTTGTTTTAGGTACAGGGTGGGGAAGGTGCTTAACAAAATTTGGACCAATATCTATCATCATAATAAATATAATTCTAATCAATCAATGGGTTTAGAAACAATGAGATTTTAAAAACTTTAACGTAAAACTTTAACATAAAATTACTAAGTCCGTGACCTTGACCTATGGGTCATGATCAGGGTGGGGGTGGTGCTGAATAAATGTTGAATTTATATATATCACTTTACCAAATATAATTCAAAACAATCAAAGGATTTAGGAACTATGAGGTCTAAAAAACTTTAACGCAAAATTCTAAGCCCACGACCTTGACCTATAGGTCAAGACCAGGGAAAGGGGATTGTGCAGAATAAAATGTTGGACAAATATCTATCATCATACCAAATATCATTTAAATCGATCAAAGGGTTTAGAAACTATAAGATCTTAAAACTTTAACGTATTTTAACTTCAACATTTTGCTAACGCGGCAGCCGCTAAAGCTAACGCCGACGCCGGGGGTAGTACAATAGCTCTGCCTGAACTTCGTTTAGGCGAGCTAAAAATGGTTTCCATTTGTTAGTTTTTGTAAAGTTACTCGTTTCCAGGCTATATGTTTTGGAAAGTTGCATGGCATCCATTTTTATGCTAGGATACAGAATGTTATCACATATCACAGTCGTGACCACCAACGCCCGGCCCCCTCCAACCCCCGCTAACCCTTCTCTTGATCCAACAAGCACAATTCATCTGCCGAAGGAAAACAATAAAACGTACCACACAAGTCTGCCTCTGTGAACCTAGTTATTCTACAAGTGCTAGTATCTTAAACAAGGCGCCATCTTACTTATGCCACTGGGCGGGGGCATTTGTGTCCTATGGACACATTTCTAGTTTTGTGATATTATTGGGCGATAAAAGCAAACCCTTACTTGCTTTTACATGCATTTTATCCAGCACTCTTTTTTCCAAAACAGTTAGGGAGAACAAGTATATTTTCAGAGCAAGCAAGTGTGCCGTTTTCATTTATGCCTTCCTTCTTAATGGGAATCAACTCCTAAAGGAAACAATTTGCTCCCCTAGAAGAAAAGTGTTCCCTTTACGCTCTAAAAGGGTCCATATTGGAAGAGCTTCAGCTTGGGGGGAAGCAAATAGGGTTCGAGGTTATAAAACTTGAGAATAATCTCAAGCTCAAAATAAAGCCCACTGAGCACACGCTGCTTCCGAGCATGTGCTCGGAAGCAGCCAATCAGTGTGCTTTATTTTGAGTTTGAGAATGTACTCAAGTTTTATAACCTCGGGGCCAGGACGTCACACCAGATTTTCCAATTTGAATAAAAATGGAGAGAAACATGAAGTTTACAGTAGATCTTAAATATTTTCCCAATTTCAAGCGACACTTTATTCGTTCTTGTTACAATGGACCGCCCGAGGAATCTCTTGTTATGGGTGCTTATAGATGTACGTTTGCCCCGGTCACCAGGACCTGTGATCAGGGAGAGCTAGTCCCTAGCCCTTAAAAGAGAATTGCACTTAACTGAATCCTCTGCACACTCAGCAGCAGAAATAAGGGAATCTTCCAGGGAATTCCAATCTCTAATAGTCTGGGGGAGAAAATGGACTTGTTAATGTCAGTCCCACCCAAGCGGGCTTGAAATATTAGGGAATGATGATTCCTGGTACGCCTACTTGGGGGAACGAGGTCATTTATGGGTATACTGGCTGCATCCTTCAGACTTTTGTAAAGCATTATGAGTCTACTATCTTTCCTTCTCTTTTTCAGAGATTCCCACTTAAGGTTCTCCAGAATGCCAGTCATACTCCCAGTTTCATATGTGTAATTTCCCGTTACTTTAATATCGCCTTTGTCCCTGTCAGAACGATTAGGTAAGAAGTAGTATGTTTCTTCCTATATATGTATGGTATTTATTTAATTTTCTTTGATCTTGCATGACTATATTTTTTATTTATAGGTTGTGAATATGGAGATATGTCAGAGCAGTGTGATGATTTTCATTCAGCTTACTGTTATATCGAGGAAGTTCCACCAACCTGCTGTGACCTTTGTGAAGCTTCAAAAACAGACATAGCAGGTAATTTATCATTTGAGCCGCGACACGACAAAACCAACAATGTGGTTGTGCGTACAGTGGAGACCCAGATGAGCCTGGGCATCCACCCAGTTTGATCAGACTCTTCGTTAAGGGCTCGAAGGGTAGCGAAGGAACTAAGCTACCTCCATGCAGACAGCGAAGACTCTGATCAGACTGGGCGGATGCCCAGGCTGATCTGAGTCTGCGCAGGGCGCACAACCACATTGTTGGTTTTGTCGTGTCGCAGCTCATTTTATTAAGCTATGAGTTATTTTTATTCAGCTATACAGCCTTCTGAAAATATCTCAAAGACAGATCTAGATATTTTGGATTCATTTGCAAGCGAGAAACACATTTTTTTATCTTAAATAAAGAATACGGATTTGCTTATTTGCGGTAAGGACTTCTATGATTAAGGCGAGGATTTTCCCCATTAGACCGGCGAGACAGGTCCGAATTTTCAAAAGTATAAAGAGGGCAAATTTTTCTTAGCAGAGCTTCCGCAAATATGTAAACCGTATGAAATCAGATCATTTGTGATTTAGACCCAAAGACATTGGGAGATAATCCAGTCTGATCCTACCTACCCTAAATTCAAGGTTTTTGCATACCTCATTTTTTGAGGTAATAAAACTATTAGAATCAGTCATTCTTTCTATAAATTTTTGTCATAAATGCATGCTAAATATACGCATATAACAATACAAAGCAATGATTTTGTTCTTGTTACGCTTGGTTGGCATTTAAACGTGCAAAACCATAGTTGTACTTCCGGTCAAAGCGGCCAAAAGAGAACGCTTCACTATAGCTAAAATACAAGTACTCCCCCCCCCACCCCCGTGACCCAGCAAGTCCTTTATGCAGCAGACTTGTGATGCAAAGACGCAATATATATGAGTGGGAAGCTGGGTCACGGGGGGAAACGATACTCAGCTCAGTAAGCCAAAGAAGAAGAATGGTCAACAGTAGCACTGTGATCTTCAATGTTTATATTGTGTACCATGACCTTGAAATGAGGTCAAGGTCACATACATATAGTCAAAACTATCCAGTGTTGTCTGTTATCTAAGTAATGTGAGTCAAAAAAGGGTGAAATGTATACAATAAATCATTATTTCAACGATCAGTTAGAGGATAATTTACAATTTATCTCAACAATGACGTCAACGTCAATATAGGGATCAAACATGGTTTTTCATGCATTAACGTTTGCCAGGTCCCGAGGGAGAAGTTGGAAACCGAGGCCGAAGGCCGAGGTTTTCAACATTTCCCGAGGGACCTGGCAAATGTTAATGCATTGGAAACAAATGTTTGATCGCTGTTTTTGCATAAATTCAACGAATTATTCGTTAAAAAATGAGAAAAAACTTGGTACTATATTTTGTCACCATTTGACAGCCAACGCGCTGTTGCATCTGTTTACTAATATTCATCTTCCGGGCCCGAGAACATTCAGCTATTCAAAATGGCTGCCATCATCCTATTCAACCTCAATATTTCGGAAACGTGTCCAAGACTGCAAATTAATCAACAAAAAAACAGATACCTTGAGCAATAATTTCCATGCAGAACAAGCCTGATCCATTCATATGCCATCCTGAAGTTCTTGATCGCTGTTTTCTTAAACACTTATTTACTCTCCATTTGGCATCGTAAGAATGTAAACAGCATCGCTTTTAACCTGAGTCACAACGATGACGTCAGATAACAAAGGCATGATGACGTCATATAGGCATACTTAGGTAGCGCACCGCCAATTTTCGTAATTCGACCGAAACGTGAGAGACAAAATTACATGGCGGTTTTTAGTGGCCCGGCACAAGCATAATGAAAGTTCTGTCATCGTGCTTGAACAGCGCGTGAAAACCTTTGTTGAAACACGGCTTTTCGCCTGTTGATGCACGGCTGTTAATACCTCTCGGCACTGCTTTTTATGCAACAACGTATGTTTAACGTACTTTACATAGACACAAACACTTGAAAATTCATTTGTTATGCAAGTTACATGTCATAGTCATAAATGCAAAGTAAAAGTCAATGGTCCGTATAACTTTTTAATCATGGGAAAATTCACGCCTTAAGCATAGAAGTCCTTTTGTAAGGGTAAACTCCTGTGTTATAACCAAATTGATAAAAAGCATTTATCAAAATTAGTCGTGACAAGATAAAAACAACAAAGCGGCATGTGTGCTATCGAAGACTCAGATCAGCCTGGGCATTCGCACTTATAGAGTAGCCTAGGGTCTTAGCTATCTCCAAACCAACAGCAATGACTTTGATCAGAATTGATAGATGCCCATGTTGGCCTGAGTCTCCGCATGGCGCACATTCCACTTTGGTGATTATGTCGTGTCGCAGCTCTTTCACAACGAGGGTCAATCGCTTCTATAATTAAATGAGCTACTGTTTCTGCCGTTTTTTTCAGGCACGGCAAAAGCCTTTGGCCATCCACTGTACCAATCAACTAAAGCACTAATGTATTTTATCTCCAGACAATGTTTTTGGACAGGGCCCCGACAAACCAGACTTAGTTTGGCAAACGTATATGGTGGTATGTCTGCATTTTGCAAGAAAGGTTTTGAGTTTTGTCCTGCCCTAGTTTGACAACTTACGCATTGTGAAAAATGTTCGTACAATTCTTGAAATAAGGTTGGCCAAAATTATTTCTATCGTATTGCGTCATATGTCTTTTGCACACCCATATGACCATTTTCATCACGGTATTGTTTTAAAATGCTTTCGAAACTCCAGATAATACCCAACGGGTTATGACGTCGAAATAACGTCGTGCGGAAGTCCACATGATGTAATCGGCGTCAATGTTACGTCAGTATGGTGTCATGTGCCTGCTTGGAAAATAAGGGTTAGCTAAGTAAATATCCCTGAAATATCCGTTATTTCCTTTTTCCTCTCAAAACTGCGTTCCGTCTCCTCTTGAGAGTCGGTTTCTTGTGTGCGCAACTCCTACAGTTTTTCAAGAATCATTCTTAAACTTTGCAGGCTTTTTTTCATGGTCTGTAGCTGTGCATGTGACTTTGGGAGTCATTTTCAGCATCAAAAGACCTCTTGAGTCATTACCTTATGTATGCAACTTCTCCTACAGTTTTTCATGAATCATTCTGAAACTTTGCAGGCTTTTCCAATACGGTCTGTAGATGTAAATATAACTTAGGGTTTTCGGTCGAATAATATTTTTATTATTTTTTCACTTTGTGAACTTAGTTGTTTTTCGGCATTAGAAGACCTATAAGTAGGTACGTTGTGTGCGCAACTCCCCTACAGTTTTTCAGGAATTATTCTGAAACTTTGCAGGCTTCTATTTTTTGCCCCCTGCCACGAAGTGGGGAGGGGCATATAAATTTACCCTTGTCCGTCCGTCCGTACATACGTCCGTCACACTTTGTAGTACTATTCTTGTCTCCGCAACTCCTCCTACAGTATTTGATGCAGGGAGCTGAAACTTGCAACACAGATCAGACATGCATTGAACATGTGCATAAAGGAAACAGAACTTTGATTCACATCTTTATTGCAGAATTATGTCCCCTTGAATAATAAGCATATTTTGACCGTATTGCACATTTGTAGTACTGTTTGTGTCTCCACAACTCCTTCTACAGTATTTGATGCAGAGATTTGAAACTTGCAACACAGTTCAGACATGCATTGGTAGTTTTACCCTTGTCCGTACGTCCGTCCATACGTACGTTTGTATGTCCGTCACACTTTGTAGTACTGTTCTTGTTTCCGCAACTCCTTGTACAGTATTTAATGCAGGGAGTTGAAACTTGCAACACAGTTCAGACGTGCATTGACCACGTGTATGAAGGAAACAGAACCTAGATTTAGGTCTTTATTGCAGAATTATGTCCTCTTAAATAACGTGCATATTTTGACCGTATTTCACATTTGTAGTACTGTTTGTGTCTCCCCGACTCCTTCGACAGTATTTGATGCAGAGAGTTGAAACTTGCGACACAGTTCTGACATGCACTGTACATGTGCGTAAAGGAAACGAATTTTTGATGCAGGCATTGTGGCAGAATTATATCCCCTTGAATGACTTACATATTTTGACCATATTTCACACTTTGTAGTACTGTTCTTGTCTCTGCAACTCCTCCAATAGTATTTGATGTAGGGATTTGAAACTTGCAACAAAGTTCAGACAAGCATTGAAAGTGAAAATATGCATGAAGGAAACAGAACTTTGAGTCAGGTCACTGTTGCAAAATTATGTCCCTTGAATGACATACATATTTTGACCATATTTCCATGGCTTATATACAAGCTCACCTTTTCTCATTGCTCTAGCGGCCTCATTTATTAACCGATTTTGGTATTACACCATAGCTTAATTGGGTATAACAATACCTCAAATACGTTTGCGTTTCAAGTTGGTGGGATCAAGGTCAAGGTCACAGTTGCTACTTTCAGAAAAACTTGGGCATCGCTCTAGCACTTTTATTTATGGATTGATTTTAATATAACTTCACATAAATGTTATGTATAACAATATCTTGAATAAGTTACCGTTTCAGCACCGCAGGTTTAAGGTCAAGGTCACAGTTGCTATTTCTAGGAAAAAAACACTTTATCATCCCCCAGCCCATTTATTCAGTGACTATTTTGATGAAACTTCACCCAAATGTTAAGTGTGACAATATCTTGGACAAGTTTGCGATACAGAATTTTAGGGTCAATGTCAAGGTCACAGTTGCTATTTTTAGAAAAAAAACTTTATCCCCCCAGTTCATTTATTCAGTGACTATTTTGATGAAACTTCACCCAAATGTTTAGTGTGACAATATCTTGGACAAGTTTGCGATAGAGAATTTTAGGGTCAAGGTCACATTTTACTATTTTTAGAAAATACATTGTCATCCCTCTGGAATGATTTTGACATAACTTGACACAAATATGTAGTTTGACAATATCTGGGACAAATTCACGTTTCAGCATTGTTGGTCCTAGGTCTAGGTCACAGATGCTATTATAGGTACACAGGTACAATATAGAATATATAGAATATTTGGAACAGCCTGTGCCGTCAACGTAGTCTGGTCTTGAGTCTTTTATGATCGAAAAGATGCTTTGGATCATTGTTAATAGCCAGTTTTGCACTGATTAGACTGATGACATGAACCTCCTTTTCTCTCTCTCTCTCTCTCTCTCTCTCTCTCTCTCTCTCTATCTCTCTCTCTCTCTCTCTCTCTCTCTCTCAATACTATTCTATGCGCTATATATAACTCGACAGCCAGCCATATGCCTGTTACTGCGTGGCGGTTCTATCAGATGGCTAAGGGAAGTTTGTCTTTAATATTTTGATTCTGTTACTGAGAAGGGGGCATACGCCGAGCTATATAAAGATGTGTGGGTCATTTATCTATAGATTTTCCGCTCTCTATTATATCTCTTTTCTTTCAGCTTTAGTCTAGTGTTCTGTGTTCTCTCCCCCCGCCACCCCCTGTTTTCTTGGCATTTAAACTTACTGACATCATTAATTGTGTAATGATATGATCCACCGTTTGCCATTGCAATTGCTTTGTTGATACCTCATTATGTCATGTTATATGTACTTTGAGAGTAATAAAGTTCAGTTGAGTTGAGTTGAGTTTGTACCCGTAAATCTTTGTCATGGTTCTAGCGCCTTTATTTGTTAACTGCTTTTGATATAACTTCACACAATTATTAAGTATGACAATATCGTGGACAAGTTCAACTTTCAGGGTTGTAGATCCAATGTCAAGGTCACAGTTGCTATTTTAGAAGAAACTTTGCCATCCCTGTAGCACCTTCATTTATTGACAGATTTTGATGTAACTTCACACAAATGTCTTTACACATTACTCATCTGGTGAGGCATATGACATTCATCACTCATGACTGTCATTGTCGGGAAAGTGCAGGATGAAGGTAGTTGTAATAGTTTTCTCTGGCGCTGTTCAAGTGCTAGGGACAGTATAAGAATTTCTAATATAACTGAAATTTGGCATAACATTTGCTTATTAGTGTTTGAAGTGTGGGTAGTATGAAAACGACTGTCTATGAATGCTACCAAGTTAACTGTTAAGTGCGTGGTCGAAGTGTAGACAGTGATCTGACTACTCATTGTACGATTCTGGATTCATTTTCACGAGGCTTTGTTGTCATATGAAAATTTGCAAAAATATAATTGCAACTCAACAGCTGCGAACTCCGTCTGCTAAACTGATAAGAGACTGTCAGCTGTCCCGCTCGGAAAATTAATTATACTTTTTCAGTTTCTTCTGTACGGCACTAAATTTCACCCAGCGCTCAGCCTCCTTGCATTTTTGTGAGCAGACCTTGTAATGATCACAGAAGCGGCTAATGTTGACGCCATCTTGTTTTTAACAAACAGAACATTTGATGTCACTACGTAACGTAGCGAAACAAACTGTTACACGGCGGCGCTGAATTGCCCCCACTTCACCCTAAAGGCGGGGGACATAAGTTCATCTAATTTGTTTGTATTTTTTCATGACTCTTAAAACCAAACTTTCCTTGTTATACATGTAAGTGCTTTCCTACAATTTAGAAAAAAAGTGAATGAGTGAACTCGGGTTTAACGTCCCACCAACAACGAGGTCATAATATGGAGACGGGACCTCGGTTTAAAGTCTCATCCGAAAGACCGGAGAAGCGGGGGATCGAACTTGCGACCCCTGGATTGGTAGTCTGGAGTGTTATCCACTACGCTACAGCCGCTCCTATTTAGAAAAAAAAATCATCGACAATATCATAATGCTTTTAAACTCCAGATGATACCCAATGGGTAAATGACGTCGAAATAACGTCTTGTGGTCGTCTATACGACGCAATCGACGTCAGTGTGACGTCAATATGGCGTCATTTGCCTGTTTGGAAATTAACGGACATCTAAATAAATATCCCTAAAATATCCGTTATTTTTTTTTTCCTCTCAAAACAGCTTTAGTTAAAAAGGATTCATGCGTTAAATTTCAAGCTCCTTCAACAAAATTTCAAGTGTGTTCTGAACTCCATTTTTCAGGTTGTGAGTATGGAGATATGAACCCGGACTGCGTTCATTCCTCTCAGTGCTACAATGAACTCAATCGACCTGTCTGCTGTAGCCTTTGTAACACCTCATACACAGGGGAAGCAGGTATTTGATCACTTTCGGATTTTACATAATTTTAGAGCCCATGCCTTTTTCAGTTAAACGGAACTTCGTAGACTACGAAGGTCTGTTTTACTGAAGAAGGCCTTTGGCCGAAATAGTTAAATATAGTGGAATTAGACATTGTAAAATGAAAACGTGTTATGCGTTGGCCAACATAAATATGGACGTTTACAACAGTTCCGGGATGACAATAATCCCTGCAGGTCACAGCTTTGAAACAACGTTGTTTTAACATTGATTCAAGATCATGATATTGAATCAACGTTGACACGAAGTTTATACAATGATATTTAAATGCTGCTTGCCTGTTAGGATAGTTCTTCCGTTAATATGTTCATACAAGCTAAATTTGGTTGGTTGTTTTGGGTTTAACCGGCCTTTGAGGCAGTTTTTCAGTCTATATCGGGCCGTCTCCCAGAGAGAAGGAGAAAGAAAAGAAATGAAAGAGGTGTAGACGAATAAAAAATCCAAACAACCCCAACCCGCACATACTGCAAGCACAGTAGGTCCTTGCCCTACTTTTTTCCAACTAAGTAGGGCGCTCCAGCACTGGAAGTTATAACTAGCACCATCGCCCTACCACCGTCCCCATATAAACTTGATATCAAAAGACACTAGCATTGTATTCTCTATATTGCTAGAAAGTGTTATACACCATGTCAATTTCTTTAGGTTGCGAGTATGGCGATATGGACATGGGGTGCATTGGCATTACAGGACCATATTGCTACGGTGGGGTCGACGCAATATGCTGTTCTACTTGTAAGCAATTCGAGACCGGAGTCCCGGGTAAGTCTATGTTTGATGGATAAAGAGATATCTTATATATTTAGCATATGCAGACAGCAAAACCTCCAAATTAGCATGCGCATTCAGTTAGCATTCTGCAGAGCCCTAGATAAGAGGGAGTATTTGGTGATAATTAGGGATAATTTATGTTAATTCTGGATAAAAACACATGTTGTGACCCCTTATCTGAACCGTCTCATATAGACGGTTCAGATGAGGGGTCACAACATATAGTTTCAGTGAGAAATAAATAAAATTATCCCTAAATTATCATCAAATACCCCTCTTATCTAGAGCTCTGATTCTGCTCAGAATATTTGGTTTAAACAATATTTTATTTGAAACTGAAACATACATAAAGTAAATACAGATACACGTATATACATGTAAATGAAATCAGTACAAACAGAATATTAATATTTTGCTGTTATAGAGTCCTTAGTTCTAAAAAGAGTTTATGCCTACAGGAGCGACTCCAGTCACAAATCAGTTTTTGCGTGAGTCAAAACAAGTAAGGCATGGTTAACTCTTAAAGCGTCAAAAAGTAGACGACAATTTTAGGTCTGCAAAAATTGAAAAAAAAAAGAAAGAAAAAAACTTAAATGTTTCGTCCAAACTATTTCATATTGAGAATCGATACACTAGAGGGAAACAGTGTAGATTCAGACGAGGCGGCTGCCTCATCTGAATCTTTGCTGTTTGCTAATTACATTTTTGCCGGTTTTCGAGTTAAGTTCATTCTTAGCATTTGTAGGCTTACCTATGGTTCCATCAAAGAGATGGCCAGTTAGCGAGCACTGTCGTGATGTAAAACGGTAAAAAAATCCACACTGTGGTCTATGCTTGTAAGTTATAAGTAATACAAAAAATTATGTTTTTTTTTTTTTTTTTTTTTTTTTTTGGTAAAATTTTGTGTAATTTTCCTTTGCTTTGTAATATGTAGTCAGAGTTCAAGATGAAGTGGGTTTTTGAATAATTATTCATATACAATTTTTTTTTCTTATTTCGCAACAAAAGCATATGTTGTGACCCTTCATTAGAACCGTCTTATACAGGGTCACTCCATATGCTTTTTATGGAGAAACATGGAAAATTATCTAAAATTTTCCCTGTTACCAGGTCTAAGTTCTTGTCTGGAGAACTTGTAACGTATATTTCCTCAATGTTATGTAAGTGCATATTTTGGAATTGCACATTCTAGCTAATTCAGTCTGTTTACAGGTTGCGAATATGGGGATATGTCGATTGAGTGTGACCATGGAAGTCTGTGCTATTTGGAGTCAAATCGCCCTGTTTGTTGTGCTCTTTGTGCTGCAGCAGCTACGAATATAACAGGTACCAGGGTTCGAGATTATAAAACTTGAGAATAATCTCAAACTCAAAATAAAGTACACTGATTGGATGCTTCCGAGCATGTGCTCGGAAGCAACCAATCAGTGTGCTTTATTTTGAGTTTGAGAATGTACTCAAGTTTTATAACCTCTAGGCCAGTATTTGTTTAAAGATATAATCTATAATACTTACACTTGCCACTGACCTTCCATAGGTAAATCATTTAGAGCATCTGGCTTCATACACCGATGAACAAAAATTGATCATGTGACGTTGTCGTCAAGCGACGTCTAAGGTAAACAAACGTCTTGATTGGTCGATTGACGACACGTTATGGAGACGGCTGTTTAACGTAATGGCCGAACATGTAGTACTTTACTATCTTTTCTTCGGCGCATATTTTGCATATTCTACGTTAAAATATAACGAAAACATCACAAAAAGGGTCTAAAAATAAAATGGAAATATGAGAATTAAAATTTGATTTTTCAGAGTTCATCGTGTGAAGAAGCCCAGCGAAGCGCTTCTTGTTGAATTTTAGCGACGACCACTGTGGGCTTCTTCACACGATAAACGCTGAAAAATCAAATTTCAATTATTAATCAGAGCTCTAGATAAGAGGGAATATTTGATGATAATTAAGGATAATTTTTCTTATTTCTCATTGAAACCATATGTTGTGACCCCTCATCTGAACCGTCTCGTCGAGACGAGGGGTCACAACATATGTTTTTATGCAGAATTAACAAAAATAATCCCTAATTATCACCAAATACTCCCTCTTATCTAGAGCTCTATTAATTTAAGATTATGGATGTACCTCATATATCTATGCCAATCCAGGTGGTTGAACAGGAAACAGACTTCCTGATACTTTCTTGGGCGATCAAACCGTTCAAAAAGGGCTGTTTGCTCTTCAAATAAAGCACAATATTATTTCCTTTATGAGATAACCCAATTTTACAGGGGCGGGGCGGGGGTGTGGGGATGGCAAAAACTAAATGACAGAGTTGTTTCCCTTGAATGTGTATAGAAATGGATGCATTTCCAAGAGAGGGCACTCTAAATTAAGCAGTTTTGGCCTCCCTTTATAGGAAACCTGCTCTAGCAGTAAAGAACTGTTCTGAGAATTGTTCTTATAGGAAAGAATTTTGCTTCCCGGAACCTGTGGCACAGGGGAGGAATTTTGAAATAATTTGGTGATAGCCATTTCCTTTAAGAGGAGACCTCATTTAGTTTCGAAGAGCTTTGTCATAAAAATTGTTTACCATTGTAGAATAGCGGAAAACATGAAGGTATACCAATACATCTTAACCGGTTTTGTTGGGACACGTCAACACCGCCGCGTTTGAAATGTTTAAATGTTGTTGTTATTGTTGTTGTTTTAGTTTCTCGTGTCGCGGCTCGATTATTTCTGTTTTGTATACATGTAGCCTCTAATATCGTCCTTGGGTGTTGGTGTTTCCCAGGCTTTGTATTTTTTCCCACTATCTCTGCTTTTCGAAGTGGCAGTGTCGAATTTATATGTTCTGTTACTTTTTCCATTTAAGGTGGTGATTTATGGTAAATGTAAAAATCTGCATAAAACCATTAAAAATTAATGCATCTCCCTGAAAGTTAGCAGACTTCTTATTTTTGTTGTTCTTTACAGTTTAGAATACAAAACAGACGTACATGCTGCTTACAAATTTGTTTTTATAAGGAAAGATCAAAGAGTAATTTTCTGCGAATTAATCTGAAAATTGAAAGTTTACATAGTGCTAAAGGTGCATTATTGCATAATGAAGAGCGTCCTAGCAATTCTTTCTCAAATTGTAATGTAGACCAGATGAAAACAGTAGCTTTTTCTCAAATGTTCAACCATGTGCAAAGTAAATGTACACTGGACGCATTTATCAAATATAGGGTAGGCAAGCATACCTATGTTAACACCTACAATATAAATAATACATCACTGAATGATCAGTGGTGTGTAGATGAAATTGTTTAACCTTGTTAAAATAGTATCACCTGTCTCACCTGTGTGTTTTGACAAAAAAATTTGGACACAAACCGCATCTTTTTTCATCTGCTCAGCCTGATAATGTGTGAAAGAGTTTGAAAAAATAATTGTTAGGACGCTCTCCATTATGCAACAAGGTACTCTAAGCAATAAGTATATTTTCAATAATGATATTATTTTTTCAGATTTATTCGCAGAAAATTACCCTTTGACCTTCTCTTATCAAAACACTTTTTAACATTAACAAATGTTGCATTTTGGGATTCTAAGTTACGAGAAACAACATAAAGAAGGCATCTGCTAAGTTTTGGAAAGATCAGTGTTATTTTGAGCATTTTATGCAGATTTTTGTCTTTGTCCCAAATCAGTGATTATCACCACCTTAACTGTATCTCCATTTTTAAGACTGCTGATTAGTTCTGAATTGTGAATTATATATAAATTCCGGATGCTAGTACTGAAATCGAGTGGACTGGTGAAGGAAAATGATCTGGTTTCTTCTCCTTAAAGTATACCTGTTGATCTTAACAAGACCATGGGCTTCGGGAATATACATTTGAGCCACGACATGACAAAACCAAGAAAGTGGATGTGCGCCCAGCGAAAACTCAGATCGGCCTGGGCATCCGCCCAGTCTGATCAGAGTCTTGGCTGTCGGCATGGAGGTAGCTAAGAGACCCTGAGCCACCCTTCAAACCAGCCAAGGCTCTGATCAGAATGGGTGGGTGTCCAGGCTGATCTTAGCGTTTGCTGGGCGTACATGCCACTTTGCGGTCATATCGTGTCACGGCTCAAAATTGTATGCCTTGGGCAAATGTTTTTGAGTTTGTAAGTGTGCTTATTAGTATTTGCATGTTAAGTTTATATGAGCCGCAACATGACAAAACCAACAAAGTGGTTGTGCGGCCAGCATCCGCCCAGTCTGATCAGAGTCTTCACTATCCGCATAGAGGTAACCTAGACCCTTAGCTACCTTTTAAGCGCTAGCAGACTAGGTGGATGCTTTGGCTGATCTGAGTCTGCGCCTTCCGCATAACCACTTAGTTGATTTTCCCGTGTCACGGCTCATATTCATTCAGGCCCAGAGGAAGCAGCCAATCAGTATGCTTTATTTTGTGTTTGAGAGTATTCTCAAGTTTTAAAACGTCGAACCCAGGTTGTGAGTACGGAGACCGAGTGGAGTGGTGTGTAGAGTCAGAGTGTACATCCTACGATGAGTATACCATGACAACCAGATGTTGCGCAACATGTTCAGATTATTTCACACCGCCTACACCCGCTTCTGTCACAACTGTAACAACAGAAACAACAGAAACAACAACGAGTACAGTTTCAACTACAGTGACTACTCCAACAACAACAACAACTGTATCCACAATGGCCCCCACAACGAAACCAACTACAACATCACCAAAACCAGGGCCAAGTAAGTCAAGTTACTGACGTACCGTGTAAAGGACTTAAGGTGTATGGGTACACCTCCATGTTTTTCTTTTATTTTTTTGCAAAGGGACCACTAATCAACTTTTGTGACTTCTTGTTTGCAACTCCAACAATGACTCTGTAGCAGAGATTGGAGAGGTTTCCGATGTGAAATAATGGTGAAATAAATGACAGTTGATGCACAAAATTGGACAAAAGCTCGAAATTGTTTTATTTCACATGTTTAGAAATTATGCCAAATAACGCTGGATTAAATAAACTGTGCATATAATCCCGTAGACGCCTTAAAATTATTCTTTCAGATAATCATATAATCATTGTTCGAACACAGAAAAGATCATTTCAAAACGGACATTCCCATAGAAACAAATGTGAGCTATGGTAGTGTTCTTCATATCCAAAAAAATACTTTTTTGTTAGAATAAAATGTTGAAAAAAATGTTCTTTAAAGAGCTGAAGAATTTTTCTTAAAAAAGCCATAACACCTTAACGATAAAACAAAAAAAATGTGTTCTTACTGGTTACTTTATATTACGAGGATCCCTATAGTGCCCATATTAGAGCCGCGACTCGAGAAAACCAACAAAGTGGTTGTGCGCCCAGTGCAGATTCAGATCGACCTGGGCGTGCACCCAGTCTAATCAAACTCTTAGCTTACCGCTTTTAAAATGGTATCTAAGTGTCTAAGCTACCTTCATGCGGACAGCGAAGACTCTGATCAGACTGGGCGAATGCCCAGGCTGATCTGAGTCTGCGCTGGGTGCACAACCATTTTGTTGGTTTTTTCGTGTCGCGGCTTATTTATGTTTTATTCTCTAAATTTCAGACACACTACCCATCATTATTGGCGCTGCCGTAGGAGGTGTTATTTGCTTAGCAGCCATAGCCACAGCCCTGTTTTGTCTGTTGAATAGACAGACTCCGGGGAAGAAGGTAATTCATTCGACTTTAGTAATCTTAGTCTAAGAGTGTTGTAGGCTCGACTTAAAATATATTTACATGTTTATAGTTTATTGATATACTTAATTAATATACAAATCGTTAGGAGTAAGGACAGGCACTTTTGATACCGTTTTACATAGATTTTTGGCCCCAAAACCGCACGTCTACGCCTACACATTCGACAAATTCGAGTTGTTTCTGCTTTCTCCTGTTCTGTTCTATTTCTGACTGAGTACACTGACAGGCTTATTTGCCACCTATTTAGGAAAGAGCTGCTGACTCGGCTTATTACTTGTAATTTATTGTTTGTTGGGATGTCTTTGTCAATCTTTCCCTTTGATGTTTGGGATAGGGTTTGGGATCTGATTCAGTCAGTTCCTGAAGTGTAGTTACTCTTTAAATGATGCTACTGAAATTCTTAATCCTCTGTATATTGTTATGCTGTGTTATTGTTTAACGTGATGGTCATGTCGGGACGGTCAGTTAACCTAACCACACTTTTCCTGGGTTGTTTATATTGACCACAGCCTAACTCGATGATAACTATATGGCTAGCTTTGGTCTGAACATATGACCGTTGTCTCAAAGTTTTCTCCTGCATTGGTCTTTGACTTCTTCTAGCAAGACTTTGCCCTTTGATGTGTTCACATGACCTTTAATTGACCAATAGGGTTTAGAGACTCATGGAGGTGGGAGTGTCTTATTTTCTGCCAGACTTTCCCACTGCCAATATATTATTAACAACCGGACTTAGTAGGCCGATGTGATTAGGTCTATCCCTACATGTACCTATAGCGACCCCTGAGCATGGTTCAAAATGATTTAAGGAGACGAGAAATTGAAATCAGTCACTATAGAATTTAGATTACTTCGTTTTCTTCACACGCTAAATGATTAACGATCGGCCGCGACACGACAAAACCAAGGAGTTGGTGGTGGGCCCAGTGCAGACTCAGATCGGCCTTGGCATCCGCCCAGTCTGATCAGTCTCTTCGCTAAGCGCTTACAGGGTAGCTAAAGCTCCAAGCTACCTCCATGCGGATAGCGAAGTCTCTGATCAGGATGCCCAGGGTGAAATGTGCTGGGCGCACATGCCACTTTATTGTTTTTGTGGTGTCGCGGCTCAATTTTTAGGAATTGAGATATTGAAAGCAGCAACTATAGAATTTGGAGTACTTAATTTACTGCACACACTAAGTGATTGATTATTACCATGTGTATGTAGTAAAGGACAGGGCAAACGACAATTGTGAGTAAGTACCAGTTGTTTTACATTATTGTAGATATTTCCAGATGGGAAAGTCATTGAAGCTAACGATACGAAAGTCACCGTTGATAACAAGGAATCAGACCCATCGAAGCTCCAGTCGGAAAACAAAACCGAAACTGACATAAAGCCCAAACCGCCGCTCATTGGTTGGAAGGTCACAGGTTCTCCCGCCAATTTCAAGTTTTCAGCGGCAGGATTGCCTCCCTCCTTGGCGATGCACAGGACCGCTTTATCCCCGATCCCGACGCCACAACTCCCACCCATTATCCCGCCTATGATGGAACCGGATCCAACTCTGCCACCCATTCACGAACAGGCAGATAACTCAATAAACCATTCACAAGAGCTTGATTCAAATATTTTTGCCTCAATTATAAGTGGAAAATTGCATCTGTGATGTGATTATTTACCTTGTGAGACATAAATATTTTTTTCCCTTGTGAGACGTTTATATATGAGCCGCGACACGACAAAACCAACAATGTGGTTGTACGCCCAGCGCAGACTCAGATCAGCCTGGGCATCGGCCTAGTCTGCGCAGAGTCTTTGCTGTCCGCATGGAGGTAGCTTAGACCCTTAGCTACCCTTTAAGCCCAAAGCGAAGATTCTGATCAGACTGGGCGGATGCCCAGGCTGATTTGAGTCTGCGCTGGGCGCACTTCCACTTTGTTGGTTTTCTCGTGTCGCGGCTCATATATACTCAGCAGCAATAAAAACGCATAGTGACACTTATCTAACCCATTTATGCCCAGTGGATTATTCTAACCTTATCAAACAGGTGAGCCCATTCATCAATTAAGGGATATCTGGTTACGTTAATTTTTACCATGTTTATTTCATTGTAAGGAAAAAATACCCATTTGTCTTATGCTAATAGTGTTGATCCTGATCAGGCACCGGGGTTTGCCTGATCTGGATCTTAATCTGTTTGCCCATATCCAATATTTGGGACGCTAGGCATTAATGGTTTAATATTTGTTGAAATTTCGTTTACGTTTTTACAATTTTCAGATGAAATGATTTCTGCAACTGAAAAAGAAAATCTATATTTGGTTTGACATGAAAAATCTAATCACTCAGTGCGTAGATGACGGGCGTCGTTGAAAACATCTTTTTACGTTGATTTGTTTTATTACCTGCTTTCCGATGACGTCTTTTGATTCGGTTGTAACTTTTTTATTTGCCTGTTACACCATCATATCCCTCTAATGTGATGGTCTCTGTATGCAATAAACCATTACCTTAGCGTTAAAAACGTTCTGTAGAAAATGCACTGACGTCGCTGTACATGACAATTTAGCTGTTTGTGGCTTGTGAGTTTTGAATTATTTTAGAACCCGACTGGTGCATGTCAGCAACAGAAAAGTACTTTTGAACGCTTTATATTGATTTATGGAAATTTTAATTTTTCTTTTCCTAACTGACGTCAAATGTTAAACTACTTTGACGGTAGTATTTATTATGGCATTTGCATCACGCTGTCAATAAAATAAAAACGTTTTATAAACGAATTGGATATAAAGTGTGATCTGCCGAGCCACAAATACCTCGCACATGTCAAAACTATATGCACATGCTTCACGTGTTACTTGACGTCAGCTGAATACATATAAGTTGATTCTGCGAAACAGAGTATATTCATAAGCGTTTTGTCGTAAGAACAACAGCATTTTGTTTTATCTGTAAACTAACGTTTGAGGGGCACAGGAGTACTAAAAAAATCAAATTCAAAATATGCGTTTCTTTTGCTGTCGAGTATATTATCTCCAGTGTGAGGTAATAAATTATCTCCCTTTACCAACATGGGAAAGTAAACAAATGGATTCCATGGGCACACAGTGTTGAATCTATACTTAATCAATGTTGATTCAACATCATGATGATGTTGAATCAACGTTGATTCAATGTTGAGTCAACATTGTGTGCCTGCTGGGGAGACAATTAAATTGCTTTCCTATTCAAAATAGTTACTTCCCTTTCCAGGAGATAATTTTGCAAAGGGACGCGATTTGCAAAGGCAAACAAATTAAATTGGACCGCTGTGCGAATATTTACTCCTCTTAGCTGTACTGGTTTTCTCCCTTTGCAATCGTTGATAGTTGTTTCCCATGTTTGGGATGTAGGTACAGCAATCATGTATGCCATTAACACTGTGATAGAAAAACATTTACAGGGTGATAACACCGATATTTATCATTTTATTTGTAAATACATATGTATTTTGTTTTTGTTTTTAAAGCCAGTAAAGGTTAAATTTGTTTTTATTTTTCTACTTTTTATTAAAATTTATTGTGTGTTGAATCATGTGAAATGCAATAATTATGTATGTACGCCCGTCTGAACGTTTTCTATGCACTATAAATGTTTGCCATCCATTTAAGGTGTATGGGTGCACCTCCATGTATTTTCGTCATTTTTACAAAGGGGAACAACTTTTGTGACTTCCTTGTAGCTTCCTTGGAGGACAAAGCTTCTTCCAAAATGGATCTACTCAGAAAGGAAAGAATTTGCTCCTACAGGAGCAAATTCTTGCCTTTTAGAGTTGACCCCTTTTGTAAATGGAGGCAAAAATAAAATACACAGTTGCTTCCCCGAAAAGTGAACCCGTTCACCTTAAGTGCACGAAAAACAGCTGTTTTTTATGTGAATGGATAGGGCTGTTATGGAGATCACTGTTACCTTGTGAGATATAGAGGATCTTTCACGAGTGGACATTTCATATTGAATGAACCTTCGGCAAGTTCCATATTTTTTTTTATATGAAAAGAACACGAGTACTGTTGATTTGTTGTTTTACGTCCACTGTAAACAGCTATGGTCATGTCGGGACGGTCAGTTAACATAGCCACACTATTCCTGGGCAGGCTTAGACCTCCTTAGCGGCGAGTAATCAATGAACAATTTTTATTCTGGGTATGTACCGGTCATTTCACTTTATGTAAATGATTTGAAGATTTAAGTTTGAAGAATAAAACTTGTCGGAAAATGTGAGAATAATGGGGGTCTGGCGCGGAGCCCCCAGCAGCTGAGGCATTCTTTTGAAATGAAGACTGATGGAAGAATTCCAACCCCACACTCCCCAATACGACTAACAAAATATGACACCCCGCCCCCACTGTCTCAATTGCTTATTGATTTTCGCACCCCCACCTCACCCCAACCCGAGTAGATCATAAAGAAATACCCCTCTCCTCCGCCACTCCCACCCCCTGCTTGAATGTATCCGGCCCACCACCTGATGACTTCTCCCTTACCATTACCAATTTTAATGTCTTTCCTATTACATGTAAATGGATACAATGTATTACATGTACCTTTTTTTGCCATTTTTTCGCTTTACTGAAAATATTCAATCCATTTTTTTTTGTATTGTTATAGAGCGTGATCAATGGATTTATTTCATTAAAACGATTTTATTTGTATTCCTTTCTCTTTTATGATATTTTGTGATCCTCATTGTAATATAATATTTCACATAATTGAGCCGCAACGCGACGAAACCAACAAAGTGACATGTAGCACCCAGCGAAGACTCAGATAAGCCTGGCCATGCGCTCAGTCTGATCAGAATGTTCGATATGCGCTTAAAAGGTGGCTAAGGGTTTAAGTTAGCGCCATGCAGCCAGCAAAGACTCTAATCAGCCTGGGCGGATGCCCAGGCTGATCTGAGTCTTGGCTGGGCACATATGCCACTCTGTTGGTTTTGTCGTGTCGCGGCTCATATATTGATCAATAAGGAATTACCAGGAATGGCCAACAGCCAACAGCAATATACCATTCCTGCTTGATCCTTATGGGTAAATTGTGTGAAATGGTATTATTGATCCTATTTCCGACTGTTTCAGTCGGAGTAAAACCTCCGTCTGACCGCATACGATTCAAAGTGTAAATAAATACAGAAGTTATGGAAATGACGAGCGGATTTTGCCAGTGCAAAAATCATCTTTTTTCTAAATACATGTA
The DNA here is from genome assembly GCA_963989385.1 of Ctena decussata. Classification (NCBI taxonomy): domain Eukaryota; kingdom Metazoa; phylum Mollusca; class Bivalvia; order Lucinida; family Lucinidae; genus Ctena; species Ctena decussata. Next base: position 1,521,570 of record OZ022511.1, on the reverse strand, counting down.
GTAAATAAGCAATTCAAAATTTAGACATCAACATTTGATCCATAGGCTTGTCTGTTAATCCCCACGATTGACAGATATACTTATTCCTTTCAGTAAATATTTTTATCATACTTTGTTATCGACTTTTTCACATGTATGATTAATAACATAGTCGCCCATTAGTCCAGGACAGGCTGACAATAGGGAACTGTTACAGCAAATTTGGTCCAATATAGTGGGGCAAATATTTTCCTTTCAGAGTTGCATTTCCTAGTGTATCAGAAACAGAAACAGGTAATTTTTAGGTTCAGTGGTGCGCCCGTTTGGAAGAGTTTGCAAAAAAGTTCCTCAGAATTCTCTGTCTTTGATGAATATACATGTACACACACCTTAACATCTTAACATCAACAAAGAATAGTTGAAAAGACGGAAGGAAGAAAGCCGTCGTTCGAGTTGTCCGTAACTTCATTTTCATCTGTTCTTTCTGGCTGAATCTCTATAAATAAAGAACAGATTTCTTGGCGTTTCAGTCTCATTCTCTCTGACTCAGTACCTCAAAGTTCAAAATTTCATCAACGGAGAATAGTTGAAAAGACAGACGAAAGAAAACCGCCATCCGATTTGCCTGTAAGTTTATTTTTATCGGTTCTTTCTGGCTGGTTCTCTATAAATCGTTGTCTTTCAAGAATAAACTTCTTGGCGTTTTTGTCCCATTCTCTCTGACTCAGTACCTGCAAATAAAAAGAGCATATAAGACATAATAAATTGAGCCGCGACACGAGAAAACCAACAATGTGGTTGTCCGCTCAGCGCAGACTCAGATCAGCCTGGGCATCCGCCCAGTCTGATCAGAGTCTTCGCTCTCCGCATGAAGGTAGCTTAGTCTCTTGGCTGCCCTTTAAGCGCTTTGCAAAGAGTCTGATCAGACAGGGCGGATGACCAGGCTGATCTGAGTCTGCGCTGGACGCATAACCACATTGTTGGTTTTCTCGTGTCGCGGCTCATATCATTCTCGCCCAGAGGTTATAAAACTTGAGTACATTCTTAAACTCAAAATAAAGCACATTGACTGGCTCGGAAGCAGCCAATCAGTGTGCTTTTTTTAGTTTGAGATTATTCTCAAGTTTTATAACCTCGAACCCAGCTTTCTCTATCTTCCATAACAAACGCCATCTCATCGACAATTCAGGAGAAAAGCAAACAGTTTGCGTTCTCACAAGCATGCAAAACTCAGTCTCTACAAATACATGCTGTAGAAATTTCATAGGCACATTTATTGTATTAACCTTATAACCCCACGCTCTTATATACGTCCTTCTGTTTTATTTTCCGGCAAACTGCACCTTGGATTATCAATATTGCTAAATTTCAAATACAAATTCCACATATCGTGTAGGTTTATTTATAGTAGTTGTTCGTTCACCTCCTTATGATATACGAGGTCTTTCATACACTTAGTGATGACGAAAACCAGCCAGATCTGTTAATCTTACATGTTAGAATCCATTAAAATTGTCTGTTGGAAGCACATTGGCAAGGGGCAGATCTGTTACCCTCAGGCTTTAAATAACGCCCCTCTTATGTAAAATGCAGCTCGGGAGATGACTATCATATAAGCATTACGCGTACCTAGATCCAATGGGTTGGTTAGTGTATTTACATGTAGACCTATGTAACAAATTATGAATAAAATATTGTTTAAACCAAAGGCTACTTCCCTGGTGCATAAAGTATGATCAATACACCAGCTTGTTGCATTTTGATTTGCCTTCTACCGGTACGTTTCAAAGAAAGACTAAAAACAACTCTTACCACATAAGGCCCATCTGTTGGCTTGCTTGGTCTCTTTAAAGGCATGATTATTGCAGGTTTTCTCTCAATTGTCTCGTCAAGATCTAGTCTTTGTAGCGATGGGAGGTGAACAACAACTTCGCCGGCGAAATCATCCGAACCTATCCGATCGTGATCCAGCACGCTAAGTAGGACACAGCTTCCTTTTACTTTCAAATAGTCTTTTGGTATATTAGGGCTGAAATAAAATATTATTCCTGAAAGCGCCAGACACTAAAATAGTTGAATTAGCAAATAGCGTAATTCCAGAACAAGCGGCTTATAATGGGTCGCCTCATTTGGATCTACACTGTTTGCCCTCTAGTCTTTGATTTTTAATATGGCATATAACTTGAAAGAAGTTTGTTTCTTCTTCTCTTGATGACGTAAGTTGTGCCGTTTTTTGCGCATACAATGCAACTGCCTCCGTCTTTACACACTTAGAGATGTCAAAGGTCACATTATTACACGTTTCTGAATTGCAATGCTGTGTATTAAATCGTACATGCACATGTTTTGAAGAAGCTTCGGTAGCGCAGTTATTTACGCTGGCTAACTGTTCTAGTAGTACTCGTAAAATCAGAGCAGTTATTATGCCATAGAAATCGTAACATTATGTGAAAAGTGTTGTTTGTTTGTGTTTTGAAAAAAGCAAATTCACAATAAAAATAAAACGGATGATGAAGCTTTGCTGTTTTTTTTCTAGTCTGTTAGCTCGAAAGTAAGAGTTCCGGGTACTACAGACTATAACGAAAAATAAATAAGCAAATAAACAAATAAATGAAAACAAACAAAAAAGAAAGAAAAAAAAAGACAGCGGCTTACAACTGGAATACTGTGTTAAACGTTGGATTCAGCGTGTTCTTGATAACGGTAGTCTTCTGCATTTTTGAGCTTTCGAATAACACATGGGGCTGCAAAGTCATCTCAACGTAGGGGTCACTCAATCCTGAAGCATCTAGGCCTGGCAGATCTGATCCTTTTAATACTGAAATAAAGCAAATGTAGACATTTTTTCTATATTAGTCATAGCTTTGTATAACGTATGACCTAGCTGAAACAATCTGAAAAAGGATGAGCCAACGGTAGCGGAGAATCAAAATAGTAAGTTGTGAGGGTGAGGGTGAAGGTTTGGGCCCAGTAAAACCGGTTTAACCCCCCCCCCCCAGTAGTTATTACTGACCGTCCCAAGGCGGTACTTTCGTTGCGGTTGCATTTGTTTTATGTTCGGTGCTGTTTAATTTATTGTGTTCTCATTTAACCCTTCTATAATAAAAATAGGAAATGGGTAAGAATGGTTGTTAAATGTTTTTCGTATAATTTGCTTAGTCTGTTGTAACCCTTCTGTTGGTCTAAATTATTTAGTTCAATAAAGATAGCTGAGTTGCCACCTATTTGGGAAAGAGCTGCTGACTCGGCTTATCACTTGTAATTTATTGTTTGTTGGGATGTCTTTGTCAATCTTTCCCTTTAATGTTGGGGATAGGGTTTGGGATCTGATTCAGTCAGTTCCTGAAGTGTAGTTATTCTTTAAATTGATTTTGCTGAGTCGATTTGTTTAGATTTCTACCGTTTTCTGCTATTCTAACAACGGGGAACACTTTTCAAAACTTCCTGTTTTATTTCATGGATGATGAAGGCGTTCCAAAATATGTTGTACTCTTATAGGAAAGATTTCTCCTAGTGGAGCAAATTCTTTTATTTCAGAGTTGATCTTCATTGAGAATTGAACCAAAAATTAAAAAAAAAGCAAAAAAAAAAAAAACAAAAAAAAAAACTGAGTTGTTAACCCTCAAACTACGTCTTTCACCTATGTTGTGACCTTTGAATATCTTTAAAGAGGGCCCAGTGGTCACATAACGTCAAAATGACGTCGATGCGACATGACTATGTCGCATCGACGTCAATATGACGTCGAAAATTAGTTTAACGTCATTTTGCATCATATGCCTGCTTAGGGTGATCATTCAAAAGTAATCAGAAAACTCAAAGTTTGTTTATACCCCTTCACAATGCAGTTATTCTTAGCCATAGTATGTTCTTCTTCAAAGCGATTCATCGCACAGTGATGTACATGATTTTTTGTCAATAAAAGGATAACAACTGAAGCTATATTAAAACAGAACATAATGAAGGGCCTTTGTCTTTAGTAGACACCTTTTGGGATACCTTGAACAAAAAACATAGTGCAATTGAACCTACTTATTAAGGGGTACCTCAATTCTTGTGTGTCTCCTTAACGTCGACCTCTTAAGAAAACTTTAACTTTATACAGTTAACTCCATATTTTAAAGTCGAAGCTCATTCCACATTACTGATATCTCAAATTATTGTAAATTTTCTGGTCCGAGAAAATTTAGTTTGAGATACCAGTAGTTTTAGATATCAGGAGTAACAACATACATAAAAGTAGGGAATGTATCCAAACCTAATTCTTTGATATACGAGGTATTTTTCTAGATATCAGTGTTCGAGATATCGAGAGTAAATTACATCTGTAATACCTTTAACAAATATGGTTACATTTCCCCTTGTTTCTTCCATGTAGGCAGCCTTGAGGGCCAGATGGCCATAATACTCTGTAGGTGTAGCCATGTGTTTGGCTAACATTAAGTAGTATTGCAACATGAGGTCTTCGGACTTCTTAGAGTTGAGATCAAGCCTTTTCTTTAAATCGTTGTAACATTCTGAATCCATCCTCTGCTCATCTAAACCAATCCGCAATAAGAAAGACGACACTGCTCGTAAGTGCTGAAATAGTGAATGGATAATCTCCTACACTTTAAACTAAGTGTATCTTTCATAAGAAAGAAACGTATGCTTTCGCTTTGTCGATTTTGTTTTCTTACTTCTTTCAGTTGGTGTCTTGGATGGCTGTGCTGACTGTAAAGCGACTGTGGCTTTTCCTAGATATCTTCAAGTGTACTCTATATGGCATATAGTGATAACTAATACAATTCTGAAATAACCTCTCAAAAAGAACAATGGTTTTGTTATACTACAGACTGTAATAGCACTTATGTAATATGTATACATATTCATATTTTTTGTCAAATCATACCTTTTAATGCGGTCAATTTTACGAAATTTTCAATATATCTAAAAACGAAAAATCACACAACTTACGCCTGCAAATTTCAAGAAACGTTTCTTCTAAGCTATATCATATTAAGAATATAAAGACAAGAGGCAAACAGTGTAGATCCAATTGAGGCTGCTCAAAGTGACCCGCCGCGTCTGAAGCTACGCTGTCTGCAAATTCCTTCTTTTTTTTTTTTCTTTTTTTTTCGCGCTTTGTTATTTTACTTACCAGCTTAATCTGATCATAGTATTCTGGGTGTTGCTGAAAAACGAAAAAAGGGCATTATCAAAAAAACAAAACTCAAACTGAAAATATCAGCACGAATTCACGGACAGCAGTGTCGCGCCTGTCAGCATATTGTCACAAAACTAGAGCTAAGCCAGAAAACTCGACGCAAAGTTTACACCGCCGAGGCCGCCGAAAAAGTTATATCTACCGTATACGCGGTAATTTTCGCGGGTTCAAATTTTTGTGGTTAAGGGTCAAAAACATGATTATTAATTTTCGCGATTTTTAATTTTCGCGGTTAGCAACATGCTCAAAAAGCAAAACTATTTATTTTCACTTGAGTCAGTTCTTTCATTAACCTGCGGAAGGGCCGCCGCAGGCTAATGAAAGAACTGGCTAAAGTGAAAAGTACCAGCAGCTACCTAAGCAAAAACACACAAAATATATGAACACTGTGTCTACAGAAGTCACTTTGTAAGAAACAGGAAATTTTTAGCGATTTAAATATTCACGGTTTCTAAGTGACCGCTAAATACCGCGAAAAATGGAACACCTCGAAAATTACCATGTATACGGTATGTCTCACTTCTGCTGATCACAGGCGAGATAAAAACTATGATAGTAAACACGCAAAAGTTTTATTCTTTAACCTAAGCAGAAAGATATCAGTATTTGGGGCTCCGAATTTATCATTATTCATGTTATTTTTGATAAGAAAATATTTATTGTTTTTATACTTTTGTCTGGTCCATACAAAGCCTCTCTGCATTCTTTAATAAGACCTAACGCACGTTACAAGAGAAAAAAACTAAATGCCAATTTCATTGCATTTCACTTCACAAACAGGTTAATGTTATTTACATATTTTTTTTTTATTGCAAACTAATATTTCGCCGGCAACGGTTAACCAAGGGCCGTACATAACTTGTAAAATGAGTGTAATTTGTTTTAATTACTCGATTTGCTGTTGCAGTTCAAAAACAAAGCGATTGTACTTTCTACAAATTTTGTTGCGCATATACTGATAGGGGTGCTACTCGGAGGACACAAATTATTGAAAAAAACATCACTTCGGCGTCAATGCAACTTCTTGACTTTAGTCGTTGTTTGAACGCTATGTACCTATATCGAGAGCTTAGTGCAAGATTAGTCTAACTCAATATTTTGAAACTTTTCAAAAGAAGCAAAAAACTGATTATTATAGTACATAAATAAAACATTAATATGAGATTTGACACATTTACGCTCATAAAATATGAAAAGAAATGAAACATTATTCAATTTTATTTATCTATTTTTGTTAAATTAGGTTTTTGTGACTTTGACTACTTTTGCGTTGCAAAGTTTAGTGCATGACTAGTCTAACTTCAGATAGACTACTTTTTGCAGTTCACAAAATAAGTGCATTATAAAACAAATTTGAATATTTTTTTTAGTTTGAATGTAAAAACACAATAAGCATGAGCTGAGCTGTGGAATAGCTATTTTAAAACAACTATAAAAATTTAAAAAGAACAACTTATGTAACTCTTTCTTGTTAGTGCAAAACTATGCTAACTTGAAATCCGTTTTTTATTAGCGCAATACTAGTCTATCTCAAGACAGACTAGTCTTGCACTAAGAGAAATGAGGAAAATATTTTGAACTGTAATAATCCATGTTTTACTACTGAAAAACTAAGTACTAGAGTGTGAAGAAAACACTGTATATAAAGCTATTAACAGTTAAGGAAAATGAGAATTTGTACCTGAATTTATAAAACTGAAAACTTAGCTATTTATCCACCAGAGTCGCTATTTTTTTTTGCAGGCCTGCGGGCTGCGGGCCGCTGGCTGCGAGACTAGTCTTGCGGTAAAGATTTAGCTCATTTGGCACTTAGACTATTTTTAGATCACGAATGAAAGCTTTTTTTTCTAAAACATATATCTTAATAGTTTCACAGAATGTGTATTTGACCATCAAATATTCAAAACTGCAAAAAATGTGAATTTGCGAAAAATAGTGAGTTAGCTTAGTCTTGCGCTGAGCCCTCTGTACGATAATTGTTACACTGTCAAAAGTGAGTCCGATGCCGGAAACTAAAACGACAAAAACACATAAAAGTTCGGATGTTTTGAAATCTTTTATTAACTTTTCATTACAGAGCCCTATTTTCTTTTTTAATGTTTGGACGCTTCTGTAACATGTTTTCCATTTGGTGTAATGCAACAAGTTATGCAGTTTCAATTAAAGGCGTGGTACGATAAAATGCATGGCTGATGTTTGTTTAGAGATGTTAAGAGTCCTGTGCGTAAATAAATGAAAGAGTACAGTTTATATCATTGTCTGCATGCATAATGCATGAGTTTACTTACTAAGTGATCTAATATTGTGCAATAAACATTATATTTTTTGTAAAATTTTCGGAACAAACAATGCAGTCATGAAAGCATTATAATGTAAATGTTGAACATTAGAGGAAAAAGGAGGTTAGAAATAAAATTTTAATTAATTATGGAATTTTCATTCTACAGACAGAACGTATGTATCACATGGTATGACACTCGAAATTAAACGGGAATTCCAACAGCCAAGTTTTACTCCCTAGTAATTAAGAAGTGGAAATAACATTTTGCAAAGAAACTTTTTGCAAAGCCGAAGATTTTTGAAAAACATTAGTTGATTAGGATATCATAAAATTACGTCAAAGCAATTCTAAAATCTTGTATTATTCACCAATGCGGAGAAAAATGGAGAATTCCCTTTTCAGAACAAACCCAGCAGGCATATGGCGTTGTACTGACGTCATTCCGACGTGATGACGTCGCATAGACGTCAGTACGACGTCCATAGACGTCAGTACGACGTCATTCCAACGTCATTTGCCTGCTGGGAATTAACAGACTACACAAACTTACCCCTATCTCAAGTTGTTTGTGGAATGACATAAGTACGACTGTCCACAGCTGTTCAACCATATGAGGATATATGTCTGGCATCAACTGACTGTGAAGGGTCTGGATATTGGTATTCAAATATCCTATGTACATATCCACCGACTGAAAGAGAATACGATTTATTGTTTTGCTTAAACTTTGACCTCCATAAAACAAATCTAGCGGGGGGAGGGGGGAGACACAAAATCTTGAAACATCATTCCAGTTCACTTACAAATATGGATAACGTATAAATCAATGACACTATATCATGGGGCATATCTCGAGTACCTGACGTCAATCTGAAGCGTCGCTTCTCACTGACTAACGTCTGGGACGCTGGCGATTGCTTTTAGTGCAGACCGTTTCGAAAAGAAACCAAATGAAAAAAATCCATCTAAATGAGTGGGGATAGCTGAAATTAAAGTTTAATTTGGGGAAGCCCCAAATGGTGATTTTTAATCTAATACTGTTTAATATTTTCTGTAAGTTAAACTTATTTAAGCCTTCACACAGTAGACTCTTTGAGACCTCATCATTTAAAGCATGGACCAAATAAAGTATTTACAGTGACAACAGACTGTGCCCCTTATCGTCTCTATATAGTTCATAGAATAAAATACTGTGGCAACAAACGTCCATTTTGTATTAGATCTATTTAGATCTGTGTTGGCGATCCGTGTTAGAATGATGTTCGATGAACTTACGGATGCTTTTTCGGGCGCTGTTTTGGTGAATATCTCCATATATTTGTCCATTTCAACCCTCATCTTCTCAGCTATTTGTCGCAAGAGCAAACAACATTTCTGAAGTATTTCCTCATTGGCCATCTCAATGAGACGCTGCAGTGTATCGGTAACTTGAGCGCCGACGTCATCAGTGACGTAACGAGTGGATACCATCATTGCAATACTCTCCCAGGAAAGTAGGTTAGGCAATTCCATCAGATACTTTCGAACGTGTTCGATGTTATTCAGTGTTATGCATAGCTGTGACGAAAAGAGATAGTCATAAATAAGTTAAAATGTAATTTTCGTTACATTGTACTTTTAAGCGTAGGCCTACATAGACAAACCACCAACATTTCAGATTCAACAAAGATTTCAAACACGCTTTTTATCGATAGCTAGAAAGTCTGCTAAATTCTTGTGTATTAACGTAAAAGTTTGAGTATCAAGGTCTGATCAGAGGCAACACTGTGTGTCATTCTGTCTGCATCTTTTTGACGAATTACCGCATTGTATAATTCTACAACAGTTACGATATTTATTTCAGTTTTCTCATTTACTTAATTTTTAGGAAACGGCAATGAATATGGTAAAGGTGTTAATTACGCACTTCAAGTTAAATAGTTTGAAGCAAGTTTTCGTTCGACAAACTTAAAGACATTTCTGTTAGCTTATATCTTATTTTATACAGATCCTGCAATTTATATTTAATCTTAAAAGTTACTGGCTTGGTCACTATATTGTTTTATTCAAAATACAGAAGACCATATGGTCCATGAGTACACATATTATGCAAACATTATACACAGAGCAACACAATTGACAGGTGTTAGTCAACATATTATCATACCTTGCTTACATTATACACTACAATGGCTAAGGCAAATTCACCAGGTAAATATATATGCAGTTAAAACATGCATATGCATTTGAGATCTAAAAAGTTATAAAACTGTAAAACTCGCTCTACTTAGTACGCATATACATGTAATGATTGATGTAATTACGCAACATAGGCACTATAGGAATACATGTAACTACTGTCAGTTTACACAGGGGCGTAAGTAGGGGAATTTACATATTACGCACAATTACGTTTTATACCTCCTGAGACCAAGAATAAGAGTTCAGCCCCAAAGACATTTCATGTATTCGTATCTGTTTGCAGTTACTATTGAATTCTTGTCCGATTTACAAAATTATAGCATTATCAAATATGCAGGTGCGTGCTGAAATTTTGTCAATTGACAAAATTTCAATACGCACCTGCATATTTGCGTAAAGACAGTTACGCCCTTGATACATTTTTTTAAAAAAATATAAGACGTAGGCTATAAGACGTGTATCAGTATTTTACCCTGTCGTTAACATCAAATCCTGCATTCAGATTGCTGTCATAGTAACCATTCCTTTCAAGAATGCCATGAATCTTGTCTGCGTATAGTCTCGCTCCATCACATATAATCTATAATAACATAATTATATAAACAACTGAAATGCTGTTGATACAAGTTACCGACTATCATTATACTAAAATCTTCTTTTATTTATCTTTTTGATTTTTTAATATGAAGAACATTTTTAACCTGAATTAAGAACACTTAATACAGGCATGTTTGACGAACATCTGAGTTTGGAATTGTAACAACAGATTTTCTTAAAGCCCCTATTGCTCTTCCAGGCCAGTTTGTAACTGTACAAATATGTACATATTTACAGAAGAGCGGTTGTGCCTTTCTGTCTGATCACAATATTTGTGATGTATGACTGACAAACAGCAGGAGGTATTGTGTAGCATCCAAAAGCAATCTTTCAATATTTGATATCATATCTTATAACAAAGTTTTGTCATATTCAGTCAATGCGCTGATGTCAAGCATTACTCCTCTTAAAATGCTGTGTTTCCTTTCTTTTTTGACTGTGTGGGTACAAACAAAATTAAACTTACATCTGTGACTTTAGTGACCCCTAAAAGGGCGGAGTCCGGATCATGTACATCAATCTTTCTCCACTCATCTATAACTGAGGCAAAACAAGAGAGGACGTCAACGGAGGAATGGGAGTATTTCACTAGTGCAGTGACAACGACCACCTAAAATAGTACAAATGATATTATTTTTGAAAGTTTGACAATAACATGACTCATATTCAGAATTTGAAATGATTAAATACAGAGAAAGCAGGTAAACCGGGTTTAGTCTTTCAATTAGCTGTATCCATGTTTCTGGCGATAATTTGCAGTTTCTTTTTAAATAAAAAGCTTTGAAAAAGAACACACACATTAGAAAAAAGAAAAAAATGCTAAAATGCCATGGAATGCTATGTCACGCCTGTCTTCGCATGGTCACATAGTAGAGGTAAACTATACTAGAGCAAGTGAGCAGGAGCTCATGTATACCCCCGGCCAGTGCAGCCACCTAAATGAAAGTGTCTTTAAAATCTTGCAGGCAAATGTTATACATGTACAAATTTCAAAGTCTGTGACCTTGACCTTAGACCAGCAGCAGCATCTAGATGATGTCAACTAATATGAATCAACTTTAGAAAGTAATTCGAAAGGCTTCCACTGAAGTATATTCGAACTCCAAACACAAGATGATAAGTCCAAATGCCGAAGTCCTAACTATTGACCCCTAGCCCCACCCAAGGGCCTGACCTGGTGACTAAGCTATTCCATATCGTCAGTATGCAATAGAGATTTCATCTTTCTAATATGAAATTAATCTCACATTTGGTTTCAGAGTTATGAGGAATCAGAATGGTTCAACGCAAAACTTTGACCTAATGAAAATGCAGTCCTAATTATTGAGTCTGGTCCCACTTAGGAGCCTGAACTAATCATGCGACTCCTGACGTTGCGTTCCGCTCCGCTACACTAGCGGCAGTGTAACGGTAGCGGATTCTAAGGTCATATTTTGTAGGTCTAGACCTGAGCGAGGAATCTATACACTCAGTATCAAAGGTACTGCTGTATAAATGTCAAGTACTAAATACGACGTGGATAAGACATGGGTAGGAATCGGACCATTTGTTCTTCTGGTCTTCTTTGGTTTTGGTAGGGGGTGGGGGTGGGGAGGAGGGGAGGGACGGATTTTGTTTACTAATTTTTGAGGCAAAATAATTGTTTTAAATTGATCCAATTTATTATTTTTTGCATATCCAAAGACAGGGATTTTTTTTCTGGAAAGTGAATCAGCACCCACCCAACACTCTACAGAAGATCAAAAATTCGACCCCTAATCCCATTTCTTATTCAGTTTATATTTGAAAAGTATACAGCTCTGCCAAAAATTTAGTAACCATATAGTCTGTAGAAGTCTCCATTTGCTCCTCTAAATTCTTTCCTTTAAGAGTAGACCCCATTTACCCAGCAGGCACATGGTGTCGAAATGACGTCGCACTGACGTCGATGCGACGTCCTTACGTCGCATCGACGTCAGTTCGACGTCATTTCAACGTCAGGCACATGACGTCGAAATGACGTCGCACTGACGTCGATGCGACGTCCTTACGTCGCATCGACGTCAGTTCAACGTCATTTCAACGTCATGTGCCCGCCGGGTAGGCAGAGCTTCGCCCTCCAGGAAAGCAAACATTAAACCACACAAATTGTTCCACTTTGTAAAAATGGGGTGAAAACATAGAGGTGTGCCCAGACACTTAAAACTTACATCTTTGTCTATTTCTAGAGCTTTCTCCATTCTGCTGATACATTCACTTCTGAAGGTTTGAAGCCAATAAATCATTGACTCCTCGAACCATTCCTGGTAGTGAAACAGTGGTAGACGGAATATCTCCCTGAAACATAGAGTAGTGACAGTGAGAAAGAAGGAATATTGCCATTTAATCAGAAACAAAATTAGTCTGTATTTATATAAGGAGTTAAAATAACTTTATTCACCTATTTCTGGTAAAAATGTTTCGAAATATCTAAACCTAAGACTGACTTGTTACAGCGACATAAAAATTAACGGAGTGTGGCTTCCAGTCTTTTAGTTTATTTTGACCTTTTGAAATTTCTCGCTGCAAATACCCTAGCGTTTCGTTTTCGCTGGCCATGGGGTTGAGGTGGCTCCTCGGGCGCCTGCTTTTAGCATCGTCTTGATGTCTGCGGCTTCCCTACCTCGCAGATTCAAGAGTGACAACCTACGTCATAGCGCTGACGTCATAATCGTTTTATCACCGACCATCTTGACCTTAATAAGGTAAATATTTTGCGTAATTAAAGTTTGGCAAACACTGAAACAACCAAATAACTAACTAGTCCGTAAGGTAGCGATAGATGAGTTTGCACATATTCAATATTATCAAAATTAACCATAAAATAGTTGCAAAATCTGCAAACACTTCAGTACAGTGATAACTATTGCCTCTGCTTAATAATGTTTATCTCAGGTGTCCACATCATAACTTGTAGTGAGATGTTTTATAATTTCTCGCCTTTAGAAGAGTCATGTCTTTTATATCTGGACCAAACGTACATGTAGGCACCTTATCACTTATTATCTTGTGCTGCAATCATGTGTCTTAGCCTATATGTGACAAATGGAAGCTCTGTCAGAGTTTCCTCAAAATAGCCGTCGAATGATTAGTTCTGACTCGTGCGCTTTGACGTAGGTTGTTACACCTGGAATTACGGCAGGAAGTGTGACTCGGACAGCGAACTCCATTGCCTGCCTGCCAAGACCTGTTTGCGCATATGTACTGCGCATTGTCACAGAAATTGAGCTAAATCAGAAAAGCAATACCTATGTCTCGCAGATGGAAAACTAACACATGAGGAAACAAGACAACAAGACGTTCCCTTGAGCCTCCAGGGCAAATCGAAGACCAAACAACAATGGTTGATGACAGTCTGTCTGTTGAGATGCATACATTGTGTCGCATAAACGGCAAGTATTAGAGGTAACAACCTTTTTGAAAATAATATTTCCACAAACAGCAACGATCATCCCTTGAAAAATCTAAACATTTGGACACCAAAATATAAATAAAAATAAATAAAGATCAATTTCCATAAGAGTTCCAAACATGGATCAGTGCTGATTGGAAGGCAAGCAATGCGGACCCTCATCTGATCCGAGTCTGCATTGTTTCGCTAATACCAATTATAAAAAGTTTTACGGTATATAAAATCAGGGCAGCTTACCTTCTGCTGACATTGTCCCTGACAGCGCAATGGAATCGTCTCAGGGCCAAGTAGAGTCTCAGGGTAAGGCGACTAGCATTCATTATATTGACTTGATAACTGTTGTACCTCTTCATGTATTTGTTCATCACTGACATCATTTCTATCGTCTTGCTTGAAATCTGAAACAGAGCATTGAGGTGAAATGGTACACTTTCAGGGATGAATAGATGGGTGACATGCGATTTTACGTCCTTCTCAACAGCATTTCAGTTATATCAGGACGATGGGAGGGCGATAATGAAAGGTTGTGTGCTGTGGAACCCCGTTAACGTTCGAAAAGATTTCCGCCTCCAGCGGGAATCGAATCCAGGGCCGCTAGATGAGCAGACCAGCGCTTGATTCACTGAGCTACTGGGACTCTCACTTTCAGGGGTGGGGGGGGGGGGGGACATTTCTGTAATTCTTGTCCCCTTCCGTCAAACGAAGTCAGCTCTTTAAGCAAAGAATTTGCTCCCAGGGAGTATTTTTTCCTTTAAGAGAAGGTCCCTTTTTGTCAGGGGTCCAGGGAAGTGAACTGGATGTTACAAAATTTGTTTCCCTTTGTAAAAATGGAAGGAAACTTGTAGCAATACCATGCACCTTTGATAATGGTCAGATTGATATTGAGTTCAATCTACATTTAAAGGCTGTTGTGACGGACTAGAGTCTTAAACTTCGTGCAGTTGGCGAAAAAGGAGTTGCATTTTTATTTTATACCTGTTTGATATTCATCTATATGATGGTTTAAAAGAATTATCATTTTTGGAACTTTTTTCAGTAGATATTTAGTAACATGTTATTTTTAATTCACCAGCGCACGTATTGTTATGTAAATTGCGACAGAATGGAGCAACACCCGCATGACGTAAATGCAATCATACATCATCAACATTCCATACACCATATGAGCCGCGACACGACAAAACCAACAATGTGGTTGTGCGTCCAGCACAGACTCAGATCAGCCTGGGCATCCGCCCAGTCTGATCAGAGTCTTCGCTGTCCGCATGGAGGTAGCCTAGAGTCTTAGCTATCCTTTAAGCGTTTAGCGAAGAGTCTGATCGGATTGGGTGGATGCCCAGGCAGATCTGAGTCTGCGCTGGTTGCACAACCACATTGTTGGTTTTGTTTTGTCGCGGCTCATATCTTGTAGCTTAAAGAAAACAAACAGCATCTAATACAAGCCTAACAAAGAGGTTACATATCTATGCTTAAAACTTATCATAAGAAAACTTCAAACCTACCGGTTTTTCAACAGCATAGCTTGCTACCCTGTAGTAGTTTATCCCCAGGCATGTGAAATACTGTTTCACGACGCCGAGAATGCTGCAGTGTGACGTCGTTGCTTCCACGAGGTCAATTAGTCTTTCTGTTTGTGGAATGACTGTGTCTTTAATTTCTTCATCTTCTTCTTCTTTACTTAAGTTGTCTATCTGTTCCGATATCCACTTGTTTACATCAGTCTGCAAAAGACATTTGATTGGTGTCGCGTGTACTGGCGAGCATCCAGTGGTGTTCATCTTTTACAACACTTTTTCCTACCCTATTACCTGACTAATGCACTAAGTCTGAATTTTAATTAAATATACTGAGGGTAATTGTAGTGATTATACCGACTTACGTTTGAAGTAGTCTATAACATGTGCTTGGGACAGGTCCTCGAAATAGGTCACAAACAAGCAGCAAATCATGCACGCACTGTACCAGTGACAGCCATAATGGTGGTCATGCGCTGAATGATGCATTTTTCAAGAACTTTGCGTAAATTTAACTTGTTGCTATAAATAATCATTTGCCCTTTCTATGGCTGTGGTCTATGTCCTCAGTAATCTTATGAACGGTTAAGTTATTTTAAATAATCTTTCTTTTTCTTCCATAGGATCACGTTCTCCGGGAAAGTGGGCTGCCGGGCCTTTGGAAATATATTATATTTTCTTTGTTTATTAAGATCATCTCCTTGTCAGTTTATATCATTTATGTCTATTTAACATCTGTTTGCCTATTTATTCAGACAAATATATCAACAACTGACAAAATAAGCAGAAGCTCACGTATACCCCCGACCAGCGCCATCGCCCAGTGGAACAACCACGTTATGAAAATATGCCCCAGACCTAACCGCCTAACAGAACCACCACCTTTGGCCAATCTTGATATACGGTATAGATCTAGAGGTAAATCTAGCCAAATATCCAAAGATTCCATCAAAATACATTTCAAAATATCAGTAAAGAATACAAACTTAAGACAAAACTCTAATGCTTATGTTTCTCTAAACCTGTGACCTTGACCTTGGTCAGCAGCCGCGACAAGCATCCAGAAGATGTCAACTAATCTGCACTGAGTCTGAAAGTAAACCTTATCACATATCAAGTGTGTCTATATAAGAATATTTAAAATTATATAAGCTAAGAATTTAAACTGACCCAAGGCCTTAACGCAAATGTTTAAGTCTATGACCTTGACATTAGCCCAGCAGCAGCTTCCAGGTGATGTCAAATAACCTGCACGAACATTGAAATAAACCTTGTCGCATACAAAGTACATTGGAAACATAAGTAATTGCAAAACTTTAACGCAAATGTTTAACTCTGTGACCTTGACCAACTACTCTGTATAGATGTAGAAGTAAACCTAGTCAAATATCAAAATATTCCATCAAAAGATATTAGAAATGTAAGTGAAAAATATAAACTTAACGCAAATGTTTAAGTCTGTAGTCTTGACCTTAGGTCGGCAGCAGCATCCAGATAATATCAAATAATCTGCATGAACCTAGGAGTAAATCTGGTCATATACCAACAGGTTCCATTAAATGATGTTGGAAATGTACGCGAAAAAATGTAATATCAACGGACGGACAAACGAATGGACGATAAGATGGACAAATGGACCGAAAGACGAAAAAAATATACCCCTAGTCTCTAGACTACTATGTCTGGGCTATAATCATATTGATTTTAAGTCACCTGGCCGTCAAAGACCTTGACTGTATGTACGTAACATTCAAAGGACCGTATCTTCGAGCGGTAATGGTTTTATAAGCAATGAACTGTATGATCATAGAAAGTGAATGAAAGAAACTGAAAGGCTAAATTTGAATGCGTTCCATGTAGTCATTGCAGGTCAGTTTCTTCCAAGTTGCGTATTTATAACCTAGACATTGTTTTCTGACAAGCAGGTTATGACAGCTTTCATCAACATTCATTGGATTGGCCTTTTACGGTTAACATACGTCCTTGACACCCGCTTTTTGTATCAAAATGTCAAATTGCTTACCATATTAATCCTAATAAACGTTCCTGCTCTAATAAACGCCCCTGCCTCTGTTCCGAAAATAATATAACTTGCCTGAATTCCTGTTTGCTTCTCTGGATAAGGTAGCTCTTTGAAATGGAGGCTACTTTTAAAGGAAAGAATTTGCTCCTGGAGGAGCAAATTCTTCCCTTTAAGAGTTGACTCCTACTGAGAAGGGAGGCAAAAATATTGTAGAGTTGCTTCCTCTGAAAGTATGACCATCACCTTTATATTACTCATTAGAGGTATTTAGGCAGTGGCCGCTTTACTACATTCTAGGCTCTAAATAACGCCCCCATAAAATGCAACGCCCCGGGCATTTAATAGGATAAATACAGTATTCTTATGATTCTATGGTGTACGAGTGCGGATTTATGGTTCGGATGAATATTTTGACCACTTTTACTTTTAATGAATATTAGATCTAAAGTCTCCATAGTCCTACCAGTGGTAATAATCGTCGAAATACAAATCATTATAAAAGCGGTACAGTCGTCACCATTGAGGACAATGTGTCGGTTGATGTGCTAGTATTGTATAATATAAGAAGCAAAAGAAGAGAAACAGAGATTTTTGAAGAATGATAAGTCTGTCCATAAATTACAGTTTTATCTCTTGCTCTTCGTTGAGCGATGGAATTACGCAAATGCGACACAACGAATGGAATCATGTACCTTACATTGTATTTTACCATCTATCACACGCCTGTACCTTGCGTCTTTACCACCTTTACCTTGTATTTTACCATGTAATAAAAGTTAAGGTCATTTAAAGTCTCCATTGCCCTATCAGTGGTAAAATCGTCGAAGCACAAATCATCATAAAACCGGTACAACCTACAGAATTGACGATAATATGTCGGTTGATGAGCTTTTTTGTGTCGTATAACGGGCAAAAACGAAGTAAGAGGGTATTTTGAAAAATGACAAGTCTCTTCATACAAATACGGTTTTCGTTTCTGGTTCCCCGTCGAGCAATGGAATTACGCAACAGCGAAACAATGAATGGAGTCCTTGCCATACAATTGTATTTTTACCACCTTTTAAACGTCTGTACCTTGTATTTATATCTCTTGTACCTTGTATTTTTATCATGTGATGAAATCTGTGAAATCAAAACAAGGTCATTTTAGTCGGCAACTAAAATGACCTAGATATTTTTTTCAAATCTTCTTTATGAGAAATTCAAGGTCATTTTATGGTTAAAAGTCGGCCTATCAAAATCATATAGAATGATAAAACTATAGTAAGAAGCTTGCAGCGATACCTCACAACAAAAATAAACATGCTGATATAGCAAAGGGGCCTTTAAGTTGGCAACTAAAAAACCCTAAATATTTTTTTCAAATCCTTTATAGGAGAAAGTCGATGACATTTTAATTGTTTAAAGCAGGCAAATTTCGAGCATGTACAACGACAAAACTCTAGTGAGAAGCTTGCAGCGATATCTCACTACAAAACATTACGTGAATTTAAACCATCGGTAGACCAATGGGGCCTTTAAAGAATACTTTAATTTTCAGGTTGGGAATGGAACTGTGTGCTTACGAGGCGTGACTTACCTGCAGTTTACTCAGCAACTGCTTTGATATATCTTTCTGAGGTGTACAGCTGCTCTCCCATAGATCCAAGCCTAGCAACTGGACTGTCACTCTGAAACATATTCATACATGAGACTTATGGGTACACCTCCAAGTGATTCCGCCATTTTTAACAATATCAACATTTATTGTGACTTCCTGTTTCTTCCCCTGGGCAACGAAATCCTTCCAAAAAGATGTCTATACTTAAAAGAAAGAATTTGCTCCAGTGGTAGAGAATTCTTTCCTTCAAGAGTTGGCTTCTATTGAAAATGAAAATGACAGAGTTGCGTCCCCTAAATTTGATCCTCTTAACCCAATATACCTAGTACAATGTTATTTTCTTATCAAATAGATTAGTCCATTTGTAAATTAAGGGGTGTCTGATTTAGTTTACTTTTTCTCACTTATATTTCATTTTAAGGAAAAATACCAATCTTCATTGCTTGCTAAAGTATCTCCGGTAAGTGAGTATAATTCCAGTGGGACTAACTCTGCCATTTTTATTTTTCTATCCTTCTCATTCGGGGTCAATGCTCAATAGAAAGAAATTGTGCTCTTAGGAGCAAATTGTTTCCTCTCAGAATAGACCCTAATTTAGAAGGGCTTCGTTGTCCAAGGAAACAAACAAAGTCAATTCAATTCAATTCTTTATTCAGATTGCCAAATACATTTTAGCGCATCTGTAACACATCATAGAAACAAGACAATGACCTAATCACATTTACCTCCCCAGCAGGCACATGACGTCGCAGTGACGTCTCACTGACGTCCCATTAAACAAAATCGTTTCAACATGTAAAGATGGCGAAAAAATATGGAGGGGTCCCCTTATACTTTAAAATACTCTCGCACAAAAGTAATAATATAATGTTATTAATCCAGAAATTTCGTATTGGCCCAGTTACATGTCCGAGGTCTGTCGGATTGCCAAAAGCCTAAGCCGAGGGTCTATAAAGCAGTCCGAGGACTGTAACTAGGACAGTACGAAATTTCTTGCTTCATGACAAAACTAAATGTCATTATTGCATAAATATCGGTATCACACGCTATTGTTAGGCATGTTTTAACGAATACAAAACCATGTATTAACATGGGTTTTCACGCGCCGATAATGACCATCTAAGCGACTTTTCGTATGCAAGTTGCAGGGTACAGAAATGAGCAGCAAGACTGCAGTTGAAGACATCGATTAAAGACTTGAACGGAAGAGTTATGCAAATTCGGTTATTGTAAAAATGAAAGTGCAGACAACATCAAGTAAGAACTTTGATGAACATGAGTATGACTTGTGAAATGCTGCTAAAGGTTGCACAAGAATTCACGGTAGGTCACCCGAGGAATTCTGCCTCGGTTCTTAACATCTCCCTTGAGACCTTGCAAACGTTAATGCAAGAAAAACCATGTATGTTCCCTATATTGATAATACAGTCAACTCCCGATATCTCGAATACTGATATCTCAAAATATCTTCTTATATCAAAGAATGTTTTTTCCTATTTTATTTACATTTCCACTCCTGTTATCTCAAACTACTGATATCGCAAAGTAAATTTTCTGGTACCAGAAAATTTACTTTGAGATATTGGTAGTTTGGGCTGAAGTTCGACTTCTAGATATCGAGAGTTGACTGTAATTAAAATAATGAATACCCCAGTTTCGCCTTGAGATTGTTTAGAGTTTCAACTGTTGGTGGAAATAACTGTGGTAGCTCAGTCATGTCATCACATTTATTGTGGATATATCTGCTTGCTGCTCGCCTATAGTGGGAAATCTGCGAAATAGAAATGTACACTGAGGTGAAAGATAAGCACTAGTCCTCACTGAAAATACAGAAGTTTTGTTTCTGTCTTTTTGTTCCTTTTTTCTTTTTTTTTCTTTCATTCTCCATTTTATCTTTTTATTTTCGTTTATGTTTTTTTGTATTCTTTTTTCTGCTGTAGATATGTTTTTTTCTGTTTTTTTTTCTTTCATTTTATTTATTTGCTTTTTTCCGTTGTTTTCTTTTCTTCTATTTTGCCTTTTTTTCCTCAGAAGCAAAACTATTTTTATATTGAGTAAAGTCAAAACCATATGCACAACTATTGAAGGAAAGGAAAATAAGAAACAAACAAGTGCATTCATAAGGCACTCACCTCAGCGTCAGTCAGTGGCATTTTCTCTAACAGATGTTTTTGTCCAATCTGACTGCTAGCCCAGGTCATACGCAGTTCGTCAATAGCTTGATGTAGAGCTGACTCACCGATCTCGATGCCGTTTTCCTCACAGTGAAGCTCTAATAGGCAGATAACACTCCTGCAATCACAGTTTGGCAAACAACACTCTTACTAGAGTTAGTCAACTGACACTCTCAACAGAGTTAGGCGGAAACAGTGCAAATAAGTTAGGAAAGCGCTCCTGCACAGTAAGGCAAAACTACATCCCATCGGGCACATACTATTGAAACAACATTAAATCAATTTTGATTCAACGTCATAACGTTGAATCAACGTTGATTCAATGCTGTTTCAACATTGTGTGCCTTCCAGGTGTACTACAAATGACAGTTAGGCAAAAAAACGTTCTACAAAAAAGGCAAAGGGCTAATTTTAATATAGAATATTAAAATGATTAATTATGACTATCGATATTCTTGCATACATTTTAGTATTTGGAGTATTGGACATTGCGATACAATCTTTTCTAAGGTTTGCAATGCATCTAAACAGTTACATTCGGCAGATATTCATAAATTGTTGGAAATTCATAGGATAGTACAGGATTCAGGGAAATATAATTTTCAACATTGTCGTATTAAGATCAATGATAAAATAAATGTAAATTTCATGAGACTTATGTTGCATAATTATTATGACTTAGAAGTCTGTGATTTATTAGAGTTTGGGTTTCCAATTGGTTTTGAGGGTAGTACAGAAAATTTACATGCTAAGGATCATATTTGGCAATACAGAAATCATAAGGGAGCTGTTGAATTTCCTAATGATATTATTAAATATATTTCCAAAGAAAGCAGTCATAAAGCAATTTTAGGACCATTTAAAAGTAATCCTTTTCACGATACCTTGGTTATATCTCCCTTGAATACTGTACCCAAAAAAGAGTCATATGACAGGAGAATTATCATGGATCTGAGTTTTCCGAAGGGCAATGCTGTGAACGATTATATAAATAAGAATGAATATCTAGGACAAACTACTCAAATTATATTTCCTAAAGTTGATGATTTTGTGGAACTGATAAAGGCTAAGGGAAAAGGTTGTTTATTGTTCAAAAAAGATTTGAAGAGAGCATACAGACAGATTAGTATTGATCCTAGAGATTATAATCTGGTCTCATTTGTCTGGAATAAACATATTTTCTGTGACACTGTACTAAGTATGGGATTACGGTCTGCGGCTAATATCTGCCAAAGAACTACTAATGCCATTTCTTTTATTATGTTACAAATTGGTATTGCAATATTGAATTATCTTGATGATTTGGCAGGTGCAGAGCATAGGGATAAGGCAGTATTTGCATATAATTGTTTGAGTGCAGTGTTGCAGAAGTGTGGCTTTGAAGAAGCTCCAGATAAAGCATCCCCTCCTTCAGAGATTATGTCTTTTCTTGGGGTTTTATTTAATACTATACCTATGACAATGGAAGTAACTCCAGAGAGATTGGCAGAAATAAGAAGTTTGGTTACATTATGGTTGAATAAAGATAGTGCATCTTTAAAACAAGTACAGTCTTTGTTAGGGAAGTTAAATTTCGTTGCTGCATGTGTTAAACCCAGCAGAATTTTTGTTTCTAGGCTATTAAATTGGCTCAGATCCATTTACAATTCTTCTGACTTTTTGCATCCAATCCCCTTACATGTTAAAAAGGATCTTATCTGGTGGGATAAGTTTCTGCCACTCTATAATGGTATTTCATTGATGGAATTTGAAAATTGGAGTAAACCTGATGCCATATTTTCCTCAGATAGTTCCTTGACAGCTTGTGGGGGATTTTGGAATGGTTGTTATTTTCATGCTAAGTTTCCTGATAGCATTATGAAACAGGAGTATCATATTAGTGTTCTTGAAATACTATCAATTATTATCTGCCTAAAGTTATGGGGGAAAAACTTTAAAGGACAGAGAATTGTGGTATTCTGTGACTGTCAGAGTGTATGTCAAATAATTAATTCTGGGAAATCCAGGTCCAACATTTTACAAGACTGTCTGAGAGAAATTTGCTTTTTAGCAGCTTGTAATGAGCTAGAATTGAGAGCTCAACATCTGTGTTCTGAAGAAAATAGAATTTCGGACATCTTGTCCAGATGGCATCTAGATAAATTAAATGAGAATAGGTTTAAGAGCTTGACTGAAGGTTATATATTAAAGGAATTCAAGGTTAGTGAAGATATGTTCAATTTTGTAAATTTTTGGTAACTTTTGGATAATCATTTGATGTTTACTTTCAGACGAGCAGTTATATAAACTGAAGAGAGATTTGGCTCAATCTAACAAAGCAGCTTATGCAGATGGTACCAGGAAAAATTTCCAAGTTCAGTGGGAATCGTATTTGCTGTTCTGTACTTATTTTGATTTTGTAAGTCTTCCTACTTGTACAGAAACTCTGCAATTATTTGCTCAATTTCTGAGTAGAACTTTTAAATCTACTGACTCTATTAGAAATTACATTAATGGAGTTAAATCCATGCATCTTCTACTTGGTTACTCAGTAGAACAAATTAATAAATTTCTTTTGAACCTTTCTATTAAAGGAATAGCTAAACTGCACCCTTATTGCAGAAAACAGGCTGAACCAATAACACCTGAAATCTTAATAAGCATAGCAGACACAATGAATTTTCAAGACAAGACTGATTTAGTCTTTTGGTGTCTCTTCTTATTTGCTTTTTTTCTATTAGCTCGTAAATCCAATTTAGTTCCCACTTCTAAAAAAGATTGTTTTCAAAAAAAGTTTCTGTTGAGAAAAGATGTAGTAGATCATGGAAATTATTTACTTGTCAGTATGAGATGGACAAAAACTATACAAAGAGGTGAAAGGATTCTGCAGATTCCTTTAGTTATGATTCCTGATAGCATTTTATGTCCTGTACGTGCATATAAGGCAATGTGCAAGGCTGTTCCTGCATCTGCAGACGCTCCTTTATTTATTACGCCTCAAAATCAAATTGTCAATTACACCATGTATCAGTCGAAGTTGAGACAATACATTCAGAAAATAGGTAAAGATCCTTCAATTTTTAGTTCTCATTCGTTTAGACGGGGTTTTGCTACTTTGCTATTTAGGGCCAGAATTCCGGCAGATAAAATACAGTTAATGGGGGACTGGCGTTCAGACGCATACAAAAAATATTTATCATTTCCTCTAGAAGACAAAATTAAAGTGGCAGAAAATATGAGAAAATTTATTATGAAATCTTCAGTCAAGTTCTAGTGATGATCTCTTGTTCCCGGGTCTTAGATACTTCACATTTGCAGACTGGTTAGATGAAATGGTTTAGCTCTTACGTAATGTGTTTTATACTTTGTTCTGACATGGGTCATATTGATAAAGAAATTGCTTTATCTTTCAGAAACATCTTACTAGACACGTGAGGTGAGCAACCGCAATGTAATGTTGTTCATGCATTGGGTATGCTATTAATTACATCTAAATGAACAGGAGAGGAGTTTCTTTTTCAATATTTCTTTGAACTCATGTTTGCTATATATGATTTTAATATGTTATGTGTTCTTTATTTTAGTGGTGGTTCTATGGTTCTATAGGTTTACACCATTTCATTCTCCTTTTTCTCTGTAGGTATTCCTTGGCATGATGAAGTAAGGATGTTGAAACAGCAATGAAATGTTGGTTCATTCATTGTGTTTCATTGTAAAGAAATTGATATTGAAAACTAATCATCGGAGCTCCAGGGGCTCAGAAACTGGATTGTAGGTCTGCTGACCTAAGGGTTCTTTTGCACACACCCTTTCATTATCAACCCCTTCGGCCTGATTTGACTGAAATATTGTTGAAGGGATGTTAAATCACAAGTCATTGATCTATCATGGTTGTAACCTGATTAGAGATAGTTTAGTTTTCATAATTTCTTTCAACACCTGTTTATTTTATATGTATTCATTGTTTTAAGAGTTTGAAAATGTTTAATTTTCTTTTCTCTCTATAGGTTTCCTTGACTGGATAATGTGAGGACCTTGAAACTGCAATGAAATGTGGTTTATTCATTGGGTTTCTTTATCTATAGAGAAATTAACACTAAAAGTTGACAATCAAAGTTATTTTCCTTTAGGATTCTTGACTTGACATTGTGAGACAGTTGATTGCAATGAAAAGTTGATTATTCATTGAATTAACTAAATCCTGAAGGAGATTTGCTTTAGATTGCATGTAACTAATTGTTTAATCGGTTGTTGATTATGACCCATGTTCTTAAATCTTTTTTTATGTTGTTTACAGAAAAAAGACGTGTCATTATTGTTGGAGATTCTATTATCAAGAACATGCCGACTATTGATGGTGTTGAAGTTAAGTCTTTTCCTGGGGATAATATTGCTAGACTGACAATGCGAATTGATAAAGGATATGTAGACTTATCTCCCTTTGACTACATTATAATACATGTAGGCACTAATAACATTGGCAGACGGGATTCTTATGGTGACATTATTTCAGACTATGGAAATTTGATACCCATTATCAAAAACAAAAATCGTTCAATTAGGGTTATAATGTCTGCTATCATTCCTAGGCCAGTTGATTATAAGGACACTGATGAGATGATTAAGAAAATCAATAAATGTCTACGCTCGGAAATGGGACCAGACCTGGGTTTTCATTTCATTGAAACATGGAAGGCTGTTTCCAAGTTTGGCACTTTCAGCAGATATTTATATGCTAAGAAAGATAAGGGTCTGCATTTAAATACAGAAGGTTCACGAAGACTTAGGTATTTCTTTTTAAGGGTCATATCAACAATAGATTGAATTGTAACATTAAATTTGTCTTTTCAGATTTATTCATTCTATGAATTTGTTTGAATCAATGGTAAACTAGAAGATATGTGAGTAGATTTACGTTATTTATTTATTTGATCAGTTACTTGGTTATTGATCAATTATTTTGTGATGATGTTGGTAGTACTCCTTAAATATTCAGATGAATATTTATTCTCTCAAAGACACTTACTTGTGTGATGTTTTGATCAAAAGGTGTCAAGACTCTTTAAAATATGTGGTGAATAAATTGACTTTCTCATGTTGACTGATCAAATTTAATTCATAATGTGTTTGATTTTCTTATTGTATTTTGTCCTGTCTTAAGGTTACCACAGGAATTCTGAATTTTGCAATTTCAAAAGTATGTTCACATATATTACGAACTTAATGGTTATGGGTTCGGCTATATCATGTGACTGCAGGAATTTTAGCAATACTCAGCAATTTTCAGTGCATTTCGTGGTAATTTGTCTTTATATTATTATTTGTTTTCTTATTTATTTTTATTTTGTTTTCTGAATTTTGGCCTTCGGATTGGCCGTTTATATCTACTGTGTATTGAATTAGATTTCGTAGGACATTTTGTCCCCATTCATTGAATAGTTATACCGTGCTGATTCATATGAACCATTAAGCGTTGCACATCTGATTATGGCCTAAATAAATGTTTAAATAATTATCTTTATTAAGTAATCACTTCTACTCCTGATAAAGATTAAGAGATACAAAGTAATTGGCTAATCTTAATATAGAATATTAAAATGATTAATTATGACTATCGATATTCTTGCATACATTTTAGTATTTGGAGTATTGGACATTGCGATACAATCTTTTCTATTTTCCGGTACTACTTGTTATGGTTACATTGTCAGTAACAAGATTTTGATTGGTCGATAGTCTTTGTGGGCAGGCTTTAGCAAAAAATCATGCTTATTGTCACAGCTTGTGTGATTCTCAAGGAGAAAGGACAGGAAAATTTTTCGGAAAAACCCACCCACCCTCCTCTATACTCAAAAATATTAGACTGTATTCTTTTATTTGTTTTGTGGTGTGTTAAATGTTTGGATTTATATTTGGTTTATGTTGTGTTAAATGTTTGGATTTAGACAAGATGTGTATGTTAGTTTAAGTTAATATATTATGGTTCACATGGTATCTTTTGTAGCCTTGATTAGTATGTAAATGAATGGCCGTTTATATCTACTGTGTATTGAATTAGATTTCGTAGGACATTTTGTCCCCATTCATTGAATAGTTATACCGTGCTGATTCATATGAACCATTAAGCGTTGCACAAACTGCAGTTAGGCAAAGTCAGACTCACAGTAGTGGGGTAAATACACTGTAGAATGGTATACTCAAATTAGCATGCAAAAGTAAATAAAATGCACGGACAATTCAACGATTTATATCGCTAATTCTGATGGTCTAAATTTACCATATCCTATGTTAGTATTCAAAGAAATGTTTCCTATTGCATATGTTCATATTGGCAGATAGACACTTACACAATGGCTTGAGTGATCTTTGATATGCCATGTGACTGGGCGAACATTTTCAATATTCTGTGATCTTTTATCGACAACAGACCATACTGGTCATCTACATGCCGCTGAAAAATAGGAAAAAAATGCATGAATGGATGAGGCAAAATCCATCAAAATGACTGGTGTCATTAATTAATAACTAGTAGACAGCTGACTGGAAACAGCTCAAAAAATAAATAAGCCGCGATACGAAAAAACCAACAAAGTGGCATGTGCGCCCAGCTAATACACAGATAGGTCTGGACATCCGCTCAGTCTGATCAGAGACTTCTTTGTCCGCATGGAGCTAGCTTAGACCCTTATTTAATATCCTTTAAAGACCTGGATTTTTGTCATTAGTAAGTTATGTAATCCTTATCTAATCTAATAAACAGTCTCCTGTGGCTAAGCTGTCTTCTCCAGACTAGTGTCCCAGCAGTCTCTTACGGAGGCCCGAAATGGGGAAATCAATAACAGAGATACCTTGTTTTAATTACTGGCATTAATATTCATCAAAATTTGATGTAGAAAATCATTTTAGATACATATATTCTGGTAATGTTTACAAATGTTTACAAAATTTTAAGTTCACAGCTATCCCTTTTCACAATCAAAATTTATTATGAGAGAAGACAAAATAAAATATATACTCTGCATGAGGAAACGAAATATTGATAATGATAAATCCATAGTTGTCAAATTGCAGTCTAAAACAACAAAACTACAGTGTCAGTTCTTGTAAAAACAAATGAACTTTAACCAATTCACTGTTTTCAAAGGTGTGAAAAACATGTTTAATGTCACCAAACTGCTTGAAACATTGGTTTCACAATCTTATCAAATTGAAGTCTTTTGGGTCTCTGATGTGATCCTTGAAACAAAATTTCATCTTCAAATCTTGCATCTTTTTTCTTCTTGAGATTATTATAATGGCTAATGTATTAAATTACAGAGCATTTGACTCACTTCACATACACACAAAAAAATAAATAAATAAATAAATTAATTAATAAATTAAAAAAAAAGAAATTATAAAAATAAGTAAATAAAAATTAAGAACATAAAATTAAAAATAACATATTGAAATATATAAAAAGAAGTTAAATTATTTAGTGATGATACAAGACAATATTTGTAAAATATATTCAATTATTTTTTTTCTTTCTTCCTTAAGTTCTTTTTTTGTTCAGTGTTTTTACCTTTCCCCTTTTTTTTTTTTTTTTTTTTTTTTTTTTATTTAATATTTGAGTTTTCTTTGACTGCTTATCAGCAAATTATATTTTACAAATTACAGAATATATTGTTCTGATCTCATACATTTTGACTGATGCAAGAATTTATCCCACTGGAGCCCCACAGGCAGGCAGCGGTTTCAGCACTGCATCGTTTTATGACCCTAATAAATGAGGTGATTAGGAGGTGCCTTTGATTTTCTTATCACTTGTTTATTGGAGGGGATTAGATTGTGGGGGGGGGGGGGGTCAAAATGATAGAACAAAATCCAGCCCTTTAAATGCCTAAAAAAGACTCTGCTCACACTGGGCGGATCCCTTAGCTATCCTTTAAAAATGCATAAAAAAGACTCTGATCACACTGGGCGGATGCTCAGGCTAATCTGAATCTTTGTGTAGTGCACATACCACTTTGTTGGATCTGTTGTGTCGCAAGTCAATTACGGAGTTAAGTCAAAACATGGACAGTTCGTCCAAACACCTCTTCAGGGTTCGAGGTTATAAAACTTGAGAATAATCTCAAACTCAAAATAAAGCACACTGATTGGCTGCTTCCAAGCACGTGCTCGGAAGCAGCCAATCAGAGCGCTTTATTTTGAGTTTGAGAATGTACTTAAGTTTTATAACCTCTGAGCCTGATAGTATGAATATTTTGAAACGCGTACTAGGCAAGTTTGCTATGTCTGTATTTCTGAATATATATCCACAACCTGAACGAACGTGATCTCTTACATGAGTCTCCTCGTAAGAAAACTATTTGTCAATGAGCAGAACAATAACGTTCTTAGACAAAAAAATAAATAAATAGAGAAATTGAGCAGGGGCTCAGTATACCCCGATCAGTGCCACCACCCAGTGAGTCTAAAACAAGTCATGATTATTGACCCCACTTCATTGAAATGACCCAACAGCTTTTATGCCCTACATCAAAACTGTTGTAGAGATATCAAGAAAAAATACAAAATGAAACTGACAGGCGGTTACAGTGATAAGAGCAACCAAAACAAGAAGTATTAACATATAATGTTGAAGTGATAGTTGACGAAAAGAGACGGATGATTGGACAAATGCACGAAATAATGGAGTGAATGGCGGCATGAGGTCCGCGGAAGGCAGTGTATCGCCTGTCTGCGCATTGCAACAAAAACAGAGGTAAACAAGAAAACTCGACGCCGACGTTTACGACGACTCCAGAAAAGTACAGCTAAGGTATCGCTTCTGTTAGTGGCAGGCAAGACAAAAGCTACATACAGTCAACTCTCGATATCTCAATGACGAAGTTCTTCCCTAACCACTGATATCTCTAATTTTGTGGTCCCAGACAATTTACTTTGAGATACAAGAAGTTTCGGATAACCGGTGTTGAAAGGTAGAAAGAAATGTGTCCAATCTATTATTCTTTGATATAAAAGGTGCTTTGAGTTATCAGAGTTAGAGAGAACGAGAGCTGACTGTATTCCCTAATATTCTTGGTATGCAGGCGACAGTAAAACGTTAACAAGAGTTGTCAGAAGACAACAAAGCCCGCCTTATGGGTGCCTGATTCTCACAGTCACCAAGACCTACAAATATATCAGGTCATCTGCAGTGTCAGACTGAGCCATTATCCCAGGTATATGATGAGTACATACTAAATACACCTAAAATATGAAGCAAATCACTGAATGATAAAATTTATGTTAGAGTGACCTCAAATTCCCAAATATACTGTTAATCTATAAACAGCTTTGGAGACACAAGGCAAAAATCACTGAAACATGAAATATAGGTCACAGTGATCTATAAATAATATGAGGTCATTAGGGATGTCAGACTGATCCACTATGCCAGTTGTGACGTTACACCATCAAACAATGCTTGAAATATAAGACAAAATCACTGGACCATGAACAAAGGTCAAAGCCACAGGTGTCAGCATGGTAGCTTTGCAGCTGCTGCAATTATAGGTATATGCTATTTGACCAAGTATGAAGTCTCTTCTGTCAAAGGTTTCATCAAAACTAAAAAATTTGCCTTAAAAACAGTGCCAAACAGCAAAGTCAGTCAACCGTAACATATAGGTCAAGGACATACAATTGTGTCATGCAGCTGCTGCAGTCATATGGATGTATATATGTACCAAGTATGATGATTGTTACTGCTGTAGTTTGTAAGATACAGAGTTGAACATGGAGCTAAACGCAATTGTTAACATTGGTTAACCTGATCACAGACGCCGACGAGGACGCTGACGGGTACGCTAACGCTGACGCTAACGCTAACGCTGACGCTAACGCTAACGCATACTCGGACTACGACGCCGGGGTATAGCATAAGCTCTCCGTTGCTTCGCAAAGGCGCGCTAAAAATGAAAAAGTACCGAAATGAATATGCAAGCCTTTATATATAGAGGATCTTTCATGAGTGCTCATGTATTATTGAATTTATTAAACGAGTTGGGGAAAAAGATAAGATGCGAGGCTTTGCCGAGCATCTTATCGGTTTTCCCCAACGAGTTTAATAAATTCAATAATACAGGAGCACGAATGCAAGATTCTATTTATCATATGACACTAAAATCGTATTTTGTTAGCAAATTTTGCACTAAAGCGTCATGATTTCGCCATTAGAAAACACGACGTTTTAATGGACGTCAACGTATAACGTTACGACGTAATTTGCATATTTAATCCACTAGTGGATTATCGCTTTTAATGCATGGCTTTATTACACTCTCAGATGCGACGTCATATGATAAAATTGTATAAACCTACCTTTTGACTGGAAGTCTTGTAAGTATTATCAAGGAACTGCCTGTAGGCTTGGTAGTAGTCCTCTGTAGAAAAATAAGTACCATCGTCAAAATTCTGAAACAAAACCAAGTTTGTATCGTATTAATCTAAAAATAAAAGCATGGGACATCTGAAATTATTACCACATGAACAGTTTGGTTTCTAAGTGCAGTAATGCTTCTAAAAGATACAGATACAATGGTAAACAGTGTAGACCCTGGTCAGACTGCTCCTTCATTCAGGAGCAGTTTGATCTGGGTCTGCAATGCTTGCTCAGGTGTATCTATCCCATAATTTGGAATTGTTACAGTGTATATCTTTCAAGGAAAATATTTATCTTCACAAAAAAATCATTTTTATTATATCTTTGGCAGGACAATGTAGCCTTTCAAAACTTTGGAAGAAACAAAAAAAAAAAAAAAAAAAAAAAGGAAAAAAAAACTATACTGCCATATGGGTGTTCCTCTTACCTGTTTATAGGAGATTCCTAGGCGAACATGACATTTTCCAACTGCCTTGTGTTTACTGAAGGAGTTGTGGGACAGGATATCATACCATTCGTCTGTCCCAAAGCATGATATGTCCTGGAAATACATGTAGTACTTTTATCATAAAATGTCGCATCTGCGAAAGTAATAAAGCTATGCATTAAGTAGAAATGTGTCCATAGTACACAGATGCCCCCGCCTAGTGCCTTGAGTAAGACAGCGCCTTGATTAAGCTACTTGCATTTGTATTATAAATAAATTCATAGAGGCAGACTTGTACAATATAAAAAGCCATAGGCCCAACATTGCTCAATGTTTGAAATGTACCACAAACTGCAGCCCAGCCCTTTATACAGTTTCAGGGTCACTGTATGGCCAAAATAACTTATATATTGAGTATTACAGAACCTGGTAAGGAACTACATGTAAGTCAGTGGACCATAAAATATGTAGAATATGTAAAATATGTATAAAATCATCATGACCTGATTCTTGTCAATTCCTGTTGTACTTATAGATATAAATGCCCATACAAAGTTCCAAGTTGCTACAATAATAGGAGACCTAATATCTACCGCTTACAAAAATCTAAACCTTGCATAATTAGCCTGTGTCCGAAGTCAGTGGACCATAACATATGGGCCTTCATGACCTGATTCTTGTATATGCCTGATGTACTGGTAAATAGTAATGCTCATACAAAATTCCAAGTTGCTACAATGATAGGAACCCTGAAATCTACGTCAGAGTGTCAGTCTGATAAAAATCCTAACCTTGCAAAATTGGCCTAAGTCCGAAGTCAGTGGACCGTGATATATGGGTCATCATACCTACATTCTTGTATATTCCTGTTGTATATATTTA
Organism: Ctena decussata; assembly: GCA_963989385.1. Classification (NCBI taxonomy): domain Eukaryota; kingdom Metazoa; phylum Mollusca; class Bivalvia; order Lucinida; family Lucinidae; genus Ctena; species Ctena decussata. Next base: position 1,488,886 of record OZ022511.1, on the reverse strand, counting down.
TATAAATCCTCATACAAAATTTCAAGTTGCTACAGTAATAGGAACCCTGAGATCTACCTTGGACAAAAATCTTAACCTTGCAAAATTTTGGCCTAAGTCCGAAGTAAGTGGACCGTGACAAATGAGTCATCATACCTTCATTCTTGTATATTCCTATTGTACATATTCATATGAATCCTCATACAAAATTTCAAGTTGCTACAGTAATAGGAACTCTGAAATCTACCTCAGACAAAAATCTTAACCTTGCCAATTTTGGCCTATGTCCGAAGTCAGTGGACCGTGACATATGGGTCATCATACCTTCATTCTTGTAAATTCCTGTTGTACATAATTATATATATCCCATACAAAATTTCAAGTTGCTACATTAATAGGAACCCTGAAATCTACCTTGGACAAAAATCTTAACCCGAGTCTAACAGGATCACGTACTTATGTACGGACAGACGTACGTAAGTACGTTAAAACGTACACACCTACGCACGTACGCACGACCGGAACACTGTATGCCCCCGGCCATGCCAATGGCGGGGGGGCATAAAAACAATAATAAACTATTGTATTAACAGAGGAAAATTTTTTTTTTCAAATTTGCCCATTTCTGGCCACAATAGACCTAAAAAAGTGAAATTCAGGTGAAATTGACATGTCTGATTTTTCGCACTACCTTCTGTTAAATATGCAAATTACGTTGTAATGTTATATGTGTTGACGTCCATAAAACGTCGCGTTTTCTAGTGGCGAAATCGTGACGTTTTAGTGCAAAATTTGCTGATAAAATGTGATTTTAGTGTCATGTGATAAATAGAATCTTGCATTCGTGCTCCTGTATTATTCAATTTATTGAACTCGTTGGGGAAACCGGTAAGACGATTATTGAATTTATTAAACTCGTTTGGGAAAACCGATAAGATGCTAGGCATTGTAGCCTAGCATCTTATTATTTTTTCCCCCAACTCGTTTAATTGATTCAATAATACAGGAGCACTCATGGAAGATCCTCTATATTTGCCCAAGCTGCAAGGGTATGCCAAATATTATGACTCAACAGTAGGTTAAACATGTTTCGGTGCAGCTAGTCGGAACTGGTTATTTTAAGTTCTTTTCCTATCTGTTACTGCACGGCGACTTATCCCTATCACAAGTAACACAATAAACGTAGAAATGTAGATTAATCATCCTCACCCTTAAAGCGCTAAAAAAAGCAGGTGCCAAATTTTACGTCTGTAATGAGCCGCCTTATCTGGAGCACTGTGTTCATTGGTTTCAAAAAAGCCTTTTACAGGGTATGGCATGTAGCTTTATGGGCCACCATGCGGGAGTACAATATCAGTGCAAATCTAGTTCACACCATTGAGCAGATATTCGACAAGGCCACAAGTGCAGTCCTGATAAATGGCAGCACAGGAGAATGGATCAGATCACCAGTTGGAGTAAGACAAGCATGTCTTCTGTCACCCACCCTCTTCAACATTTTTCTCGAACGGATCATGTCTGATGCTCTGGAAGAACTTGACGGAAAGGTTAGCATAGGCGGCAGAAACATTACCAATCTGCGGTTTGCCGATGACATAGATGCTCTAGCTGAAGAAGAGCAGAAACTAGAAGCTCTAGTTGAAAGTCTCGATCAAACCTGCACAAGGTATAAGATGGAGATCAGTGCTGAAAAGACCAAACTGACGACGAACAGCGCAGATGGCATCCAGAGGGAGATCAAGGTAAAAGGACAAAAGCTGGGTACCGTAACAAGCTTCAAATACCTTGGAGCAGTTGTCTCAGATGATGGCTCAAAACAAGAGGTTCTCTCAAGGATTGCACAAGCCACTTCAGCCCTTACCAAGCTGAGACCAATTTGAAAAGATAACAACATATCTTTTGGATAAAAGGTGAAACTTATGCGCCTCCTTGTCATTTCCATATTTCTGTATGCCTGTGAATCGTCGAGAAACGAGAGAAAAGAACACAGACCAATGAGATGAGATGCTACCAAAGGTTATTGAACATTTCGTACGAGGACCATATAACCAATGAGGAGGTTCGCAGAAAGATCCAAGCAGCCATAGGAGAACATGATGAACTCCTGACACTGATCAAGAAATGGAAACTAAGGTGGTTTGGCTACGTCTGAAGGTCTTCTGATTTAGCAAAGACGATTCTACAGGGCACAGTGAAAGGAAAAAGAAGAAGAGGTAGACAGAAAAAGAGGTGGGGAGACCATATTAAAAAGTGGACAGAGATGGAGATTGCCAGCTCAACTAGGGCAGCTGAAAACAGGACAAGGCGGAAAGGGATTGTTTTGAAGTCATCTGTGGTGCCCCAACGACCTAGTAAGGTTGTGGTATAGAATAGAATAGATAGAAAATTTACAAAACTGTCGAGCACTATGAAAAAGGTCTAATACGTGCCTATATATCTGAAAAGGCACCGCTGAACCCATTATCCTGTTAGAGTAATGCAACAGCAGTGCCTTCGCAAACATCTAAGCAGAGTCATTACAAAAGACTGTTCGAGCCCAACTTACCCGCACTGGAATCACTATTTTTCCCAGGATTCCACTCTGAAGATACTTGTCATGATCAGAATGTTTTCGGAAGCCCAGCAGACTATAAATATTGGAAAATATCTGTCACAGTGAAATGTAAAACTATATTTGAGCCGCGACGCGAGAAAACCAACAATGTGGTTATGCGCTCAGTGCAGACTCAGATCAGCCTGGGCATCCGCCCAGTCTGATCAGAGTCTTCGCTGTCCGCCTGAAGGTAGCTTAGACCCTTAGCTACCCTTTAAGCGCTTAGGCAAGACTCTGATTAGACTGGGTGGATGCCCAGGCTGATCTGAGTCTGCGCTTGGCGCACAACCACATTGTTGGTTTTCTCGTGTCGGGGCTCATTTATTGTTACTTTTTTACTGTCTATGATTAACAACAAAACTGATTAAATTGACCCCTAAAATTGTTTGTACTTTGTTTCCCCCAATAAATCATAGTCTTTCTAACAAAACATCAAGCCATAAAACGTTTTCCCCGAGATAATGTGGATAATGTATCTATCGTATCCATTCATTGCATTTATATGATATTTAAGAAAAAGTGTTGTGCATTCTCAATACTCTCACGAGAAATTATTAACGTAAATGACGGCAAGTGTCAACAAGGAGGTAGCTTAGACCCTTAGTTACCCTTTAAGCGCAAAGCAAAGACTCTGATTACACTGAGCATCCGCTTAGGCTGATCTGAGTCTTCGCTGGGGGGCACATGCCACTTTGTTGATTTTGTCGTGGCTAAAATAATGAAAAAAAAAATGTGTGAAAAATCAATCGAGAATGATTTCGTCGTTCCTTCACCCAATATTTATTGTAATAAAACCATAATGTGCATGAGCCCATGAGCATAGAGTCCATGAGCATAAATCTTACTTTTTGAGACCGCCATGCTTCTCCGCTTGCTGTTTATCCTCCTGTCCCTGATCCTGACTGCATAAACATATGTGGACGTCATCATGCCAAAACTCCTCTATTTCTCTGAATAAAGAAGATCAAAATGAACAAATTGAGCATATGCAGATATATTCAGCATGTTCTATAAAATAAAGAAGTCTTTTAAAGTCACTATAATATTCTATGCAATTTGCTTACGGTTCGCTCAGAATGTCACATTTTGCTAGAATGCGATCGCGACAGTCTGCATGCAATCACGCTTAGGAACTTTGCTGCCCTTTGTAACTGTGAGGCAGAGGGTACGGCCTCAAACATAATGATTGCTCCGACCTGAACACTTTCCACTTATCTGGCTGGGACTTCATTATCTGCTTTTGGTCCGGTTTGCGGGGTTTCAACATTTGGACTTCTTTTGCACTAGCGTTTCAGAGTCGGTCTTGCTATTAAGTGCTCGAATTGTTTCATTTCAGCATTTGAGCCGCGACACGAAAAACCAACAAAGTGGCATGTTCGCCTAGCAAAGACTCAGATCAGCCTGGGCATCCGCCCAGTCTGATCAGAGTCTTTGCTGTCGGCATGCATGTAGCTTAGACCATTAGCTACCCTTGAAGCGCACAGCGAAGATTCTGATCCGACTGGGCGGCTGTCCAGGCTGATCTGAGTCTTTTCTGGGCGCACATGCCGCTTTGTTGGTTTCTCGTGTCGCGGCTCATTTAATTCTGCTCAATAGCATACCTGGTTTTTGGGTTAGATTTGTTAATAGCTCACAATACTGAAAAAGTTATTTCGAGCAAAAATGCCTTGAGTACCTATGCACTAAACCAAGAAAGGGCAGGCACTTCAGAAAGTATAAACGTCATTGTTGTTTGCGACATAGTGTCTCGACAAGATACACACTACGATTATTCCAAACTGATATGGAGTTATATCATTTGCTATATCAGCAAGGACAGATTATTTAGACGCCAGAAAGTCTCGCTTCTGCTAGTCGCAGGCCAGACAAACATTACTACTACTTACAGAGCAAACTCTTCGTTCCACTTGGGGTGGGGTGAATTGCGTATAGTAGAAGTTCGTTGTTCTTCAGTGTCTGTCGAGAAAGACAGATAACGGCCCCTCCTCGGGAGATTAGGTGACGCTGCCGGTGACTGTAATGGTGAGTGTCTAGGGGACGGTCTTGGAGATCGTCCCTTTGAGGCGTGGTGAACCGCCAGAACACAAAAGGAGTCGACACTATCTGTAAATATTATATCAATAACAACCGCTATACGATTCCATATATGTGTATACGAAAGACGCGTACGGATGGTGGCTTTCTAATTCCTGGCTCTGAGTTTTAATACAATACTTATCAAAGTAGTGAGTGAAAAATAGGAAATTGGAAGTGAGAATTAGAAAGTGAAAAACAGGAAGTGGGAAGTGACCAGAAGGAAACGAAAAGTCACTAACAGTCTTTCGTACATGTACATTCAATATTCACTGTTGTTTGCTAGCGCCTTCAGTTTTTACTATGAACCTGCGCTTGCGTATCTTCAAAATCATGGTAAAAGTCGACACTTCTCAATATAACAGTGGACAATAAACAGTACAATACAACAGGCAGGACATAGCAGACATTACGGAAAACCCAGAATAAAAGAAACGTTCTGTACTTACGCACGTACTTGGGAATGCGCAAAATCATTTTCACGGTATGCAGTATACAGTCAATCTTGGGGCACCTTTATGTGCACCGATGACAATGATCAGTTGTTTCTCTTGCATAGTCGTATGTTAATATTAAGCATAGACAATGATCCCAAAACATGCTTTCACGATCGTTTCTAACGGGGTGCAGAGGCTAAAACATCATATAGCAATACTGCTTATCCTTTCGACGGCAGGAGGGGTGCGGAGACTGCCGACTGTCTGCGACAATATGTACTCACCATCTGAAGAGTCAGGAATCTTTATCCCATTAGCCTCGATAATGCCAACATTCACTTGTAGATTGTTTGGCTGAAACAAAAGATGGGTGGCTGAATGGATTCATAAGTTTTTGGTATTTTATGGCCCTTAAACAAGACTTCAGCCATACTGGGCTGACAAGGGAGATGTGTTTATAAATGTGTTTATCGAAATATAAACTACATTGGGTCGCGTGCAAAGTAAGTGAATCCCGAAGGGTTCATGTAAACTTTGCTAGCGACTCAATGTAGTTTATACTCTGGTGTTCCGAATGGGAGTACGAGAATAATAAACAAGCTTGCATTCAAAAGCAAAGGGTGCGCTTTCATATTTAACCCTTTTAAGACTTGAACCCCGTGTTGGGGTGTCATGCAAACAGTGCAGACCCACTCCAGATGCCGCATTATGCGGCGCTCAATCAGGGTCAACACTGTTTGCTTACAGGAATTTCTATACACAACACAATACAAGTGAAAAAATCACCAAAACCCCCTAAAACTAGAAATGTATTCATACAAATGATAAGGATGGACAAGTCCACTGGTCAAAAAAGGGCTACCTTGTTTGGCAATTCCTCTCTGATAAATGGTTCGTGATCATGAATTTACCTTATTTGGAAATTCTTCTCTGATAATTGATTCGTGATCATAACTTTACCTTATTTGGAAATACCCCTGTGATAAAAGATTCGTGATCATGAGCTTATTTGGCAATTCCTCACTGATAAATGATTCGTGATCATGAGTTTATTTGGCAATTCCTCTCTGATAAATGACTCGTGATCATGACTTTACCGTATTTGGCAATTCCTCTCTGATAAATGATTGGTGATCAGACTTGTAAAAGGACCCAAGGTGTTTCACTGGACAATGGTCCTTTTTCCCTCTGACCATTGTCCAGTGGAACACCTTGCCTGAATCTTTTGCATGCGCGCCAAGTCTTGATGCTTTCAAGGCTGCTGTTGGCGAGCTGCAACATTCAAGACCCTAGAACCCAAGTAGACTGTTTTTAATCTGATTTTAAATTCACCTGCACTATTTTAACCTATTATCTTTTATCTCCTTCACTGTCATCTTTCACTACCTTTCTTTTATGCATTGCTTTTATACTAATTTCTTGTAACTCAGGCAAGCGCAACCTCCTAGAATGTCCGCGAGGGCGTGTGGCAGTATCAAGAGATAGATAGATAGACTTAACCATAGTTGGCAATTCCTCTCTGATAAATGATTCGTGATCATGATTTTACCTTATTTGGCTATTCCTCTCTGATAAATGATTCGTGATCATGACTTTACCTTATTTGGCAATTCTTCTCTGATAAATGATTCGTGATCATGACTTTACCTTATTTGGCAATTCTTCTCTGATAAATGATTCGTGATCATGACTTTACCTTATTTGGCTATTCCTCTCTGATAAATGATTCGTGATCATGACTTTACCATATATTGTTTTTGGCAATTCTTCTCTGATAAATGATTCGTGATCATGATTTTACCTTATTTGGCTATTCCTCTCTGATAAATGATTCGTGATCATGACTTTACCTTATTTGGCAATTCTTCTCTGATAAATGATTCGTGATCATGACTTTACCTTATTTGGCAATTCCTCTCTGATAAATGATTCGTGATCATGACTTTACCATATATTGTTTTTGGCAATTCTTCTCTGATAAATGATTCGTGATCGTGACTTTACCTTATTTGGCTATTCCTCTCTGATAAATGATTCGTGATCATGACTTTACCATATATTGTTTTTGGCAATTCTTCTCTGATAAATGATTCGTGATCATGATTTTACCTTATTTGGCTATTCCTCTCTGATAAATGATTCGTGATCATGATTTTACCTTATTTGGCTATTCCTCTCTGATAAATGATTCGTGATCATGACTTTACCTTATTTGGCAATTCTTCTCTGATAAATGATTCGTGATCATGACTTTACCTTATTTGGCAATTCTTCTCTGATAAATGATTCGTGATCATGACTTTACCTTATTTGGCTATTCCTCTCTGATAAATGATTCGTGATCATGACTTTACCATATATTGTTTTTGGCAATTCTTCTCTGATAAATGATTCGTGATCATGACTTTACCTTATTTGGCTATTCCTCTCTGATAAATGATTCGTGATCATGACTTTACCATATATTGTTTTTGGCAATTCTTCTCTGATAAATGATTCGTGATCATGATTTTACCTTATTTGGCTATTCCTCTCTGATAAATGATTCGTGATCATGATTTTACCTTATTTGGCTATTCCTCTCTGATAAATGATTCGTGATCATGACTTTACCATATATTGTTTTTGGCAATTCTTCTCTGATAAATGATTCGTGATCATGATTTTACCTTATTTGGCTATTCCTCTCTGATAAATAATTCGTGATCATGACTTTACCATATATTGTATTTGGCAATTCTTCTCTGATAAATGATTCGTGATCATGATTTTACCTTATTTGGCAATTCCTCTCTGATAAATGATTCGTGATCATCTCGGTCTACTTCAAATACCTTGAAAACAAAGACAAAGATAAATACAAATAACACAGAATTAATTTATTTGAGAATGAATGATAGTTTTTAAAAAGTCACACTCTTTTCTGTATGAATTTCAGATAGTATCTTATTAAATTTATTTTTCGAAAGGAGCACGGCATACACTCAAAAACTGAAACCTTACTTTTCTCTCGTAAATTAAATAGACCTCTTCATCCACCTGTCTTTATGCAAAACCATCAGATATCTGAAGTCGATTCCCACAAACATCTCGGTCTTTATTTCTCTAATGACTGCACTTGGCATCAACACATAAAATATATTACTGATAAAGCTTGGACTAGAATTAATACTATGAGAAAATTAAAATTTAGATTAGACAGAAGGTCCCTTGAAACTATTTACATTGCATTTATTAGACCATTGATTGAATACGGGGACGCCATATGGGACAATTGTACACTCTACGAGAAACAAGAGCTTGACAAAATTCAGAACGAAGCGGCTCGAATCGCCACAGGAGCCACTAGACTTGTTTCTATTGCTAATCTTTATGAGGAAATCGGATGGGATTCGCTTGAAAAGAGACGCACAGATCACAAGCTAACATTATTTTACAAAATGACCCATAATCTGACTCCTTTATATCTATCTTCCCTAGTACCCCAGTCTGTTAGTAATATTTCACGTTATAGTCTCAGAAATTCTAATGATCTTCAAACAATAGATGCAAGAACGACTCTTTACTATAATTCTTTCCTGCCGTCAACTGTCAGAGCCTGGAATAACGTACACGACGAGGCAAAACAATCTGACTCAGTAAACACTTTTAAATGCTTTCTAAACAAAGACAAAACGCGCATTCCAAAACATTTCTACGTGGGCAGCAGGAAAGCTCAGGTATTACACACCAGATTACGGACCAATTGCAGCTCGCTCAACTTAGATCTTTTCTTGAGAAACATTTCCGATTCCCCTTTATGTCAGTGTGGCAGCATAGAAAATGCTCAGCATTATTTTTTCCACTGCATGTACTATCAAGTCCAACGGACTGAACTCTTAAATACAGTGTCACAATATCAGACCCCTTCGCTGTCTCTCCTTTTATATGGCAATGATTCTCTTTCAGTTGGTACAAATACGGCTATATTCGAAAAGGTGCATAAATTTATTTTGGATTCCAAACGTTTTGAGAATATCATCTTATCAAATAGCAAGCGGCTGGTTTTCTTCTTGTCAGTCATGGAAATCGATGTGTTTGATGCGACTGTCGCTGCGAATCCGCGTTCCCTCTCTTATCCTCAGCTGCATAGTCTGTAAATTTCTATTTTTTTTTCTTTGATTTTTCTCTCTGTCTGTCCGCTCTCACAGCTCCCTTTCTCCATTTTCTTTCTTTACTGTTTCATGTTCGGAAATCTTTCTCTGTTATTTATTCTCACCATTTTTCCATCTGTTTTTGAAATATGATATCAGTCATGTATTTACTTGATAATTTGGTTTATTGTATTTGACAAACTGTCGCCATGATGTATACATGTAAGAAATGTTTAGGGAGAGGAATTTTATAAGTACTTGTGCTTTCGTTCCAATCCCATTATTTGTATTTGTCAATGCTTATATGTATTGAAAAAGTTGGAAATAAATATGTTTAAACCAATTATAAATAAGCTGATACATAAATATGTTATCATAGAAACTTTGGAATAACCAACTGTTGCACATAGTACTCTTGCATAATAATGTCTCGATGACGTCACGTTTACATTCATATGAACTTTTAGTTGTTATGGTAGCAGATATGTGACGTCATTGGAATGGGAGCATGTCATACAGTGAAATCCTTGCTCCGCAACTTTTCAGTGACACTACAAACAGATATTTTTTTTTTCAATAGAAACTTCGGATTTTCTCAAACAACTGATGATTACCCAAGTCAGTTAATTCAGTGTTAAATATGCAACAATTATGACAGAAAATAATAATAATACATGTGCATGATATTTAAGCATAAGTAAGTTTCTACACACACACTGCTAAATTAGCGGCCCGGTTTAGAACTCCGCAGGAGGCGCGGTTGAATTCTTCTCCCAACCGTAAAAAGTGTACCATTGCACACGGCCTTTCATTATCACACTGTCATTGGCCCGATGTGACTGAAATACTGTTGAAAGGTCCATAAAGCTACAAGTCATCTAGTATCCAGTTAATTTTACTTTCGGAAGCCTGCTCGTATTATTTTGGCGAAATGGCGAATATCATTTATTGATATCGACAAAGATAATGACAAGAGGACTATAGTCATTAGTCCAGCCACAGGTGCCGAACAAGTTTTTTTCACTTGCCACCACCACCACCCTTCCCCAAGTCGCCGCCTCCACCTCCCTTCGCCTCTACCCATCCCACTCCGCTTCCCGTGCTAGGAAAATATCTTCGATTGTCATAACAATATAGAACACGAGTTTAGGAAACTTTTCTCACCCCACTTTCTATGTGTGGGGTGGAAAACTCAAATTGTATTTTGCTGGGTTATATGTATGTTAGACATTTTACCCTTGGGTTGACAGAGCGAGTTTTCCAGTCGCCAACTGGCCAAACGGCGATTCGAACCGGCGTTCTCTTGAACCTAACCGAGCATCTCAAGCCTCTAACCACTCGAACAAGCAACTCTGGTTTAAACATGTACCTCTTTAATCGAGACAGAAGGTAAAGTAGCATATTTAAAAACTTACTTCTCTGAGATGGTCCAACAGGTCCCCTGGTCTAAGCCCAACTGTGGAATCCGGGGCACCCAGGGGGTGCAGCAGGGTCCGGACTAAACCTCTGTAGATGTTTTCATGCTGCAAAAAACGTTGATAAAGTACTTTTCTTGTTAAATATCGACAGTCCTCCATTTTTTTACAATAATGAAAATGCTTTTTACAGTTAGAATTCACTATACCGTTGAGAGTCCAAAAATTAGAATACCTACATAGTTACTGTAGTTCTCCTAAAATTGGTTTCACGATACAGTAATGCATCCAAAAGATTCAGATGGAATGGCAAACAGTGTAGCCATAATCTGACGGCTCCTTTTTGGAGCAGTCTGATATAAGTCTGGTCTGTTTGCTCGGATCAATCTGTCATAATACTCGTATTTTTTACGGTAATCTCTTATAAGTATTAGCTTTACACAAATTTATTATCTCCGAGTAAGCAGATTCGATTCAATACGCTTTCGTCGGGAAACATTTCATGTCAGCTTCTATTTTGCCTTTCTAAATAGGGACCAATAATTGAAAGTAAAAAATTAATTCTCCCCAAGGAGCAATTTTTTTCTTTCCTTTAAATATAGCCCCCATTTTCGTCGAATAACAGAACGTCTTAAATGTAATTGCTGCTTGAAAAATATGACGGAAAAAGTAGAATAACCCAGCGGGCTTATGACGACAAAATGACGTTTTATTGACGCCGATGACGTCAGCACGTCGCATAGACGTCAGCACGACGTCATAAGGATACCATTATGCCTGCCGGGTTGTATTTAATCACCTTTACAGAGCCATGAGTAAATTACACGCCAAACGGAACATACAGTTGGCAAGCGTCGTATCGGCGAAATAACAACGTCGAAACGTCGCAGCAATGCTGATGCCATGTTAATTCATAGCCGTGTTCCAACAGAGACATTTTTAAAATTGTTTATCATACTACACAAGCTGGTCAATATCGAGAAATGGGACGGCACCGAGACAAAGATATAACCAATCTTTTGACAATGCGACCTGCGCTAATTACGACAAACATGCGTAGTCTTGTCTCGAACTATAAATCTGAGCCGCGGCAAATCCAACAAAGTGGCATGTGCGCCCAGCCTGGGCATCCGCTCAATCTGATCAGAGTCTTAGCTGTCCACATGAAGGTACCTTTTAAGCGCACAGCAAAGAATCTAAGTAGACAGGGCTGCTGCCCAGGCTGATTTGAGTCTCGCTGGGCGCACATGGCACTTTGTTGGTTTCGTCGTGTCGCGGCTCAATTTTACACATTGTTCACTCAGATAAATTATCTAACGCCATACATTTTAAGGTAATATTTTACACTTTAAGGGGAAACGATTCTGCCAATTTCGTTTTTGTCTCCCATCGGAAGATATTCCCTTTTGTAAAAATGGTGGGAAAATACGAAGTTGTACTCCTACACCATAAAGAACAAATTGGGCATGCCCTGACTAGATGCATATGAAAAAGAAATTGTGAGTGCATTACCGTTAATACATTCCCATTTACAATTTTGGTCACTAGTTCACCCATATTCTCTGTGAATATCTCAATCATTGCACACTTTGAAATGTTTACTGAGAATAAGTCTTCAAGAAAGGAATGGCACCCGGAAAAGATTGTCAATTCTTGTACAGATAAGGCCAAGAAACTTTTATTCAGTGCTTCATGCTCTTTCATAATCGATTTAACAGACTATCTCTGCAGATCATTTTACTAAGATAAATGAGCTGCAACACGAGAAAACCAACAATGCGGTTGTACACAAAATGCAGACTCAGATCAGTCTGGGCGTCCGCCCAATCTGATCAGGCTCTTCGTAGCGCTTAAAGGGTAACTAAGGATCTAACCTATCTCCATATGGACAGCGAAGACTCTGATCAGACTGGGCGGATGCCCAGGCTGATCCTCGTCTGCGCTGGGCGCACAACCTCTTTGTTGGTTTTGTCGTGTCGCGGCTCAAATGTGCTAATATCCACGCTAATTTTGCATTTGCTAAGTCACGTAATTGAAAACCAGAACGTAGCTACGTCTTATCAACGCCAGTCCGCTTTAAGAACAGTCTTTTATACGATTTGCCAGTCTTGTCTGGGTTCACAAACGTTCCTTAATTTGAGGACAACTTAATACCAATTCTCTGTAAGCACCAGACTTTTCAAGAAACGCAAGGTCGGAAGTTCTTCTTCAGACTTTCTCACTTTGTGTGTAGTCAGACAAAAACAAATAATTGGCACTTCATTCTTTCGTTTGCCATCTCGTTGCCATGGTAACCGCATTTTTCTGTTTTTGCAGAAAAAATGCCAAAAATTCAATGGAAATTTGCGTTTTTCGCTCTTGTATATCACCCAGAATAGACAAAGCTTGATCAAAAACTCTTAAAATCTACAAAGTAGGGACTTATGTAATTTACATGAAGCATCAAAACAACTTTGTTCGAATGTTTTTGGCATATCTACTAGTCCTCGAAGGTGGGTGGGGTAACCAGGTATCGCAAAACACAGTTTTTAGGCATTTTTAAGCATCACTTTTAAAAAACGCACACTTCTATGACACATTTGCATACTTTAACACAAAAGAGGGGACTTTCAATTTTCGGAAAATGAAAAAACAGAGTGGGGCAAAGCTGACTTCAGACCGTAACCATGGCAACAAACCATACCCCATGCAAACAGTGAAAACAGAAGCTTATACTGAAACCACACTATTATAATCAAATTAATTACATTGCAGCTATAACTACTGGTCCAAATGCTGTAGAAATATTAATTGTATATGATTTGGTCTGGGTTCGACACCTTAGGGGTTGAAAGTCCCATTTATATTCATTTAAAGGGCCAAAAAGGGGCAAAACATGGTCAAAATTAACGTACCTCATTCATTGTCTCTAAGAATCAACAAAAAGACAACATGGGTTTGTTTTATATTTGTTATGAAATTATAAGTTTGACATAAACTGATAGAAAATATGGCATTAAGGAGCCCTACATCTCTAGGTATGGAGTCTATAGGGGCCCAAAAAGGGGGTAAATTTGAAAATGTTCATCCAAAATAATAATCATTCTTCACAGTGGAACACACTCAAGCATTTGCCAAGATAAAACAGGTTGAAAAACACACACACAAAAGCAGCCTTATATATGCCACCAGTAAACTTGCACTCAAGGGGCTGGGAGCCCTATTTATGAAAATTAAAGGGGCTCGAAAAGGGAAAAAATGGTCAAAATTACCACATATCACTCATTCTCCTTATCAATACGCAAAAGTAAGCACTGGCTGCTTTTAAATTTGATATGACAAATAAGTTTTACATATACTGATAGAAAATATGGCAAAAAGGAGCCCAACATCCCCAGGTATTGAGATTATAGGGGCCGAAAAGGGGATAATTTGAAAATAAACACCCAAAATAAAGGTCGGTTATCATAATAAAGCACACTACAGCCTTTGTCAAGATGAAATAGGTTGAAAAAAAGCCTTATACATGTATATGCCACAAGTAAACTTGCAATCAAGCGGCTGTGAGCCTTATTTATAATGATTTAAGGGGCTCAAAAAGGGGCAAAAATGGTCAAAATTACCACATATCACTCGTTTTCTCTACAAAAAAAACAAAAGACAACACTGGTTACGTTTCAGTTTATGAAATATTAGATTGACATATATTGATAGAAAATATGGCAATAGGGAGCCCTAAATTCCTGGGTATGAAGTATATAGGGTCCCAGAAAGGGGTAAATTGATATTCGCTAAAAATAAACAAAAATTATAGTAGGTTTTTAATTTCTAACACTGAAACAAAGAACTGCATCAGCGATGTTGACACTGGATGTTAAACTACAAGCCTAGTATATATTAATATTAAATGCCATACTTAAATTCATTAAAGGGGCCTAACGGAGGCTACTTATGTGAAAATGTAAAAGAAATAAACAAAAACGAAAAAAATGGATGCATTTTTTTTAATGGATGCATTTTTTTCTGATAGAAACAAATCGAGATGTTGGTATTAATAGTAAAGTATTTTATGCAGACAATTACACATTATTAGCTTTTCAAAAATGTGTAAAGCTGGTTTTCCATGGATCTTATTCTTTAGCCATTTCTATGCCTATATTTAACATGACTGTTACAAAAGCATGGCACAAATAGCGTGAATAACGAATTTCAATTCTAAATATGCTTCATTCCAGAGAACATATTTTTCCCATAGTCTTATAATGGACAAATACAAAGCCTGAGCTGAAAGAAACAGTCATATAATACGCTCCATGTAAATCCTTCTATACAATGTAGTTTGTAAGCCAGCTGCAAACATGAGATTTGGACCACATACTCTTACTCTTACCATTCATTTAGCAATGGCGTTTATTTCTAAGACTATAAATCTCAAATAGACACGATTACACAGATCTGAGCTTTTTCTTCTTTTTTCTTCTTTTTTTCTATTTTTTTTATCTTTATTTTATTTATCTTTATTTATTTACTCTTTTTTATTTTTATTTAAAATTTTTAGTTTTGTTTTTTGCCACTGGAGAAAGTCATTATTTCAAAACATGCAATTATTCAGATACAAATCAGTAAAAAAATCAAATGTGATTATGAAGAAAAGCAATCCTCAAAATAGAATATCCAAATAAGGAGGTATAGTTTCCCACAGGTCAAATTTTTCGGCTGTCCTTAAAACATGAGGGGTTACGTCATGTTTGCAAGCATGGGGAGTTCTGTTTGAATGTCCATGAAATGAATCATGAATATCCAGGATATTGGATATGAAGGAGGCAGATTAGGGCTATCTGTGGATCAAAGAACTGTGTCTTTGTGGTGGAAGTTTTGATGAAGATACAATAATTGAGGGTGAATTGATAAACATCTAAGTTTTTTTTCAGCCATTTTACAAAAGGGAGGCAACTTTTGAAACAGACTTCCGGTTTACTTCCTTGGCCTTATAGGACTTGTGTTTGCTTCCCTGCTGTTGTAGGATTGAACTTTGCCCCAAAGAAGGCAAGTTCTTTCCTTCAGGAGTTGATCCCCATTGAGAATGGAGGAAAGACAGAAAATGGCAGAGTTGCCACCCCCTGCCAGTATATTTTGTAGCCTTGAGTTTTCAGTCTTGGTCTGTTAGATATATTTGTTACGTGTTATGTGTCTGTGGCGAGGAAGTTTTGATGCAGATACAATGTTTGAGAGTGAATGGATAAACATCCATGTTTTTTGGCCATTTTGCAAAGGGTAATAACTTTTGGGTCTTCCTGTTTACTTCCCCTGTCTTATGAGACTTCCTGTTTGCTTCCCTTCCATTATAGGATTCGCTCTTGGAGGTTGGGCTTTGCCCCAAGGAAGGTCAATTCTTTCCATCAGGAGTTGATTCCCACTGAAAATGGATGCAAGACAGAAAATGGCAGAGTTGCCTCCCCTGCCTGTGTATCTAATCACCTCGAGTTTTCAGTTTTGATCTGTTCTAATACACTTGTGACGTGTTATGTGTCTGTGTCGAAGAAGTTTTCATGCAGATACAATTTTTGTTTTGAGGATGAATGGATGCATATCCATGTTTTCCAGCAATTTTACAACGCCCCATGGAGAGCAATTATTTCCCTTCAGGAGTCGGTCCCCATTGAGATGGCGGCAAGAAGCAAAATGGCACAGTTTCCGCCCCTGCAAGTGTATCTAGTCACCTTGAGTTCTCGGTTTTGGTCTGTTCTAACATATTCATTTTATGCTGTCTGATACTGCATTTGTATATATTATAGAAATGTACATCTCAAATAAGGACCTCAGGGAAAATTGGCTGTACATTCAGCTTGGCCTCCCCTATTAAATAAAGTCATTATTGTTATAATTATTACTACCTCCTCCTCCCCCCCCCCCCTCAACACATACGGTCTCCCCCCACCCCCACCCCAACCCCACCAAAAACAAAGCCGGTTAATAAAGATTGTACAGGCTGCAACTTTTGGCTTTACTCTCTATATACGGGTAAATGTTGTTCAAATTTGGGATATCCACGTTCAATTTATAGATACCTAATATTCATCTTGATTTTACTCAAATTTTAGTGTGTAACTGTACTCAAAATTTTCATTTTGGGAGGTAAATTGTAGGTTTGTAGGTTTCATGGTTGAAATTTCAATACAAGGCGACTCGCCAGCAGAAGGGAAAAAACGGTTTGCGGCCATTAAACCGACTATTTACCTCCCTCAAACCAGCTGTTGCAGCTTTGCATGGCCTGCTCGGTCTGTTTTCAGTCTGGACGGTTAATTTGTCAGAGCGGGAGAAAGTTCATTATTTATCCATATATCCAAGGGGTGACGGGGAAAATTCAAAGATATTTCTTCATATTTCTCAACAAAAGCACATGATTTGAACCCCATTAGAAATGCCTCAGCGAGACGGATCTAATGAGGGTGTTCTAACGAGGGGTCACAATGAATTTTTTATGGAAACATAGGGAAAATAATCCCTAAATTATCCCTGTTACCCCCTTCGTATCTGGAACAGTGTTTAATTATCCTAAATACAGTGTATGGGCATGTTTTTCTGCCAATTTTTCAAAGGGAGACAAATTTTGTGACTTCACCTTTGATTCTCTGGACAATAAAATTAGTTAAGGTATTTCAATATTAATGACAATTAATGAAATTCAGAGCTCCAGATCAGGTGGAGTTTTAAGGATAATTCTAAGATATGTTTTCTTATTTCAGAATAAACATATGTTACGACCCCTCATTAGAACTATCTCAGCTAGAGAGTTTTAATGAGGGGTCACAACTTATGTTTTTATGGAAAAATAAGGAAAAATTTCCCTTAATTATACTTGTTACCGCTTCTTAGCAAGTGAGCAGGGGCTCACATATGCCCCCCAACCAGTGCCATCGCCTAGTGAAAGCATACTTTAACATAATACTACACTGCAAATGTTATACATATATAAAATTCAAAGTCCTTGACCTTGACCTTTTGTAAGCAGCACCGTCCATATGTTGTAAACTAGTATGAAATTAACCTAGTCAAGTATAATTAGACTCCATTCAAGATCAAGTTTTCCCTCCAATAAAATATGGTAGGTCTAGATCTTTGGGATTGTAAGGGAAACCCACGTCTTACAGCACAATGTTTTTTTCTGCTGTGTGGAGGGGTGGTGGTGTGTCGTGTCACGGTGACCAATGAAAAACAGAGATTCGAGGTGTGGGGGTGTGGTTGTGTGTTGTATCGCGTGAGCAATGAAGAACAGAGATTTGTCCCAGTGACTAATGAAAAACAGGGTTCAAAGACCTAAAGAACAGAGATTTCTTTTGTTGGAGGGGTGTGGTTGCGAGTCGTGTCGCGATGACCAATGAAAAATAGGCCTTTGTCGCAGTGACCAATGAAAAATCAGAGATTCAATATAGCTCTTCAATAACTAGATGTTTCCTCAAAACTGATAAAACTTGGCTTGATTATACAGCACTAACCAAAATTGGCCTATTGCCCAACATTGGCCGTGAAATGAAATTTTCAATCCAGTGTCTCCCATTCTAATGGAGTTAGATATTTTTACTTTACAAAGCGCACATCTTTGCTTCGACGGAAAGCAACTTCAGCAATGATGACGTTTGTTACAGTAAGAAAAAAAATGTAATTATTTTTGTGAAGTTTTTAACTAAGCCCTTTTCGGCCCCATTTAACCCATCTGTGAAGATGCTGGACGCCCCATCGCAATGTTCAATATCAGTATCTGTAAAACAAATATTTCCATGACAAATTAAAAAATAACCAGTGTTCACTTTTGTTAATTCGTGTTAAGAAATAATGATAAGTGGTAATTTTGACCATTTTGCCTCTGTTTGGGACCCTTCAAAAGGAATTTATATGATTTCTTATCCCTTATTCTATATATAAGCCTCTTTTTTTAGCTACTGATTCTAACATAACAAATGCTTTAGTGTGCCCCTCTGTGAAGAATAGTCATTATTGTGGGCAAATATTTTCGAATTTTCTCCTTTTGGGCCCCATAGACTCCAAACCCAGAGATGTAAGGCACTCAGTTGCCATGATTTTTTATCAACATATGTGTCAAACTTATTTTCCAATTAATTTAAAAATAACCAGTATTGTCTGTTGTTAGTCTGTGGAAAGAAATATTGATTTTTGTTTTTAGATTTTGATCATCTTTGCTTTTTTAGCCCCTTAAATTGATAAAACCAGGGCTTCCAGTCCCATGATTACAACTTTACCAACTATATAGATAAGACTGTACGTTCTGAGGCTGTGCTTTTTAAACCTATTTCATTATGACAAATGCTGTAGTGTGTACCAAGAAGAAGAATGATCTTTATGTTGGGTGAATATTATCCTGCCGACAACGCATACTTTTTTGGACGGACACACAGCGCAAAGTGTGTGCAACTATGGTTACGTACCGTTGAGCCACTTGGGTAACGTCGATAAGAGAATTGAACTGAACTGAACTGAATATTATTAAATATTCCCCTTTTTTGGCCCCTATAGACATAGTCACGAGAAATCGGGCTGCCCATTGCTACGTTTTCTATTACTACATGTATATGTCAAACTAATATTTTCATAACAATTTAAAAGGAAAAAAAGTTGCATTCTGTTCATTCGTAGTGAGATTAAGTGATATGAGATAATTTTTGATGAGTTTTGCACATTTTTGGGACCCTAAAATGGGTATACATTTGGTTTCACATCCCTTAATGCAAATTCACTAGTAGCATACATAAGACCATATTTTTCCTACTTATTTTAACATGACAAATGCTATAGTGTGTTTCTCTGAGAGGCATGATCATTATTTATGGCAAATATTTTCCATTTTTCCCTTTTCGGGCTCCTTCGGACTCCTTTTGGGCCCTTTGGGACTCCAAACCTAGAGATGTAAGGCACCCATTGCCATATTTTATATCGGTCTGTGTCAAACTTAAATTTTCACTTCAAATTTGAAAGTAAACTGTTTTGTTTTATGTTAGTCCGTGGACAGGATTAGTGATTTGTGTTAATTTTGACCATTTTTGTCCCTTTCAGAGCCCCTTAAAACAATAGGAAATGGGCTCCCCCACCC
Source organism: Ctena decussata (assembly GCA_963989385.1). Lineage (NCBI taxonomy): Eukaryota > Metazoa > Mollusca > Bivalvia > Lucinida > Lucinidae > Ctena > Ctena decussata. The sequence goes on along the minus strand of OZ022511.1, from coordinate 1,469,171 downwards.
CTCCCCACCCCCGTTTCAAATTTACCTGCAGCATATATAAGCCTGCTCATTCTTTGCAACCCATTTCATCATTTTAAATGCTGTAATGTGTTCCATTGTGAAAAATGGTCATTATGTTGGTAAAATATAAGCCTCAAACATACCCCCTTTGGGCCCCTATAGACGCAATCCCTGGAAATTTAGGGCCCGCCATTGTCATGTTTTCTATCAGTATATATCAAACTAGTATTTTCCTTACAAATATACAAGTAATAAGTGTTGTCTTTTGTTGATTCGCAGTGAGAATGAGTGATATATATGGTAATTTTGACCATTTTTGCCCCTTTTGGGGCCCTTTTAATGGATATAAATAGCCTTTCCGACCCTTAAGATGTCAAACTTTCATCAAATCAAGTAGAATACATATTTCAATAGCAGAAGGATCACAAGTCAGAGCTGCAATACATTTAATATGGTTGCAAATCTGTGGTAATAGTATAACCTTCCATTTTTACTTTCTTGCAAAAGGTATGGATTGTTCCCATGGTTACGGTCTGAAATCAGCTTTGCCCCACTCAGTTTTTTTCATTTTCTAAAAGTGGAAAGCCTCTTGTTTGACATTAAAGTATGCAAATGTGTCACAGAAGTGTGCGTTTTTTTAAACATGATGATTAAAAATGCCTAAAAATAGTGTTTTGCAATAACTAGTTACCCCACCCACATTTGCAGTACAGTAGGTATAGAAAGACATTGGAACAATGTTGGTTTGATGTTTCTTATTAATAACATAAGTCCCTAGTTTTTAGATTTAAAGAGTTTCTGATGAAACCTAGCCTATTCTAGGAGATATAGAAGTGCAGAAAGTGTGAATTTCTGTTGAATATTTTGGCATTTTTTCTGCAAAAACAGAAAAACGCTGTTACCATGGCAACGGGAGGGTAAATGAACAAACGAAGTGCGAATTACTTGTTTTTGTGTGACAACAAAAAAAGGGAGAAAGTTTGAAAAAGAACTTCCGACCTTGCGTTTCCGGCCCTCTATACAAAAAGTCTGGTGCTTACAGAGAATTGGTATTAAATTTTAAGGTCGAAGATATTATATATTTGTAGCGAGAAAGAAGAAAAAAATAATCAAACAAATTTGTGTTTAAGATGCTTTCATTCACACATGAAAGGTTTGATGTGTTGCCGGTGTTATTGTTTAACGTCCACGGTAAACAACTATGGTTATGTCGGGACGGTCAGTTAACATGGTTAACCTAACCACACTATTCCTGGGCAGGCTTAGACCTCCTAGGCGGTTAACCAGTACTAAGTGCACTCACTTTCAACTGTCCTTCTTGAATCAGCGGAAGGAGAAATGAAAGTAAGTGGCCGGACCGGGTATCGAACCCAGGATCTCTGGCTTATAACCCTATCGACTGCGCTGCGCGGCTCGGCGAAATGTTTGGTCTTAAATTGTTTGATATTAAATTTAAGATCGTCCTTAAAATGATAGTAAGCCGCCTGGGGCCTTTGTCTGCTTACTTTCGAATGTATAGGAAGAGATGGTGCAATAAATTTTGATGAAAATGCTTCGTTTTCTATACTTTTCTATGCGGTGGATACATGTACCTGTATACATCATGATAAGCGTTTAACGTAACTGTCAGTCAGCCGATTTAAGACAGTGGCCATATAAAGCACAAGTTACTTTACTTTGGTCTTTGCATAAACACTTTATTTGTTTTGTAGGAAATGTACATTCGGTAAATAAAACAAACTGATAATGTTTTTTCAACCAATGGAATGACTGCACAATGAAATGCTTCGAAAGGTGTGCAGTCTCCGGTCAAAACACAAGAAAGTAACATTCCTGTGATAACGCTTATAGGTGACTTTCTGTAATAGTTAAAATAGCTATAGGGACATCTAAACTAAAAATGAGCCAAAACATGACAAAAACCAACAAAGTGGCATGTGCGCCATGCGAAGACTCAGATCAGCCTGCGCATCTGCCCAATCTGATCAGAGTCTTCACTGTGCGCTGAAATGGTTGCTAAGGGTCTAAGCTAGCTTCTTGCGGACACAGAAGACTCTGATCAGACTAGGCGGATGCCCAGGCATTCTTAACCTACGCTGAGCCCACACGCCACTTTGTTTTATCGTGTTGTAGCTCAAATTATTATCTATTGAAATTGCCCTTGGAAGCAAAGAAAACATAAAGAACGAAAATCAAAGTCTCGGTTCTGCTAGGATCCTTGCCCTGTTACCTCAGTAATCGCTGGCCTGCTGATAGATGCACAAATGAATTAAATTCTGCACGGCGATGAAGTATGGAGAGCAGTGAAATCAAACAGAAATCTTCATGTCTAATAAAAAAGTCAACGTTTCTCTGTCTTTTTTTTTAAATATGCTTATCATTTGAAATGATAAGGATATTTTCCAAAACAAAACAAAAACAAAATATAAATACAAATAATTAAAAAATTAAATAAGATAAAAGTAATTAAAACAATATTAGTTTTTTTCGGTATTAGAATTCTATTGAATCGTGTTTTTAGGACGGTCCAAGCGACTGGGACGCTACTGTATCAAAACTAGATTTGTAAATAAAATGTATGTTTTGAAAAATGTTAGCTTTGAATAAATTTGAAAATTGGATATCATCATCAACCCATTAATTCATCCTTTGTCTGTCATATCATCTCATCCACCGGAGAAGCTTGCGGAAAAAAAACTAGATAAAATAACCACAAATATACTAATATGTGATACACGTATACTTGTCAGAAAATGCAGACTTTTGCACAAAATATTTCGTAATGTGCAAGTTATATGCTGCTGAGGATTGTATAATACACATTTTGTTATAACATAGTTTGTCCGCCTGTACGGGATATAATTCACTCGCTAAAGCTCGTGGACTGTCTCCTTTTTCAGGCGAACAATGTTACGAGTACATAAACGATTAATTTTAGCAGGATAGCTTACCAATAAAAGTTTCAAATTCCAACAATCTGATTTTCTGTGATATGAACAATAATTTTCCCGAGTTTTAGACATACCGTTTGATTTACTTTAACATAAATAAACTACCTCACTGGAAGCAATTATGCATAATGATTAGAATAAATTGACATAAAATGCGTCAGTTATAGTGGTTTATAGTGAAACTGACACAAAATAAGACTTTGAGCCGCAACACGAGAAAACATACAAAGTGGATGTGCGCCCAGCGCAGACTCAGATCAGCCTGGGCATCCGCCCAGTCTGATCAGAGTCTTCGCTGTCCACATGGAGGTATCTTAGACTCCTAACTACCCTTTAGTCTCTGATCACACTAGGTGGATGCCCAGGTTGATCGTAGTCTGCGCGGGGCGCACAACCACTTTGTTGGTTTTCTCGTGTCGCGGCTCAAGTGTTTGTTTCAGCAACTGTCAAATGACAAAATAGCCCACGATAGCGGTTAATAACGCAACAGATGGAATGGAATTCCATAAAAATAGGAGAGCTAAATAAGCAGCGTCGACGGAAAGCCTGTTTTAAAACATTTGCAAACCGTGCATTTCCAGACCGGCCTGCACACATACGTGTGCAGTCTGTTCAGAGCATACACAGTTGTGCAAGGAAAGTATGCTAAGTGTCTTGTTGCCCAGGGGAACTGCACAACAGAGAACGCATGCGCAGTTAGCAAATGTCCAAATTTCAAGACCAGTTTTCCGAAGATGAGGATAATGTTATTACATTAAACGACGTGTTTCTCATATGAAAACGTTCTCCTTGGCGTATTCAAAACGAGACTATTTGACCACAATTGTCCATCCCTTTATCATGATCTGTCGAATGACACAAATCATTGTTTTAGTCTTTAATCAATTTTCATAACATAGCCAAGACCTGTTGTAGATCTTATTTCAGTGAAGTCATTAGACGCTTTCTGTCAGAGTTTCAGCCATTCAACTGATCTTTAACATGTTTAAGTAGTTTTCACGAAAAGTGTGTTAATAAGTATACTTTGGAAGAAAGGAATTAAATTAGCAGACTCGTTCATGACCAATAATGAAATGTGCAACATCGAAAACGCCCCATAGCACCGACAAAGCAAAGACTCTACTTTCAAAATGGATCAAAATGAACTCAATGATACCAAAGGACCAGAAAAAATATAAATCTGCTCTATTATTCTCCTATTAAAATAGAAGATCAGCGGTATACATTTTTGAAGCACTTCGACATCAAATGGCAATAATACAATAAACTAACCTGTTACCCCATTCAGTATCTCGCTTTTGTATATATTGCATTGCCGGACGGGGAACCAGGAAAGGAAGTTGCATTTCGTGGATTTGTTTTGTCATTTTTCAAAAACATGTTAACATATGAACACCAATCCAAATTTTATCACAAAATATTATGGATCACCACTTTTTATATCCATACTGATTTGCGTAACGGCGATCCCTCTTAAACTTAGTATGCGAGGGCCTACAATGGTGTTAGCAGGTGACAGTGGGGGCTGTATGTTGTTTTTCTCCAGCTATCTCCCTCTCTCTGCGAGAAAGCTCGATATAGACTGAAATGTTGTCTCAAAGGGCCGTTAAAGTCTTCCTAGTCATACCAGTGGTCAAAGAGTCAAAACGCAAATCATTATGAAAAGCGCTTCAAATTTCACGTTTTGTGATAAAATACTGGTTGATGTGCTCATACTGTGTCAGATAACTGGCAAACAGTAAGGGATACATGGTTTTGAAAAACGACAGAAAGCTCCACAAAATACAATTTTTCTTTTTCTGGATCCCCGTAAAGCAATGGAGCATAAACAAAAGCGGGACGAAGAATCGGGTACCACGCCTGCACATTGTATTTTTGCCATTTTAGTCAAGTTTGTGATATCGACAGTAGATCATTTTAGTTAGCAACTAAATGACTCAAATGAATTTTCAAACCCTTTTATGTGAAATTCAAGGATGTTTTATTTGTTTAAAGTTGGCTTATCACGGTCATTTACAATGATGAAACTATGGTGAGAAGCTTGCAATAGAGCAGTGGGGCCTTTAAGCCCGATACAAACAAAATCAACATGCGGTTTGTATTAGATATGGGAAAACGTACACGGTTTCTTCTTCTTTTAGCAGTATCGGCGACAAATGATCAACAGTAACTATTGACATGAGGGACTTATTGACCATACGAAATGTCATTAAATTACCCATACGAAATGCCATTGTATTGTCCATACGGAATGTCATCGCTTTGAAATGAGACACAGGGAAACGTATCTACCAGATTAGCAAAATGCGAGGCCTCGGATCACCTTGCGCATGAAGCGACGCTTCGGCTAGAATTTTTATATTATGCAAAAGACGAAGTCGTAGGTTCTTGGTCAGGGTCTTCTCTTTTTGCAATTTGTTTATCTAGGAAGCGCAAACTTGAATCTTCTCCTTAAAGTACCTATTCATACGACTTGGCTCCTAAATGATTATTTGAAATTAGTTGATAAGCTATTGTTTCAGATCTCCAACAGTTTAATAATGCACAACCAGGTGATGAGGCAGACTTCATGTTAGAGTCGTGCTACGAGAAACCGTTCAAATAGCATGGACAATCGAACATCCATACTTATAGGCACGAACCAATGCAACTTATATTCATATTAAAAACAACAACAACAAGAACAACATAAAGTAGTCTTGGGAACAGGGAGTGTTCCGACCAGACCCCACAATGGCACAAACACACCTGAGTGTTACCTGGTTGCACAATTTAAGGTACCTTCAAGCGTGGTTGAGTCACTGGGTAGAAAATTGAACCTAAGGGAATCGACTACCAGCCATACCGATCGGATGTCTTTGAAACATACTTTTGTTTGCGGCTATAGCTTGTGTCTTACCGATAAGCACGCAAGGTTGAAACAGCATTGAATCAACGTTGTTTCAAACGTCATGAAGTATAATCAACGTTTATTCAAACTCGTTTGCCAAACGTATATTTAAAAGCTGGATATTTATGGATATACTTCCAAAATTTTTCGCCATCTTTTCAAAGTTGATTCCTGTTTCCTGTTCTGCAAAACGAAGCTCTTACACAAAAGGGGTTGGTTTTGCTCGTGAAGGGGCTACGTCCTAAACAAGGAATTATGAGGTACTAACTAGAAACTGCAAAGATGTTACATGTAGAAATCGCATTATCGTCATGAAAATTTTTTTTCTGTTGCGAAAAGGTGTCATATCTTTTGTACGAGCCAGTGGATTAGTAGAGTATATGAAGACAGCAGCCAAATTATCCCCCTTTTGAGGATGGTGCATTTTCATTGTAACGTCGCATAGTTTTATAATTTGCGAAATCTGTTCAACAGATAGGAATTTCAATTTTTTGACGAATTTAGTCATTGTCACAGCAATTGTAAGCGTTTCATAAGGAACGCTAACCTTGCAAAATACCTATAATAAGACAAAGTCTATGTATAAGCAAAACTTGAAAGATACAAACAAAAATACCCACAAATAAAGCTTACAGTATTTTGTAACAACAATAGAAAAGTGGAAACTTGTTCATTTCAATAACAAAATTTACCCGAACGCTGATTTCGACGCATTCGCCAGTTCCGGTGTGTTCCGATTTTTTTTCCTCCAACGTTAAGCAAACAGGCATGGCCACCCCTTTAACACATAACGGTCAAAGCCACATATAGTAATGGGTTCGTTTCCGCATTACAGATACTGAAAATTGAGCTTAAAACTGGCTGACAATGCATACGTTTCAATGTAATGGTTGTTGGTTGAACGGCTCTTTCAGAGAGTCTTTCTGTTTTTATCGAGCCGTCTCCCAGAGAGGAAGAAAGAAAAGAGATATGTTAGGCAAGAGTAAAAATATCTAAACAACCCCCAGTCACACTTCTGCAAGCACAGTAGTCCCTTGCCCTACTTTTATCAAAATTCAATATAAGGAACACGTTTTCAATAGGTGAGGACAATATTTGCACAAACAAATATGTCGTAAACGAATAAGTATGTCGATTGCTCATTTTATAAAGTATACCTTCTTATAAATATTAATCGAAAATACAAGTGTTTACTTTGGTTATTTAATTTATTACAGATTAGCTCATTTGGCCAGGTTCAGCTGATATGATTTTCTGATTTCATGGGGCTATTATTGGGGCATCAAGGAGCACTCTGGTCAGGCAAATTAAAGTATCCGAGGTCAGTTCCAACAAAAAGTTTGGTCGATTCATTTGAACATGATAGTTAGTTGGTTGGTTGTTTCGGGTTTAATGACCCTTCAGACAGTATTTCAGTCTATATCGGGCCTTCCCCCAGAGAGAGGGAGACAGGAAAAAGAATTGATGGGTGAGAGAAATATTATTCAAACAACCCCGATCGCACCAACTGCAAGCACAGTAGGCCCTTGCCCTACTTTAATCCAAATACTGGAGGTAAGACGGCCCGGCACTGGAAACTATAACCAACAGCATCGCCCGACTGCCATCCCTTGAAAATGATAGTATCTTGATCATTGGATACTGAGTAACAAAGCTGGATCAACACTAACAAACCTTATGTTCTCGGAGTACCGAATGACGGTGTAGGGAAGTTAATTTTTTTTTTTTTAAATAACAATTATTTCGAACAGATATTTATCTCACATCAGGTCAGTAATAATCAAAGGATTTACCATTTGGATGCCCCGTGATGTTACTTCTACATGACTAAAGGTGCGTCGGAGCAAATTGTACGAGGGGCGTTTATTTAATGTAGTCATTGGGGTTGTACATGGCGCGTAATTAATCCCATTCACATTTCGTGTCCTTCAACCCTTCGAAGTATTCTCCCTTGACGGAAACACACTTTTCAAGTCTCTGTAAAAGCAGAGAAGTAGGCCTTTCTAGGAATACCCTGAAAACACTGGTAAATTGCACTACCAAGAGCACTTCGGGATTCACAACGACGACCAGAAAAGGTTTTCTTTCGTAAAGGAAACAGTAAAAAGTCGCAGGAACTAAAGTCTGGCGAATAACGTGGATGAGAGAGCTGAACTACCTTTTCCTCTTTCAAGAAGTCTTGGACAAGAACACATCTGGAGCAGGTGCGTTGTCATGGATAAGACACAGACCTCTTAAACCGGTTGCAGGTCTACGTTTTTCATAGCGTGCCTTCACCAGTCTGGGGACTTATGGATTTCCATCACGCATGTTTGTGATGGCTAACCATGCACTTTAACTGACATGATGGCTTACCATAACATTCTTACTGAATTTTTTACCACCAGATTTCACTATATGTCCGAAGGGTGAAACGTGATGGTAAGTCATAACGTTGGTTTCATCTGGTGTTATGGCTGACCATAACAAAACCAGAAACCCCGAGGTACTTTTTTTGTCGAGTAACTGGTGCCAAACCTTGAATAACTCGTAAAGTTAGCATCCGTTACAAAAAGTAAGCATTGAAGAAAATTTCAATCGTAATACTTTATAAAAAATAGAAAGTAAACTTGTATTTTTCTTGGAAATAAAAAAGCCTAATACACACCAAAATTTACCTAATTTTGACCATAATTCTGCAGAAATAACCAAAATACAGACTGTTTATACTGAGAATAGTTAAGGACTGGACCAAATATCAATTTTGAGTGTAGACAGGTCATACTGAACACGGGCAGTGGGTTAAATTGCCATTTTAGTGAGTAGGACTGAAAACTGTAAGAGAAACGGCTGACCATCACAAATGTGCGTGATGGAAAACCGTAAGTCCCCAGACTGTTTACTTTTGAGTGTATATGACTGAACCGAATTGAATTTTCAATAACTTTTGAAATACTGAGCGGAATAGACCGAAATTTCATCCTATCATAGAAAATCGCTCCCCCGTGAAATCACCGCAGTTTCCACATGCACCTTACAGCCATGCCGTATTGTGGGCCATCAGTGACACAATTAAAGGAACGACCCTCGTATCGTTCAATTTCTGTACGATTCATAAACAGTTTGTAAGCAGAAACTGCTCCTTCAAGAAAAGTATGTTTACTGGTTGAAAGAAATCAAAGAAAAAAGGAATTCACATTGTAGCACATGAGAGATGCTGAAAAAAGCTAAATCACCTTTCTGTTTCTTTCTGTTTGCTTCCTTGACTGACGAAATCTTCTACAGAAGAGGTCTTCTCTTATAGGAAAGAATTTGCTCCTAAAGAGCAAATTCTTGCCTTCAAGGGTTGACCCTCATTTCAGAAGTGATGCAAAAAAAAAATGGAAATGGCAGCGTTACTACCCTTGAAAGAATATGTATATCATTTACCTTTATATCCACTGAACTGGGACTGGAACCTCTGCTTGAACTATCAAAACCCAAAACACTAGAATTGCTTGACCTCCTACGCTGTATAATGGGCGACACCGGCGAGTGTAGTAACATATTTCGAAGTTTTTTCCTGATGGATTGTCTATGATGTTTCTGTCCGAAATCATAGGACAGTCTGCTATTGTCAGTTCTTGAGTTTTCATCATTAGGTTTCAATATAACAATATTTGGAGCAGAATTAGAGCGCGCCATGTTGTACCCAGAAGTAGACTAGTATGACTTGTGAGATAAAGCTTTGTTTCTAGAAACTGTGAATTGAGTCTTGGTAAAACTGTCAAAACGTGTTAGCACTTGAAGGTTCTTGCCATCAAAACCATAAGTTTATATAAGCTGTACAATTACAGAATCTATACCAGGAAAAACTCTGACAGTCCGAATCCACAAAGCCTGATGAGAGTACTTTTCTTGCGTCAAGAATGTACAGATGCCGAGGACCTATAGGGTAAACCAATACTCTGATCAGTTTGCGCAAATGCGCAGGCTGATCTTAGCATTTACTCGACGTATATGCTATAAAACATCTTTAAGGTTTATGGATATAATCGAGCCGCGACACGAGAAAACCAACAAAGTGGTTGTGCACCCAGTGCAGACCCAGATCAGCCTTGGCATCTGCCCAGTCTGATTAAAGTCTTCGATCTCCGCATGAAGGTAGCTTACACCCTTAGTTACCCTTTAAGCGCAAAGCAAAGACTCTGATCAGACTGGGTGGATGCCCAGGCTGATCTGAGTCTACGCTGGGTGTACAACCATTCGCCGCCGTTTTGCAAAAAGATCATTTTTTGTGACTAATGAGTCGCAACACGATAAAATCAACAAAGTGGTGTGTGCGCCCAGCAAATACTCCAATCAGCCTGGGAATCCACCCAGTCGGATCAGAGTCTTTGCTGTGCGCTTAAAGGGTAGCTAAGGGTCTAAGCTACCTCCATGCCTACAGCGAAGACTCTGATCAGACCGGGCGGATGTCCAGGCTGATTTGAGGATTCACTGGGCGCACATGCCACTTTTTTGGTTTTGTCGTGTCGCGATGAATTCATTGCAAAATGGGATCTACACTAAGGGAGCAAATTCTTTCAACTTAGAGTTGACCCTCTTTCAAAGGCCGCAAAAAAACAAACAAACAAAAAACAAAACAAAAAAACAACAACTGAAAATGGCAGAGTGACTTCCTGTGAAAGTCTTTCCATTCACCAGCATGATATTTAATAGTCCGTTTCCAGCTCAAGTAAAATTAAATCCAATCGTCCTACAGAACCTTAAAAATTAAAAAAAAAAATAGCACGATTTTAAACTATCCCGAACTATCCTTGTAAATAAAACACACCCCACGCACTTGACAACAAAAAGAACTTTGAGAATGTGAAACAATACTCCAACAACTTTTATTCCTAAAAATCTTCTTTTTCCCAGTTTTTAGCCTCAGAGCAGTGTTATTTAAACATAGGCTGCTTTCTGCATTCTTGGAACCAACTTTGTATCACAACAGTCAGACCCAGCGGGCACCTGACGTCGACGTCATGTGCCTGCTCGGACAATTCACATTATTCCTGAAACATTACCTGTTCACTTTTGATTAAATTGATTAAACGTTAGACAGGAAATAAAGATAAAAATACATATGATCCTAACTTTTTAAACACTTTCAACGATCCCTGTTTGAGTTTTTTTTAAATCCTTGCTGTTTGATTTAATAAAACATGTCTTGCAACAGATTGTTTAAACATAGGCTGGGTTGTGCAAAAACAGGACATCTCTATAAAATCACCACAATACCGTGCCTTTCCTAAATTTTGGGACACTTAAGGCGAATGCATACACCTTCAGGGGAAGCAACTCTGCCATTCCAGTTTTTCCTCCCTTATCAATAGTGGTCAACATTTAAACGATAGAATTTGATCCCTTAAGAGCAAATTCTTTCCTCTTAAGAGTTGACCCTATTTGGGAAGACACTGTCGTCAAGGGAAGCAAGTAGGAAGTTACAAAATTTGTTTCCCTTTTAGTAAAATATGCGGAAAAACATGGAGGTAAAGCAGTTTACCTTAACTAGTTACTGCAAATATTCTAACAGTTGAACACATTATTTTCACCATCTGTCAGCGCGTTAAGCATTGCCTGGTGGTAACCGATGCATGCATGCACCGACCAAACGGACTGCTCCAAACCACAAGGAGCAGTCTCATTAGGATATACTCTATTTTTCTATCTCAGACATTTTTGACCCAATGTTTAGGGGTCGCGGGTATAATCGGTACTCTATTATTAGATCCTACCGTAAAACATGCTAAGTATTGGAAGAGACAGGTCTGCTCAAACAGCGTAGCCTCAGATCAGACTGCTCCCAAAGGAGCAGTCTGATCAGGGTCTGTGCTGTTTGCCATTCCACCAGCATCTTTTCAGCGCATTATTGCTTCGTAAAACCTAACTTAGTTCCGTTTTTAGGCCAACTACGGTAATTTTGGTGTCCTAATATTTAGAATTTTACGGTTACTCCTTACGAACTCCTTACGCACTAAAACAATCTGATGATAAGGGTAATCTGTAGTGGATTGTTGACTTAAAGTCGAGAAAACTGATTATATTTCAAACTAAAATAAATGATCTTTCGTGGGATTTACGCTATCAACACCATGTGGATTATCGAACCTGAGTACAACATGTACCCCGCAGCATTTACCACTCCCTACAAACTGTATGTATGATATGACGTTTCCGACCGTTAGCATTTTGGTGTCTTGGTTATAAAAGTGTAAATAGTTATCACTATCAAGGGTAGAACTCTGCTATAAAATTATGAATTACTTCCCTTACGAGCAGACCTGATTTAGAAGGTGTTTGTCGTCAAGGAAGACTTGTTCCAGACTCCAGTAATGACTATGGGCCATTTTCATTTTTTAAAATCACATTTTTTCTATTCTTATAAGAGCTATCACTGGACTATTAAATTCAGCAATCAAAAGATGTAAAATTAGTGTGATTGTTATTGCTTGTAAAATTTTGTTTTTTTTATCACATTATTATTTAATTTCAACAGACTGAAGCCAGTCTATCGTCAAGGGAAAAACGTTTAACGGTAAGTCCCAACACGTGTTTTCCTTTGTAAAAATAGTGGGGGAAAAGCATGGAGGTGTACTCATTTACCTTAAATCATTTTAGAAAACTTATTTGCGGGCACATGACGTCGAGATGACGTCGTGATGACATCCATGCGACGTCATTGTCGCATCGACGTCAGTACGACGTCATTTCGACGTCATGCGCCTGCTGGGCTTATTTGCTTGAGAAAATTTTACTTTCGGATAGAAATCCGGCCAGTGCACGGACACTTTTTTGGCAAGCCAGTATTCATGTGGTTTAGTGATGCCGGGTTATTTTCAGAAGAAACGATACGTCACCCTCATTCGGAAAATATCAGGAGAGTTCGTACTGCAACGATTCGTTCTAAACTTTTTGTACCTTCGCTTATGTCATAAAATACATACAATTTCGCCTGCACTGTAAAAAAATACTGTAGATTTTACGGTAGAATAACTGGAAACCGGCTGCCAGTCCTTTTCCCGTTATTTTTACGGGGTTTTGCCTGTAAGACATTGCTGGAAATCTCGAAATGGAAGTTTTATGTTAGCTTGGCGCACTCGAAAATAACTTTGTATTGTTGAGGGGCTATCTAACCAAAACTACATCTGCTCTTTTCTGTCCCACTGTGCTTGATGATTCCTGCAATTTTTACGGGCGCCCGTAAAAATAACGGTAAAAGGACTGGCAACTGGTTGCCAGTTATTTTACCGTAAAATCTACCGTTTATTTTTGCAGTGTGGTACTTTGCCTCGATGCAATTATTTTTTTTTATGCACCCCGGCCGAAGGTAAATGTATACGATCGCTCACAAGGTACTGATCAGACTGCGCAAAATTGCAGTCTGATTGTACCTTTGTTGGTCGCATATGACATAAAGCAGGATTCTCCTATGACGTGACATGCCTACAGTGTTGAAGCTCTGTATGCAGGCTAGTAAAAATCAGGTCATCATTTTGAGAATAACAGGCATATAGCAACTGACAAGACTGTCTAACACGCATGAAAGCTTTGGCATATCTCTAGCATGCATTTGAAGCTAATATTGATCTTGGTTGCACTCCACAATTTTTTTTTCTGATCGCTCGGTGACCCCACAGGGTTCAACTAAACAAAGAGACATTCCAGCCTGACTGAATGAATAAACCATTCTTTTCTCTCTTTGAATGTGCTGTACATATGCCTAAATACACTCTATAGTCATTTATGACCCCTACAAGGCTCTCGTTTGAATATTGTTGCAGAGAAAATGACACCCCACCCACTTTTTGGGGCCAGAAAATTCCTTCAAAAATGGCATAATTATCAATGCTCTACTTAAGAGCAGGACAATTGTTGACACCTAAACATGATTTACAGATTTACCTGGAGGGCTTACAGATGATCACTGTCAGCTGCAACTGAATACCTGCCGGCCGATGAGATTTTCTGCTATTCTACCTTGAAACTGAGCAGTATCAATTTGACATTTAGATTTCGAGCGTTTTTAATGCAGCCATAGTTTCGCATCCATGCCGCACAGCGATTAGGTGGCTTTCGAGGTTGGAAATAAATTCACTTTTTACTTCCCTGACACATGCTCACTCAAAGGGAGGAACAGTTTCCTGCATATAAGGACGCAAAAAGAATTTATAGCCCAAGATACAGGCCTACCCCCGAAATATTAGCATTTATGTCACTGCCAAAAATGCGAAACTGTGAATGGCTCTTTGTATTTTCACGATTCTGCATGTTTCTTTTGTCAATGTATTACGTACTTGTAGTAAACAGTAGTGAAGTGTGTTCAGAATTTATTCACGGATAATTCAAATAGTTGATTGGCCGACGTAACGATTGATATACGTCATTGTCATAGTAACGGCTGTTGAACGTCATTACCAAACACGTTGGTTAATAACTATTCTTCGTCTTTTCCTTGGCGTTAAATTAATCAAAACTTCACGAATAAGTAACAAAATTGATGTGAAAACATAGTATGAAATACAAAAAAAAGATAAATTTCATTTTTCGGAAGTTCATTGAACTAACGCTGTGGGCTTTGTTGTTCCCAAATGGTGTAAAGCAAGTTACTATCTCAAACAGTAGCAGCATGCATTTTCTGCTCAGATTGTCAAAATTTTGTACTAGCCATTGCCACTTATGCTACTAAAACCAAAAATATACTTCAGTAAATATAGATTTGTTGTCTTCTTTTGATGCCAAGTTCAGATGTGCCAAGATTTTATAGACATGGGTTTGAAATAGTCTTTCCTAAAATTTTGATTCAAATTAAATGTGACTCAGCAGCTGTAAAGAAAAGACTTTAAATAGGTCCATATAGTAATTTTCCTTGAGACATGCCTAACGGCAAAACGGTGGAAAATTTGTGTGTGTGTGTGTGTGTGTGTGTGTGTGTGTGTGTGTGCGTTTAAATATTTCCTCAATTTGTTTTTCAAATAAATTCTATTGTCTAGTTTTTACCTCACACCTACCGGACTACCAGTCCAGAAGTCGCAAGATCGATCCCCCGCTTCTCCGGTCTTTCGGATGAGACTTAAAACCGAGGTCCCGTCTCCATATGACCTCGTTGTTGGTGGGACGTTAAACCAGAGTTCACTCACTCACTCACCTCACACCTGTGGACAATGCCACCATTCAGGAAATAAAGAAATCAAATACTTTAACAACGGAAAGTGCACTAACAATTGGGTTCACTTAAATAACTTAGCTGTCTTAGCTGGGCAAGCCTTCCTTTTAAAAGGAAATTTTATTTGATATTTTACCAAATAGTCATTGCCTCGATGTGTTCAAGATGATCAGACTGGTATATAATTGGGTAAATCCTGGCTCTTATTATGCATGTTTATAGACGCGATGGCACCCTACCAAAACATTTATATCATGGAACCCGGACACTGAGTAAACGGATGTGTTGAGCCAAACGTAGACACCGCTTGTAGGCAGTGGTTATTCAACTTTAAGAATATGTAAGCTAATACTGATGTCCAACGGACCACGATCTAAACTGTTCATGACGCAAATCAGATACTCAGAAAAGATAAAATGACTAGATGTTCCAAGACGTCTTTTCATATGAAATTTATGAAACGAATTTCATATGAAATGACCACGAGTGTAACACGGGTGGTAAACCTAGGAACAACCACAAAATTGTTTTAACGTAATTTCGTTCCCACGCCACATACGGGACATAGCCGGGTAGTGCCAATGTCATAAAATAGACAAACAAAGGTTGGTGGCATTTTTATTTTTAGTTGTTTTTTTTTACCGCGACGAACGATTTATGGGGTAATCGGGAAATGTGGTTCCATGTAAATATGTCTCAGCTTCCTCTCTCTATGGACTCAAATTTTATCGGAAAAGTCATTTGCTTACTTCAAATCTTTCTACCCGCACTGGGCATCGGACCACTTTTCCCCGAGTATTTTGTCAGAGAGAAGAATTTAGCCTGTCTCCGTCGATTTGAGCTGACATTTGAAAGCATTCGCCGATGAAAACGATAAAAAGGCTCTTCCTAAACGTTCCTACATCGAAAAACAAAATCAAGCGTTAAAGAGTCAGGCCCCGTTTTTCAGGCGTGGTAGTTCCAAGATCACCGAGGTAGCTACTGTCAGAGAGTGGTTTTTCCCCCTTTCCCCCCGGAAAAATGGCTATAGGAAGGACGGCTATATAGTGGATTGTCCGGACCTCATAGAGCCATTTTTGCCCCATAGTCCTATTTCCCCCACCGGGAAATTGGCTATTAGTGAATTTGGTATGGCTGTTGGTATTTTTCGGAACGGAACGGAATGAAACAGAGACATTTTACGGAATTAATCGCGTAAGAAATGTTTCAGTATTTCATCGAGGTAATAAACGTGATTAAAAAAAAAATCAATATGCAAATCCAGCAACCATATCTTTATAATAATCAATAATTACTAATTTAAGGAACGAACAAGGTTTGATTTCTTTGGACGGACACACGGCGTCAAGTGTGTGCAACTATGGTTACGTATCGTTGAGCCGCTTGGATAACGTCGATACGAGAATTGAACTGAACAGAACGGTTTGATTTCTTCCCATCGCAGATATTTATATACGTACACATACGCATGCAAGTACGAACGAGTGCTTTGTCCAGTCATGTTTGATTTAGAACATTGTTTGTTACATTGAAAATAATAATCGGACGTGTCCCGATGGTTGTCATGCCCACGACTCCTGCATGAAAGGCGAACATTCCGCTGCGCGCACGCACAGATGAACGCTTGTACAAACACAGAATTATACAAATTTATGCACACAACCAAGTTCACTCGTAGCCGTTTTTGGATAACATGGAAAAGCAAAATGCCCACCTGTTTTCCCAAAAACAAAAAATATACAGACTGATGGACACATGCATGCGGTTCTAGCATCTGTTATCCATCGATATTTTACGGGCAGATACCCGTATTTCTGTTTCAGTTATGAACCTCATTATTATAATTGGAAAAGGAGCAAATTCCACTATGTAGCGTGTTTTCCTGCAATCATTTTTCCAGGGGGAAAACCCACTATAGAGGGGAAAAACGGCTATGCAAAAACACGTATAGTAGATTTTCTCCGGGGAAAATTGGCTATATTGTCATATTTCCGGGGGGAATTCTACTATATAGCCATTTTTCCGGTGGGAAATTCTACTATGGAAAAATCATAGTCATTTTTCCGGGGGAAAAACTGCTAGGGGGGAAAAGCTACTCTCTGACAGTTACCATGCTATCCGGGTAGTTCCAACGATTTAGCAGTAGTTCCCACGACGTAATATTCTTTTTCAGATACGCTAATACTCTGGCACAGACATTTCTTGAATTTTAATTGATATGCGTTTAATACGGGGAAGTATTCCAAGTTGGGCTTCAATTTAAATATAGGACATAATTGTTATCTAATACAACACGCATTTACATAATCAATGCCAGGTAAGTTCGACAAAGTAATTTGTACGCTGTGAATTTAGTGATCTTTAGCATTGTGGTTTTGAAAAAGGCGGACAAGATTTGTCCTAAAGTACCTTAAAAACTATAGCAGTAAATTCATGGAAAAACAATCAAAGATTGCCGCCCATCAATGCCGCCAAGAGGAAAAAAAAGACAAAACAACCACCACAACTAATCACAAATAAAAAAAAACCCAGCTCGTTCTGCTCAACACTGGGGTTTTACTGTGCGAAAGATCTTCCCCTTTTATTTGATCTTACATTGCTCTAAACAGCAGCAGGCTGCAAAGGTATTTACGGAAAGCAATGTGACCAATACAAAGCACGAAAGCGTGCCAATATGCCTGAAAAGAGTAACACCAGAGCAATTATAATATCAAATGAGTAGCCAGAACAATATCAAAGTAAAACTTGAAAAAATCAAGGATCAGAAACTGATGCAATCAGATTCCAAACGCTGTCATCAATAATATTACAAGGAAAAGAAGTCACAGCACGAAGTGACGCCAGCAAACTGATGTTAAGATCAGCCTGCGCATTTGCGCAAACTGATCAGAGTATTGGTTTACCCTACAGATTCCTCGGCATTTGTAGATTCTTGACGCAAGAAAAATACTCTAATCAGGCTTTGTGGATTCAGACTGTCAGAGTCTTCGCTGTTTTAGATTCTGTAGGTTACCCAAACCTTTGCGCAGCTTACATAAACTGGTGGTTAGGATGGTAAGAACCTTCAAGTGCTAACAAGTTTTGACAGCTTTACCAAGACTCAATTTACAGTTACTAGAAACAAAGTTGTAACTCACAAGTCATATTAGTCTACTTCTCGGTATAACATGGCGCGCTCTAATTCTGCTCCACATATTGTTCTATTGAAACCCAATGATGATGAAAACTCAAGGACTGACAATAGTAGACTGTCGTATGATTTTGGACAGAAGCACCATAGACAATCGATCAGGAAAAAGCTTTGAGAGACCGCAATATTCACAGAACGCATTTTTTACACGTGTGTGATTCTATACATTTTTCCAATATGACAAATGCGTTTGGATTTTTTAGCGATTTTTAATACAAACGCATTTTTCACACATACGGAAAAGAAAGCTTTAAAATGAATGATTTGTTATCCCTTTCCAACTACAACTATGACTTCGGCTCTTGTGGAGATTATAGGAAAGTCAGTCCCCGCTGTCCGTCGTCTGTCAACACCTTCGAGCTACTATATATCTTCAAGCGTCTGGGTCAATCTCAACCAAATTTCATAAAAAGCATTCACAAGGCTGTTTCAGTCGTTGGCCTGGCTGGCGAGTCGAACCAACGAATTTCTGCGCGGAAGAGCAGAGCAGATACAGGCGTAATACCAGTTTGGCTGCCTGTGCTTTCGACCGAGTCTGTACTATACAAAGTGGCTTTCGACCGAGAATACGATCGTAACTGTAAATGTTACTATTGTTAATGGTTGTCGACCGAGCTGATACTTCTGTCGATTATCTCGGTCGACAGCCACTTTTGCATGTATGGTTACTGACTGCCTCGGTCGAAAGCACAAGTAGGTACATGTGTAAATTGGTATTACATGTGTAAATTGCTATTACCCCCCCCCCCATGGTTTATCCGTCCACTATAACTGTCATAACAACAGGGTTATGAAAATGTCAAGAAGTGAAAATGCGTTTTTGCGATAATTTGTCATATTTTAGGAATGTTGCATGCGTTTGGAAAATTACGTTTTCATGGTACATATCAAACGCAGATTTCACAGATATGTGAAAAATGCGTCCAAATTCTGTAAAAAAATGCGACCGGATTTGTCACACGTGTGAATAATGCGACCGGATTTTTTCATACATGTGAAAATGCGTTCTGTGAATATTGCGGTCTCACAAAACTTCGAAATATGTTACTACACTCGCCGGTGTCGCCCATTATACAGCGTAGGAGGTCAAGCAATTCTAGTGTTTTGGGTTTTGATAGTTAAAGTAGAGGGTCGAGTCCCAGTTCAGTGGATATAAAGGTAAATGATAAACATGACTTTTCCGATAAAATTTGGGTCCATAGAGGAAGCTGAGACATATTTACACGGAACCACATTGCCCGATTTTCCCATAATTCGTTGGTAGTGGTAAATGACACCAACTTTTGTTTGTCTATTTCATGACATTGGCACTACCCCGCTATGTCCCGTATATGGCGTGGGAACGAAATTACGTTAACACAATTTCTTGGTAGTTCCTAGGTTTACCTCCCGTGTGTAAGATTCTATTTATCATATGACCCCTTAAAAAGGATTTTAACGCCTTCAGAATGAACATTATTTCAATAAGAAAACGCATTGTTGACATCTAGGTTGTCAATGACGTTACGCGTACGCGCCAAAGTGTTATTACACGTGTGGACATACGATATTTATGACACAAGTTTATCCACTGAATAACAGCGACGTTATATGATAAATAAAGACGGGCGCTATCTGACCAGGTTACATACACATGCACAGCCTGACTGACTGAGGTCAGAATGCACGGGGGGTCACTTGGTCTTTAAAGGGGTACAGGTGTGCCGCTGGAACTCTGATAACCCATCCTATTCACGATAACAAAAGTGCCAAAATATATACCTACTCATGTATTTTGTATCAAATTTGGACCCTATTCATGTATACTGCAGAAAAGTGCTTGGGATACGATAATGATATAGATACTCAGTGCAACCTCGAACCCTGGTGTGAACACATCATGGGGTGAAGTCTTCCTTGAAAAAAACAAGAGGGCCAAGAGGCCCTGAATCGCTCACCTGAGCAAAAAGGTTACAGGTCAAACTAGGGTCATAATTTGAACAAACCAGATAGTTTGCAACCATTTCCAAATGGTTCTAAAGAAGAAGGTTTTTGAATGTTTTTCTATGTATTGCTATGGTTCAAACCCTGGACCCCCTGGGGCAGGGCCATTTGGACCCTGGGGCCATTATTTGAATAATCTTGGTAAAGGACCACTAGGCAATGCTAAAAGCTAAATTTCAAGTCTCTGAGCCAAGTGGTTCTGAAGAAGAAGATTTCTGAATATTTTTTTTATGTATTTCTATGGTTCAAACCCACTGGCCAGGACCCCCTGGGGCGGGGCCATTTTTGACACTGGCACCATCATTTGAACAAACTTGGTAAGGGACCACTAGGCAATGTATCATAAAAAATTTCAAGCATCTGCACTAAGGGGTTCCGGAGTAGAAGGTTTTTAAGTACATTTTAATTTCGACCCCAAAATTCCCTGCCCCAGTGTCATTTCGGATCCCAGGGCAACCATTTACACAAACTTTGTAGGAGTCCACCAGGCAACGCATCATATCAAATTTCAAGCATCTGAGCCAAGTGGTTCTGAAGAAGAAGGTTTTTTAATAGTTTCCTATGTATTTCTATGGCTCAAACTCAGGACTCCTTGCCGCAGGGCCGTTTTGAACCCTGGGGTCATCATTTGAACAAACTTGATAAAGGACAACGAGGTAATGCATCACAACAATTTTCAAGAATCTCAGCCAAGTGGTTCTGAAGAAGATTTTTTAATATTTTTCTATGTAGTTCTATGGTTCAAACCCAGGACCCCCTGGGGCGGGGCCATTTATAGACCCTGGGGTCATCATTTGAACAAACTTCGTAAAAGACTACCAGGCAAAGGTACAAACCAAATTTCAAGCATCTGAGCCAAGTGGTACTGAAGAAGAAGATTTTTTAAATACTTTTCTATATATTTCTATGGTTCAAACCTAGGACTCCCTGTCCCAGGGCCATTTTGGACCCTGGGGCCACCATTTGAACAAACTTGGTAAAGGTCTACTTTTTAAGGCAATACTACATACCAAATTTCAAGCATTTGAGCCTTGCGGTTCTGAAGTGGAAGATTTTTTAATATTTTTCTATGTATTTCTATGGTTTAAACCTGGGACTCCCTGTCCCAGAGCCATTTTGGCCCTGGAGCCACCATTTGAACAAACTTGGTAAAGGACCACTAGGCAATGTTACATACCAAATTTCAAGCATCTGAGGCAGGCAGTTCTGGTGAAGAAGATTTTTAAGTATTTATTAGTTTCGAACCCAAGACCCCCTGCCCCAGGGCCATTTTGGACCTGGGGCCACCATTTGAACAAACTTGGTAGAGATCCACTAGGCAATGCCATATACCAAATTTCAAGCATCTGAGCCAAGTAGTTCTGATGAAGAAGATTTTTAAGTATTTTTAGCTTCGAACCTAAGGCCCCCTGTCCCAGGGCCATTTTGGACCCTGGGGCCACCATTTGAACAACCTTGGTAGAGGACCACTAGGCAATGCTGTATACCAAATTTCAAGCATCTGAGCCAAGCAGTTCTGGAGAAGCAGATTTTTAAGTATTTTTAGTTTCGAACCCAAGACCCCCTGCCCCGGGGCCATTTTGGAGCCTGGGGTCACCATTTGAATAAACTTGGTAGAGGACCACTAGGCAATGCTACATACCAAATTTCAAGCATCTGAGTCAAGCAGTTCTGGAAAAAAAGATTTTTAAGTATTTTTTAATTTTGGAACCCAAGACCCCCTGCCCCTGGGCCATTTTGGACCCTGGGGCCACCATTTGAACAAACTTGGTAGAGGACCACTAGGCAATGCTACATACCGAATTTCAAGCATCTGAGCCAAGCAATTCTGGAGAAGAAGATTTGTAAATATTTTTTAGTTTCGAACCCAGACCCCCTGCCTCGGGGCCATTTTGGACCCTGGGGCCACCATTTGAACAAACTTGGTAGAGGACCACTAGGCAATGCTATATACCAAATTTCAAGCATCTGAGTCAAGCAGTTCTGGAGAAGAAGATTTTTAAGTATTTTTTAGTTTCGAACCCAAGACCCCCTGCCCCAGGGCCATTTTGGACCCTGGGGCCACCATTTGAACAAACTTGGTAGAGGACTACTAGGCAATGCTACATACCAAATATCAAAGCCCTAGGCCTAGCGGTTTCAGAGAAAATGTCATTTAAAGCAAATTGTTGACGACGCACGACGCACGACGGACGACGCACGACGGACGACGGACACTGGGTGATCACAATAGCTCACCCTGAGCCTATGGCTCAGGTGAGCTAAAAAGCCAACGGTCAGGGCGGAAAAACTCTGAGTCAATGGCCATGTGGTTGTGACCAAGGCGAGCCATGTAGTTATCATAGAATTCGGCTGTGGTCCGCATAAACAGCCCTGAGAGGGATGGGTACCGTTAATTTTGCCCTAGAAAAGTCGAACCCGAGCATGTGCTCGGAAGCAGCCAATCAGTGTGCTTTATTTTGAGTTTGAGAATGTACTCACGTTTTATAACCGCTGGGCCAGTCCCAACTGACCCATTTGGTACGGAGACTCATGGAGGTGGGTGCGTCACTGACTTGCATACTGCCTGTATTATTATAAGCCATTAGAGTCAAAGGGCCAAGGTGATTCCTACAGTGACCCCTTAAATCTAGCCGTTGTAAAGAAAAGCTACCTCGGGTATTGCAAGTAAAACACATGACTATTGAACTTATGTTGGAGTTGACATCTTCTCACCTGAGAGACCTAGCAATGAACTCTGAGGTGGACTGCCGACCAAGGCTAAGGGTTGCACCTACCCTTCTATATTAAATTAGAGACTAGAAACTCTTAGATTGGTTACCTTCCAAGGCTGATGATCCCAGTCTGCCCACGTGCAACAGATAGTACTGAATTACATGTTAACTGACCTAATCAGGGATTACTAGTTTGCAGAGCTTTATGTCCAAAGTCTCGTGCTGCAAAGCATTCCTTGCCCGCATCTCTCTCTCTCTTTCTCTCTCTCTCTCTCTCTCTCTCTCTCTCTCTCTCTGTGCTGATTGTATAGTGCTGGAAGGTAATTGTGTACGAGAGAGTAATCCAATACTTACCCTATCCCCCGAACAAGACCTAGTTATGAAGCCGTGGAAGACTTCCAACTGATGAAGATGTGTTCAGAGGTTTTGTTTAGGTGGTTTTGTTTGGTGTCGTGGCACAAAACTCCTAGGTGGACTGCAACCAAGGCTGAGGGTTGACTCACCCTTCTAGTTTTAATAAATGCTCCCCCCCCCCTCACATCTGCACCGTTGAGCATGCATCACTGAGCATGCTCTCTGCGCGTTTTCTGCTCGACATAGCTGCAGAATTTTGTTTGTGTTAGTCGATGTAGGCCTTTTTTAATGGCCCCATTGCTCCATGAGCTTGAAATAGTTTGCCATTATAAGTAGCGCTGCAAGCTTCTCATCATACTTTCGTCATTATACATAACCATGTTTAGCAAACTTTAAACAAATAAAACATTCTCGATTTTCACATAAAAAGGTTTGAAAGAAAAAAAAAAAAGATTTGTGACATTTTATTTGACAGCTTAGAAAAACCTACCATCGAATATCACAAACATTGAAAAAAATGGTAAAAGTAAAAAGTATGCAAAGACCAGGAACTGAAACAATCAAAATCCAAATCCAGCCCTCAAACCATAGTTGGAAACAACTAAGATTACAAATAATCAAGATACAGAGAACATATGGCCAACCGAGTGAGCAGCTTGTTTCCAAAAGGTGGCCACTCAGCAACCCAAACCGAACCAAAAATAATAAGAACATACATAAGGTAAAACATCACAGAAACTCTGACACCAAAAACAGGCAACAGAGAACCACAACAGAACTACCGCCTTGGAACGGTCAGTAATGAATTACTGGGGGGCTTAAATCGATTTTACAGGCCCAACCTCACCCTCAGTTACTGAAGTGGTACAAAACATTTAGTTGGTTGTTCGGTTCGCATGATAACCCTCTAACTCGTCAATGAATCATCACGGTAAACACATAAATCAAATTTCAACACCATGAAGAAGCAAAGACGAGGACTCAACAGATACAACGGGCCGTCTGACAGGTGGAGATCCCTGTCCTGCCAAACGACCCCACTGGAAATCTGAAGCAAAAGAAGGTCACCAGTTGAGCCCCGGTGGACCAAGCAACAGACAAAAAGGCTCCGGTCCCAACCAACTAAAATATATAGCTTTAGGTCGGAGCCATCATAGAGTCTGACGACTGATCCCCCGGTGTGCAATTAAAGAGTGCAGCAAAGTTATCAACCGTGATTGGGTTAATCACTAAGCATGCAGACTGTCGCATAACATTTAAATTATAGCCAATACGTTTGTGACGTATTATTATTTTTCGGAATTGATCAGAAAAATCAGTCCTACCTTTAATCTTTTCGAATTTGTATACTAAGTCACCATAAAATTCTGGTTCCGATAGGCCTTGGTGTAAAAGAAATTTTAATCCGACATCAAATTTTGAAACCAATTCATGGTGTCTGCGATAGAATTTAGAAAAAGCCTTTCTAAGCTTATGATACCGATAGCCCTGTTGAAGAAGTTTAGCAGTTAAACATTTATTACGAGCATTAAAGTCATCTACATGACTACACACTCTAGCAAATCTTATAAGTTGAGAAATATACACTCCATAAGAGGGACGACGTGGAACGTCACCATCCAAAAATGGAAAATTAACTATATCAAAGTCAAAGTCATCACGTTTATCATAAATTTTAGAAGATACAAAACCGTTAGAAATAGATAGATGTAAATCCAAAAAGGGGGCCTCGGTATCTGAAGTATTAGCTTTATTCAATTTAAGTTCAGGTGGGTAAATTTGGTTAACCATGCTTTCAAAATAAGGATTATCAATATTCAGAAGATCGTCTAAATATCTAGAGGTTGAGTTAAATGCCTCAATGATATCAGCTTGATTATCAACCGAAAGAGAAGTCATGAAATCTCTTTCATAACAAAATAAAAACAAATCGGCCACAAGAGGAGCACAATTTGTACCCATCGGAATACCAACAATTTGTCTGAATAACTTATTACCAAATCTGATGTAAATATTATCTAAGAGATATGATAAGGCGTCACATACATTCTGACATGACCAAAGACTATATCCTCTATATATTTTACGGTCAGTAGAAGTGAAAAACGCTTTCTTATCGTTACAGGCAATATAAAGGGTATCTTCATTTTTGGAGAACTTTTTGAAGGCCCTCTCAATCAAATCAACAAGTTTTTCCTTTATTAAATTATGGGGTAATGTGGTATAAAGAGTAGAAAAATCATAAGTGGACAAACTAGTCGCACGGAACCCTCTTGACTTCAGTTTACTAAGTACCTCACCAGAATTTTTTATAGACCAAAACATATTTTCCCCTGACCTCTCATACACTGTCTCATAGTACCAAATGACACGAGATTTCACAGCAGTGAGGCAAGAAGTTAATAATTTAGATAATTCTGTAGTAGTACAAGAGCTAGAGTTGGCAATGAATCTAGCTTTATACGGTTTTTTGTGAAGCTTAGGTAACCAATACATCGTAGGAAGTTTGTCTTGGCGTTCCTTAACGTTTACAGCAAACTTTAAAACTACAATGAACGGGCGGGGTGTCATTTTTTGTTCCGCTTTTGTTTATATTACAATACGACAAAATATTTCAAGCTGATAGAGCAATAGGGCCTTTAAAGGCCACATTACTCTATTAGCAAGAAATATTTCATCGTGAGGTGACGCTGCAAGCTTCTTCTTACAGTTTCGTCATTGTGATCGGCAGGCGTTAAAAAAATAAACACGGCCTTGAATTTTCTCATAAAAAAGAATTGAAAAAATATTTAGGTCATTACTTAAGTGATC
Source organism: Ctena decussata (assembly GCA_963989385.1). NCBI lineage: Eukaryota > Metazoa > Mollusca > Bivalvia > Lucinida > Lucinidae > Ctena > Ctena decussata. The sequence goes on along the minus strand of OZ022511.1, from coordinate 1,443,109 downwards.
TACTCACGAACTTTATTACATGGTAAAAATGCAAGGTACAGGAGGAAAAAATACAAGATACAGGCATTTGTAAGGCCAAGATCTCATTCATTGTCTCGTGTTGCGTAATTTCATTGTTCAACGGGGAAACAAAAATCGTATTTGTATGGAGAGACATGTCATTTTCCAAAAAAGCGTTGTTCCTCCTTTTTTATCAGTTGTATGATACAAAAATGCACTTCAACCGACAAATTATCATCAGTTCTGAAGGCTGTATCGGTTTTGTGCTTCAACAATTTTTACCACTGGTAGCGCCGTTGAAACTTTAAAAAACGCTAAGAAAATTTAAGCTTACCTCAAATGAAACAAAAATTATAGACCTTTGCTTCCACTTCGACGGTAGGGTAATATCAACCATTTGATTGGCATTTCGGCGTCTCAAGGCGGTATCCGATAAAGTTCTTCTCAGCCTAGGAGAGTCCACTTGTCTTGTACTTTTCTTCTGCCACGACAAAACTCGGCTTAATTTTGGCAGAAAGAAAGCAATTAAACCCCTCTTTATCTTGTTATGCTTTGAGCCGCTGGATGCACTATTTGTTGAAGATGATTTACGATTCAGTTTTGAAGGAACTCTTTTAAAAATACTACAATGAGACGTAGTCTGCATACAGTTGGCAACTGATTCTGGCTGCTGGTCACTGTTTGGTGGAAATGATAGAGAGCGGACAACTTCAGGAGGTCGATTCTGATCATTTTGGCTACAATTAAGCGACTGTGACCTAATGTTCTGCAGGCACGGATACCGTCTATGTCTGTTACCTCTAGAACTCGATGTGTTTAATGGTCTTTCTTCGACAGGCTCAAAACAGTTATTGTCATCTTCCACATTTGACGCAGCCATCTCTGTTCTCTTGTTTTTTCCCGTATCTTATAATCGTTTACGAGTTAATTTCACTTGGAAGAAAAGTTATTCATAATTGTCCAGTAAAATACCGAAATTTTGCCAGCCTTCACTACTTGCATTAAACATGTTCTAAAATAATGCTTATATTTCAGTTGTCTTTCGAGAGAGAATAAATCGGTAGAAACTGATTTTAAGCATGTTCACCAATCTCAAAACATTAAACAAATCTAAAACAATTATATCCACTATGGGCTCAGCCTTTATGCTAACTACGGCAATTCAGAGAAGCATACACATTCACGAAGTCTCGTCGATGGTCGTCGTCGGACAATATAATTGCAGGTGAGAAATTTACGCCATGTAGATGAGAAGCTTCAGCCCGAAGTAACAGCTCACAGATAATGTTGGCTTCATACATAATCTTTGAAATGACGCAAATATTTCTCTGTCTTATAAAATTTTGAATCTCAATGTGATAATCATGCAATCGATGCATTTGTAACTTGTTAATTTGAAAAGGTGACTGACGGGTGACTTTAAAGCATCGACCTTTTCTAAAGTTCTAATACCGAATCACGGAGTGGCATGCAATATGAAACACATATGCAAACAGTTAAGCTTCGGACCAGACTCGCGCAGGCTGATCAAAGCCTTTGCCTTCGCACATAACATATATGTCTGAGGTTTCAGTGGTTTTACCGCGCAGGCTGATCAGAGCCTTGCTGTTCGCACGTAACATATATGTTTGAGGCTTCAAAGGCTTTACCGTGCAGGCTTATCAGAGCCTTTGCCGTTCGCACATAACGTATATTTCTGAGACGTAACGTCAGATGTTGGTGACAATAAGCGTAACGTCAGAAAGCGTCAGATTTTGAGCTTTGTTGCCAGTTCACTGCAATGGCCTCATCGAATTTCTTCATTTTTTCCTAAATAAATACTCATTAAATGTGAAATAAATTGCAAACTGCAGCTGCTAGTAGAATATACCGGAAGATATAAATTTTCGGGAGAACTTACGATTTTGCTCGATTTCAATAGGGAGCCCCGGTAGCTCACTAGTTTAAGCGCTTGTCTGCTGACCTAGCGGTCCCATGTTCGATCCCCGTTTGAGATGAGAATCTTTTCAGATGTAAACGGGGTTCCCATGCACACAACCTTTCATAATCAACCTCTCATCGTCCTGATATGACTGAAATACTGTTGAAAAGGACATAAAATCGCAAGTCATCCATCCTTCCATTGATTTCTATAAAACGTAATCAACGTACAAATACAGTTGCGGACAAAACCGCTAGATTTGCTTATTCGTAAATTACATCGGCTCTCCGAAATAAATTCCAAAACCATACCTGGTAAAGAACTATTCGGAATAGGTATTTCATGTCCGCCTGATTTAAATTTGCTTTATATTTAAGTTCGATATGATTTTTATGCTCAGAAAATGCCACTCAGTATGCAAAATAAAGATATCTGGCGTTGCGGACAAAACCGCTAGATTTGGAAAATTTGGTATTACTTTAAATCGGATAATACATTCCGAAGTCTGATTTCACAGTTCAAAAATTCCAGATAGGTATTGTATGCTAGTAACTTCTGGTGCGTATTGTTCTTTTGTGGTCCCTTGATCTTCGTCGGGTGCCGATTTTAGTGCCAAAAATCTGAAGTTTACGTTTTTCTTGAATCGCTTAATCTTAAGTTTTCTTCTAGACGGAAAGGCTTACCTTGTTGGCATTCCGATGTTAGTTTACATTACTTCAACCGCATTGACGGTGAAAGTTTTGTTGGTTTTTGAGCTCTGGTTTTCAATTTAAGCTGAAATGACTTACTTGCATTGCAAGTGCGTTGCAACGTCTTACAGCGTAAAAACTGACGTTGTTTGGTATTTCAAGACGATGTATTTATTTTCATGTCTCATAAATGAGGATTTTCTTTCTATTTTCCAAATACTCAATAAATAATCTTTTAATTGGTACAAAATTTATTATGTTTGCTCGTCCGTTAGATATACTGTATCAAGGGGGAACTATAAAGATGGCTTAAAGATAAAATTGTCACCAACACCTGACGTTATGTCTGAGGCTTCAATGGCTTTACCGCGCAGGCTGATCAGAGCCTTTGCTGTTCGCCCGTAACATATATGGACCCTAAGAAATCTATAGGCACAAAATGAAAATGAACGGATTCACAGATTGGTTTTAATCTTCTCTGTTCGTACATGTATAGACATGTACATGTACCTTATAAAGAAAAAAATTTGAGTAACGCGGCTTGGTTTGATGTTTTGAGCAACCAGGGCTAAGCAAGGACGATTCAACAGAACACAATGAAAGGAAAAAAGAAGAAGAGGTGTATTTAGACGGAAAAAGATGTGGAAAAACAATATTACTACGCGTCATCCACTTTTGCAACATTTCGTTCGTTAGCACGGGTTCAGAAACGTTCCGTTATACCAAAGTAACAAAACAAACAAACGTTCAAATATATAAACGTAGGGTAAGTCAAGGTAGCGTACATGTATGTGTGAGGTGCTTTTTACGCATATATTCAGTATCTCCGCTGTTGGAAACACGCCCAGAATCCGTATTCAGAGCATTCACTTGTCACATCAGCCATCTATGGTATTGGTCCAAACCATACACCCAACAGTGAGGCCTCTATAGATCCAGTGTAACTAATAAGTATGGGACTGAATATCACATAACAAAATTGTCACGTTGATGAAAGTCACATGATGTTCATACACTACTCAGAATATTTAAGGAGCACCAAATGATTTTTCCATGGACGACAGTGCAACGCATCCCCACTTCGAGAGTCATTAATTTCAATCGACGAAGACACAGAATTTCCAATTAATTTGCCAATTTTTAAAGTGAATCGAAGTTACTGAGAGCACAAATTTTCATCCAATATCCATCCTGCCCTTGTCCATGGTCTAAGGTTTGTAAAAAAAAATGGAATTTTGGTAAAAACTTGTAATTTTTCAAACTGATGAAAATCATGAAAATTTCAACCACAATTGAAAACGATCATTGTTTATGAAACTGTCTTACAAGGTAACCCGACATTTAAAAGAATCACTTTAAACTAAAGTTTATGACATTTTATAGACCTCTAGAAAATGCCTCATTTTCAAAAAATTCGAAAATTGACTAAATTTGGTCCATGGAGATAATAAGGGCTTCAGTTCTACTAAATTTCTTGCTGTCTTAAACTTCGACCCTCCTTCAAAATGCAGCAAAAGAATGGGAAATTCTCGGCAACTGGCGGTCGAATTTATGGGCTGTATATATTGTAGGTATATATTGTAGTAATGTCTATGGCAAAATATCAACTGCTCCTTTAAAGATTTACTCCCTTGATAATAATAACGAAAAATGATTTGATGAAATATTTCTTGCAATACCTCCGACTTGGTCTAACTATTCATTTAAAATAGAGTTTAGACAATAATATTTAATAAAAGTGACTTTAAACAAAAAATAAGTTAATTTTTTAAACGATGGCGGACCGCGGTCGAAATCGCATTATTGGACAAAAATAATTCATTCATACGTCACAATCACGTGCGCGAATAAGAAAAATACCTGTACATGATCACATGACACACGTGGTCAAAATCGATATTCTTACAGGCCGTGAGGAAACAGGTAATTTGCATTTTAATTTGAAGGTTATTTTTCATTCCACATTTATCGAAAAGACAGGTATTTTCTCAAAACTTGTATGATTAATTATGACACTATTACTGTCCAGTTAGGATATTCAGAATGTAAATAGGCTGAACCATTACTTTGCGATGGGTGAAACCGTAACGTCAATGCACATAAAGTCGTCAGGTTGCGGCATATTTTGTATTACTATGCACAAAGGAACAAAGGTATTTGAGAACGGTTTTTTGCAACGGGTACCAGAATTATTTATCTAAAAGATGATTTATTTCAGTTATTCCCGAAATACTAACTTTTTTCGTGAAAAATCCCTGAATGACAGAAGGGTGGACCTGACGACCTTATATGACATTACATATTAAGTCGTCATCTTATGTACTGGAATGTCGTCAGTAGGATCTTAAGTTATAACCTTCGTGGATTCTTTTGAAAAGGAAACTTATTTAATCAATTAATTCGACCTCTTGCAAATAATAACACGTAATATAAAGAACAGAACTCTATCATGACGAAGGTAATTCAATAAAAGAGCACTGGAACCATAACCACGTGTGTGGGGGGGGGTATGTGTGTTTGTGCATGCATTCCTGCTTGTGTGCATTTCCTTCTGGTGTTCCAAGAAACATGGAAAGCAGTTCTGGGCAGTTTATTCAAACTATGTATCAGATGTGCTTGAGCATCTGCAACGTCTGAGACCTAACTGACTGCATGCATAAGTTGTAGAACCAGGCCTTGAATACGTTGCTGAAAATCAGATAATAGGAATAAGAAATTGAATAATTTGATTTAGAGAGAGAGAGAGAGAGAGAGAGAGAGAGAGAGGGTGGGGCTTATTTAGACATGCTTGCTGTTATAAAAAGTATCTAATGCTGTTGGAGGATGCTTGCAAGGTGCTACAACCATCCCATTCTTCTCAACTTAGTTCGTTTCGTGCGATTTGATTGGCTATAAGAAAAAACTTTAAGACTTTGTAAATTCCAGCGTCATAATCTCGTAGAACTATTTTTTCAGGAGGCTTCTAAAATCAAGTATTTACAACTATTTTCCATGTTTTTTATGATACAATTGGAATTTAAGGCATAAAATAATGTGAACTTTATCGATGTCTACACGCCGGCGATTTACCAACAAACATAACAAAGCCTCTATGGCTTTATTCAGTTTAAGAGTGATTTGCCGGCGTTTACACATCGATAAATTCCACGGAAATAAAACTCATTTCTATAGTAACATCAATACAGTCGCTTTGATGAAGTGAAACATTCTCGCGATTTATAGATCTGTTCGGTATCTAGTGTAAAAGAGTGGAGGAAAGAATACATAAAAATGTCACATTAAGTCGTCAGATGTCTTATTAGGTCGTCAGTGCTCTTCCATGGTAAATATTTTATTTAATCGCATGATTTGGTACAAGGGAAACCACTCATTCGCTTCTTTAACCATTCTTCTCAAGGCCGAGCACTTTACTACGGCACATGGCCTCACCGGAAAGTTTTAAAACTCATTCGCCGTAACCCGTTAAATCTGGACTATTCCGTCGCCCACTTTTTAATCAGGGTCGAAAAACAGTACCCCTGCCGGGCCGCGTAGCGCAATCGGTAGGGCACCTGACTCATAAGTCAGAGGTCCTGGGTTCGAAACCCGGTCTGGCCACATACTTTCGTTTCTCCTTCCGATGATTCAAGAAGGGCAGTTGTCAGTTACTGGCGAAAGTATGTGCACTTAGTACTGGTTAACCGCTTAGGAGGTCTAAGCCTGCCCAGGAATAGTGTGGTTAGGTTAACTGACCGTCCCGACATGACCTTAGCTGTTTACCGTGGACGTTAAGCATCAAATCAACCAACCAACCAACAGTACCCCTAAATAAAAGCCTATATCTTGCAAATATTAAAAATAATAATATTTATGGCAAAAGAATATACAAGCTATATAATTGTATTTTCAATTTTTGCCGCTCCTCCACTTCTATGATGACGTAGGCAAAGAGAGCAGTGTGGGAAAGGAAAATGACGACTTAATGAGCCTGACGACTTAACCCGAATTTACGTAAGCACATTATAGAATATTCAGCCCGTTAATTCAACATTGCATTAAATTGAGTGTCCTCTATCAAGCAATGCTGCTTAGTTTAGAGTTAACGTAGCGACTTTTCAGACAGAAGGTTGCAGGTTCAAACCCCGTTTAGCTTGAAATCATTTTTTTTTTCATTATTTTTTTTGTTAAAATGTTTTTTTTTCTAATTTCATGCCTACAGTTCCTAGTCTTAGATGTTTTCTTATCTGCCTCTTATTTTGAGTTTGATCTGTTTTATGTTTCATTCCAAACATGTTCCTTAAAACAGTATTCCAGACTATATCAAGCCGTCTCCCAGAGAGAGTGAGAAAGAAATCAGGTCTGATAAGAGAGAGGAAAATGTACAAACCACCCCACCCGCATCTACTGCAAGTACAGTAGGCCCTTGTAGTTTTATTAACCAAATAACTAGGACGCCTCGGCACTGAATCTTATCCAGCACCATCGCCCTACCACGACCTCCCCCATTATATTCATTCAACATCATCTGTTCGTTTTTGCGTAATATAGCTGATGTAACTGATTAGTTCATTAATAGGATTTAGCCACCATGTGCTGAAAATGAATAAACCTTTCGTCTGATTATCACACACGCACACATAAATAAAAATGAAAATAAAAAATAGATAAGAAATTAAAAGAAGAAGAAGAAGAAAAACAATCGTTTCCAAGATTCGAACCTGCCTTCTCGTGTTTACCACACCAAAACCTCTATTCTCGTATCTCTATTTAACCACTACTAGGCCACAATTTCTTTTGGCCGAAAGTTGTTGTGAATAATATCTATATCGCTTATATGGAAACGTACCATACCCGTCTTAATTGTCCAAAATAGTAAATAAACAGTGACGTCACTGTCACAATAGCCTAACTGGACAGTGCATATAGTCTAACGAAATTTTGTTAAAATATTTGTTTCTGAAAACATGAAATAAACGAGGGAGACAATCTTTAAATATTTTTAGTGGTGTAGTTTCCCTAATGTTCAGAGATACGCTACATTATGATGCCATTGCAATAAGAAAAACGTACCTTTGTACTGTGAGAGCATTCTTTCCAAGGCTTGGCTTCATACTCGTCGTGTGGACTCGGACTCCGACACACCGCTATGTCTCCGTCTAAAGAATTAGAATCTAACACTTTTACACTTTCTATCGGCTGTCTCGGAGCACTTATGTCTGATCTCAGAATATCAATATCTGATAAGGTCCGGTCTCGTGTGCACAAACTGCTAGTTGCATGGGCGTTCTTTTTCAGAACTTCGTTTCGCAGCTCCTCGTCCGTTTGAGGGAATCTGCTTGGCATGCTTCCAAGTCGACGCCTCCTCGCTGCAAGCATAATTTTATGCCTGTCTTTCCTGGGTACCACTGTTTCCGTCTTTTCCATGGTAAATAATGGTGCGATTGCTCTTTCATTCGTAAAAGTGTAGCGATTACGTAGCCAGGTTTGCACGAATAAAGTCCACAGTGCCACTCAAAAGCTTTTTATAGCTGGATTTATTTCTGTTGAACGCTTTGAACATGAACCATATTCGTCCTGCCTTTGGGTAAAGTGGTGCACTTTACGTGTAAGTATGGTTAAAGTGGCCCAGTTTCTCCAGACATGTACTTTCGTTTTGCTTGTTGTTCAGTATCTACAAATTTATTTTCAATTTGAAAAAAAAAAAAAAAAAGACACCAGATTAAACGAACGCTATTCCGATAAGTTTTCTTTCCCCGGTAAAAGTCTATTGCTCTGCACATGCATGTACGATCTTTTAGCGGTCTAGTCTTTCAAACTGTCACGAAGAAACAATATATTAAGACCCCAAACGTTCAACTTCTACAGCAACAGATTAAATAAGCAAAAATTATGTCAACTCCTAGCTATATTTAGTAGCTCTAACACCTTCAAATTTGTTCACATATAATTGTGAATCTGATCGTATCGGTGAGCGACATGTATGAGAAACGACGATTTATGGCCTATTTCAACAGCAAATATTTTGACCAACCTGTGTGTCAGCGCAGACTGATGAACGTCATCATTTTCACGGTACTAAACCCGATTGTTCATTCGAAGAGGGAGGCTCTAATTAGCCTGTGCGGATGCGCAGGTTGATCTGAGACTTCCCTGTTCGAACATGCCATAAGTTTCTCTCTCGTGTCACGTTTCATTACCTCTTTATGTTTTTGCGGATGTATTAGCAATTTCTAAAATCATCTGATCTTCGAACGTTTCATTAGAGCGCCTTCAGCTTGTTTTCTGATTCAGCAAGCATGACTTTAATAAACACGATTGTGATTCGGTTACAGTCAATTTTATAAGTTAAAACTTTACAATAAATATATAGATATAGATTAAAATTTACTATAAAATAGATTTGTATCCTTGTATGCTTATCAGCAATCTTAGAAATCGTCATTTTTGTTTAATTTTAGTCTACAGAAAAAAATAAAAAATAAACTAGAAACAGGATACCGTGAAATACCTATATCTTTGGACAGAGCTAATGAGCAAACTGTAGATCCTAATCAAAGTGCTTCTAAAGGGATCTGCATTTTGCCATTCAGCGAATAAATTTAATTCATATTCTAGACTGGTTCTCTCCCCTTATAGCTACCGCATATAGGGACAGGTAATGACTAATCCAAACGGTCAAAAATCTGCCCGTGAGATCTAGCGAGAGTTCATGCGAGATTTTATAGATCTACCTCAACCAACAAAGATTTGTTTCTTAGTTTATTTTAAGGAAGGGGCAATGTGGATGTAAGTTAGTGAAATACCCCAATGATAATGTTGTAATTAGGTGTCGATAATATAACTAAGGGTAATATCATTTGTTACGGACTAGATGACTGGTTAATGCATTATCCAATGAAAGTCGTCGCACCAGTAGTCCTTACCAGTTGTCATACTACACACTGTTGACAACTGCGGAACCAGTTTATTCATATTCCTGATAGGTCGGAAGTAAAGCTGAATGGTAAACTTTCGAGGGAGGCAACTCAAACAGTTTTTGCCTTTCCAATGGATTAAAGGCCCAGTTGCTCTTGATTGCGATATATGATGTTGCAGTTGAAACTCCAGATAAGAATCATTGAAAATTCGAAACATAGAACAGGAGATTTAAAACGTAAGTTTGAAGCTCAGAGTTGTTAAACCTGGGTTTGAAGATCTATTGTGCATATGGCTTACTACATTTGATGTTCAAATGCATGCTTTATGGCCCCGTTGCGGTATAATTCACGTAATAATATATCATGAGATATCGCTGCGCGCGTTTCACTAGAGTTTCGTCAATGTAAATGACCTATACTGACCGGCTTTGACAATTAAAACACCCTAAAATCTAATTGGGTCATAAAATGGTAAAATACAAGGTACAGGTGTTTATTATATTGTAAAAAGACCGGCAATATGAGATAAAGGATCTCATTCTATAGCTCGCTTTTGTTTGTATTTCATCACTCAACGAGGAACCAGAAACAAAAAAGTCTTGTCATTTTAATATATATAAAGAGAATCCTGTTCCGTTGTACGACACCAAAAATCATATCAATCAACGCTAAAGGCTGTACCGCATTTATAATGATTTGTGCTTAGGCGAGGACAATGGAGACTTTAAAGTGCACTTTAAACCTCTGACAACTATCCATATTTAACATATATTCTTCCCTTTTTGCATCAAAGATGTTTATACTCCATTTTATTGTTTTCTCCAGGACATTATTTAAAAAAAATGTTTGAACTGTCTCGTGTGAAAAGCTGCTCAAAGCTTTCACAAAATGTCTACTGGTGCCTGCACAGTCTAGTCAGTGCATGCACAATTCGCTTTAAAGGTAGGTTCCTGTACTTTTGAATGCATCATAATTTTGATGATTTTTTTATCCAAGTTGTTGGAAAGCACTTATAAAGAGGAAATGAATAAGTTTCACTAAAAAGTGTAAATCAAAAAATCGTAGAAAAGTCATTTTGCAAGGGATTTCCTAACTCTGCTTCGCACACCAGTTAGCGCTATTTTTAGTTCGCGCCAAAAACAGATAACATAGCTGACGTCATGCTGCATTGCATTTCGAGATAGTTTTAACCCATCCGCCATGCCAGGACCTCTGGAAGAGCTCATGGCAAGAGAAAAATAACCGTTGGCAAATGACATCAGAAACTGCGGACTTGTAGACATATATACATATCTATTTTTAGAACTGGAATTCCAACAAAAGAAAATAAACCAAAGGCAAAACGACTATTTTCTACAACATCTGACGATTTTCTCAGTAGCAACAGTTTCAGAAAAATAAGAGAATTCAATACTACCCAAAAAAAAGATAGAAATATTTTGTGAACATAATTGTTATCGCTAGGCCAGGAACCTACCTTTAAAGTGAATGTGTACACTTTCAGGGGAAGCAACACTACCATTTTCGTTTTTCCCTCCCTTCTCCATGGGTAGAAACTCTTATATCATAGTTCATGAAAAACACATCGCCTAGGTGTGAATTGATTTTAACGTGCATATATATATGTACATCAATCATCGACCGCCACCCTGGGAACCCTTTATTCCACGCCACACTGGATGCAGATTTCCTGACTTGACCCATTCGCTGGTAAATAGAAGTATGCATAGACTTTTCATTGTTTCATCGTCTCGATACGCGACTGAGGACATTCCTTTATAGCAAGTGAGGGGGGACTACTTAAATAAGTTCTGTTTTACAAGTCCTTATGGAATTGTGTTTCTTGATATTTCAAGTTCCATGAAAATATTACCTAGCTCAATGTTGTCTACCGATGCTTGTAATTGAGACATGTAGAAAATATCTAGAAACTATAGTAAATAGAGAAAATTGAGCCGCGACAAGAGAAAACCAACAAAGTGGTTTTGCGCAAAGCGCAGACCCATATCAGGCTGGGCATCTGCCCAGTCTGATCAGACTCTTCCCTAAGCGCTTAAAGGTTAGCTAAGGGCCTAAGCTACCTCCAGCGAAGACTCTGATCAGACTGGGCTGATGCCCCGGCTGATCTGAGTCTGCGCTGGGCGCACAACCACTTTGTTGGTTTTCTCGTGTCGTGGCTCTTAATGTTCGCGGCAGTTTAATTTTCGTTATATAGCGCGAATGTAAAGGTCCCCGAGAAATGAAACCATCGCAAATGCCCTTTGTAAATAATAATTATAAATAAGAAATGGAAATTGAAAATTCAAAAAATGATAATTCGTTAGCTTAGCAAAGCGAAACAACTTTTTCCCGTAAAGGATAGACCTCTTTGTGTCAAAAATTGGCACTTAAAGGGAAGAATCTGCCCCCAGAGGAGCAAAGTCTTGCCTTTAAGAACACATTCAATTGAGAAGAGATACAAAAATGAAAATGGCAGAGTCGTTTCACATGAATTCACTGATTCAACTTAAATCAAATTCTTGCTAATAAACCACGACATAACTGTTGATGATAACAAAACCAACAAAGTAGCATGTGCGCCCAGCGAAAACTCATATCAGCCTGGGCAACAACCGAGTCTGAACTTAGCCATCGCTGTGCGCTTGAACTGTAGCCAAGGGTCTCAACTACCTCAATGCCGACAGTGAAGACTCAGATCAGACTGGGCGGATGCTAAGACTGAACCGAGTCTTCACTGGATGGACATTCCACGTTGTCGATTTTGTCGTGGCGCGGCTCAAATAAGCCTTTGGCGAGGTGTTCTAATCACGGAATATCTTTTAATGAGCCGTGCCACATGTACCGGTATTTGCGCATAGCGAAGACTCAAGCCAGTCTGTATCTGTGGAGTCTAGCTACAGCCTTCAATTTGTTCATCTAGATTTCTCAGAGTCCATATGAGCCGCGACATGAGAAAACCAACAAAGTGGTTGTGCGCCTTGCGCAGACTCAGATCAGCCTACGCATCCATCCAGTCTGATCAATCTCTTCGCTAAGCGCTTAAAGGGTAGCTAAGGGTCTAAGCTATCTCCGTGCGGACAGCGAAGACTCTGATCAGGCTTGGAGGATAACCAGGCTGATCTGAGTCTGCGCTGCGCTGGCCTCATAACCACATTGTTGGTTTTCTCGTGTCGCGGCTCATATAATCCTTTGGCTGTTCTGACAACCATTCTATTCTATTCTATTCTATTCTATCACATAACCTTACAAGGTGTTGGGGCACCACAGATGTCTTCAAAGCGACCCCTCTCCACCTTGCCCTGTTTTCAGCTACCATAGTTGAGCTGGCAAAATCTATTCCTGTCCACTCTTTAATGTTGTCTTCCCACCGTTTCTTCTATCTAACTATTCTTCTTGTTTCTTTCACTGTGCCCCATAGAATCGTCTTTGCAAAAGCAGAAGACCTTGAGACATGGCCAAACCACCTTAGTCAAACCTGCTTATGTGCGCACCTCTATTAAGGGGCCATCTGCCTGTCGCAGACACTTTTCCTGGGTCTCTTGAACCAAAATACAGTCAAACCTGTCTTAGTGGCCACCTCTATTAAGCAAGCAACCTGTATTAAGCAAGCGTGCTTTCAGTTCCCAAAACAGGCAAATACATTGAAATACACCTGTATTAAGCAAGCACCTGTCTTAAGCAAGCAGATTATGACTATCCCTTAGGTGCTTGCTTAATACAGGTTTGACTGTACAGTCAAACCTGTCTTAAGGGGTCACCCAAGGAAGGACAAAAATTGGCTGCTTAAGACAGGTTATCCCTTAATACAGGTTCATTTGAACCGTACATTGGTTCAAGGGATCCAGAAAATGTGGCTGCTTAAGACAAGTGATCCTTTAATAGAGGTAACCACATGAGCAGGTTCAACTGTACAGTGCAAATGAACCTGGATTAAGGGGTCATCTGTCTTAAGCAGCCAATTTTTGGGTAACCCATAGGTGACACCTAAAGTTTCCTGTAGTTACCATTTCTTGACCAGGGTCAACCATACGCCGTCCGTAAGTGAAACTGCTAAATTTATGCATTACTGTTAATGGAAAATATTTTACAAAAGCAGAAAACAATCGGATTTTTCGTATTCTGTTGTATATGATTATAAGAATCATTAGGGCATTAGAACGTTTTTGGCAGTTTCGTCGTGATCAAGAAAATAAGCGAAACCCCGTTTGCACTTGTGAACAAACGGACTCCAGAAATTGTCTAAGCCGTATTATTCATATCTAAAACTTCACTCTGTCTGAAATCTTTAGCCTGTTACATGGCTAAGCCGCGACACGACAAAACCAACAAAGTGTTTGTGCGCCCAGCGCAGACTCAGATCAGCATGGGCATCCGCCCAGTCTGATCAGAGTCCTCGCTGTCCGCATGGAGATAACTTCGACCCTTAGCTACCCTTTACGCGCTTAGAGAAGAGTCTGACCAGACTTGGTGAGTGCCCCGGCTGATCTGAGTCTGCGCTGGGCGCACGACCACTTTGTTGGTTTTCTCGTGTCGCGGCTCATGTATATCAGACTCCGGGCCGCAACATCAGATGTTAGAGGCAGGAGAGAGGCAAGTGAGATTTATAATTGACTGAAAAACATCTAATATCAGTACAGTGAACTCTCGATATCTCATTGTCATAGTTCGTCTAAAACTACTGGTATCACACAGGAAATTTTCTTTTGCCAGAAACCTTACTTTAAGATACCAGTAATTTGACAAACAGGATTTAAATGTAAAAAGACAAAATAGGAAATACGTCCAGACTGTATTTTATTTGATATAACAGGGTCCTGTTCGAGATAATGAGGGTCAACTGTAATAATAAGTAAATAAATAAACAAAATGAGCCGCGACACGAGAAAACCAACAGAGTGGTTGTGCGCCCAGCGCAGACTCAGATGCCCAGGTTGATCTGAGTCTGCGCTTGGCGCACGACCATTTTGTTGCTTTTTTCGTGTCGCGGCTCAAAATTCATTCTTGGTCAGCTATATCTTGAACAGTGTCGCATTTCTGATTATGGAGCTTAGAAACCACTACTATAAACAAGAGGGCCAAGAGGCCCTAAATCGCTCACCTGAGCAAAAAGGTTAAAGGTCAAACTAGGGTTATAATTTGAACAAACCTCATAGTTTGCAACCATTTCCAAATGGTTCTGATGAAGAAGATTTTTGAATGTTTTTCTATGTATTGCTATTGTTCAAACCCTGGACCCCCTGGGGCAGCGTCATTTTGGACCCTGGGGCCATCATTTGAATAATCTTGGTAAAGGGCCACTAGACATTGCTAAAGGCTAAATTTTAAGCCTCTGAGCCAAGTGGCTCTGAAGAAGAAGATTTCTGAATATATTTCTATGTATTTCTATGGTTCAAACCCAGGACCCCCTGGAGCGGCCATTTTTGACCCCAGCACCTTCATTTGAACAAACTTGGGTAGGGACAACTAGGCAATGCATCATAAAAAATTTCAAGCATCTGCACTAAGGGGTTCTGAAGAAGAAGGTTTTTAAGTACATTTTAATTTCAAACCCAAGACTCCCTGCCCCTGGTCCATTTTGGATCCCAGGGCCACCATTTACACAAACTTGGTAGGAGTCCACCAGGCAATGCATCATACCAAACTTCAAGCATCTGAGCTAAGTGATTCTGAAGAAGAAGATTTAATAATAGTTTCCTATGTATTTCTTTGGCTCAAACTCAGGACTCCCTGCCGCAGGGCCATCTTAGACCCTGGGGCCATCATTTGAACAACCTTGGTAGAGGACCACTAGGCAATGCTACATACCAAATTTCAAGCATCTGAGGCAAGCAGTTCTGAAGGAGAAGATTTTTTATTTTTTTTCTATGTAGTTCTATGGTTCAAACCCAGGATCCCTTGGGGCGGGGCCATTTTTGACCCTGGCACCTTCATTTGAACAAACTTGGTGAGGACCACCAGGCAATGCATCATACAAAATTTCAAGCATCTGAGCCAAGTGGTTCTGAAGAAGAAGATTTTCTAAATATTTTTCTATGTATTTCTATGGTTCAAACCTAGGACTCCCTGTCGCGGGACCATTTTGGACCCTGGGGCCACCATTTGAACAAACTTGGTAAAGGACTACTAGGCAATGCTAAATACCAAATTTCAAGCATCTGAGCCTTGCGGTTCTGAAGAAGAAGATTTTTTAATATTTTTCTATGTATATCTATGCTTCAAACCTAGGACTCCCTGCCCCGAGCCATTTTGGACCCTGGGGCCACCATTTGTACAAACTTGGTAGAAGACCACTAGGCAATGCTACATACCAAATTTAAAGCATCTGAGGCAAGCAGTTCTGGTGTAGAAGATTTTTAAGTATTTTTTAGTTTCGAACCCAAAACCCCCTGCCCCAGGGCCATTTTGAACTGTGGGGCCACCATATGAACAAAGTTGGTAGAGAAACACTCGGCAATGCTACATATCAAATTTCAAGCATCTGAGGCAAGCAGTTCTGGAGAAGAAGATTTTTAAGTATTTTTAGTTTCGAACCCAAGACCCCCTGCCCCAGGGCCCCTGGGGCCACCATTTGAACTACTTGGTAGAGGACCACTAGGCAATGCTACACACCAAATTTCAAGCATCTGAGCCAAGCAGTTCTGGAGAAGAAGATTTTAATGTATTTTTTATTTTCGAACCCAAGACCCCCTGCCTCAGGGCCATTTTGGTCCC
The DNA here is from genome assembly GCA_963989385.1 of Ctena decussata. NCBI lineage: Eukaryota > Metazoa > Mollusca > Bivalvia > Lucinida > Lucinidae > Ctena > Ctena decussata. Next base: position 1,426,892 of record OZ022511.1, on the reverse strand, counting down.
TGGGGCCACCATTTGAACAAAAAATGGTAGAGGACCACTAGGCAATGCTACATATCAAATTTCAAGCATCTGAGCCAAGCAGTTCTGGAGTAGAAGATTTTTAAGTATTTTTTATTTTCCAACCAAAGACCCCCTGCCCCAGGGCCATTTTGGACCCTGGATCCACCATTTGAACAAACTTGGTAGAGGACCACTAGGCAATGCTAAATACCAAATTTCAAGCATCTGAGGCAAGCAGTTCTGGAGAAGAAGATTTTTTAATTTTAAATTAGTATTTTTTGGTTTCGAACCCAAGACCCCCTGCCCCAGGGCCATTTTGGACCCTAAAGCCACCATTTGAAGAAACTTGGTAGAGGACCACTAGGCAATGCTACATACCAAATATCAAAGCCCTAGGCCTAGCGGTTTCAGAGAAGATGTCATTTAAAGCAAATTGTTGACGACGCACGACGGACGACGCACGACGCACAACGCACGACGGACGACGCACGACGGACACTGGGTGATCACAATAGCTCACCCTGAGCCTATGGCTCAGGTGAGCTAAAAATAAATTTTCTTGTGAGCTGATGCACTATTGGTTTTTTTTTTTATTCCTTTCCACCAGTTTGTTTGCACCTGCCTTCAGAACCATATACATGATATAGTTTGGCACATTTCAGTACATATGTACCATTTTTCTTAAAAATGCCATGCCCTATTATGATTCACTTAAATTCCATACATTACTTTTAGAGAGAAAAGTTAGGAAACAGCACAACTGCAATTTCTTGAATTCTTTTATGATGTTGCCTCTTTTGGTACTTATAAAAGCTTACCACTGCATTAATGCGTGACATTTAGGAATGGAATTGAAAGCGATGCTTATTAGACAAAAGACATTTAACGAAGCGACACGCGAGGCGTGAAAAGGTACATTCCGGCATAAGCAAACATTCAAGATTCAAATCAGACTGCACATGCGCATGCGCGCAGTCTAATTTTAGTCTTCCTTTTTCGCACCAATAGCTGCGAAAAGTGAAGACTGATCAGTTTGCACAGTTGCGCAGGCTTGTTTGAGTCGTGGCAGCTGGCGCATGGTATTAAGTCTACTTTCATATAACGTATAATATGAATTGCATATGAACATTACGATTGATTAAAACTGATTGAAAAATATTAAAGCATCGAAAACTTTCTTTTAGATTTCTTAAAAATCTTCATACATGCATTAGTCACTTTCTCTAGCGCTTTACTGTAACTTATTTGAACTGACGGGCGCAGGATGCCGTAACAGTAAAGATTACATAGTAGAATAGCTTCCTGTAGAAGATGTGCGTTTTCGATGAATTTTAGAGCTATATTTTATATGGTTTTAACATGACATGATACATGTATGTCTCCGTTTGGCATTTGGTTGATTAAACAAACTTTCAAAGGAAGGGTGGATAAATGCAGCTAGAAAAGGATCTGCGAAAGTAAGAGTTGTGGTTCTTGATCAGAACCGGAGGCCATCGAGACTAGAAATTACCATTTTATTTTGCTTTAGATATTTCAAGGACAGATAGCTTAACCAAAGACTAGCCAGAAGTGTGGCTCTTGTTAATTGTTAATAATATGTCAAATTTTCAAGGTCAAATTTTTACAGCGATATCCTAGGCGTCTAATTACACTTTTCAAATGGTCGTTTTTTTAAATTTTAAATCGAGTAAGGGACGAGTCATTTATAATCAGGTGAGAGGGGGTGCGGGTACATTTAGGGAGGTCGGATTTTTTTCATGATGTACCGGAGGGGGGGGGGGGGGGTCGGAAATAAAAATGCCTCGGAGCAGGGGTGGTGGGGTGTCATATATTTTATATTTTATTAGGCATATTGGGGGAGGGGGTGGGAGGTCAGAATTCTTCCATCAGTTTTCATTTTTTAAAATGGCTCAGCTTCTGGAGGGCTTTGTCCCCCAGATCCCCCTTTATTCCTAAAATTTCAACTTTTTTCTTTCAAATTCAAAACTTAAAGAAATGACACACAAAAAAACTTGGACAGCTTCATATCCGAAACACAGAACGTTTCATTGATTTGCTAGAAGAACAGCATGAAAGTGTCTATAAAATCATGTCGAGTAGATGATTTTGTTCTTCTGAATTAAAATTTAATGCCTGCGTTTGTGATATTTATATAAGCTCTCCAGGTGCCTTTTCATCAGCAAAACTACTGTGGCTTCTGGGGGTTGCGCCCCCAGACCCCCGCCCCACAGAAGTCCAATTAATATTACTAACAGTTATAGTTATTAAGCATTCGACAACAGCTTTCGGGATGCCCATAAACAGAAAAAGTGCAAAGAAACGCAGACAAAGTTTAAACACACCATGATTAATTAACTTGTTAGAATGAGAAAATGTTCTTTGTGGTTCATGCAGGTATTGAATGAGGTCAGTCTGACATAAAGTAGGTACTATGGTGTGTGTGTGGGGGGGGGGGGGGGGGGGGGGGATGGAGGGTCATAAAAATTATTGTCACCTATCTGGGGTGAGGGGGGTGGAAAAATAATTTTGGTGAGACTGGGGGGGGGGGGGAGGGGGTCGGAAAAATTTTAGTGTACCATATGAAAAGTACCCGGTCTCCCCACCTGATAATAAATGACTCGTCCCTAATATGGGAAAATGGGTTGTTTTTAGGTCACTCGGTCACTTGTATCCCACAGTCCAATGCTAGCTTCAGGTAGGCAAATGTCCCAGTGGTCCCGCACCAATAATTTCCATAGTGTGCCATGCTGTTTAAGAGCAGAAAAGGACCACTGGTACTCTGGAATTAAATATATAAAAAGGGCGGCTTGGTCAGCAAGCGGGATGATTTTCTTGTTCCTCCATTGATGCATGGATTGCGACCCCTTATTGCATTGTATTGAAACTGCCTCGCCAAAGGGATTCCGATGATGGCTCGCAATCTGTATTACAATTTATAATTACGGACAAAAGTTCTGCACGGATGTTAATTTAGTATCCGTGCAGAACTGTTGTCCTCATCTTTATTTTTTGTGGCGGTTGAATGGTTGTGGAACTTTGGCCCGAAATCGGCTTTTAAGGCAATCCCATGTGATTTTCAGGGCGTAGCTTGCGATGTATTTAATTGATGATTAACCGTATTTCGACCAGTCCCTGCCGTCAAAATTTGAGGATACTTTGGGAGAATTTTAATCAAGAAGTGTCTTCATATTGAAAAAACAACAACAACGATTGTGTGCCTCAAGGGATGTCGCCAGGAAAGACCTGTCACAATATTTAGAATTTTTATGGTAATTGTTACCGAGATGAAACTGTCTCCCATTTCATTGGGTGGACATGTACTTTAAAGTCTCCATAGTCCTATCAGCGGTAAAACGCCTAAACCCAAATCATTGTAAAAATCAGTTCAATATTCACGTTTGGTTATAAAATGTGGGTTGGTGTGCATGCCATATATTGAGCCAAATAACTGACAAAAAGTAGAGAAAACAAGTTTTTGAAAAATAACAAATCGCTACACAAAATACAATTTCCTATTCTGGGGTTAGTAACAAGTACATTTCGTTAGTTGTTTATTAACGAAGGCTTTACGAAGAGAATAACGAATGGTTTGCGAAGACATAACGAAAACGACATGTCATTAACAAGAAGCTTTCGTTATCCCTCCGTTAGTAGTTGCTTCGTTAGTTAAGAAACGAAGACGCTGTGTAAATAAAAGCCGTGTAGAAACCGCGTAAATGAATACCTTAAATAGGCAAATGTATTTCTCCGTTACCTCACAGCTGCTCTCAAAAAAGGCTAAAATAAGCAAAGACGCCCTAAATATTCTCAGGAAGAGCTAGAGAAAGTTAAAGTAAATTTATGGACATTTGACACATGGCATGTGTACAGGTGGTCATTTTAATGACTTCGCCATCTTCCATGTGCCTGAAAAAAATATTGGACAGGTTTTCCAGTTCCCTGAAAACTCCGGACAGTACCCCATGATATCGAAGTCGTCAAATTAATCACTGCGTTTGAATTTTTAAATGGGATAGTTTACTCCATAATACCATCTGGATGTAGGGCGGTCCGTTTGGGTTTTTACCCATGTAATGCAGATATCTTTATTTCATATACAGATACCTCTATAAAGAAAAACATATATCTGTAGTTTAATGGAATTAAGGATATCTCTTATTGAAATGCAGATGTTTTTTATAGAATTGGAGGTAATTCTTATTGAAATGCAGATATCTATGTTACAAATCAGATATCTCTTTTTCGATCACAATATAGATATCTGCATTTCAGTTAAAGATATCTGTATTTGAAATACAGATATTTCTAATTAAGCTGAAATTCAGATATCTTCAATTAAATACAGGTATCTGTATTTGAAAGTTAGATATCTGAATTTCTAATCTTAATAAAGATATCTTCATTTCAAAAGCATATGTCTGCATGTCAGTTACAGATATATGCATTTATGGTTGAAAAAGATATATCTCTATTTCATGCATTTTTGGAAAAATGATGCCTCCCTCGCCGTTTTTTACATACGCACCGTTCATCGTGTGGTTTATACAAGTTTTTGATTGCCGTAAACTAATCAAATTCTCAATAACATAAAGTGTACCAGTATTTGTACAGAGCCCTGTCGGTATATGCTGCCATTAACCTTTACCAGTCATTCTAGGCACATATACATGTTCGTCTCTCGTTTGCAGAATGAAAGCCCACCACTGATTCGATTACCGAATGTAGGGTTCTTTAACGCGCATGGGTAGTTGATATATCTACATCTACATCGGATAAGATATCTAATACATTATATGATATTTTATTTAACATATAAGATATCTTATATGATTAATATCTTAAATCGGATACAAGGTATCTGCTTTTATAAATAAAATGTATTGGTTATAAGGTATCTAATATGGAAAATAAGATATCTAATATAATCTATATCTGAATTAACAGTCAGATACCGATAATTATTAAAATAGACATCTCATATAGGAATTAAGATATCTTATTTAAGGGGTTGAGGTGGCTCGTTGGTGGACGTCTCATACCTGATGTCTGCAACTACTGTGTCTCGCGGAATGCATCAGTAAGTGTGGCTAGGAAAGGGCTGCTCATTGCCTACTGCGACCTGCTCATTATCTTATTTTTCTTTCAAACATTTTGGGTTTAGCGACACTGAAGAAGTTAAATTTAGAAATGCGCGTCTACATCATTAATGAATAAAGATATCAAATATGTTAAATAAGATATCTGATATGTTGAAAAGACGTTTTATATATAAGAATATAAAAGGTATCTTATTCAATATATAGAAACATCTAATACCGGTATATCAAATTCGATATCTTATATGAGATATAAGAGATTTTTTTACGATATATGATATCTGGTATGGAATGTAATTTCTCAAAGCGGATATATTACATGCCATATATGTTATATATGTTAAATAAGATATCTTATGCAGTTTATATCTAATTTAAAGTAGATATCTTAAAAAGTATATTAAATATCTTTTATACTATATAAGATATCTAATATACTTTTTGAGCATATGTTATTTCACATGTCAAATATCTAATATAGTATAAAGGATATCTTATATGTTATATCAGATATTTTATTTTCTTGGATCAAACAGATATCTATTGTATTTTATCAGTTATCCTTTAAATTATAAAAGATATCTGAAATAACATATTAGATATCTCTGAAGTATGTAAGAAAAAATATTTTACATTTAAGATATATTATATATTGAATTAAATAAGATATTTTATATATTAGATATACTATATGTCATATAAGGTATCTAAATTAAGAACTTTGATATCTGAAATAGTATGTAAGATATATTTTTAATAAAATGAATAGAAAAGGGCTTGCCAAACATTTCCATGTCCTCGTATGCTCTTAGTATCAGTTATAAAACACTAACTGGGAGGACAGGGAGGACTATAGAAATTTTCAAATGCCGAAAACTAACTTGGAAGTTTACTCTGACTTTGCCTTTTTTCGAACGCCCTACTCAGCTTACCATACAAGCAGGACCAAACCAAAACTATGTGACGCATGCGCAATAAAAAGGCAAATAAAGAGAGAGAGAAACAAGGAAAGGACCCCTTTCGCCGTGACCTCTGACGTCATGAGAAAAATAAGTGCCATATGTTAAAAAGTTACATTATATCTCCTATCGATTGCACTTTCGATTTGTCTTACAAAGTAGGTAAGTCAAAATTTAGGGTTAAGTAATCGACCCCACCCCTTTTTCAGCGACTGTCTTAAATCCTTTTGCTATCGCCGGGCCGCGTAGCGCAATCGGTAGGGCACCTGACTCATAAGTCAGAGGTCCTGGGTTCGAAACCCGGTCTGGCCACATACTTTCGTTTCTCCTTCCGCTTATTCAAGAAGGGCAGTTGTCAGTTACTGGCGAAAGTATGTGCACTTAGTACTGGTTAACCGCTTAGGAGGTCTAAGCCTGCCCAGGAATAGTGTGGTTAGGTTATCTGACTGTCCCGTCATGAGCTGTTTACCGTGGACGTTAAGCGTCAAATCAATCAATCAAAACCTTTTGCTATCGAAAGGAGAGAGCTACAAAATGCTAATATCAGTGCCTTAGGGGGTATTCAAACGAATTCGCAAGAAACTTCTGCAAAGCTGGGGTTAGTAACAAGAAAGTTCGTTAGCACAAACTTGTTCGTTAAGTCTTCGTTAAGCCCTCGTTAGCTAATTCTTGATTAACAAGTACCCCTCGTTAATAACGAAGAGGTAACGAATTTTCGTAAAGACAACAAAATTTAACGACGACTCTGGGGTCGTCGTTAAGCCTTCATTTAGCAAAATGCTTCTGAGCTCGTCATTTTCATCCTCGTTTGAGGCTTGAAAGGCTTAGGCAAAGTGACTTGTTATAAGGAAAAGCAAAAGAAACCTTTTTATTTTACTTCAACTTTGCAGAAATTTCTTGTGAATTCGTTTAAATACTTCCTAAGGCACTGATATTAGCGTTCTGTAGCTCTACCCCTTCGATAGCAAAATGATTTAAGACAATCGCTGAAAAGGGGGGTGGGGTCGATCAGTTGACCTACTCTGTAAGACAAATCGAAAGTGCAATCGATAGGAGATATAATTAACACTTTAACATATGGCACTTATTTTCTCATGCCGTCAGAGGTCACGGCAAAAGGGGTCCTTTCCTTGTTTTCTTTCTCTCTTTATTTGCATTTTTATTGCGCATGCATCCCATATTTTTGTTTTGGTCCTGCTTGTATGGTAGGCTGAGTAGGGCGTTCGAAAAGTTAGTTTTCGGCATTTGAAAACTTCTAAAGTCCTCCCTGTCCTCCCAGTATGTGTTTTATAACTGATACTAAGAGCATACAAGGACATGGAAATGTTATCTAATATACCATTTAAGATATCAAATTTCTTAATTTTATATACCTTATATGACATATATCTAATATATTTTTGATATCTAATTGGCATATCAGATATCTTATATATTATATAAAATATTTCATTTAATTCAATATATAATATATCTTAAAAGTAAAATAATATATCTTATATACTTAAGAGATATCTAATATGTTATATCAGATAGCTTATATAATTTAAACGATATCAAAAAAATACAATAGATATCTGTTTGATCCAAGAAAATGAAATATCTGATATAACATATAAGCTATCCTTTAAACTAAATTAGATATTTGACATGTGAAATAAGATATGTACAAAATATATTAGATATCTTATATATTATAAAATATATTTTACATACTTCTTGAGCTATCTACCTTAAATTAGATATAAACTGCATAAGACATCTTATTTAACATATATAACATAAATGGCATATAATATATCCGCTTTGAGAAATAAGATTCCATCCCAGATATCTTATATCGAAAAAATCTTTTATATCAAATATAAGATATCGAATTTGACATATTAGATATTTCTATACATTGAATAAGATACCTTTTATAAAATTCTTATTTAACATATCAGATATCTTATTTAACATATCCGATATATTTTATCATTAATAATATAAATGTAACTATATAGAATTTAGGGATAAGGATAAAAAAAAGTATAAACAAACAACAACGGATTTGATTATCAGAATGTATATATTCCTCGACCGGTTTCGGTCATCTAGGACCTTTTTGAAGACCAGACGCGCCTTTCTAAATTTAACTTCTTTAGTGTCGCTAAACCCGAAACGTTTGAAAGAAAAAGGATGGTAGGCAATGAGCAGCCCTTTCCTAGCCACACTTACTGATGCATTCCGCGAGACACAGTAGCTGCAGACATCAGGTAAGAGACGCCTACGTATTATTAGCTTACGAACGCAGGCGTCCACCAACGAGCCACCTCAACCCCTTAAACAAGATATCTTAATTTCTATATAAGATATCTGTTTTAATAAGTATCAGTAACTGACTGTTATTTAAGATATATATCATATTAGATATCATATATCCCATATTAGATACCTTATAACCGATACGTCTTATTTATCAAAGCAGATATCTTATATATTCGATATAAGATATTAATTATTTAAGATATCTTTATGTTAAATAAGATATGTAATGTATAAGATATCTTATCCGATGTAAATGTATATATCTAATATCAACTACCCATGCGCAGGGATATCTAATATCAACTACCCATGCGCAGTTTAAAGAACCCTACATTCGGTAATCGAATCACTGGTGAGCTTTCATTCTGCAAACGAAGGACTGAAATGTATATGTGCCTAGAATGACTAAAAAAGGTGTATGGCCGCATGTACCGACAGGGCTCTGTACAAATAGTGGTTCACTTAATATTATAGAGAAATTGGATTAGTTTACGGCAACCAAAAACTTGTATAAACCCCACGATGAACGGTGCGTATGTAAAATCGGCGAGGGAGGCATCAGTTTTCCAAAAATGCATGAAAGAGAGATATATCTATTTCAACCTTAAACACAGATATCTGTTACTGAAATGCAGATATCGGATTTTGAAATGCAGATATCTGTATTAAGATTAGAAATTCGGATATCTCACTTTCAAATACAGGTATCTGTATTTAAATGCAGATATCTGAATTTCAGCTTAATTTGAAAATATCTTTATTTCAAATGCAGATATCTTTAACTCAAATGCAGATATCTATATTGTGATCGAAATAGAGATACCTCTAATTCTATAACAAACATCTGCATTTCAATTAGAGATGTCCTTAATTCAAAAAAAAAACTACAGATATATGTGTTTCTCAACAGAGATATCTGTATTTGAAATAAAGATATCTGCATTACATGGGTAAAAACCCAAACGGGCCGCCCTACATCCAGATGGTATTATGGACGTAAACTGCCCCATTTAAAAATTCAAATGCAGTAATTAATTTCCCGGCTTCGATATCATGGGGCCCTGTCCGGAGTTTTCAGGGAACTGAAGAACCTGTCCAATATTTTTTCAGAGAACATGGGAAATGGCGAAGTCATTAAAATGACCACCTGTACACATGCCGTGTTTCAAGTGTCCATAAATTTGCTTAAAATTTCTCTAATTTTTCCTGAGAATATTTAGGGGGTCTTTTCTTATTTTAGCCCTTTTGTTTTTCTGGATAGCAGCTGTGAGCTATCGGAGAAATACGTTTGCATGTTTAAGAAGTTCATTTACACGGCTTCTACACGGCTATTTATTTACACAGCGTCTTCGTTACTTAACTAACGAAGCAACTACTAACGAAGGGATAACGAAAGCTTCTTGTTAATGACATGTCGTTTTCGTTATGTCTTCGTTAACCATTCGTTATTCTCTTCGTAAAGCCTTCGCTAACAGACAACTAACGAAATGTACTTGTTACTAACCCCTGAAGTAAGATAAAAAAGTTTCTATTTCTATTTCTTATAACAAGTCACTTTGCCTAAATCTTTCAAGCCTCAAACTAGGATAAAAATGATGAGTTTAGCAGCATTTTGCTTAACGAAGGCTTAACGACGACCCCAGAGTCGTCGTTAAATTTTGTTGTCTTTACGAAACTTCGTTACCTCTTCGTTATTAACGAGGGGTACTTGTTAATCAAGAATTTGCTAACGAGGGCTTAACGAAGACTTATCGAACAAGTTTTGGCTAACGAACTTTCTTGTTACTAACCCCTGGTTTCCCGTCCAGCAATTCTATATAAACATAGGCGGGATAGTGATTTGGACTCCACGCCTGTACATTGTATTTTTACCATTTTATGAAATCGAAAGTAGGTCATTTTAGTTGCCAATTAAAATGACCCAAATAAGTTTTCAAATACTTTGTATGCGAAACTCAAGGATGTTTTATTTTTTAAAAGCTGGCTAATCACGGTCATTTACAATTACAAAACTATAGTGAGATGCTTGGAGCGATACCTCACGATAGCATTTTTCATGCTGATAGAGCAATGGGGCCTTTAACAATGAATGGGTACTCAGTTCAGGAGAAACAACTGCCATTTCCAAGTATGCCTCTTTTTTGAGAGAAGTAAAAAATTACTCCATTCTTTCCATTGTTGCCAACAGTCGGCGCTTAAAGTACCCTCCCCAGCGGACACATGGCGTTGAAATGACGTCATTCTGACGTCGATGCGATGTAATGACGTTGCATCGACGTCAGTACCACGTCATTTCGACGTTGTGTGCCTGCTGGACTCGGTACCGGTCGTATCGTTTACCGGTCATATCGTTTACCGGTCATATCGTTCACCGCTCGCGAGAATGCATTCTTTCCTTAAAAAATAGACCCACTTTCGAAGACCCTCGTGTGCCAAGATATCAAAAGCTGTTGCCTAATGTAGAAATGGCGTATAAAATGAAGATGTATCCATACACCTCAGTGGCAAGAATTTAAGGACTATTTTTTCCCTTGAAGAGTAGTCTCCCGTTTGACAGGGCTTCATCGTTCAGAAAAGCAAACAGGAAGTCCTAAAAGTTATTTCCTATTGTAATAATTGGGCAGAAAACATAAAGGTGTGTCCATACATCGTAAATTAAGACAATTAAGCATACTGCCTGTAATGACCACATATTGCACGGTATTTCTCATGTACTTCTGTTGGACTGTAATATTACGTTACCATACTTCATCGGATATAAGACGTATTGTCCCCTCTTCGCAAACAATTCCAAAAATCTTGATCCGTATTTACCGTTATTTTTACGGGCGTCTGCCTGTACAACATTTGTAGAAATCACGATATGGTACACTGTAAAAAAAATGTAGATTTTACGGTAGAATGACTGGAAACCAGCTGCCAGTCCTTTTACCGTTATTTTTACAGGCGTTCGCCTGTAAGACATTGTTGGAAATCACGAAATGGAAGTTTTATGTTAACTGGCTGCACTCGAAAATAGCTTTATATTGTCGAAGGGCTAACTGACCTAAGCGACATCTGCTCTATTCCGTCCCACTCTGCTTGATAATTCCTGCAATTTTTACGGGCGCCCGTAAAAATAACGGTAAAAGGACTGGCAGCTGGTTGCCAGTTATTTTGCCGTAAAATCTACAGGTTTTTTTTACAGTGTAGGGTTATGTTAACTGATCGCACTCAAATGTACCTTTATATAGTGTTGAAGGGCTATATGACAAAAAGCAATGCCTATTATATTTTACACTACTCTGCGTGATGATTCCTGCAAATGTTTACGGGCTCCCGTAAAAATAACGGGAAATGGACTAGCAGCTGGTTGCCGGTTAGTCTACCGTAAGATATACGGATTCTTTTTCAGTGTGTTTGCTTCCCTGCACGATAAATTCCTTCCAAAAAGGGAGCAGCTATGCCTAAAGAAGAAAATTAGCTCCCGCCAAAGTTTACAGCGAATTCCGTTTTTGCTCAGTGAGGAAGCAAAGCCTTTACTACACTGTAAAAAAAATCGTAGAATTTGCTGCCAGTCCATTTCCCGTTATTTCTACGGCGGTTATTTGTACGGGCGCCCGGAAGCATCACGCAAAGTAGGGTAGAATGAGTCTGGTATCGTTTTAGTCATATAGCCCTTCAGCACTATAAAAGTATTTTGAAGTGCGGTCAGTTAACATAACTCTACCATATCGAGATTGCAAGAAAGTGTTCTTCGGGCAGACGCCCGTAAAAATAACGGGAAATGGACTGGCAGCTGGTTGCCAAGTATTCTACCGTAAAATCTACGGAAATTTGTTTAAAGTGTAAGTAGGTACACTGAATTTTGTTTAAAGTGTAAGTAGGTACTCTACTTATACTGTAAACAGATTTCCGTAGAGTTTACGGTTGAAAACCGCAAAAATCTACGGAAATTTGTTTACAGAGTAAGTAGAGTTTACATCCCCTGGAAATGTTCCCGTTTATCTAAATATTAAGCGGTCAAGGTTTTCCAACAATTTTAGTCTGCACATTTAAGACTGAAAGATCAAATGGCTGAAATAGTTCACTGAACGCCATGTCTAATCTATCATATCTGTTTCCCCATTTACTTAAGCAATCATACTCAATCAAACTCACGTCCAAATCTTGGCAAAAAAGTTAAAGAAAAAGATATTGCGTGTTTACCCTAAACAATAGGACAGAATGCCTGAGAAGACAGACCAAGGCAGGACTGACCAGGGTCTGTACTGTTTAACACTGAGTCTTCCATGAAACGTCTCATTTCATAAGGGCGAATTACTTTGTCTCAGCTCATTTAGAATCGTTTGATTTGTATATGAGCCGCGACATGAGAAAACTAACAAAGTGGTTGTGTGCCCAGCGCAGACTCAGATCAGCCTTGGCATCCACCCAGTCTGATCAGACTCTTTGTTCAGTGCTTAAAGGGTAGCTAAGGGTCTAAGCTGCCTTCATGCGGACAGCGAAGACTCTGATCAGACTGGGCAGATGCCCAGGCTGGTCTGAGTCTGCGCTGGGCGCACAATATTGTCGTGTCGCGGCTCATTATTATGATAAATGCGGTTCTTATCAATCATAACAAAGAAATTATCTACAAAATATTATTGATATAGGTTGTTTTTCGTATTATACGTTCTATTAGTCTGTACGAATCCCAGAACATTTTCTATGTACTCCAGAACAAGTCTGTCCGCCCATGAATTATGGTTAAAACTTTCCATAAATCCACAGTGACCGCCTTTTTCTAGGGTCACAAGTAACAAATTCGGATAAAATTGGAAGAGATCCAGTGAGATATTATCCTTAATAGTCACTGGGTCGTCTAGGCTATTGACACAGAGCACCGGCACAGCAATATCGTCGACGTCACGCATTGGGTCATTCTCTTCCCAAAATGTCTGAAACGTGTCGAGTCCGTACATTTTGCAGTACACATGATAGTCAAACTCCTTCAGAGTCCAACATTTTAGGACATCAGAAATATTTATCACTTTTTCTAGAGATTTTGCGTGACTGAGTATTATCTTTTTAAGACTTATTAGAAGTAAGATCTCGTAAAATTTTGGAATGCTATCTGAAAGTGATTCGGTGTTGTCATACGATGGAGATACACAAACTGCGGCTTTGAGCAATGATGCGGAACCATATTCTCCAAGATAGGAAAAGATCAGAGCACATCCAGCTCCTACACCCACACCGACTATGTTCACTCCAGGGTATCTAAGAGCGATGTATTCTAGCGCCTGTCGAGCGTCAGCCGGGTCTCCCGGAGATGTTAGTTTCGGGGTTGTGAGGTAGCTTGATCCGTGGCCCCTTCGATTAAACACAACACTTCTGAATCCCTTCTCCGCCGCTTTGACACAAATGTGACTCGCGGTGAGTGCATCGCCGGTTAAGCGGGGAAATATAATAATTATGGAACTATATTTTCTCACTTTGAACATTGAATTATTCAGCCAATCAAGAGCAATAATTCCTTTGTCGTTCATTTGAACATATTCTCGTGTAAACATTATTCCCTTCACCGGAGTTTTGAAGTAGCCAATGAGCGTTTGAATATAACCATGTGACAGAAAAGCTTTTGGCCTAAACGGACGCTTTAAAGTTCCACAATTTGTGAGAAGATGTTTCGTTAAGTCTGAGTCTTTGTAGAGTAATTTAGGGAGCACGTCAATTCTGCCAAACATTCTCCTCAGATAAAATAGTAAACGAAGAAGAAGCAGCAAGCAACATACTAAGACACATGTGTACACATTTAATTCCATGGCAGCACGACAAAACAGTCCGCAGCATTTTCACCGCCTTTAAATTATCACAACATTCAGTTGTTTCGGAATAGTTTATCTTTCAGTACATACAGGTTCCTTTAGCTAGTCTAAGGCACCTTGTGCCTGTGCAATATAAAGACAATAAGATATTTATCGCGATACAAATCGTTTGAAACTTAAACAGTTTTATTTCTTCTCTTTATCAAATACCATTTCCAAAAGTACGATTCATCCTATTACACTGGTCTATATTCCACATTCTTTATTAAATAACATTGCCATACATACAATCCATCCTGTTCTATACTCCACAGATAGTTTCAGATTTACTGATAGATTTAGCATTTATGTGAAACCTCCTAATCACTGCGCTCCAAATGACTCTCTGTAAAACGAAAAATACTTGTGTCCATGTTTTATGCTCAGTATAGACTGTTTGTTAAAAACAACAGTTCGGTGGGAAGAAAGAGCCAGAACTACTTCACCGGATGCTTATGACACTTCTTTCGTGCTGCGAGATCGAACTGTCCATTTTTTCCCTTTTATGTCAAACCTTTAAAAGAACATATTCTTTGTTTTCGTGTATACTTTTTACCATGTCGTCAATGCTCCATATAAAAGCGTCATGCTTTTGTGAAAGAAATCTGAAAAATAGAGATATAAAATTATCAATATCATCAGGCAAAACAATAAGAAAATGACAATTAATTATATTTTTACCTTATATATAACCGATACAGTCAACTCTCGATATGTTGAACACTCATATCTCAAAGTCCACTCATATCAAAGAATATAGTTTGAACATCTTTCCAATATTATCAACATTTCAACTCACGTTTCCTCAAACTACTGAATTTACTTTGAGATATCAGTAGTTTGGGATGAATTACTTTGAGATATCTAGAGTTATAGTTTGTATATTTACATTGTGTATTCTTATCTGCTCGTTATTATACGAATGATGTTTTTTGTTGATCGTATGGATGTGTAAACGCCGGCGATTGCCGGGCTTGCAAACTGAATGACTCTGAAGGGTGTGAACGGTTGGCCGCCATTTACACATAGATGAAATCCACATTGTTGTTGTTGTTTTTTTAATTAAGTCATAAGTGATCTTCAAGGGTGGTTTCCGGGAACGAATTCGATATCAGGCACCACCTGTCGTCGGCGAGTCTGTTCGTCGTCAATCATCCGTTAGTTTCCCGTCAGTCAGTCCTGCTCTTTGTACCGTGAGATCCTTAAGATTTCAAGTCACATGCGCAAGCAGATTCGGATACAAATCGGAGACAGCCTCGTTTCAGTCGTGAAAACTGTCATCCCTTCCGGTCCCAGATGGCAACGCTCACGCGACACCGGCTATATACTGCCACAAAGAAAGTACTTTCAAGTAGTTCCAAGATCCAAGTTCAGTGGAGTTATCAATGTACAATCGTTCTAGACCAGCCAGATTGCTTAAAATTAATATTAAAACGTGGAATTATCGGTGAACCACAATGAAAACATGTTGTGACCCCTTGTTAGAACTGTCTCAGCTGTTCAGTTCAGTTAAGTTCAATTCTCCAAACGACGTTCCCCAAGTGGCTCAACGGTACGTTCCCACAGTTGCACGCACTTGACGCCGTGTGTCCGTCCAAAACTGTCTCAGCTAGACAGTTCTAATGCTTTTTAGGTGCACCTGTACTTTTATTGATGCACCTGTAAATTCTGTCGGTCCACCGAGGGTAGGTAAACTCATCGGATCGGACCGGATCGGGCCAACTCTCCGGATCGGACCCGAATTGTACTTTTTATAGCTGTTTTATCATACTTTCTTTGACTATCAACGTTTATAGTTTGCCACTGATATGTCCTACAGATTGATACTGAAAAAAATCAACATTATGTCTCCAGCAGAAATGATACAATCAATTAGCTCCGACAAAACCTTGTATGACACCACTTTCTCAGCAAGTGGTTTGTAAAATGCGCCGCGACACGAGAAAACCAACAAAGTGGTTGTGCGCCCAGCGCAGACTCAGATCAGCCTGGGCATCTACTCACTCTGATCATGGTCTTCGCTGTCCGCACGAAGTTAGCTTAGATCCTTAGCTACCCTTTAAGCGCTTAGCAAAGTGTCTGATCAGACTGGGCGGAGGCCCAGGCTGATCTGAGTCTGCGCTGGGCGCACAACCTTTTTGTTGGTTTTTCTGGTGTGGCGGCTCGAATCACGACGTTTGATTGAGTCCCAATCGATGAGCAGCCTTTTATAGTTTCTCACGAAATGTTTAATAAAATCGTTTTATCAAGTTTGTGTGAGGTACAACATAATAATTCTTTTGAAATGAAAAAAAAAGAAGTCTTCGACATGAGTCTAAAGAACTGTTAAACTACATGCACTGATTAGGTTATCTGGAAGAGCCTGAATGACAGACTATAGCCCTCCAATGATACTTAGATTATACATGGAGATTGGAATGCTATTTGGGATGGACGCACAGGGAGACTGGGGAAAGGTTTGTGGACCCTACTGCAATGCTGAGATTAATGAGAGAGGTCTCAGAATTCTCGAGTTTGTAACCTTTAACAACCTGGTACTGACAAACACTCTCGACCCTCACAAACCATCCAGATGATGGACGTGACACGGCCTGTATAGCCACAATCAGATTGATAACATTTTGGTGAGGAAACGCATCCGATCAGGAGTTAACATCCACATTCCATGAGCAGACATAGGAAGCGACCATGACCTGGTGATGATGACCTTCCGAGTTCGTCTGAAGAAGGCAAGAAAGCCAACCCAGCCAAAACTGAGCTTTAATCTTGAAAGTGAAGGGACCAAGATCTGGCATTCACTTTCCAAGCAACAGTAGGTGGGAAGTTCGCACCACTCATTGGTCTGAGGGATGATGACGTGACCATAGATAACATGATAACCACCTACAATACAGTAGTGACTAATGCAGCCAGTGATACACTTGGGAAGGAACGTCACAGGAAAAAGCCCTGGGTTACCAGAGATGTTCTCGACCTCAGTGATGAGAGGAGAGATTTGAAGAGGAAGCGGTATGAGGCAGAAGGAGGGAAAATACAAGGAAGCTAACAGAAGGGTTCAGAAGGCTCTGAAGAAAGCAAAGAAGTGTTCAGTGCAAGGGGACCGAAACTTGCCTGAACAATAACAACAGCAAGAGAGCTTACCAGCTGGTGAAGGATCTAACCTCAGAGAAACAGGGTAGAGCGACAACCATCCAGGAGAAAATCGGGAAATGTATTATAGAAGAACAAGAGACTCTCAGCTGATGGACAGCAGAATATTACTGAGAACTATAAAACCATGAGAGTTATGGTGACAATGCAATTCTGGACTGCACCCAGCTCCACGAAGAAGATCAACAGCCGATACTTCGTGGGGAAGTTGAGATTGCAGTAGCAGCACTAAAGAAGGGGAAGTCTGCCGGAGTCTTAGCCAGACATTTCTATTGGGTGTGTGTGTGGGGGGGGGGGGGATCACAATGATATATATTTTTCAAGAAAAAGCATAATAATTTAGATCTAATTATATTGTTTGTTTTTTTAAGAAACAAGAACAATTATCTCAGAATTATTCTCAAACCTCACCTTCTGGAGCTCTGATACTATATGTTTGTGCCCACGTGGTTTGCTGCCATACGTAATAACATACTCCTGTACGGCCTGACTTGTATTGAGATCATTATAGTCACAGTTATTTCTTTTATTAAGGAACTTAGAAGTATGCTTTGGCATCGAATTAGACACAAAATTCATTACATGTACATGTACAACAGTACTCCATCGAGCAAACTGGTCACATGAAGCTACATACTGACAACACATGCCGATTTTAATTCAAAACATTTTAATGCGATGACACATTTCTAATGTACTTTTAAAATACTTTTATGCAACACTAAATGTACTTTTGAAATACATTAAAGGAAAGTGATTGTTCTGATACTGTTATTGGCTTGCCGTCTCGGCGGCAAGCCAGTATTCAAGTGGTTTAGTGATACCGAGTTATTTTCGGAAGAAACGATACGTCACACTTAGTCGGAAAATACCTGGAGAGTGTGTACTGCAGTGTTTATATATAGCAATAGCGCAAAGCATTAGCTTTTCCAAAAATCATGCAGCGGCGTCGCGAAAAATAGGCCTTAGGGCATCGCATAATCTGACTGGTCAGAGCAGCCGGCACACTGTCCAGCGCCGATGACTTCATGTGATCTGATCAGTCTTTTTCGGCATAAATATTCTTCACGGTGATCCATGATGCAGACATCTTTCATGCTGAGAATATACTGATAAGACTGCGCTTATGCCGGAGTGGGCTGATATGTGTATCTGTAAAAACTGAAAGAGCAGAGTTCGAATTTATTGTTTAGATTTAGAAACAAGCGCTTTTGACAATTTTCTTCCCTTATCACATTACCTGAAAAAATGTATTCCATCTAGCTGAGGTTTATAGTTTATTAAAGTCTCATGTTGGTGTACAACATCACAGTACATACATGTTTATATACAGACATATAAAAATACACCAAACCATTCTGTACAGAATTATAAGAGACTATGTACATCATGCATTACGTATAGATTTATCTTATCACCGCGGATAAAGGCTCCACAGAGGTAAAAATAATAATGATAATAATAAAAAAATACAGCGAACATTGAATATTTTTTTCCACTTACGTGGCACTGCATCCATGGTGCCAGAGTACAGTCACTTCCTAAAAACTACACACTGGAATCAATGGTTTCCCCCTCCTCAGCCACACGGCGCATGAATTTACCAAAAGCGGCATAGTCAGGTACAGAGAAACATGTGGCGGAAACCAATGTCCAAGCAGCATGCCCCCCTGCACCGACTTTGTGCACCGTAATACATGCTCCGTGAGGATGAAAAGGGGAAACACTTTGGAAAAAAAAGTCTACTATGTGGGAAAAAATCAGACAGTTAAACGGATAAATATGCTGGAAGTAAACAGAATTTCCGCCGTGTGTATCCAAGATACGCATTGCAATAAATGTGTGGCTTAATTGCTTATATGTAGAACTGACCGTGTTATGTATGTAGTGTTATGTATGTAAAAGTCGGTAATGTCAGTGAGTACTTAACGCTTACGCATTGCAACAGGCCTTTTCATGGCGCAAAGCGATATATTATGTACACATTTTTAGCATCTGATAAATTTCCTTTTGGCCATCAACATGTTCATGAATAGCCTGAACAATGATACAGAAAAAGGGGACAATTCAGAGTTGTTAACATTTGAAACTCAGAATTGTTAAAATTCGAAACTGTTAGGGATTCATTGACAGCTTTATGACCAGCGAGGGGTTGGTTGGTTGGTGCGATGATGCTGGGTATAACTTCCAGTTCCGGTGCGTCCTACTTATTTGGATTATAGAAGAAAAAGGGCCTACTGTGCTTGCGGTAGGTGCGGATTGGGGCGTGTGGACATTTTTCTTACTTTTATAACACTCTTTAATGTTGCCTTCTTAGTTCAGCTATACAAATTTACAGAGAAATATTTACACTCAACGACGATTTCCTTAGATGAACCTATACTGGGCTGACGATGTTCATACATTCACGACCAACACACATTCATGCAATTTTACGCGTAAGCAATGTCACGGATAGTTCAAATAGATGATTGGCCGACGTAACGATTGATATATGTCATGTCATAGTGACGGCTGCTGTACTTCATTACCAAACACGTAACTATTATTCGTCCTTTGCTTGGCGTTTAATTAGTCAGAACTTCACGAATGAGTAAACAAAATTGATGTAAAAACATAGCATAAATATAAAAGATAAATTTCATTTGTCGGGAGTTCATGAAAATACGAACGCAATAGGTTCCGTGCTTTGTTGTTCCCAAATGGTGTAAAGCAAGTTATTGTCAAAACAATAACAGCATGCATTTTCTTCTTAGAGTGTCAAAGTTTTGTTCCAGTCACTGCCACTGATGCCACTTAAACCAAAAATAAACTTCAGTAAATATTAATTTATTTCTGCTTTTGATGCCAAGTTCAGATGTGCCAAGATTCCATAGACATGGGTTTGAAACAGTCTTTCCTAAAATTTTGATTCAGACTAAATGTTACTCAACAGCCATAAAGAAAAGATTTGAAATAGGTCCATATAGTTATTTAACTTGAGGCATGCCTAAAACGGCCGGCCAAAACGTTGGAAAACTGTTTTTTGTTATTGTTGTTATTGTGTGTGTGTGTGTGTGTTTGTGCGTGTGTATTTCCTCAATTTGTTTTTCAAATAAATTCTACACTTGTTTTTACCTTACACCCGTGGACAATGCCACCATTCAAGAAGTTAGAAATTAAATACTTTGCTAAATAAAAGTAAGCAACAGAAAGAGCACTAACAATCGGGTTCACTTCAATAACAACTCATGAAAATTTCACTGTTTTAGCTGTGCAAGCCTTCCTTTTTAAAGGAAATTTTATTACGTGTATAATTTACTCAAGGGTTGTTCAAAAACTTAACAGAAAAGCATCATAGTTTAAAAATTGAGCCATGACACGAGAAAACCAACAAAGTGGTGGTGCGCCCAGCGCAGACTCAGATCAGCCTGGGCATTCGCCCAGTCTGATCAGTGTCTTCGCAGGCTAAGATCAGCCTGGGCATCCGCCCTGTCTGATCAGAGTTTTTTCTATCCGCATGGAGGTAGCTTAGACCCTTAGCTACCCTTTGAGCACTGTACGAAGAGTCTGGTCAAACTGGGCAGATACCGAAGCTGATCTGAGTCTGCGCTGGGCGCATAACTACATTGTTGGTTTTCTCGTGTCGCGGCCCAAATAAATTAGAACAATAACACCCCATTTATCCATAGCATCACATATTTTATTAGACCTTTGCACAAGTGTAGAACTGTATCAACGTCACAAAATGCGTTGTCCGATCGGGGTCTACACTTTAACACAAAACACTCTGCATCAAAGGCACCGCTTAAATGAAAAAAAGTACCTGCCCCTAAAATATAGACGAGTCTGCTTTCAAACTGCGGCGTAAGGGTATGAGCATGCTATACTAGAAGTTTGTTTTTATAACAAAGTCAAATACTGATATCTCAAGGTATCCTCTTATATCAAAGAATATAGTCCGGACAATTTCCTATTTTTTCTTTACATTTCAACTCTAGACATCTCAAACTACTGGTATCACAAAGTAAATTTTCGGAGAACAGAAAATTTACTTTGAGATATCACGGTAGTTTGAAATGAGTTTGAATTTGATGGATCGAAAGCTGAAAGTAGTTATACAGCAGCCAAAACAAGAACAGAGGGGGCATAATTTCATCAAACATGAAAATGGATTTTTAATCATCTTCACATCTTTTGATGAGCCATATTGCTCCACCCGCGAGGTATCGCTACAGTTTCGTCATTATGTAAATGGCCGTAATTAGCCAAAGAAAGTAGAGATGAGTTTCATAGAAATGATAAATGGGTCGGTAACATAAATGACCTTTCGCAATAATAAACATGAATGAAATGGTGAAAATACAATGTACTGGTGTAAGTGAGGCCCTGTTCAGTGTCCTGCTTTTATTGTAATGATCCGCGGGGAACTAAAAGAGGAATACTTTTATGCGAAGCTATTTGACTTCATTTTGATGCATGCTTCTCCTACTAATTGTCAGTTATAAGACAATATATAGTTATATACACACATCAGTCGGCATATTTTATCACCAAATGTGAAGGCTGAACCACTTTTCATCATGATTTATTTGTAGACCCTCTTGCCTCTGTTCGTACTATGGACTGAGTATGGAGACTTTAAACTGAAATTAATTTTAACAATAGTAAAGCTATGGAGTAGATCTACACATAATTTTCATATAAAACATAATTAAAGGGCCATAATTCTGTCAAAATTGAAAGTGAACTTATAGTTCTTGTTTTCCTCCTACTATATCTGATATTTTTTACACATGTACCTAGCTTCCCTAGCTTCACAAATCATCAAAATCAAAACATCAAAAGCAAACAAATAGTGACATTTAAAAGAGTAAAAACGGAGAGAGAGAGAAAAAGAGAGAAAAGAAAAACTTACCTGTACTAAAGAACTAATTTCACTTTGTTTACTTTCAATAACAAAAACTAAATATTCGCTGTCAAAATATAAAGAGGCTTTCAACTTTACAACACCCTTTACAATTACAACAGAATATTATATTTCCTGTTTTCAAAAATATAGTCTATCGATCCACCGAGTTTTCTTTCTTTAAAGGACATGCGGAGAAAACATTACCGTAAAATTAAAGAAAAAAGAATTGGCCCAGCGGGCATATGACGTCAAATGACATCGTTTTGATGTTTAAGCGACGTTATTACGTCGCAGCGACGTCAGTACGACGTTATTTCAACGCTGGGGGCACCTTAATTACTGTAATTGTACTTTTAAATGACCATTTAAGTTTTACAATGCAATTATATGTCCAAAATATACAGAAGGAATAGCAAACAGTGTAGACCCTGATCAGACTGCTCCTTCTGGGTCTGCACTGTGTGGTATGCCCTGTCTGTCCATATATTTTGATTTTTTACAGTAATTTTAAGCTATTTTTACCTGTTTGTGAAGGCTTAAGGTTATTCCTTATACTCATAGGCAAAAGAAAGTATACACTTCATAGCCAATCAGTCGTAATGCTAAGGCATTGCACTGAAGCCAGACATAAATTGCTTTTAGCCGACAACCTGTTACATGTACATTCCAATTTTCTGTCTGACGCTTCGAGCCACGCACGGTAAATGTTGTGATTTGTTTAGAGAAAAGACCGATATCTCAGTCGGTTGTTGTTGTTGTATTGTTGTTTAACGTCCACGGCAAACAGCTATGGTCATGTCGGGACGGTCAGTTAACCTAACCACACTATTCCTGGGCAGGCATAGACCTCCTAAAAGGTTAACCAGTACAAAGTGCACTTACTTTTACCAGTAACTGACAACTGACAACTGCCCTTCTTGAAAATGAAAGTAAGTTGCCGGACCGGGTATCGAACCCAGGCCCTCTGGCTTACAAGTCAGGAGCCCTACCGACTGCGCTACGCGGCCCGGCTTCTCAGTCGGTAGCGAGGTTTGTCTCATGACCGTTGTCATACCATTAACGTTGGCAAGTTTGGTTGGCTGTCCTCTTCGGGGTTCCGGTGGTATTCGCATAATTTTTCTTAGATTTACTGAAACATGGAAAACAGTTCGACTCTGCGAGGTCTGCAAAAGGACATGAGAAAACATCCCACAGGAACACAGCGGCAAACATGTAATTAAGTAACAAAAATATAACACTTACCTGCATCCATTACTTTTTGTGTCAAAGTGGAAGTCATTACCGGATTCGTGCTCGTGGGGCATGGACTGGAAAGACCTCAGCACGTGGAACTGTGAACACCCCGCGGCTGCTCGCTGTTCTCACTTTCGCCCAATCCATGCACCCCTCGCACCCATCCGGTAACTATTTCATCTACACCAGCACGTAAAAGTCGCAGTGTAATATTATTTAGCCGTCGCATGAAACAAGGTACCTTACGACATGTGCAAAGAGAGAAAAATTAGATATGCCAGCAACTGATGAGCTTTGAAGAATGGTGGGACAGATTATTCTAGTCCAAAATGTTATGTTCATAATGCACACAGCGAATACTGATCTGCACAAGCTGACCTAAGTTATAGCTTGCAATTATCGCTGTTCCAGCATGTCACAAAGGTGTATAAATGAAGTTGTAATTAACACTAAATTTGGTAATTTATCCTTCCAACAGATGCGTTTGAAAGAAAAAGCCCCTTAGCTGAAATATTGCCGTTATTTGTTACACCTGTTGCAGTGTCCGCGGGCATAATATACCGTATTCACTTAAAAATGAGGCTAGCAAAAGCCATATTTTTCAGTGACCAAGTTAACTGATGTGTTCGATCTCTGTGATAAAAGGGATTTGAAGAAGTGACGGTATAAAGCAGAAGGGGCAAAAGAACACAGGGAAGCACACAAGAGAGCACAGAAGGCCTTGAAGAAAGCAAACGGGGACTGGATAGGTACTCAGTGCGAGGAAATCGAAATTTGCCTGAACCAAAATAACAGAGAGCGAGCATATCAGCTAGTGAAGGATCTAACTTCAGGGAAGCAGGGTAGATCCACAGATATTCAGGCTTGGGAAATGTCTAACAGAAGAGCAAGATACTGTCATCAGATGGACTGAATATTGCTTAGAGTTATACATTAATTAGAGTTATGGTGACAATGCGGTTCTGGACTGTAATCAGCATCCAGAAGAAGATTGTAAGGAAATTGGGATTGCAGTAGCAGCACTGACAGAAGAGAAAGAGTTAAAATACACCAGCAGGCGAGGAGATACTGATTCATGTTTAACAAAGACCTGGTAATATCTCTGGAGAAAAGGAGAATGGCGACCACCTCAAGAACACAATCGCTAATCATACAGTTAAAAAGGCAACGTACATCTCTGCCGAAACTACAGAACTATCAGTCATCCGAGCAAAGTTATGCTAAAAGTCATCGTGAAGTGGCTTAAACCCCAGACTGAAGAACAATAGGCTCGGTTCAGAGTCGAAAAAAGCACCACAGAAAAGATCTTCAGCCTCAAGTATCCCAGGTTAAACGCACCTTCAACATTAGACTGTTCAACTGCTATGTCTGCAAAGGCAGATTTTTAAATTGTATACTGTGAGACTCTGAAAGAGTTCACATAAACACCAGCAAAATCTGAATCATGTCTTCATAGATTTAAAAAGAAACAAAAGGCATGCAGCCTTACGGCCCACCATGCGGATATGCTTTTGTACAATATCAATGCGAATGTAGTTCGCGCCATTGAGCGCCTCTGTGACAAGGCTACAAGTGCAGTCAAAATGAACAAAATGAACGGCAGCACAAGAGACTGGTTCAGAACAACAGTTGGACTTAGGCAAGGATACCTTTATTTGATATGATAATGCATGATGCTCTGGAAAAACAAGATGGAAAAGTTAGCATAGGCGGCTATTACCAATCTGCGGTTTGCCGATGACATTGACGCTCTTGCTGAAGAAGAGCAGAAAGTATTTGGATGACAAAACCTGCACTAGGCATAAAATGGAGATAAGTGTTGAGAAAACTAAACTGATGACAAAGAGCGCCGATGGCATCTAGAGAGAGATCAAGATAAAAGGATAGAAGCTGGGAACTATAACAACCCTCAAATTCCTTAGAGCAGTTGTCTCAGATGATGGCTCTAAACCAGAAGTGCTCTCATGGATGATGCACTCCCTTGTTATATTTGAGCCGCGACACGAGAAAACCAACAATGTGGTTGTGCGCCCAATGCAGACTCAGATCAGCCTGGGCATTCGCCTTGTTTGACCAGACTCTTCGTTAAGTGCCCAAAGGGTAGCTAAGGGTCTTACCTCCCTCCATGCGCACAGTGAAGACTCTGATCAGTCTGGGCGGATGCCCAGGCTGATCTGAGTCTGCACCGGGCGCACAACCACTTTGTTGGTTTTCTCACGTCGCGGCTCATTTGCAGTCATGATTTACTGGGAGTCGTGAACCTTGATGACAGGGTTAGAGAAAAGAATGTAAGCCTTTGAAATAAGATGTTACCGAAAAGTGATTGAATATCTCGTACAAGGACCACGTAACTACATCCAAGCAGCCGTCTAAGAATATCACGAACGCCTGGCCGTGCAAAAAGGAAACCTCGGTGGTTTGGACACAGTGAAAGGAAAAAGAAGAACGGGTAGACAGAGGAAGAGGTGTGAAAACTATTAAAGAGTGGAAAGGGATGGACTTTGCCAGCAGAACTATGTCAGCTGATAAAGGAAAAAAAGGTAGGAAGGGACTGTTGCAAAGTCATCTGTGGTGCCCCAACGACCTTGCAAATTTATAAGATAGAATAGAAAAATATGGTAAGGATGCTGTAAGCAATAGCCAATTATTTGTATTGCTGATGGAGTTATAGATATCTGGACTTAAGTCTGACAAGTTGTGCATGCAACGTATGTCGTGTTATTTAATTAAAACATGTCGTTTTCTTGATGTCAATCAGAAGACTTTGATCACCTGTCTCAGCACTGCGTGGTAGGTCTATGTATCGAAAACAGAAAAAAATGTCACTTTGTATACTTTGATCGCTTACCAAAGTACTACGTGGTAGGTTTATAAAGAAGAAAGAAAGGATGCATTTGTTGGTATGTCAAAAATATATAACAAACTGTGTCACGCGAATCATATCAATACATGCAGGTGGGTTCACATATGAAGACAGAAGGAGGTCGTTTCTGTGTCTTGACGTAGTACCAGAAGTCAAGATAAAGTGGCACTTTGAAGATGATTTTTCTGTTTCTCAGCATGATTGAGTAAGCGAACTCTGGTGTAACGTTCCACCAACAACGAGGTCATACGGAG
This sequence comes from Ctena decussata, assembly GCA_963989385.1. NCBI lineage: Eukaryota > Metazoa > Mollusca > Bivalvia > Lucinida > Lucinidae > Ctena > Ctena decussata. Next base: position 1,400,308 of record OZ022511.1, on the reverse strand, counting down.
ACGGGACCTCGGTTTAAAGTCTCATTCGAAAGACCAGAGAAGCGAGGGATAGATCTTGCGACCCCTGGATTGGTAGTTCAGCGATTTATCCACTACACTACCCCCGCTTCTATCATACAGTGTGACCCTGATTAGACCCGGTTCGCCAATGGGTCAAAAATATTTTTTATGGAAAAAATGAAGAAAATTATTCTGAAATTATCCCTGTTACCCATTCTTTATCTAGAACTCTTAGTACTATGATGTACGCCGAATACAAACTGTCCACCTGTTTGGCTAAGTTGCTTTAGAGGAATATTGAGGATAATTCAGAGCTTTTTTTTCTTATTTCTCAACGAAAACATATTTCATGAAGAAATATGGAAAATTATCCCTAAGTTACCCCTGTTAACCTTTAGCACTGCAAGCTAAAATGCAGTAACCTTATAACCATGCCATGTGTAAGATATTTGCCTTCTTTGAGAGAAAGAAAAACACATATATGCGAGAGGATGTTCCCAGTAGAATACTGGATATTACTGGAAGAAAGGACAGATGTAATCTAAATGTAAATAGGTAAATATGATCAAAGCTTATTTGATCTGGCTAGCTGGCTAGCTGCGTGGAAACAATTAAGCTGATCCAGATATTAACCCTTTTTGACTGGAAGCCCGTTGTGGGCACATATGCAAACAGTGCAGACCCAGTGCAGACGCCCAGAACGCGACGTCTGATCAGGGTCTAAACTGTTTGCTTACCGGAATTTCTATATTAGATACAATAAAAGTGAAAAGATTCACCAGAAATCACCAGACAGAAACACCTAAAACTAAAAATGGACTCGTCCAAATGATAAGGATGGACAAGTTCACTGGTCAAAAAAGGGTTAAAAAGTTATTGCCTTTCTAAACCGTAGACTACCTCGCAGTCCGGATTGTCTGATTTCAGTTTTAATATTTTTCTCCGGCTAATACTTGTATCCAATGGAAAGAGTATGCCCTGATCAGAAGCCACGTTCTGTTGCGTCTGTTCTGGATCAACACTGTTTGCAAATGTCCCCATTTATGGGATGCTAGGCAACGACGAAAGCTAATCAATTAATTTAACCGATAGAACTTTGCCGAATGCTAATATGTTAAAGTGGAAATTCATGTATTGCAGCTGGGCTTGATCAAGCACAAAGATGAAAATCTAAGCCAATCTTATTTCAGTTTGTCGGTTCATACTTTATTTATTCATCCATGCTTTGCCAAGAAAGAATTATTTCGTAAGTCAGTAGTAACTGATATGACTGGATTATATTCCAAACAAATTATACTATAGCTTTCTCTGAGTAGAAAACACTTTCGGGAGAGCAAAAATCGTCTTAAGAAAAAGTAACTGTTCGAACAAGTTGCTTAAATTGTCTGATTAAGAATCAGACCCTGCTGGTAAACGCATACATGAAAACTAAAAGTCTTTATGATTTCGGAAGCCCGGACATAGGACATAGGTCAAAATCTTGACTTATAGTCTGACAGCAAAAGTCTGAAAAACAAGGCCATCGGTATTAAAAACGGAGAAAAGCCGTTCTAACATTTATCGACGCCACTTCGATTTGTTTTCTTAATTCGATGTCGGATCGAACAGTTTCTCAGGTAAACGAATATAGCAGTCTTGGCTCAACTGAGTTGTCAATGTACAGCGAAAGCACGTCGACCGTTCGAATACAAACTTCGATAGCTTTGTCCGTGGCGAATAAAGTCACAACGTTTCACCACTACGCGTGATACGTTGGCCAATAAAAACGATAAGGTTCATACATCTGCTAATCTATTGGACAGGTATGACAGCTCTATTTTTATCGAGTCCAGCCCCACATTGTACCAAGCAGCTGCTAAATACAGATGACGCGTAATCCCAAGATAAATAGTAAACTGGTATGTTGATAAAAATGCGTTTCAATTATTGTTATTATTTTGTGGTTATCAATATTGGCGTAAACTAAAAGACTTAATTTGCATACTTTACCATTTTCGAGTCCGCTCAACAAGATCAACCAAAGAATCAAACATTAATCCGAATTTGCGACAAAATAACCGGAAAATGCTATGTCTGGCCTACCAAATTAAAACATATCCCAGGAATACTGAGTAAACAATAAACTGTTTTCTATCTTAAACAATTTTTCTGAGACAGAGAGAGTTGGGTTGCTTCTGGCGAATGAGTTTCATCGACTTATTTCCCTGACCAGAGTCTTTGCTGTGTTGGACATGATTATAAAGCGGTACCGGGTTTCATTCCGTCAATGACAGAATATTCTTCACACCTTCATCCTAATATTGTCATTATCACCCTACCATATGACGAAATAATGTTGAAAGGGGCGTAAAACTCAAATACGTTTTTTAAATTCATTTGTAAATGCCAAAACATCCTTTATTTTTGAGGAAAAAACACATTTCTTCTTCCTGTCTACAAACAGGTGACTGACGGCCTGGATTGATACAGAACAGATTAAACAAAGACAAGATCCTGTAGTTCCATACAATAATCTTACACAGACATGTATTTAATTCAAACGCACATGTAATGTAAATTATTGATCACTCATTATGTAACATTTATTTGGCAAATAATAAAAATACTGTTTTAAGAAGGATAGCTCGCCGAACTTGCTTAGGCCCATCATATAAAAAAAACTTGAACTTGACAACTTGAACTTGACACGGCAAATGTAAAGTGCAAAGATAAAAACTGTCATAAAGTTGACCGCCATTTTACAAGAGAGCCAACTTTAATGGGATAGTATTTGCTTCCCTAGAAGGTAAATCCCATCTCCAGTGGGGGCCCCTTTTAACTAAAGGAAATATTATGCTGTTGGTGAGCATATTCTTTCTTTTAGGAGAAGTTCGGTGTGAGAAGGTAGAAAATACTTCCCGATCACTTTGATCTCCGATGGAAGTGTATATTGGAACGCTGTCGTCGACGTCGTAGCAAGGCCTCTATTATTTCCTTTATTGTTTTAGAAGTAAGCATAAATGTTCATAGTCTAAGTATCTTTACTTGTAAGTGCTGGTCTGTCTATACTTTAAAACTTCTGGTATCTTATATTAAACACTCTGAAATCATTAGCATATACTTCCTGGATAGCAAACCAACAGCAATCTTTAGTTTTCCTGGATTATTTGCATAAACCGTAGTTGTTTAAGCAACGTTTTCGTTTTTAGGAAGAAAAAACGGCTTTGCGGGAATGAAATCATGTGAATATATTGGCATGAAAATTATCCGTACTCAAGAGGTGCTAAACAGTTGCTGAGCAGAACCGCTGCCTGACTATGGTGAAATGGAGAACTATCTAACACTTTTTTTTCAAATCGTGGCAGTACAATATAATTATTCCAATGCATTATTCCCCAACCCAATCAATCAAAGCAATAAAACAGTATCATCCTTTGTAGAATCAAGTAAAACACGACAGTATAAACATGTCCATAACTTCTTATTTATCTCACTGTTCGTCTTTATCACTATCCAACTCTTTCGAATCTGGTAGAGGCGGCAACTTAGGTGGTGGAACACCTGGTAAAGGTGGTCCAGATGGCGACCCATATATCATTTGGTACGTGACTGTAGCTGTAGGTGTGGATCCAGACGATCCACTGACCTGCAAATGTGGTGTGTTTTGCTTGGTATACGGAAAAAAGCTCCTTCTTTCTCCCTTTATGATCATCTGAAATGATAAATATCTTCCTTTGTATATTTAATGAGCCATCAGAGCTCTCGGTAAGAGGGAATATTGATATTTTTTTCTTATTTCTTCATAAATCCTATGTTCTGCTCCCTCAAAAGAACTGCCTCGCAGAGGCAGTTCTAATGCACGCTATGTAATCACGTGATCCAACTGTACAGCGACAACTGCTTTCTGAGTAACCAAACTGCTTACTTGGAAAGAAAAATGATGACATTGCGCTTCGTTGTAACGGTAAGTTTATTCATTTCTTGTTAGAAGTGAAAGACTAATTCAAACCCGTTTAATTGCCATATGCTCATTTCTTTTCCGTCCATTCAAAATGACACCTCTGCTGTAATAACCGACATATATGGTGAATTTATTGATGCAAGAACTTTCATCTTTCTGGCTGTATTAGAGAAGGAATTCTTCAAAATACTTGCATGGTGCAAACACCTTTCTCTGGAAATCGTCCCAAGAAAGCATTTTGGTTACCAAGAAAACATTTGTCGCTGTACAGTTAGGTCACGTGATTACATAGCGTGTAATGGGTGTCACAATATATATCTTTTTTATAAAGAATAAACAGAAAAACTTGAATCAACGTTTCATAGCAATGCTACAACTGATTGTTACGAAATGGATCTAATCGTCCACTATGTCGTCGAGATTATTTTAATCCTTTCAGTCAGTAAGGCTACAGTTTTTAGGGTAACTGTGGTATTAAACGTTTACGGAAATTGTGACTACGTTATGCATGGGTTGTTTGTGAATACCTCTCGTGGACAGCGTATTGCATGATTTTAAGGTGAATACCTGCACGAGTCTTTTGATTGTGGAAAGCGTGTTGCATGATTTTAATGTGAGACGCATAGTATTTATACGCCTATCTTTTAATGAAAAGTTAGACGTGGCTGTTTAATTCTTGATGGATGTTATATTGTTGTGTGCCCAGATTCTGTGTTAAGACCTAGAAGGGCACATCAAGTCCGGCAGTCAGCTGTTAGGGCTTAGAGCCACGTCTCACCTGGAGATTCGATTTACGTCTCCAGGTTAATACCAACCCGGGTAGAGGCAGTTACAACGCCGTTTGTGCAAGGTTCCTAAGCAGAGGCGGGAAGCACAAAATGTAGGCGGAAGTGGTTAGCACAGTTTTGCCAGATTCTGTGATAAGATCTGAAGGTCACATCAAGTGTGGGACAGTGTTCGTCCACTAAGGTGTATTAATATATATATAGACTGGTCCCTGGTACGATCCAGGGAGCGACCAGTATATAATCGTGCACGTGTTAAGTTGGTGTTCCTCATGATATATGGACTGGCCCATGACATGATCCAGGGAACGACGAATTGAAGTCTACCAACATAAGGCCTTGTTTATTTTGTATGAGCTCAAACTAACGTTTTTTTGTTCTTTGTGTTTTCCTTTAGTTCATGGCGCTGAGCCGAGTACGGTGTTGACGTCAGACGGTAATCTATTTGCGTATTGCACGCAAATCGATTACAGATTTGAAACAAACACCTTACTTGGGCCAGCGACATGAACTGATATGTGTTGTATATTATTGTAATTGTGACAGTTGTAAATTCTATTGTTATATATAGAATTTACATTATATATAAACTTAAAAAATTCTAACGTTGTTAGAGTTTCCTTGTTAGTGTATTACACTAGTAGATAACCCTTTAACCGGAAGTCACCCTCCGCCGTCCTGGCGACGCATAAGGCTCTACACCCGTGTCGACCGAGTGTAAAACCTTCTGCGTAACACTGATAAGACTGTTAAGACTGAAATACATGACCTACAGAACTAAAACAGAATATTTCGTCTTCGAAAAGTCCGTTATTTATATAATGAGTCTGTGCTACTTTTTAATTTTTTTCCTGTCAGAACATTTTAAAACATTTAACTGCGGAAGAAATACTGATACAAGCATGCGGAAGAGCCGAATAGCCTTTTTTATGAGAAGTAAACATTGATATACTTTTCTGTTTTGGGCTGCATGCAGTCTGACCACGTGTCCTTACAGATACTTTCTGACAGGGTATTCGCTGTTCGCATAGGCACCAAGTTATTTTGTTTATTCGTTTTATTTATTTATCATTTTTAATCATTTATTTTTTTCTTTATTTTTTTTTTATTTATTTATTTATTTTTTGCCGTGACCTAATTCTGTTTAAACATGTTTTGTGAAAGGAGCTACTGCATAAGCGGAAATCACTTTTTGTTCTGAAAGGCCCAATTGATATAATCGTTCAAACACAAGCAAAAACAGGTCTTCGAACCTTTGCGCCCAGCAAAGGCTCAGATCAGTGTGCGCATCCGTGCCGTCTGATCAGATCCTTTGCTGCTCGCATATACCATGCACGGACCCAAGGAAGCTTCTGACAGAAACTGACGGCTTTAGATGACTCGCAGGGGCTCACATACTAGTTTGAGCATGCGCTGTTCGCAAATACGTAAAGCACATTCTTGCGTAGTTCAGCTCAATAACTATAGCGATTCTGCCTTCACGTTTGGTGACAAAATAATTGTTGATATGTATATGCTGTACCATGTCCGGCAAAACGTAGGGGTATAAAGTTTTTGAAAAATGATAAATCTGTCCATAAAATACTGTTATTGTATGGTTCCCAGCTGAACGATGAAATATACACGAAAGCGATATAACAAATGGAGCCCTTCGTCTTGTGTTTTTACCATATCAAAGTTTGTGATATCTAAAGTATGTCAGTTTGCTTGCCAACTAAAATGACCCAAATCATTTTTCATTCACACCTTTTTTTTATACAAAAAAGCTCAATGCGTAAAAAAGCTCAACGCTGAACTATCACGATCATTTACTTTGACGAAACTGTATCGGATCGAAATAATACCGAAAATTATACAACTAGGAGAGCAAAGGGGCCTTTAAAGTTTATTGATTAACTGATACTAAATGTCAGTTTTTAAACCAAAATATTTCAAGAAATCTTGTTTAACCTGTTCACTCCTAAATACATGATTTTATCTTTGAATTTTGAACGGGCCGATCTTAGGAATAATTCAGTTAAGACGGAAAAGGACTAATGGAGATGGCAAGCAACGAAATTCAACATGAAGTGGCTCATTATGAGCCTTCGCATCCAGATCTGCACTGTTTGTAAATGATTGTATGTTAAGACTAAAGCCTAAAGTATTAACAACATATGTTTATGTAAAATATCGTTGACGAGAAAATGCATTCGTCTTTGTGCTATTTCTTGTCTGCTGAACTCCGGTACAATTTACACTGCATCGTCTAAAAATACTTTGTTGCATGTAAGAGTAGCGAAAACCAAGATCAGCCTGCGTATCTCACAAGCTGATCAGAATCATTGCTGTCACTAAATTTCTCCGAGTCTTTATATACCGACTGTACAGACTGATCAGACTTCGGCCGAGCAACCTGTTCGCAGTTACTGTAATGTACCTTTTCTTGTTACGGCTCCTTTCGGACCAATAGACCTCTCTGCGCCAATGTCGAGAATAGAAAGGCTGAGAAAATGGAGGAATTGCTATTAACAGTGCACAATAATGCCGAATGCACTGATTTCATCTAAATACAGAATTTGCAGACTGTTTGATATTCTTCTTCAATAGGGAAGTAGGGTTACGAACGTTGACAGTTAACCCATGTTTATACTAAATGGCCAAAATATTGGGACAACAGTATTCAACAGAACAGACCTTGATCGGACAGTTGTTCATCAGATTAGTCAGAATCTGCACTGTCATATCTATGTTTCGATACTTGGCCGGATAAATTCATTGTGTCCGAATATTAAGGATAATTATGATGAGAAGATACTTTACCTGTTTTGTGTGCTGCAACATCATTCCCAACCCCTGCAGTAATTCCAACGTCCGGGCTCATGCCCAATTTCGAACTTGGGAGTTCTCAGCTTTTCTGCAGCATTAAGAAGCATTCGTCGATTACCGGCTGACGCTTTAGTACTGAACGCCTCAAAGTCTGATAGTTTCAGGAACTTAACAGCCGTTGAACTTGTAAAGCCCAGTCTCCTCAAATCAGGAATATATTCCAACCGTTCAACATCCATCCCCGCTACAAACTCTTTTATGTTGAGAACTCTTGGAGCAGGGGTACGTGGCATATTCTTTCAAGACATTTGTTTATTTGAATCAAGAGGCCAGTTTCGGTCCCTTTCCAAGATTTTAAGGTCGTCCCCCAGCCTAATGGAACTAGCCTTATAAGGGGTGTCTGCAATCCCTGTCGTAAATGCACGTTTTACAGAGAGCTTTTATGGCTGATAAAATGTAACTAACTTTCGTTCTCGGTATTTTTACATATTGTTGTTTTAGTTAATTGCATTTAAAACATGATCTCTAAAATATGCATTGAACAAGGATAGTTTGTTATACATCCATTTATATGGACTATTCCTTATTCATACACAAACGTGTTGTAGGTGACAAGGTCTTTGTTATTCAGTATGAATTCCCTGATTCAGCCTATCATAGTGGACTCAAATTATCGCCAAAAATAAGACGAAATTCTTAATTGTGTTATCTATGATCTAACCTTTAACTGAATGCTACAAAAGAGAAATCGGTTTGAGGTCCTAATGAAATCAAGATAGGGTCACTTTTGCTAATTAGTTGTATTTTTTTTCTGTCAACAAGCTTTACAAAGCATACTTGAACCGCGACGCGAGAAAACCAACAAAGTGGTTGTGCGCCAAGCACACTCAGATCAGCCTGGGCATCCGCTAAGGGCTTATAGGGTAGCTAAGGGTCAAAGCTACCTCCATGCGGACAGCGAAGACTTTGATCAGACTGGGCGGATGCCCAGGCTGATCTGAGTCTTCGCTAGATGCATAAGCACATTGCTGGTTTTCTCGCGTCGCTGCTCAATACTATCATGGAGAGGAACCATAGATTTTTCTTTAATGCGTAACTTAAATAATGCAAACGACGGTAATCATAGAGTACTCTTGACGTAGATCCAAGATAATGGGTTTACCTGTGTCTATTTATAGCTTCAGTAAGTGGGACGGACTCAGTTGAAAATAAAAATAAATCGATACAACCATTGGTTATCGTCTCTCGCGTCAAATTTGAAACATGGTAATTGAACTCTTGTGGGACAACGTTGTAAGAGTTTATATTCGAACACTCGACGCGTTTTGGCTGTATGTAGTAATGTTATGTCGCAAATTTAAAGAGTAACTAAACTTCAGGAACTGACTGAATCAGATCCCAAACCAAATCCCCAACATCAAAGGGAAAGATTGACAAAGACATCCCAACAAACAATAAATTACAAGTGATAAGCCGAGTCAGCAGAGTGGGGTTCAATTGCAAAAAACTTTGATCGCTACTGGGACCACTTTGATCACTGCTGGGCACATTTTGATCGCTACTGGGAACGTTGCAGTTACAGATATAAAATAGTCGGAGTTATTTTTATTTTTGTATTTTTTATACCTTCAACTGCAAAGTAGCCGAGTTCAAAGTTGAGGGCATATTGATTTGGTACTGTCTGTCCGCATTTGCCTGTACTTCGTTTATTTGTTTGTTTGTCCGACCATTATGCATTTAGCGGCTGTAGCACTCAATAATGGTTTTAGGTAGAATCTTGAAGTTTAAGCTAAAGGTTTCTCATAACTCCAGTTACCTCGTGGCCGTTGGAATAAACTTTGAGGGGGTTAGAGCCCCACTGTGTCTTGGGCACAACGCATGCAAGGAGGAGCCCATGTCTCTTTTTTCGCATCTTTTTTATTCCCAGATTCGAAAAAGTACCTATTTACTACGGGTTTGACTCCCATCGGGCACTAAGTGGAAATGACATCGTTCAGACGTCGATGCGACGTCGGTATGATGTCATTTCGACGTGCTTACTAGGCAGAGAGATTTACAATGATAACTACAGTTGCAGCTGTAACGTTCCCAGTAGTGACTAAAACGTGCCCACCAGCGACTGTGTCCAGTAGCGACCTGTTGCGTGTTGCAATTAGACACTTATGAGTCAGCAGCTCTTTCCCTAAGAGGTGGCAAACTCAGCTATCTTTATTGAACAAAATAATTTAAACCAACAGAAGGGTTACAACAGACTAAGCAAATTATACGAAAAACAGTTAATAATTATTTTTACCTGTTTTCTATTTTTATTATAGAAGGGTTAAAATGAGAACACAATAAATTAAACAGCACCGAACATAAAACAAATGCAACTGCAACGAAAGTACCGCCTTGGGACGGTCAGTAATAACTACTGGGGTTTAAACCGGTTTTACTGGGCCCAAACCTTCACCCTCACCCTCCGCTGCGGTGCGCTTCACTGTCAACGTACCCTAGTACCGGCTTCAGCAGAAATCTTATTTTCATAAGAGTAAGTATGATCTCAATGATCTCAAAGATCAAAGGGCCCTATTTATTAAACCAGTAAAGTGGTTGATATGCTGTTGCTAAGGCTGAATTTCTATAAAGGAGATTCCCTAAAACTATGAAATTTGCTCTGGAGGAACAGTCTGAAAAAGACTGTTCCTCCGGAGCAAATTTCATAGTTGTAGGTAATCTCCTTCACTGAAATTTAGCCTCAGCAACAGCATAGCAACCACTTAACTGGTTTTATAAATACGGCCCCAGAAAATACATATTTTCTACACAATGATAAAGAAAGGGGAATATTTTACGGCCGGCACACGGCGCTTAGCACCACTGAAGGCAGGAGAAGATCATCTGGAAACAAGGATCCAAACAGCCATTGTGAAGCATGACGAACTCCGGCCATAGTGAAGAATCGGAGTCTTAAGTGATTTGGCCACAGGCTTAGCAAAGGCGATTGTGCAGGGCATAAAGGAAACAAAGGAAAAGGTACACAGAAGGAGAGGTGGTAGAAAGTGCACTGGGATGGGCCTTGCGCAGCTGAAAACAGAATCAGGAAGACACAGATTGTTACAGAGTCACCTGTGGTGCCCCAACGACCTTGCCAGGTTATGAGATAGACTAGATAAGACAAAGGTCTAGATGAAGTTATGATGCAGCATAACACGTACATACCGTTTTAGTTTCTATATTCTTTTTTTATATAAAGTAGCTGTTTGATGTTAATGCTGAGCTGCGAACGTGACTTAAAATGCATTTAATCTCCCTTAATTACTCTTGATGATAGCTGAATGATGCAGACAGCAGATCTTGGTCAGGACACTATGTAGCTAATTATTGTGAATTTTCTCGCGAAAAGATAAGAACGAATTAATCCGAGCAACTTTTTTTATTATAGCATTATTTTGAATAACTGTCAGGCTAAATATCTGCCACGACAGGCTTAAAGGGTCCTTAGCCATAGTGAACTTAAAGTTTGTTTTTGAAACAAAACAATTTTCTCCATCCTATCCCTGACCATCCTACTCCATGTCCAACTGTGCATATTCAAAATTTGGTGAGAACAGGAAACTGTCAGGAAGTACCTCATTTAGGATTAGTTGCTGGTTGTTTTTTGGTTGGTTGGTTGGTTTAGCGGCTCTTTCCGACAGTATTTCAGTCTGTATCGAGCTTCTCCCAGAGAGAAGGAAAAAAAGAAAAAGAAAAGGAAGATAATAGGACAGACGAGGTAAAATAATCAAAACAACTCCCATCCTGCACCTGCTGCAAGCACAGCTTGCCCTTACTCTACCAGGTATTAAAGTTTTAGAAAAACTATTTCATGTATATTTTCATGATGTTATACATGTAGGTACAACGGCCCTGCGGCAGGGGTAGATAGCCACTGGGAACCAGACAGCTTCTTTCTCTTTTCTGTAAATTCCAAATAGCATTGCAAGAATCGTCGAAAACTGGTCACAATGTCATTGGAGCAAACATAGTTCTCCAGCAGTCTATTTTTATCAGCTTGTGTGAGCGGGATTAGAAACAAAAAGCTTTCCCTTCTTTGCATTGAGGCATTGTTATTCATGCAGTTCATCGAGGCATCATTAACCCTTAAAGGGCAAAAAAAATATGGTTGTTGAATTGGCAACCAGTGTAGAACTTAATGAGCCACCTCATCCGAATCTACACTGTTTGCCCTCTAGTGTTCGAATTCTCAATATGATATCGCTCGGAAGAGACATTTTTTGAAACTCTGCAGACGTAAATTTTGCCGTCTGCTTTTTGGCGCATTAAGGGTTAAGAGTAATTCATCTTGCAATTACGTCAATTGTGCAATATACATAATTACACCTATGATCGTTTATCCTACAGATTATGAAAATTTAACTGATGAGCCTACTTATCTGGATGATATATCCTATTTTTACTGATATCGTAATTACCGTAAATAATAGCACATCTTAATATTTGTGAGGAGTATGGGTTACTCTCTGTTTTCCGCATTTTTTCAAAGGGGAACAACTTTCGTGACTTCCTGTTTGCTTCCCTGGGGGACAAACCCCTCCTAAAATGGGGTCTACTCTTAAAGCAAAGAATGTAGAAGGGGTGCAATAACAAAAAAAGCGCAATTGCTGCCCCTGAAAGCGTGCTCATTCACCTTAAGTTTGGTCAGATAGATTTGCTATTTGTCAAACATTGCCGGCGGAACTGCGAATTGTGCAGACCCTGCTCCTGTACAGCACTCTGATTAGGGTCTACATGTTTGTGTTGGCACACTTCTGTTCTAAAAATTAGGGGTTAACTGGTATTTTTTTATCTTTAATGAAACAAATATGTTACTGTTTCAAATTTATCAGCAAAACGTGCATCTGTAACATGAACCAAATCTCAAATTCTTATTTCATAAGATTACAATATTCTTGCAAAGCTCCAGAAGCCTGAATTCTTGTACGAATGCTAAATTAGACGTGTGAGCGTTTGGTTGAACGCAGATTTCATTAATTTTTCCAGTCGCATCATTGCCGTGCTTAACTTGTGAAAACGAAATACCCAGAGAAGCTCGTGGAAACGCATCTATAACCATGCCCGAGGTTATAAAACTTTTCATATGATACATAAATTTTAATGGAATTCAAAATGCTTACCGAAACCAATTCCGATTGTACCATGTTTTTAGCTAAGCTATAAATATATTGCTTCAAACAATAAAACATTTATGAATTAGGGTGATGCGAAGGTGCTGGGTATAACTTCCAGCGCCGAGGCGTCCTACTTATTTGGATAATAGTAGGGCGAGGGCCTACTGTGATGCAGTTGGTGCGGATGGGGGTTGTTTGGACATTTTTTGCTCTCGTCTATCATTTCTCTCTTCTTTCTCCCTCTCTTTAGGAGACGGTCCTATACCGAAATACTGTCTCTAAGGGCCGTTAACCCCCCCCCCCCCCCCCCCCCCCCCGCATCCCTAAAAAAATAACCAACCACTGAATTAGCGCTGCGTCTTCGGTCGGGTCCATCGTGGCTTAACAGGTTCTATTTCGCTCTGTGCAGAGTTCTCAGCTTTGCTTCGAATTCTTCACAGTTCTCTGGTGATTTTATCTGATTTACTGTATTGTCTCACTGATGCATTATCAGGCCTTTACAGACCGAAGGCATACTTGATTTTGAAACTGCATTAGAAAAGAGTGCGAGATTGCGCACATCAATCCTTGTTAGACCGGATATTCGTTTTGAGGACATAATTATGTAAACAAAGCAGACCCAGTCTAGACGCCGCAAAACGCGGCGTCTGATCAGGATCTACATTTTTTGCTGTCAGGAATTTCTATGCAAAGTTTAATAAAGGTAAAATTAATCACAAGAAACCCCTAAAACTGCAAATGGACTAATCCAAATGATATGGATGGATAAGTCCACTGGTCAAAAAAGGGTCAAACTCGTGTTGGCCCCGGTAGTTCACACCACTGTACGTTCCAAGTCGGAAACTTCTGATGCTGTTCTTGCCATTTTAGAACTGTGGTCAACTATATACCCAACAGGCAAATGACGTCGTAATGACATCATTCTGACGGCGATCCAACGCAGTGACGTTGCATCGACACTAGTATCATTTCGACGTGATGTGCCCGCTGGGTAGCTGCTTTGTTTTGTTTCGCGGGCTGGCCGGTTAGGGAGCTCCCATGATTTCCTCGCCTGGATTCCATCGGAATTCATGTGACATTTGACTCGGTTCGTGCTGATCCATTAGTCATGACAGCTAATAAAGACTTTTAAAATGCAGGAAGTGGCTTTCATTTGGTAAAGCTCTTAGAACGCGGAATTAGGTCAAATGCAATTTTACTTATGCTGGTATTGACAAACAGCAGAGATTATAGGCCTACATAGTTCTTTAACAGAATAACTCGAGTAACCAAGTCTTCACAGCGTGAACAGACGCCGGGTCAATGCTTTTCTTAAATGATAAGTCGAAATCTAAACGTCCTCTATTCTCAGAAAACATATACCGGTGAAACGGCTCTGCAGCAACGTTGTATGACATCACGATTCGTGCCGACGCTTATTCAACAGTGTGTGACACAGGGTCAAGTCAGGTAAATTCGGACAGCAAGTAAATTCGGACAGTCGCATTGTTTCCTTTATATGTCAGTTTTCTTGGAATCAAAACAAAATTAACTGGACAAACACAGTGAAAATCCTGATGAGACGGCTCATTTTGAGCCGTCTCATCTAGATTTTCACTGTTTGCAGTGGTAGGTCCAAATTTACCCGCTGTCCGAAGTTACCAGACTCGACTCCAGTATCAGAACTATCATGTTTGTTAGCAAATATGAGCTTGTTGTATAGTATTGATGTTTCGATGGATAGATGGCTTTGTTTCCACGACTGTTTCAACACTTCTCAGTTATTTCGAGCAGTTGATATTTCAAAAGTCGTTGGCTGTTTTTAGTTTGATGAACTTTTGATATAGTATTTCAGTTTATATCAGTTTATATAAGAGAGAATGGAAAAGGAAGCTAAAATGGATGAGAGTGAAAAATATCCAAACAATCCCAATGATACCCTGCATTTATTGCAAGCATAGCAGGCCCTTCATCGCCATGTATTCAAGTCTTCATAGTCCTACAAGTGGTTGGTCACAAGGTCTAAACTCAGGCGAATCAACCATTACGTTTGGTGATAAAATGTGGGTTGATGTGCATAAACTGAGTCATATAACTGCAGGAAATTAGATAAGTCTTTAGAAAAATGACGAATTGCTCTATAAATCCCCGTCGAGCGATGCAATATAAACATTTGGATGGTTGGTTGGTTGGTTTTTGAGGGTTTAACGGCCCTTTGACACAGTATTCCAGTCTATATCGGGCCGTGTCCCAGAGAGATGGAGAAAAAGAAATTATAGAGGAGAGAAAAATCCAAACAACCCCGCCGGCACCTACTGCATGCGCGTAGGCACCTGCCCTACTTTTATACAAACAAGTAGGACGCCCCGGCACCGAAAATTACAACAAGCACCATCGCCCGACCACCAACCCCGCAATATAAACAAAAGCGGAGCAATGAAATGCGGTCAGCGTAGACTTAGATCAGACTGGATGGATGTCCAGGCTGAGCTGGGTCCTGAGCCCTGAGCTGAGTGTGACCCGAGACTGCTCATTGGTGAGACAGAGATTATGCAACAGAGGTGCTTTTCTGTGTTGAACATCTGCAACAGAAATCAGCTCCGAGCAAAGGTCATTAGGCAACAGAAACCCGCTCTAGGCAAAGGTCGTTAAGCAACAGAAACCAGCTCCGAGCAAAGGTTGTTAGGCAACAGAAGCCCGCTCCAGGCAAAGGTCGTTAGGCAACAAAAATAAGCGCCGATAACAGGTCGTTAGGCAACAGAAACCAGCTCCGAGCAAAAGTCGTTGTGCAACGGAAACCCGCTCCGAGCAAAGGTCGTTAGGCAACATAAACCCGCTCTGAGCAAAGGACGTCAGGCAACGGAAGCCCGCTTCGAGCAAAGGTCGTTTGGCAACGGAATCTCGCTCCGAGCTAAGGTCGTTAGGCA
Organism: Ctena decussata; assembly: GCA_963989385.1. Lineage (NCBI taxonomy): Eukaryota > Metazoa > Mollusca > Bivalvia > Lucinida > Lucinidae > Ctena > Ctena decussata. Next base: position 1,384,719 of record OZ022511.1, on the reverse strand, counting down.
ACGGAAACCCGCTCCGAGCTAAGGTCGTTAGGCAACGGAAGCCCGCTCCGAGCAAAGGTCGTTTGGCAACAGAAACCCGCTCCGAGCTAAGGTCGTTAGGCAACGGAAACCCGCTCCGAGCTAAGGTCGTTAGGCAACGGAAGCCCGCTTCAAGCAGAGGCCTTTAGGCAACGGAAACCCGCTTCGAGCAAAGGTCGTTTGGCAACAGAAACCCGCTCCGAGCTACGGTCGTTAGGCAACGGAAACCCGCATCGAGCATAGGTCGTTAGGCAATGGAAACTTGCTCCGATCAATGGTCGTTAGGCAACGGAAACCCGCTCCGAGCAAAGGTCGTTAGGCAATGGAAATCCTCTCCGAGCACTTGTCGTTAGGCGACAGAAACCAGCTTCGAGCAAGGCTCGTTAGGCAACGGAAATCCGCTCCGAGCAAAGATCGTTAGGCAACGGGAAACCCACTCCGAGCATACTAAACGCAGACATCAGAAAATGATGGCCTGCATACCACAAAACTTGCGAGCACCGGGCCATCTCCATTCCCTGGCAGGAAGGAAATGCCTGAAGTAGCGAGGACCTGCAACAAGCTAAAATAATTATTCTTAATTGCCCGGCGTTAACCGCGCGGGCAAATGACGTCGCACTCACGTCGGTGCGTTGTTGTTACGTCGCATCCACGTTAGTACGACGTCGTTTCGATCTTATGTACCTGCATGGAGGATTATATCGCAATGACAAATCAGTCTAACGTTTTATTTTTTTCTGCAAGTTTACCTGATAGCTAGAGGCAGGGACGACCATTAAAGAATACACCCTTGTTCACAATGAAGAACTTTATAACAATGCAGAGCTTTCTAAAATACTCCGTTTTCCGAGAAAATTGATATAAAGTAGATCAGAACCGTAGGCCAATGTTTCTATTACAAGTAACCATATCCAGCTAAATACAGACTAAATACAGACTTACCGTACATTAAAATCCTGCTTATTATCGAATAATTTATAGCAAACACTGGAGAGCTATAGAACAGACACTGCTATTTTATAGGATAACTTATGTTATTTACTTTCACACCATATATAAGGGTTTTGCTGTATGCTGAAAAATTGACATATTTTTTTTATCTAGTCCAAGGCAAATAAAGGTACAGAGATATGTAACTGATAAGATCCTGTAAGCGTTGTTTTTGTATGTATCTGCTTATCACATTACCAAATCTCGGCTGGCACTAATTTCAGTGGTTCATCTCCTTAGAGGAGTCCAAGTTGACAATGTCGCGTTTTGACGGGTTTCAGAAACTAAACTGCATTTTGGGAGATGTATACTAAGTCGTCACTGCCCTGGATCACACAAGACATATGCCCAAAAGATGCCGATAAAGTGGCAAACAGTATAGACCCTGATCAGACTGCTCCTTAGGAGCAATGGGTTTGCACTGTTTGTTCATAACTGTCTTATCTGTCCCAATACTTAAAGTTTTGTACGATAGTTCTGAAAACAGCAATGGTTTGACCATCTGTGACATAGTTTAATATCGATGGCACGTTCATTTTTATATGACTTTTGTTTGCTGATATTGTGACGGTAGAAGGTCACAGATATAAATAGATATGCAAATTACAAACTCGGTAGTTTGTGGTCGAGTAAATGTTGGGGTATATAAGCAAATAAACCGCCCTTGGTGGGTGAGCATGCTTTTCCACTGACGTGGTTTGTTTGCAGGTCGGCCCACGTTACATTTGGTGGCAGTGGTGGGATAATGACAACTGCCAGACCGGAGTTGCCTTACCCATGTAATTCCCAGGCCAAGTCTCGGGACGAGACTTCTCGGAGGGGAAAGTAATGTGACGGTAGAAGGTCACAGATATAAATAGATATGCAAATTACAAACTCGGTAGTTTGTGGTCGAGTAAATGTTGGGGTATATAAGCAAATAAACCGCCCTTGGTGGGTGAGCATGCTTTTCCACTGACAGGGTTTGTTTGCAGGTCGGTCCACGTTACAATATAATTAGCTTATTTATTTTTTTTTTTTTTTTTACTTTTTTATGTTTATTCTGTTGGCTTGATATTAGAAAGACCTTGTATATTCACCCGAATGTAAATATTATACCGCCTCATGCAGGATAAACCTATACTGGCGTGCAACCGGTGGCGGCCATTTTTGTAACATTTTTACCCTGTGATCTACGTAAGGTTTTTAATTAGTTTATATTTTAATTGAATTTACGACTTGGGGAATACCGATTTATTTTTTTTAAGTCGACTGTAACATGTGCCTGTGACAAGTTCTCGAAATAGGTCACCAACAAGCAGCAAACACGCATGTACTGTTACTAATGTACCAGTGGTGGCCATCATGGTTGACATGCGCTCAAAGATGCATTTCCAAATATTTTACGTAAGTTTTCTCGGAGACTTTGACATTTGACCCTCACATAGCAGGGTCTCTTTGGTTTGTATACCGAATGCCGTAAAACGTGACAAAGCGCGCTGTGATACAACAGCAAATAATTGGTATGAGGGCATCGTTTGCCTCCTAGGCTGCGATTTTCGCTAATCCTCTTATTGGTTTTCATCACAAATGTCCAAAATCTATGATTCAACAAATACGACACTGCACGTGCAAAACGAATATGGCCGCCACTGTCTACAGCCAGTATGTAGTTGAAGAATATTGACTTTTCTTAGACGTTACTGGCGCGCCTTTGGTAAGCACAAAATGGGTGCTTTTATGAAACGTGCACACGCTCGTGCTCGTGCGCGTGATCAAATGATTAACCTGTTGTGATTAGCTCAATTTCTATGTAGCCAAAAGGGCTAGAGTCTCCAAACTTGCTACACAGTAGCATCTGGGAAGGTGGATGGATGTGTGGATGACTCGCGATTTTACGGCCTTTTTTACAGTATTAGTCATATCAGGACGATGGTTGGGTGATAATGAAAAGCTGTGTGCAATGAACCCCCGTTTACGATTGAATAGATTCCCGCCTACAGAGGGGCTCGAGCCCGGAGCCGCTAGATCAACAGGTCAGCGCTTAACCTACTGAGCTACCGGGATCACATCTGGTGAAGATCAACTATATTCAGCGATGTATATTAGGCAATGACCTATATTTCATGTACCACTGAACATAAAATTTGGTTCACCAGTTGCGTTTTACAAAAACCAAAAGGGATAGAGTTTTCAAACGTGCTACACAGAAACACATGAGAAGGCTCAACTGAATGCAGTGATACTTATCAGGCCATGACCTATATTTAATGGATCATTGAACATACAAAGTTTTGGTTCACCAGTAGCGTTTAACTCTGTGTCTGATTAACCAGCAGGGACAGAGTCTTCGAACCTGCTATACAGTAACAACTGGGGAAGATCAGTGTGATTTCAGTGATGCACATTGGGCCATGACCTACATTTTACAGTTCATTTACCATAAAATTTAGGTTCACCTCAGTTTCTAAGTTGCCAAATGGGATACCTACTTTTTTGTATACAGTGACATCTAGAAAGGGGAAGTTAATTGCAGTGAACCTTATCTGATGTTGGCCTATAATTCATGTGTCATCGCACTTGGCAAAAAGCTTCACCCACTGTGTTTCAGTTACTTTCTCAGTAACCACAAGAGATATAAATGTAATATTTGGCATATCCTTGCATCTGGTTAAGGACAACCAAATGAAATAAACCATATCTGATGTTGACATACATCTCATAGTCCATTGCACTTATAAAACTTTTCATCAACTGTTTAATTAAGTCAGTTTCTTGGTAACTACAAGGGAGAGACTCTCAATATTTGACACACCAAGACCAACAGAATACAGTGAGCCATATCTAGTGTTGACCTATATTTTGCTTCATAGTTCCAACACTGTTTCTACGATTTACATTATACTTAGGGTAATGTCTTGGGATACCACTGTGAGCGACCTCATACTAGTAGTACGTCAGTGTTACCTATGTTTCATGGTCCAGTGATTTGGCCACTATCTCTAACACTATGTCATGGACTTGTATCATACTTGGCGCTATGATACATTCAGATACAGCGATAGACCTCATATCATTTATAGGTCACTGTGACCTATACTTCACAGTTCAGTGATAATGCAAAATCTCTAGAAAACTTTAGGGGTTAGAATAATTCTTAGGATAACTATTATGTATTTATTCTGACTCTGCAGTTGCTCTCATTTCACTTGGCCAATATTAATCATATTAAATGTTCCCTTCCTAAGGTCAACCTCCCATAAGGCGCGCTCTATTATCCTCCGACAATTTTGTTATATTGTACGTTATTTCAATATTATTGCACCTACTAACATCGAAGGACGGATTAAATTGCACATTTTGCAATTGCTGTGCTTGACATCTACAAATACGTACTGTGAACGTTCCGAGTTTCTATCAACCTTTATTTTTAATTGTTCTTGTATTACATGTTCTGCAGCTGTTATATCACTCGCGTCGTGCAATTCAGTCTCCCCAGACCAACCTGTGTGTATGCACAGTCTGCTTAGGTCATGCGCAGCTCACTTTTGGTAAAAGTTCGACTGATGAGGCTGTATTGTACAGTGCATAAATGTCGTAAGGCATTTTTGTCATGATGCAGCGTATTCATTTCTGACACGCCACGTGATGTATAATAAATACAATGTGCATTTTATCATGCAGATCATTTGACTGATATTTGACTGTTTTTTTTTTTTTTTTGTTTTTTTTTTTTTTTTTTTTTTTAACATAAACTCAAGAAAACATTGATGCAAAACATCAATACGCCGGGAAATTAAGTCAGATTTATTGTTTCCCAGATGAGACCGTGGATATTTGAAGTTAGGTCTGGATAGAACTTTTACCTTAATCACACCGGGTAGGCGGCAATCGAAAACGCTCATAACAATCGATTAACACGCTCAAAACCCGTTAGAAACAGCGTTTTCGATTGCAAATTGGCGACACTTTGCAATAAAAAACGCTGTTTCTTATGGTTTTTGACCCGCGTTCGTCGACTGCATGAGCGTTTTCGATTGCCGCCAACCCGGTGTGTTAATCTTCAAATTTATTTTCCATTAGATGGTGAAGATTTCAAGTCAAATTACTTACAAATATAGCTCTACTCCTTTTCCATAGCAAATCACATTTATGCGGGACCTTACGACTCATTATCAAGATTAATATTCATAAAATCTGTATGTTCAAACTATAGCTTTGTTTCAAAAGTTTTAACACTAGACCTTTTCTCATAAAATTTTCACACATACTTTTCTTAGTGATTTGCATTTGTGTCCCAACAAAGAAATGACCACTGTTGTCAGTTTTCCTGGGTCACACTAGTATGTAAAAAAAATGATTTTAGTTTTGAGTGAGTTTTTTCAATTGTCGGTATTAAGACAATTTGTTTAATATTGATGACATCTAATTTGAAAAAAACAAATTGAATCAAAATTTTCTTAAAGAACTTAGATTATTCTGACAAAGAAGCCCTATTTTTCTTCTTTATTTACATTTTAACTATAGCAAACGATTTCTTTTCAACTAAAATTAAACTTAAACTTTAATGATCGAAATAATGTTTTAGCTGATAAGCTTCTTCAACTAGACAGATCCCGCACTGGCTTGAAAACAGTTCTTCTTCAACAGGGCCAACCGGAACCTGAACTGTATGTGGAGTCGTATAGGGACAGAGTATCTGAGTACAAATTCGGAAGATTAGTGTGGTATATTAGAGATGTTAGTATATTGGCAGTAGGCGGAGCTTATTATTAGGAGGTATCTTTGTATGCTAGCATATGATTATCATGCGCGGAGCACCTCAACAGAATAGTTATCAAACCAACTGTGTTTCTTTAATTGCACCCACATTTAAAACGCTACAATGGCGACGAGTACGATTTTCTACTAAACAGCTTCAAAAATGTTTATGGATGGAGAAAACAAATTAAAACCAATGTGCAGCAGTGAAAAATAAAATAGGAGATAGGAGATATTTTTAGATCGTTTGAAAAAGATTATAATGCGGTACAAAAAAAATACAATATTGACGAGAAACTGCATGCATGCTGGCTCCCAATCGCGATTGACAGCTTTGCTTTCCTCTTCAACTGCACAACAGTGAGTTGGGTTGATATCCTCTTTAATCTACTGCAGAATAATCTGTTGGCGAAGGATGGCGCCTGACCACCAATTTTCTTCGTCGTGATGCAACAAGTGGCCTCCTAAATTGCACGTTTGTTCTCAATGTTGCTTCATCATAGATTTCTGATGACTGTATGTGTTTTACTGTGCTGCCTTACTGATAAGCTTGTAAGCCTCAACGCAGACCGAGCACCTACTTGCTTTTTGAGTTGCATCAGAATAGAGTCCAAAGTTGTGAGCATAAAACTAGTTTCATCCGCTACGAGTAGTAGTTTACACTGCTGTCCATTCCAATGCGGAAACTTCTGGTGTAGCATTGTGGCGACCTCCCTATAAACGACCAGTTTGTTTTCTGTTTATACTTGATGTGACCTGGGATGCCACCTGCCCTCCAACAGTTGCCAGTTTTGCTTTTTATGTATTTATTCTTTTTTGCTTTCTTGTATCGGGCCTGTCCGGAAGATGAAGGCGAGGTTGCGGTCGTCAAAGCCCTTGTACTTTAAACTACTGTTCACTTGTAATGCGGATTCTGTTAGTTGTACTTCTAGCATTGTGGTCACCTTCATGGATGTCCACTTTGCTTTCTGTTTTGTTCTTAAGTTTAAATTGCTAAATAGCCGCGAGAGGACAAAACCAACAAAGTGTCCAGCAAAGACTCATATCAGCCTGGGCATTCACCCAGTCTGATCAGAGTCTTCACTGTGCGCTTAAAGGTAGCTAAGGTTCTGAGCTAACTCCATAGATACAGAAAACACTCTGATCAGACTATGCGGATGCCCAGGCTGATCTGAGTCTTTGCTGGGCGTACATGTCACTTGGTTTGTTTTGTCGTGTCGTGGCTCAGATGTATTGTTTGTATGGTTTATAACATTTTATTATTGTTGTACAGTTCCTCTTTGCCTTCAAAGGGTCTATCTTTTCAGATCGCATTTGTTTAATATAAAAATGGGTTGTTTCCACATTGCTACTTTTATGATCATGTGTTTTGAAACAGTTTACCGTACATAAAATATAGATTATTATATGGCAATTTTCATATTATACCCGTATCAACCCTCGACTCTCATATCAGCCCTCGACTCCCACATCAGCCCTCGGCCCTTCGGCCCTCGGGCTGATATAGGAGTCTCGAGCTGATATGGGAGTCTCGGGAAAATTGCTATATCATAATCTATTTATCATTTATTTTTATAGTGACCATATATATGCATGCAATTTTTTCCTGTTTGATAAATGCAAAATAAACATTTTTAGAGTCTTTTCCAGGATATGGCTTTTTGACCCTAGGGATGATATGGGTCACATGGGGTGTTATACGGATGGTATGGGTTTTTGTCCCTAGGGAGTGATATTGGTTTTGGCTATTTTTGGAGTGATACAGCCTGCGAGATATGCAGTCCTGATAGGTACATGAAAGTCTTGCATGTATCGCATATGTAAAAAGAACGTATTTTCTAGTCAATATATGATAATCGTCTTTATTATCCTTATCAGCATTATTATTATTTATTACTATTATTATTACCACAAAACTGTTCAACATCAACTTTTCCAAATATTAGAAAAACCTTAAGTAGTCACAGGAGCCTGCAATCTTCACTGTAATAATATACTATATAAAAATGAAGGGAAAACAGTGCTCTTCAATGTCATGTTAGGTTAAATTGCACCAACTTCAATTATTTGTTGTGCTTTGGCACGTACACACAAGTCAACAATTTTTTATCCAGAAGAATCTTCAACCATTGCTTTTACACGTGTTAGTATTACCCTTTACATCCGGGTGGGACCAACACATGTCTAATGGCATTTGGAAACTACGCATGCCCAGACCTATTTGAGTATATGCACAATCTATTCAGGACATACGCAGTTCGAAGACTTGAATTATTGCCATGCAAGGACGACGCATATGCTGGTTAGCCTGTACAAGTTCGTCTGATAGCCTGAGCATGTCCAGTTCGTGTATGTCTAAAGGCATTTTTGTCATGACAGCGTATTTGTTGTTGCTCACAGATCACGTGATGTGATCTAAAATACAATATGCATGTTATCGTGCAGGACTATCTTAGGACAGAAAGAGCAAACATGTGCAAATTTATAATGCGAAGGTCACCATTGACAGTGTTGTACCATAATCATTCGTAACCGTAGACGTCAGGTATGGGACACCTGCCTATTACAAAATTTGCGATTTACATGTATTTCCGTAAAATGTCTCTGTTCCATTTACTTCCGTTCCGCAAAAAACAATAGCTGCTTCGTACAACTAGACACAGATTTTGAGTACATGTACCAATTTACTCTGGAGTCACATGCTCAAGCAAATAGTGCAAACTCAAATGAGATTGCTCCTAAGGGGTGCGGGGTGGGGGAGGGGTCATATTGATCAGGGTCTTCATTTTTCACACATTTTTGTAAAACAACTTCTGACAATACAGTTGGAATTGTCCAAAGTCGAACACGAAACGGTCCATTACAAAAATGTATGGTTTGCCTGAATATTGCTGCTGCATGCAGGTACCGTTAGTGGGTCCGAAACCTAAAGCAGTTAAACAAATCTTAAAGTTATTCTTTTCCCCAAACGTTTTATAGTTACATATTTACATGTACTTTCAAGATGCAAATTACTTTAATTGAGATATAATTGAGTCATGGCACGAGAAAACCAACACAGTGGTCGTGCGCCCAGTGCAGACTCAGATCAGCCTTCCCATCCGACAAGTTTGAATAGACTATTCGCTATAGCGAATAGACTATCGCTGGGCGGATGCCCAGGCTGATCTGAGTCTGCACTGGGCGCACAACCACTTTGTTGGTTTTCTCGCGTCGTGGCTTGTATATGGGTACATCTCCATGTTTATCTGCCCTTATTGCAAAGAGAAACAACTTTCGTGACCTCTTGTTTGCTTCCACGGAGTCTTCTCTGCTCTGTAAGAGTTGACCCCGACTGAGAAGGGAGACGATAGAGGTAATGGCAGAGTTGCTTCCCCTGAAAGTGCACCCATACACCTCTATAAACTACAGGCCCTTTTAGTGGCTCGCAGAAAATTGGAATATTATTGCATGAATATGCATATAAAGTTTAGTCTACTACAGTATTTGTATGAGCTTCGACCGAGTTTTGTCTTGAATAAACAATGTAATGGTTAAGCAAACTTAGAATAATTGACAGGCCATCTGCCATATGGTTTTCTGTTGATGAAATAATTGAGCCGCGGCACGAGAAAACCCATAAAGTGACTGTGCGCCCTGCGCAGACTCGGCTCAGCCTGGGCATCCGCCCAGTCTGATCAGAGTCTTCGCAGTCCGCATGAAGCTAGCTTAGACTCTTAGCTACCCTAAAAGCGCAAAGCGGAGACTCTGATCAGACTGGGCGGATTCCTAGGATGGTCTGAGGCTGCGCTGAGCGCACAACCACTTTGTTGATTTTCTCATGTCGCGGCTCAATTTATTATGTTCGAGCTACAGGATGCATTGGCAAAAGGTCATGTTATCCAACGAAAAAAATACTGTCAGCCTGTTTCATTAGGACAACATGAGTGATTTGGGGGAAGAGGATAGTGGTATGATTTGATTTAGCTTCGCTGTCACTGCATATTGTGATAAGTGCCTTGTGGCGGCTAAAAAGGTCTTCCCGTACTCCACCAGTGTGCAGTTTGTTTTTTTAATTTGCTTTGCATTCATTGAGCCCATCTTTGTTACTTTGAAGATCGACTACAGATTAAGAGGCACTAGGGGTGTACGACATACTAAGCTCCAATAAAATCGATACTCCGATTTTCGTATGGTGGCGTGTTTTATTTATTTTTATTTTTTTATTTTTCGTTCTTGCGTGTGTTTTTCTGTTTGAAGAGAGAGAGAGAGAGAGAGGGATGGATGGATGTTTATAATTATAGCTTAGCTATTTAAACAGCTTTGAGGATTTAAATCGAAGTGCATTGGCTTTGATTACCAATGGCCGCGCCAATGTTACAGAGGCCAACGGCATACTACTGCAGTTGAAAACGATTGTGAAATAAAAGTTAAACTTTCTCGAGCTATACCGGGAAAACGTTTGCGTTTATTTAGCGACTAGCGAGGCTTTTTAAAAGAGAGATTTTACACTATCGGGCTTATATGTCATTAATGCAACACGCATGTTACATGATATATTACGTGATTTTATATTCTTCACAAACTCGTTTCTGTTATCTATAACCACCATTAATTTACTCTTAATTACACTATTTAACGTAAAATACTGTGTGTTAACAGTTAAGCCTTGCCTTTGAGGATTTTAATCAAAGTGCATTGGCTTTGATAACCAGCTGCCGCGCCAATGTTACAGAGGCCAATGGCATGTCCGGGCAACAAAAATTCATCCACGCAGACTTCGCTGGCTTTATAGTGATATGATAGGGTTGAGCAAACAGTGCAGGCCCAAATGAAACTGCTTTTCATGAGCAGTCTGATCAGGGTCTACACTGTTTGCCATTTTACTTGCATGCTTTTTGACACATTGATGCATCGCAAAGCCACACTATTCTACTTTAGGACTGTTACATTGATTATTTCAGATGTCCCAATTTTTAGAATTTTTTTGGCATTCATAAGGTTCTACAGACTGTCGATGCTCAATGAGGAGACTTATTAGACAGGCTGATCTGAGTCTGTGCTGGTCACACACCACGAGAAATTGTTGCTTGCGACGAGGCTTCGGTAATTAGCTACACCCATCATTTAGCGTTCGGGGGCTGTCAAAACTAATATGCACTTTTAAACAGACATCGATCAATTTAATATGCTTTTGGCTCGCCATTATCTTGTTTTACGAGGAAAGAACGGATGAAAGACTAACGTACAAATTATCAACAGCAATTATTATCTTAACGCACTAAAATTATATTACCCGAGCGCGAAGCCTTCACGTACGGAGTCCGGTTGGTCGTATTAAATTCCACAAGGTATCGCAAGGTAGCACAAGGTACGGCAAGCTTAAGGTAGCACAAGATTGGCACAAGGTGGTACAGGAAATAATACATAATGGTCTACCAGATCAGTACCTATTTTATAGAGTTTTACTTGTTCTCCCGGCTTTGGTACGCTTGCCTTGCCTTAGAAATTGGAAAGGCTTGTGTACTTTCCACAATCATGCCAGTAGAATTTCCAATCTCGACCACACCAAGTTTTCCCAAGACTTTACCATTGAAAGCAATCAGCATGGATCTATAGATGACATGAAGAGCAGCATATGCAGTTGCTGACACAATCGCTTTTCCTGTTTTATATTTTGTTTCTCCATGATGGCCTTTCAGTGTTAACTCTAACCAGTAAGTGATTCAAGATACTTACGAATGTAACTATTGCTGACTATTTAGTGAGTTCAGTCATCTAACCATCTGGTTCTACCTGTACCACCTTGTGCCTACATTGTGCTGCCTTGCGGCACGTTGTGCCTACCTTGTGGTACCTTGTGCCTACCTGCGGTATATTCTGCTACCTTGCGATACCTTGTGGAATTTAGTATGACCCAGCCCGGTTGGGGATTTGAACCCACGACATACTGCACCATAGCCAAGCGCCTCGAATCGCTTAACTAAGCTGCTTTCCTGTCCCGATATACCTTAAAATAATTTGATTATGAAGACCGATATGTCTGAAATTCCAGTGCCGGCCTACATCAGACTACTCCCAACGGAACAGTCTAATCAGCTTCTACACTGTTTGACATTTGGACACATTACTGCATTGTTAAACCAAACTGTCATTTTTAAGACAATTACGATAATTTTCATGTGGCCCAAAGTCTGCAATTTTACTGCAGCAACGATGACTCTAAAGATTGGGACAAAAGTGGCAAAGCTAAACAAACTGGTCTCAAATGCACAAACCGATCAGAGTTTGCGCTATTTGTCATTCCGACCGTCAAATATGTCACACTAATTAATCCCTTTTTGACCAGTGGACTTGATCATTCTTAGCATTTGAATAAGTCCATTTCTATGCGCATAGAGACAGTAATAATGCTGATTCCCCGCCTCCCCAACCCCACTCCGCCCCAACTATTCTGTTAAATTCATTTTTATTTTCTTTTTATAGAGCCACAAACTGCTACATTAAATCGTTTGCCTTTGATAATATGTTGCATATATTATTGTATTTAACATTTTATTAAACGTTATAGATTGCTGCCATGCTTGTAATGTGTATGTATATTAATCTCTTGTGTCACTTGACCTGAGTGAATAAAGATGTTATCTGGTTTTATTAGTTTCTAGTGAATGTTTTCACTTTTGTATTTTTGCACAGAACTTCCTGTAAGCAACCAGTTTATAACCTGATCTGATACCGCTTTCTGTGGCGTCTGGGTGGGTCTGCATTGTTTGCATATACCCCCAAACAGGTTCCCGTCTAAAAAGGGCTGAAGACGATCGATAACTCAGTCAAACGTGTGCATTGTCTCAAGACTATCTAAATCTCTGCAGCACAATGAGGTTCGATTCCGGATAAACCCATAAACGCTGATAAGCGCTGGAACGTATGAATGGCTGGCTGTTCCCTTCCGGGTTGCTGTGGTTTCACAAATTATACAGTTAGAACCACTGGCAACACAGCCTTCTGATAAAATGACCAGATATGGTCAAATCAGAGTAGTATATGGGGAGAATATAATAAATTCTAATGCAGCACGCATAGAGAGACAATTTCCAACCGTAAACGGGTTCCCATTGCTCACAGCCTTTCATTGTCAGGCTAATAATAATAATAATGTTTATTTGTGACAAACATACAACATATAATCACATATTAAAATACAGTTCACATAAAATCTTCATTAAAATAAGTTAATAAATTCACTACAGTTAAGATTTTTCGATCATTAAACTTGGACGGAATATAGTACTAAGACATGGTAAAACTTAATACTTTAATGTTTGCCGGAATTTAAAACTATGTACATATATACAAGAAATAAATAACATAAAATTATTTTCATTTGCTATTTAACATTTTAAAAATGAAGATACAATATTCTCACACGAGAAAATCCGACCACTTACTCTCACACATACCTATCATATCCTATGAAATTATATGAACACAGGGTGGTCGTGGGTGGGTGAATTAAGAAAAGGTTCTTCTGTCAATGAAGAAATTTGTTTTCTTCTCAATATGAAGAAGCAATAATTCGACTAATGTTGTCGATTTGACTGACAATAAAAGACTATTTCCGCAGGGTGAAGCGTGAACAACCAATCACGACTTCACCGCGCAACAGTTTTGACCAATGAAAATTTGTATTACATATAGAGAGAATGCTACGTCATATGGCGTTGAGGTAATCACACATACCGTAATTGAACAAGCAAATACATTCAATCTAAATACAAATAACTTGGTCGACTGGTCCCGCTGTTTAATTAATACTTATGGAACATAAGTACGCATTTAAACTTGGACGGAATATAGTACTAAGACATGGTAAAACTTAATACTTTAATGTTTGCCGGAATTTAAAACTATGTACATATATACAAGAAATAAATAACATAAAATTATTTTCATTTGCTATTTAACATTTTAAAAATGAAGATACAATATTCTCACACGAGAAAATCCGCCAAACCGAAGGTCCGCCAAAACACAAACAGGGGTAGGGGATAAAGTTTAAAAAATTCGGGACCAGTCTGTTCAGTCAATGTTAAGCATATATGAACATTTGTCGATGTAAGAAAGACAAAAAAGAACTCGGCAACACGTCTTTGTTCTTTTTAAGCTTTGGCGATAAGTCATACTTGCCAGCGCCAAGTGAAACACATCGAAACAATGAAATTCAACAGTTCTGTAAGTATAAAAATCATGTTCGGCGTGCTTAAAAATTACACCTTAATAAGGCAAGCTATGACTATCAAACTCAAACAAAAGTTCCTTCGACTAAATATGTCGATATTGTAATTCGACTCAATATGTCGATGAAAAAATTCGACTCAATATGTCGATGAAAAAATTCGACTCAATATGTCGATGAAACAATTCGACTCAATATGTCGATAATGATACTAAATATGAGGCCTTTCACAGAATGACCATAAATCTAACTGCTACATGTATAATTGTGCGTAGTTATTATAAAAGGGTCACATACTTAAAGCCGATCACATAAAAATGACAACTCATTGCAAGTATGTAAGAGATCAACATTACAAATGCTCACTGTAACAGATTCCTTCGCCAGTAAATATCACAAGAAAATCTGTGCTTTAAGAGTATTCATATATTACGTACGGGCGAAGAAACAGACAAATATGGTCATGCATAAAATTATCACGTGTATATTCATGAAAGAAATAGTTGCCATCGCAATATAAAATCAAGTTTGCCAATTTATCAAGTTATCAAGTTATGTAGTATTATATAAACCATGGACAGACACGCTCTTTAGAACAAGTCACCTGGAAGCACACCCATTGTGTGTTTATTATCAAGCATTATTCCCGTGGTACAGCTGGACCCGACTGACTAACTACTAAGACAATCGAGTCCTGGCTCCGAAGAATCAGATACTTCTCCGAAAAGCCAACAAGTTTCACGAAGAAATGTTTGCCCCGTGTAAACTTATAAAAGTAACTGAACCACGGAAAAGAAGCCGAATCATTGCATTTCTGTATACATTCTACGTCCTAAACAGGCAACCTTCTAAAGACTCGTGTCATCAATGGTTAGCGTCTCATAAAAGTGCCCCACAGCCGGTGCAAAGAGGAGCACACCGATCAGCATGCGCTTCCACGCTGCCTGGCCAGAGTCATTCCCTTCCTCGTCGATACATGAATTCCGGGGAATCTGAGATAAAGAAAACTAACTACTAATAGTCACTGCGTACTAGTGCGCAGTCAATTCCGAACACCTACTGCACGCATAGGTTCATTTTCACGTGAGACGACATAAAATTGTCTGTAATCGGATAAACCAAGTTCCCAGTCTAAAAAATACAAGTTCACGATTAAAAATTCGCTCACTTTGCTTCACAAAAGCGAATAAGTACCCTCGGGGTAAACTTCCATTCCTCTATGAACTGTGGTTATACAATGTGATGACCTTTTCATTATTCAAAGCTGAGTAAAATCTTTTATAATATGCCTTGTCAATTAGATAGTTATTGTTCGATAAATGGTAAAGAGGCCTGAAGTTAAACACTTATTCACTATTACAGTTTGATACTGTCGCGAACGTAGCTGGCTGATTCGTATCTGTAGACTAGTGGTCATCTGTAAGTCTCTTTAACGGATCTCTGACACTTCCAGAAGTTCTTTGAGTGCAACTTGAATCCCGAAGCTGTCTTGATTTTCAAGAGTGTGTAATTATATGTGGGTTAACATTTGTTGCACTACAAAGTCAGCTACGAACGTAATACACATTCTTAAACTCGTAATGCCTAAGGCATCAGCTCATCAGTACGGTTATCTTCATGTTACATTTCGCTGTTCCTAAAGACTGTCAATTCTTCAATAAACAAATATCCTGAACACATGGTCATCAGAATTAAGAAACAGACTCCTGAATTAAGAAAAGGTTCTTCTGTCAATGAAGAAATTTGTTTTCTTCTCAATATGAAGAAGCAATAATTCGACTAATGTTGTCGATTTGACTGACAATAAAAGACTATTTCCGCAGGGTGAAGCGTGAACAACCAATCACGACTTCACCGCGCAACAGTTTTGACCAATGAAAATTTGTATTACATATAGAGAGAATGCTACGTCATATACAGATACAGATACAGATACAAATTTTATTTAAAGTCGGATGTGTTTACATAACAAGTAACATTAGCTATGAATAGCTATTAGACCGACTAACATATAAAATATACATGTACATTATAAGAGACTACTATATCAATATTTTCAATTTTACATGCATGGATCATGTAAGACCTGTAAGAGAGATAAGATAAGACAGTTGTGTATACATATAAAACATATAAGACATATAAAGGATACTAAAACAGTACATGCTCAAACAACACTACAATGATATATAAGTGTTATATTATTACTGTGCTCGGCAAGGGCCTGAACAGCATAAGTATGCTGTGACATTGTGCTAGATGGTGGCGCTTCGCGAGTGGCAGCTCAATTACTAAACATCAGGCTCCACCCCACCATCCAGCCAATGTTCGAGATCAGATCTGAGCCTAGCAAGACAAAACATATTCTACCTTTGCTAGAATGGCGTTGAGGTAATCACACATACCGTAGAATGGCGTTGAGGTAATCACACATACCGTAATTGAACAAGCAAATACATTCAATCTAAATACAAATAACTTGGTCGACTGGTCCCGCTGTTTAATTAATACTTATGGAACATAAGTACGCCATTATTTCAACGCCCTGAGTTTTAAAAGTCATCTCTCAACCAGTTACAAGTTTATCACAGTATTAAACCTTATCACAGGTAAAAAAAAAAAGCTTATCACAGATAAAAAAAAAAGACACTCAACCAAAACTAGACAGCATAGGCTCTCGTCGTCCTGATATGACTGAAATGCTGTTGAAAAGGACATAAAATCGCAAGTCATCCATCATCCAATGCTGCGGTGCGCCGACAAGTCAGCTGCAGAACAGTTGTGTAATGCACGACTATCGTACTAACAGACGAAGTGCATAAACTGATGACGTTTTACGAAGTGCGGTTCACATGTGAAAAGAAAAAGTTTAACGGTGGCACTACACTAAAAAAAATTCCATAGCTCACAGTGCAAAATGGGTCAAAGTCAATGCACTGCCAATTTTCTCCTGGTCTAAACTTTCCAAATTGAGGCATGGAATTGAATAGACAACACCTTTACCTACCAGTAATAGCTAAAAAAGTTGGGGGTTGTGCGGCATATTTTTGACTCATTCTATTTTTAGTGCTGACAGGTAGTGTGGTAGTTACCTCCCCTAAACCTACGCTAATGGCTACGCTTATAGGATCGGACGGGATGACGTCACAGCCCATAGCAACGAGCATCGGAGGTGCAAACAAACATCGTAGCAACCGCTATTTGTGCTAAGTTTTCCTATATTTTTTTCTCTATCTATAGTTCGGAATAATCTCTGATACCCCAATTAAACTTTTTCTTATGACGAATAAAACATACAAAATGTTTGTCATATGCAATTTTGTCACGAATCAAATGAAAACATTGGATTTTCCATATCCGTGGAATACACTAGTTGACTAGAACTTGGCTCTCCTACTTTGCATCGTTTTATTATTTATAATTCCTATTTTTATTCTGACAGTTTCTTTTTCATTTTTGTTTTTGCTATATGTTCATTTATCGGGTATGCAGCGAAAGTAGAAATGGAAACTTCAGCAAAGAAAGTAAAATACACGATATGTCATACTACGCGTGTATGGAATACACAAGATGTCACTTGTCAAAAGTTGACACTTTCGCAGCAATGGCAGACGTTTTTTCTTCTTCAAATACCCAGACTTTTAATGTGTTAAATATATACCTATTGAATCGAAGACAAAGCAAACAGTGTTTTCATCATTAAAATTGATCAAGAAATAAAAATTTACACTAACGTTGAAAACGAGCGGGTCAAGAAATTCATTGATCAAATATCAAAAATTCTATCTATCTCTTCACGAGACGACTCGTCATATTTAGCAACAATGTCGTTTTGTGCGGTGCTTAATTTAGAATTTAAGATTCCCAATAAGAAATATTCCATCAAAATTATTTACAAGAGGCAAATCAGAGGCATGCTAAAACACATACTTCTGCTTGTACTGAGTCAATACACATCCTCGCTAGTCAGCAACTTTTCCGTTACTGTACTGTTATAGTCCAAAAGATTCATTTGCATTGAAATCGCGAAAATGCGCAAATGTGTAGAATTCTAAATTTACATTCAGTTTCACTTGTTGAGGATGACCGAGAGAATCTACCATGGTATCATCCAGAAAACACGGAGATACGACCTCAAAGTTGACCTATTTTCAAGAGGTCATCTAAGTTGACCTAACACCCCAAAAGAGCCGAATTTGTCTAAAAATTAACAAAGATCTAATTTTTTAATTTGTTGTTGTTTATTTCCACCAAAAATATTTGGAAAGGACTGATTTTATGATATTTAATACATTTAAATCAGGGTACCCATTAGACTCAGAGGTCAACAGACCGTGAGAGAAATGTGTCAGAATCAGTGCGATAAAATAAATACTCAAAGGACACTGTAAATAAAATACATATCAGATATGAAATGCTGAATTATCTGCCTTCTTATACATTAAATAAAAAAATATTTTATGAGCTTGTTTCTTATAATATGCCATTTATTTAAGCATTGTTTGTATGGTGGTTAATCGCAACTGCCGTGAACAATATGGCGGACTATCGATTGCTTTCACCTCCGGCTGTGGTTGCTATGGGTTACGCTCGAAGTTCCCGGATGAGCCGTCCCACTCTATAGGTGAGGCACCCAGTAAATCCGACACACAGTATTTTCTGCGCGGGCTACTGCGCATTCTCAACGCGCAGATTATAAAAATCGTCTGCTAGAAGTACAACACTGCAGACAAAACCGTGGTTTATCAATAAGGGGCCTTGTGAGAAAAATAGATATTCGTCTTGTTAGAACTTAGAAGAATCAGATTAGCACGGGTTACACTATGTGACCATACCCTCCATTCTTTCGTAATAATTTTGTGGTGGTTTGCACAGGTTGGGTGACTCTACAATATTATTAAACCATTGATACCATGACGTTAAGCCACTTTTTCGCGTTGCGACCCGATTAACAGGTGTTGATACACTTCAGAGTTTTGTAGCAAATGTCAGTTGTTAAGTTATTTATGAGGTCTATAATTAATCGGTATAGTTTAAACTTTGAACTGCTATTTTATGAAGTGGAATGGAATGGACAAATAGAATCTATCGTCTCTGATGCAGACAAGGAAATCCCAACTCGAGGGCATACAGGGTGTGTCGGAAACGAGGCTTGCCGAGTTTCCGACACACCCCGTGTGCCCGATGGTGGGGTTTTCCTGTCTGCATCGGAGACCAATGATTGATTATTTTTCTTACCTACGATAATATTTACTTCAAATTGAACGGGGAACTAATAGGCCTATTTCATGCGAACGTGTACAAGTGTAAGTAGTACAACCGTGTCACCCTCATGGCTGCTGTAGTGAACAGACAAGTAAAAATAGGTCCTTGACAAATCCGCATTTTTAGATTTTCTAATTGAAATTTATATTAAAGAACAAAATTTATATTGAGACGACTACAGAAAGCGCGTGTATGACGTTAATTGTGACGTAATGTCAACGTCATTTCAAACGTCAGTTGGTAACGTCTTCAAAATGGCGGCCTCCTCGACAGTGTTTGTCACGGTGAAACACTGACTATTTTGGATCTTTTCCGACTTTAAGACCTTGAAACAGGCTATAATGGGATTATAAAGAATGAATAACCTTTCTTGGGTTGGATTTTATCGATGTGGCAATTCATTCCTATGTAAGATTAATGCATAAAGTATGGAATCGCCAAGCCGGGCGCACCGTATTTCAAGGAGCGCGTAGTGTTACACAGAGTTCAAGCTCGTGTGAGCTGTCCCAGCCCATGGGCAAGACAGAATTTTCCAGCACCGCTAAAAATAGAACAAACTCTGTCTCGTAGGTAAGAATATAAGTATCTTTCATGGGTATGAGGTGTGGTTAGAAAAATCCGTCACGAGGGTCACTGTTCGGCATCACGAGGCTTGCCGAGTGATGCCGAACAGTGATCCCGAGTGACGGATTTTTCTATCCGCACCTCATACCCATGATAGATACTTTTTCTTGCACACCACGTTTTGTAATATCTTTAGAAGTAAAAAGTATGCAAAGACCAGGAACTGGAACAATCAAAATCCAAATCCAGCCCTCAAACCATAGTTGGAAACAACTAAGATTACAAATAATCAAGATACAGAGAACATATGGCCAACCGAGTGAGCAGCTTGTTCCCAAAAGGTGGCCAGAACTTGTT
This sequence comes from Ctena decussata, assembly GCA_963989385.1. Lineage (NCBI taxonomy): Eukaryota > Metazoa > Mollusca > Bivalvia > Lucinida > Lucinidae > Ctena > Ctena decussata. The sequence continues at coordinate 1,364,570 of OZ022511.1, read as the reverse complement.
AAAATGTGTAATTTTAGTGCCTCAGAGGTTTCTATTATATTTCAAAAGAAGGCGCCGTTTTCAACGACCGCCATTCGGTTCTTTACGTCAACGTCTGGCATGCACAAACTGACGCCAATTTGCCGTTTTCGTGACGTAATCATCTGAAACGCCAACGTCACTTGACGACGCAGATACGTGACCTCCATTACAACCAATGCATTGAATGCTCGTGGTTTTTATCCGGTCCTGGGTGAGATAACATGGGTGAGATAAGATTTGTAGGTACAGGGGAAACACGCGGATATCCTTATCCAGTGTGCAAGAAAATGTTCTCCACTTCATTCCATGGATTTGGGATGGCTTTTAGTTGGTTTGCCCTCAAGGCGATAAGTTCCGTTCAGTACGAGTAACGCTAACACCCCAAGCTGTGGGGACATACTGTAGCCCATTGGAATGTTGATTATCTCATCCATTCCATTCCATGTTTTAAACTATGCCCGGCTATCTTATGTAGCATGAATATTTTACGTTTCTATGGCAGTTAAGAAATATTAGATTCAAAACTATATTAATCATTAATTAATTAAAATCAAAGCTACAAAACAGTTAAAATTGCCAAAATTTTCTATCGGCTCAGTAAAATGAAACAATATCAACCATGGATATATAAAAGAAAAACACATTTCTCATGTTTTCAGTTCGTGTCCTAATATGATATCTCTCAGCGGTAATGCTAGTGAGTAGTGATAAAACTTGATTCTAAAAATACGGCAGTTACGCGATAGCTGGAGAAATACCATCCGCGGTGATGTTCGGTTTTCTTCGCTGGGGGTTTATAAAATGTCTGATTACTGGGTGTATGACCTCAAATCTTGTTGGTCATATGGTCAGCGGGAACCAATTGTAGTCATAGAGACCAGAAATTCAAAAAGGTGCAGGGAAGCTCGGAGCTATTATACGTCACATGGTGCTGTTTGATTGGATAATAATGCTGATGAGGTTGAAAATAATGTTTTGATGAACTGTAGAAATCAATTTTGTTTAATTTTATGGATATTGTAAAGAAATAAGTATTTCTTATGTGGACTGTGGAGGCAATATTTTATGATTGGTGATTTTAGCAAATTCTGGCGCTTTTCTGCGGACTCATATGGGTTGCTGTATATCAACATCCTGAAACTGCCAGAAAGTGCTGGGTAAGGTGTTGTTTTTCCTATTTGCCTGCAGTGATCAACATTTTAGCTTGGAATTAAGGCAAATTTGGATGGTCTAGCAACATTGCATAAAGGGTGCCACACTGCCAAAGACAGTAGGGGTCACTATAGAAGTCTATGGGAGAAACAATTAGTTCACGCTGCCCTATACTACATTTCATGTGGAAGGTTTATGCTGCTTGGAAGGTAATTTGTCTAGTTTTCTGGAACTATTTCAACATCTTTTCATGATTTTAAGCTCCAACAAACCAAAATTATGGCTCAAGTGCTGGAAAGGATCTCTAAAAGTCTAAAGAAATACTCTGCAAGGGGGGAGGGGGACTGTATACTGTGGACAGGCAGCTGTGACCGGTATGGGTATGGGAGAAAAAAAGTCACATGGGGTTTTGAGGTGAAAAAAATGGAAAGCACTCACAGACTAGCATACATGGTTTCTCATAACCTTACAGAACTGCCTCGGGAAAATGAATCTGGGGACTTCATGGAAGTTAGCCATCTGTGCCACCGTAAACGTTGTATTAACCCTGATCATCTTGTGTTCGAACCCCATTCAGTAAATATGTCCAGGGCATCTTGTTTCATTCATTGTTGCTGTTCTTTGGAGCATTCTCCTGCCTGCATCTTCTGATAGGGCTTTTTGATTGCTTGTTTTATGTAAGTATGATCTTTTGAAACTGATTTCTTCAGCAGATTTTTCATTTTGATCTGATTGATGATGTAAGAGTGGTCTTTCTTGATTCTTGCGTTTAATTGTCGTGTATGAGAGCTTCTTTCAAGCAGCTGAGCTTTTCGATAAGCGATCTCCTCTTGATGTTTTTCATACAGTTTGAATAATCTTATTCTTCTCATTTTTCTTTTCAATTTTCGCCTGCTTGACCTTTTGCGTTCCTTCTCTTTTTCAGATATACGTTGTTCATTTAGAAGTGCAGCCGATACCCTACTGTTTGGAGGAACGGAACAGCCTGTTGCATTACAGAGTCGTGCGATTGATTCCCCTGGACCATTATTAGATGAAAAGATGGCACTGTGAGCTCGCCCGGAAAAGTTGCGGGGATATGTGACATTTTTAGGTAAGGATCGTCTGATTACATTGTTAACAGATTCCACTTTCTGTGTGTTTGAGTTGAATTTGGTTTTTTCAAGCATGGTTGGTCCAAGTCGGAAGTTGATGCACTCTCGTAGAATCTTCTCTGTTTCAGTATTGAGGCTTATTTTAAAAGAATTTGGTAGAAATTCATTCTTCAGTATCCAGTTGTTGTCATTTTCTCCTGCACATACACTTGAATGGGCCCTGCAGAGCTTATGGTCACCTGCATAACACCTGAGAATGGCCTCAGTACTTTCAGTGATGCTAATTTTCAGATTTTCAAGGTCTCCTCTGGCTCTCTGATGGCAATTTTCAAATTCCGCCTGACAGCGCAGGCTTAAATCTGTAGAAAACCTGTTTTGCATCTTCTGTTTGAATGATTTTGTTAATCCGGGCATCATATTTAATACTGCACATTTATTCTTTATAAATTTCCTGTGGTTTTCTGCCAGGTGCCGTGTATCGATTTGGTGTTCTGGGGTTAATTTGGTGATTTTGGCCATATTTAATTCTTCGGCTGCCTTATATGCACTGGTATCTGGATCTGTGATTATGTTTTTTACTTCCAGGTTGTCCTCTTTGAGGTCCAGCAAACAGGCTTTAGCCCATTCTTTTTCATCACCAATAGACTGCTCCATTGGAATTTGGGACGAGCACTTCTCAGACATAATGTCACATCCATTTTCATCCTCAACAGAATGAAATCCATGTTTAGAGCACAGTTTGTTAATATTTTCTATAGCTATAACCTGCTTTTTAGGTGTAATATTTTCTACCATTGTGTAGCAGCACTGTGTTGCAGGCTGAAAGGGAGTTCTCCCTATTCCAGAATATAAGGCGTTATTGAAAACACCATCAGACTGCACAGAAATTTCACCGGCCGGCTGGCCTCTTAGCAAATTTATGGTCTTCAGACCCTGTCTTCTTGCTTTCATATCTCTTTTGTTAACTTCTTCTATTACTTTAGACACTTTATTAGCAGTTTTTTGTAATCCACGCCTGGAAGGTGCAGGAATACTTGTACTGAGGCATAGTTTCCTGATACTGCTTGGCCCAATAGGTGTTTGGCTTAAAGCGATATTAAGGCCAACATTGGCTGTGGCAGTTTTTCTCCCTACTTTTCCAGTTTCTATTTCATCATAAAGATTATACTTCTTAGACGTATATGAGCAGCGATCACAAATGACCCGCTCTCGCCAGCAGAACATCCTCTGCTCCTCGGTGGAGTAATCAAAATTAAGGCGCCCTTGGCAGTGGTGACTTGTTTTTTGATGTTCATGGAAAACCTCGTTGAACATATCCCATAGCTTTCCAGTATGAAAAATACGGTAGCAGTTTGAGTTGTTTCTGAAATTAAAATAAAGAAAATGGCAAGTGAGCCCCCCTTTTTCTTTATAATTAGCTCTAGTGGAGTACACTTTGGGAGAGCTGACCTTGTGCCGTCCACCTGTCTGTCCATCTGTCACCTGTCCGTCGTCTGTCTGTCGTCTGTCCATCTGTCCGTGTTTTTTTTTTTTCTTTTTTTTCTTTTTTTTCTTTTTTTTTTGTCTTGTTATCACATCTCTGACACAGCCACTGGAGACAGATTTCTGGAAACTTGTCGGGTAATAATTCTATTTCTGTTGACTTCTTCTCTATTTATCACAAAAAAAAGCACCAAAACTGATGTGGCAGGTGCTCATTGAACACTTTAGAAATCTGGAGCTCTAGCATAGTCTTTGATAGATCTAGATACATTGTAGTTGGTTAATCAAAGTGTTTCATTGCATGATATGCCTTTAAACAGAGCTTAAAATGAGATATTTATTGTAGAAGACATAGATATGCTCTTAGCATGTGATACATGCTTGATATTTCTATATTAGCTATGCAAGCAAGATTATTGGAGTTATTTCCCTTGCACTACTGGGATTTTGTCCAAGTCAATTCTGTGACTTCTATCTAGCAATTTGTACAATTGTGTGATAGATTTATTGAATCTTTTATGTTTTTAATACAAAATATATTACATTTTTGTGAATTGGAGCCACAGTTTTCTTTTCTGTATTACTTTTTCATGTGCTATCTGAGAAAAACTTGTGAAAATCTGCCAAAATACGTCAATTTATGTCATATTTTCTGTTGTTATCTATTGATAATTGCAGTTCAGAGACTAAATATGCTGTTGTTCACTTACAAACTAACAAGCTAAGGTATAAAATGAAATACACCCACCTCTCATTAAAATCTGAATTCATCTGTTCAACTTCTAATGGCATGTCTGCCTTTGGCCGCAGTACCATTGTTGACGTGACCCCACCGTTGGATTCTCTCTCAGTGGACTTCCCATATGGTGCGAGTGGGTCCTGACTTGCCATGGAAACTTCAGAATGTGATGGCCTGATGTAATGAAATTGTGTAATATCACCCTGTTCCTTCTCCTCCTGCTTTATACCCTTATTGTGGGGTGCCACACCTTTTCTGAACCAGGTTTTCCTCATTTTTCGTACTCCTTTTCTCGATTTCATGATCCTATTTTCCACAATTGTATGTGTTGCTATTAAGAAAACTAGATAGCAAATGGTGAAGAGATATTTCTGGAGCAGCATCATATTATATTTTTTATCTTTTGGTATGTCCAGTCTCCAGAAGGAACAGTTTTGTAAGGTCAGGGGTTAGCCAATTATATGCTATTCTGTGTTATTTCTACTAGCATTATCAGCCCTTTTTATCATACATAGATAATGTTACAAAATGAGAATGACATAACTTTTACTAAATGAAATTATGTCCAGAGCAGTTATCCAACAATTATACTAGATATTATTACTGCAGGCCAGCATTCCAGTGGGAAATATGTGAATCTTTAACCAGGGGGTAGTAGCCTGTACAAAGGGGGGTGGGTGGGGTAAGAGCATAGTTATATGGCCATTAAGATAAAGACAGTGGATTCTTTCTGCCCAGTTTCTACTTTAAGCTCAGCTTACTATGTTCTGCAAATTTCAGCTGACTCTGATGTTGGCTTAAGGAGAAACAGACATTTAACTTTTTTCCTCTCTGTTGGCAATCTTCAGTTTTCCTATGGAAATTTAAAGAAATATAGTAATGGGGGTAGGTGCCTAAACAATGTTCCTAGGCACAAATGAAAGTCAATAGCAAGGAAAGCTTGATGTGATTTTATTCGAAATAGCATGTATTTCAAAAACTTACCATAAAATACTACTTTGAAGAAATTTAGAGTTGTCCTATAGGTCAGCGGGAACCAATTGTAGTCATAGAGACCAGAAATTCAAAAAGGTGCAGGGAAGCTCGGAGCTATTATACGTCACATGGTGCTGTTTGATTGGATAATAATGCTGATGAGGTTGAAAATAATGTTTTGATGAACTGTAGAAATCAATTTTGTTTAATTTTATGGATATTGTAAAGAAATAAGTATTTCTTATGTGGACTGTGGAGGCAATATTTTATGATTGGTGATTTTAGCAAATTCTGGCGCTTTTCTGCGGACTCATATGGGTTGCTGTATATCAACATCCTGAAACTGCCAGAAAGTGCTGGGTAAGGTGTTGTTTTTCCTATTTGCCTGCAGTGATCAACATTTTAGCTTGGAATTAAGGCAAATTTGGATGGTCTAGCAACATTGCATAAAGGGTGCCACACTGCCAAAGACAGTAGGGGTCACTATAGAAGTCTATGGGAGAAACAATTAGTTCACGCTGCCCTATACTACATTTCATGTGGAAGGTTTATGCTGCTTGGAAGGTAATTTGTCTAGTTTTCTGGAACTATTTCAACATCTTTTCATGATTTTAAGCTCCAACAAACCAAAATTATGGCTCAAGTGCTGGAAAGGATCTCTAAAAGTCTAAAGAAATACTCTGCAAGGGGGGAGGGGGACTGTATACTGTGGACAGGCAGCTGTGACCGGTATGGGTATGGGAGAAAAAAAGTCACATGGGGTTTTGAGGTGAAAAAAATGGAAAGCACTCACAGACTAGCATACATGGTTTCTCATAACCTTACAGAACTGCCTCGGGAAAATGAATCTGGGGACTTCATGGAAGTTAGCCATCTGTGCCACCGTAAACGTTGTATTAACCCTGATCATCTTGTGTTCGAACCCCATTCAGTAAATATGTCCAGGGCATCTTGTTTCATTCATTGTTGCTGTTCTTTGGAGCATTCTCCTGCCTGCATCTTCTGATAGGGCTTTTTGATTGCTTGTTTTATGTAAGTATGATCTTTTGAAACTGATTTCTTCAGCAGATTTTTCATTTTGATCTGATTGATGATGTAAGAGTGGTCTTTCTTGATTCTTGCGTTTAATTGTCGTGTATGAGAGCTTCTTTCAAGCAGCTGAGCTTTTCGATAAGCGATCTCCTCTTGATGTTTTTCATACAGTTTGAATAATCTTATTCTTCTCATTTTTCTTTTCAATTTTCGCCTGCTTGACCTTTTGCGTTCCTTCTCTTTTTCAGATATACGTTGTTCATTTAGAAGTGCAGCCGATACCCTACTGTTTGGAGGAACGGAACAGCCTGTTGCATTACAGAGTCGTGCGATTGATTCCCCTGGACCATTATTAGATGAAAAGATGGCACTGTGAGCTCGCCCGGAAAAGTTGCGGGGATATGTGACATTTTTAGGTAAGGATCGTCTGATTACATTGTTAACAGATTCCACTTTCTGTGTGTTTGAGTTGAATTTGGTTTTTTCAAGCATGGTTGGTCCAAGTCGGAAGTTGATGCACTCTCGTAGAATCTTCTCTGTTTCAGTATTGAGGCTTATTTTAAAAGAATTTGGTAGAAATTCATTCTTCAGTATCCAGTTGTTGTCATTTTCTCCTGCACATACACTTGAATGGGCCCTGCAGAGCTTATGGTCACCTGCATAACACCTGAGAATGGCCTCAGTACTTTCAGTGATGCTAATTTTCAGATTTTCAAGGTCTCCTCTGGCTCTCTGATGGCAATTTTCAAATTCCGCCTGACAGCGCAGGCTTAAATCTGTAGAAAACCTGTTTTGCATCTTCTGTTTGAATGATTTTGTTAATCCGGGCATCATATTTAATACTGCACATTTATTCTTTATAAATTTCCTGTGGTTTTCTGCCAGGTGCCGTGTATCGATTTGGTGTTCTGGGGTTAATTTGGTGATTTTGGCCATATTTAATTCTTCGGCTGCCTTATATGCACTGGTATCTGGATCTGTGATTATGTTTTTTACTTCCAGGTTGTCCTCTTTGAGGTCCAGCAAACAGGCTTTAGCCCATTCTTTTTCATCACCAATAGACTGCTCCATTGGAATTTGGGACGAGCACTTCTCAGACATAATGTCACATCCATTTTCATCCTCAACAGAATGAAATCCATGTTTAGAGCACAGTTTGTTAATATTTTCTATAGCTATAACCTGCTTTTTAGGTGTAATATTTTCTACCATTGTGTAGCAGCACTGTGTTGCAGGCTGAAAGGGAGTTCTCCCTATTCCAGAATATAAGGCGTTATTGAAAACACCATCAGACTGCACAGAAATTTCACCGGCCGGCTGGCCTCTTAGCAAATTTATGGTCTTCAGACCCTGTCTTCTTGCTTTCATATCTCTTTTGTTAACTTCTTCTATTACTTTAGACACTTTATTAGCAGTTTTTTGTAATCCACGCCTGGAAGGTGCAGGAATACTTGTACTGAGGCATAGTTTCCTGATACTGCTTGGCCCAATAGGTGTTTGGCTTAAAGCGATATTAAGGCCAACATTGGCTGTGGCAGTTTTTCTCCCTACTTTTCCAGTTTCTATTTCATCATAAAGATTATACTTCTTAGACGTATATGAGCAGCGATCACAAATGACCCGCTCTCGCCAGCAGAACATCCTCTGCTCCTCGGTGGAGTAATCAAAATTAAGGCGCCCTTGGCAGTGGTGACTTGTTTTTTGATGTTCATGGAAAACCTCGTTGAACATATCCCATAGCTTTCCAGTATGAAAAATACGGTAGCAGTTTGAGTTGTTTCTGAAATTAAAATAAAGAAAATGGCAAGTGAGCCCCCCTTTTTCTTTATAATTAGCTCTAGTGGAGTACACTTTGGGAGAGCTGACCTTGTGCCGTCCACCTGTCTGTCCATCTGTCACCTGTCCGTCGTCTGTCTGTCGTCTGTCCATCTGTCCGTGTTTTTTTTTCTTTCTTTTTTTTCTTTTTTTTCTTTTTTTTTTGTCTTGTTATCACATCTCTGACACAGCCACTGGAGACAGATTTCTGGAAACTTGTCGGGTAATAATTCTATTTCTGTTGACTTCTTCTCTATTTATCACAAAAAAAAGCACCAAAACTGATGTGGCAGGTGCTCATTGAACACTTTAGAAATCTGGAGCTCTAGCATAGTCTTTGATAGATCTAGATACATTGTAGTTGGTTAATCAAAGTGTTTCATTGCATGATATGCCTTTAAACAGAGCTTAAAATGAGATATTTATTGTAGAAGACATAGATATGCTCTTAGCATGTGATACATGCTTGATATTTCTATATTAGCTATGCAAGCAAGATTATTGGAGTTATTTCCCTTGCACTACTGGGATTTTGTCCAAGTCAATTCTGTGACTTCTATCTAGCAATTTGTACAATTGTGTGATAGATTTATTGAATCTTTTATGTTTTTAATACAAAATATATTACATTTTTGTGAATTGGAGCCACAGTTTTCTTTTCTGTATTACTTTTTCATGTGCTATCTGAGAAAAACTTGTGAAAATCTGCCAAAATACGTCAATTTATGTCATATTTTCTGTTGTTATCTATTGATAATTGCAGTTCAGAGACTAAATATGCTGTTGTTCACTTACAAACTAACAAGCTAAGGTATAAAATGAAATACACCCACCTCTCATTAAAATCTGAATTCATCTGTTCAACTTCTAATGGCATGTCTGCCTTTGGCCGCAGTACCATTGTTGACGTGACCCCACCGTTGGATTCTCTCTCAGTGGACTTCCCATATGGTGCGAGTGGGTCCTGACTTGCCATGGAAACTTCAGAATGTGATGGCCTGATGTAATGAAATTGTGTAATATCACCCTGTTCCTTCTCCTCCTGCTTTATACCCTTATTGTGGGGTGCCACACCTTTTCTGAACCAGGTTTTCCTCATTTTTCGTACTCCTTTTCTCGATTTCATGATCCTATTTTCCACAATTGTATGTGTTGCTATTAAGAAAACTAGATAGCAAATGGTGAAGAGATATTTCTGGAGCAGCATCATATTATATTTTTTATCTTTTGGTATGTCCAGTCTCCAGAAGGAACAGTTTTGTAAGGTCAGGGGTTAGCCAATTATATGCTATTCTGTGTTATTTCTACTAGCATTATCAGCCCTTTTTATCATACATAGATAATGTTACAAAATGAGAATGACATAACTTTTACTAAATGAAATTATGTCCAGAGCAGTTATCCAACAATTATACTAGATATTATTACTGCAGGCCAGCATTCCAGTGGGAAATATGTGAATCTTTAACCAGGGGGTAGTAGCCTGTACAAAGGGGGGTGGGTGGGGTAAGAGCATAGTTATATGGCCATTAAGATAAAGACAGTGGATTCTTTCTGCCCAGTTTCTACTTTAAGCTCAGCTTACTATGTTCTGCAAATTTCAGCTGACTCTGATGTTGGCTTAAGGAGAAACAGACATTTAACTTTTTTCCTCTCTGTTGGCAATCTTCAGTTTTCCTATGGAAATTTAAAGAAATATAGTAATGGGGGTAGGTGCCTAAACAATGTTCCTAGGCACAAATGAAAGTCAATAGCAAGGAAAGCTTGATGTGATTTTATTCGAAATAGCATGTATTTCAAAAACTTACCATAAAATACTACTTTGAAGAAATTTAGAGTTGTCCTATAGGTCAGCGGGAACCAATTGTAGTCATAGAGACCAGAAATTCAAAAAGGTGCAGGGAAGCTCGGAGCTATTATACGTCACATGGTGCTGTTTGATTGGATAATAATGCTGATGAGGTTGAAAATAATGTTTTGATGAACTGTAGAAATCAATTTTGTTTAATTTTATGGATATTGTAAAGAAATAAGTATTTCTTATGTGGACTGTGGAGGCAATATTTTATGATTGGTGATTTTAGCAAATTCTGGCGCTTTTCTGCGGACTCATATGGGTTGCTGTATATCAACATCCTGAAACTGCCAGAAAGTGCTGGGTAAGGTGTTGTTTTTCCTATTTGCCTGCAGTGATCAACATTTTAGCTTGGAATTAAGGCAAATTTGGATGGTCTAGCAACATTGCATAAAGGGTGCCACACTGCCAAAGACAGTAGGGGTCACTATAGAAGTCTATGGGAGAAACAATTAGTTCACGCTGCCCTATACTACATTTCATGTGGAAGGTTTATGCTGCTTGGAAGGTAATTTGTCTAGTTTTCTGGAACTATTTCAACATCTTTTCATGATTTTAAGCTCCAACAAACCAAAATTATGGCTCAAGTGCTGGAAAGGATCTCTAAAAGTCTAAAGAAATACTCTGCAAGGGGGGAGGGGGACTGTATACTGTGGACAGGCAGCTGTGACCGGTATGGGTATGGGAGAAAAAAAGTCACATGGGGTTTTGAGGTGAAAAAAATGGAAAGCACTCACAGACTAGCATACATGGTTTCTCATAACCTTACAGAACTGCCTCGGGAAAATGAATCTGGGGACTTCATGGAAGTTAGCCATCTGTGCCACCGTAAACGTTGTATTAACCCTGATCATCTTGTGTTCGAACCCCATTCAGTAAATATGTCCAGGGCATCTTGTTTCATTCATTGTTGCTGTTCTTTGGAGCATTCTCCTGCCTGCATCTTCTGATAGGGCTTTTTGATTGCTTGTTTTATGTAAGTATGATCTTTTGAAACTGATTTCTTCAGCAGATTTTTCATTTTGATCTGATTGATGATGTAAGAGTGGTCTTTCTTGATTCTTGCGTTTAATTGTCGTGTATGAGAGCTTCTTTCAAGCAGCTGAGCTTTTCGATAAGCGATCTCCTCTTGATGTTTTTCATACAGTTTGAATAATCTTATTCTTCTCATTTTTCTTTTCAATTTTCGCCTGCTTGACCTTTTGCGTTCCTTCTCTTTTTCAGATATACGTTGTTCATTTAGAAGTGCAGCCGATACCCTACTGTTTGGAGGAACGGAACAGCCTGTTGCATTACAGAGTCGTGCGATTGATTCCCCTGGACCATTATTAGATGAAAAGATGGCACTGTGAGCTCGCCCGGAAAAGTTGCGGGGATATGTGACATTTTTAGGTAAGGATCGTCTGATTACATTGTTAACAGATTCCACTTTCTGTGTGTTTGAGTTGAATTTGGTTTTTTCAAGCATGGTTGGTCCAAGTCGGAAGTTGATGCACTCTCGTAGAATCTTCTCTGTTTCAGTATTGAGGCTTATTTTAAAAGAATTTGGTAGAAATTCATTCTTCAGTATCCAGTTGTTGTCATTTTCTCCTGCACATACACTTGAATGGGCCCTGCAGAGCTTATGGTCACCTGCATAACACCTGAGAATGGCCTCAGTACTTTCAGTGATGCTAATTTTCAGATTTTCAAGGTCTCCTCTGGCTCTCTGATGGCAATTTTCAAATTCCGCCTGACAGCGCAGGCTTAAATCTGTAGAAAACCTGTTTTGCATCTTCTGTTTGAATGATTTTGTTAATCCGGGCATCATATTTAATACTGCACATTTATTCTTTATAAATTTCCTGTGGTTTTCTGCCAGGTGCCGTGTATCGATTTGGTGTTCTGGGGTTAATTTGGTGATTTTGGCCATATTTAATTCTTCGGCTGCCTTATATGCACTGGTATCTGGATCTGTGATTATGTTTTTTACTTCCAGGTTGTCCTCTTTGAGGTCCAGCAAACAGGCTTTAGCCCATTCTTTTTCATCACCAATAGACTGCTCCATTGGAATTTGGGACGAGCACTTCTCAGACATAATGTCACATCCATTTTCATCCTCAACAGAATGAAATCCATGTTTAGAGCACAGTTTGTTAATATTTTCTATAGCTATAACCTGCTTTTTAGGTGTAATATTTTCTACCATTGTGTAGCAGCACTGTGTTGCAGGCTGAAAGGGAGTTCTCCCTATTCCAGAATATAAGGCGTTATTGAAAACACCATCAGACTGCACAGAAATTTCACCGGCCGGCTGGCCTCTTAGCAAATTTATGGTCTTCAGACCCTGTCTTCTTGCTTTCATATCTCTTTTGTTAACTTCTTCTATTACTTTAGACACTTTATTAGCAGTTTTTTGTAATCCACGCCTGGAAGGTGCAGGAATACTTGTACTGAGGCATAGTTTCCTGATACTGCTTGGCCCAATAGGTGTTTGGCTTAAAGCGATATTAAGGCCAACATTGGCTGTGGCAGTTTTTCTCCCTACTTTTCCAGTTTCTATTTCATCATAAAGATTATACTTCTTAGACGTATATGAGCAGCGATCACAAATGACCCGCTCTCGCCAGCAGAACATCCTCTGCTCCTCGGTGGAGTAATCAAAATTAAGGCGCCCTTGGCAGTGGTGACTTGTTTTTTGATGTTCATGGAAAACCTCGTTGAACATATCCCATAGCTTTCCAGTATGAAAAATACGGTAGCAGTTTGAGTTGTTTCTGAAATTAAAATAAAGAAAATGGCAAGTGAGCCCCCCTTTTTCTTTATAATTAGCTCTAGTGGAGTACACTTTGGGAGAGCTGACCTTGTGCCGTCCACCTGTCTGTCCATCTGTCACCTGTCCGTCGTCTGTCTGTCGTCTGTCCATCTGTCCGTGTTTTTTTTTTTTCTTTTTTTTCTTTTTTTTCTTTTTTTTTTGTCTTGTTATCACATCTCTGACACAGCCACTGGAGACAGATTTCTGGAAACTTGTCGGGTAATAATTCTATTTCTGTTGACTTCTTCTCTATTTATCACAAAAAAAAGCACCAAAACTGATGTGGCAGGTGCTCATTGAACACTTTAGAAATCTGGAGCTCTAGCATAGTCTTTGATAGATCTAGATACATTGTAGTTGGTTAATCAAAGTGTTTCATTGCATGATATGCCTTTAAACAGAGCTTAAAATGAGATATTTATTGTAGAAGACATAGATATGCTCTTAGCATGTGATACATGCTTGATATTTCTATATTAGCTATGCAAGCAAGATTATTGGAGTTATTTCCCTTGCACTACTGGGATTTTGTCCAAGTCAATTCTGTGACTTCTATCTAGCAATTTGTACAATTGTGTGATAGATTTATTGAATCTTTTATGTTTTTAATACAAAATATATTACATTTTTGTGAATTGGAGCCACAGTTTTCTTTTCTGTATTACTTTTTCATGTGCTATCTGAGAAAAACTTGTGAAAATCTGCCAAAATACGTCAATTTATGTCATATTTTCTGTTGTTATCTATTGATAATTGCAGTTCAGAGACTAAATATGCTGTTGTTCACTTACAAACTAACAAGCTAAGGTATAAAATGAAATACACCCACCTCTCATTAAAATCTGAATTCATCTGTTCAACTTCTAATGGCATGTCTGCCTTTGGCCGCAGTACCATTGTTGACGTGACCCCACCGTTGGATTCTCTCTCAGTGGACTTCCCATATGGTGCGAGTGGGTCCTGACTTGCCATGGAAACTTCAGAATGTGATGGCCTGATGTAATGAAATTGTGTAATATCACCCTGTTCCTTCTCCTCCTGCTTTATACCCTTATTGTGGGGTGCCACACCTTTTCTGAACCAGGTTTTCCTCATTTTTCGTACTCCTTTTCTCGATTTCATGATCCTATTTTCCACAATTGTATGTGTTGCTATTAAGAAAACTAGATAGCAAATGGTGAAGAGATATTTCTGGAGCAGCATCATATTATATTTTTTATCTTTTGGTATGTCCAGTCTCCAGAAGGAACAGTTTTGTAAGGTCAGGGGTTAGCCAATTATATGCTATTCTGTGTTATTTCTACTAGCATTATCAGCCCTTTTTATCATACATAGATAATGTTACAAAATGAGAATGACATAACTTTTACTAAATGAAATTATGTCCAGAGCAGTTATCCAACAATTATACTAGATATTATTACTGCAGGCCAGCATTCCAGTGGGAAATATGTGAATCTTTAACCAGGGGGTAGTAGCCTGTACAAAGGGGGGTGGGTGGGGTAAGAGCATAGTTATATGGCCATTAAGATAAAGACAGTGGATTCTTTCTGCCCAGTTTCTACTTTAAGCTCAGCTTACTATGTTCTGCAAATTTCAGCTGACTCTGATGTTGGCTTAAGGAGAAACAGACATTTAACTTTTTTCCTCTCTGTTGGCAATCTTCAGTTTTCCTATGGAAATTTAAAGAAATATAGTAATGGGGGTAGGTGCCTAAACAATGTTCCTAGGCACAAATGAAAGTCAATAGCAAGGAAAGCTTGATGTGATTTTATTCGAAATAGCATGTATTTCAAAAACTTACCATAAAATACTACTTTGAAGAAATTTAGAGTTGTCCTATAGGTCAGCGGGAACCAATTGTAGTCATAGAGACCAGAAATTCAAAAAGGTGCAGGGAAGCTCGGAGCTATTATACGTCACATGGTGCTGTTTGATTGGATAATAATGCTGATGAGGTTGAAAATAATGTTTTGATGAACTGTAGAAATCAATTTTGTTTAATTTTATGGATATTGTAAAGAAATAAGTATTTCTTATGTGGACTGTGGAGGCAATATTTTATGATTGGTGATTTTAGCAAATTCTGGCGCTTTTCTGCGGACTCATATGGGTTGCTGTATATCAACATCCTGAAACTGCCAGAAAGTGCTGGGTAAGGTGTTGTTTTTCCTATTTGCCTGCAGTGATCAACATTTTAGCTTGGAATTAAGGCAAATTTGGATGGTCTAGCAACATTGCATAAAGGGTGCCACACTGCCAAAGACAGTAGGGGTCACTATAGAAGTCTATGGGAGAAACAATTAGTTCACGCTGCCCATATATGATAAGACTATGCTGACAGGATGTAGTTTGCAGTGAATAAATCTCGAAACTTTCACTGCCACCCCTGTGTATTTTTCAACCCCAACAAAAATGTAGCAAAACAGCTTTGTAAATAAGCTCCATTTTTTATAATAATAAATAAGCATAACATTCAGAAAAATATTCAACTTTCATAATAAAACCAATCAGGGGCCGGCAAATATTCATTATACGCCTGAAAGCTCTCCCCCAAAGAGGCGGGGCTTGCATAATGAGCATTTTTTTACTGTAGTGCAACCTAACTAAAGGATGGCTGATGACGATCATGATGCTGATAAGTAAGTAAAGACGCCTAATTTGTATAAACCCTTACCAGAGAAATATTGTACTTAGTATCGAAATCTGATTTTCTGCGTATAATGCAATAATCAATACAATTCTGATGCGTAAACTAATTGCAGAGCGGCTTTAAAAAGTGGGTGGGGTATTTTCTGTTACAGCATTTCTAAGCCGTTACAGGCAGTACTAATCTCCGCTGGTGATTTTCTCTATGTACTTTTTTGTCGCAAAGGTAGTTTTCTCATTGTACTTGGAATGTTTTATGTTTGGTCAGAAAAAGTAGATTTAGGGATTTGCTGGATCCTGTACTAGCGATAACAGAGCTTTTCTTAAAATTGCGATTTTTCCCAAAATAAAAACAATATGAGAAAGTTCAATTCATTAGAAAAATAAAGATGTTTAAATTTTCAAAATCCGTATAGAAATAAAAAAGTTATGTTATGTCAAACTACACAAACCCTCAAGTTTTGTCTGACAATTTTATCGATCGATCAATTCAATTTACACATCGCTCAGTTAAGTATTTTTATGTTTTACCTGTCGCGGTGTATCAGATTTTCTGTCGCGCCATTGCCGACTGTGTAAACAGTGGGTGTGTTTTAATGCTTTGCGCACAGATGCTCAAATGTTTACACTTCTAAAATTAACTCCAGTTTGTAGAGGAAACCCTCAGCTTCATTAGGGTACCTTTCGTTTGCTTTCGGATGCATAAATAGCGAAGATATTCGCTTCTGAAAATTGACCAATCTTTGCAGCCCATTTTTTCACGGAAATATACGGAAATTCTAAAAATGAAAATAACCATGAGATTCATTGATCAATTCTACGTCATACTGAATAAATTAAAAAATTTGTAATTTGATTGGTTATGCAAATGAGCTACGTCAAAACAACAAGGGGTCATGACATGACTGAACCAATCAAATTGGAAAAAAAATGGCTGCCGCCATGCGGTAAAATTTCACATATAGGTACTCGCTTTGAATATTTGTTTCTCCGCTGTTCGATTATACTTCATTTAACAAATATAGATATGAAGACATGTTGCTTTTGACACAAAAATCAGATTTGACTTACAAGTTGATCAATTTTGAAAATCCTTGAATAGCAATACTTTTGCAGAATTAGCTAAGCTTTATATTATAAATTCACAAAAATAAATAAATGCATTTAAGACAACTTTACTGGCTGAGAAATGAAATTTAGTATTTTCGTAAATTTTCACTGGAAATTAAGGCATATTGCAGAGGTAAGTTGAAGAGGAAAGCATGTTGGAAGCGACATGCCTTAATGGTCAGGGGAGATCACTGCAGTCTTCCATTTAAAAACCTTTTAAAGCCAACTTCCCATTAGGAAAAAATTGTTACAAACGACTGGCAATTACATTACCTGACAAGCGCTCCTAATGACTCTTATTTCTGCTAATAAGTGAGCCCCATGTTCTTCTTTCCAGTTTTGAAGATGATCTGGATGATGATGGGGATGATGAGCCATTAGACGAGCCAGTTGAATCCCAGCAAGTAAATAAAGTTAGAGATCAGGGCCCGGATGTTCATAACTAACAATGTTGTTACAACATTTCGTTAAAATTGCAAACGTGCTATCTCAGATACGGCAACATTATTTCTTGAAAGAAATGTGAGCAGCTTTTGCATTGCAAAAGCTTCTTACATTTTTTTTCAATAAAAAAATTAGTGCATTTGGCTTGAAAGTCATATAACACTTAACGATTTGACCTCTTAATGAACTTGTTAGGCTAATGATGCTTCAAACAACTTGGCCCAGGACATTACCACAAAGAGTATTATATGATACTGTAAAAAGTCTAAAACTTTGGACACCTAAATGCATTACTGTAACTGTCCGAAATATGGAACAGTTTGGCTTTACAATGCAGTAATGTGTCCAAAAGATGCAGATAGAATGACAAACAGTGTATACCCTGATCAGACTTCTCCTAAAGGAACAGTATGATCTGGGTCTGCACTGTCTCCCAATACTTTGATTTTTTGCAGTAATTGTGGGATAGCTTTTTTTTTTTCCACAGAGCTCCAGATAATGATTAACGGTATTGAGGATAATTTAGAGATGATTTTTATTTCTCAACAAAAACATATTTTTTTCAGCTATTCACTTATCAGGCAAGCTAACATTGCTATTAAACAGTTACCTTTTCTTATAGATAAGAACTACTCTTCTAAAAGTTGCCTCCCATAAAAACAAGAGCTGCTATGTTAAAAGTTGTCTAAAAAATGACAGCCAAACCATCGAGGTGTAACCAAACACCTTGAGTAAATTTTATTAACATGACTAGGTTCACATTCAGTAGAAACACAGGGTATAATCGATTCTGCCAATTTTTGCATCCTGCAGAGACTGTCCGTCATATTTGGCTTCCGCCGAGACTGTCTGCGAACTCTTGCTTCCTTCAGAGACTACTGTCGTCGAAAAATGGCTTCCTGTCAAGACTTCCACGTGACTGCTTCCTGCCGAGAGCCTCGGCAGGAAGCAGAATCACGCGGACATTCTCTGCAGGAAGCCATTTATCATGTACAGAGATCGCGGACAGTCCCGGTGGAAGCCAAATATGATGTACAGTCTCTGCAGGAAGCGAAAATTAGCGGAATCGATTATACCCTTTGAGAAACATTGTTCAATGTTCTGTTTTACCTCCCTTTTCAGATGAGCTCATCTCTACAAAGAATTTGCTCATCTAGGAGCAAACTATTTCCTATGAGATAAGTCCTCTTTACAGAAGGGTTTAGCATTCCAGGGAAACTAACAGGAAGGCGCAAAAACAGTCTCCCTTTGAAAAACATGGCAGAAAAACATGAAAGTATACCTTACAATATTTCTTCGGTTATAAGATGAGATTTATCCCTTCCCAAAACAGTCACTAAGATCTGAATCTATCCTGTAAGGTGGATCTAGATTTTTTGGGAATGTTTTGGGAGAGAAAAGCCCATTTTATAGCTGAATTACACAAGACTGATAAATGATCATATGAGCCATGACACAAGAAAACCAACAAAGAGGTTGTGCGCCCAGCGCAGACTCAGATCAGCCTGGGCATCCGCCCAGTCTGATCAGAGTCTTCGCTGTCCACAAGAAGGTAGCTTATAACATAAGCTACCTGTTACCCGTTAAGCCATAAGGCAAGACTCATGATATGACTCTGCAGATGCCTATGCTGATCTGAGTCTGCACTGGGTGCACAACCACTTTGTAGGTTTTGTCATGTAGCAGCTCATATAATATGCTTGTGTTTCAGGATGGGGCTCAGATGGACATCCTACCTGCTGAGGGTGCCCAGCCCACAGCACCACAGAAACGAATTACCACACCTTACATGACCAAGTATGAAAGAGCTAGAGTGCTTGGGACCAGGGCATTACAAATAGCGTGAGTTAATTTGTGACATAGAAAATTCTGTATCAGGGGTCACTATCTATGCAAGTGACATATATTTGCCTTAATATTCATAGAAAAGCACCTAAGTGAATAGTGTAGAACCAGATCAGACTGCTCCTAAGCTCTTGTTAGTTTTTCATTGGGGTCCATATTTATACAACAATCCCTTTCCACCTAGTCCTGTCTATACATGTAGCTGCCCTAGTTGAGCTACGAGGGGAGTTCAATAAGTTTGTAGAACTCGGTATTTTTCTATACAATTCAAGATTTCTTTTTTCATTTTTGTGCAGTGTAAACCTTTGTCAGTTGAATGATAACAGCTGTTCAGTCAACACGTACATTTTTTGCTCTTATTTTTTGTTTGAAAACCTATACCCATAGGCAAAAATGGAAAGTCAGAATAGTGAGTTCAGAGCAGTCATAAAGTTCCTCACTAAGGAGGGTGCAAACGCCAAAGAAATCTATCAGCTTATGGCTGATGTGTATGGTGATAGTAGCTTAAAGTATTCCACAGTAGCAAAGTGATCAGTAGAATTTAAACGTGGGCGAGACTCCTTAGAATATGACCCAAGGCCAGGTCGCCCTGCTGATGTCATCAGCCAGGAGATGATTGTCCATGTTGAGAGACTTGTGCTAAACAATCGCAGCATCAAAGTTGCCGAACTTGCTTCATAATGTGGTATTTTATGGAAGTGTTTACACAAAAAAGTCTATAATCCATGAACATTCATGCATGTCAAAAGTATCTGCCAGGTGGGTACCCAGAAACCTGAACATGCAAGATCGTCAGTAAAGGGTGGAGTGAAGTCAAGAACTTCTGGAAGTTCTGGAATTCAGAAGACTTTCACACTCGTAACAGGAGATGGAACTTGGCTTCACCACTGGGACCCAGATACTAAGAAACAGTCCATGCAATGGAAGCGCCCTGGCTCATCCCCACCTAAGAAATTTCGTACACAACCATCAGCCGGCAAGGTAATGGCCACTGTTTTTTTGGGACTCCAAGGGGATTATATTGATAGGTTACAAGCCTGCTTCAACTACAGGAGAATACTATGCCAATATCATTAAACAATTAAGGGTTGCTATTAAAGAAAAACGAAGGGGAAAGCTAGCTGCTGGTGTCCTTCTTTTGCATGATGATGCCCCTGTGCACAAGTCCAGAGTTGCACAAGCGGCTATTCGTGAGTGCAGTTAAATCACCCGCCCTGGCCCCAAGTCATTATTATCTGTTTCAAAATTTGAAGTCCCACTTGCGTGAAGCGAGATTTCAGGACAATGATGAGTGCAAGGCTGCTACAGAGATTTGGTTTTAGAACCAAGCAGATGACTTTTATTTCAAAGGCATAGCCTGCTTAACAGAAAAGTGGGCCAAATGCATTGAAGTAAAGGAGGATTACATTGAAAAATAATGTTGAAACCATCTTCCAATTTGTGAGTTAAACCCCAAGTTCTACGAACTTATTGAACTCCCCTCGTAGCAAAATCCATCCCTTTCCAGTCCTTGATATTGTCTTCCCACCTCTTCTTCTGTCTAGCTCTTTCTCTTTCCTTTCACTGTGTTCTGCAGAATTGTCTTTGCTAAACCAGAAGACCCTGAGACGTGACCAAACCACCTTAGTTTCCTCATCATAATTTCCAATAGCTGCTTGGATCTTCCTGTGAACCTTTTTGTTGGTTATATGGTCCTTGTACAAAATGATCAGTAACCTTCGGTGGCATCTCATCTCAAAGGCCTATGTTCTTTTCTCTAACTCTGCTGTCAAGGTCCATGACTTAAAGGCATACAGAAATATGGATATGAGAAAGGAGCGCATCAGTTTCACCTTTGATTCAAGAGATGTGTTGCTATCTCTCCATATTGGCTTCAGTTTGGTCAGAGCTGCAGTGGCTTGTGCAATACTTGAGAGAACCTCTAGTTTTGAGCTTCATCTGAGACAATTACTCCAAGGTACTTGAAGCTTATAACTTCAAGCTTCTGTCCTTTAACCTTGACCTCCCTTTGGCACTGTTTGTAATTAGCTTGGTCTTGTCAGCACTTATCTCCATTTTATACCTTGTGCAGGTTTGAGTCAGGGCTTAGGTGTCCACAGGACTCCACTGTATCTTGGGCACAGCATATGAAAGGTGGAGCCCATCCCCCTCTTTTTGCTGTCTTATCCTTCCCTGATTCGAAACAGGTACCAATTTACTGATGGGTTGACAGAGTTTTCCAGTCATTGGATGGCGGAGCCTAGGCTCAAACTCATGACCCTCCAGAGACTTTCTGCACCATAACAGAGCGTCTCTAACCACTTGACTGCTAATGAACATAAGGCAAATGAATATAAGAGCCATGACATGAGAAACCAACAAAGTGGTTGTGCGCCCAGCGTAGACTCGGATCAGCCTGGGTATTCCCCCAGTCTGATCAGGCTCTTTGCTAAGTGCTGAAAGGGTAGCTAAGGGTCAAAGCTACCTCTATGCTGACAGGGACGACTCTGATCCGAATAGGTGGATGCACAGGCTGATCTGAATCTGCGCTGGGCACACAGCCACTTTGTTGGGTTTGTTATGTTGCGGCTCATAAGACAAATGAATATCAGGCAAATGAATATTAAATGCTCATTTTTAGCTCGCCTGAACGAAAGTTCAGGAAGAGCTATTGTTGTCACCACGGCGTCCGCGTCCTCGGCCGCGTCCGCGTCCGGATTGGATGTTTTGGTTAAAGTTTTTTGAAGACCTATATCTCCTTAACCCATGGATGGATTCTTCTGATACTTGCACTGTAGTTAGATATTGGTCCAAAGTTTAACAGGGTACCACCCCCACCCCACTCCGTGACCTTGATGTCAAGGTCATGGACTTAGAATATTGGGAGTATTTTTGACTGGATGTTTTGGTTAAAGTTTTGTGTAGCCCAATATCTCCTTAACCCATGGATGGATTCCTTTGATACTTGCACTGTAATTAGATATTGGTCCAAAGTTTTCCAAGGTACTACCCTCCCCCCCCCCCCCTCCTCCCTCAGTGACCTTGATGTCAAGGTCATGGACTTAGAAAATTTTCTTTTTATTGATTGGATGTTTTGGTTAAAGTCTTTTAAAGACACATATCTCCTGAACTCAGTGATGAATTCTTTTTATATTTGCACTTTAGTTAGATTTACAGAGTACTACCCCAACCCTGCTCAGGTACCTTGATGTCAAGGTCAGGGACTGAGGAAATTTGGTCTTTATTAATGTTTTCTAATTGTATACTGATTCATAATTCAGAGATTTAGTTTACACTTTAACTGATGTTAGACACTTTTTTGAGTTTTTACAAAGCACTATATACTTACCCCACCGGGTGACCTTGAAGTCAAGATCGTCAACTTAGAATTTTGTCTTAAAGATTTTGTCAAAGTTTTATATTTATGAAGACATAATTTCACAGTGCCACGATGGACTCAGTTGATACTAATACTTGGACTGATGTTAGATAATGGTTCAAGGTTTTGATACATCCTAGTCCCCCCCCCCCTCCCCCCACCCCCACCTCTTAGTTCTTTGACCTCAAGCTCATGGACTTTGAAATTTCATGTGGATTTTTTTTTTTTAAGACTTACTTCTGAGATAGCTTTTGTTTATGAATGTATCGTCATTATGGACATGCTTGCCTGAAGTTTTATGCATAGCAGGCCACGCCACCAAAGCGACTGTGTGATGGGCAAGCACCTATTCAGGCAAGCTATGCTGTCAGCCGACAGCTCTTGTTCTTATTGTTCTGCTTGCAACTAGCAGAAGCAAGCCATACATACATGTTTTCCAGTGTCGACGGCGGTGCGTAAATTTTGTGTCTAGTTATCTGGTTTACATCATTTTTTTTTACCTGGTTAAGCCCTTTTTCGACAGTGTGCTGTCAGACAGGCACAATACTGCATTCTACAGTTTGTTTGGTATTCCTGTGTAATTTAGGTTAGGAGCCACACAACATGAAAGTATTATATCTAAAAAAAAAAATAGCATGATATGGAGTCATGTTATAATGAGGCTTTGCCACATTTTAGGTGAATGGGTACACCAACATGTATTTTTTTAATTTAAAGACAGACAACTTTTGTGGCTTCCTGATTGCTTCCCTGGATGACAAAGCCCTTCCGAAAAAGGGATCAGCTCTCAGAGTAAAGAATTTGCCTCAGAAAGAGCAAATTGTTTCCTTTAAAGTGTTGATCCCTATTGAGAAGGCAAACAAAATGTTGAGTTGCTTCCCATTCACCATAAGGCATAAATATTTAAAAAGCCAAATTTTCATGTATCCTTCTGTGGTTTAATCGCAATGGGAGACAACATTGTTGAAATAATACAACAGGACAAAACCAACCAAGTGGCATGTGTGCCCAGCGAAGACTCAGATCAGCCTGCTCAGTCTTTTCTTGCGCTTAAAGTGTAGCTATGGGTCTAGGAAGATCCAAGCAGCCATTGGAGAATATGATGAACTCCTGAGGGTGGTCAAGAAATGGAAACTAAGGTGGTTTGACCACGTCTCAAGGTCTTCTGGTTTAGCAAAGACAATTCTTCAGGGCACAGTGAGAGGAAAAAGAAGAAGAGGTGGGAAGACAATATCAAGGAGTGGACTGGAATGGATTTTGCCAGCTCAACTAGGGCAGCTGAAAACAGGACAAGGTGGAAAGGGATTGTTTTGAAGTCATCTGTGGTGCCCCAACGACCTAGTAAGGTTATGGGATAGAATAGAATAGAATGGGTCTAGGCAACTTTCATGCATACAGAAAAGACTGATCAGACTTTGCAGATGCCCAGGCTGAGCTGAGTCTGCTGCATGCACATGCCACTTTGTTGATTTTGTCGTATCGCAGCTCCTATCAAGACTGTTCTGTTTAATTTACAGGATGTGTGCCCCTGTGATGGTGGAGCTGGAGGGAGAGACGGATCCTTTACAAATTGCCATGAAAGAACTCAAGTGAGTATCGTAAAAGCTCTAAAAATTTGGACACCATAAGTCCATAAATTATTTCCGCATTTGTCCTAAAAAGGGAACAGAATGCAGTAAGAACTCAAGTGAGTATCGTAAAAGCTCTAAAAATGTGCACACCATAAATTATTTCCGCAGTTGTCATAAAAAGGGAATAGATTGGTTTTACAATGGAGTAAGAACTCAAGTGAGTATTGTAAAAGCTCTAAAAATGTGCACACCACAAATTATTTCCACAGTTGTCATAAAAAGGGAATAGATTGGTTTTACAATGCAGTAATGTGTCCAAAAGATGAAGATGGAATGACAAACAGTGTATACCCTGATCAGACTGCTTCTAAAGAAGCAGTCTGATCTGGGTCTGCACTGTTTTGCTCAGGTCTACCTGTCCCCATATTTAGGTATGATATTATAGCACAGTGCTCTGGTTAGGATTTCAGAGAAGAGGCTTTCATAATGCAGCTGATTTTCATATTTCGTTAAAGAAAAGGTCAACATCACCATGTGCTGTGGAGCATACATCATTGAGGTAATGTGCAGGTTCTTTCTCTTGTATGTCTGTATTTCTGTTTTATATTTCTTGAACCAGCAGCTGGATTTTCATGGAACTTGCATGGGCCAGTCATTGGAACAAATCAAGGAAGCTGTTATTAGGTTTTGGTCACCATGACCTTAATTCTAGGTTGCAATTTGTATACATGTGCAACATCTCTTGAATCAGAGGATGTATTTTTCATTAAAATTGCATAGATTAATCATTGAGAAAAGCCTGTATTGTTTTGGTAACCTTAACTCCATTTTCAAATTTACATGCTTGTATGCACATTTTCTCTTGAACCAGTGGGTAGATTTTCAGCAGACTTGCATGGATTAATCATGGATCTATCATTGTGACAAGGCACAGAAACTGAATGGGTGTTGGTAACCTTGGCCCCATTTTCAAGGTCACAGTCTTATATCTCTTGAGCCAGTAGGTGGATTTTTAGCAAACTTGTAATATATGGATTAATCATCAGAACAAACCAAAAAAGCTGATAAGGTTTTGATGACTTTGACCCCACTTGCAAGGTCACAGTCCAGTATACTCAATATTTCTTGAACCAGTGTCATTTTCACCAAATTTGCATGGATTAATCATTTGGACAATCTTATGAGCTGATCACATTTTAGTGGCCTTCCACCTATACACCATGTTCAAGGTCAACATGTCATAGTAAGTTTTTCAGATAATGACAGTGGGAGATTACTCTGAAAAATGTTTCTGTTTCATGCTTTTAAGCACCCTCACGGACTGATGAGATCATCTAGCTCAAGCTGACAGTTTAGCTGTAGCCATCGGCTGAAATCCTTTTCGCCGGCAAGTCAGCCAGGAGCTGTGGTCAAGGTCAATGCTATTTTTAGAAAGCCGGTAGTGTCATCACTCTAATGACTTCATTTATTAATGGATTAAACTCAAATGATCTTGTAAAAATAGTACTCTGTTTCTTCTAATAACCCAACCCCAAGGCCTCACTCATTTTTTTGTGACTTACAACAATGTGGCAATTTTGTCATGTGATATTCATTCTCATTTATACAGGGTAATCAGAGACCTCACTGTAGGCTCTATGGCTTGGGCCACTTCCAGGTGGCTGATGTGACAAGCAAAGGCTCTGATCAGACTGCCCAGGCTCTGATCAGACTGCACTTATGTGCAGTCTGATCAGAGCCTTTGCTTGTCACCAAAACCTTGTTGGAAATCACATTACTGAGCTCATCTACAGTAGAACCTCAATGGCTCGAACCCTAATGGCTCGTTCACACTGCCTTGCTAGAACTCTTTTCTTGGTCCCTAGAGGTCATTTCATATGGAAATTTACCCTGGATGGCTAGAACTACCCTTGGCTGAAACTAATTTTCATGGTCCCCAGCCTATTCGGGCCAATGAAGTTCTACTGTATATTTTAAATATTTGCATCTGTTATTTATCCCTGGACAGCTGTCAGTAAAATAACCATGTTTTGTTTCAGAGCTAGAAAGATTCTTTTTATCATCAGGAGATATCTACCAGATGGGAGCTTTGAAGACTGGGGTATCGAGGAACTCATCATTACAGAATGAACAGTATTTGTATATCATACAGGGATCAAATATGGCCAGAAATTTTAGGATAAAAATTTTGAGATTTACATGACTTCTGCCTCATAACATGTCATATGTTGTAGGAACTCGTTAGAATTTCCTTATTTAGGTAATGTAAGGTGAATGGGTATCCTTTCAGGGGACGCAACTGTACCATTTTTCTGTTTTGCCTCTATTTTCAGTGGGGGTCAAATTTTAAAGAAAGAATATGGTCCTAGAGCAAATTCTTCCCTTTAAGAGTAGATTACATTTTGGAATGATTCATTAATCATGGAAGCAAATAGGAAGTCAAAAAAGTTGTTCCCCTTTGCAAAAATGGTGGAAAACATGGAGATATACCCATTCACTTTAAAAACCTTTACCTGTTATATTGGATTTCTTAAGTTCTTCTCACTGAGCATGAGAGACACTTATTATGATTTCTTCTACAACTTGTCTCATTAAAACTGTTACTGAGATCACATATGTTTTGTGCGGAGAAATCAGGAAAAGGTTAAAATTGTTACTGAGATCACATATGTTTTGTGCGGAGAAATCAAGAAAAGGTTGAAACTGTTACTGAGATCACATATGTTTTGTGCGGAGAAATCAGGAAAAGGTTAAAACTGTTACTGAGATCACATATGAGATCACATATGTTTTGTGTGGAGAAATCAGGAAAAGGTTAAAACTGTTACTGAGATCACATATGTTTTGTGCGGAGAAATCAGGAAAAGGTTAAAACTGTTACTGAGATCACATATGAGATCACATATGTTTTGTGTGGAGAAATCAGGAAAAGGTTAAAACTGTTACTGAGATCACATATGTTTTGTGCGGAGAAATCAGGAAAAAGGTTAAAACTGTTACTGAGATCACATATGTTTTGTGCGGAGAAATCAGGAAAAGGTTGAAACTGTTACTGAGATCACATATGTTTTTTGTGGAGAAATCAGGAAAAGGTTGAAACTGTTACTGAGATCACATATGTTTTGTGCGAGGAAATCAGGAAAAGTTTGAAACTGTTACTGACATCACATATGTTTTGTGTGGAGAAATCAGGAAAAGGTTAAAACTGTTACTGAGATCACATATCATGTTTTGTGTTGAGAAATCAGGAAAAGGTTGAAACTGTTATTGAGATCACATATCATGTTTTGTGTGGAGAAATCAGGAAAAGGTTGAAACTGTTACTGAGATCACATATCATGTTTTGTGCGGAGAAATCAGGAAAAGGTTGAAACTGTTACTGAGATCACATATGTTTTGTGTGGAGAAATCAGGAAAAGGTTGAACTGTTACTGAGATCACATATTATGTTTTGTGTGGAGAAATCAGGAAAAGGTTGAAACTGTTACTGAGATCACATATTATGTTTTGTGTGGAGAAATCAGGAAAAGGTTGAAACTGTTACTGAGATCACATATGTTTTGTGCGGGGAAATCAGGAAAAGGTTGAAACTGTTACTGAGATCACATATGTTTTGTGCGGAGAAATCAGGAAAAGGTTAAAACTGTTACTGAGATCACATATGTTTTGTGCGGAGAAATCAGGAAAAAGGTTGAAACTGTTACTGAGATCACATATGTTTTGTGCGGAGAAATCAGGAAAAGGTTGAAACTGTTACTGAGATCACATATGTTTTTTGTGGAGAAATCAGGAAAAGGTTGAAACTGTTACTGAGATCACATATGTTTTGTGCGGGGAAATCAGGAAAAGGTTGAAACTGTTACTGAGATCACATATGTTTTGTGTGGAGAAATCAGGAAAAGGTTAAAACTGTTACTGAGATCACATATCATGTTTTGTGTGGAGAAATCAGGAAAAGGTTGAAAATGTTATTGAGATCACATATCATGTTTTGTGTGGAGAAATCAGGAAAAGGTTGAAACTGTTACTGAGATCACATATCATGTTTTGTGCGGAGAAATCAGGAAAAGGTTGAAACTGTTACTGAGATCACATATATTTTGTGTGGAGAAATCAGGAAAAGGTTGAAACTGTTACTGAGATCACATATTATGTTTTGTGTGGAGAAATCAGGAAAAGGTTGAAAGTGTTACTGAGATCACATATTATGTTTTGTGTGGAGAAATCAGGAAAAGGTTGAAACTGTTACTGAGATCACATATTATGTTTTGTGTGGAGAAATCAGGAAAAGGTTGAAATTGTTACTGAGATCACATATTATGTTTTTCGTGGAGAAATTAGAAAAAGGCTCAATTTTTACCCTCAGAAGTCTGGCATATATGAAACTCTGTATAATGCAACAAGGTTGGCAAAATGCCGGCAAATAAGAGTATTTTCCATGCCGGTGGTATTTACCAGTAAATACTGGAAAATACCGGCAAATACTGGTTGATTGAATTGACCAGCCTGGAATTTATACAATAACCTACACCTAAAATCCAATCAGTATTTCAATTATACTGGTCAACTGACTTAATATTTATACTGATGTTTAACAATTGTGTCTACTTATTTATTTAATAGTTTATCTAGTCAATGAAATTTGAACTTTGTTTAGGAGAAAAAAAAGCCTGTTTCACAGATGGACATTTCTCTCAGTGGGCTCGCAGTCAGGGAGCTTTGGCACTAACTACTGTTTTGCAGTCAGTACATCTGGCACTGGTCTTGTTGTCTTGGTCAACAACGGCATAGGATCTTTTGGCTTATGGTGAATAGTAGTTTGGTAATGATGTGTGATGGTTCAGCTTCAGGACTAATTATGACAAAGTTCAGTTCAGTTCAATTCTTCTAACGAAGTTCCCCAAGTGGCTCAGTGGTACGTAACCATACAAATCTGACTGCTATAAATGTATTCAAGAGTTGAAGCCATACTATAGCTCAAGCCATACCAATGAATAACACCTCTATGTACTTCAACTTGTCTAATCTTTGTACAAAACAGATAACCATTCTGACAAATTATTGTTTCTATCTTGGCCCCAAGCAATACTCTGCTCCCTTAAATAAACATTGCTTTGAAACTTGTTGTTTAACAATTTAGACACTGTCTAGCAAATTGGGTGTCACAGGTGACTGGCCAGGTGCACAGGTGAATTTACCTGTAATTTCTTACCAGTATTTTTATGCTGTTGAGTTTAGGAGAAATGATAAAGTTGAATGAAGATACTGTTCATACTTGTGAAATTGTCAAATTTTTTGTCTTAAATCCATGTTTTGGCTATTTCAATCTGCTTTGTGAAACATTTTATTCTTTATGATGATGAACTTCAAATTTGATATAAAATTAACTAAAACATCTTTAAGTCATTTACTTTGAATATTTATTATTTTAAAGTAACTTGGTTTTGGTTTTAGCAAGATTCAAAGGTGAAAAAGTTCAATCGACCAGTATTTGCCAGTATTTTCCACTTTGGGAGTATTTTCCAGACCGGTAAATACCGGTAAATTCCATTGGTAAATTCCGGGGGTGGAATTTACCGCCCAACCTTGTAATGCAAATATTTCAAGACAGACATGCTGTCCACCCTGTGTGGTGCAGTTATTCAGACAAAGGCTAGCAACAAAGACTTGCTGCTAGCTCAAGTCAGTGGAGTGGTATAGACAAAAACAGTGCTCAAGATAAGATGGGGTAGCAAAGACAATTTTGGGATAATTTTTCATATTTCTGGATAAAACATTATGTGACCTCACATTAGAACTGTCTCACCAAAACAGTTCTAATGAGGGGTCACAATGTATGTTTATTTTGAGAAATAAGAAAAATTATTTCAGAATTATCAGTAAGCCTCCACCCTATCTGGAACTCTGAAACTTGTGACAAAGACTAACTGGCAAGGCTGCATGGCTTAGTGCATTTGCACAAACAAAGTCTTGCTACCAGTAGCTTTGTGATGTATGTCATATTGATAAACCAGTATGGGATCAATGGCACTTGTAGTTATAGCCAACATGAGACCCAGTGGCTAGTTCCAGCTTATTATGGGGCCTTTAAGTTATGTCAGTGGTCTCATTTATTCTCATTTGTTTGTAAACCATGTTTAAAAACTTAATTTTATCATGCATCTGCTGCAAAATTCCACTGATAACAGGGGTATGATAACACAATGTGATGTATTGTCACTGTAGAACTGCGCTTGCGCGAATGTTATCAGGCCATGCCTTTAGAAGCGATCTCTGAAGACGATTGGCTGTGTACTGACGTTGGTCGTGATAACAGATTTCGATTGGTTTCATGACGTCACCGACTTACGTCATAAGGCATTCGCGACGTCAGCAAGTTCGAACAAAACTGCATTTGCTTTTCTTTTGTTTGAGTCTCTTTAAAGCTTAAAACCTCCTAATGGTGCATGATAAATAGAAAACCATGTAAGTGTCTTTTGCTATCAAGTTTATCAGGCTCGACCAGAAATAAGTCAGACTGGCTCGGCAAGCCTCGCCATTCCTATGGTGTTTCTGGTCTCGCCTGATAAACTTGATATCAAAAGACACTAACATGGTATTCTTTATGTCTTCAAAGATGGATTCTAAAGGCACTGCCTGATGTCATTCACGCATGCACAGCTCTATAGTGACATGATATCACATTATGTTATCATACTCCTCTTATCGTGTGCAGTTTTTCAGCAAGTGCATGATACAATGATTTGTTATGCCACGCAGATGGTTCAGATCTGCCTTTGCAATATCATATTCTGATCAGTGTTTGCTTTATGCTCATGCAGTGCAACTTGGCCCAGTGGTTATAAAACTCGAGAATAATCTCAAACTCAAAATAAAGCACACTGAGTGGCTGCTTCCGAGCACATGCTCTGAAGCAGCCAATCAGTGTGCTTTATTTTGAGATTGAGATTATTCTCAAGTTTTATAACCTCAAACCCTGTATTAAGGTGAATGAGTGCACACTCAGGGAAAAGCAATTCTACCATTTTTGTCTGTCCTAGTGGGAGAAAGAATTAGCTTGACAGTGGATCAAAATGCAAAGTAAAACTCCTATAGGAGCAAATTCTTTCCTTTTAAGAATAGATTTCCCTTTGGAAGGGTCTCATTCTTCGTCATGAAAGCGCATCCCTATCCTAAAACTGATGAAAAACTGTAGAGGTGTACCCATACACAGAAATACAGTCAACTCTCGATATCTTATAGTTTAAGCTCATCCCAAACTACTCTTATCTCAAAGTAAATTTTTTGGTCCCAGAAAATTTACTTTGAAATATCAGTAGTTTGAGATAATAGGAGTTGAAATTTAAATAAAAATTACTATGGAATATGTCCAAACTATATTCCTTGAAGTCAAACACCTAATTTGTGACTTGACTGGATGTAGGTATTGTCAAAAAATGTCTACAAAGCTATCTTCAGTGCTTAGTGTTTGTCAATCTATGACAGGCAAATAATGCATTTACTGTCATTTCTTGACATCTCGAACACTGATATCTTTAAGTACCTGTTTAGGATAATTACAGTTGTTGTTTTTTTTGTCCTTTCATGGGAAACTTGAGAAAGCTTTCAAGGTTTTGAAATAATTGTTTAAATACATATGAAACAATTGTAAGTATAGCCAGTCTTTTTTTTTCTCAGTCTTTTTTATTGTTTTGAGTACAAATAAAAGTTTTGATTGGATGCCTATATTATTGTTTGGCCATATAGATCCCAAGGAACTTTACATTTTAATGACATTGCACTGACGTCAATACAAAGTTATTTTGGTATCATATGCCTGCTGGGTTATGGGGGTTTTGATGACTTTACTGAGATAATGGTCACACCGCAATGTTTTTCTGCTATTTGTACAAAGGAAAACGACTTATGTGACTTCTTGTATGCTTCTGTGAATAACAAACCCCTTTCACAATGAGGTCAACTCTTAAAGGAGAGAATTTGCTCCAAGGAGCCTTGGCCTTGAATAACAAGTTTATTGTAATGCAATAGGCCTATAAGGCCCATGAGCATATATACATATACTACATACATTAGAGAAAAATGTCAGGATAGCAGGCAATTATATACATACATACAGTTTTCAATAACAGGTACTCATTTAGCTATCAAAACACAAAAGATGTAACTACTATGTGTCAATTGTATATCGGTACCACGCCATAAAACGCCAACGAGAACCGGGGGCACAGGGACATGTGGCAGAAACCAATGTCCAAACAAGCATGTCCCTGTTTCCGGTTCACGCTGTATTTCGGCGATGCCAACAGCACACATCCGGCACAAAAATGTCTTTTATGCTAACATCAAACTGGCATATCCCTGGTGACAGCTCTTTTTTAATACAAAATGAAGTTGAAAAAGGGCCATAACTCCCATAATAATTGACAGATTTTACCCTGAATTGAACTTGACCTGTATTTATGATTATATAATGACTCCTATACAAAGATATGGAATGGAAACCATTTTTTGCACTTATGGGTGGGCTGGACATTCTCATGAGCATATAAATATGTGGCTAGTAATGAGTATTTTTAACACTTGAGAGGCAAATGACTTGTGGGGCAAGCCATGTAAGAGACGTTGGGACATATAAGGGTGTAACCTTAGTAATTTTAAAAAAAAATCCACTTTACTTTAAATTGACTTCTCTTTGCCCATCTGTAGTTTACTAGTGACTTCCATATACACGTGTGGCTTAGCCTGAGCATGTCCATACATCATGTGGCTGTTTTTTAGGTGGCTGCTCCAATAGAAAAGTGTCATATATGCAATTTAATACTGTCCAAAAGCTATTGTAAGGAGGTTAACCCTGGTACAATAAAAACCAATTCTCTTGTAATTTGATTCGTTGGTGTCTATGATTAGCCACTTAAAAATATAGCCACTTAAAATGTTTGCCAGTTCAGTTTTTTTAGCCACATAACATAATGTTTCAAGCCACATAACCTATAGCCACTCAAATGGTCATTTGTTGGTCCGGACAGATGTACGTTCGGAGAGGGGTGATACTATATGCCAGCCCCCTCCCCCAGCCCACATTAAAATTTGCGGGGGCAAAAAATTTGCTTCTAACAGAAGTTGTACCACCCTTACCAGAAAAGCTAACTTATTCATGAAATATTATGCAATGAGCAAGGTCTACACTGGTAAGAGTGGTATAAAATAGTAATACCATGGTCTGTCTGCCTGTAAGGGAGATAATCCACTCGCTAGAGCTCGGGGATTATCTCCCCATACAGGCAGACAAACCATGGTATAACTATTACAAAAAGCATAATCACCATGGCCCCAGCTGTTCAAAACTAATGAAGTCATTAATTAGTTAATGAGATGTTAAACCTTTAAACATAATATATGTGAAAATACAGACATTTTTGCCCCAAAAATGTGAGGAGCTTTTGCAGTGCAGTGCAAAAGCATATCACTATTTTTCAACAAAAAATATTACGGCAGTTGATTTTGTGAGTACTGTAAGACTTTACCCCACAGAACTAAAAACGAGGCTTTGAATTACCAAGCCCTAAGCTACAAATGAGCTGAAATTCACAACCTACATATTTGATACATAGGTGGTCTGGTTGTCCCCAGATCTAGTCAGAGGGGACTTTAGTAATGTGTTTTGTCCATAGACAAATCATATGGCCACTTCTCTTTCAAAGTATGAAACCTACAATCATAGACCTGGCATAGTTTTTTCTTAGAATGTTCCCAATGGATGTTGCACTTATTCCTACCCTTGACACACATTTCATGTGCTGCTGCATTCTTAAAATTTTACATCCTAAATTGCGTTAATCTTAGCATCTACGTCCATTTCTCTTTAAATACAATACATATAATCTTCTAACCTGGGATGAGGTTTCTTCTAGAATGGTGGTGTTTTTAGTTCTTTGGCTTATATTTCATGCTCTGTTGCGTTTGGAGCAGCTTTAGGTCAACCTGGCATCTACATATTGCATGGACAGTAGCATTAAGCATATTTCTCACTAACTATACCATCTACGATCATGTCACGACATATTTTTTTTCTTAAGCATGTCTAATAGATTGTTTGACTACTTTAGTTTAGTTTAAACGATATTTTATTAACTATAAATTACATACATAAACGACAATACAATTTCAAAAGTATCAGGATTTGACAGTAAGCAAGATGCTTATTTATAAAGTCATTTCCTGGAGCATATTGGAGTCTACAGTATAAGAATGGCTAAATACCGATATATTAAGTGAATTTCAAAGAGAGAGAGAAAGAGAGGGAGAGAGAAGGAGAGAAAGAGAGTTACACAAATGTACATTATTTTATAAATATTACAATCTGAAGAAGAAAAATATTATTATACATGTCATGGGAATAACACTTCCAGAGTGTGCCAACGATTACTGTGCAGGGTTAAATTTCTAATTTTTAGATACATGATCAGAATAAGGAATACATAGAAAAATATCAATAGACCGATTCTTAGAGCAAGATTCATAATATTACGATGCCAATGAAAGAAGTTGAAAAAGAATTAACAAATATATTTACCCTGTACAGCACATACATTATAACACTAACTGTTTGAGAAAAAATAGTACATTTGAAATCATAGACAATAACGTTATCAATTTTAAATTACTCTCTTTCTCACATATATAACAATTAAGTTACTACATTATACTGTATAGAAAACATAGATACAGACAGATAGTTCAAAGAGAAGAGAAGAGACCGATTCCTTTCTGTAAAGTTTATATCCAAATGCATCTCTACCAGATGAAAACAAATATTACGTCGAGTTTTGAGAGTTATCTTAATTTACCATGGGCAAGGCAAGGTTTGACTATTTTATACTGGTAACCTATATTTCTAACTCCTTCCTTCTTTGTAGGCTCCAATTGCTGAACATTTTCAACAAATTCTTCAAATCAGCAAGACATTTTCTTATAACTATTAATTCTGCTACTGTGGAAGCAGAAGGCAGACGCAACATAGCATTCCGCAGAATTCTTGTATTGATTTTAAATCAACTCAAGGGCAATAACTCATGCAGTGCATAAGCCAGTTTGACAAATTTGGCATGCACCACCTCCTAGTGATATGAACTGATTTAAAGTTTCAAGAAATTCTGTTAAGTGGTTATCTATTGATTTTAATCAATTCAAGAGTGTTAAATCATGAACTACTGAAGCTAGTCTGACAAAGCTTGACGTGTATTATTCCGTTGTCGTGATATTTATTTTTAACCCTCACCGAAAGCAGATGGACAGGGGTTATACTTTTCTCCATGTCCACCTCTCTGTTTGTCCTTCCATTCATCTATCAGTGTTCCCGTTCGTCCGGAGCCATAACTAAGTAACCACTGGTCAGAATTTCATGAACCTTAAAATAAATATACATCACTATAATGCGATGATGCACGCTAAGTTTCATCAGACTGGCTTCAGTAGTGCATGAGTTATTGCCCTTGAATTGACTTAAAATTAATGAAATGAGCCATGGCTAAGTAACCAATGACCGAAACTTCATGAAACTTACACCAAATTTGTATCGCCATAACTCGGTTAAGCATATAAAATTTCACGAGAATGGCATCAGTAGTGCATGCGTAATTGCCCTTTAATCAATTTCAGATTGACTAATTCAGCCATAACTAAAAAAAAACAATGAATATAATTCTATGAAACCTATATACTAAATATGTATCACCATAACACAGTGGTGCAACTTATATTTTGTCGGAATTGCAGCAGAAGGCAATGATTTTTTGCCCTTGAATCGGTTTAACATCATAACTAAGTAACCAATGGAATTTCAAGAAAGGTAAATTAATTTGGTATTTTCATGACTCAGCAGTGCACATAAGTTTTGTAATAATCACATCAATAGTGAATGATTTAATGTCGTTGAATTGATTTAAGATCCGCATATTAGCCATAACTAAGGTATCGGTGAACGAAATTTCTTTACACTGATTTAAAGATGCTTTATCATTGTGCAGTGGTGCTAAGGCAAGTGTTTTAGAACGGTTTCTGTTTATGCATTACTTAAGCCAGAGTTATTGCCCTTCATTGAATTTAAAATCCAGATATTAGCCATAACTGAGGAACCAGATAACATAATTTCTTGAAACTGAATTTAAAAGATATCATCATAGTGCAGTGATGCTAAGGCAAGTGTTTAAGAAGGGCTTCAGCTTATGCCTCACTTAGCCTCACTTATGCGAGAGATATTGGCCTTGATTTGATTTACAATCCACAAGTTCAGTCGTAACTAAGTAACCAGTGAACAAAGTTTTATGAAACTTATGATAAACCATAAACTAATCAGGGCCACTTCGGCGGGGGATATCAATTCACCGAATTTGCTTGTTTTTAAATTTCATGAAATTCCCATTCACACGCCTGGTAAACTATCACAAGTACCTCCGGCGGAGATACCGATAAAAAGTTGTGACAGGCATCTGGAGCTGCCTGGGACTGTCAAAAAATGACAACAAAACGGTAGGTATTCCTCTTTTTTGACAAAATATAAAATAATCAGGGAGTTTTTTAAAAATCAAAAAGTGCTATTCGACCCTTATAGATATAAAGTTTTGACAGACGTCATATTCCCCAGAACTTTCAATTTCAACCAAAGATACGACTTTTGAAGTGGCTTTGGTGTCAGCCCACAGCACTCAAAACATAAGGAATTCGGTCGTTTTTGGCCTCAAATGCAGTGATCTTCCATACGAATCTGTTTTCTCGACACCCTGATGTTAAGGTAACCCCCTTGCTCAAACATAAATGTCGATTGACTACAAATAAGGCTTGATTTTTTCAAAACAACAAATGGAAGTGCCTGCAATGGCGTGGAGGTGCCTGTGATGTAAGAAAACATAGTGAAAATCTGAATAGTTATTGCAGCTGATAATATTGACATACTTCTTCTCTAAACCAATGCCTGGAAAGAATCAATTCAATGTCCCAATAAGCTATATGCGTATATCAGGAAATTCCGTGTAAAAATTCCTAAAACCATCTCAAAAGAGTTATTGCCCATTTTGTTTCCGCTTCTGTTAGTCAAACATTGACATAGTTGTTGAAAATTAAGTGTTAGAGTCGTTATAAAATATTAAATAAGAGTCAACATTTTTGTGAATGGTGATGACTGTGATCGGGAGGTGCTGCCTGGGAGTCATTCCAACTCGTTAGAAATTGTCAAGGTCACACGTCATGCCAGCTACACTTATGGTGTGTCAAATGGGTCAAAATTACCGATACCCGTCAACAGGCATTCATGTACAGGTATCTATAGTGTTGATCCTTTTGGTACCTCATATGCGTGTCGCTCGCATGTGTCGTATGACGTTCGCTGTACGTATTAACTTTGTGGTAACTGGAGTGATAGGTGCTAAAAGTGATTCAGTCTGCCTATTTTTGAATTGCTGGCGCTAGAATCCAAATTCATCCGTAAGGCCTACAGATTACATCATCGGCAGATGACATATTCTCAACATTACACTTTTTAGTATGTTGAAGTGATCGGAATCTTACTGTGTTATTCAAAGTCTCCGAATAGCAACTGCATCAAATTTGGTAACAAAAGAGCACTTTTACTACATAAAAGTCATCTTCCGAAACATTGTCGGTTTTGCAAACGTTTCGAGTAGCTGGCATGGCGTGTGACCCCGTCAATTTCTAGCGTGTTGGAATGACTAACAGACAGTCACCATTATTCACAAAATCGTTGTCTCTTATTTAAGTGCATTTCATAACTATTCTAACACTGAATTAGGCAGTAAATTTTCAACAGCTACGTACAACTCGTCAATGCTTGACTAACAGATATGGAAACAAAACGGGCACTTTGCTTTCTGGTTTGTTTTGTAATTTAAGATATAAAACAGGTAAAAACAGAAGTTAGCGTTGTTTTCATTTGGGGTAGGTGAATGACCAAATGTCTGGGAAAGAGCTGTTTATTCGGTTTACCATGCGTGTCTTTTATGAACTATTGTCAATGCATACTTACTTCTATCTTGGTTTTGAGAGCAGGATGTAGAATCTGATTGTATAAGTTCATGATCATTGTCTGTCGTTTTAACAAAAATATGCTTGATTTACGCATTATGATAGATTATTGCGACGTTGAATGAACGATTCTTTCAGGGCAGTGGCCTAGTGATGAAGAATATCAATATTTGCGACCGCAATAAATCTTCAGATTTTCGCTATATTTTCTTACATCTCAGGAACCTCCGTATTGTCACAGGCACCTCCAGTTGCTTTTTTACAGAATCAAGCCTTATTTGGAGTTTATCGGCATTTATATTTGGACAAGGAGGTTTACTTTACGTCAGCGTGTCCAAATAAAAAGATTCTTATGCGAGAAAAGTGCATTTAGAACTACAACAACCGATTCGTTTTTTGTTTTGAGTACTTTCGACTGACCTTAAAGCCACTTCAAAAGTCATATCTTCCGTCTAATATATGTAAAGTTCCCGGGGATATATTGTGTGACAAAACTTAATGTATATAAGGGTCGAATAGCATTTTTTTGATTTTCAATAAACTCCCTGGTTATTATGTATTTTATCAAAAAAGACGAATACCTACACTTTTTTGTCTGTTTTTGGACCGTCACAGGTAGCTCCGGATGCCTGTACCAACTTTTTATCGGTACCTCCGCGGAGGTACCTGTGATAGTTTACCAGGCGTGATTCAGTGATTACTAATGGCTCCGAGGGAACGGACGGATGGATGGAAGGACAGACGGATGGACTTGGAGAAAACAATATCCCTCTGCCTTCGGCAGGGCATAACACAAGCAAGCCATGTTATGTGCATGTTCTTTTGTCGAAAGTAGGTCAGTTTAGTTGCCAACTAAAATGGTAAAAAATTAAGGATGTTTTATTTGTTCGAAGTTTACCAATTACGGATTTTTACAGTAACGAAAGTGCGTTGAAACGTCAGCCGCGTTTTATACAGCCTTCAACGTAAGTTATTTTTTATTTTCATTTGATTACACATTTTTGCCATATGGTTTCTCGGCAACATCTCTAATTTCATTGAATTCAAAAATGTCTTCAGAGTACGAGTAACCTTCTGAACTGTGACAGGAAATAATTAGATTGACGCCTATAATTAGAAAGAAGCGATCTACAAAGTGACTTGAAATATACTTCTAGCATCAGCATGAGATATCCTGTCTTCTTAACGATGTTAACATGTTAAGACAACATGAGCCGCGTTGTGAGAAAACCAACAAAGTTGCATCTGCGCCCAGCGAAGACTCAGATCAGCCTAGGCGTCTGCCCAGCCTGATCAGAGTCCTTGTTGTCCGCAGAGCTATCTAAGGTTCTTAGGTTCCCTTTACGCGAACAGCGTAGACACTGATCAGACTGGGCGCACGTTCCACGTAGTTTGTTTTACCTTGCCATGGCTCAAATCTCGATGTACCATAAAAAGTAAAAAAACTGGGAAACCGTAAAATACGTGATAAACGTAATGGTCTTCAAAATTGAACAGTTTGGCGTCTTAGTACAGTGATGCGTTTGAAATGGCAAATGTTGTAGATCCAACAGTCTGCTCTTTAGCATGGGTGTGATCTGGCTTAGACATATCTGTCCCAATATTAAGATTTTTTTTTTACTGTGAATGGAGATACTAACACGATACGGTTCACGTTTGAACTGGCTGCCACTAATTGGTACTATTAGTTGGACTTAATTGTATAGTAGAACAATGTAAAGATTTTAAGACCCTTGTTTCCAACATGTAGAAC
This sequence comes from Ctena decussata, assembly GCA_963989385.1. Classification (NCBI taxonomy): domain Eukaryota; kingdom Metazoa; phylum Mollusca; class Bivalvia; order Lucinida; family Lucinidae; genus Ctena; species Ctena decussata. The sequence goes on along the minus strand of OZ022511.1, from coordinate 1,324,844 downwards.
ACGACCAGACTGCTCCAAACAAGAACAGACTGATCTGGGTCTACTTTTGCCGGATTTTGTTTCTTTAAGGGACGAGTCATTTATTATCAGGTGGGGGGGGGGGGGGGGGGGGGGGCGGGTACATTTTCATATGGTTCACCAAAATTTTTCCGACCCCCCCCAGTCTCACAAGAATTATTTTTCCGACCCCCCAGATGGGTGACAAAAAATTTTATGACTCCCCCTATCCCCAGTGCCAGCTACCCTTCACACAAATACCATATTACCTATTTTATGTCAGACTGACCTCAATCAAAACCTAGCTGTATGAAACACAAAGATTTTGGTTGGTTGATTTGATGCTTAACGTCCACGGTAAACAACTAAGGTCATGTCGGGACGGTGAAACACAAAGAACATTTCTTATTCTAACAGGTTAATTACATGTAATCATGGTCTGTTTAAACTTTGTCTGCATTTCTTGCATTTTTACTTCTGCTAATGGCCGTGCGGAAATCTTTTTGTTGAATGCTTAATAATTATAACTGTAAATAATATTAATTGGGCCTCTGGGTGGTGGGGGTCTGGGGGCTGTGTTCTTGCTGATGAAAAGGCACCTGGAGAGCTGATATCACAAATGCAGGCATCAAATTTAATTGAGCACAAAATCATCTACTTGACATGATTTTATAGACACTTTCATACTGTTCTAGCAAAACAATGAAATGTTGTTTTTTTTATTATTTTTTTGAGTCATTTCCTTAAAGGCTTTAAAATTTTAAGTTGTGAGTTTGAATGAAGAGACTGAAATTTAATGAGTAATGGGGGGGTCTGGGGGGCTTCGCCCCCCAGAAGCTGAGACATTTTTAAGAATAAGGACTGATGGAAGAATTCTGACCCCCCCAATATGCCTAATAAAATATATGACCCCCCCCCCCCCTGCTCCAAGGCTTTTTTATTTCCGACCCCCCCAGTACATCACAAAAAAAATTCCGACCCCCCCCCCCCCTAAATGTACCCCCCCCCCCCAGCTGACAATAAATGACTCGTCCCTAAATTCAAAGATGGAACTGTCAACAGAAAATACTTAAGGTTTAAAGATATACCACCTTGGTATTCCGCTGTTTTTACAATGGGAAGCAACTTCTGTGTCTTCCTATTTGCTTCCCGTTGTGACGAAACGCTTCCTAAAAGGAACAACTCCTAAAGGAAAGAATTTCCCCAAACGGAACAAACTCTTTCAAGGATTGATCTTCATTTACAAGGGATGAATTAAGATAGCAAAGTTGCTGTCCCTGAAAGTGTATTCATTAACCTTAAGTGATGAGAATTTAATCATTCCCATTTTGTACAGTTGTCAAGTATTTTTCAATGTCAGATGTCTCAACGGGACACCGTAAAATTTCAAGTATTGGAACAGATAGGTCAAAGCAAACAGTGCAGACCCAGATCAGAGCAGTCTGATTTGGGTCTACACCGTTTGCTGTTTCATTTGAAGCTTTTGGACATACCGCTGCATTAGTAAAACCAACCTGCTCCATTTTAAGCTAAGTACCGTGATTAACCTAGCTGTCGCAATTTTTAGAATTTTTACGATAAAATGCCCTCGCTCGAGCAGTTAATTGTCACCAAAGCTGCCAAAGCTATTCAGAAAGCATTGTCTCAACGGGATAACTTAGCCATGATGGCAGGAGACAAATCCATTTCATTATAGCATACGACTGTATGTGAGTTAGTAAATTATCGGTCTTCCGCCTTATTTTTTTCGAAGGGGTCAGCTTTAGTGACTTCCTGTTTGCTTCCATTGGCGACGAAGCCCATCCAAAAGCCAGGTAACAGTTACATGTAGAATAAGATCATATTTCTGGTGCAAGCTCTTAAAGGAGCATTTTTATATACCTAATGAGACTTTACTATAGAAAACAGCCGTGTTGTAATCGACAGCATTTGACGTTGGTTTCCTTCTATTTATAATTGTCGCAATGCGACTGAATCGCTGACACAGGACTTTAACACTGATAAAACACGGCTGCGCCAGGGCTTAAACACCATTAAAGCCCGCTTTCGTGTTGTCTGCAGAGCTCTGAATACAAGATGGCGTCTGTAAGAAGGTATATAACAATGACGATAAAACATACTTTTCCTGCGCTTTAACGTTTGCCCAAGCCCTCGTGTATTAACATGTTGCAGCCCTCACCGCTGCACAGTTCGGGCTGTAATACGTTAATGCGCTCGGGCTTGGCTAACGTTAAAGGTAGGTTCCTGGCCTAGCGATAACAATTATGTTCACAAAATAATTTTGTCTTTTTCTGGGTAGTTTTGAATTCTCTTATTTTTCTGAAACTGTTGCTACTGAGAAAATCGTCAGATGTTGTAGAAAATAATCGTTTTCCCTTTGGTTTATTTTCTTTTGTTGGAATTCCAGTTCTAAAAATAAATATGTTTATCACATGACGTCGCATCTGAGAGTGTATTAAAGCCATGCATTAAAATTGATAATCCACTAGTGGATTAAATATGCAAATTACGTCGTAGCGTTATGCGTTGACGTCCATAAAAAACGTCGCTTTTTCTAATGGGGAAATCATGACGTTTCAATGCAAAATTTGCTCATAAAATGCGCTTTTAGTGTCATGTGATAAATAGAATCTTGCATTCGTGCTCCTGTATTATTGAATTTATTAAACTCGTTGGGGAAAACCGATAAGATGCTCGGCAAAGCCTCGCATCTTATCTTTTTTCCCCAACTCGTTTAATAAATTCAATAATACATGAGCACTCATGTAAGATCCTCTATATATATGTCTATAAGTCCGCAGTTTCTGATGTCATTTGCCAACGGTTAGTTTACTCTTGTCATGAGCTCTTCCAGAGGTCCTGACATGGCGGATGGGTTAAAACTATCCTGAAATGCAATGCAGCATGACGTCAGCTATGTTATCTTTTTTGGCGCGAACTAAAAATAGCGCTAACTGGTGTTCGAAGCAGAGTTAGGAAATCCCTTGCAAAACGACTTTTCTGCGATTTTTTGATTTACACTTTTAAGTGAAACTTATTCATTTCCTCTTTATAAGTGCTTTCCAACAACTTGGATAAAAAAAAATCATCAAAATTATGATGCATTCCAAAGTACAGGAACCTACCAACACGGAAAAGAATGTTTTATCCTCTTATTTATGCTAGCGATTCGTGTTCAAGCCAATTTTCATTTTCCCCATAGACAATTTAAAGCGCGACGGCAATCAAAGTTGTAGCCTGGCTTCCAGGCTAAATGGTTATACAAATGTATGTATTCTAATGGTACAGGGAGTGGTCGGGTGGTGCGATGGTGCTGTGTATAACTGCCAGTACTGGGGCGCCCTACTGATTTGGAACATTGTAGGGCGAGGGCCTACTGTGCTTTAGGGCAAGGGCCTACTGTGCTTGCAGTAGGTGCGGGTGGGGTTGTTTGGACATTTTTTCTCTCGTCTATCATTTCTGTTCTTTCTCCCTCTCTCTGGGAGACGGCCCGATATAGACTGAAATACTGTCTGAAAGGGTCGTTAAACCCAAATAATCAATCAATCAATCAAATCAAATGGTATAAGTCGTAACATGGCTCATTTTATTCTGGTGGCCAACCATTCTAGGATAACGCTGCAAGTACTTGATGTAAAAATTATTCCTTGTAGAGTTGGCTTTCTGACAGATGTGCATTTAAAACACAAGGACTGGAGACAGTCAACCAAAGTGGTAGTATAATGTCATTTTCAGCGTTTTGTTTGCTATGACAATCAAAACAGTCATGCCTTTGGCACAAAGGGGAAAAAAACATGTGTCAGATGCAGGTTGCTCTAAGGAATATTTCTGTAAAAGTACTCGTAATATCTGCGAGGTAAAGGCAGTTTGAGGCAATTTTCATTTTTCACCGTCAGTGACAGTTCAATGACAACTTTAAATTGACACAGAAACCGCAGAAATCAAAGTCGTGGACTGATTGACACAAAAATAAATACTTTTGTAGATGCTTTTGTCTTTGTCGAGAGTAGTTTCATCAAAAGTTTCACTTTTTCCAGCATAATGGCTACTGAGGAATTGATTCTTTTTGCCATTTTTAGCATACCAGTTGCTATAGCAACCAAGCCAATTAAGCTGTCGGCAGTGCTTGATGCGGGGTTTCTTAAGAAACTTTTCTGAAGAATAACTGCCATTATTACTGCATTACTTAAGCAGGAAGAGCTGGTAGCTAATGAACATGTTCATAAATGTGACAGTGTCCCACCTTTTGAGCCTTGTGGAGGTGCGACGTTGACGTCACGAAATTTGAAATGAAAGTGACGTCTTAAAATTTGCATGTAAATAAATTGCGCGTAAAGTTAATTGGAATTCCGCACACTGACTAATAAATTTCAAAGCTTCACCTGACAAGACTTATTCAACATGGCTAGCCGCGTCTTTAATTTTTTTCATATACACTCTATCAAGAATGGCCGCCTTCTCAGATCTTTGTAAAAGTTTATCCAGCTAATATGTAAATTGTATCCAGTCAGTGAAATGAAAACAAAAAATCGGGTTGGTGTGCATTGTCGGGTTGGTGTGCATTGTGTTTGCTTTTGCAGTAATTCTTAGCGCTATCGCTTTGTGCTTCTCGAAATCTATTCTGAAAGCACAAATAAATATGAAAATGTTGAAAAAAAAAATTCCGATTTTCGGCTCAATAAGGCTCAAAATGTCAGAGCCTGTCACAAATAACCAGACAAGAGCCTGTGTTTTTCAGTTGTCACAGCACACAAAACGTAGCAGAAATTTGCATAAAAAGTACTCGTTCCCCCATCTAATTAATGGTTTATATAAAATTAAATTGAGCCGCGACACGAGAAAACCAACAAAGTGGTTGTGCGCAAAGCGCAGAGTCAGATCAGCCTGGGCATCCGCCCAGTCTGATCAGAGTCTTCGATTTGCGCTTAAAGGGTAGCTAAGGGCCTACGCTACCTCAATGCGGACAACGAAGACGCTGATCAGACTGGGCATATGTCCAGGCTGATCTGAGTCGGACCTGGGCGCACAACCTCTTTGTTGGTTTTCTCGCGTCGCAGCGCAAAGTTTTGTTTCCGAATGATTACTGTTTCAGAGGAGATTTCGTTTGAAACTGTCTATGACGGACGGATGGACGACGGTTGGACGCTGGAACACTGTCTATAAAAGAAACTACTCCATGAGCCAAGCCAAAAACTACAATTTGTGTGTCGCTCTAAGGCATTCTTATTTTCATCTCGACAAAAAAATAAAAATGCATGCAAAAACGTATAATTCTGAGGTGACGTCATTAAGTCGCATCGACGTCAATACGACGCCATTTCAACGTCATGTGCCTGCTGGGATTACCGCTCGCATCTCTGTGACATATCCGTATACTCAGCAAGCAAAAAGGCTCGAAATGATGCTGTTTAGACGTCGGTGTGACCGACGTCGATGCAACGCCATTTTGACATAGTGGACATCGAAAAATTTGAAGACTGGTGGGTCTGAGTGATTTGAGTAGATATATATGCCATTTGCTCTTGGTCTAAAACTCCTTTTCACGCGATAGCAATTAATTAAATTGTTTACCATAAGCTATAATCAGTGTCCCTCGGCACGCACATGTCAAATCTAATGACAAGTTTGCATTCTCCCTGTCCACAGAAGAAACAATATATGCAGAATAAGAAAGAAACTATATAAATTTAGGGTTATACAGAGTTTACCGGCAATATAGGGAACCGTTTCATGATTTGTTATTGAAATTACCTGGAAATGCCAAACCACTCAACTATTTTTAACCTTGAAGCGTTAAAAGTACAGGCGTCTGCATTTTTTGCGCTGTAACGAGAATGGAAACAGCAACATTTACCTTAGCTCTTATGAAGCGCTAAAATGCAGACGACAAAATTTACTTTAAGGGTTAAAGTCAATGTGAGAATGAATCTAACAACATATTCTATTCTATCCCATAACCTTACTAGGTCGTTGGGGCACCACAGATGACTTCAAAACAATCCCTGACCACCTTGTCCTGTCTTCAGCTGCCCTAGTTGAGCTGGCAAAATCCATTCCTGTCCACTCCTTGATACTGTCTTCCCAACTCTTCTTCTGTCTACCTCTTCTTCTTTTTTTCTTTCACTGTGCCCTGAAAATTTGTATTTGCTAAACCAGAAGACCTTGAGACGTGGCCAAACCACCTTAGTTTCCGTTTCTTGACCAGCGTAAGGAGTTCATCATATTCTCCAATGGCTGCTTGGATCTTCCTGCGAACCTCCTCATTGGTTATATGGTCCTTGTGCGAAATGTTCAGTAACCTTCGGTAGCATCTCATCTCAAAGGCTTGCGTTCTTTTCTTTAACTCTGCTGTCAAGGTCCATGATTCACAGGCATACAGAAATATGGAAATGACAAGGGAGCGCATAAGTTTCACCTTTGATCCAAGAGATATATTGTTATCTCTCCAAATTGGTTTCAGCTTGGTAAGAGCTGAAATGGCTTGTGCAAACCGTGAGAGAATCACCTGTTTTGAGCCATCATCTGAGACAACTGCTCCAAGGTATTTGAAGCTCCTTACGGTACCCAGCTTCTGCCGTTTTACCTTGATCTCCCTCTGGATGCCGTCTCCGCTGTTCGTCATCAGTTTGGTCTTCTCAGCACTGATCTCCATCTTATACTGTGTGCAGGTTTGGTCGAGACTTTCAACTAGAGCTTCCAGTCCCTGCTCTTTCTCAGCTAGAGCATCTATGTCATCGGCAAACCGCAGATTGGTAATGTTTCTGCCGCATATGCTAACCTTTCCTTCATGTTCTTCCAGAGCATCAGACATGATCCGTTCGAGTAAAATGTTGAAGAGGGTGGGTGACAGAAGACATCCTTGTCTTACTCCAACTGTTGTTCTGAACCATTCTCCTGTGCTGCCATTTATCAGGACTGCACTTGTAGCCTTGTCATATAACAACATACATTTACTTTAACCCTTAGGGTTAAAGTCAATGTGAGAATGGATCTAACAACATAAATTTACTTTAACCCCGAAAGCGCTAAAAATGCAGACGACAAAATTTACATCTGCAAAATTTTAGAATATGTTTCGCTTGAGCTTTATCATATTGAGAAATCAAAGACTACGTGGCAAACAGAGTAGATCCAGAGAAGGCGGCTCATCTGGATCTACGCTATATTTGCAAATGCAATTATTCTCGTTTCTGACGCTTTTTAAGTGTTAAAAGGGCAATCCTGTTCTTATTACTGTTTTGGGCATATAAGCGAGTTCGGCGTTCCGCAGTGCGAAGGTCGATAATTCATTTCCGGGTCATAGGTCAAGTGTGCTAAAGCCGTATACGCAAAGATGTCGACTGATATTTCAATTTTCCAATATTCCCTGTTTATTCTAGGTACCTTGCTAAAATTTTTCTCTGAATTGAAAACAAATTTTCATCATATCATCTATTTCTATCATGAAAAAGGTGTTTAATATCGTGTAATGATGACCTATCGGATTTTTCCACACTTGACCTCTGACCTTTCGCACCAGTCCAGCCTGAAACTCGGAACTCCGAACTCACTTATTTGTTTGCAGGAAGGCTGCAACAGATATGGTATTGCACCCCGTGGTCTTCCACGACGACCTGCGACGACTTGCGACGAAAGGATTTATAGGAAAGAACAGTATACTCAACAATATTTAAAGATGTACAATGTTGTGTTGTACTTTTTTGGCCAAGTTTTATTTTCCAAGATATGCTGTCTATTGCTGTTGCTCCAGTTACCATAGTTACTCTTTCCAGAAGTCACAGAGCAGGAAGCTATGAAAGGTACTGCGATTGAACAGAGAGCTTACAAACGGTATACAATCCATATGAGCTGCGACACGAGAGAACCTACAAAGTGGCATGTGCGCCCAGCGAAGACTTAGATCAGCCTGGAGGTAGATTAAACCCTTGGCTATCATTAAAGCGCAAAGCAAAGACTCTGATCAGACCGGGCGGATGCCCAGGCTGATCTGAGTCTTTGCTGGGCGCATATGCCACTTTGCTGGTTCTGTCGTGTCGCGGCTCATATGGAAACAATAGCTAAAGACGGCCACGAAGCCCTGAATAACTCACCTAAGTCAAATGGCTAAACGTAAAGCTAGAGTCAACACTATTCGCAAATACTGTATTCACGGTTGCACTCTAGTAAAAAAATATTCATTATGCAAGCCTCGCCTCTTTTGGGGAGAGCTTTCAGTAGTATAATGAAATTTTGCTGGGCTCTGATTGGTTTTATTGTCACAGTTAAATATATCTTCTGAATGTATGCTTATTTATTATTATAAAAAATGGAGTTTAGTTATAAAACGTTTTGGCTGCATTTTTGTTTGGGTTGAAAAATGCCCAGGGGGCCACTGAAAGTTTCGAGATTAATTTACTGCGAACCTGGGCTGTTAAAACTAAAGGTACAGTAAGTCCAGAATGTACCGCACAACCCCGACGTTTTTAGCTGTTGCTGGTAGGCACAGATGTTGTCTATTTGCCATGCCTCAATTTGGAAACTTTAGATCTGGAGAAATTGGCAGTGCAATGACTTTGCCCTATTTTGCACCGTGAGCTATTGGCATTTTAGTGTAGTGCTTGCTAAATGTTTCATTGTCATGGACCATATTGTTCTGCAGAGGTCTTTAACTAATATGGGCATGTAACCTAAATGGACATGACGGCCACATGGAGGTTCTATATAAAACTTTGCTTCAGTCGGCCCAGTGGCTTTGGAAGAGAAGATGTCTGAAAGTTTTGAAATATGAGTGACCTTGGTCAAAGGTCAAAGAATTGCCTTGTAGCTGTTGACCTCTAGTATTCCAAAACTTTCATGCATCCTTCTAGTTGACTGTACATGTATATCAAACGTTTATACCAAAGTCTTCAGTAATGTCAAAGCAATCTGATGTTATGAAAATTTCATATATATAAAACAAAAGGAAGCAAATTTGACCCTGCTATAAAATAAGAATCCAGGAAAGGGAGTTCCGTTGCTGAGATATCATCCAGGTCCACGATGCCATACGAAATTCCCTTTTAATTTACTCAGTGGCTTTTATTTAGAGAGGAAGACGTTTGATATTGAAATTGAGTAACTTTGATCAAAGGTCAATAAAAGTACAGGGAAACAAATTTGACATTGCCGTCAAAAGGTCAAGGTAAGCCAATGGTCATCATTCTGATAACCTAACGGTACTTGAGCACCTGATGCTAGATCTACCAACCAAGTGTCAAGGTCATCAGTCTTTCGGTTCTTGTAAAGGCTTTTACCATATACGGGGCTGGCGGCCACGTTTTGGTAATGTGACCAGGCCCCGAGGTTATAAAACTTGAGAATAATCTCAAACTCAAAATATAATCTCAAACTCAAAATAAAGCACACTGATTGGCTGCTTCCGAGCATATGCTCGGAAGCAGCCAATCAGTGTGCTTTATTTTGAGTTTGAGATTATTCTCAAGTTTTATAACCTCGAACCCAGGACCGTTCATACAATTTTTTATTCTACAGATCCTTGAGTGCTCCATAAGCAAATCGGTTTCAAAATATGACATAGGTCGGCAACCCGACCGTAGGTAATCAGACTAACGTTTTCAGCTGTAGGAATAAAAAGAAATATGATACCGTCAAATTTCTAGCCTGTTACAATTGAAGTTTGTTAATTGCCGTTATTTGTTTTTTTTCAAGTTTTAGGTTGCATTCTGGTTTTGTCATCATTATGCCAGTTTTCACATGGAAAGCAGGACGGAAATTTGATATAATATTGACTCATTCGAGCCAAAGCTAGCGACAAGCATCTACAGCCCCTCCACACTCCCAACCCTCCTCAACACAAGTATTGAGTGAGTTTTACAACAAATGTCGTCGAAGCAAGGAATGCATATTGTACAATATGTGATATATGATGACATCTTGAGTATGCTCAAACACAGAATTAATGTATGCAGGGGTTTCATGTTTGTCCTTCTTAATGAATATGGACTGCATTGACATAAAGAAATTCTAGTTTTGTAGTCGGTTAGTTTTATGCAGATCAGAAATCTGGTATATATAAAAGGACAAAAATCGTGCAATGTAGTTGCTTTAACAGTATTTGTTTCGTACATGCGTTATATTAACATAGAAAAAATATATAGAAAACAGGATTTGATAACAAGTGTCAAACACTTATACGATCATCTCCTGCAATCTAGTTAATAAGTAAACATTCTTGGAAGGGTTTGTTTTGTGTATAATTCAGGTTAATATGATGTTTATGTTCTATAACAGAAGGAGAAAAGCCACAGGATCTACTCTATAACAAGGCTGCTGGAGGGTAAGATGCGAATTATACACACCAGTAACTGTAACAGACGGAAGAAGTTACTCTAGAGTATCTATTCATGCACACCGGGTAGAAAATGCCATTCTTTGCACCTGGGATAGAAAATCTTTTCTTGCACACCTGGTAGAAAATGCCATTCTTTGCACCTGGGATAGAAAATCTTGTCTTGCACACCGGGTAGAAAATGCCATTCTTTGCACCTGGGACAGAAAAACTTTTCTTGCACACCGGATAGAAAATGCCATTCTTTTCACCTGGGATAGAAATCTTATCTTACCCAGGTGTTCTTACCCAGGACCGGATAAAAATCACGAGCATTCAATGCATTGGTTGTATTGGAGGTCACAAATGACTTTGGCGTTTAAGATGATTACGTCACGAAGAAGGCAATATGACGTCAGTTTATGCACGCCAGACGTTGACATAAAGAACCGAATGGCGGTCGTTGAAAGCGGTGCCTAGTTTCAAAATCAAGAAGAAACCTCTCAAGCTCTAAAATTACGAATTTTAACAAGTTTCAAAGCTTTAAAAAAAACGTGATGTGCAAGAAAAGTATCTGTCATGGGTGTGAGTTGTGGATTATAAGTATCTGTCATGGGTGTGAGGTGTGGATAGAAAAATCCGTCGCGAGGGACACTGTTCGCCATCACAAGGCTTGCCGAGTATGCCGAACAGTGATCCCGAGTGACGATTTTTCTATCCACACCTCACACCCATGATAGATACTTTTTCTTGCACACCACGTTTTCTTTTAACTTCAGAACTTGTTAAAATGCGTGATTCTAGTGCTTGAGAGGTTTCAATTTGATTTCGAAAGAATGTGCTGCTTTCAACGTCCGCCATTCGGCTCTTTACGTCAACGACTGGCGTGCATAAACTGACGTCATTTTACCGTCTTCGTGACGTCATCATCTAAAATGCCAACGTCACCTAACAACGCAGGTACGTGAGCTCCTATACAACCAATGACAGCTCGTGAATTTTCCGGGCCTGGGTCTGAACACCAAGCTAAGATTATAAGTAGCTTTCATGGGTATGAGGTGTGGATAGAAAAATCCGTCACGAGGGTCACTGTTCGGCATCACGAGGCTTGCCAAGTGATGCCGAACAGTGATTTCGAGTGACGGATTTTTCTTTCTTCCAACTTTGCTTACATAAGATAGGCCCTCAGCTCATATAAGAAACTTCTATCTTACTCCTGGCAACATCTTTCTTATACAGTGGACTCGACAGTATCGGATCATCGACAGTATCGGATCACTTGTAAGTTATCACCCATTTTTTTCACAAATGAAGTAAACATTTTTTACCATTATATTACAGTCATCAAACTAGACCAATGGCAAAGTGCAGGGTGATAAATTCGATTGAAATCTGCAGCTGTGAAACAAATCAGAGTTGTTGAAAAGCTTAGTCCCTCTTCAACGGCGCTTTCATTTTGCCTTTTGCTTGTTACCCCCAAAATAGATTTCGGTTATCTAAACTATTCTACCAATTAGGGGATAACTTTATTCAAAATTGTCATTTGGGGAGGTAAATCGTCGGTATTATGGTCGGAAATTTCGTTTTACGGCTCCGCTGGCGCGCCGCCGTAAAACGCAATTTGTGACCATAAAACCGACGATTTGCCTCCCCAAATGACAATTTTCCACACAGTTATCCCCATTCTAATGCACTTTTACATATTTTCACCTCTCAAAGTGTACTAATGTACATCCAAAGAAAGCGATTTCAGCAACGTTAAACCAAACGTCAGCCAATGAGAAGTGACGTTTCATATTGACGTCGGGTTTGCGACAGTATATTGCAGGATATACTGTCGCAAATTTTTGACGTTATCCAATCAGACGTCGCGTTATATTCGTAAGTGCATTAGAATAGGCGATTCAAACCAATTTTGCTTTATAATGTGTCCTGGCATCCCTAAAA